>OX421478.1:0-1349000 GCA_949126895.1 Eilema caniola
GGCAATTAAATCTAGTTCAATAATTAAATTGCTATGATATCATTATCACAACACTTATTCTTATTAGTGATTTCTTTAGTTACAGAACTAAAATCTGTATTTTAATCTTTCGTTTCATTTATATCCATCGCTCCACAATGTGAGGAGGCACGTTTCTAATCCAAACCACAAAGTTGGCACAACTGTCACAACGTGTTTATCTTTAATATTGTTATAGTTCCGCAATACTCGTTGCCGAATAAGAGCGTTTTCACATTCATCCGATATCCGAAATCCGATATCGGAAGGAAGTCAAATGTATGAGATATGTATCTCTCTTTCACATTGTCTGGCCTGATATCGGTTATCGGAGCTAACACCACTGTTATGGCCCGATATCGGAACACAAAGAAACTAAAACAGCGACTGCAAGCAATTTTCGACCTTAATGACATTTCCTGCAGGGCTTACATGCGCGCGTCGTCAACTATCTCGAAGTGAGATGAGATATCATCTCGAGTCTTCTCGAGCGAAGAAACGTCGACATATTTTGTCGCGTCAAACTTTTTAAATTATTGTCTATAGCACACATTTTTTAAACATGATAGTTGCTGTTTTCACATTTATCCGATACGGCCATTTGCTCGAAAGCACAGACTAGTTAGGGATGCTAAGGATGAAAAAAAGAGACAAAATAGTGCAAACAATTTTCGACCTTATTGACATTACATGCTATCGATTTTTTTTCTTATATTCGTGATCAGCGTCATCAATTAACGCGAAAAGACACGTAGCAAAGGAAATGTCATTAAGGTCTAAAATGGCTTGCAGTCGCTGTTTTAGTTCGAAATGAACCGAGCATAAAAAAGTTTACACGAGATAACTTCTCGTCGACCAAATGAAAGACGGGAGACAAAACATTTTAAATGTCAAAATTCGTGTAAATAAGGGCACGTATGTTACAATTTGCAGACACTAAGTAGAGATAATTTCTCGAAGTCAAGTTATGTCGACATCTGACAGATCGCCATGAAATTTTCCATGTTACCAACAGTAGATATCGACATAAAACGGCAAAATACCTCGAGATAGCTATCTCGTGGCGCGCATGTTAGCCCTGCTGAGTTACATGTCTTTTCGCGTTAATTGCGGACGCTGATCACGAATATAATAAAAAAAAACTCGATACCATGTCATGTCAATAAAGTCGAAAATTGCTTGCACTTTTTTTCTTTTTTTTTACTCCTAGCATCCCTAACTATTCTGTGCTATCGAGCAAATGGCCGTATCGGGCCGATTTTATCCGATAAATGTGAAAACAGCTCAAGGTGTCGGCAATCGAATGTCGGCTATCGGCGTCCGACATCGATATCGGATATCGGATGAGTGTGAAAACGCTCTAAGCTGACAACAAACCATAGACACCAAAACTTGTACTTACAGCTAGCATCAGATCGATCTTGACGAAAAACGTACTCAAAACACTTCAAAGTACTTAATACCTTGATGTCCCATCCTGTTGGCTGATTGGTCTTATATTTGGTACACAACATTAGTTTGGACCATAATCACAGAAAAGATAATAGTTGCCATAATACAATTTAAATCACTAAAACAGTTTCTTCAATTTCAAGACTTTGTAGTCAAGATCGCTCTGATGCCGACTGTACGTTGTATAAGGCGCTCGCGCTCGGAGCCGTTTCGGTACGAATTATTACCTACGTTTGTTGTGTAATGGCTATTATCATTGTTATGTGAATTTAAGCTCATGTTCACATTAAAATTACAACTATGATTACAATTATATTATAGTAGTTATTCCCTGGCTCAGAATTGACTCCACTAACTGCGATATAGGGTTTTGAATTTGTATGATTCATCTGAGTTTCTTTGGCTGCCGATCCAACACCACCGTTGCACCCATTGCCGAGCCTTCTTCTCACACCACACAGACACCTTCTCCCATAAATTGAGACGGTCACCATGTGGAATTCTGATATTTAGAGACTACTCCTAGCGCCATGAGCGGAACGGCAATTTTATAAGGTAAATAGTTATTAGAAAATTATCGGTCTGCCATTTCCCTGACTCCATCACCACAACAATAAGTAAAAACCCCATATCCAGTAATGGGGTGGCTTTTACTTTAGGCTGATAATATGCATTGACGTGCATGCATGTATCGAGTGTGTGATTACCGTTTCTCGCCAAAATATAGCAAGTCAATCTTACCAAACTTCTAGTTTATAGTTTTCAACAATAGAAATAACTATAATTCGAAGTCTCAAGTTTCAAAAGATCCCAAACACAAGGTGGTGTAATATTCCATATCATATTGTAATAGCAGTACTTACAGGCGAGTATGTCTAAGAGTATCTTGTAACAAAGTCACGTATAGGCTTATGTTACTGAGATAAGGTAAATTGAGACTTCCATTACTGTTAGGCAGTAAACTGAGGCTCGCTCCGACTGAAATAAAAATAAACCTTCCCGTTAAGTACATATTCGCAGTAATAAGACATGGCCGGAGGATAATGGCCATTTTTCCTAGTTTATCTTGTTTCGGGAATCTGGGCTTATATTGTAATGTTTTTATAAATATCAGATCAAAGGCTGGTAGTATAGTAAGTGGGCGTATTTTTGGACTTGTCTTTAGTCACACATGCGTGGGTACGCCTATTTGTTCAATGACTCGAAGGGTGCTCATGCCGCCGGTTTAATGAAACTTGGCTGTCACTACTGTCATAACGTCTTAAGTTTTAATTGAAAGACCGCAGTGATCGAGAATTGAATGAGAGAGAATGCACTTACCTAGTTCAGCGTCTAATAGGAGGTATTTCATCGTGCACCATGTTCTTGGTTCAGGAAAAAACCTCTTTTGTCACTATTAGATTAATCAACCCGTCACACTTATATTTTCATTAGATAGTATTCTTGATTGAACGCAAAATTAATAAACGAACTACAGATAAAGTATGCGTTTACGTAGGTTTTGGGGAAATATTTATGTCAATCGTAACTAAACCACTTTCAGATCTTACAATTACTTCGTTGCTGGTTTAAACAATTATTAGACACAATCCTCACGTTTTACTCATCTGTGTTATGCTAGTGAAACAAACCGTGGAAAGCGACCGCACAATATTAATTTTCACTAGATATCTGTATTATTTCAGAGAATCAAAAGTCAACCAATGTGGCGTACTCCTGGAACTTTAGTTTTCGAGAGCTTCGGGGTAATATTTGTCTTACTCTCGGCTGATAAATTATTGACAGCGTAAAGTTTGTATTCAAGATTGATTGCATCGTCAATATTCATTGATTCAGTATAAGGACCTTTATAAAGTATGTACATTGTGGCTGATCTCATAATTAAAATCGATCCACAAAGATACCGCTTGATTTCAATTAAAGGCAATGATTGCAACACTACTGCTTGTGATTCGGTAACTGTAGGTACTGTAGAAATAGTGTTACACAGTTACTACGATAACTCACAATATACAAAGTATTCTTTGCTAAAGATCTCACTCTGTACACACACAAACACACACACACACACACACACACACACACACACACACACACACACACACACACACACACACACACACACACACACACACACACACGCACGCACGCACGCACGCACACACACACACACACACACACACACACACACACACACACACACACACACACACACACACACACACACACACACACACACACACACACACACACACACACACACACACACACACACACACACGCACGCACATACACACACAAGATGCAATATAGGGCGCTTTATGTCGAGATTTTCTGTTTAACAATCACTTAGCAATTGCTCCCCAGACGTAAGGTAGATAAGCGGCTAATATTCTTCATATTATGCCTTTAACTTATATTATAACTTGACATAAGTTACGAGTATATAGCTAATACATTGCAAAAAGAAAAACCTGTTGCACACATCCAAACCAAAAGGCAGATTTTGAAACCATTCTTTGAATAAGCTTGTTAGCCTATAAATACCTTATGTACCTTTACATACTGTTTATTTAATTCACTTTCTTCCACTCGCAAAACCGGAGACTAAATAACAATTTACTTTTTTGTTTGATCTTCCATTAACGTGTCCTTTATTCTTTTTTAACCCACATTATTGTATTGTTCATGTTGGCGTGTAAAAGCAAGCGGCCACACAATTTAGTTACGAATACCTAAGCAAAAACTTACTTCGCAGCAGTTATTGACTTGCATATGCTTATGATTAGGAGCCTTGCTAATAGTGAGGCTACTTCTGATCCACCCCATTGTACGTAACCAAAGGAAATAACTCTACGAATATTATAATAGTAACGTAGTTACCTGTATCAAACGAATTAAAAGTTGCTCGAAATTCTTTTGTAAGATGGCAGAGATAAGTTTAATTAACAATTAACTGCGGATAAGAACACTATTTGCCGCCAAGTTCGGAGCCGAGTCGTAAAATTCTGTTAATGGGTGATTGATCGCCGATAATGGCGCCACCAGCCTCAATCTGTGCGCCCTACCGCCTGCTGCCTGCCGCCTGCCGCCTCGGCTCGTGAGTCGCGCCCCACTCGACTGATTGTATCGAGTGACTCTTTAATTTAATTAAAGACTTGGACGGTGTCATTATTTACATTCAACAGACTTACTTGTTCTTGTAATTTCACTCTAATTGCGTTGTATTTGGATCATTGTCGAAATTCAAATTCATTTTATTTGCTTAAATGTGGTTATACAGGTGTTATTTTTATCGTTTGTGCAGCACATTACCATTTTTTGGCATGCAAACATTATATTATACATTAGGTATCAATATGAGTTTAGGTACACTACAATATTTTTAGCACTTTTATTAAATTTGCAATGCGGAGCATTTTACGATTTAAGACGTGTTGTAGCTGCTGATAGTCGATGATAGTGATGTGACTGTGATTTTTGTGAGTACTTTTGTGTATTATATTGATGCACTGTACTGGCTTTAAGTGCGAATGTATTCCCACCACTAATGTTCCACTTAATAAAGTCTCAAAATACAATAATCTTGGCTCCGTAATAACTGGTAAAGCGGGTACCAAAGAAGACATAGAAAACAGAAGCCAGGCTGGGTGGCAAAAGTGGAGAGCACTAAATGAGGTGCTTTGTGACTCGAAAATGGAGTAAAGGGCAATATCTACAAGAGAGCAGTTCGACCTGCATTTCTTTATGGTGTAGAATGCTGGCCAATGCGCAAGCAAGAAGAGCATAAAATGACCTTACGACCTGGATAAGCACCATAAATAAGGATATGAAGACGATAGGCGCAAGCCTTGAAATGATACAAGAGAGGCAAGAATGTCGCGAGTTGATACTTAGAGCCGACCCCAAATGAAATGGGAGAAAGGCTAGGATGAAGAAGAAGCCTTTTGTTTATTAGACTCGGTATCGGGAACACTTAGCGATCGGTAGATCGGTAAACCTCCTCCTAACATAAGCAATTATGCTAGTGATATCAGTTACTGGTGCGTTTAAAAAAAAACACTTCTTTATGCCCAAGGAACTAAGACGTCAGCCATTGCACAACCAACGTAAGCCCGCCCCTAACACGAGTCATTTAGCAAGAGGTTAACTTTAATACTAGACTAGCCACTTCATTTAATGGCATTCTTTTAAATATATTATTTTTGGCTTTCAAAATGCTAAGGCTATATTGTAATATATCCAATGAATAATAAATTCGTGATGTTGTTTTGATACTTTAATCTCACGCCTAGTGCGCGGTACTGTATCTATTAACAGTCACTTAACATTTCGCCTCTCCGGTAAGCCCCACATTATCTCTTTACAACTCTGGGAGCCACTGGCGATGCTCACAGAGGCTTACAAGCGATAGGAATATTTTAATCGTATTTCGTGTTCAAATAAAGTTATATTAGTTTGAGCAAAAAGTTAAAGTAATGAATTTGCGTTATGATTTAGTGCCCTAGTTGTGAGCCAGGAGCCCTGTATTCGCTGGGTACAATAAAACCCTGTTGTTTGTTACTTTTAGATAAATTTTCTTAGAATTGTTTTGTGGGCTGCCTTGTGTGTACTAAGTTGGGTAAAACTAGAATGTTTTAATCTTTTTGAAAATGATATATTTATTTTTTGGTTAAAATGTCTTAAGAAGAACGAATGATTTTATTTATTAAATAACTGACAAAATGTATTAGTGAGCAGGTTTACCAGTGTTGAACTCTCTGAACATACCGGTCTGAAACACGATGCCTTGACAAAAGGGCAGGTCAGGCCGTTACAAGTCATGTAATTGTACATTTGCTATTTTAGCCTTTATAAAAATGAAGTAATGGAATGTTTTTCGTGGCCGAATTTTTGAAAGCCTCACAAGAAATACCAATTCAAACAGTTTTGAAGTGTAACCTTTGAGACGATGTCATAGAACAAAACACTGGCGTATTTCAGTGGAGGCACGGCGTAACCATCTGTGCGACGTGGCGATCAACGTCGACATTGGAGATCGTTGGTTCAATGCCTGCTCAGTGCAATGATTTTCATAAATACGAATATTTGTATTGGTCTTGGCATAACGTGTATACATTTACAACAAGAAAAACCTAAGTATATTCATGTGCCTTCTAAACGGACATTACATACATTACTTTGTTTTGCTTGGTCCAAATTAAGCGATGTGTTAAAATATCCTACCACACACCTGTTGCTGTCACCCAGGCACTTTTTCTAACTCCTCCTGAGAATTTTCTAAACAGAAAACCTATTGACACTTTTTACTTGACTTGGGGCGGGTTTGGGCTTATGCTTTTGCAATTACTTTATGACAGTGCTTTTAGCTTTTGCTTACAGCCTGGTAGCATAGGTGCAGACCTACCCCTGCAACCCCCTCAGGGTTGCAGGGGGAGCGTGGTCTTAGGGAGGAGCGCAACAGTCGTGCAGATCTCCTAAGGCAAGTTTAGTGTTTATCCTTCACGCGGTTGCTGGCCCTGTTCTTGGTTTAATTCCCTCAGAAATAAACGTAACTAAAAACACTAAGCGACTATTGCAGCAAAAAAACCGATGGTGGATAGAAATGACCTCCCGCGTGTTTGTGCCGTGCGCGGGGACCCGTACGGAGGGATAAGGGATTCTTGGTGGTTGAGCGGAACAGTAGCTGCGGCTGCTGGGAAGCAACACACCCGTTTGGTCTGGACTTCCTCTTACACGGGAGGTTACGAGGTAGCCGCTCGTAATCAATCGGCTGTGGTGTCCGGTCAGACGGCCACTGGCGAGTTCTCTGGGGTGATGGGGTCTGCAGGCGGCGGCGCGCGGTCTTACTCATGGCCGTGGTGACCGGGAGAGGATTCTCGTGCAGGTCAGTCTCGTGGACAACTCATCTCGGAGCGCTATATCGGTCCGATAGCCTTGGTGCTTTAGAGCATCCCCATCTGAGGGCTCCGTGGAGGGTGAGGAGTCGGATCGACGAATTCTATTAAGGTACGGTATGGATCTATCAAAAAATACTACTCAAGGTGCAACAGCACCAAAGGCTGGAAACAGCAACAAGGCCGCCACCGTGGTCAGCGTAGGAGACTCCCAGAGGGGCTGGACCGAGGTATCTCGCAAGAGATCCTCGGGATCGGCCCTCCAGGGAAGAACCGGAGCCAACCCGGGAGGCAGTAAGGTTCGGGGGGAAGGGAACCAGCCGACCAGGCTAGTCGAACGGGCCCAATTGGGCCCGAACGGCGCCGGGGAAGTCGGGACCCAACCCAATCTCCAACAAGGCAGCCGTGCAGCAGCGAAACGCCGGGCTAGGCGTCTCCGCAAACAGCACGCTGTGGTAGGCGGAACCATCACCGATACGCCAGTAAAGCGTATCAGGGAGGTGAGTGACGAAAAAGCGGAACTCGGGAGAGACGCCAAAAAGGTGAGGATCCAGGGTTCCTACAGGGACGCTGCTGCAGGCTTCAGGATGGCGATCATCCCGGCAACATACCCGGAGGCGCGTTTTGAAGCAGAGGACAACGCGGCGTTACAGGATCTGTTGTTCTCTGGCAACACTTGCGCAGTTTACATCGTCTCCGTATTTTAAATTCATATAATATTCAAAACAGTTAAATAGTATTAGAAAAAGTAGTGCGTTCTAGTGCAACAACAGTTATTTCACAGTGATATAGTTTGTGAGAACTTTTAAGAGTCATACTCAATTTTGAGCCAATTTATTGCCAAAGAACAAAGATACAATCACAGATATTACATTTGTGCCTGGAGTGACAAATAAGCCAATAATATATCTGTACTGGGCAACGAAGTGACACACTGTTGTACTATTATCCTCGTGTGCTGCATAAAATTAGAGAGAAAATAAAGGTCTGGATATACATTTTGAAAAAATATTCAAATAACGAACTTTGTCCTCGACCACTGGCTCCACTTAGACTATTGTAGCGGCATATAGTTGAACTATTTAAGTTCAGCGACTTGGCACCAGGGGTCTTACTTGTGCGTGCATCGGTAAACAACTTCTCGCTACCCGACAACTTATTTATCTCCTAGCGTTTCTCAAAGTTTTCGATCAACATGTTCGATTGCAAACGTTGTGGGATTGAAGCTAGGGATGGCGCTACATGCTCTGCATGTGCGGGTCAATTTGACTTCCCTTGCTCAGGAATAACGGAAGGTGGATGGAGGAAACTAGGAGACCGGAAATCAACCTGGAAATGCTCTGGTTGCAAATCAGTGGGTATTGCCAGCCCAAGAACCACTCCGGCAACAGCTACGGATACGATCCTAACCGAGTTGAAGCGATTATCATCACAGATGGAGGCCATGCCAGCGTTGGTCGAGGCTGTGAGGGCAATACAGACGGAGTTAGCGGACCTAAAAGCTATGAGAGATGAGTTCTCGGACGTAAAGGCATCAATTGAGTTTGTTCACGATGCGGTTGAGGCGTTAACTATAAGGGTATCAATTATGGAGCAGGACATCGAGACTATGAAGAAGACTAAAGAAGATGTCTTCAACCTTCAGGAACGTCTTAATGGGATTGAAGAAATGCAGCACGATAGTGAGCAAAGATCACGTATGAACAATATTGAAATCAAAGGCGTTCCTATGGCTAGCTCTGAAAATTTATTCAATATACTGGATAAGATTGGGGACAGCATTAACTTTAAAATCCCCAGAGACCAAGTCAACTACATAGCCAGAGTGCCCATGCGTAAAAACAAGCATAAGAAAAACATAATATGCTCTGTCCACAGTAGTTATCTTAAGAACGACTTTGTAGCGGCAGCAAAAAAACACAAGTCCCTTAAAGCAACGGATCTGGGACTGGTTGGTGATAGCAAGATCTTCGTGAATGATCACCTAACTATGGAGAACAAGATGCTACTGAACAAAACCAAAGCCCGAGCAAAAGAACGAGGATTTGAACATGTTTGGGTTAAAGGATGTAAAATTTTTATACGCAAAAGCAATTTTTCCCCGAAGCATCATTTAGACTCAGAACGCGAATTAAAAAAGTTTCTGTCATAGACCTATCCGGGCAACATTCCGACGTGTCGCATTGTTGCATCGGCTCGATAAGTTTGAGAAACACAGGTACATCTGTTTGCTATTCACTCCAATGTTACCGGCCTTTTGTTCGCTTATCTCTCGGCGCTAATGACCCTGCACTATTTTGTAATTTTTATATTGGACAGTATTTATGTAATTATAGAATCGCTTTTTGTTCCATCAGGCTTACGTACTTTTGTCCCATTAAAGTTATATTTTATTTTACTCAATATATCTACTTACGAACTTTTGTACTTAACTTCTACAGTGATAAAGTTTATATTAGCGTATCATTTTTGAAGCAATATATTCTCCCACTTCGCTTTGAATGTACCTTACACGTTTGTTGTTTTTCTGGTTATTTCTTCTGTAACAGTCGTGATGGCGCCTCTTAGCATTTTTCATCAGAATGTTCGGGGTCTACGAACGAAAACTAGTACTTTCTACAGAAATGTGTGCATTGGTGGCTATGATGTGATTTGCATTGCGGAAACGTGGCTGCTCGGGGGGATATCCGATTCGGAATTGTTTGATGATCGATATCTTGTGTGGAGACGAGATCGTAATTATGCATTAACTAATCAGGAATTGGGGGGAGGTGTTTTAATAGCTGTCAAAAGGGAACTAGTGGCTAATGTTCGAAGTGAATGGTGCTCGTCGGCAGAGGACCTGTGGATTACCCTTACCGTAAGTCACAAGAAGCCGAAAGTTTCTTACAAAATACACATTTGTGTTGTATATATATGTAACGAAAACTTAGGGAATACATTAGCAGTTCAGTTAACTAATTTTACTAATAACCTAGTTGATATTGTCCTTAACCAACCTGCTGACACATTTTTGATATTAGGTGACTTTAACCAGCCCAATATAAATTGGTGTCCATCGAATGACACCGCTTCCCTCAGTCCGAGTAACCTGCAGGGTGATGTTCAATTAAATTTCATCGACAGCTTGAATATATGTAACTTATCGCAATATAACGGCTACCATAATGATAACGACAGGTTGCTGGATCTTGTACTATGTAATCATGATGTTTTTGTTACTCATTCTGATCATCCCCTTGTTGGCGAGGATTGCCATCACAGGGCACTTTGCATTTCAGTCGAGTTTGTTCAGTTACACAGTCTACCAATTCGGCCTCACGTACAGTACCTGTATAATAAGGGTGATTATGATTCCATAAAGCACGAGCTGGATTCCAGGAACTGGGACTACGAACTGAACAGTAGGACCCTCGAGGAGGCTGTGGCATATTTTTATGGTGTTATCAACGACTTACGTAACACTTATATACCATCAAAAACTGTAAGCGTAAAGTCGAAATTTCCTATCTGGTTTAATTCATCGTTGATTAAGATGATAAAGGAAAAAGGTAGATATCATTCAAAATTCAAAAAATATGGGAACCTTTCGGTTTACAACTCTTTCGTTATTCTAAGACAGCGAGTAAAAGACTTGGAACAGGAGTCATTCGAAAATTACATTTCTAAGATTGCATTTAACATAAATCGTAATGCTCGTGCTTTTTGGGCTTATGTAAAATCGAAAAAGCTTTCCAACTGCTATCCCTCTGTTCTACAATACGGACAGCGGTCTTCTGGCGACGGTGATGTCATATGCAACATGTTTAGTGACTATTTTTACTCTAATTTTTTAGAACCAAGCACTAACAGTAACAGCTCACCGTTTTACAACTGTTGCGATATGGGAGCTCGGATATTGGGTCCATTGAGGTGGACAGGGAGGAGGTTGGTAGATTACTGAAGCAGGTTGACCTGAACAAGTCTTCAGGTCCAGACAACATACCTCCTGCTTTCATAGTTAACTGCGCACTAAGTCTCACTGTACCACTCTCAATTCTATTCCAATGCTCTCTTTCTACTGGAAGAGTTCCTGCTATTTGGAAGTCCGCATGTGTGACACCTACTTTAAAAAAAGGATCAAGAACTGCTGTAGAAAATTACAGGCCAATTTCTAAGTTGTGTGTGTTCGCTAAAATTTTGGAAAAAATCGTTTACAGACAGGTTTACTCGGCATTAAAACTTAACTTCAGTGAACACCAGCACGGCTTCTTAAAGGGTCGGTCGACTACATCAAACCTTATCCTATGTAGCGATTTTCTGTCTGATTCCATGTCACGAAGATCCCAGGTGGATGTTGTATATACGGACTTCTGCAAATGTTTTGATAAAATAGATCATAGCATACTCATGGACAAAGTGTCATCTATGGGTATTCGGGGTGATCTCTTCAGATGGTTTACATCGTATGTAGAAAACAGGTACCAGACTGTAGTGCTAAATGGATACTCATCAAGAGTAAAGCGCATCCCCTCGGGTGTGCCCCAAGGATCGCTTCTAGGACCACTTTTGTTTAACATTTTTATCAATGACGTAGCATGTTGTTTTCAATGGTCCAAAATATTACTGTACGCCGACGACATGAAAATCATGAAGCAGATAAACACTCTCGCAGATGCTCTCGCGCTGCAGGAGGATTTGGACCGATTTCAGAATTATTGCATGGTGAACAAGCTCGACTTAAATGTGTCCAAGTGCTATATTTGCACTTTCACACGTAAACCACAGCCTATTGATTTCGTCTACACTCTTCGAGATACTCCTCTAACCAGGGTTAATTCTGTCAAAGATCTAGGTGTTACTTTTGACTGCAAACTTCTTTTTGACTTACACATTAATAACACTATTAGCAAAGCCACTAAAGCACTAGGTTTCATTCTAAGAATCTCAGCCGATTTTAATAGTATTAAAACTGTTAAAATATTGTATTGTTCCTTCGTTCGTAGTATCCTTGAATATGCCTCACAAGTGTGGAACCCGACTAATAACACCTATAATGACCGTCTTGAAGGTATACAACGGAAATTCTTAATTAAAATTCAACTATGAAGATGTAAGATCATACAGGCCTATCAGCCTAACATCTTTCTGCCTAAAAACGGTGGAAAAGCTGATAGACAAGCATGTGAGGGAAGGACCTTTAAAACGTTTCCCATTACACAGGCTGCAATGCGCCTACCAGCAGGGCAAATCAACGGAAACAGCGCTGCACCTAGTAGTGGAACGCGCTCGTAAGGCACTGGAATGCAAAGAAATAAGCGTAGCAGCCTTCATAGATATTGAAGGCGCCTTTGACAAAACTACCTTCGAAGCAATCCAGACAGCAGCGATAAAACACGGGGTGGATAACACCACCTGTAAATGGATAGAGCAGATGCTAAAGAGCAGAATAATTTGCTCTACGTTAGCAGGTGAGAATATATATGCCAAGACCACTAGAGGATGTCCCCAAGGGGGCGTACTCTCACCCCTACTATGGAGCTTGGTAGTCAACTCACTAATAACGAGACTAAATGAAGAACCATTCTACACGATAGGATACGCTGATGACTTAGTGATAATGGTAAACGGTAAATTCCCAGGCACTGTCTCGGAACTACTACAAAAGGGTCTGAATATAGCGCACAGATGGAGTACGGAAAATCACCTAACGATAAATCCATCCAAAACATCAGCCCTATATTTCACACGTAAAAGGGACCTAAAAAGTTTAAAAAGACTTCAGGTAGAAGGCGTAGAACTAGAGTGGGCCGAAGAGGTTAAATACCTCGGAGTCATGTTGGATAAACAACTCACATGGAGGTCACATCAAGATTTCATCACACAGAAATCAATAAGAGTCCTCGGCATGTGTCGCAGGGCGTACGGCAGAACATGGGGACTTAAACCGAAGGTTCTGTACTGGATATATAACATGATGATACTACCGATAATCAAATACGGAAGTATAGTGTGGTGGCCAAGAACCACGACTGTAACATGCACGAAAGAGCTCAGCAAAATCCAAAGGATAGCTTGCATGTCTATAACGGGTGCATTTACAACAACACCGACAGCAGCGATGGAACGGCTGCTAAGTATGCTACCGCTACATTCAACTGTACAAATGGAGGCAATAAAAGCTCTTAAAAGACTTAAGGATGCAGGATATATAACCAGCATACCGACAAGTTACACAAAAATGGGGATAACACCTGATGTTCGGGAACTACTAGAAATGAGGTCTGACAAGCAACAGCCCAAACTAGTACTTCATAGAAATTACAAGGTGACAATTCCTACTAGACAGGAATGGAAGCAAGGTCTCTGAACCAATCAAGGAAAAAGACAAATCTGGTACACCGATGGCTCCAAGACGCTAGATGGCACAGGAGCAGGGGTACATGCAGAAGACTGCGACATAAGCATTAGTCTAGGCAAATACGCCTCCGTGTTCCAAACGGAGGTGTACGCTATAATAGAATGCGCTCAGGAGATTATAAATAGAAATACCCATGAAAAGGAAATTTATATTCTCAGTGACAGCCAAGCAGCCATTAAAGCGCTAAGCTCTCCAAAGGTAAATTCAGGAACAGTGCTGAATTGCATAAGAAGCCTAAATAAGGTTGGCAGAGCCAACTAACTGAGGCTCATCTGGGTCCCCGGCCATGAGGGGATAGAAGGGAATGAGAAAGCAGACCATCTAGCCAGACAAGGATCTGCAAAAATACCCATAGGTCCAGAACCATTTGTTGGACTCCCTGAAGCCACGCTAAAGAGGGCTATTTCAGAACAGGCCAAGAATAGGCAGCTTAAAGAATGGAAGACCAGACCAGGCCTAACACATTCGAAAGAATTCATAAGTAATGAATTAGGAAGGCTGAGCAATAAAATAATTAATCTCAGCAGGGACAAAATCCGGAAAATAATAGGAGCGTTCACTGGCCACTACTGCACAAAGTACACCTTGAGCAAGATTGGTATCATGAACGATGCAAAATGCAGGCACTGCGGGGAGGGCGATGAAACGATGAAACACATACTGTGCGAGTGCCACGCCTTAGGAAGACATCGTATGGATCTTCTCGGGATGGGCTATCCAAAACCAGAAGATTACAGGCATCTACAAATAAGAGGAATAACCACCCTAATAGAGAGGGCTATCCCTCCCGAAACGTAGGGGCCAGGTTGGGGTTGACACAAAGGATCCAATAGGGTCGAAGTGTCCGCGATAGCTCCAAAGCACGCACCCCAGTAACATAAGATAAGATACTTGACTCAGGAATCAAGCCCTTCAATTCATTTACAAGATTAATTCTCACTTTAGGAAGGCAATCAGTAAATAAAGGTAGCTATCAGCTTCTAATTGCCTTTTGCTATATTCTACGATTTCATGAGTACATTTCTCAGAAGGCCTTACAAACAGCTCAACTTCAATTACTTGAACCAAAACATCAAATGGAGTGATTCAGCGTAATAGTGTTTCTGTTACAACTTGAACCCTATTAAACCACCTCTGTTGGCCAATTAATAATACCTAAGTAATTTATGCTACAGTCGTAGCACCTCGTAGAATCGGCTACGTGGAAGCTACGAGGCTACGGTACAGCTACGTAGGTCTTAGAAAATCTTCTTAATATATATAAATCTCGTGTCACAATGTTTGTCCTCAATGGACTCCTAAACCACTTAACCGATTATAATAAAATTCGCACACCGTGTGCAGTTCGATCCAACTTCAGAGATAAAATAAAATAAAATAAAATGCCTTTTTATTTGCTCCTATGAACTTAGTAACATTTTGTTTAGTGGATTAGTAATTATATTAGTAGTATTTTTTGTTCGTATTTATTAGTTAAGGTAATATTTATTAAATATTTATTTGATTTCTTCCATAGGAACCCCCGTGCGGGTGAAGGCCTCCTCCAGGTTGTGCCACATATCCCTATCTTGTGCCAATCCGAGCCAGTGTTTGCCTGCGGTCTCGCGTATGTCATCTGACCAGCGTTTGAGCGGACGACCTTGCTTGCGCTTTCCACTTCCTGGTCCTTTCCACTCTGTGACCACTTTTGTCCAACGCCCATCATCAAGTCTTGCTACATGACCGGCCCACTTCCATTTTAGTCTCCTGATATGTTGTATAGCATCTCTAACTTTGGTACGTTTCCGAATTTCTTCATTTCTAACCCTGTCTTTAAGTTTTATCCCTAGGATATATACCTGGCATAGGGGATACCGTGATCAATAAAACTTCAGAGATAGGATAGTTTAAATCTCAAATTATAGTCCGATTCGCGATAACCGACATCCACGCGGGCGGAGCCGCGGACGACAGCTAGTGTTTTATATATCACACTACAAGTTCAGACTATTGAACATTTTGTGGTAATTGTGAATACTAGTAATTACGGTTGTAACCTTTAGTTAAATAAAAAATAAATACGAATTGTATAATGACATGCTTGACCATTTATGAAATCCCAGTGACTCATTTTCGTTAATAAATGGAAGTGGAGCCGGGCGATTAAATGCGCGATTTGGCGAAATTACACAAAGGTGACTTATTGTGTGGCGCGGCGCTCCTCACAATGAATAATACATTTCCCTTCCGCCGGAGTTCGTTCTTATTTTAATACTGTATTGTGGCGCTGTTATTATATCGTCGTTTGGCGCCTCTCGACACAAAGCGCTTTCACATAACACACAAGTGATTTAACGGCTTTCAGATATCTGCCTCCAGTTGTTATACGCAGTAGCTGTAGTGTATGTGACAGTGACGTCGCAGGTCACACGTAGGGGCAGATATTTTCGTTCCAGAATAATCTTAATGTGATATACGCCTGTAGATGAGTACTGTTGCCTCTGAAAAAATTAAAACAAGATTTCACGTCAACGAGGCAATCAATGACTTCTGAATACAGTATGTTCCTTAGTAAATTCTATGTAAATAAAATTTAAGTCTCTTTTGTAGAATTCTTAAAGTACCGAAGTACAATGCAAAATTTCTTCCTTGGACTATCAATACAATATCAAATTGTTGAAGAATTTTGCTTCAAGTAGAACACAATTGAAAACCAGAAGCCAGAGAACGTAGCTATTACCTTTGTTCAGGAAATATTCAATCATACTTCAAAGTGAATGAAGCAAATGCTGAGAAATAATGTTCTAAGAATACCCTGTATACGTCGTTTTTATGTACTATTGAGGTGACAGACCAGACCAGTTAATTATAGCAAAGTGGTTACCATGGCCTATGGACGTGTGCAACACCAGGGGAGTCACCCTCGTGCTGCCAACCCTATAAACACAGAGTTTCTGTGCCATCAGTGTAGAAGACAAAGCAGGGATAGTCGTTGGTCTTCCCACTGACAGCACAAAACCTCTTCAGTGAGCTCTGGCGACCCTACTCATCGCCGGGAACACAACACGAGGTTACTATTGCCGCAGAATTCTGTAGGGCGAGCATCTGTTTTATGAAAGATTTAATCATAAATAAATATACATATACTTGCACTTCTTGCCGACCAGAGTAGGCAGAGTCCTATGTCCTGTATTTTAACTATGATTCATCATCATCCTAGCGCTTTCACCTGGAATCCAGAGCCGTGGTTTCCAAGACCTCACACTAATACCGGTGCAATGAGGACCCATTAAATAACACGTCGATAATAATATCCCTACGGCTTTCTACCCATCCATAATTACCTGTCATACTGTACTATAATTTGTTCGTGTATATCGGTTATGATTTCAATTGTAACTGAGTGGATGACTAATGAAACAAGTGACAAGCGCAGATCATGTTCACACAGCCTGTAGGTGCGCGTGACGTCACTATATTTAAGCACCTAGTTAATATCAAATTTACCAGTTCGTTGCAGTTCACATAACAGTGAGTGCGCCTGACAGCGTGCATCGCTCAGGCCACGTGTGTGCCACTAACATAATCGTAGGGAACTAGATACATGACAAATATTTTGGTTAGGATATTCTCGTGAGTTTTTGGTTGTTTTCTTCGGTTATATACTAAAAGAGTTTGTAGAAAAACTAAAATTAAACCAGTCACAATGCATTAACAGAGTAAAATCACATTTTGAACAAGGTCTTCAATTATAACCATCAGAGAAATTATTGTTCTCGCAATGGCGTCCTAATGTCGACTGGTCGGCTGACTCCCAGTAAGGAGTGAAGTCGATCAATCATCAATCTGACAAAGACGTATAACTAAATATTATTTGCTTGGTAGTAAAATAAGAGTTAATTATATCAATATCACAATAATAGCGATCGTGTTACAAGAGTGTTACGTGTATATTTACTGAGGCACTAAAGCATCTTCTTTTTAGTCTAAACATGTAATATTTACTTCTAATAATCTTTTTAAATATTCTTGGTTATTAGTTTTAATAAGTCATGCGTTTTAATTGTAAATTAGAAGCTGAATTAATTAATATCTTCACGAGTCAAAATTCAGTATTACTTTGAGAAAACAATTATTCATTATAGGTGCCTATGTAACCGAATATTTTAACTTATAGTCTGAAACAAATAACATAGGCAAATTTCGTACGAATGGCGTTCAACAGAGCACATACAGAAGATTGCTGTACTTTTGTTCAATATGTTAACAGTTTTAATACTACATTTGAGGCGGCATGACCTCTGCCCGGACATAATTAAACCCATTGGCAAATTATGAATTGATGAGCCGGTCCGATGCGTCGCGGGAGCGTGCCCGGAACCGGCGCGGTATTTACACTTCGCCGGGAATTTATTGCGTCCATGAAGATATTATTTATGGGCAGCTGTGCAGTCGGGCGCGCAGAGCCTTATACAGGGATATAGCCTGTTTGTGCTTTGTGATTCATAACGTGAGAGAATTGGTGCTGAGCTGTGACTGGGCAGTTCAATTGAGGATTATAAATTATACGTTTTAGTCATTAATTGAAGCATGTCACTAGATAGTGTTAGGCACTTTGTAAATCGCACTATTGAAGTTCACAGTAAGTACAAATATACGGGTAGAAAATAAATAATATTGGATTTTATCAGAACGTTCTGAAACCATTGATAATATCTAACTGTACGTGGTATCGGTTAGAAGACTATAAAATCAAGTGTCGTTGCAATAAAGCCTATATTAGTATACCGACACATTAGTACCTCGAGTAATAGCCGTGTGTCACTCACTTAATGATAGTGATAGTCTCAGCGCGCCCACAGAACAGATCATTAACTATTATGGGCTAGTTAACGCGCATTCGGACACAACATTTAATATACACATAATTTATATGTGATACGGATTCACGTCCTTATAAAAATAGTGCTGTCCATTAATAATGTACGTAATTAAGTAACTTTTGCGTGCTCTTGTTATTTGCCTGTATTCACAAATAAATCAAGATTATGATAGACCCCATCGAAGTAAAGAACGCGGTACGAAAAGTCAATGAATTATATTTACACTTTAAAATGATAAATTTTTATTTTTAATCGTTAATAAGCATTAACGATTAAAAAATAAAGTCAATACTTTAGTAACAGTCTTTACACACAGAGTTTCAAAATAAGTTGGATTGCTTCAGTCGAAGCTCGGTGTCTCAGTGGTCAGAGCCTTCCCCCTGTAAGGGAAAGATCGCGGGTTCGAGTCCCGCCTGAGCGATGCACTTTTTCCTATCTTAATCGAAGATCGAAACAAGCTTTAAAGCAGACGGTATACATTCATTTTTCAACGGGCTTGGGATTTGCAAGTGGGTACCGCCTGCTATAACGCTTGTTTCGATATTTTCAGCATCAGTCGGGTTTTTTATTTTAATAATTTATTTTATTTTATACTTTTTAGTTATGACATATATGTTGTTGTAGTCGTCTTTTAATTTCCTTCATTTTGATACCCCAGTCTCACTCGATAAATCTCAGAGTTTTTTTTTACCATATCCATTTTGGCACCAAGAAACCAACATACTGCTTTTGTTCATATTTTATGTACCCAAGAACACTTGGGCAATAAATACTTGTCATTTGAGACATGAATCATTAAAATCCGTGCGGTGGTTCAGAAGATATGAGGCAATAAAGAATATTACAAACGTACATACAGACATACAAGGTACGCGCGAAAAACATAACCCTTCTTGGCCCACACGATATTCTTTGAAGCGGCGAGTCTCTCGGCCGGATCGCCACCGTGGATCCTCGTAGCGAGGACCCTTTCGGCACTGTATCGGTTCCGAAGGAAGGCGCGGGAGTGGGGATTCGATCCCGAGCCCGAAGAAATTCGAGCCGAGAAATCCCGGCTCCACAGGGACAGGGTTACCGAATGGGAGCGGCGACTTGAGCAACCACGCGCAGGGCACGCCGTGATTGCGTCAGTATAAGACCCATCATGGGAGACTGGCAAGAAAGGCCACACGGTGGCCTCTCGTACCGTCAGACGCAGGTCATTACCGGACACGGTAACTTCGGGCGGTATCTGCATCTGATGGGTATAGAGCGTATAGAGGTTTGTAGGCGGCTCGGGCGTCGGCGGACGCAGACCTCCTCCGCCTCCTATGAGAGCGGGCCTGAGGGTGACGGGTCTGAGGCCTCCCGAGGAGGGAAAGACCGAGAGGAATGACCCTGGGTCAGCCAGGGTGCGAGGGATATGTCGCGAGACAACCTCACCTTCGGCCTAGCACAACGACCCACAGACGGCGTGCGGTTTAGTCGTTTTGAGTACGACATAATCTCCCCCTCCGGCTGCGGAGGGGGGGGGTATACGTGCGGGAAACTCTCGTATTTTTAGAACCCTTATTATGCAACAATTTCATAAAATGCTATTACTGGATGGTATCGGGTCCCGTTACCTATTTACCAGAGATACTATTAGTAGCGTACGTAAGGTATCTCCCGTAATTAGGTAGTACTTTCGCAGGGGTAGGTTGTGATACCACATCTGCCTCTTCAATAGCTTACTATAATGTTTGGACAGATTTTTTTTGGCGGCCGCTACGCAGGAGGCGCGGGTTCGATCCCCGCTCAGTGCAAATATTTGTATGCATGAATATGAATATTTGCATTGGTCTGGGTGTTTCTATGTATAATATGTATGCATTTACAAAAAAAAAGTATTTAAGTATGTTTATCCGCATTCTAGATTCCATAACACAAGCTAGTTAAGCTATGCTTACCATGGGTCTAGATAGCGTGGTGTGAAATGTTGAGGAATATTTATTAAAAAAAAAAAAGTACTGTAAAAAGTAGATGTTAAAAGCTTTAACCTGCAAATGCTAAAGTTAGTGTTCGAATATGGAAGTTATATCGCTCATAAATTTTATTCGATTCGGTGCCGCTCAGAGTCGCGCCGGCCGGCGGCGGGTGGAGCTTTGTCGCTTTCACTTACAGGAACAAACACTTTACAAGTTTAAGAGTATGTTTACAAAACTGTGTCAAAGTATATTGAAATTCCTTCCTCCCATAGCACTGTCGTCTCCAAAAGTTACATTAGTTAACAAGATATCTTTGCATTTAAATAGGCCGATAAGTATTATTGCTATCCTTAGAGGACCAGTTTTATGAAACGTTTTAAAGCTGTTAAATTTCTTTACTTTCTTCTGTACTCAGCTTGAGTGCAGATCATATTTCACATTATTGTCAGCGTTTATTCTTTGGCTTCCTATCTTTAGAACCTTTAACATTGTACAAGTAAGCAGATTATTGTGTTAAAAATGGCAACTTTAAACAACCACATACTTGCGCTTGTTATGATTAAAGGGATAGGCAGTTATGTTTTTACTTAGTGTTATTTCATGCAATTTATGGATCGAGTACAGCCTATATGTGTACCTCAATCGCCCTATTCTATTTCACTGATTACGGGCCATGCGCCAAATGATTATAACCTTACCCTATGCACTCTTCAATAAGTATCTACTACCATTATCGAGTACTCACATTCATACTGGAATATTATTAATTTTATTTAAGTTTGCGTTCAAGTTAAACTTGAGTCTATCAATTAAAACTCACGAGTATCCAAGTTGTATCAGCAAAATGCTGCAACTGAAAATATAAAGACATTAAGCAAACGAAATGTTCGTAAAACGTTTTCTAAAACTGTGCAACTAGTTCGGGAACACCGCAGTGGAGTGACTGCAAACATTATATGAACTGAACAATATCCCAGCGGCTGCCGACTTGCGGCCGAGCTCGGCAGTCGGCACTGGCGAAACTTATATTTTATCTCATTCAACATTTTAGAACCAAAATAGTTTTGTATTGTTTCGTGGTTCAACTTACGTTTAGAATTAGCTGTAAAATAAATAGTTAAAAGAAATATGCTTGTGTCTGCTTATAACGATAAAATAACAGATTTTTACGAGAAAGCTTTAATAGTACAGTAAACGACAGAATTTGAGAAAACATTTATACATCTGCTTTGCCGTTTCAGTACATGTACCAATCTTGATGTAAGTAGATTATTCCCCCATAGGTTAATGTTCATATATTTAAACTTTTGTTTTGTTATCCCGTGTTGATCAAAAACTTAGAATCTGTTACGCTTCTTTTATCAGTGACTGTACATATAAGGGGTACTTAGATTTTTACTCTAAACTCGATGTTAAATAAGAGGGCTGTTTCTTACGTGTGGAGCACACGCGTTGTATGTAATTCATTTACATGGCTGTTTGTCGTCATTGTTGTTCGACGTTTTAGACCAAGTATCTTCCTTCTTTGCAATCTGGAACTGTTATATGCCTGAAGGGGGAGGCAAAGGTTTCTAGTCTTATATAATATGAGATGTGGCTGTCAACGAGCAGTTTGTTTATTACTGATGGATGCAATGCTCATTCCTTAGTTACTTTGTGCAACATCCAGTAAAAAAGATAGTATTATTTCGCCAGGCACGTATTGGGGACTTTTCAAACACAGTGATGCCTGTACAAATCCTCGCAGCAATCGATTTCGTTTGATTGAATAAGCAGCATGCCATGGATGTAGTTGTTAGTACGTCGAGCGATATGTATTTGCTCAGGTTTTATTTCACACCCCACTAAATATTTGTGCTGCTGGAACACAGCCGACCGTAATCTCATGAATAAACACATCGGACACTGTTCATATCGGGAGGCCTGCGCAATAAAGAAATATAATGTTATTTTATTGAACTAATCTTTGACATACAAAATAAAATACAATATAGTTGAAGGGCCGTTACCGCTCTCAAGTATTTGTAAATATTAGTTATGCCCTGTTGCTTAACGTTACGTTTGATAAGTTTACCTTGAACGTTCCACGATGTACCACTATGTTCTCCTCCCACCACCATAGCCCGTCCTCCTTGCTCATATATCATATAAATAGTACAACCATTTAGGTACCAATATAATGCATTCATGTGGGATGCCACTTGTGTCAGCACGGTCGCTCCAAGTCACCTGGGTCGTACTGTCCGCTTCCCGGCTGCGGCTGCGGAGGATGCAGTCGCTGGAAAGCTGGTCAAATACGAAGCGCTGCAGGCTCGCGCGGTGGAGACGCTGGGCTGCTGGAGTTTGGAGGCCAAACGGTTTGAGGAATCGGGAGATTCACGCGCCGGGTCGTACCTGGTGCAAAGGCTGGCCATAGCCATTCAAAGAGGCAATGCGGCCAGCGTCATGGGCACCTTTGCACCGGGTACAGGCCCGAGCGCATCGTAAAACGGACCCCTCAGGGGATGGTATACGGTTGACATTGTGTGTGACATTCGCATTTTTTACTGGTATAGTTGAAGTGAATTATTTTAAATTTGACATTTGAATTTTGAATAGATTATTCGTATTAAGCTTGCGTTGTGTATAATAAATTAATAATTAATAATTTAATGACGTAATTGTAAAATTTATTAAATTTATTTGTAAGTGAAATGAATAAGTTTTTAAACATAGCTGTAAGATATAAAATGTAAGCTGTATCATTGTTAATATAAATAAATTGATTTTTTTGATACATTTATTGTTACGAAAACGGTTATGATTTTCTATTTTAAGTTTTATTTGTCGAATGTATCACAACGCTAAGTAAATTACTTACAAATTAGCGTATTTTGTTAATATCTTACATTGGAAGCCACTTCACTCATCAGTCTTAATGTTCTCTGATGGAGTGTTGTTAAGTACATGCTTGTCATCATAATTTCGCTGTTACCCCGGTGCGGTGCGGTGTGGAGGAGGGGCTCCCAGTGCTCAGTACACTTCACTATGTCAGTTATTTCTATACAGGGTTTGCCGACGCAGCGGTTGTTTGAGCGTATCGCTTGTAGCTGATGGCGTGTCAAAGCTCTGTTGATTATAAGAGCGTGGTTCCGCATACGAAAGCGAATTAATTTTATTGTTTGTGCAATATACCAGTGAAAGTCGCTCTTTGCAGTTGACATTTACCAAACGTTCTGTGTACACTGTGTCGTAGAAAATAAATATAATTTTAAAGTAATATGTATAATGTTTGCTAAAGTAGCAATTCAAAGAGAGCTGATATTTTGTTTTTATTATAAAACACCTCTCGAAATACAAATTCACAAATCCTCGTGAGGGCGAGTGCACCAAAAAGGTATAATGTGTCCCGCCAAAATGAATTAGTGGATTTTTTTAATATTCCACTTTGTCCCACTAGTGGCAACGCTTAATGGGGTAAAACGGAAGTATGAATGCAGAGTTCGTTCAATGACATTTCACAGAAAATTATCTACTATATAGAACAATCACAATTTAAAAACATAATACAGAGAGATCCCGCCTGCGCCTTGCGTAAGGCCCGTCCGACGCCTAATTTGTTTATTGAGCAATTAGGTACTTAATAATAATGAACTTATTACTTTATAGTCCAGCACCATAAATAAGATCGCGGCGGGAGCTCGCCTTGGCCCTGGGGCTCGCCGCGCTAATTACTACATTAAGCAAATGTTAATAGCTCGCCAAAATTATGTTAATAGGTACACCATAACGTCTATATACCTACGGCCTGATCACACCAGCATGTAACTCCACTTATATTATCTACCCTCCGGTGTAGTGCGTGAAACGTAACTGTCGCCTTGTTATCGGACTGCATAAATTATACGCTAATTAGAGTCACTACATTACATTATGTAATGTCATTGCGGCATTACTCACTCCTTAAAGAATTATATAGCATGAAAGTGACGTTAAAATATAATAATGTAACACGCTCAGTATTAGCGACAAACGTTCCCGGCATCGGCAACTTGCCTCGGTGCTGCCCCAACTTTCAAAAAAATACAGAATGCAATTAAAAACTAAGAAATAATTGAAAAGCCTACGCCAATTCATAACTCAAAGTCAAAGTCAAATAACGAGACAATTTCGTAGACAATATACATATAAGAGGAAAGTTATTCGCAAGCCAGTAGCAAGCAGACCCTGACGTAGTCAAGAATGGAAATAAGGAACAAAAGCATCTCATATGTATTCTGTGACAACAGTCAACGTTCATCAGGGCATTCCGCCGAGCCGCCCCTGTCGGACCCTTTTTGGAATATATACCTACTGCATTTAATCCTAAAGTCTATATTTTAGCAGCGTTCCTCCGCTTTGATATTATCATATGATATTTTAATTTTAACGCGACAGGAATAGACCTGTAACCTCTTTAAAAATAGCTTAAAAAAGACATCTTTGTTATGTTTTTCACGAGATGGTAAACAAACATGAAGTCAACTGACGGTAAACAATTACCGGTGCCCACGAAGCTAGAGTCACTAAAGGTGTCACTCACGCGTTTATTAACCACACATCCAGGTGTTTATTATTAGTGATCTATTTCACATGGTTCGTGTGAATGTCGAAGTTATGAAATCCTCTGCTTTTCTTTTTTCATTTCCATTCTCCAATATTTTCTCCTCCTTGTTCCTCTGCAATAAGCAATATCTAAGTAACGCCTTCGCCGTTTTGTTACAAGCATTCACTCACCACTGTAATCACTTACTATTAACTACAAACTACAAATGACAATAAGAAGTCTCTGAAAAGTTTAAAACTTATAAGCAAGTGTCTGTATCCATTAGCCTACAGTGCCCACAACAATAAACGCGTCCGTAACAATGCTTAAAACGTGAAATAAAAAGTGTAAACCGCTTTACGTAACTGCAATGCCGGTGCTCAGCCGCTGAACGGTGAATAAAACGGTGACGTATATAACAATGCTGCTGCCTGGTGCGACTGAAACATGGTATAGGCATTATTTACTTTGCTAAATAAACTTCAACATTCTTAAATCTTCTCTGCAACGAGTGTATTCCTACTATAAAATAAAACAAAAAAGAAAAATCCAGTCCAATGTAGTCTATAACATTTGTAATGCCATTAATGGACAGAACAGGCTGTTATGCTCTACATCGAGTTAGTTTTTTTTTTGCTATTTTATTACATACCATAAGGCTCTTTGTTAACTTTAATTTTTTTATGAATTCTTAATTTATAATGATAGATTTAAAATCTGTATTTGTGTACGAAATGGTAGTCTACAGCTACAGCTACTTAACAGGTTTAGGTAAGCCCTGAGTGAGTCTTGGTCTCGCGAATAATATTACGCTATAATGGAAAGCAAAGCCAGGATTAGGTTACACAAATAAGCTTAGACGACTATATATTTTTTCCCCTTCCCTTCAAGTTGAAAACAAATGGTAGGTATTATTACTATCCTCAATTCTAAACTTGGACTTGTCTTCTATTACGCTCTTTATGGGTTGAGGATCTGCCTAGCCCTTCGAAGATTTATTAAGTACCATTTATTACCTAAAATCTAACTTATTTTACATGTCGCTTTTTATTAAGGTCAATTACTTGAGATTGATTGCTGCATAAACATTTTTATTACAATTGTAACATAAAATCTATGCCATATACTCTGTATAAGTTGGTATTTCGGACAAAGGTTTTCAGTTTATGAGTCTCCTATACCTGGACGTATCCCATACGAGTGTATCTACAAAAATGTCAGTCGCAAGATGAATCGTATCGGGGTTCAGAGTGCTGCCACTTTGTATTTGATCAATAAAGTTGTTACGTTACCGCGGAGTTGTGTTACTTTTGCTCAATGTTTTGTTGAATCAATGTGTATTAGGTATATCCTAATACACATTGATCTGGCGAAGTTGTGTTATTGATATTATTGTGATAAATATACGTCGCGAGCAGTTAACATTGTTATACTTGTGGCTTTGACACGTCTTTTCACAATTTTGGTACAGATCCGAGCTGCAAATACAAGTTGATGATTGAAGTACAATTTTATATGATTAGAGACAAATGGTGTCGTTAATATCATTGGACTTTTCTTTAAATATTATGTAAGATGAGGTTTTGGGAAAAAAAGTTTAATCCTTATACTATATATATAAATACCGATATTTAATCGTTATGTCTAAAACCAGCGCAGCGAACATATGTAGGTAGTTGGTTACCGCATCGGAAATTCATGACATAGTATTTCTTGCCCTTAACTAGTTTTGCTGTAAGTGGTCAAAATTTCCGCGGCAGTCTAAACTGTTTATAGCTAAGGTTTTTAGTATCAGGTTCGCTGACATTTTTTTGTTATTCGTAAGCGCCATAATGAATTGCGTTATGACGTTTATGACCTAACGAAACCTACCTCATACCTCGACATTACTGTAAAAGTACTCGGGTTTGAATTGAACAATGATCAAGTGAAACTGTATATCGTTTGAGTGAACAAACCAATCTGTACTGATTTTGAATCTTTACATAAGAACTTGAGAGCCCTTATCTGTGGGCTGCTCGAATCATTCTAGGAAAATATTTCCTAAATTATGTTCTGTTCACCTTATCGTAAGTCTTTCCTCCTTCAATAAACGTTGAACACGCCTTCTGGGTTTGTGCCATTTTACGAGCACACAACGTAAGGAAAACGCTGAGGCCCTGCGTCCCAATTAATCAGAACGCTGGCACATTGCGTCTCGTTCGACCCTCATTACATTCGCCGAGCTTGTTGGGGACATCCCCCGAGCTTAGTCCATGAGTTTAACATTTTTCAGTTTTCTAGTAAGCAAAGTTTTTAGACTAATTCAATTAAGAAACAATATAATTAGAAATATTGTGCTCGACCAGTGATTATACATACAATTCATCGATAACGTAATACCATTAGTACTAATGCAATCAACGAAGATAATTTGTTAAAAAAGTTTAACAATAAAAATATATTACATTGCACTTCTACCATAACTTACTTACTTATTTAACTTTAATTAGTTCTGGTTCTCCTGTAGACAACTAGACAACCATTAGAGCTGATAGTGTTTGTTGCCAGCAATTAGTAGCAGAGAAAATATTTACTTTGTGCAACGAAACTTTGAGTCGAGATGGCGCTGCTAATGTAACGACGTTTAGCAAGAGTAAACTAAGTTAACGATATTCTTAGTACATTTCTTAATGGAAAATTTCTTCGAAAAAATATCCTAAGGTTAAACATTAGCATTACTTTTAAGTAGAACCGTACTACACGTAATAAATATAGAACAATGCCTGCGGTGACATTATTGTCGAGACTAAACTAGTACGTGTTAACTGTTAATCTCACTGGTAAAGAAGGATAATGTATAATGACATTAAATATTACCAGTGAATGACATAAATCTTGTCGATTGTAGTCATACGCAGAATTGAGGTTCAATAGAGTCGTACAAATAAATGTATTGTAATGTATTCCTTGTCGAGAGCTCCCGGGCGGCAACGGATCGGGTCAATGTGGGAGATATCTGCCGGAGATAAAGTTAACATATCGGGGGCAATGCTGACGAAAAACGACGTCAAGTACAACCGTATCGGTTTTATCTGACAGAGTTTATATATTGCTCAGATTTTGGGACCTCTCATATATTTGTATGAATCATGTATCCGGCGATTCTACTCACCGTGGGACACGAAAGATTGTGTATGGACAGTGTTGTTAAACATTGATCAATTTGTAGTTCGGTAGCACTTCAACTGGAGATAAATTGAACAGTTATTAAATAAGTCAGCTTTCAAGTTTGAATTACATTTTTAAGCCTTTTTCATTTAAATATTTAAATCGAATCAAAGAGAAAAAATTGTATCGGTCTAGGCGGGGTTTGAACCCGCGATCTTTGCCTTACAAGGGCAATGGAATTGGTTCGGGCGAGGTCTGGTAGCTTAGTGGTCAAAGCATTGCCCTTGTAAGGCAAAGATCAAGGGTTCAAACCCCGGCTAGACCAATTCAATTTTTTCTCCTTTATTCGATTCAGGTTTTAAAATTGAAATAAAACCATTTGGTAACAGATTCTACGGTGAGCGAAATTTGTATTAATTGTTTGCATTTGCAAATCCTTTGGATTTATGTCAGTAGGTTTATTAAAAAATTCTTTAAATTTCGAAGGCAGCGCCTTAATACTGTTGAGACAGCCTGGTATAAAATACACGCGCGTTTTAAATTTTATGA
Source organism: Eilema caniola (assembly GCA_949126895.1). Classification (NCBI taxonomy): domain Eukaryota; kingdom Metazoa; phylum Arthropoda; class Insecta; order Lepidoptera; family Erebidae; genus Eilema; species Eilema caniola. The sequence continues at coordinate 28,839 of OX421478.1, forward strand.
AATTATTAGACAACAGCAGCATTACCATAGTAATGAAACACTCCCGCAGCCGTCAAAGCTTTCTAATGAACACGTGTATATACCAAAGTAGCAGCAATGTTAATTACACGCTTCAACACAATTACGTACGTTGTTTGCACTGATAATATCCTTCACTGGAAGCCCTCTAGACCTGGGAACATAATTCATCCAGCTAGTTACGGGCCCAAGGCCTCGTCGTCTCAGGCATTTGTTTTTATTCAAGAACTTTATTGCTATAGTAGGGGAAGCAACGATACCGAATGTGTAGTTAGTCGAGCGTCGCGGAAACTCATTAGAATTGGTAGATAGAAAGAATAATGGTACATAATGTTTCCACTTTTAGTGGTGGGGGAAGCGTCTACATAACATCATAATAAGTAAATTCATATATTATATATCTTAATTAAAGTATTGTATTACTTTGGTATTATTAAATGTTTTTCAATTATTCTAGTATGTTTATATTTCTAAAATAAAAATAAAAATATGGCCGCGTTTGAGTAAATCCAGACATTTTTTTTTTTCAACTTCGTAATATTGGCACGCCCTTGGGTTAGGCTTAGATCGCCAGATTTTTAAAATGTACACTTGTTAGTTAGTAACCAAACTACCTTATCTTAATCTGACGCGTACGTGTAAATTCGATGGCAGTTTTTTTTTTGGAGCACCCTCCCATATTAATGTCTCTCACTGGCTGGAGGTACTTGTCAAAATGTAACTAGCCTCTCTTATCTTAATCTGACGCGCTCGGGTAACTGCCGTATTACTATTACTATTACGACTACATACTCTGTGAAAGTAATAACATAACATACACCAGGCAAATGTTGCGTCTACAGAAAAAGTTTATTCTAAATGCCTGGGCTCCAAAAAACGCAAGGTTGATCTGATCAAAAGTGTAATCAAAAACAAAATAAAAAAATGCTAAAGCCACTTCTTGTGATGACCATGTGTATTAACCACCTTTGTATTAAAACTTAGCTTTCCATTAGCAGCGGAGTTGTAAATAATGTTGCGAATTGTTAACTATAAAAGCATAAAAATACGAACATCTTTTGCAGTCGTTACGGGCAGTTGGAGCCCGCAAAAGTCCGACTAGTCTAACTACAGAACTTCGCTACCGCCAATTGGTTGTGGAGGTCGTGTGGCACTCGCGTCACGGACAAGTTAGACTGGAAAGCCGGCCCTAACTGAGTTGGCGAAAAGGCTCAGAGAATCATGATGAAAGGCACAAAAATAAAACAACAACAGTATACTTCAGTGATTTTCTAAAGAAACAATAATATTTATCTGTACAGAATTTATACAGAACAACTCCGTCCGAAATATTCGCCGCGGGCAATTAGGTACAGTCATCGACCGCATTGTTGTCCGCCCAAGAACGTTTTTGTAGAACTCTTCATGACTTACTTTTTGTCGTAATTAGCCAATATATTTCTTATTTGGTGCATAATAAAGAGAGAACTATAATAACACTTAGAAGAAATACGCATAATGATCTGACGGTCAGCGGCTTTGACGTCATAACTGATTATGATTTGGGTATGCTTCAATGGTATGTACCAAATTATTGACCAAATACTTTTTCATAATTAAACAATTATAAGAGATATCACTCAATCAAATAATTTGCCTATCTATCGCAGTCCAGTGCTGGAAATAGGCCTCTCCCATTGCTGATATGGCTTTGGGATACTGTTAGCCTGTTGGCCTATAAGATAATAGATAGACTGTCGACAATTGTACTTGAAATCAAATAGCGTATGGTATTACCCATTGTCATCTCGCACTAGAAGTTGTCTCGACCTTCATACGTGGCAGATCCTTGCTCTTCCCAAGATTAAGGGTAACACGGTTTCATCTTATAGAGAATAGTCATATTCTCAAGGAGGCGGAACCCGGGCCTTTCAATAAACCTAAAATTTCATTATTATTATACACATCATGTTCTTACATGTAACAAAGGCGCCATGACAAGACCCCAGTAAGCATTAACGTTGGAACTGTAGTGATATGAAAGGAAGGAATATGAAATATCAACACTAATATTTTTCATAATGTTATGGCTAAAAGGCCAGTACCCCAACGCTGTAGATTTTGAACGAACGTGGAATGTCATCGGGAGTGACAGATTCGTTTAATGGGAGTGAGTGAGTGAGTGGTCAGATGGACTAGAATTTTGCCAGGCTAGGCATCTGCTAGCATCGGATTGCCGTATGTACGGTATCCTATGGGGCTTGCATGATTCGAGACCGGAGATGCTGCGCTTGTGAATGGCGGCCATATTTCTCGCCACACCGTATTCTGGCAGCGACTTGTTATGAATGGAGGCTCCGGGCTCTGCCCGTGGTATGGTCGAGCCAGCGGCAGCCGTATAGGCCGTGCCAGGTACACTGCCCGCCTGAGCTTTTTTGGTGACTTCAGTTCCTGCAACTATGTATTTTCACGTGAGTTTTTAACCCATATCCACCCTTTGGTCAAGGTCTTTCGTGTGCGCGGACGATACGTGTGATGAATCGTGTCTCGTGTCCCGTCGTCGCGAGTGATATTTACGGGAACAATGCGAGATATATATCTAATACATATATATTATTTCTGAAAATGAGAGAACAACCGTTGGAGACAGATTTTATTCAGCCGCACTTAAATTACAGCAAAGCGCGTAGAAATTCGAAAACTCTTTCTTACACAATACACAGTTACTTGTATAATCACACTGTATCGCTTCGCACAGTTTATTGCTGTGATCGCTACGAATACTAGTCGTAGACTGACTAAGCGGAGGCTGCTAGCTCGCCCTATATATGCAGCGCGGCCGAGTACCAAATATTCTCGAAAAGACAGTAACATTCTAGAATGTTCGATTGGTTCTAGTGTCCCTTCCAGCCTGACGTCTCGTTCTATTCATTCGATTCTTTCTAGAACAGTGACGTCAAGGCATGCTGTCCATTTCTATAGTGCCCTCTCGCTCGCTCCTATGGAAATTTGGCCATATATTAATGTTGACTGAAAAGGCCCACAAGGGGTCCTGAAAATGCCTGAAAAAGGGATCCCACTGTAATGCCGCGGATCGATGGGGAGTGATCGGAAACGGCTGCTTTCAGGCGCCTAAAAATATTGGCAACTTGGTCAAAATTTTGATTCTTCGGGAGGTGAAAGAGCACCTTTTCAAACGTGCCAAAATGTGTGCTTCAGCCTCCTGAAAACGTCTCTAACACACAGAAAATGACGATTGCAGTTGACAAGCACCGGGCGTAGCAATATGTTTCGATAAATATCCATGTATCTTTTTTGTGCATTAACTTAGCTTCATACCACTTCGATTTGTAATTCACTATAAGGGATATATATAGAACGTTGATTTTTTTTGTAGGCAACTTAAATACAGTACTGCACTGTCGAGAGCATGTCCGAACCATTTCTTATCTTTACAAATACTTTAGCGATCATCAAAAACCCCTAACACCGTTTGCTGGGTGAGACATCTGATCTGCAGAGCCCAACAAACACTCTTTTTTAATTCTTTTTTTTATACACACTACAGAACCCATACCTCTGCCTACTTAATGATAAACGTGACATGGAAAGAAATAAAGATAGAAATAGTTTTATTCATACATAAACCTACGAAATGCACAAAACAGAATAAGAAGACCAAAATGGCCCCACAGTTGAGTACACGAACCCAACGTTCAGCTACATCGCCACCGGTCGGCTGCTATAGTCACGCCAAACAATCCTGAAGGTTAAGCACGAAACGTAACCTTTAGTTGGTGTTCTCAGTCCCATTTGCGGCTTATAAGCGGCGAAGTTCGTACACAAATCACTAAGGACGAGATCTCGCTCAAGTTACGCACATTCACGATAATATATTACATTAAATGAAACCGAGTTCATTTATTTGTCGCTCGCTCGGCTGTCGGCGCCGCTTGTTAGTTATTAATGTTATCTATCATTTCGGCTGATTTCATCTAACTATTTATTGGTGTTGTACGTACATACACTCATACTCGTATTGTATAATATCATATTGTTTAACATATGTCTGGTGTGAAAACAATCTTGTCGTTTTGATATCGAGTGGCGGTTTGGAGGCGAGGGAAATCTGCGTTACATTATAATATTTGAGCTACTACATAAAGCACAGGATATATAATAAACAGGTTATATTTTATGATAGATACTTTTTGAAATTAGCACGAATGTTACTCATTGAAATATACCACTTTTTAACGAATTCGCGTTCCTGAGAACAATGTCGTGACAAAATTCAAGGCAACGCGTTCACCTCTCAGTCCAACATTGCTAGGGACACAACATCATATTAATTTAATTTACATTTTTAATTAAAACACAGATGGAACCTTCCAAAGTCCAATACGAAACTTTTGGGCAAAATGTATTTCAATAGAAAACAAAACAACTGTCCAACTTGATTTCATTTGTGGAAGTTGCGAAGCCGCACATGCTGCCATAACTTTATTAGTTTTACTTGGTAACTGCGAGTGCGAGCACCGACTGAATGCGGGCGCTAAATACCGCAGAGGGTCGAAGTGTGCGGACACAGTGTGGAAGCGTTGGCGCGGTGTCGCTTGCGGTAATGAATAGGCGCTACGTCACGGGTGATGTGCGCAAATTGCGGTGTCACTATGTCGGCCGCGCGATAATGCGTGCTGTGTGTAAACTCAAACGCGTTGTTGGCAAACATGGTGCAGCGTGAGTGTGAATGTCGTGATAATCGATTAATCTTTCGTCGCATTTAATGACTTTATGTCCCTTATATGGGGATGCGTAGTGTCAGTTTCCATTCCCATGTTTCAGATCTGTTATTTGAATTTAAGTTTATTAACAAGAGTACGGAGAACTTCCCACGGATAAAGGGAGCCGAAGGGGGAGGTTATGTCGTACTCGAATAGACTAAACCGCACGCCGTCTGTAGGTGTGCTAGGCTGAAGGTGAGATATATCCCTCGCATTCCGGCTAACCCAGAGCCATCCCTCTCGGTCTGGCCCTCCTCGGAAGGGGGGACCCCCCGGTCCCCAACCCGCCCCCGGTGTGGGGAGGCGCGCATCGCGCGATGCATGGGTCCCAACCCGCCCCCGGTATAAGGAGGCGCGCCGTCACCGTGGCCTGCTTCTGCTAGGGTGATAGCCGGCTCCACCCGTCACCTTCAGGCCCGCGCTTATAGGGGGCGGAGGTCATTCTATGCTCGCCGACGCCCGAGTCGCCTACACACACGCCCGCACAAACATTACCCAAAAGTGTGTAGGAACAAGACGTAATATTCTTCCTACACAAAGGGAGGATCTTCCAACTAGGCTAAATGATCACGACTGGAGGGCCACAGGTTGTGTTGGCCTGCATCTGAACTTACATTTCCCTATGCAGGATCAGTAATTCTAGAAATTCAGACCCATTTCTGTAGATGCTGGATGCAAGTTGCATTGCCGCAATTGTACCAGGCTTAACTGTATTATACAAAAAGATGTTAAATGTTGGTACTTAATATTCAACCTCCTGCACCTTCGGGGACACAAGGGTGTGAGTACAGGCACCCAGGCAGTAAGTCTAGCTGGCTACAAAATCCACCTTTATTTAATGTGTTTTGACCCCGGCATATCTACTTCTCATAATTAATTAGCCAGTTTTTCGATAACCTACTAATTTATGGAACCAAACATTATATATAATTAGGTTACCATATTATACAAATAACATTTGATCCGATTAGATTTCCTCCTGATTAAGTGCACCGCACAACGCGGCGACGGCGGTATCATTCATCTGATTACAATCGCTCCATTAGCGGGAATTGCAGCCCATAGGAAATGCGATTTATTCAAATGATCATTTTAATTCGACCGTATTCAAATGATTAACGCTCAGCTTCAATATTATTTAATGTTGGCTTTGGTTTATGAATGATAAGATAAATGCTATGGTGTTTGTGGTTGGTCTAAGTGTACATTTATTAGAGCAACCACAAATTCTTGTACCGTGATGCACCAATCCTATTAATAGCAACATAAATTTAAATAATATTATTTATCTACACTCAAATCGAAAAATTTAAAAGACGATTCTATACATACGCACTTTAGAAACGCATATCCAAAAAATTAAAACTCATTGTAGTACCGCCAACTGTATCATAATAGTAGTTTATGCAATGTCATTTATGAAGGGGTATTAAAACACGAGTCTGTTTATCACGTGGTTTATCACATGAGGTGAAGCCGAATGCTATAATAGGTTGACTCGAGTGTTTTAATACCTAAGTTATATGCAGTTCGATTCGAACTATGAAAAAATGGCGTACACATGCGTAGCTTGAACTTAATTTCCCGCGCTTCCCACATTTTTTGCCGATCGTGTTTTGGTATTCGGGATTCCAAAAAAGTTTACTAAAATCCTGTAAGTGATTTAAATATGATCGGAAAAGAAAGTAGTGACAGCGAGATTTTCACTCCGCCAGTTATTCTAGACGAGGCATCGGCGTCAATTGAAAGTCCCCTGCCAAAAAAGTTAAAAAAAATTGTACGACAAAAATACCAAGAATTATGAGTGAAGATTAAGTAGTGTATGAAACTGCATATAACTTAGGTAATATATGACAGTTGCATAAACTACTATTAATTTGGTCCATCAAAGCCTTTGCCTGTAAGTAAGAAAAAGAAAGGGCCACCATTCCAAATGCTGTCATTGTAGCTTGGTGGCCCATAGTTTGCTCTCTTTTCTTAAATGGAGAGCACTTATAAAACGGATACCCAAACAATAGCTTAATTAAATAAAATAAAAAATATTTAATTTCAGACAACAAAGGCCCACCACCTCTTGTTGTTGGTGTATAATTCTGCAGGTGTCGTGCGCACTTGATAGATTCATCACGCCAAGGCCCATCCATCCTCTACGCAAACACTCCCAGAAACAGAGATCATATATTCTGCGAGTCATGCACCGCAACCAAAAGGGCCTCATACTGCCCTCACTGAAACAAACTGCTACTATTTTATTGTGCCTTCAGACCTCGGAGTTTTGTTATTCTGTATCCTGCCTTGTTTGAATATTCTGTCGGGCCTCACGGCGACATGGTGAAGGGGACATTCAATTCGGCGTGTCCGTAAATTGTTACCGATTACTTTATTGACAGGGCGGGATTGAAAGCGATTCAATAGGGTTTTGTTCATTTATGGACACTGAAATATTGAACGACTATTTGATTGCGATGTTTTTTTATACCATTTCTTAATTATTGCAAGTACCTACTCGTTGCTACATATATCTAAGTTACACACGTACTTATCTGCCCGAATCTATATTGCCGGATAGCTACAACTTGGAAATCTTCAAGATTAGAGTAAATAGGAAACTTCTAGGCCAACGTGTTCCACGGTTGACCAGATCGTCACTTACCATGAGACAGATAGTGTTCAAACGCAAGCCTATAAATCATTACTAATACAAATCTGAAATAGGTCTATGTATCAATGTACAACTTTAAAACAACTAAATCAATGCTCATACAGTTCAATTCAATTCATACAGTAAAGTTTATAAGTAAAGTGAGTCTATGGAGCAAATAAATAACTATTTAGAGGACGCTCATTTACACACAGACAGACAGATTAGATAATAGTTACTACACCAGCTCAGTGCGCATCCATCCCTGCGCAGTGAGTTAAGATTCTAATTACTACAAGCTAATAACTTCAGTTCTCTGCGAGGGTCTTCGTATTCATTACTGATAACGATTAATTATACGCAGCAATAATTACATCTAAAACATAGTGCTGATTTCTTAGAACTTAACTAGCCTAGGTAATTTCAAAAATACCCTTTACAGAAAACGCCCAGTATTATTTCTTCTTAGGAGGGATGCTCTTTGTCCTGAGGTACCTAGACATGTGTTCTGTCGGAGCCAGTTGAAGTAATACTTATATAATATTGTCGTCAATGGTACGTTTACTTAGCACGTTACGGCTTTGTTACTTTGCGAAGCGCGCTAGTGATGCAAACCTTCATCGTTGTTATTTACCAAAAAAAAACAACAAGCAATCCGTAACGTATTTTTTTTTTTAATTATTTATTTAAGATTCATGCACACACAAAACATACAGTAAAACATAGAGCTGTGTGAGCTGCCTCGCAGGATGACCGACGTGCAGCTGGTCATGCCGTAGTCCCTTTTCGGACGCCAAATGTAACGTATAAAAAAGGAGAATAAAAAAAGATGGAATGTTTGTTGGGATTGGAAGGCCAGAGGATGTTATAGTATTTGAATTCGCCACATTCCGGTAAATAGTTCGTGCAATATCTTACATATTGTTCGACCAATGCAAATAGACATTTTCATGCTGCAACGTTTAATAGTAGATTATGGTACAATTGTGTAAAGTTGGTGATTACCGCTGAGGCAATATTGAGACCCGAGCTGAAAGGCGAGGGTCTAAAGAGAGCCGAAGAAGATAATCAACACTACAGACAGTTTTTCAATTCATTTGTGTATATAATATAATATAATAAATAGATATTTACCCTTGCAGTTTTCAGATAGTTAACATTCCATAACGTTAAGGACTTCACATCAATCACATCATATTAGTTTAGTTTAGTTTAGTTTAGTTTACCTGGGCTGTTCCGCACTTAGCCTCTTGATTGGACCATTGTGCGTACCATCTTACCTCTCATTCCAACCAACCCAGATCCTCCCAAAAAGCCAGCAGCCTTTTCAGGTTTCCACATGCTTCCCGGAGTGACGCTGGTGACTGGAGGAATTTCGCCCGTTGTGCGGCCACGCTCATGCACTCTGTAAGCACATGCCGTGGCGTTTCTTCTGCCCCCATGCATCCTCTGCATAGGGGGCTGTCCGTCACACCTATTGTAAACAGATGCTTGTTTAGGGGACAGTGACCGGTCAAGATGCCTGTGACCTTGCGGATTTGGTCCCTTTTTAGCCTAATGAGGTTGGGGCGGGTTTGGGCTTATGCTTTTGCAATTACTTTATGACAGTGCTTTTAGCTTTTGCTTACAGCCTGGTAGCATAGGTGCAGACCTACCCCTGCAACCCCCTCAGGGTTGCAGGGGGAGCGTGGTCTTAGGGAGGAGCGCAACAGTCGTGCAGATCTCCTAAGGCAAGTTTAGTGTTTATCCTTCACGCGGTTGCTGGCCCTGTTCTTGGTTTAATTCCCTCAGAAATAAACGTAACTAAAAACACTAAGCGACTATTGCAGCAACGACGAGGTCACGCTGCTGCGAGTTCATCATCGTAAAATACCGATGGTGGATAGAAATGACCTCCCGCGTGTTTGTGCCGTGCGCGGGGACCCGTACGGAGGGATGAAGGAATCCTGGTGGTTGAGCGGAAAAGTAGCTGCGGCTGCTGGGAAGCAACACACCCCTTTGGTCTGGACTTCCTCTTACACGGGAGGTTACGAGGTAGCCGCTCGTAATCAATCGGCGGTCAGACGGCCACTGGCGAGTTCTCTGGGGTGATGGGGTCTGCAGGCGGCGGCGCGCGGTCTTACTCGTGGCCGTGGTGACCGGGGGAGGATTCTCGTGCAGGTCAGTCACGTGGACAACTCATCTCGGAGCGCTATATCGGTCCGATAGCCTTGATGCTTTAGAGCATCCCCATCTGAGGGCTCCGTGGAGGGTGAGGAGTCGGATCGACGAATTCTATTAAGGTACGGTATGGATCAATCAAAAAATACCACTCAAGGTGCAACAGCACCAAAGGCTGGAAACAGCAACAAGGCCGCCACCGTGGTCAGCGAAGGAGACTCCCAGTGTGGCTGGACCGAGGTATCTCGCAAGAGATCCTCGGGATCGGCCCTCCAGGGAAGAACTGGAGCCAACCCGGGAGGCAGTAAGGTTCGGGGGGAAGGGAACCAGCCGACCCGGCTAGTCGAACGGGCCCAATTGGGCCCGAACGGCGCCGGGGAAGTCGGGACCCAACCCAATCTCCAACAAGGCAGCCGTGCAGCAGCGAAACGCCGGGCTAGGCGTCTCCGCAAACAGCACGCTGTGGTAGGCGGAACCATCACCGATACGCCAGCAAAGCGTATCAGGGAGGTGAGTGACGAAAAAGCGGAACTCGGGAGAGACGCCAAAAAGGTGAGGATCCAGGGTTCCTACAGGGACGCTGCTGCAGGCTTCAGGATGGCGATCATCCCGGCAACATACCCGGAGGCGCGTTTTGAAGCAGAGGACAACGCGGCGCTACAGGATCTGTTGTTCAGTGGGATGTTGGCGGCACCAGACCCACTCCCACTGATAAACATGGGTAACATGACGGCGGGCGCACTGAACGTAGTATGCGCGAACGAGGCATCGGTGGGCTGGCTGAAGGGACTAACTGGTTCGTCAGTCAGCACCCACAAAATTAAGGTGGTGGCAGCAAACGACCTTCCAAAGCCGGTCAAAATGGCATGGAAGTCGCGACACACCGCTGGAACCAACATTCAGTTGGTACTCCAGCTTCTGCAGAGGCTCAACCCGGGTCTGAAAACGGCAGAATGGCGGGTGATCGATACTTTGGTCGAGAGCACCCACGTTCGCCGTATCATCCTCGTGGATAAGGTCTCTGCGGAGGTCATAAAGGCCTCCAACTACACCCTCCCAACGGGGATCGACTACAGCCACTTTAAGTTGCTGGAGGAGTCGATCTCCAAAGGAGAACAGGAGGCGAAGGCTGATGGAGTTAAGGGGATGGAGTCGTCATCTGCGGATGCTGAGATGCAGCCAGCAGAGGCCATCCGCTATGGCATAAAGACGACGGCATCAGGGACCAACAGGAGTCAATAGCGGCCCACGGTCGCTACTGCATTGGCGTCGTCAACAGACGCCAAAGAACTGTGCAGGGAGATGGACGATCTTGACCTAGATGAGGACCAGCTCCTTGCACAGTCTCCGGGCTCCGTCGACAGTCACTAAGGAAGTGACTGTTCAATCACGACACCAAAAATGGATGGCCTAAGGTTAGTACAGATTAATCTGCAACACAACAAGGCGGCGACAGCCCTTCTGGCTAGAGCGCTGAAAGATAACAAATTATGACATTGCCCTAATCCAGGAGCCTTATATTTATAAAGGAGAAATAAAGGGCTTAGGTGGAACCGGTGGTACTTTATGGTATCACAGGACCACAAATGATGCAAGAACATGCATATATATCAAAAATGGTATAGATGCATGGGTTTTACATAATTTCTGTTTCAGGGATCTGACGGCAGTCAGGATCAGATCAGATCAGGTGGAGGAGAGGCTGGCAACAGAGATACAATCTTTGTATCGGCCTATCTTCCATACGAACAAAAAAATCCCATCCCTAGTATACTAGAAGGATTAGTGGATCACGGCATCCGAAATAACACGGAAGTAATCATCGGATGCGACGCGAACGCGCACCATGTGATCTGGGGCAGCTCAGACATCAACGAACGAGGGGAAAAAGTACTGGAATATCTGGTAAGTTCTCCTTTACAAATAATAAATAAAGGCAACAGTCCGACTTTCATCAATCAGATAAGGACTGAGGTTATTGATATCACTCTAGCCACAAACATGGCCAGCAGAGATATCATGAACTGGCAAGTATCTAATGAAAGCTCATTATCTGACCATAGGTACATATGTTTTGAGTATAAAACTTCAAAGGTGTTTGGGGTTGAAATGCGAAGAAACCCCAAACACACAGACTGGATCCAATATAAAAAGGATCTGAAGGTCTACTTAGGAGATCCAAAATGCAAACTCAACTCGATAATCGACATTGAATTTGAAGCGGACAAGATAACAGAATCAGTCATAAAAGCATGGACAACAAACTGTCCAGAAAAGGAAATAAAACCTAAAAAGGTGCAATGGTGGAACAAAGAATTAGAGATGCTACGTCGCAAGACAAGGGCAATCTTCAACAAAGCCAAGGCACAAGGCGATTTCAGAGAATACTCCAAAATGCTTACTGAATATCACAAGGCCGTACGGAAATATAAGAGGAAGTCATGGAGAGCACACTGTGACCAAATAAATTCCCTTCCAGAAGGCATGAGACTGGCTAAAGCCCTGGCAATAGCTAAGGAGAACCCACTCACCAGTGTAAAAGACGGAAATGGGAAGCTCACGGAATCAGGAAAAGAAACACTACATGTAATGATGAGTGAACACTTTCCTGGATCGGAAATAATTGCAGAAGTGCCAAAAAATCAAATAAAAATCAATGGTACTAAAGGTAAAAAAACGAATAGGGCAGAATGGAACACTGCACGGAAAATAGTTGATGGGAACAAATTGCAATGGGCCATAGGAGATTTCAAACCCTATAAATCTCCAGGCCCTGATGGTATCTATCCTGTACTATTACAACAAGGCATGAACATACTAATCCCTCATCTTGTGAGATTATACAGAGCATGCTTAGCTTTTAACCATATACCGACGATATGGAGGAAAGTAAACGTAGTTTATTTACCCAAACCTGGCAAAGCAAACTATGAAGATGTAAGATCATACAGGCCTATCAGCCTAACATCTTTCTGTCTAAAAACGGTGGAAAAGCTGATAGACAAGCATGTGAGGGAAGGACCTCTAAAACGTTTCCCATTACACAGGCTGCAATGCGCCTACCAGCAGGGCAAATCAACGGAAACAGCGCTGCACCTAGTAGTGGAACGCGCTCGTAAGGCACTGGAATGCAAAGAAATAAGCGTAGCAGCCTTCATAGATATTGAAGGCGCCTTTGACAAAACTACCTTCGAAGCAATCCAGACAGCAGCGATAAAACACGGGGTGGATAACACCACCTGTAAATGGATAGAGCAGATGCTAAAGAGCAGAATAATTTGCTCTACGTTAGCAGGTGAGAATATATATGCCAAGACCACTAGAGGATGTCCCCAAGGGGGCGTACTCTCACCCCTACTATGGAGCTTGGTAGTCAACTCACTAATAACGAGACTAAATGAAGGACCATTCTACACGATAGGATACGCTGATGACTTAGTGATAATGGTAAACGGTAAATTCCCAGGCACTGTCTCGGAACTACTACAAAAGGGTCTGAATATAGCGCACAGATGGAGTACGGAAAATCATCTAACGATAAATCCATCCAAAACATCAGCCCTATATTTCACACGCAAAAGGGACCTAAAAAGTTTAAAAAGACTTCAGGTAAAAGGCGTAGAACTAGAGTGGGCCGAAGAGGTGAAATACCTCGGAGTCATGTTGGATAAACAACTCATATGGAGGTCACATCAAGATTTCATCACACAGAAATCAATGAGAGTCCTCGGCATATGTCGCAGGGCGTACGGCAGAACATGGGGACTTAAACCGAAGGTTCTGTACTGGATATATAACATGATGATACTACCGATAATCAAATACGGAAGTATAGTGTGGTGGCCAAGAACCACGACTGTAACATGCAAGAAAGAGCTCAGCAAAATCCAAAGGATAGCTTGCATGTCTATAACGGGTGCATTTACAACAACACCGACAGCAGCGATGGAACGGCTGCTAAGTAGGCTACCGCTACATTCAACTGTACGAATGGAGGCAATAAAAGCTCTTAAAAGACTTAAGGATGCAGGATATATAACCAGCATACCGACAAGTTACACAAAAATGGGGATAACACCTGATGTTCGGGAACTACTAGAAATGAGGTCTGACAAGCAACAGCCCAAACTGTCATGAAGTCATAAAAATTACAAGGCGACAATTCCTACTAGACAGGAATGGAAACAAGGTCTCAGAACCAATCAAGGAAAAAGACAAATCTGGTACACCGATGGCTCCAAGACGCCCGATGGCACAGGAGCAGGGGTACATGCAGAAGACTGCGATATAAGCGTTAGTCTAGGCAAATACGCCTCCGTGTTCCAAACGGAGGTGTACGCTATAATAGAATGCGCTCAGGAGATTATAAATAGAAATACCCATGAAAAGGAAATTTATATTCTCAGTGACAGCCAAGCAGCCATTAAAGCGCTAAGCTCTCCAAAGGTAAATTCAGGATCAGTGCTGAATTGCATAAGCAGCCTAAATAAGGTTGGCAGAACCAACAAACTGAGGCTCATCTGGGTCCCCGGCCATGAGGGGATAGAAGGGAATGAGAAAGCAGACCATCTAGCCAGACAAGGATCTGCAAAAATACCCATAGGTCCAGAACCATTTGTTGGACTCCCTGTAGCCACACTAAAGAGGGCTATTTCATGACAGGCCAAGAATAGGCAGCTTAAAGAATGGAAGACCAGACCAGGCCTAACACATTCGAAAGAATTCATAAGTAATGAATTAGGAAGGCTGAGCAATAAAATAATTAATCTCAGCAGGGACAAAATCCGGAAAATAATAGGAGCGTTCACTGGCCACTACTGCACAAAGTACACCTTGAGCAAGATTGGTATCATGAACGACGCAAAATGCAGACACTGCGGGGAGGGCGATGAAACGATGAAACACATACTGTGCGAGTGCCACGCCTTAGGAAGACATCGTATGGATCTTCTCGGGATGGGCTATCCAAAACCAGAGGATTATAGGCATCTACAAATAAGAGGAATAACCACCCTAATAGAGAGGGCTATCCCTCCCGAAACGTTGGGGCCAGGTTGGGGTTGACACAAAGGATCCAATAGGGTCGAAGTGTCCGCGATAGCTCCAAAGCACGCACCCCAGTAACATAACATAAGATAAGATAAGCCTAATGAGGTTTCGGCTAAACGTTTTTGATGCTACCGGAACTGCATTCTTTGTTTGCCTGCATCCTTCAGTGTTTGTCCATTCTGTTTGATGGATTTCTTCCGTACTTTTTCGTAGCCAAGTTTTGACCTGTGCTTGAGGTATGGGTAGTATTGGTTCCGGTCCATATACTATCGACCCTGATCCTCTCTTGGCCAATTCATCGGCTGCGTCGTTGCCGAGGGAGTTGCTGTGTCCCTTGATCCATTGCAGCGTGACTCTGTTTGTGTTTGCAATGGATTGGAGTGTGTTATGACATTCCAATATGAGGACAGAGGTTATGGTGTTGCTTTGAAGAGCTTGTAGTACGGATGCACTGTCTGAGATAATCTTTATATCTAAATCTCTGACATCTCTGGCGGCAATCGTCTCCGCCGCTCTCGTTATGCCAATACATTCGGCTTGAAATATTGTGCTTAGCTTGTCCAAGGTGGTTGTTATTTTGATATTTAAGTCATTCGAGAAGACGCCTGCTCCGGTACCATATGTGGTTTTGGAGCCGTCTGTGTATATCCTAACTTCTTTGACGCCAGAGCTATCTCTTTTTTCTTCAGAAAGTTGAATATGATACTTCCTTTCGAAGACGTGGTGACATGGTATTCTGTCTATGGGAGCCTCGAGAAGTGGTATCTTCTTTAGGATTCCCTGTAGAATCTTTGAATGCTTTGTTCCAGTATTCCCTTTCCAAACCCCATTGTTTTTCAGCCTTAAAGCTGCTGCCTTGGCCTCCTCCTGTAGATAGATAGATAGATAGATAATTCTTTATTGTACACCAATAAATTTACACTAAGACAAGTAGATAGTATGTATACAGTTTAATGTACAATGGGCGGCCTTATCGCTGGAAGCGATTTCTTCCAGGCAACCTTGGGATGGACAGTAATGTGACAGAAACAGAAGATATGGTGTAGTTATCAAATAAACTAAACTAAGACAAATATGTACGAGAGAGAAGTACAAATAAAATGAAATAATAAATATACGGCTTTATGTGAAGTATAATAAGGTATAAATAGATATAAACAGTTTTAACACATAAATGTAATATGTACATATTTATATAATAGTAAATAGTACATATAAAGTAAATAGTACATTATAATATGAAAGAAGGATCACAGCAATGAATCAGCGTTTTTAACTACGAGCTATGTACTAGATGATAGATAGTGGTCCTTTACCATTCTTTTAAAAACATTTAGTGATTGTGCCCGTCTGATATTTAATGGTAATGCATTCCATAAGCGCACAGCCTTAACAGTGAAAGACTTATCAACAAAGTCAGTGGAATGCAATGGCATTCTCAGCCTCAAATTCTCGGAAGACCTCAGGCATCTCGTATGTGTGGCATGGAGGAACTGGAATCGTTCTTTGAGATAAGAGGGAGTGGTGGGATTAAACAATACATTATATAGCATTGATAGAATATGGGCATTCCTGCGAAGCCGAATTGGGAGCCACTTGAGTTGTTTACGAAAATCTGACACGTGATCATACTTGCGAAGACCAAATATGAATCGTATGCAAAAATTTTGAAGTCGCTCAAGTTTATCTAGTTGCTCCTCTGTGAGATCGGGATAGCTGACATCGGCGTAATCGAGAACAGGTAGAAGAAGCGATTGTGCAAGCGCAGTTTTAGTGGCAATTGGGAGGAAGTTTCGGAGCCTACGTAAGGCACCCGCTGACGCGAAAAGCTTTCGACTCGTTTCCTGTAATTGAATATTCCAAGAAAATGTTTTGTCCATGTAGATACCTAAATTCCTGACATTATCACTAACTGGCACGACGGCTCCACCCATAGTAATCCTAGGAAGCTGGGCCCAATCTATGTTTGGAGTCAACCTTGGACTACCAAAAACAATTACTTGTGTCTTGGAAGAATTTAGAGTGAGTCCATGGTTCTTGCTCCATTCGCAAATCCGATCCAAGTCCTCATTGAGCACAGTAAATGCATTGGACAAGTTGTTTGGGGTGGCTTGGGTGTAAATTTGTAGGTCATCAGCATAAAGGTGGTAGGATGAAATTAATTTTTCGGAGATTGTATTTATAAATATTGCGAAGAGTAACGGAGATAAAACGCCACCCTGCGGTACACCGGCGGTCGTATTGCACCAGGAAGAGCTTGATTCTTCGACGCGAATACGTTGCCGGCGACCAAACAGGTAACTACGAAACCACTCAATAGCCGTTGGAGATATGTTAATAGAGCCGAGTATACCAAGCAAGATGTCGAAATCCACGGTATTAAAGGCGTTGCTAAAATCAAGTAAGGATAAAAGCGTGAGATTACCGCCATCCATGCCTAGTCTTATGTCTTCCGTGATATTAACCAACGCTGTCGCAGTGCTGTGGCCAGGTCGGAAGCCGGATTGTAGCGGGTTTAGTAACGAATTTTTATTTAGGAAGGAGCTGAGTTGCGAATGAATGAGACGCTCTAAAGCTTTAGATAGGAAAGGAAGAATAGATATAGGACGATAGTCAGAGTAGGAACATGGCTTAGATTTCTTGGGTAACGGGATTATCTGGGCATTTTTCCATGAGGATGGAAAAATAGCACCAGAAATGGAGTAGTTAAAGACGTGACATAGGATAGGAAGAATTTGCTCCAGAATTGGCACAATCATATTACGGCTCACGGCATCGCTCCCGACAGCATTCGATGAAATCGACAAAATGCTCTTCTTAACATCACAAGCGGACAATTGGTTGAAGACGAAAGGTGAATGATCAGGAGTTGGAATAGATGAAAGATATTGCAGTGTATTGGTTTTAGTAGCCCCATTAAAATTGGACGAAGAAGAAAAATGTATATTAAGTCTATCTAAGTTTAAATTTTTAGGAATTGAGTCTTGGTGTGACTTGGTATGATTAGATGCAGCGGTCTCAGGTTTAGGAGGTGCTCTAGTGCGACTGATGGAGTGGTTCTCATGCATCCAGTGGCCGCTGTACTCGCTAGGCGTTGTAAACTCTGGAGCTTTTCTTTCACAGTGATCAGTTCTGTTCTGGGCCACCATACAACTGATCCATAGGTTAGAGAAGGTCTGATAATTGCCGTATACAGCCAAAGTGTTATCTTTGTGTTAAGACCCCAGTTCTTACCAACGAGTCTTCTGCATTGCCAAAAACTTATACAGGCCTTTTTCATCTTAGCATTTATGTGGCTAGCCCAATTCAACTTATTGTCAAGTATGATGCCCAGATATTTAACTTGAGTTGTTAGAGCTAGTTCTGTATTAAATAGTTTTGGTAGTTGTAGTTCTGGTAACTTCCTTTTGTTGGTGAAAAGGATAAGTTCTATTTTTTTCGGGTTAACTGATAGTCGGTGTCCTTCGCACCATTCTTCCACCATCTGAAGGGCTGAGCGCATGATCATCACATCATATCGGACGTTGTACAGTATATGTGTATACATCGGGTGGTGTACTAGGTACATAAATCGTTTTCTTCATAACTAGAACTTGTAGACATTTTAATTAAGAAATAACTATAATTTTACCACTGAAAACGAATTGTGAAACTTTTTGGTACTGGCGGACTGGCGGTAATAAAAAAAAACACTGGCCGCAGACTTAAAGAATAAGGTTTTTTTTTTATCACGTGTACAAAATGGTGAATTTATTTAAAGTTTTAAACAGAGACAAAACAAAAGTTATATTTCAGTAAAAGTTTGGTTTATTATACATGTACAAGATGAAATTTTCTATTTAAATACGAAGTTGCATGAACACAATCTTTTTGTTTTAATTTTTTTTAAAGAATAATGCAACTTAACCAATACATTTTTTTAAAAGTTATTATCCCACTCGTGATTTAATAACAATCAAAACATCATAGTTTGATAATAGGTATCATTATGTGCCTAATTGCGGTGAGATTAGACTCATAGTATGAGCAAAACTCCAACTCCAAACTCCAAATGAATTGAAAAAGTTTTATACTAGTTTAATGTTGAGTTCAAAGGAAGTTAATGTTAATGTAATAAATGTTATGACGTCAGAAAGTGATGTATTAATCTCGCTCGCACAACCATAGACAAAATATTAATATAGTATCGAAAAGCACTAAAATATCGACTGTCTTTGGTAATTTATTTAAAATAGATTTTAAAAATATCAATCACTAACATTTTCACTGAGCGAAAATTGAATCAGCACCCCCTGAGTAACAATCGCGTTCACTATCGCTCGCCACAGAGGCTGTTAAACTCAATTCAACAACTCATTCACCTACAGTAGATAAAAACTAGTGAGACTGAATTACTGGTGACTGCGGGTCCGACCTATGTGCGCACCGGCCCTCCCCATTACCACTTGATCTACTGCTGACACACCGTTTAGTCTGACTTGGCTGGTCACAATACCAACATAAATTCACGCGCACACTCCATTGAGTGTTACGAACCGTTTCTTGCAATAGAGCATCGTGTGAGCGTCCATGTTGAACTAATAGTTTAAACCCCATTCAATCACATTACTCGTTACCAAATGCAGGTTTACGAGTATATAGAATCGTCTAGCATGAATTAAGATGTAAGTATTTAAACCAAACCAATCGGTATAAATAGGTTTTGAATTCAACACGCTATTTTAGGACATACCTACACAAACCGAAGAAATTATTAAAATCTACCTACCTACTAATTTCTACTTAGATTAGCTACTGACATGATACTAAGGAGGTAATCAAGTTTAATGACAATCTTCATTCACTTTATTTTGTTGGTATAGTTTCGAGCTACTATGAAATACAACACACTGCATCTTAATGTCAATATTCAGTAAAACCGTAGCGCTTACTTTCCAGTGGTCAAAAAGTAATTAAATGTCTACCGTTAGTAAACAACATGGTGAAATATCAACCATATCGAATTATTTTTTGGGCGAGGAATATTTAAGGAGAAATATAGTTTTTTTCTTAGACACAGGGTTTTGTTTAGCGCAGCGATGTTACAGTAAGTAATTGGATTATTTATATTTTTTCATTTTTTCGCAAATTTAAATTTATTTCTAAGGTTATGCGCCAACAAAAAAAATTAAAAGCGTCTATTTAATAACTCCATCCACAACTTGACAACAACAATTCTGTAAAAGCATTAATTGTAGAACAACACTTAGAATAAAATGCGAGTCATTATTATTTAAAACTTACAAATAGATCAATTGAGTTCATAGAATAGTAGAGTGGTGAGCAACTAAATAGATTTGCTAATGGATTTCAATTTTCAGACAAAACAAATACAGTAATTGAGTTTCCGGCGAGACCGTAGTGCTCGCAAGAGTCACGCCCGTTCTGGCAGTGTTCCAGCCCATCGGCCATCGATGCTTGCATTTTCCTCAAGCAGTTACGTGAAAAGTTATTAATTTTTCATATTAATATCTGCGCTTACCGTAGATTTTTAGTCGTTAGCTCAATAAATTCCGTGGAGATTTGATTTACTTTGAAGCCGGCCTTAATAATGGTGGGCGATAATTTGATCGACGCCGCGCTCTTTCACTAAATGAGAACGTTATTACGAAGAGATTTTCCATTATTATTATGATCATAACGTTCCATCAAAAAGATGTTTTAGATAAGTATTCAAATTGTGATAAATGTTTTACTGTAATTTGGAAAAATGTTGCTAAAATACTATTATTAAAATGTACACTTTTACAATTATCTATTCTGTAACAATAGCTATAATCCGCCTCGCCCTCCGTACGTGAAAATGCACGAGTGATGCTCCAGTATACTTAAATGAAAATCAAGTGTGCTATCTTGCCCGCTGTCCACTACTACTGTCGAGTATCGGTATCTACCGCACAGTTCCACACTCGGTCGGTGCGGCCCACACTACGTACACATCGTTTAACTTCAATTGCATGTAACTAATCGATCTATCGGCCATTTTCGATACCAGCAGTATCGGAACTGCTTAAATCAATCCATTTCATCATACAGGCTGTGCATGTGGTTTATACGAACGATTGTGATTCCTATTATATCTATATAACGAAAATAACACACACACGTGCGGTGTACGATTTTTCGTCTTTCCCTTGAACATTCATGTTGTATTCTTACAAAGGCAACACCATCTTGCATGATAGGTGTCGACAGAGGTGACTAAACGACAGATGAGTAATGTATGCAATATAATATAGGAGTTAGGTACAAAATTGTACAGTAAAATAATAGAATAAGGCATCGCTACAGGGCGGTTCTTCATCCACCTGACCAGTAATTATAAATCTTATAAAAAAATTGCTTGGTCAGTGTCAGTTGGCGACAGTAGACCCCGCCCTTGTTAGGTGGGACTGAAAACATGACGAAATACATAATTTGACATGGATATTTAATGTGTTCGTTAAAATGGGTGTGTAAAGATACGTGATGTGTTTGTGAAATTATAATATTCACGCTTTACTTTAAATATGAAAAATGAGTTTTCTAATTTAGTAAAATATAGTATCACACAATTTAGGCTAATTATATCTACGTTTCTAAAGTGAAACGCAAAAAACTGGCGCACGCAAAGTCCCATCATTAAAAAGAAAAGAGAAGAATACAAATAGAAAAATGGACAGAAGGAAAAAAGGAAGTATAGATTTCTTCAGCACTCTCATGAAAGACACGACATGTACATACTATATCGCAAAATATTGTACAATGTATTGGCGCCAAAATTAGAAAACATAATGAACAATAGTATAAAAATGACAGATTCCAAATTCAAATGTAATATCTGTCTTATTTTTGATTGTAACAGTATTTATGGCCAGACTGTGTATATTATATTGCTGCATGAAATGAAAAAACGTACATAACTCAATCAAATCACTCAATAATAATATAATCAGCCTGACAGGTGCAAATATTATGGGCAAATTATATAAACTGTATCACTACATAGTATAAAACAAAGTCGCTTTCTCTGTCCCTATATCCCTTTGTATACTTAAATCTTTAAAACTACACAACGGATTTTGATGCAGTTTTTTTAATAGATAGAGTGATTCAAGAGGAAGGTTTAAATGTATAATACATGTTTAATATAGTAGATGGTGCAGCGGGAACGGGATCTGAAGCCATGCGGGCGGACAAATATTGGCGATACTAAGTTCGCCGGGTCAGCTAGTGTGCTAATAAAGATCTGTGAATATACTATTGTTCAAGGTAGTTAGTAAGGTGATAATAGTCGCAAATGATTGCTCTGACTGACCTAACTACCTGTGACTACCCGCGATATCCGATACATTCACGGGGCAACGTTTACAGTGAGGTTTATGAGGGGCTTCATTCGATATTTGTTCACCTTGGGGTTTCATACTTCGGATAACATAGCTTTGGCAGTAGTTCCTTGTGGATCATTGTTTACAAAGATTCTGTGCGGAGTTTAATTAATTGATAATACAACATTTTTTGCATAGAGGCATAAACTTTCCGTTACTTGTGTTAAATTACATTGATTATAGACGCAGATAGCGCTCACTAAATAAGGGTATATGGGAAGCGATCCTATCTGCTTTATAGTCGTGTTTGTCGATATATCGGAAGCTTGGAATGATTGTAATTGCCTTGTCACGGTACTAAAATACGTAACAGAGACATTAAATACAATCAATAGTCAACAATTACATTACCTAAGAAGAGGACGAGTACTAGTCCAAAAACTCTGCATAAGTAAATGTTTTTGTGTTTTGTGTTGTTAGGCTCCGCACCAATATTGGCTGTAGTGTGTATATACGGCAGGGGTGCGAACACTCGGGAATGCTGGAATGAAATACATTTGTTCACGAGGTAGAGCGGCTATCGGCATTCCTGCGCTCGTGTTGGGCGCGCTCAGGTACAGAAAAAGATAAGTGTTCGTCTGGAGGAGAGCCAATAGCCGTCGATACGCCTTTAATTGGAAACGAAGGAGCGACGCCGCGCCGCGCCATACTCTGTGTCTTGTATTTATTCGATAAATTTATTACGGCTGTACTCACGTTACTTGTCAGGATGCGCCCGACTAGTTTCGGACCCGACCGGAGTCCTTAATCATGAGCAGAGCACCCAGGCGCGGCGACGTCAGGTGCTTTACTGCGCTCCCAACGTTGGCACTGTCGTCGCGCGCGCTCGGATAACGGCGGGGCACTCGGCTGGTTCCGGGACAGTTCGGCTGTCCTCGCTGTCGCGTCTGTGTCGTCATCGGTGTCGCTCGATGGTTCAGCAGTGCGGCATAACGCGCTCACCGTGTCGCATTCCAGGTTCGATTCCCATTTGTGGTACGTGCATTTCAAGGCCGGTTTCCAAGCTGGTGGCAGTGTCCATCCCTTCTCTCTGTTGAAATTCGGACGACGGCTTATTTCAATCGCCTCCCGTACTTTTCGCGGCACAAAGTATGTTTCCTTCGCTAGTACGGAAGCCTTATCAAACCGTATGTAATGAGCCGTGTCCGTCATACAGGCGTGCTCAGCGACTGCCGACCTATTGGTGTCCATGTTTTTCATGCAACGTATATGTTCCTTGAGCCTGGTCGCGACGCTGCGGCGAGTCTCCCCGATATAGCTCAAGCCACAGTCGCACGGAATCGAGTAAACACCAGCTACCCCCAGTGGATTTTTGTCTTTGGGTGAGCGAAGCAGCTGCCTTAATTTGCTGGGTGGGTGGAAGATTGTCCTGATGCTGTATCCTCGGCGTAACAGGTGTCCAATCTTGTCGGTCACACCTCGGATGTAAGGCAAGAACGCCGGTGTCCGTTCCACAACTGCCTGGCGTTTGTTGGCAGCGGCACTCGCTAGACGATTACAATGACGCCACTGATAACCGTTGCTTTCTAACACCTGGCGGAGATGTCGCATTTCAGCCTCCACGTATTGTGTATCACACAGGCTGAGCGCACGGTTGATCAGTGACCTCGGCACGGATGACAGCTGAGCGGGGTGGTGGTGAGAGTCCGCACGTAGATATCTATCTGTGTGTGTGGGTTTCCGGTATACAGTGTGTGATAAGCGTCCGTTTGATTCTCGGATAACCAACACGTCCAGAAATGGCAGAACTCCGTCTTTTTCTTCTTCTACCGTACAACGTATCTTCCGGTGCACATTGTTGAGGTGGTCTGTAAATTCCGACAGCGAGTTTCGATCGACGATTGCATATATGTCATCCACATATCGCCACCAATATCGGGGCTTTACAGGTGCGGTGGTCAGTGCTTGATCTTCAAACCACTCCATGAAGATGTTGGCCGTCACCGGTGCGAGCGGTGAGCCCATTGCTACTCCATCCACCTGCAGGTAGTAATCATTCCTCCACAGAAAATAGCCACTCCTCAGACAGAAGTTTATGCACTCAATGTATCCAGTGGGTGTATCAGTGCCTTGCAAAAGGGTAGATATTATGTTGAGCGTTTCTTCCACTGGAACATTTGTAAACAAGGATGTGACGTCAAAGCTAACCATTATCTCGGTATCTTGTACTTGTACTTCTGCAAGTAGGTTGACAAAGTGTCTCGAGTCCTTCACGTAACTACCCGTTCTGCCAGTAAGGGGTTGCAATAAAGTAGCCAAATGTCGCGACAATTTATATGTTGGTGCGTCTATTTGGCTAACTATAGGTCGCAGGGGCCAATCCGGCTTATGTACTTTCGGCAACCCATATATCTTAGGTGGGGTGGGATTATGTGGACGTAACTGCGCTGATAGGTTTCGGTCACCTAGGTCCTGCAGCAGCTTCAGGGTCTTGGCTGTGAATCTGTCCGTCGGGTTATAAGTCACTTTTTTATAAGTGGTTCTGTCACTTATAAGCTGCGTGATCTTACGTTCGTACGCTTCAGTGTCTACAATCACAGTTGCATTCCCTTTATCCGCTGGTAACACAAGTATGTCTTTGTCGTTACGCAGGTTACGTAAGGCCACCATTTCCTGACGTGTCATGTTGGGTTTTGGTGGTGACGCCTTCCGCAACAATGACGCAACATCTTGCCGTAAGCACTCCGCATCACTGTGGGGTATTCTGTTTCGCACTATCGTGTTCTCAATGTTGGCTATAATATCCTCGACTGGTATCTTCCGGGGAGCTGGTGCATAATTTAGCCCACGGTGTAACACACTAATAGTATTGTCGGCCAACTGTTTCGATGATAAATTGACAATCGTAACGGAATTTTGTGACTCATTTGCCGTACTTTGTGGGTAGCTATAAGAAGCCCCAGTGAGTTTTGTCAATTTATCCGACTGTGTTTTGGTCATGTGTTTACCTACTGTGTCTGTTCGACTGTATGTCATGCTATCCAGAACCTCCCACCTCTCAATATCAAGCACCCTCGACAACTGTAGATGCAAGTCATACAATCTTTTATTTGTGCACATCACTTTCCGGCGGTAGTCTGCGATGACACGACACAATAATTTCTCACTCGCGACACGAAAGAAGTCATCGTGATTTCGAATGCACTTTAAAGGTTTTATTTGGGCGAATTTCGGTACTACACCACTATCCCGGCACTTCAACACAAACCCTAAACCACACTCGAGCTTCCTTCGTTTGATGCGCATCCGCGTAAACTCCTTCACTTTTTCGAGCCATACCGCGCCGTAGCGGTTTGCTATTTTTGTATAGAAACTATCGTGAGCCATTTTTCATTCGATAAATTTATTACGGCTGTACTCACGTTACTTGTCAGGATGCGCCCGACTAGTTTCGGACCCGACCGGAGTCCTTAATCATGAGCAGAGCACCCAGGCGCGGCGACGTCAGGTGCTTTACTGCGCTCCCAACGTTGGCACTGTATTTATTGTTGTCAAATTCTTAAAATCATGTTTAATTATTTGTCAAGCGAAGGTGTACATGAAATAAAATTCTATTGTTTTATAAAATTCTAAAGTGGTCGTGCCTGTACATTATATTGGAGTTTCAGCGGTGACTGCCTCGTGGCACTACCCAATGACACTACTGGGCCCTGATTCTGCTATTATTTTTGTCATCGCATAACCACTGCGATACCACAGACACTGTAACCAATGCCAATTAACTTTAGACTTTATCGTCAAGCACTTAAAGTCAAAAATTAAATGATAATCTTGTGGAATTAATGAACAATGTTATAAACTCTTTCTCTTTTCATTTTGGACTTTAGTAGTTGGACAGTATGACAGTTTTGTTATGTCATAAAATTAGCAGAATCGGGGGCCTGGTAATGTCAAGGTTAATTAATATTCTTTCCCCGTAGCTTCACCGGTAGTGTCAAGGATATAACGCACCTATTTAAACACAAACATAGTTTTTAGACTTCTTGTGTTCAAGATGGACGCAAGAATTAATGAACGGATTTTGGTACGAATTTTTTTTTGTTAGAAAGCTATTGATTAGATTTAAAGTTGCACGTATGTTTAGTTGCAATTAGTTAAGTAGCACCGAAGACTTGACAAAAAGTCGCGATAACCGGCCTCAACGCGGGTGGAGTCGCAGGCTTATCTAATATGAGTAAATGACATAGATACCAGACATGAGTGCCGAGGGGATGTAAGCGCACCCCCCTGCTCCCCACTTCCTTCCTTTTCCCATGAAAGAGGATACACACACAATTTTTTTCTTAGAATATTTCCAGAGTACTCAGATATATGACATGTTTGTTTTTGTGGTGTACTGAACAAACAAATACATCTCTCTGAAAATAATCCTGCCGACAGCCATGCACTATCGTAAACAAACCCCCAGCTAACCTCCTTTGACCTTTAACCGTGCAGCAATACAAACATGTTTACACTTCATCCTGTAACGTGATATTTTTCACTGTTGCTTATTGTTTCCTAATATAGATTTCTTTGTTCCAGAGCCACCTAGAGTGTCTCACGGGAACTAGGCATAATTGTTTGGCAGTGAAACTTCTAATCTTCGATTAGGTGTGTTCTAGTTCTCACACTCGACCGGTGGATGGCGCTGGTGTCCTACAGCATATATCCATTTTTTAATTGCGCTCATTTATCATTTTATTTACAATTTAACAATAATAAATAAATGGGACTTACTTTCTCAGAAATTGTGACATATTCGTGAACAAGTCATAATTATAATAAATGTTTGTCATATTTGGTCTGGTCGTGTCTGTGGCCATCAGCGGCTGATTAGTTTGCTTGTCTATGGGCCGCTAATGAGTTAGGTCGTGACCAGCAGAATTTTGAGGTTTGTTCACGAATATTCGATGGATTCGGGTATAAATAGGCCTGCGCCGATCCTCAAAACGACTTCTATTTCAATCTTCGTAGCTGTCTCTGAGTAAATAAAATCTGTGTCTATTTCTCGTAATAAAATTGTTTGGTGAAAACTTCGTTCCCAGATATTCTGGTAAGTCGTATTCCTCTGTTTATTTGGACACATTACGGGCCTGTATGTATATTCACGGCTTAAGAGTGGTCTGTTTTATACAGGGTCGCTGGTCTGAGCTCGTGAGCCCCTCTGAATCCGCCCTGTCTTACATTTATCTACTGCGTGCTTCGTGGTACATCGGCTGCTGTGAGCTGCATATAGCGGAGAAAGGTCTACTCCGAACATCCCTGAGGCCATCCAGCAATCACCTAAGGCCAGTACACTGCCGCTGTGTGCCTATTACCTGTGTAGCCGTAGCCGTGTAGTACCATTTGTAAAACTTAGTACGCTTAGTAGCCTGTGCTAGATTTCACGTACCTGTTAATGTGTAGCTAGTGCTAAAATTCGTATGCAAATTGTGTGTTCATCTGCCTATTATCTGTGCCTGCTGTGTGTGTTCTTCCTGTCTCACACTTCTGTATTCTTTACCTGTTTGTCTACCTACTTGTCTGTACATATTCTTCTGTCACCTGTATCTACCTACTTCACTACTATATATTTCTCTGTGTGTAACTCTGTGTTCTATTCTATCAAATATATGTGTGTACACCTAAACTACCAGCTGTTTTCATTGGAGCCCTAGCTTCCCTGTGCACGCACCTCTCTAGCTCTGTGGAGAAGGCGCCCTGGGTAAGAGTTCTGCATCAGCCCCTGAGCGAGCCGGTGAGTATCCACCTGACTAGGTCAGTGGTTACAAATTGGCTCCCAACGTAGTGGCAAGACTCTGGTACTACTCTGCGGTAGTCTCAGTCTAGTGTGTGTGCATAGGAGGCTAACTCTGATGAAAACAACCTGGGAATCCGTCTGAGACTTCCCAAGACGTTAATTGGTTGTGTTAGCAGCTGAACACGTAATTAATCTTCTTGTCTTTTTCCAGCTACCTACACCTGGGGTGGGAAAAGACACCCAAAATTCCAAATTTCAAAATTAAAAAACAGCTGTGATTTTGGTAAGATTTTCTGATTTTATTCGGCATACCCACTTTTTCTCTTTAGTGTTTTTTTTCCTTTTTTCTTCTCTTTTTCTAGCCTGTTTCTAGTCTTTCTTGCAGATGTGCACATATATATTTGGACTGTATTATAATTTTTTCTGTGTAATAAAACTTAATAAGATTTTCTGTGTAACTACAAACTTTATAGAAAGTGTGTAGGTACCTTGCATTTTGAATATTAACTTGAACTTTCTTCTCATAAATGATAGAAACTTTTAATTCTATTAGACAGCCTGTAATTGTATTAAATTATAGCAATCAATTTAAAACTTTAGTTAAATATCAAGCACCTTGTTGATATCTACTTATGAACCTCTGTTTTACATCTTGTATTTAAACCTTGTCTGTTTGACCTACATTGCCAGTTGTGTAACTGACTTTGCATTTGAGTCTAGACTTTAACTTTAGGGTCTTAATAATAGACACCTGTAACTCTAGTATAAATATAAATCATATTATTTAATTTGAAACCATTGTTAGATATCATACACTTTGGTGGAACTTACTTGTTATTTCTGTTTAATACTTTGTGATTGAACCCTGTCTGTGTCATCTACATTGTTACCTATTTAATTGTCGTAATTAAACTTTTACATCATGGCACAGATGCAAAAATATATTAACTATCTGAGAAAAGATGAACTCTCTAACGAGCTGGCTCACATAGGCGTTTCAGTGGCACCTGATGCGACGGTGGCTGGCCTTCGGAGTGAGCTGAGGACGGCACACCGACTTGTCCGTCGGGGTAGCATCAAGCTGAAGGCGGTGGTCCCCACTGATGCAGCGGCGGAGCTTTCCATCTGTGCGCCTAAGGTCTCGGAGCTAAGTGAGGCCCTCCAGTCAGGTGACTTTGTTTCTGATAAAAATTGTCGCATAAGAGTAGCCTTCAGGGCGAACTATCTGCTAACTAGGCTGGCTCGTTGTGGTCTAGATTGTCCTGAACTGGCCGAACTTCGTGATAGGCTTGTGAAGATCGTCGCTGTGGCTGAACCCAGCACTGATTCTGAATCTGACGGGTCAGATGAAGGTGATGATGATTCGGGTCGTGACCGGGTAGAGTACACTTCACCTGCAGTGAGAGAGGACCGCTCGGTACGAGCTAGTTCTAGTAAATCTTGTTCCACGTCTGACAACATAATGTATAGGGAACGTCCCGTTAACCTATGTTCTTTTAACTTAAAATATGATGGTTCCTCTTGTGTGCGCGTGTTTTTAGAGAGATTAGAAGAGCTTAGATGTGCACGGGAGGTCTCTAAGTCTAAACTCCTTCTGGCTTTCTCTGACCTGTTGGACGGACCAGCTTTGTCTTGGTTCCGTACCAATAGATCCAATTTCATCTCATATGAGGACCTTATTAGTGAGCTTAGAGATACATTCGATATTCCTGACTATGATTATCGTCTCAGAAATGAGATTAGACAGCGTAGCCAATCCCGCTCTGAGTCCTTGGTTAGCTACTTATGTACAATGCAGGCTATGTTCTCAAGGTTGTCGTGTAAAATGCCCAGTGAGGAACAGCTGGACATTCTCATGCACAATATTAGACCAGACTACATGAAGGAATTGGCCTTGCATGATGTCAACTCTATTGATGATCTGAGACGTCTAGGTAAGCGTCTGGAGCTTGCGCGTACAAGGGCGGACGCTTTCCGTGAGCCTATTCTGGACAAATTTGAGATTTCGTCTGATTTACACCAGCACAAGACCAAAGGCGTGCAAAAGCCCCCTAAGCAGGTGTCTGCAGTCGAGACGCCATCTACCTCCAACGAACGCAAATGCTTCCGGTGTGGCGAAAGCGGGCACGCTGCATACAACTGCACCCAGTCGAGAGAGTTGGTGTGCTTCCGGTGCGGTCTCAAAGGAGTCAAGACACCAGACTGCTCAAAATGTACTGGTAAGTCAAAAAACGCGTAAGCCAGGGCCTTATTGTGAACTCTATACATCACTCTGTATCTGAGTCTATTTCTGATAGGGTCCTGTTTACTAAACGGGATAACGATGTTAGACCGTATCTAGTTGTTAAAGTATTAAATTTAAATGTCTTAGGCCTTCTGGATTCCGGTGCCTCTTGCTCCATACTAGGAAAGGGAGCGCACCGTATCTTCTTGGAACTGGGTTTTGATCTTGAAAGTATCAACCCTGCCTTTCGCATTACAACTGCCGACAGCTCATATGTGCAATGTCTGGGTTGTATTTCTCTACCTATTGAGTATAATTCGGTTATCCGAGTTATCAAATTCTATGTTGTTCCGGGAATCACCACCTCCATGATATTTGGAGTGGATTTTTGGCAGCAATTTAAGCTAGGTGATAAACTAATTTCACAAAATATTAGTCTTGATGGTTTTAGTGACAATAATCCTATCGAGTCTGTGTCTCTTAACAGTGGCCTCGAGGATTACAGCAACCTGACTACTGAACAAAGGGGTGTAATCAACGAGATCATTGAAAAGTTTGACTCTTTGAACACGGATAAGGTGGGTTTAGGTCGGACTACACTTGAGCATCATGTCATTGACACTGGTGACAGTAAGCCGATCAAACAGCGTTACTACCCGCTCTCTCCTCTCAAACAGAAAGCCCTGGAAGCCGAGTTGGACCGAATGCTAGAGATGGGAGTAGTGTCCCCGTCTCAGTCCGCATGGAATTCTCCAGTGGTCATGGTGGAGAAGGCGAACGGCGAACTCAGGTTGTGCTTGGACTCTCGCAAGCTCAACTCTGTGTCAAAAAGTGACGCCTATCCCTTACCGTACATTAATCAAATCTTGGACCATCTGAATAATGCTAAATATTTATCCTCTGTAGATCTGAGTGCGGCCTACTGGCAGATTCCGTTCGACTCTCTGCAGTCCGCCGAGAAGACAGCCTTTACAGTTCCCCGTAGGGGGCTGTTTCATTACAATACCATGTGTTTTGGACTCGTTGGAGCTGCCGCCACGATGCAGCGCCTAATGGACCGTCTGTTTGGTCCTGAGTTCGACAATAGGGTATTTGCGTTTCAGGACGACATAGTCTGTGTGTCCAGTACCTTTGAGGAGCATGTAGAGCTCTTACATAGAGTCTATCAGCGACTCAAGGATGCTGGTCTAACTATTAACATGAAAAAGTCTCACTTTTGTCGGAGTGAACTCAAATACCTGGGGTATTATGTGGACAAACACGGCCTTCGGACTGACCCTGGTAAAGTTGAGGTTATTCTCAACTATCCTACACCTACTAACCCAAAGGAGGTTAAGAGGTTTCTGGGAATGGCCGGCTGGTATCGTCGTTTTGTCAATAATTTCTCTAAGATTAGTAAACCTCTGTGTAAACTAACGTCTAAGAATGTTAAGTTCGAATGGACACCTGAAGCGGAACAGTCCTTCAATCTTCTCAAGTCAGCTTTGGTCTCTGCCCCTATATTGAAGATGCCTAACTTTGAGTTGCCTTTCCGTATTCTCAGTGATGCGTCCGCATTTTCAGTTGCTGCTGTGCTGACACAAACTCACGATGGAGTTGAACACCCTATCGCCTACTGCAGCCGTTCTCTCAACAAGAACGAGGTGAACTACAGCACAACTGAGCGGGAACTTCTGGCTGTGATTTTCGCCTTAGAACAATTCAGACAGTACGTCGAGGGCCAGAAGTGTACAGTCGTCACGGATCACTCCTCTTTACTGTGGTTCCATAAGCTGAAAAACCCTACGGGTCGTTTAGCGCGTTGGAGCATGAGGCTAAGTCAATTCGATTTTGACATTGAACATCGGAAGGGTAAAGATCACGTTGTACCTGACGCTCTGTCTCGTATAACGATTGATTCGCTAGATGCTGCCTCCTCTAAAGACCCTTGGTATATCCACACCATGAACAGTGTGCGGAAGAACCCTAGGAAGTTGCCGAATTTTGACATTCATGACAACCTTTTATATAGATTTTCTAAGAATAAATACTCTCTGACTTCAGATTTCGACTGGAAGTTGGTGGTACCCCAGGAGGATCGCCTGTCCCTGCTCTCTAAGTACCATGATGACACACTTAGTGCTCATGGTGGTGTTTGGAAGACACACAAAAGGTTAGCCCTAAATTATTATTGGCCCAAAATGTACGAGGACGTCAAACAATATGTCGGGAAGTGTGAAGTCTGTAAGCAGTACAAACCCGTAAACACGTCTCGTCCTGGCCTCATGGGTAGCCCGAAGCGGGTGTCGAAGCCTTTCGAAGCTATCTCTGTCGATCTACTTGGTCCCTTTCCTACTTCAAGTAATAGAAACGTGCACCTGATCGTGGTCTCCGACTATTTTAGTAAATACGTCATGTTGTGCCCTATTCGGGTTGCCACAGGCGCTGTGGTCGCGAGATTCATAGAGAAGAGTGTATTTCTTGTTCATGGAGTATGTAAAACTATTTACATGGATAATGGTCCTCAGTTCGTAAGTAAGCCTTTTAAGGATCTACTAACTAAATATAATGTACCCAATATATACTATAACCCTAGGTATCATGCCCAGACTAATCAGGCGGAAAGAGCTATTCGCAATGTTGTCCAAGCGATCTCGTGCTATGTGAAGTCACAACACAAAGCATGGGACTCGTTCTTGGTTGAAGTACAGTGCGCTCTGAACACTGCGGTTAGCGAAGCAACTCGCTTCACCCCATACTTTCTGGTGCATGGTAGGGAGTTCATTGGAGATGGAGTTCTATACAGGCAGTCAGACATTGCGTGCCACCCGGCTTCTGTCGCTGTGGACGATCCATCAGCCTTTGGTGTCAAACTGAGAGAAATACAACGCATCTACGACCAGGTGAGGAAACATTTGAACGTTGCCCACCAGCGTAATGAAAAGTATTACAACCTCAGAAAAAGGCATGTGGAGCTGAAAGTAGGACAAATCGTGTACAAACGCACGTTCTACCTGTCAAACAAAGCAAAGAACTTCACTTCCAAGTTAGCCCCTAAGTTCCTTAAATGTGTGGTAACCGCCAAGCAATCCCCTCTGGTATATAGGCTGTCAGATTTAGACGGTAAGGATCTTGGTGAGTACCATATCAAAGACATCCTGAAGTATAAGGAGGAGCCGTCTCCAGTACCTAATGTCAGCGATGTTGCCACTACATAGCACTGTTTATCTAGTCTATAAAACCAGCGCTATGTTATGCTTAATCTGTATAATATCTGTTTTCTCTCTGAGTATCTACGTGACTATAATTTGTCACATTGTAGGTTCCACCATACACCGTACCGAGTGTTTCTCTCTCATTTCGCCTCTCAATTCTCCACAGCTCCTTGTAGTTGTTGGTAGTGTTGGTGTATCTGCAGCGAATAAAGGGAACATTCATTTTCTTTGTAGGACATTTGACTCTAGCTATGTAACCTAACCATTGCGCAAGTCAGTGTATAATTAGGTGTGTGGGAGGAATGTTCTTTAGTTTTGTAATTATAGTTGTCAGTTTGTGTTTGAAATACCCAACTGTTTATCTATATCTATTGTAAGCATTTTCTGTTTTCTTTGTTGTGTATTTCCAGCGTATCGTGTCCGCAGGAAATACTATTAAGGGGGGGGTGGTGTAACGTGATATTTTTCACTGTTGCTTATTGTTTCCTAATATAGATTTCTTTGTTCCAGAGCCACCTAGAGTGTCTCACGGGAACTAGGCATAATTGTTTGGCAGTGAAACTTCTAATCTTCGATTAGGTGTGTTCTAGTTCTCACACTCGACCGGTGGATGGCGCTGGTGTCCTACAGCATATATCCATTTTTTAATTGCGCTCATTTATCATTTTATTTACAATTTAACAATAATAAATAAATGGGACTTACTTTCTCAGAAATTGTGACATATTCGTGAACAAGTCATAATTATAATAAATGTTTGTCATATTTGGTCTGGTCGTGTCTGTGGCCATCAGCGGCTGATTAGTTTGCTTGTCTATGGGCCGCTAATGAGTTAGGTCGTGACCAGCAGAATTTTGAGGTTTGTTCACGAATATTCGATGGATTCGGGTATAAATAGGCCTGCGCCGATCCTCAAAACGACTTCTATTTCAATCTTCGTAGCTGTCTCTGAGTAAATAAAATCTGTGTCTATTTCTCGTAATAAAATTGTTTGGTGAAAACTTCGTTCCCAGATATTCTGGTAAGTCGTATTCCTCTGTTTATTTGGACACATTACGGGCCTGTATGTATATTCACGGCTTAAGAGTGGTCTGTTTTATACAGGGTCGCTGGTCTGAGCTCGTGAGCCCCTCTGAATCCGCCCTGTCTTACATTTATCTACTGCGTGCTTCGTGGTACATCGGCTGCTGTGAGCTGCATATAGCGGAGAAAGGTCTACTCCGAACATCCCTGAGGCCATCCAGCAATCACCTAAGGCCAGTACACTGCCGCTGTGTGCCTATTACCTGTGTAGCCGTAGCCGTGTAGTACCATTTGTAAAACTTAGTACGCTTAGTAGCCTGTGCTAGATTTCACGTACCTGTTAATGTGTAGCTAGTGCTAAAATTCGTATGCAAATTGTGTGTTCATCTGCCTATTATCTGTGCCTGCTGTGTGTGTTCTTCCTGTCTCACACTTCTGTATTCTTTACCTGTTTGTCTACCTACTTGTCTGTACATATTCTTCTGTCACCTGTATCTACCTACTTCACTACTATATATTTCTCTGTGTGTAACTCTGTGTTCTATTCTATCAAATATATGTGTGTACACCTAAACTACCAGCTGTTTTCATTGGAGCCCTAGCTTCCCTGTGCACGCACCTCTCTAGCTCTGTGGAGAAGGCGCCCTGGGTAAGAGTTCTGCATCAGCCCCTGAGCGAGCCGGTGAGTATCCACCTGACTAGGTCAGTGGTTACAATCCATACTAATATTTCAAATGGGGAAAGTATGTGTGTGTATGTGTCTGTTTGTCCGTCTTTCACGGCTAAACCACTAAACCGATTTTCATGAAATTTGGTATAGTGGTAGATTAAACCTTGAGAAAGGACATAGGCTATGTTTGGCCGCGATAACCTACATCCACGCTTGCGGAGCCGCGGGCAAAAGCCTATTATCAATAAATTAGCCAAACATGAACACTATTCAGAAGCCACAAATATCTCGTATCGGCTCTAGTGACAATGGCACTACGACTACTCTGCGATTGTGGAATAAAAAGTACCCGGCCATAAAGCCACCCTTTCCCCCGTCACTTCCTGATGACGACCGACACGACGCTTTATGAGTCGCGTCACATCCGATTGCTCCTTATTTATATGCTCCAGTTATGTTTACGACCACTTTTATATGTCGACACACAAAGACATAAATTAGGAAACTCTTTAATATCGGACGTAAATCTAAAGATGTATAAAAATCTTAGTTTTTACTCTATACAGTTCATGATATATAACTATGGAATGTGGAGCTCGTAAAGATTTCCATAGAAATATTAGCTGAATGTTCTCAACACAATGAACACCAGCTTTGCTATTTATTTACGAATTTACTGTGTTTAGTTCAATTACTTTCATAATTTCTACTGTTATATTTGTCGGCGCCCGCGCCTTTTAAACCGTTTTAGTTTGTCATAACTAGCTATTAAGATTCATTATTGTTTAATTTCACTTTAGTACAAGCAGCGTATTCATTTCTATAGCTAGATGCCTTGTAGATTTGTATAAAGATCATCCGATATGTCGTGATATTTGCTAGCTTCCAAACCGGTAGCTGAATGCGTCTCAAGTGAGGAAGGCCGCATGCTCGCCATATGTTTAAGCGTAAGTGAGGCTTGCGCGCTATGCGCCTAAGATTTTATAAAGTTAGTTTGCCACCTCCAGCGGGTCGTACGAGCCCTCGCTTTTTGTGTACTCACTTTGCTACTAGCCACCTTCCTTGGCACTTGTCTCAAGTAATTTATATATAAGGAAATATTGTACTGATATTTATTCTGGAATTAAGTAGACCTCAAACCAATTTTCTGCTTTCATTTCCCCCCTTATTCTCGTAGTGAACAATATTCAATAACCATAAAATACTATTATCGTGTACATAATGCCTAACACATTAATGTGCTTTATCAGAAGAAATGGAAAACGAGTTTTAAAGTACAGCCACAGCGCTCGCAACCATAGACCATAGCATCGACGAGGCAGGTTCATAACATCTGTGATATGTAGAATATTTTATTGTACAACTCATATTCGTCAAGTTAATATTGAAACGTACTGAAAATTTCAACGTATCGTTGTTCACAAACAGCACCTGAATAATAAGTGGGTTGGAATGTGGCGGAGCGTGAATTGGCAAATACCAGTACAGAACAGCTGCATGCATATTTTTACAGAACGCTGATATGAATAATGCAGCGAGTACCGCGCTATATGCACACGTAGTGCGCGAGACGCAGCGGGGCTAGGCAGGGGAGAATTTATTGATATACCTATCTTTCTTTGTGCGTGAAAACGAGGCAATACATAGTTTACATAACCATCGGATACTTTTTATTACCGTTTCAGAATGGGCTCACATTGTATAATTTATAATAAAATTTAAAATACCGTACCTGGCTTCGTTTTACCAAGATAGTGATTGTGAGTATTCCTAAAACGCCATAAGTAAAGTTATTACGTGTATTAATATATCTACGTATTTTGAAGTAGACTACTTGCAGTGTATGTTTTAATAACATTTACAACATTTTTTTCAAAGTGCAGAAAGCCCCACAGTTAATTATCGCGGGTGGTTATATCGAACTCGGACCGACCAAAAATCACACGGCCGTCTCGGGCCAACAGTTGTCGAGGGAGAAGTGCTTTCGCTTCTTCTACTTTTATTTTGTTCATGCTCACCGCTCTTGAATGAGAATAAATTTATTTAAAAGACGAAAACTCAAGTTGATGTTGCACTCGCTTGACCCAGCTTATGCTCAGCTCCGGTTACGGTGTGATCCGTCTAACAAAGAAAAGTGCAGTAAAATCTGTAACAAAACATTACTGGTGCCAGCACGCGTTCACTTGTGAATTCGTTGCCTTTTTTATGTGGACTATGTTATGTCGCCAAATACTCCATGTTTGTTTGGTGCATAGATATTCGCATACCATTCAACTTGTTGTGATGAAACTTTAGTGCACTGTGTGTCCATGGATACCCGCGTTTAATAATAAAATGTGAAATAGTTTTACATAAATAAAATTATTTAGTGCTTTGCTGCTGAAGGCAACAAAAGATGAGGACTGAAACTGAGGAATTGAAAAAATATTTACTTTTTCTTTAGGAGTATAAAATATATACAAATCGATCGACACCTGCGAGAATAACATAAACTTTGAAACCCGAAACGTGCACGTAGGTACATACGTGATTCAAAGCCACAACTCGTAATATTACAAGTAGTGTAGCGCCACAATAGCGCTACAGTCGACGCAGAGTTGGCTATCGAGAGGCGTCCCTCGGGATCTCTGTCTGCAACTAACTGTATCTACTGATGTAACAGCAAAATGATAATTGTTACTTCACATTCCATTTAGTGATATTTAATGGAATGTGAAGTATGCGATAAATGTATACGCTTAACTTTATTAGTGAAATATACTGGTGATTAAGTAGGTATATGAGAATAACATATTTAGGGGCTCTTAGTGGAAGAGACTAGGTGGCGTCGCTGTCGGCTGGGTGCTGAAACTGGACTATACATTTGTTAAGACTTCCTTAAATTAGATGATAGCTAATCAATTTGGTATTATTTTAGACCAAGCACTTATCACAAATCTCTCCTTTTATACCTAGCAGGAAAATGTATCTCATCCACACAACGCGCTAGTTCGGGAAACCACAATAATACGGGTATGGGTACGGTGTAACCCTATGTTCACGTTTATTTTGACTTTTATCAGCTTGTAGTCATTGTAAAACCTGCGCGACAGGTTTCTTCTTTTTTATGCTCCTACCTAGTACAATAGATGTTGTGGTACAAGAAAAGCAATGTTACACAGGTTAACAATAGCGTTGTGTAGTAATGATAATAACCATAAAACATAATTTTGTGAGCGAAGGTGTACTGGTGAGAACTGGTGTTACTTTTAGATACAACAAGCAAACTCTTATAATATGGATTTTTGTTATCCTAAAATGCTCACGCCTGCTGAAGCGGCTTACAATCGGCGCTTATGGCTTATGCTAACAATATCACGCAAGTGCACACAAGTATATTAGCACTGAGACACTTGCGTGATATTGTTAGCACGGCTTATTTGTATATATTATATGCTTGATATAATTTTTTGTTTGTTCGCGGTACCTCCCCGTCTCATCCCGTGGGTGTCATAGAAGGCAACTAAGGGATAGGGCTGCTCCCTGTCTGATAGTACTCATACAGTCCATGTCTAAGTGCTCGCTTGACGGCTATAAGCTCGCGCCCCATCATGTGGGACTGAAAATTTGCCTAGCCATTCTGGATTTACAGGCGCAGTTTAGTATATGTATTATGTAAATAACAATTTTTAGAGATTTCTGTTACATAGAGATTTGTCACGTATACTGATAGTAAAGTTGAAGAATTATTTTATTTGATCGATAATTCTAAATATAGCGATTTAGAATTATCTGTGCAATTAAAAAAAGCTTTTATTGATAGTACTTTTTTAGGGGAAGGTTATCACGCTACAACCCTTAGAAATAGCACAATAAGAAATAGAGATAAGATAAGCACGTGGCTGCTCGACTAGAACCAAGAATGCTGGGTATACACCTAGTCATAAATGTATGAATATTCTGTTTCAATTTGCCTTCTTGTCTTGTTAACAGCAATTAGATAATACGCCTTCATTTTATCTTTACTTATGTGTAAAGATGTGAACTTCAGAATTAACAGGTATCTGCGAAACGGCAAGTAATGTAAAGAGACGCAAACTAAACCAATGATTTAAGAGCAGCACGATGCGGTGCTTACATTGAATATTTAAGCTTCGCGTGCACTGCACACTTCCACTTGTACAGTCTGCGACATGTATTATGTACACTCAAGCTCGAAGCGGGAACCAGAGCGACCTCCGCCGGGAGCAGTCTTCCTCAAGCGCTTATAGCTGTCCCGTTATAAACACAATTATGTGTTGGTTGTTTATTCAGGCTTTAACAACTATTAAACCTATTTTAAAAAACCTTAAAGAACTGACATATTATCCTCCCTTTTTTTCTTCCTCCAAACTCTTAAGAAAAAATTCGTTCCACTGTGGTTATATCATGAGTTTATCTACTATTTGATAGATTGGTAGATAGGTATTGGTATGTTGAAATTAAGTGCAAATCTATTGTATAGGCAGGTTTGTACCAGTTATATAGTTATTACCGTGTTGGTTCGCGGTGGAGTAGAATAGAGCCGCCAATCTCGTCCTGTGGGTGTCCACTAAGAAATTGACCTGTTTTCCATCTGACAGTGAACACACCGCCCATGACTAAGTGTCCGCTTGCCGGCAATATGCTTGCCTCCATTACGTGGGACCGAAAATCATAGTCAGCGAAATGTTGGTGTTCACCTCTGTGTACCCCTTCGAGGACTTACAGGCGTGGATATATGTATGTATGTATATAATGATATGTAGTACTTCAATCCATTATATTTCAACTGAGTGTGAGAAATGGTTTGTACGCAGTAGTAACCACCAGCAAATAACCACCGCTACTTGGGCGCCCGACCGCCGCGCGCCGACGCGCCGGGTGACGGTTCGCGGCGCGTGAATGATTCAACGTGACAACGTAATTTAGGCCGCTCCTAACTAACGCTCGTATTTCATATGTTTCCGACAGCCTGTAGTGGGGATAAGTGCACTGTAAACAGTTACTTGTGTGCAGCTATACATGAATGTGAATTAGCAGAAGGACACACAACGCGCGCTCAAATTGCGAAGTCTCTTATACTGTAGTAAATAATATACTATCCATGTGGTGACGGATGGTAACTATTATTCGTGTGGTGACGGAGAACTAACACAAGTATCACCAGCACCACTCCTCTCATCTGAAAGTGTCATCGGCGACTAACGGAAAAATACACCGACAATAGCACTGTACCAAACCCGTCTGGCCACCGTGGAAACAGTGGAACATTGGTTAAAATTGAGTTAGTAAACATACTGCATACGAGTAGGAAAGACAAGAAAATGAATTTAGAACACTTTACCAAAACTACTACTACTCGTAACTACATAAATTTCAAGTATCGTGTAGCTGGATCAATAAGTATACCCGACCAACTACTAATACGAATACGGCGTTTTATATTACAAATATTTGTAACATGAAACGCATCTGTCAATTGAACTACCTGCAGAGCGGCAGTAAATAGTGAGAGCGCCCGCGGCGTGAGGTGGATGACGCATGGCGGGCCGACACTGCTGCTGCGGCACAACGCATTCCCATGTTTATTGGCCCGGGCCACTTGTA
Organism: Eilema caniola; assembly: GCA_949126895.1. Lineage (NCBI taxonomy): Eukaryota > Metazoa > Arthropoda > Insecta > Lepidoptera > Erebidae > Eilema > Eilema caniola. The sequence continues at coordinate 69,316 of OX421478.1, forward strand.
TTTTACATTCAAACTATTTTATTGCCCGTCCGGTAGCCAGTCCTCGAGCTATGTCTTTGTGATGCTCCTGTTCTAGTGTTAAATGACGTACGAGAGTTTATATCGTGAGCTTTTATTTAGTGGTAGGTTTCTCAATAAGTTTTACGATGTGTACCTTTTTTAAGTCACACCGACTAAAACCGCACGCCGTCTTTGGTTTTTAGATGTCGGAGTGTGAAATTGCGTAAGGTATAGCCCTCGTTCCCCGGCGCCCCCAAGGCCATCACCCGTTTCGAGTTTTTTCTGTCAGACAATTTGTATTACTTGACATTTGGACTACACCTGTACAACCTGGTCGAAACGAAACACAGTATAAATAATGGAATAACATAATTTTAGCATTATTTACTTTATACTGCGGCTGACCTTCATCCGAGTTCTCTCTCGTTGAATATAACGCTGGGCGGTTTAATTTATTATTCTTTTGATACCGAAACAGTTAGTAAACAATATAAAAATGACAAAAGTTGGCAACATTGCAACAAAAAAGTGATTTATACTTATCGAATAAATAAGTTAGCGCGGATCGTTCCGCGGCTCGCGGCTATCGGCGGCGGCCGATTTACGAGCGTCGCCCTTCTGACACTTATCTGTGTTATGCTTTATTTGTTTTTATCTTCTTATTTATTTGTTTTACTCTCGAACTTATAATCCCTCGTCTCTGTTATGCAAACGTTCGAAATTAAGTTGGAAATTTTAGATAAATAGTTACTTGAACTGGCTAAAGCATATTCAAAAACAAATTTGAAATATACTAGACGCTGAGCTCCACTAGCACATCATTGTTGAACGTCTCCTTAAATAATACACATAAAACGCAACTTAGAAAGTCTGGATATAAAAAACAGAGGATCAGTTGGTATGGTTCTCAGTGGAGAAACCCTATGTTTAGCAGTAGGTTTCAATATAGGGTAATTAAAAAAAATACTCTAAGCTAAAATAGATGTTTTATCCGACATCGATAATTTAAAATATTCTAACACGTCCTATAAAGTTAAATATCTCAGTGTAATTACAATAACTATAAATTAAGAGTAATTGAGGTTGGACCCCCGAGTGGGAGGGACGTCCCCGAGAGCTTAATTGAATAACAAAAACCCTTATCAAATTAAACTATATCTGCACACCTAGCGATTGATCCACACTCAAACTTCCCTTAACTTCAAAGGTTAAACTCGGAACCCAACCCTGACCTTCACAGTTAAATTGTTTGTAGTTCTACTTAGCAATTGCTAGTATTGGCACAGCACCAAGTGGCAACTTTTGGGAATCAACAACTTGTTATTGAGGGGTCCACATTACCTGCAATCATCTTACCATATTGTCGTGTTCAAGACTGCGCTATACCTTTATCACTTTATGTTAACTTTGGACTTAATGATTTTATTTTGTTGTAATTAATTCATGTTGCTACGCCGGGCGCTTGGCAACTTCGATCGTCATTTTCTCTGTGTTAGAGACGTTTTCAGGAGGCTGAAACCACATTTCGGCACGTTTCAGAAGGTGCTCTTTCACCTCCCGAAGAATCAAAATTTTGAACAAGTTATTTTCAGGCGCCTGAAAACAGTTTTCAGGCCGTTTCAGATCAATCCCCGTCGATCCGCGGCATTACTCTGGGAACCCTTTTTCAGGCATTTTTATAATAATAATATAATAATATAATAAGAAATTTATTTCGGAAAAACTGTAGTTCCATATGGTGTTAGTAACATAAGTATCTTATAAACTAGTGTTAGTTTTAATCACCCTTGACACTAGGCGTTTTACAATCGGAGAATTAATGTTCTCCGCTACGGTATTCAGGATGCTGTTGCGACCACCTCTCATCCTCCTCAACAGTGATGCCGACTTTTTGCGTATAATCGCATAGAAGTCATCGGTCCTGGCTTGTGCAAACATTCCCGATGCACTGCAGTGACGAGGTAGTCTCAACAACATCCTGAACGCATTATTATATTGAATGCGCAGGGTATTCAGCGACTTTTTGGCATAGCCAACCCATAGATTGCCAGTGTACAGGCTCTGACAGTATGCTTTGAATAAGGTTATTTTTACTTGATCAGTACACCGAGCATATCTACGGGCCAACATGTTGCTTCGGACCGCCAAAGCCCTGCGCTCCCTCTCAATATCTACATCGTCCTTGAGGTCATCGGCCAGGAAATCGGCCTTTACAGTCAACATCAATATATGGCCAAATTCCCATAGGAGTGAGCGAGACGGCACTATAGAAAAAGACAGCATGCCTTGACGTCACTGTTCTAGAAGGAATCGAATGAATAGAACGAGACGTCAGGCTAGAAAGAGACACAAGACCCAATCGAACATTCCAGAACGTTGCTGACTTTTCGAGAACATTCGTTACTCGGCCGCGCTGGATATATAAGGCGAGCTAGCAGCATGACGAAATTTCAAATTATTCTAATGTCTTTTCCAGAAACTAAAACTATCAGATATTTCATATACAGGTGGGTAAAACTGAGCTGGATTTGAACCTCTGACGTATTAGTCAAACTTTCTACCCTTACTCCAAAAGGAACTTCAAGGATTGTGATGGACAGATTATGTACTCTGTGAGTGCTTTAACTAATTCTATGTACATAATCGTTGAACAACCGACTACACTCAGAACTGAGCGGGCACGGGTGGTACGTTCCGTTCCGCGCGAGTGTGCGCTCGGCACTGTATGACGCACGGAATGTCGCGTGATGGATGAAAGTTATCAGTACAGTGCGCGCACACATTATAGCCTCTTTTTTTTTTACGTGCGGGAATTCCCCACTGATATCCACCCCTCCGAAGCCGGAGGGGTAGGTTATGTCGGACTCGAACCGACTAAACCGCACGCCGTCTCTGGGTCGTAGTGGACATTATAGCCTCAATGAACGACACGCATCGCTCAATGGCCACGGTCGGAGCTACTTAACGATTTGTGCAGTCTTATGGCCTAGTACTCGCCAGTTTACTTCACAGGGTAGTTGACTAGAAACGTCGGTCGCCTGCTGGTTAAGGAGTAGGCCTTACGATCGAGGCGTACCGGGTTCGAATCCTGGCCATTACGCTACCGAAGTGCACCTGCTGCTAACACACGCTATTTAGTTTAAATAAATTTCTTGTCTTTATCGGGTTGCCTGGAAGATATTGGCTATTATGGCGATAAGGCCGCCCTTAGTACAAGTGTAGAAATTATATTTACTCCTTAAATGTTATGTAAATGGTGTACAAATAAAGTTACGCACGTACGAACACGAACATAGTGAACACAAACATGGTTTGCACGTATGGCCGGCATGTCTGAACACGAACGCGAACACAGATCGTTCGTAATGATCGATTTTGATATAACGGAACTTTTTTAGTGTTTGCAGTGATTCACGAGATATTGTTCAAAACGGACCTGAGATGGTAGGAAGCAGTTTTCGGAAGTTTGGCATCCGGAACATACAGATAGGATCGCCGTAAACATGTTTGACGAACAGAGGTTCGATGTACGTTAGTCACGTGCGAAACAAGGATTTGCGTATCATGGAACGCAACAATTTTGTACGTGCGTGCGTACACGGCTTAACGAAAATACTCGTTATTACAGTTAGTTAAACCTAAAACTGCCATGTTGAATCTAATTCTGATATTTACTATAGACTTACTATTTATATAGGAGACGGTTCAAGTTCAGACAGAAAGCCGTGCGCCCCGGCTCCGTAGCTGTCGTGTAGCCGCGTAGCTGTAGCAACGTCGTAGCTGATATATTTGCGCTACGAGGCTCTACGCAGGAGACACGAGTGCCATATTTCACGTTCGTAATTAATTGCAATTTGTTCTAGAAGTACTACTTGTTAAGTAATTTGTTGTTTTAATGGCTCCAGCAATTTCAATTATTAGTTACAAAGTGTTGTTAATGTTGAACAGAAAGATTTTATCTCATCTAATGACACCTAATCTCTTGGCATTACTGCCACTTATTTTTGTTCGTCCAGGGTTATTTTCCCGAGTCAGGCAAAGTGTTAAAATGTGGAAGTACGCAAACGTTACAGTCGCAAAACTCGCTTTGTCTCTCTGTCAGTTACCTTTTCAAGCTCAAATCGCTGTTCACTTTATTAAATAAACTAGCTATTGCCCACTTCTCCGCCCGCGTGGACGTCGGTTATCGCTTAGTGTTGAGTTAACGCTTATTTTCTAAAATAAAAGTAGCCTAAGTTACTCCTTATTACATCAGCTACCTGTCAATAAAAGTCCCGTCAAATTCGGTCTAGCCATAACAGAGATTAGCCGGAACAAACAGATAGACATAGAGACAAAAATTGAAAAAAAATGATGATATTTTGGTGTATGTACCGTATTATAATCATATACATGTAGTAAAAAACGGTTATTTCAATACTACAAACAGACACTCCAATTTTATTTAGATGTATAGATGTAAAGATAGATTGACATAGAGATATATAAAAAACTGTGGATACTTTTAACCGAAGAATTACAAAAAGAAAAGTATATTTAAAAGATCAACGTGAATGCTTCTGCGAGAGGCAAATAAATAAATGTTCAAAAACAAAACCTCTACTAAATTTAATTAATTTTTAACCTTTTCGAAATTGCCAGATGAGCGGACATCAAACATTAACCTTTTGCTTAACACAAAATAAAGTCATTAACAACATGCCCCCCCCCCCCTCCCTTCCCCTTAAGTACCAGGCATTTCAATAATTGTAGTCACTCCACAATATCGCTCCGCGCTACAATATATTTGGTCGCGTCGTCCAACTCCGAAGCCACTTAATGACCCATTTACCAGCGGCTGGAGTTTGTGATTAATTCCGGGGCTCAGGAACACTTTTGTCAATTAAGTATTCAACTTAGTCGAAGTTGAAAAAGTATTTAGCGCGAGTTTTACAACAATTTAAAATCAACGGTGGAATGAAAAGGAATTTTCGTTTCGCCCGAGAGGCGTTCTCAACAGACGCCGTGATTTAATCTCATTATTTGGAACAAAGATAACTAAGTACATATATCAAGGTACAGTACAGCTAATATTAGGGGTTAAAGTATGAAATTGCCGATTTGTACTGACAAATTGAAATTCGTTTTTTTTTTTTAATTTAACGTATTTATTTAATCAAAATAATTACCATTATTATCTATACATTGCTGCCATCTAGTAGGAAGGTCATTTATGCCTTTGCGATAGAACTCTGGTGATCTAGATTCGACAAACTGTGTGAAAGCATTTGACCATACTCGGGGGGGTACGGGGGCCCTTCCGTTCGGCGCGTCGGCTCTCGCCATACCTCACATTCATAGATAAAACCAATATCCCACGCTTTGTCACGCTGTGCTGCGACAACAATCGCCTCTTTTTCACGCCTTCCCTCCTCTTCATCCTCATGGCAGCGCATAATAACAGTAGATTGGTCTACACAGCGGCAAGAAACTCTCCCTCGAGCTCGCTATTTGAGGTGGAGTCCACGAACATCTGTGGGCTCCATACAAACCTCAACGCCGTCCACCAACACCTGGAGACGGCGAAACCAGCAATGCTGTTTCTTACGGAGACACAAATACGCCGCCCTGATGACACGACCTACTTACTCTACCCCGGCTATGTCCTTGAGGAGAATTTCCGCGCAAAAGCCGGGGTGTGCGTGTTTGTTAGGGCGGATGTTTGTTGTCGCCGTTTGCGCTGCCTAGAGGACCCATCCTTTTCCACCCTTTGGGTACACATAGACCATGGCTCTACGAGTCAGATCTATGTGTGCCTCTACCGCTCCCATACAGGAGATGCCGAGACAACTCGACTCTTTGAATACCTTAGTCAGGCGGCAGATGATGCGCAGGAGCGGTTTCCGAACGCTGAACTGGTGTTTTTGGGGGATTTTAACGCCCACCACGAGATCTGGTTGGGCTCCGCCAAAACAACCCACGCGGGAAGAGCCGCCCATGCATTTACTCTGGCGCATGGCCTGACCCAATTGGTACACGAGGTCACTAGGATACCAAAAAGGTCGGACCATGAGCCCTCTCTGCTAGACCTTCTGCTGACGAGTCGCCCGGACCAGTACAGTGTTTCGGTGAGCGCCGCTTTAGGTGAATCCGACCATTGTCTGGTCCGTTCCGAGGTGCCCATTTTAGCGCCCCCACGTCCCGTGCAGGGGAAGCGGCGTCTCTGGCACTACTGGTCAGCGGACTGGGATGGACTGCGTGATTATTTTGCGTCCATCCCGTGGGTTGAACGCTGCTTTGGAGGTAAGAACCCATCTGAGGCCGCAACTGCTGTCGCCGGTGAGATCAGTCTGGGCATGGAATATTATATCCCCTACACTGATGTCGCCGGTGTCCGCAGGGCACGCCCCTGGTTCGGGCGCGAGTGCGCGGAGGCTGTTAATCATAAACAGTCTGCGTACCGCGCTTGGATCAGGGCGCGCGCTACGTGCGATCCCAACGTGGGCTACTTCAAGGCGGCGTACAACAGAGCCACAAAGGCCTGCAAGAGGGCTTATGTCAGAGCGGATGCCCAGCGCATAGCGCGGCTTGGTCAGGAGCTAGTAGAGCATCCCACGGGTAGCCGTGGCTATTGGCGACTGGCCAAAGCCGTGCAAGCCAACTTCTGCCAGCCTTCGCTGCCCCCGCTGCGCAATCCCGATGGATCCCTGGCCCATGAGCCGCAAGAGAAAGCAAATTTGCTGGTTAATCTCTTTGCGGCCAACTCCCGAGTCGATGATTGTGGTATGGAGCCGCCGACACTGCCCGTCAGTGACCATGCAATGCCTGATATTCGTATCAGGCAACGCGATATCCGAGCGGTGTTGCAATCACTCGATGTCCGGAAAGCCAGTGGTCCGGACGGTATTCCAGCGGTGGTTCTGCAAAAATGTGCAGCGGAGTTGTCTCCAATGCTTGCGCGGCTGTACCGGCTGTCCTACAGCTCTGGTACAGTGCCTTCGGCTTGGAAAGAGGCGAATGTACAGCCGATCCCCAAGAAGGGGGATCGCTCAGACCCAAACAACTATCGACCCATAGCCGTCACCTCAGTGCTGTGCAAGGTGTTCGAGCACATTATCAACAAACAGCTCATGCGTCACCTTGAAGATCACTCCCTAATTAATGACCGGCAATATGGCTTCAGGCCGAAACGGTCAGCGGGTGATCTTCTGGCGTATGTTAGCCATATTTGGGGTGAGGCTATGGACAAGCACGGCGAGTCATTGGCAATTAGCCTTGACATCGCCAAAGCTTTCGATAGAGTTTGGCACAAGTCGCTTCTTTCCAAGTTACCAGCCTTTGGTCTGCCTCCTAGACTGTGCGACTGGGTTGCCGGCTTCTTGCAGGAGCGCCGTATTCGCGTCCTTTGTGATGGACGAGCCTCGGAGTTCTTGCAGGTAAATGCCGGCGTACCGCAGGGATCTGTCCTATCGCCAACTCTCTTTCTTCTGCATATCAATGACATGCTGTCGACCGGCAGCATTCATTGCTATGCGGATGATAGCACCCTACACGAGAGTTATCATGGACGTCCTGCGGATAAGCAGACGCATATCGCGGAAAAAAGGCAGCTTCTTGTCACTGAGCTTGACCGGATCCTGAATCACATTTCCCAATGGGGCTCTGAGAACCTGGTCGAGTTCAATGCCAAGAAGACGCAGGCATGTGCGTTTACAGCAAAGGTATCTTCTTTCCTTCCCCTTCCCACTCTTCAGAGCACGCCACTGCCACTGCAGGACAACCTCAATATCCTAGGTATGGATGTTCGCTGCAAACTGAACAACAAAAACTACATCGAGAGTATCATCAAAGCAGCCTCGCGTAAACTCGGAGTCCTGAACAGAGTGAGACGGTTTTTCACGCCGGAGCAACGGTGTCTTCTTTACAAGACACAAATTCGTTCCTGCGTGGAGTACTGCTCACATCTCTGGGATGGATCCGCAAAGTACTTATTAGATGCTCTCGACAGGTTGCAGCGACGTGCGATCCGCATTATCGGAAATCCTGAGGTCACGAGTACCCTCGAATCTCTGCAGATGCGTAGAGATGTTGCTTCTTTGGCAGTTTTTTACCGTCTCTACCATGGTGAATGTTCTGAAGAGCTATTCCAATTAGTCCCACCCTCCCCCTTCCTATACAGGACGACACGTGCAGGACTTAGATGTCACCCCTATACGGTGCAGAACATTCCTTCAAGAACCAAGCGGTTCGGTGACTCTTTCCTTTGTCGCACCATTAAGACCTGGAATTCCTTGCCAGCTCACGTGTTTCCCTCTTCCTACAGTCCCGGGTCCTTTAAGCGGGGCGTGAAAAAGCATCTGATGAGGCCGTCAAGCTGAGTGCCACCATTGTTAACATGGCACGTGTACATAATGGTGACCCTCTTTCTTGAGACTTTACCTTCAGCTTACCATCAGGCGAGGTAAAGTCAAATTGACGTGTCCTATTTATAAAAAAAAAAAAAAAAAAAAAAAAAAACCAAACAGTTACCATTACCTTTTTATTGGTAAGCTTTGCTTTAGGACACTGTTGTGGCGTGTCACCTGGGGTCAGCCATTGCATTTTTCGCTTACGGTTATCGTAAAGAATCCACTTTTCATTACATGTCACAATTCGATCCAATATTCCTTCATTTCTGTATCGATTCAACAAGGCAACACAAGTTTCAACACGCATTTCTTTCTGCAGATCAGTCAAATCATGAGGTACCCATTTTTCACATTTTTTTATTTAATTGATTTGACGCAAATGAGTCAATATTGTTGGTAAGGTAACGTTAAACCATGCAGCTAATTCCTGGGTAGTTTGGCTCGGATCGGCTTCCACCATGTCTTTTAATTCATTGTTATTCACCTGTGTGGACGGCCTTCCTCGTGGTTCGTTCTTCAAATCAAAGTTTCCATCACGAAAGCGTTTAAACCAAAATCGCACGGTGCGTTCATTAGCAGTCCCCTCTCCAAACGCAACATTGATATTGCGAGCTGTTTCTGCCGCGTTAGTTCCACGTCGGAACTCGTATTCAAAAATCACTCGAATTTTCGAAGTATCCATCTTTCTTGTCTAAGCTGAATAAAAAAAACAACTGAAAGTCGATAATCGAATGTTGCACATTTTTAAATGAAGAACTACATAGGTACCATGTGGAAAAAGTTTCACTCAAAAATCTCAAACCATGAAGGTTCTATGTCAATTCGAAGTACCTATTACAATGAAACGGCAATTTCATACTTTAACCCCTATTATTTGGTAATGAATAAGAAAATGAATTTAGCTGATTAACAAGCTAAATATAATATTACGTCATTTTACGAGCGCCAATTTCAGTTGCATCCAAAGGTTGCACGTTGGAGCCCGAGTACTTCATCTTTTCTTTTACATAGGTTGGGTTTTACGAGAGCAACTTTTTCGATATTCACCCTTACGATAACTCAATAAGCTTTCTCAAACACTATATCGGGTGCTTCATTGTTTTCATTGTGAAATGCAAATCAATGTTGAGAATCGATTGGCACCCATCTCGATACGCCGCAGCCATTTTTTAAATACAAAACGTGAATCGAGTGATATATGTGACGTCACCCCCACGTCACACAGATAAGGCCCGTTATTGAATACACTCGTGACAGTACGCAGGCGGAGGCACGCGCGCACTCGTGCACCCAATAGAGCAGTGATTTGTTGCTTGTAACGTTTGAACATTTTGAGAGACTCTGCATTTCCTATTAAAACACGAAACCTTTTTAGCAAATAGAACTATAGGTATTTTTATAGAATATATTTGCAAAGCTTTAGGTGACGCCGGATTTTCTCAATTCATATAATACACTTCAACTACTATAGTATACTAATAAAATTGTTTCCATGCAAAGAGAGCGATATATAATATTCACTGATTTGTTTCATTTTTATTTTTCAGAATATACCGTTGTACCGTTATGAAAGAAGCCCATCCTATGTATTTACCTACGTAGATAAGAACTATTCTGGTGACAACACACCAGTTCCCCTTCTAATTTGTCCTACAAGTGTTCACAAACTACTTTACTTACTATCAATTAGATCGCGTGTTTATTAACTACTTTAACAGAATAAAAAGCAACATTGCTCTTCTTCAGCGGTCACGTAGGAAGGTACACAATAGTAAGAATCAATAAGTAGATTTATTATCTATTCTACGTAAAGTGATAGCACTCGAGTGACGCTAAACTCGAACAGCCAGTTTATGATATCAGTTAGGCTATGCTTAACGATTTAACTACCGTTTGCATTGCTGCATGGTAACGATGTATCGCCATCAAGCTCGCCATCAAAATTAATATTCAGGTCATCGCCATCGTTCGTGCAGTTACACACACACCCCTAGGCCCCCAGTGACATTGATACGAGCCTGCGCAACTACGGAATGTCCACATTAGCGCGCTATCACAGGGGCGATCACTTCATGTTCATACTAACTGCACTATTTAAATGTATTGCCGGACGTCCGCTAGTGAGGAATGCTATCGCGGGAAGTGCTGCTTAGAGGGAACAGCAGTGATTTAGTTAAATGGATTTAAATTAAGCAATAAACCTTATCGCTAGCTATAGGCGACGTTAGTGGTTTGATAAGTCGTGGCTGCTTGGTTGAATCTCGTATCTCCATATTCAGCAACATTACACGCGACGCACATTTGTAACATTATAAGAAATTGGTTTTTTCAACTCTTTTAAATTATAATTTTTAGAAGTTATGAGTGTAAAAAATGCACGAACTTGTAGAATATGTACCCTGATAAATTACAAAGTAACAGCACGAAGTCTTGAGGAATATACCCGTTGACTGTAATAGCTTTACTTAACCAAAGATGGGTATTAACACCCACCTTCGTCCCTGGCCCACCACCTCAAGGATGTAATAAAAATTAACTGGCGGAAGCTGCAAGTTGTCGCTGCTGTTACCTTCTGGTCGTGGGGTGACCACCAGTCACAGCACAAGCCCAGCGCCGAGTGTTGCACTCTCAGCTTCAGAAAGTCCTCAAAATGATTTTAATTCTTGATTCCCCCCACCCCCCTTCCCGTTACCTCAATTGTATAACTTGGATGGCTCCTATGTCATAAAAAAAATCTATGTAATATTAATTTTTATATTGACTGGTACTGCCATTGAATATTTACTGAATAATTTGATTAACATAATAAATTGACTAAGATAGAATCCAGTGTTATATTGTGCCTAATTGTTATTGTGTGATTATGTTACTGTTACTAATTAATAATAAATTTCATATCTTTAAAAAATATTGTTTGGATAGTAGAATACTGCATGGAACTGCTACACTAGATGGTTTCCTTAATTATATTTGCATGCCGCTTTGGCGGTCGAGTGTGGTGATACAACTAATTATAACGACATCATGTAAACCCTGATTGTTCCGATATTTCATTTCACTGTACCTGTATGATTCACGAACACATGTATAACATTCATTAATTAAGAATGTCAGTACAGTGCGAGACGGAGATAATTCCCAAAAGCGCGCGTAGTGTTAAGACTACAAGACAGATGGCGCGTCGCACACGTCATGACGTCACTATTACAGTGTCTCTCGCGAGGATTAACTTGCTACATCAGGGTGTAATGCGTTTTTAGTTCACGTAATAGTGAGGCGTATTTTTACGAAGATAGTTATCACGTTTTTTTTTATCATTCTGTACAGTTTATACAAGTCATAATTAACACATATCAATTCAATAGAGGACGTTTTAGGGAAAGGCCTAGGTAAAGTAGTTAATTATTAAAATAGAAGAAGCAAAGAACCTATGCCAATATCGTGACCACATTATACTGTCCTGCATAATGTGATACACCAACTTTATATTTACTATTATGAAAATCTAGTAAATATAAAGTTGGTGTAGTACTTTTATTAATATAAATAATCAACTGAAAATATGTTAACAGTAACACATTTTAAAATACACATCTACGTTAGATATTAATTCTCATACATTTTTTCCAGCAAATCATGCAAATACATTACATTAGGTGGCACGCAGAGTAGTACTGTGAGAGCTCGTATGTGCAAGTTTATGAGGTGCTATGTTATTATTAGGCGAAGGTGGAGGGCGCTGTCCGCCGGCGTGTGGGCGCACGGCGCACGGCGGCGTGGGTTCACGCGCGTAAATCTGGTGAATAAGCGCGCTACGTGCCGTCGCCATCCGCGCACATCTTTGCGTATTTTATTTATACTTCGATACATCGCTTATGATTTTATATCTTCCATAAATAAGAATTTCATCAAGCCACGTTCATTACCGCAACTTCAGAGAGGCTGTTGATTTAGATACTATTTATGCATAATTCCACATAGTACCTACGTTAAACTCATATTGAAAGTTTCTTTACTCGGTGTCCACTAATCCACCTTGACTACAATCTTCACGTCTCAACGTTTGGCATTCGTAAGAACTTAAAAGTTGCCTTTACGTACGTAAATTGACTCTTGCATTGATAGTTTACAACAGCACCTACATGTTTTGCTGACCGACATCAAACGATTATTGTATTTACGACTATTTGATCAACATCTCATAAATATTGTGTTGTTACTTAGCAGTAACCTTTCTACTTATTTATTGTTCCAGGTGGCCGCAACTGAATCTAAAGGGGTGGTCCAATCGGAATGTCATTTAAAGGAGACAAACGGAGTGAAGGCAGCGGGCCGAGCACAGAGCGCCGGCGGACCCTCATCTCTAAAGACTTGTTGGTTACTTGCGATTCTTTCAATTAAAATGTTAAACTTGTTCGACAACTCCTTTTTTATGTGGTTCTGTTCATTCATTCATGTCTTGAAAGATGCCCAATACCGATGTTAAATGTTATGGATGAAAATACGTTCGAGCTTTCGTCTTTGCTACTCAGTTGCACTAAAATACTGAATTCATTTGACTAATATTGTGCAAACACGAAGGTGTAAGACCGAGAATAAAATATCAGCTCCTGTTTATCTAACAGGTACACCTATATACCAAGGAAACGGTATCGTTACTGACATTCAGTCATTGCCCCCGTAAAGACGTCATTACACCGCAGATTTTTCAGTAGTCCATTATAGGCTCAGTAATCACTCGGCTCATTTTTCAGCATTAAGTATTAAATCAGTGCCAGGGATTGCGGCGCTTTTGTGCGCTATTACGGCTAATTAATTTCAAAGAGGTGCGGGTGGGTCGGCTAACGGGTACTTACTTGAGCTCACCGCGGCCTCCGAACGCTTTAAATAATAAACTTGTCAATGTCACCTGGAAGTAGAGAGAGAGAGGGGTAAAATTGGAAAATAAGGGAAACAAAGCACGACACTTAAGCTGATACCTACACTCTAAATTCATATTGGGTTAAAGTTAACGGTAAAAAGGAAGTTGAAACCACGATCGTCCTGTTTAGGAGCAATACTTTGACTTCTGCACTATCACAGCACTGTTCTGCATAGGTCATTTGTAATATTTTTTTCAAAAGAATATTTTTTATATTTCATAGTTCAGAAATATAACTAAGTCAGACTAAAAGAATAACAGACGGAACGCATAGAACTATCATACAAAGTAGTACCATTTTGCTCGCACTCTTCGTGTGCACGCACGAGTGCGAGCGAAATAGTAGATACTACTTAAGTATTACCAGTATTACTATAGGCGGCTTCACCCGATAGTTCTATGCGTTCCGTCTATGTTATTATTTTAGTCTGAGGTAGCTACGCCCAATTTCTGCAATATATTCGTATTGACTTAAATCGAGTCGCAAGGCTTTGTCGTGTCCTATACATACTTTCCACAGAGACAGTGAGTACATCGGATCAGCGACAGAGCCGTGTAAGTAAATGTATTGTAATGTATTCGGTGACGAGAGCTCGGGGCGCCGGGTGAGCGACGGGGGAGTGAATAAACACGCTTACGGAACCCGGATTGAAGCACCACCACCACTGGCGTACGGCGCGACGAGAGATGAGACGAGACGAAGTACTGAAGAGAGGGGTAATTTGACAGAATCACATTGATTTTATGGAATACATCACGAGGCTTTCGAATTTTACAGCAACTGAATCTTTCTTATTCTCATTGATAGTTTTGATATAAATGCGAATGAGTAAATATTAAACTCACGCTATTTATTAGCGAATTAATAGTATAAAAGTATGACAATATCGAAGATAGAAGCAAATAATGTTATGATCACGAATCCACAGAAACAAATGACGTGCTTAGTTCATAGACAAGATCGCTATCGACTGAAAGGAGTGCAAATGCAAGAAGTAGTAGTACGTACTTGAAATAAGTTATTTGAAAGGAGCGTAAGTACCTACGTATCTCCTAGTCTCTTACTTAATGTTTCAACGGGCGAGTGTTGGATATCGTTTGTACCTTCCTTATGGTTTACTGTCCACCTTTTTTACGGAAAACCAGCTAGCGGCAGGGAACCTAAGAGTTGCTAGTTTCTTCTAATTGGATGCACTGGTTAGGGAATTCACTCTCTATGGATGTGAATTTCAGCTATATTCGGAGCCACACTATGATGAAATACAGACCGGTAACACTAACATTATGTCTAAATTAGCACAACGTTTACATAACCAATAAAGTAGCATCACTACCAGTGTGTTGTGACGCGTGGGGTTCTTGGGTTCTGGTTAAGTTCGCCCGGGGGACGCGCCCGTCGCCGGGGCCGGGTCGCTATTTAAACATAATTATATTTTAACTCGACGCACGTTACTGTAAATATATACATAATATAGATACGTAACAACATCAAATTAGGGCTGAGCTAAATGACATGTTATGTTTATGTTTCGCAGTAAAAGTAAGTATTGTTAAATGGTTCTCAGGGTAAGTACTTATTACTATATACAATGGAGAATTGTTTGTATGTTGTTATCACTGGTGGGTATACCCAAAAGTTTTAAAACTGAGAACCTCTGTTTTAAAGCTTTGCGTAGGCAGTGCCTAATTCTTTAATTCTTACCTAATACATTATTGTGTTGTGGCGTCCATATCTGCCAGGTTCCCCAGATACTACTTGTTTCTGTTCTCACCGCTATAATTTAAATTTCGTTTTCCGCACAAATAAATTTCATTTTCATAGCTGAACAAAGGGAATTGCGGGTAAACACAAAACAGTGTCGATTTCCATAGCCACATTGCCCTTGATGGTTGCCAATAAATCAGAATTTAGCCTCCGCAACAAGAGCCGCGATTCAAATAACCAAAACCGACAATTTAAGTCTATTGGATAAACAATTTGGGGTCATATTTCAAGTCAACGACACAAATTACCGGCAGATGGAGTGGGACTCACCACAGTACATGACAGAGACGCGAGGGGGACACAAATAAGGGACGCACTCGGAATGAATATAGATGAGCCGGAAACGGGACAAACGAACGTATTAGTGTTCGACAGTTGTGTGAAGTGTGAGACGTAGCAACTTAATTGAACCGTGTTCTTTAGGTTCAAAGGGCAGCGAAGTGAGGGCTAGTCCGATGATGCACTGTCGAGATATCTGCGTGCTTATTGAGTTTGTTTTTGCTTAGTTTATTGGAGTTTAATTTTACTCTTTTCTAGGACAATTGCTGTAGTAAAACAGTAGGCTAGAGCCTCCCAACATTAGGAGTGGCCTATGTCCAGCAGTGGACTGCAATAGGCTGAGTAATGGTTGACTGATAGTAGGACCATGGCGAAACACAATAATACTACGACGAGGTACCGGAGCAAAGAATATTGTCTATTTATCAAGCGCTCTTGTGCTATGGATATCAGTGCATTTAAAAATAAAATATAGCTGATCCAATACCCTCGATACCCCGTATAGTCAGGTTAAGCAAATGTTTTAGCCGGGCTACAGAACAATCTTTTTAAACTTTTACATTTTTCACAACTTACAAATTTACTCGCGAACGTGATTAACATTAAAAATGATTCAAAAGGACAAAGCGTTCTTATTTACTTATAAACATCCAAAAAGAAACTTAACCCTCCCTAAAAATACCTTATACGGAAAAGAATTGAGTAAGGTTCTAGTTGAAAAATTGACTACTGATACGTGTTCTCCCAAAGATCTCTTCACAATAATCTAAAGCTAAAGCAGGTACCGTTAAAATACAACATAAGTGGAGGTCGTGAATTTGAACAAAGGCTTGTCAGACTGTGAACTCACTGCAGTGGGTACTTGTGGGAGAGAGGAGTCTTATAGACACTCTCGTAATACGGAGGGCAGGCTTCGCGCAGTTACGACTTGGTTACAATTACAGTGTAGCACGTGTGCTGCGTTGTACGTAATTGCGTTTAAATAGTGCAGCTATTTTCGTAGTTTATGTGAGAATGTTACAGTGCGAATATAATGAACTTGTTTTTGCTGGTGCCATGACATACATCAACCAATTTCATTATTATACGAGTAAGATGTATAACTCATATTCCCCATTGGATACTTGGGATTATACACCTTTTATAAGACAACGTACAACGTTTGCGATCTCAACTGGACTGTCATCTTTCACCCAACCACTCTAAACACACTCAAGTAATAAATAAAGGTGGCATAAATAAAATAAACTAATTTAAAACAATTTATCACTTGATAACCCATAACCGTTGCGTTTAGATACTTGAAATACATGTCTTTTGTGCTCAATCAATCACAACACAACATCTTTGTACTATTGTTAGTATCAAAGCTATTAGTGTGTACAGACTGTATTAACGACTATACTGGCTAGCTAGCAATGTGCGACGTCTACATCAAATACCGCAGTGCATAAAGATTAGCACCGAGGCAGGGCGCTCTGCCGCCGGGAGATAAGATGGCATCTTAGCGATTTGATACTTCAGACAGCATAACTAATGGAACAGAGGATGAGGACGGAGTGCCCGCGCCAAATGGAACGGCCACTTTGCACACTGAGTGGACCGCACTGACTGACAGTTGCTATAAATTCAAACAAAACGTAAATAAACATGTTATGTTTGAATTTGTAGCAATTTAAAACGTAATTTGATGCTGGATTACTTAGTATATCATGGTCATGACCATACCATGAAATGTAATAAAATGAGTTTTTTTTTTTCAGAATATGGGTGAATAGGTATAGAAATTGCGGATGTGAACCATCAAACCACCAAACATTTTAAAAATTTCACCCCTTATAAAGTAAAATCAGCACTTGGATAAACGGAATATGAAAGTCTGATATTTTGTTAAATAAGAAGCACGAAGTTTTCCATACATGGAACCATACACCATGGGACATAATATAAACGTGGATGGTCATTTTTCAGATTGTTATCCCAAAGAAGGTGAATGAGTTTGAAAGTTTATATGGGAGTTCGTCACTTTTGAAGGCAAGCAAAGAGCAGATATGTTCTGCGTGTATTTGAGTAGGACCCTCGATACTCAATATTCACAATGGGACACGGAAGGTGGCGGCAATCGGGTGGTAGGGTATTTTCTTACGATTTTTCCTTTAGATACGAAGTCGGGCCGCTATTATAGATAAAATACTTGACAGACATGTCTTTTGTGCATTCACAAAGATACAAATGCTTTGTTTGGCACACACACAATCTAGATTTAAACATACATACCGAAAACTCGACATGTTTGAGATTATAAATATAAGTAATAAGTATTTGAAACAAAGGTGATCAGATATCTTGAGTTAGATGGTTCCAAAATTATGCCGGTACTGTAATTAAATTCAAATCCGACTGTTACATCTTATTTGAAAATAAAAGTAAAGGTATGTATAAAACAGGCTTGTTTAATGTTATGAGAGGGATAGAGGTTTAATGAAACGTTGGAAGTAAAACAAACCCGCCGGATTACGGGCCGCGCGTTATGTATCTGAAAATGTCCTTCAATTTATTATTTTTGGATGGCGGGTCGCGCTCCTGGGATTGGATTACGAAATTTGACCAGTACAGTACCTTCATGTTGAAATTTTGGTATTTTATATAGTTACAAATATAATTTATAGGTAAAACAGATTATGTTTGGTCCTACGATATATTAGGCAATTCAGCCCATTGCTGACTACTAGGCATACTTATTTCCAGACTTCGTAACGCTACCGACGACATAGTAAAGCTGCAAACTAGTGGTTTGTACATTTCTATTATATGTTACAACCATTTATTAGTTTAAGTTTAGTATTCTAGTGAAATTGCAAAGTGCAGAGTCTGACGCTCACCTTCATCTTGATGCTGTTCGCGCCCTCTTCCTTTGTTAAATAAATGTTCATCACTCTCGCTTTTTCTGATCGGATGAAATACTTAGATAATGTGTAAATAAACACGTTTAAACATAATTTAGGAAAGAAACCATTGGTGTCATTATTTACAGTACAATGTAAGTAAAAACCGTCCATTGGTAAAATAAAGATGACGCCAACGCCTAGATGTAAAAAAGATATCTGGAATAGACTAGACGCCGAAGGAGGAGGATCGGGTGCTAACTGATTTCAATCATTGAAATTATTGACATTATAATTGATAATCCTATAGACATCTCCAAATCATTCAATAATTTTTTTCTTGACATAAATAATTTTGACATTAATAACTGTAATCTTAATTTTAATCCACCTAATAGTATCTCAAACAAAATAACATTTACTTCTAATTCAATCTTTTTGACACCGACTATCGCAGAAGACATATACAAAATAATAATAAATTTAAAAAACTCGAACAGTACTGGCTTTGATGACATTTTGACTTGCATCGTCAACGATACTGCCCATATTATATCTGAACCCTTAAGCCATATTGTAAATCTATGTATAGAACAAGGCATTTTCCCAGACAAACTAAAAATATCAGTTATTAAACCGATATATAAAAAAGGTGATAGGAAGAACATGAGTAACTATAGGCCGATATCTTTAATACCTATATTCGCAAAAATATTTGAAAAGGTGATACACAAAGGACTTTATACTTTTTTTGAAAACAAAAATATTTTTACACAATGTCAGTACGGGTACAAAAAGTGTAAATCCATAAATGTAGCTATATACAACTTCTTAAGCAAAGTAATGTATAACATAGACAATGGACTACCAGCTGTGGCATTATTTATGGACATGTCAAAGGCTTTCGATCGTGTCGATCATAGTATACTGCTAAATAAAATGTATGCATATGGTATTAGAGGTAATGTGTACAATTTAGTAAAATCGTACCTTACGAGCAGACAACAGTACACGGAAATAAAATGGGTCAATCCTCTAACAAAAACCGAAGAAATCAGTACGTCTGAGACTGGTACTACAAAATTCGGTGTTCCACAAGGGAGTATCTTGGGCCCTCTGCTCTTCCTCATATACATAAATGACATGCCCTTAATAACACAACATGACATTACGCTATTCGCTGATGACAGTACAGTACTTTTTAATAATGACAATACAATAAATTTAGAAACTGACATTAATCAATCATTGGTACATATTATGGACTGGCTTAAGACAAATAATCTAACAATCAACATTGACAAAACCAAAATAATGAACTTCAAAATAAGAATTAATAGAACAGAATCTTTAAAAATCCATTACCTGAACAATGACGTTGAAGAAGTAGAAACCACAAAATTTCTAGGGTTGCATATAGATAATAAAATAAATTGGAAACTTCATGTAGAATATGTGTGTAAAAAACTGCCCCAATTCTCGTATGCTCTTCAGAAATTAAGGAAGGTTGCAAATACACCTACCTTAATAACAGCCTACCATGGCTATGTTAGCTCAACTCTTAGGTATGGGGTAATCTTCTGGGGTAACAGCACTGACCACGAACGTGCGTTCAAAGCCCAAAAATGCTGCATAAGAGCAATGTTTAATTTTTATGCACCTGACTCCTGTCTACCATATTTCAAATCGATGAAATTATTGACATTTCCATGTATATATATACTCGAGGTTGCAATATTCGTGAAAAATAATCCAGAATTATTTGAATATCGTACGCGTGCACGGCATCAAACTAAACTACATATAGTTGCTAGTAAAACGCAATTGATGCATGAGAGCGTCTTTTGCCTGGCCCCGCGGATTTTCAATTGTATACCAGAGTATATCAGAACCGCATCTAAGCTACAACTGTTTAAAAAACAACTCCGTGACTTGTTAACAGAAAATGCTATTACTCCGTGAAAGAATTCCTAACAGATAAGACATTACAGCAGTACAAGGTGCCCTAGTTGTGGTGTGGTCGGTTCATACAGTATTCGACGTAGGTAAATTTTATTTTGACAAAGTAAATTAATTATATCTTGACATCATAATATGCATAGACATTAAAATCTAAAATTAAACTGACAACCTACATTATTTCTATTCTATTTTATATTGTTCTTATTAATATTATTGACATTGTTAATTGAAATTGAAGGAATTTTGAAATGACTATTTGTAATGATGTGACAATGTTCTAATTTGTAATTTAGCCACCAAAATTGTTTCTTATTAATATTATTGACATTGTTAATTGAAATTGAAGGAATTTTGAAATGACTATTTGTAATGATGTGACAATGTTCTAATTTGTAATTTAGCCACCAAAATTGCATGCCTATTGGTGATATATGGTGAAACTGTATCCACTGCCTATAACAACTACTCTGTAACCCATATATGCAATGAATTATTAAATAAATAAATAAATAAATCATTACAACAGAATCTCACGTTAAACTAATTTATACGCCCAAAAGGAACTATCGTTGTTTCAAAAAGGTTTACGAAATTCAGCTTCGATAGGGATTCAGATTAGGATCAGATTTATCGGAGGAACAATTGCCGCCGGACTCTGAGCGCTACTGCTGCGTACCCACTACCTCCCTGAACTAACACAAGTGACCACGAAGTATTAGCGCGTTATAGTAAGTTCATAAAATAAATATATTTATATCCAAATCCTTTTAACATACGGAGAAGCTGCAAACCGCCGCTGAGCGTGACGCCGATGTACTCATACAAGCATCGCGTCAATAATTGATAATCCTAATGGACTCAAACCAGAGGTGCGCACTGATTCTATCTTACAGCATTGTAAGTAGGCACTTTATTTAATATTTTGTAAGTAAACAAAAAGTCAAGGGACCAACCCATGGTTTTAACGAATGACTGTACCAGCAGCGGCTATTATCTCCTGCCCTGATCTTGTTACTGAGTCGGGACGCCTACTTATACCTCACTTTGAAAGTTGAAACGAAACTCCACACGTTACGGTAATGGATATTTCAATTTACCTTATCTGAGCAACAAAATCCGATACACGTATGTTCACCCGAGATATTCGTTCGTTTTCCAGACAAAGGGAATTTATTATGATACTGAACACCGTATCGTGTTATAAGAATTATTACATTACATGAGCGTGTTATGGCGCCCGAGAATGTGCCTCCTTGCTATCCTTTTCCACACTCGTCTATTTTCCTTTCACGTCTGTTTGAGTGAGATCCGATATCTAGTTTACATATTACAGAAAAGTATTTACAGTTTTGTAATCGATCAAAAGTAAGGAGTTTAAGGGGCCCAAGCCGACCTCCTCTGCCATGCGGTACACGTGCTAAACAGAGGACAAGGCTCTGTCACAAGCTTTCCCTTAAGGTGTTTGATGGTCCATCGACAGTCCGCAATCTGGCGATATTACTCCGAGACTTAGACTTCGGATCCCGAATAAAAGCTTTGGAAATAAGTGGAACAGCGCTAGTGTTAAGAGGAATCGACTGCTCGTAAACAAATTATCTAATAATAGAGTAAGTACGTATGCACGTAACATTAACAATAACTAGTGTTACCATCGGCGTACAAACACAGTAGAGAAGAGACACTCATTATAAGAATAGCCTTGAGAGAATAGTTTTAGCAAAATTGTCAAGGTGTGGACAATATACGACCGTAGGTAGCAGTCGGTGGTAATATTAATACAAATGACACTATTTATCACTTGTAAAAGTTTGTTCTGCTACTCGTTTATTTTATTCTGATTACTGTAACACTCGTCGCAGCCTACTGCTAGTTACAATGAACAATTAGGTATGTTCTGAAAAAAAAGGTATCACACCGTTAGTATTTTATGTGAGGGTAGTTATGAAAAAATATTGTGCAAATGGAACCTCAATCTGTTAGCTGGCACACCTATCAGTAAAAAAGCCAATCATAAAAGTTTTTATCAATCAGAAAGCGGAAGCGTCATGTAACCGGGAACGTGGCTATGATGATATGATCCATATATCTACGAGTATAACACATAAAGAAATGCAAGTTTACTAAAACATCGTATACAACTCGTGCACAATACTTTGTTCATTTCAGTCGAGGCACCGTACGGAGCCCGCCGTCCACTCCGCCGCAAGTGTAGGTGGTGTGATGGCCAAGTTGGTTCACTTCACTTGTATCATAATGCACTATTGTACGAGTTCATGATCAAAGACATAGTTAAACGCGCGGCAGAACTCAGTACAAAGGAGCCGATGTAGAAATGGTTTGCGTGATATTTCTGCACTACAACTGACATGACAACATTGAATGCGCCACAGACTTTTAAAGAATAAGTAAATGTATCACGTAATTTTAATTATTGTATAAATGAACGTTGCGTACTTTGATACATGATACATGTGTGACATAAGCTGTATTATTATTTGATATTATTTGACATTATTATTATTGTATAACTTAATATTTCTACACCTATTATGGTAGAATATGTATGACCAATGTAATAACATTAAGATCTCGATGTACCATATTCATAGAAATAAATTAACTAATTCATTCATTCATTCATTCATACTGACTGTTTTAGTCTAAAGCATGTCGCACCGTTGAGAAAAAAAAAGACGGGTTGCACTCCGGGAGTGCCGGCAGAAGTGAAAACTTATTCTTTCTTCCTTTTTTTGTTATATACAGAGAAAAAGATAAAAAGAACATACCATACTATACCATACCTATAATATAGCGTCAATCATAGCATAGCACCTATCACTAATTTTATGTCAGAAAAAAATAATGAATTACAAAATGAAAAAATAATCACAAAAAGTAATACATTACAAAAAGAAAAAATTATCACAAAAAGCCCAGGTTCGAACCCGGTAACATCTGAAACCATAAGGACTCACAGTCGAAGCGTTTGCGGCTTAGCTACGAGACTTCATATCGTACTTGACAAAATAAACAATCTCTTGTTAATGTTGTATGACGTCAGTCGTCGGTTACGGTTCAAAGGTCAAGCGATCCTGACGCATTTTTAATATTTTTTACCCATCCAACGCCGCTAAAGAAGTTTTCACTTCAAAAACCTACGACAGTGTTTAATACATTTTTGTATCGAATTTCAAATACAATTTGAAATTAATCCGGGCCCAAAGTAATCTAAATTGAAATAAAATAATAAAGAAGTAAACTAAGAACGTACTTATCGTTCAAAAATAAATACAACCGAGCGCTCTGTTGTGCTATCAATTTTCTCATTTAGCCGCGAGCCCTTGTCAATAAGTTTGCTTGAAATGTTATTATTTACATTGGCGCAGACGGCGACCCACCCCAAAGGTCGAAGTTCATACAAGTATACGCTGCATGTGATATATGAAGCCAAGTACAAACACTTCAGTCCGAAAATTGACCACTCAATTCGTAAAGAACCGATTTGTTTTTGAAGGAATCGATTACGATAACATTTCTTAGAAATAGATAATATATTCAGCGATGCTTGCACCTACCATACGACATTTATAAGAGATATTACGCCTCACTGCCAAACGAATATATCACGTCGAAGCAGATACCTGCAGCGAAATATAGTCTTCGATATCAAATGTACGTGCAGTTGAACTGTGGGCCAACGTTTACTAAAACATCGTTAGCTCGACCATCAAGCTCACTCACATTTGTGTGGGCTATCCTGATGTAAACAAAGCGGTAACATTCTCAATTTGAATGGTACCAAAAGCGGATATCCTATAGGGCCGACTAGTCCCGAACCCACCGTTTTCTCTAAAAGTAGATCGTTGGACCTGCATTGTGGACCTGCGTTCAAGGTTACTATCGCACTAAACCTGATAAATACCTTAAAGTAGAAACAATAAACTGTACGAGTTCAGCTTTACTACAATAGCAGAACCGAACATTGTTCATTGCGATCAATATTAAGGCGCAGGTACTCACGGACGCTATTTCTCTTTAAATATGTATCGCGTACGAATACACTATGTAGGAGAAGGTTTTTTCTGGAAGGATAACACCCTTTGTTATTTATTTTCTGTATCCCTGAGAGCGTGTACTCAATAGCGCAATTAACCAATAATGAAACTCACTTTCACATTTATGATATTAAAGAGTTTTATTAAGCCATCAAGATTATGCATAGCAACCACAAATTTGCAGTGTCACAGGATCACTATAATCCTGTTGTATATCCTAGGAGCCAAATATAACTATTGATCTGTACTAGGGGGATAGTTATGACATAATAGTTCCAAAGTCTAATTATAGACAGGAAAGAACTAACAAGAAAACCTGACCGCCTTCTAACCATGATAATATAGTCGTTTTATACCAATTTATCATTATTACGGCTCATAGCCACACATTACAATAATTTAACATCGAACAATTACAACTCGTAAGTCTTAGGATCATACTGGAACCAGCTTGTACGACTTATAGCGTTATCTTCGAGGCTTGTAGTCAATACACAATAAACCACGTCAAGTAATAATATTAACATACACTGTTGAATTAAATCAATATCGTGAGGTAGGAGTAAAAATACACAACAACACGCTTTGCATATCATATCCCAGAAGGGTATTATATGATCCGGTATTTCCAGTAATCAATATTTCTATCTGCTAGACAGTTACTGCAATACAATAATCGTAATTCCTCTATCCACAGATATTACTACGTTATAACAACAATTATGACCTGACAATTATAAATCAAATACAGCTCACAACACATACCAAATATTATTTACACGATATTGTCAATAATTCACGGTACAATATTATATCGTACCTTAAGCTTCGACGTCTCGGGATCAACTGAGTCCCCATTCGCCTGGTGAACCTTCACTGCACCCCCTAAGGGGCGCGTGGGAACTAGTCCGGGGCGGCTTGCCCGTTTCTAGTGGTTTCTATTCTCTTTCTAAAATTAAGAGGGGGCAGTCGGGTCGGTTACAGGAACCTTCGGTTTCATTGGGGAGGGCCGCACTTCTTCACGCCGCTCCGGCGGACTACCCCAGCCAGGTGAGATGACCGGTTACCCGGCCAAGGCCCAGCTGAGGGTATCTAGCGACGAGATGCGGCGACTTGATAGGTGACACTCCCCCGCCCCCCGCCCCTCTAAGCGAGGGGGGCGAGGGTCACCTATCGAGTACGTATACCACAATACATCAATATATCTCACTTTGTTTATTACAATCGAACTTCCTGAACATAGAGATGACAGTAAATATTATGTTGACAAATCAGTACAGTAATTATTATTATATATCTATAGATTTTAATTAATAACTGTCACGTGCATCTGCTGTTTTCGTATGCGGTTACTTTCAGAATCACACCTATAGGATGCTAATAAAGAGATACCCGGACACCATCCATACATCACTTGATAACTCACTGCAGTCTCATGCTCAGTTCGTTGACAATATATTTCGGGATGCACCCATCTGATTCATATTTAGGTATAATTACGGAAAAGTTGTCGAATATCTTTGCGCTACTTTTAAAACAAATGTTATTTATATATCAAATAAATAAGCGGCGCCATTGAATATAAACCCCATTTGAGGTAAAAGTGTCAATATTGTAAGGAAATAATTCTCACTCGCAAAACAAAGGTTTTTTTTACTTTTCACATATTAATTGCCATAGTTTCACATTAGTTAAGAAACAATCAAAACTCACTATTGCAAGAATGCATGTGTGTCCGTAATAGCGAGATTTTATCGTTTATCTCGTATTTTCTTATTGTGAAAAATTACGAATATGAAGTAAATGACGAGTGGCCACATAGCTTCTTTTAATCGCTACCCTACAGTTACGATGTCATAAATCTACAAAGTTCTTGAAACAGAGATTGATTACCATCCTTGGATATAAATCATATCTCAATTTAGTAATTTGTCAAAACAAATGTTGCACAGCCGAACAGCTACTGCTAATCCAATGAAATGATAAAGCTATTGGAAGTCAATTAGACGAGTTCCTCAGTAACTCAGTACTGAGCTATAAGTTAACATCATTTGATGTTTATTTTATTTTCAGAGCCGACTTATAACAAAATAAATAGGCATAGTAAAACCTAACAAAACCTTATGACGCACAAAGTAAATCTCCTAAACGTAATCACTATGCAAATAAATGCATGTAATCCCGGTGATGGGGGCGCCTCTAATATGGACATCATGAATACAAAGTAGGTGTAGTGGGCAGGTAGCGCTGACACCCGCTGTCGACTGCTGTGAATGCATTCTATAAATTGCCGTCTATGAACCTGGCCCTACTCAATGAATATTGACAACATAAATACCAATATCAGATGAAGACCAAAGGAGACGCTTTGCTCGCCGTGTCACGTTCAACATAACGAATTATACTTTTTCAAAGCTCCGCTAGAGATAGACACGTATTTCTAAATCACTATGAAGCAGTTATTAAAAAAGTTTCAGTATCTTGTTAATTCTGTAAGATATATAAAGTTTTGAAACAAAAGTTTGAACTTTCAGGGTGTTTAAACAGCACAACAGCCGCCTAATCACGTTGTATCTGTGTGTGTGTGAGTACGTGTGTGTACATTAACACCGGTTTACTGCACTGTATTACATTCAATTAGCAGCTGCGTGCGCCGCCATTAGTTCTAAGCGCATTATCCCAACTTAAACATAACCGTAGCCGGAAGGGTGCTGAGCCCTGGCGCGTTGTTATACCTGACAATAAGTCTCAAACGTGAGTAGACGGTGGATTTTAATTGGTCAACATAAAAGATAAAACTGATGTAAAACTAAAAAAAAAAAAATGTGTCGGTTTATACGAACGCGCGTAGGTACGTTACGGTTAGTCTAAACTAAGAATTAATTTGATATGTGACTTATCTATATGTGAGGGCTTCAGGGCTATAGTTTGAGATAAATACAAAACAGGATAATGTATTGACGTAGCCAAAAGTAAACACAACTCAAAGATAAGAGAATCTCGCCGGGTGACCACTGTCCATGTTCTCGATAATAGCCTACAGGCTGCGGCAGTTGTACTCATATATCTACAGACAAGTTGACTCATCACTGTAATAGCGATCGGATTGTGTGGCCGTGCATGTGACAGTAACAGGACACGGAGCGGATAATGGGCAGAGGCTCCTATTTTAATAAAGCCGCCAGTAACGAGCGGCTCTTTGTCAGGGCCTCTGAGAGGTGGAAATGGAACGGATACTTTTTTGTTTATCTATTTTATTTGGTGGCAGAAATGTTGACACGTTCCACCTGATACGAAGCTTTAGCTTGCGCGGAATGAAGTTCCATTCATACCTCACTGTGTAGGTACACCGTTTCCGATCGCAACGTGTGAGGATGAATTCCTCGCCCGTAGCGAGCGATGCGCGATAGTATGTAGCCGTAGGCATCATGACCAACAAACAGTACTACTGGCAAATACAGCACGCACAGCGAAACCTACGAAGATAATCTACGATACCTAACTGTAAAAGTAAAATTAAAATGAAAGTTTTATTTTTAAAGCTACAAGATATCCGCTACTGAAGCCGTTTTCAAGTTTGACTTAGTTGAAATATGAATTATGAAGAATAAGATTTTACTGAGCTCCGGGTACATCAGGAACTTCAGTGAACGTCGAAAGGGTGATTAAGTACCTTTAAAGTGCGGATCAGAACGCTCCCCTCCGGATCTAAAAAATAATATAAAACCAATACCGAACGATGATCCGTGCTAAGGCTCTATCACAAAGACATGCGATTTATTCCATTCATCTCTTGAGGGATCATGTTTTTTATGTGAAGTAACAGAAGTTAAGATTTAGGTATATCTAAATCAATGAACCGTATAATATATGTGACATCATTGGTAATTATTTGTTTTTCCACCGTCGCGTCGCCGACGCCGTGAGGTGAACCCGATCAGTTTCAATAATAAATATCGTGGAAAGTACAAGATTGTTATCAATATGTGTATCATAGACTAATTTTCGTAGTAGGTATCAGTGATAAAAGTATGCTAGACTTCCTAGTCTAGCTCCTGCAAGGACGAGTGCATCCTAGGTAATGAAATGCTTGTTTTGTTTTCTTTACCTACAGAATAAAACTGTTAATAATAATCAACGGCAACAGAAGGGGCTCAGGTGCTGCCTCACCTGAATTTCCACTACACTGTTTCCGCATAATAAGTCCCTCTCCATAATAAGTTAGCAAAGAAAGGACTATACAGGGTATTTTTGAAACGGGTCAGTAAGGGTAACCTCAAGTATTAAATAGTTATAGCAAAACATTCATGGGAGACTATCCCTAACTTTTTAAGATATTTTGAATTGTAATTACAGATTTGTAATTACAGATTTATGGTCGAGGTGCCTGCCCTTACTGCTCCTTTTAAAAAAACACACCCTGTATAGTATATACATCTGCATATTGTTTGTTTGCAGGAACAGCTCGGGAAAATGATTACTCTAGCCGTCATGGTTATTATTTTGACATTCCACAAACAAAGTTTACGACGCAATATATCCCCGGGCACGAAGCAGTCGTCGGCAGCAAGCGCCGTATAATCCCCGCCGCCGCGGGTCCCTACCCCCGCGGGCCCCTCCCCCAACGGTTACATAAAACCTTCAATTTGCACTGTTTTACGGTATTTCTGTTGTGCTTTTTTCTGCTTCCGCAATTTATATGTAGCATCAAATTGATAGCACTTATACGGAACAGCACAATTGGCACAATATAAAAGACTGTTAAATAAATATACAGGTTGGAAAAATAAGTCGGGTCCTAGAGGGAAGCCACCTTAAATCCTTAAGTTGGCTCGTTTTACTTGAAGCTGACATTCTTTTATTTTCAAAGAGAAAACTAACTGTATCAATCAATAGAGTCAATCATAAGGATCAAATCTCTCTAACAAACATAGTAAATTAAAGTAAAGAAAATCCCTGAAATCGAACCTTATAAATTAAATTTGTCAAAATAAAGCTCATTTAGGTACTCAAGGAGTCATCAGATACCTTATCAATAATAAAGTGATATTTGAAGCCAATTATTTATTAAAATGAGTACCTACTAAATGACTAAACCTTGTTTCCGGATTAGAATGTAACTTTATCGGATCCCTGCATGAGATATAGTAATTTAGGGTGCTTGATCGGAAACCTATACCCTATTGGGTTTCCTTATAACCTGGTAAATGAGATCTGAGAAAGGGGTTCTCGCACGAAAATAGGGACATGTAATTTAAATATGGAATTTTATTATTATATCA
This sequence comes from Eilema caniola, assembly GCA_949126895.1. Taxonomy (NCBI): domain Eukaryota; kingdom Metazoa; phylum Arthropoda; class Insecta; order Lepidoptera; family Erebidae; genus Eilema; species Eilema caniola. The sequence continues at coordinate 98,852 of OX421478.1, forward strand.
CGTGGATCTTTGAATTAAAGTGCTTCATTTTAACAAATTGAATTTATAAGTGTAGATTTTAGTGATTTAATTTTGCTTTCATTTCATTTACCATGTTTGTTAGAGAAATTCAATCCTTATGATTTACAATATCGATTTATGCTATAAAAAAATACAAGATATTATTTTTGCGGATTTTAGTCGGTTCTATTACCGGGTGTGGCAATTGAGTTTTCAAAAATATTTGAAAGCTGTTTTGTTTCTTTTTCAAAATAAAGGAAGGTCGCCTGTAAGTTAAACGAGCCAACTTGAGGATTTAAGGTAGTTTCCCTCCAGGGCCCGACTTATTTTCCACCCTCAACCTCACAAGTAATGAAAATAATATTTCCTCACGAATCAATTTCACACAAAGTATCACTTAATCTAGCACAAGAATTGTGTCTTCGCGTCCAGGTACAGTGAAATTTTCAAGGCATTATCCCTTTTTAACGCCTGTGACAAAAGAAACTGACAATAAAAATAATGGACACGATATTTCTTAAAGCCCGTAAGTAGTTCAACAAAAACACATTTTATGAAACAGTGAATGACGAAACGAAAACTTCCAAATTTAGAATCTTCTGCCTAGCGTGAATTAATCTATGCAGAGACATACCACGAACATGAGCGCGCAGATTGATTGAAACTACAGTCGGTTCTGTGAATGTAACGTGAAATGTTACAAATGATTCTAAAGTGGTATTTATATGGAAACTATTATTGTTCCCGTACATATAAATTAAACATGAGGACCGCTCTCACAGGCCGAGATCGAGCCAGCACCAGATAGCCCACCTCTATAACTAACCATCGGTATCACCCGATACGACCGTAAAGTTGTTTTGCCGCTGTTTGCAAAGGGTAAGTATAAATTCAGAAGTTCGTCCGTCTAATGAAGTAACTTTTGAACTTCAAGGGTTAATTATTTTGGTGTACCCAGTCACCGCAGTTATGTAATTAGGTGAGAGGCAAACAGTTAGACCGAGAAAGTACCTAGTAGAGGTTCGTATTCACGGCGATGGCGACAGCACGCCGCATCAATGTGCAACAGTGCAACCTTATTGTAACTAATACTATAAATGTGATAGGAGTTTTATTTTGTTACTTATCAGATTTTTTTGATTCAGAATCCGATTTGGCTGGTATTTGGCACACAGGTAAAGTAATACTTTTTAACCCGGAAATAAGTTTCTGTAAATAGAAGAAACATACAAAATGCACTACTTTTCGATAGGTAGCTAAGATTATGTTGACCCGTGTGGCATAGCGTTTTCGACCTGTCACAGGTTGAAGCCGTAATACGTAAGTATTTTCAAAAAGAATATTCCAGTACAATTACTTTACATTTTTTATACCACTTAGGTTGCAGACAAGCACAAATGGTTACCGCGGCCTGCCTGAGGGTGACGGGTGGAGCCGCTCGTCACCCTAGCAGAAGCAGGCCACGGCAGCGGCGCGCATCGTAGGACGATGCGCGCCCCCCCCATACCGGGGGCGAGTCGGGGACCGCGTGGTCCCCCCTCCCGAGGAGGGCCAGACCGAGAGGAATGGCCCTGGGTCAGCCGGGGTGCGAGGGATATGTCAAAAGACAACCTCACCTCCGGCCTAGCACATCGACCCACAGACGGCGTGCGGTTTAGTCGGTTCGAGTCCGACTTAAACCTACCCCTCCGGCTCCGGAGGGGTGGGTATCCGTGGGGATTTCCCGCACGTAAAAAAAAAAAAACCGCGGCCTATGGACGTGTGCAACCCCAGGGGGCGCCACCCTCGCGCTGCCGACCTGTTAGAACAGAGACTTTCTGAGCCGTCAGGGTAGAATATAAAGCAGGACAAGCCTTAGGTCTTACCACTGATAGCACAAAAACTCTCCAGTGAGCTCTGGCTACCCAACTCAACGCCGGGAACACAACACGAGGTCATTATGACCGTGGTATTCTGTGTGTACCTACTTCCCCAGTCGTACTGCTCAATTGGACGGAAATACCGCCGTGTCCTACCTCCTAATGGTATTGATAGACCTATGTAGAATATCCCAGCATTACTAAGTTCTATCATCACCTCTTCGCCACATATGTCTTCATTATAACACAGCGAGAACATGGGTGATTACTACCAGTAGTTATTACTTAAATCAATATAAAAACGCCAGTAGTCGTAAACTCGGCTGTAATGCTCGCTAATGCAGCCCCGAACACCGCTGATTATAGCAAGTCACTTCTGCCAAGCTCGTAAACTGAGGCATTCATAGTCTTCAACGAATGCTCAAGGGAACAAGGTCGGTTTACGAGCGCTTACTTTTTATTCGATAATCAATAGGTAATCAGGCTTCTCCGTCGTGTCCCTACTTCGACTCCTGCTACTGGTACCTACGTATAGCCAATTAGTAACAGAGATCATCTTTATCTGTACATTTTGAGACATCTAGAAAATCTTATATACGAGTATAAGATCCATAATATTTGATTCAGGCGTGACTTTGCTTGTTTTGCAAAATATAGCTGCCATGGCTCTCTATTTTAAAACAAAACAGAGCCGACAACATGTAAGGTCCTGGGTTGTAAGCATCGGGTTGTTTGTGGTTGGAGTGTTAAGTATACACCGCTTACTGTAAACACCAGCCCACAGTAGGAGCCTGTATCACGAGCAGCTAATTAAGTGTCGGAGGAGCTGCGCAACACATAATTACTGACAAACAATAGCAGCCCTCATTCCGCATTCACAGCCAGACACGTATATGATTCTGAGATATATTTTGTGAGCGTTTAATCATGCTCGCTACGCAATCTGCTGTAAATGTATTATCTTTGTTTCTCTTGCTACAATTACCGACATACATTCTGGCAGAGGCGAAGGCGCGTGTACTTCGTGTGCGTAAGTATACAATATCCGTCCTAAATATCCGCTGAAGCAAAATATCTAATGTTAGTATAATAAATGATAATAACTTTTCCTAACGAACCAATAGTTTGTGAAAATCATTACAGTCCATCGCAAGGTTACATAATAATAATATACATAATATAATAATATTAATATAATAAATGTTATTATTATTTAATGTATATGTCGCCTAAACTACGCCTGAATAATATTCAGCTGTAACATTAATTACAACATTTAACAACCTGGCTGGCTAATGTTTAGGCCATTCGTATGGGGTGTACTATGCCAAATGATGGGGCAATACCCCAAAATAGGACAGAAAATTTCATACATACATTTATAAAGTCACACCTGTAAATCCACGAGAAGGGTAAGCAGGGATGTATTCACAGAAAAATAGTGATAGGTTTATTGAGAAAGTTTCGCAGTCTGACTTGGATAGGTTTGGTTAGAAAGTCTAATGCAAGAGCTCCGCTCCGCTCCCGCATTAGCCTTCATGGTTATTTGTTTTTTATAACCATGCAGAAATATGTTATTTTTCTAGCTGACTGATTAATTGGCTAGGCAAGTAATTAAATGTCATCGATCCAAGAACGGCTGATTTAGCTAGTTGGCTGTATTAGCTGTATTGGGAGTGTGGTGTTTTAATAAATTAATCATCTATATTTCCATGTTTCATTAATGGACAATAGATAGACAAGTAAATTACATTAACGAAATATAACAGTAGGTAAAGCAATGAATGGCTAAGTAGCTGCATGTCCGGATATAATGAACACTCACATGATTTATGTGGTTTGTTCGTCAGTATGATCTGCACAAAAGTATTCCCTTTGTGTGAGTGGCACAGTCGCCGGCAGTGTTGGCCTAACACACTCTGAGTTACGGACCACCTTTGCTCTAGAACTCTATATAAAAAATAAACAACAATAGAAAAACGGAAAATATGTCTACTGAAGATTACAAAAAAATATTTTAAGACATGCAACATTCAATGTAGACTATTGACATGACAGCGAAGTCATTTTATTAATTGTCTTTCATAAACTATAATAATTGCGTTCACGAAACTTGACGAATTCATTAACGAAAAGGAATACACAACAGTATTTTTCGTCTGTAATTATGACTTAGTGACATAAATCAGTCTTATATAAGACTATGATACAGGTGACCATAATCTTCTTCCAATAGCTACCTTTATTTAAACCGATCGAAAATACATTTCACATCTTTCGGAAATGCTTCATGTCTGCACTTATTTTCTATTATTATGTATTTCTTTATACTATCTTAAACTTTTCACTTATTCACCACTGTTTGCTCGTTTAGCTTGTACCTATTAATCTCTCATTAGTATTGTTATGGTTTTGGTTTTTATTCCTTAGATAGGTACCGGCCTATATGCTGTATTGTAACATGTACCTACCCAAATAATTTTTTTGGATAGTATCTACAACTGCTACGTGGGCCCTGGTTGTAACACAGGTCCTTTAGACCTTCAACGAGCACCAGCTCTTACAATGTGGTTTTCATAACACATATTAAACTAGACCCTTGTATTGTTGCCAAACTGTATACCCATTGTGAGAGAAATTAATAAATATATTCATTAATTCATCAGTGTAAGTTTCATATAATAGCAACCAGCTACCAGAGCGTATCAACACTCTTAAATCTCCTCTGTTTAGTTGCGCAATTCCACTTGCACAGCTGAAGTCGAAAGAAGAGATTTACAACATATATTTTGGGGCAGTGAGTTCTTGGACACTTTTGAAAGTCGTACAAAATACACCATGCAGCTTTAGGGCAATAGTACCTAGTATATGGTGGTATTCGTATTCCCCAGTTGGGCCAGTGCATCAGTACGGTACCGGAGAAAGCGAATTCATAGTTACAGGTGGCAACAATGCTGATAGTGTAGTCTTCAGTGTGGCGCCCTTGATAGATTCTTTTAACGCCAAAAAAAAACTTGAAGTATCGATGGAAACGCGCGTTTTTAACTCATTTCCTTATAAATGCTATTAATTGGTGAGGTAATAGGAATTATATATCTATCCCTTTGTTGGCTGTGTTGTATTGCGACCAGTCCTATCATTTATATTGATTGTGGACCCGTCATATCGCGCTGACTCGACAGAACGACGCCTGCTGCGTCATGCCACAATATAACCTGAACCTGGCTGTGTTTGTTATGCGGAGCGCGGTATTATCAAGGATTATTTTGTGATTGTGTGTTATTGATAAACATCATTGATGCATGTAGGCATAGGATTAGTTGCATCTGTCGATACTGATTTTTGAAGTTATACTTCTTTTGGCGCATCAGTGAAAAATAATGAGTGTGAATTTTTACGATGCGCGCGCACACCGTCCCGACATACCGACACTCTGAAGTTAGTTATAGTCAGCGTACGCCCTGAAGTTAGATAAAGTCAACATTTTAGTTTTTCAAAAGATGTGTAACTTCCAACGCGTGTACGTAAGCACACACACACTTATTGTATTAGAGTTTTACTTGGGGCTGGCTGAATCATAAGGGTACCACTACCTCACTGAATTTCGACCTTCAATAGAAATATGAAATATCGATATCTAGGTTCTCGGTCTGGTGCAGGTGTCCGCAGAACAGTCGGTGGCTAACCTTACTGCAATCCATGTGTTTGATATATGATTTATTCAAAGTGCCACCATCCTAAGATATTGTAATTATCCTTCGTGAGTTTGTGTACACATAATTATGTTGGTTTCTATAATACACATCTCGTCATCACCCTGATGAATGTAGACAGCCCTCCATGAGCCGGCGTCGTCATTATATCGCTTAATTTCAGGCACTAGTTACGGTTCACGGCGTATATCTCCATTATTTATGTGCGCACGTTTCCGGGGTAATCACACCTGCTGAGCCTCACAAACGGAATACTGTTGAGGGTAATATCGCCTCATGAATATTTCTCTTTCATCTATCCACCCTCGTGCTTCCGACTCAATTAATCACACGGCTACCGGTGATGGCTGCTAGGTTGCAAAGGTGCGGCGTGATCGTGTGTCTGAGGCTCTAAATCATAGTACAACCACCAGATCTAAGCTAAACTTTAGATCTGATAGTTGTATTACGTGGGACCGAAAATAATAGATGAGGAAACATGGATGTGCACCTCTGCCTACCCCTTCGGGGATTTACAGGCGTGAGTATATGTATGTATGATAGTTGTAATGTCTATAATCCTAATAATAGTTTAGTTATGTTATGTTATGTTTTGAACAAAACCCTTGTGGTTTAAGCGGGTGGTTCAAAATTTATTATGTTATGTTATGTTTTGAACAATAAAAAAACTAGCGATGCATCCTGGTTTCACCTGGTACAATTGTAATAAATTATTAAAAATAAAAAAAACCGACTGATGCTGAAAAGATCGAAACAAGCTTTTTAGCAGTCGGTACCAACTTGCAAATCTCAAAGCCCATGAAAAGTAATGGGTACTGCCTGCTATAAAGCTTGTTTCGCTCTTTCAGCATCAATCGGGTTTTTTATTTTTGATAATTTATTTTATTTTATGCTTTTTACTTATGAAATATATATTTTTGTAATCTTCTTTTAATTTCCTTCAATTTTATACCCCAGTCGATTAATTTGAGTGAATTATTTTTTCCAAAATCCGCCATTTTGTTTTTTTTTTCATATGTCCAGTATCACTTTCACAGTAAATACGAATCTAACGACACCTCTCAAGCTAAAATCCATCAAACCGTTTAGGCTGCAGAGCGTGCCAAACAATTATACATACATACATACAGCAGTCGCAGTCGGGTAAAAATAGCTTATTCTTGCCTTCCTGAAATGTAGGTCTGTTCGAATCCGTATGTGTCGGTTCGACACAAGCCATTTGACTTATCTGGAGGGGTCAACTGGAATATTAGTTATTTCGATTACTGGTACTCTTACGGATACTCTCAACATCATAACAGCATAGCGGTAGCGTTCCCGAAAGAATGGCAGCAAAGTATCAAATAAATCACAAATAACATTGCCCTCTGTCAGAGTACCCTTATATTTATTTCAAAGGGTCGATTCCAGTGTAGTAAGCTGATATTTCTCGAAACAAGATTCGTATTAACAAACTATACCGCTAATAGACACCCCTGCCCCTCACCCATCCGTGGAGTGGTGTCCTTGATATGATATCTAGTGCGGAGGCGGCTCGCCGAGCACCCGCACGCACAGATCATATATCAGCAAATGAAGTCATGCCGTCTATCCGATTGGAACGAAATTAAGCGACTCAATATCGGATGGATTTGCGAGCGATCCTATCGGCGCCTGGCAGCCAAACAAACTTGATTGGACACGACATACTCACATGTACTTGTCTACGTGATGATGTTGTAATGTACTGGGTTCTGTAAGAGAGAAATAGGCTTTTCATTCGGAGTTAGGAGTCCAGACGACAGTCGCTTCCTTGAAAGCGAAGGTTAGCCAAACATGATGAGGAAGAGTATTAGCGTGAAGCCTGTGCTACAACGTAAGCATTGGATATACATATAACTAAAATCTATTCCCCATATAATCAACTGCCCGCGCGGATGTCGAGTATCGCTATAATATCGGTTATCGTTATAAATTGTAGCATGTGTGTTCTTCTGATGTATAAGCTATATCATCGTAAAGTTTCATTAAAATTCATTCAATAGTTTTTACGTGAAAGGGTAAGGAAACCATATATTATGTGTATCCATCAATCCATACTTACAAACTTTCACGTTATAATATTTTGTAGCATACCTAAATTAACTAAATTATACCCCATGAAACCAATAAAACTAATACTGTAAGATCATCAATAATACCACTACCTAATAAGACTGCTACTAGCTACCTACTTCAGACTATATTTATCCTTTCGATGAATTTTTTTAGCTTTATACCTAACCCCGAGTTCTCATCGGACTGCAACGATGGAAAAACTGTGTTAGACCGTCCCTATCCTCTCTCGTAACCACTAATCGACTGAAAACCTATTTTGTTTGATGAACGATAATAATTTTGTACACTTTACCCAACCAGTGTACACAATGTTAAATGTTTTAACGGATTGTATCAGATTGAATATTAATATTCGATAGCAACACGATCGAATGCAGGCTTCAATTAATTGTTTTCAGCGGATAAGCTCCGTATGGGCGCTACTGAGGCCGGCCGATAACCGATTCATTACTCTTGTATAATAGGGCTAAGCGGATTGGCGAGAGCGGAAACGTATGCTCAAATATATCTTACAGTCGGTATTGGAAGCGGGAGGATTTTAATACAGAAGTACTTTTAAAGTCGCATCCGAAGCTGTCTCCTTGGAGTCTGGGATCCGCTTTACCATTCAAACTGCGGATTTGGCAGAACTTCCGTGAAGCGACCGCCATTTGACTTCAACAACCCAATGGCGATATCGAAGCATTGCCGCTAGACCAGTTGTTGGAGCAACTACCCGTAACGACTGCCATAGATGCTCGTATAGTAACCGGGACCAACTGCTTAACGTGGTCTCCGAAGCACGACCAGACCAATGCAAATACCCATATTCATGTATACAAACATTTGCACTGAACAGGGATCGAACCCGCATCTCCTGCGTTGTGGCCGCGTTCACTACCGCCATGGCACAAAAGCTGACATCTAAAATATGTTTTAATCATTTCTACATATAAAACTTCTCAGCAAGTTGATTTTCAGTATACAATATTGTATTTTCACCATTACTTTCATCAATCAATTATAAAAAAAATTAACAACACTAAACCGTTTTGTTCTTCTGTAATTAATTACTTGAGTGCGGGTTTGATTTCGGTACCCAAATATACAATGCCCCAATTATGTTGGATACCAATCTGGCAAGCGTCAAAATGTCTTTGCATTTATTTATTTATAGAGAGTACTTATATTTTCTATTTTAATATTGTAGTTAAAAACATAATAAACAGTATATAAACGCGCTTATATACTTTGAAACAAAAAACTCATTTAATCTAATTATGAATGCCACCAGCGATAAGTTTGAATTAAACATTTACCTAGTAGGCTGATCTGTGCGACACGAACTCTCAAGACTTCCATCCAATCAATTTTCAATCAAAACTAGTGAAAGATATAATCAGTGTCAATTTCCTAACTCGCCAAATCTTCTTGTATATGCTAATGCCTTCGTGGTTATTTTTTTATAAGCCACCCAGAAGTAGGAGCCCCGCGTAGCGGGGCTCCGTCGACCTTGTACACGCATCAATTGTTTAGTTTATAAAAAAATTGTCCCATTTAAATGAGGTATGCATTTTATGAATTGAAACGTTTAGAAACTGTCACTTTGATAATATGTTATTCTTTGTGATAAGTTTTCTATTTAATAATATTTGATTTGATATTCTATGAAATAATTATTCTAATGTTTAACTTTATATGAAACAAAATTCAATGATTTAAAATTCTTTAAAGTAAGTATTCTGTATATTGATTATTCTATGAAACGAAATTATTCGAAACATTTTCTGTAATACGAAATTATATTAAACAATTATCTATAAAACAACGCACACCCGATATAACTGCATCTTACACCCGAATGCCAATGCACTAATTTGATGCGATCAAGTTGATCTGATGATGGAGCCAAGAGTTGGAAGATCTTCAGAGTCTATAAATATCTAAACCCCTCCAGTCCGAGCTCATCACCTGTGGATACCTTGTAGATATCTTGTACTGCGAGCTGCACCGCAACCTTTCAAACTTCACATACTGAAACACATCAACAAAACGAAGTAACGAGTACAAAGGGTTCGCCAATCCCCCTCGTGTTTGTTTGTTCGTTAGTCATAGTTGGTGTATACCCGGCACACAGCGTCACGTGTCCGTGACCGCGAGCGACACGAACCTCCACACTCCCCGACAGTAATTTGAGCCGGGATTGTTCACAACTATTGTTTGTTGACTTTATAATTGTTGCGAAGCTGAAATTATAAGTAGTAACAGCAAAATTGGCTGTTTACTTGAGGAACTTTTAACAAGCGAAACTTTGTTGGGCACCAGTTGTGTTTTATACTTGCTGAATAAACGAATTTCCCTAAAGTCAACTATTAAACTGATTGCCTCCGTCTACAGCTATATACATTGATTCGGAAGCGAATTCGGATTTCCCTTAGGTAGTTGTGATTGTATTGACTAAACAAGCGCGGTTCAAACTGCGCGGCGGTGTTGCTGAGTCACCAGACCAGCTGGTGGTAAGCAATACTGGACATTGCACAACCCTGTAGTTAATACAATACAACCGTAGTTATACAGGGTCGCGAATTCGACTGCTCCTTGCCGTCTGTGGGTCGTTGTGCTAGGACGAAGGTGAGGTTGGCTCGCGACATATCCCTCGCACCCTGACTGACCCAGGGCCATTCCGCTCGGTCTGGCCCTCCACGCGGTCCCCGACTCGCCCGTGGCCTGCTTCTGCTAGGGTGACGAGCGGCTCCACCCGTCACATCCAAGCCCGCGCTCATGGGGAGCGGAGGTCGGTCTGCGCCGTCCAAAGCCCGAGCCGCCTACGAACGCGGGCAGCGATGACCGCGAGTCTCTCTCGCTTATCGCGCCGCGCCCGCTCTGCTAGCTCGAAGGCGCTGGCCGCGCAGCGGACCATCGCCGCAAGCAGGGTGGAGAGCGTGAGCACTCTCACCCCTAGGGTCGCCACAAGCTCTCGCCTCGGCGTCTCAAACGCCGGACACTCGGTGAGCGTGTGCAGGCCCGAGTCTACGCTCGCGTCGCAGTGATGGCGCTCGGGCGTTGGCTCTATGCCCATCAGATGCAGATACCGCCCGAAGTTACCGTATCCGGTAATGACCTGCGTCTGCCGGTACGAGAGGCCACCGTGTGGCCTCTCTAGCCACTCCCCCATGATGGGTCTTACGGCGTGCCCTGAGAGTGGTTTGGAATTGGCCTTGCTGTTAGTTATAATATAACACGTGCTGTAAATATAAAAATAAAATGCATCGAATCCGTATTCTAGTTAGTAAGTCTCATCGCACAAAATATGCACTGAATCCGGCTGAAAGTAAGTAGTGTACCCACGACAAAGCGTTGATTTATTTAATTACAGAAGACAGACAAACTTTTGGGCAATAGTAACCTCGGCTTATTTGGACATTTCTTCACGATTCGTATATTCTCTCCTATAATATCCTTCATGGAGCAGGTAGATTTGTACCAACATCCGCTCTAATTTCAGAATTTCGCTACAGATAACTGAGTGGAAGTAACGAGCACTAACATACATGTATAAAATCAGTTCACCTCAGTCATACACGAAGCGACGCACCGCGTTACGCATGACAAGCTCTCATCAACACAACAAATAATTTCGCGAACTAAGAAGGAAGTTCCCAAAGGAAATTCGTTAACCAAAGGTCGGGTCAGGAATGGGTTATTAAATAACTTTTTAAAAGGAAGTGCGTAAATAAGAAGTATATTATACGCGTGTAATTTGGTTGGCGGAGTCACAAATACAATAAACTTTGCCGAGAACAAACTGTAATTAATGTGTTGTGGGCAAAAGTCAAAGAGCAGGTATACAACAGAGGTGCAATGTGTCGCACCACATCGTCGGAGTCTTACCTAGTGAGCTATTGGCACGCGATGCTCGAGCAAACCCTCCTTTTATTAGAACGATGGTTTGTATAGTATTTGCAAGAATACAAACAAGAAAAGATCGTGATGTTTCATGTCATAGTTTATTGTTATACTGTTATTATGTGCGTGAATATATGTGTATAACAAATGGCTATAATAAATATTCTCACAGCATCAAGGTACGAATTAGATGAACAACTTTTTTACCGTTTATCTGACGCGCATATTTGTAGCCAAACTATATGAAACGGTTCGTCCGACATCGAGTGATAATATAGGGATGGGAACATATGTACAATATTGATGAGAGTACAGAGTCTCTAGCTTTTGATATCTGTGGCCGCATTGTTGTGGCCGCGCTGTTGCCTATAAATAGGCCCTTTTAGACTGAGAGAGTTCCTCGCCTGCAAGATATTATTAAAGAAAGAAAAAAAAAGTCGCTTCGTCGACACATTAGCTTAAATAGAAGAATTGTAATATTTGCATGCCATTTTCTGGTGATAATACAATGTACTAATTTATTTTTATGTGACCAACTTATTATGACTGTATTGTGCGAATAAATTAAGAAATAAAAAATAAAAAAACATAGCCGCTTGCTCGTCCACTCGCGATGGCGAGAACTGCCTCGCAAATGTATATGAGAGTGTCATGTGAATGTGAATGTTACTTGTAAATGTCGTATCGAATGATATAATCGTAGGTGAGGGACCAACAGCAAAAATAGTCTGCGTAGTCCGATCAGTCGGACCACGCGGTCTTAGCCAGTGTTTGCTTGTGTGTAAACATTTTGATACGATAATCCAGTGATAGTAGCGTACGATTTCTTGAACCGAAATGTACTAGAAACTCTCCCCGTCTGGATGACACTTCATTGACACAAGTGGTTAATTAGCGCGTCGTACGGATGCGCGGGGGGCGCGGGCTCATTTCATTGCTATGCTGGTGTCGTGTAACTCGCTCACGAAGCTTATTATTCTTACATTATACGATATGTGCTTCTGCTCGCTCGCTCCGACATTGAGAAGGCTGGCTCGCAGCTACTTTCATGCTTTCATGAGTTACCTAAATCTACAGTATTGTCCCGTTGGACTGCTTGCTTGCCGGTTTTGTCCATTACAGTCTGCTTACTATATTAGTGACGTCAAGAAAAAGATTATACCTACATTCACAAGGTGATGAAGTTTCCTTATTTCTGGGTATTTTTGTACATATAACTCAATCTACGATGTCATGTTCAAGTACCAGGGCTCATTACCTTTATCCCTGACTGACTTTATTTTGAAATTATTGGATGATAGGGCAAAAGCTCTTACTTACAGGTAAAGCCCAATTGTCGAAAACTATAAGTACTTACCGCAAGATCTGCTTGTATAGTAAGACTTTGTTGTGTAGGTACTGATAGGTACAAGAGGGTTGAACTTGTATTAAACAACAGTAGAACCTATTTCCTGATAGTAAAGTCTATTTTAGGGTCTAGTGCAATAACTGTAAACAGATTATAAGTTTCTCGCGGAGCCACTAATGGGCAACATATGTCAGATAGCTGAATAATAGCACGCGCATTAGCGGGCGGCGGAAGGAACATTACACTCAATTAGTGGCTGCGTGTGGCCGCGCCATTAGCTCCAGGCGTTATCTAATTCCAACGCTGATGAATAGAAATGATGAGATCGACATTTGGCCAGTCCGCGCAACCGGCGCTAATTATATTTCCCGCATTATCTGAATGGCGCTATTTAAATGGTGTCTGTACTGTTCGTCTTTAAATTGCATAAAAATACATCTAAATGAGTTTGTAAACTGCTTTCGCACCTTAACTTCTGAACCGATCATATTGTTATTATTGTTGGTCAAGTCGTGGTCTTAAATCAATACCGAATGCTTTGTACCAAACAGTCAGTCTAGTGTAATCGCTATGTAAAAAAAAAACAAGTACTTAAATACTACGCCACGAAGCTATGCTACGCCGTAGCCAACCGGAGCGCGCCGTAGGCTACCGTAGCATAGATAAATCAAGGGGTCATTTAACAATGGCAAGCAGGTAGGCTTAAGACTTTGGTTCACTGGGAAGGACTTGAGTCCACAACCTCTTAATAGCAAGTCCAGTGCCAATTAACCACGGCACTTGAATTAATTCTAATTCAATTCAAATCAATTAATTTGTTTCCAGCAACTCCCGGCTTGCTTACACAGCACTCCGCCGATGGCACAGATAAACAATATTCGGCCCTGGCTGTCTTTCATCTGGGATTTCGCGAATTGATCGGAGTTAAATCCGCGGCCCCAAGATTTCCTGAGCAGTGCCGGCAATAAGTGGCGACGAATAACAACGTGAATATTTTATCTTAATACGACCTTTGAGGCGCCTTGGAGCAGAGTTAATATATAGCGAGTGAAAACTTTATGAAGACAAAAGATTTGTATAATTTGTATAATATAGTAGCACACTCGTAGAAAATCTTTTAGCCCGATTGCATTTCAATCTATCGACGTGGAAAAGCTAAGAACCATATTTCTGAAGCGATTTAAGTAACGTGTCAAATTTTAAGCTCAATCTTTGGAGTTTTTTTTTTTTTAATTTTTGCCACATTTACATATTAATGTAATTATTACTTTGACATTATTATTTGGATTATTATTTTGACATCATTAACTGAATAATTATTATTTCTGGTATGACATGTTTATAAATAATATTTGATTTGGTAATTATATCTACTTTAATTATTAATGTGTTGTGAAAATTATTTTTCGACACCCTTACTCATAAAGTGGTGTTTATCACATGGCTTTTACACTCATAAACTATGCTATTAAACACTTGTGCTTTTTTTTTCTTGATCGCACTAGTGTTTTATTTTATATTCCATCAAATTAAGTTGGTACCTCGCTGAAAGATATTATATATGCATTCTATTTGCTCTTAACTTAACTGGGTTATAGTTTTATTTTTAAATCTCGGCAAAAGTTTTGACTTAGATACGTTTCGTTTCAACGTAAGATTAAAAATAACACTATTTAAAAAAAAATTGGTTGCCTGTAAAGTCGGTATACAGGCGAAAGTTTTACGTGACAACGACTTTGAGTGGTAAAATAATTTTAATGTGAATATTCATTCGTATAGTAGGAAGAAGGATGTTATGTCTGTCTCTCTCGCTCTTAGGCGGGCTGGAAGGGACGCGTGCCTCTCACTCGCTCTCATTGTAAGCGCATAACGCGGAGCGTAACGCGCGGAGCGTAACGCAGTTTCTTGAAGTGTCACCCAGCAAACCAATTTATAAGACGTTGTCACGTCAAAAAAAAAGTAGTGTACCACCTTGAATATGATAAATTTTCAACAACTTATTTACTTTAATTAATAATTCAACGTGAAACAAATTTATAAATACATAAAAATTAGATTTTTTACATTTTGCGTTTTGGCTGTTTAGCGTAATTGCTCGTGCCTACGCTCCAATCTGCGCGCGCATAGATAACACGCCGCGCGCTGAAAAAAAAATATTAGCGCGGCGTTTTCAACAAATTTTCCGTCTGTGCTGTGAGCATTGTTTATTAGTACGAATAATTGATCAACAAGTTTAAAATGTCAATGTCTAGTGTAGAAAAAGACAGTTACGTTGATTTGACGCCGCCGGAAATATTAAGTGAGGCACGAAATGCCAGTGATAGCCTTTTGCCTCCAAAATCCAGGGATAAGTACATGGCAGTCTATGAGACCTTCATTAAATATAAAATTTGTTTTTTTACTCGTAAGTGTGTCGAAAAACTTTGTATGACACACGTGAGGTATGGTCATTACACTCTCGGTTTCCTTGCAGCCCTCGCCTTCGGCTCGGGCTGTGCAATATCACCTCGAGTGTAATGACCAACTTACCACACTTGTATCATAAATAACTAATATTGTTATTGCTATGTATGATTATGATTTGTAGATGACATTATTTTGTAAATGAAATTATCATAATTATGTTGCTACTCTGTCGCATTGGGTCTGCCTGTAATGACATTGTATGTAGGAAATGAATAAATAAATAAATAAATTCTTAGATATAGAATTGCATATTACTAAATAAAATGTTGAGAATAGAAGTAGATGGCGCGTTGTTGTAGAGGGTGAAAGCCATAAGATATAAGAAGATAAACCCCAACTGCAACCGCTTTCATTCACCAGGTATTAAACAACAAATTAATAGCTTCGTCCGTTTAGTAATGAGTGCAAGTTCCTCCACTGCAGTCCGCACAAAGCGGTACTTACTTTAATTAGAAAACTTGCTTCCACAAATCAAATAAAATGTCAAAGCAATTAAAAGAAAGTGCAACATGGAGGTGTTCGCGTGCAACCGACCGTGCAGCCTGGCCAGGAGCGGGGGCTCCGCGCCTGCCGCGATTGTTCCCCCAACAGCAGCCTCGTTGAGCGGTGTGAAAGTTTATTTTACAAAAATGGTAATGTTGTGTCCCTCGCTGTCTTCAAGGTGTTAACATGGATTACAGACGCATACTACCTTCTACCAATATTAAAGAAACATTTTTCGAAACACGTAAATAATGATCATAATGCGTTACCAAATTGTAAAACGATATTAATCAGCAAACATAGTTATGAAGCGCTCAGCGCTGTACTCACTCGCTACAGTCGCTACACATAAAAAATCTGTTGCCACTTTTTGTCACCACTTTGTTGAGCATTGTGTGCGCTTCACGCGTCCATTGTTTTTTTGCATTCCCAGTTAATGGCCAATGTCGCCCGCTGCAGACAAATTGTACCCACATTCCCATTCCGTGAAAATTATACAAAGCACGTCACATATTTCACACGTTACATTTTATATGCAGAGTCGAACGCGCGCTCCTCCCCACGGAATTCGTCCATGATGAAAATATATTTTATATTTCCACATCGTAAATAAAGCAAATATTATGTGTTTGCGCCAACGTTTCTTTTAGCGCGTCTGTAATCACCTCGTTCGTGTGATGCTTCGTAAAAACATTTCCATGAAATATCCACCTAATATTGGAAGACCAAGACGAAAAACAAACAGCTTAGAGAAACAGGGTGTTCAGTTATAACTGGATAAGTAGGTAGGTACTTGGTTTAACAAATTTACTTCTGCGGAGCGTAGCGTTATGTGAGGTGGGAGGTAGCTACTATAAAGGCCCCTTAAACAAAAATAAAAATGGAGATAGCGGACTCCGGGCGCCGAGTGAGCACGGGGAGTGCAAGGTTCGAATGCACTTAGGAACAACGCGAAAGTGATGATAAGCTTATGTCAATCACACCTTTGTGATGCAACCACCAAAAAACTGTCATAGTTTTACCTACTTATATATATATATAATCGACTTGTCTCACTCACTAGGCTGCAGTGATGCCAGATTGGGGGGAATCCCCCCAAATTTGGGGGGTTTTTTGAGTTACGGGGGATTGTTTGGGCGGACAATTTTTTTGGGGGGATTGTCGGGGGGAAAATAATACATTTGGAGGGAATTGGGGGATTTTAACTTGCAAACTCGTGATTTGAAGATGAGTTACGGACTGAATTTCTACAGTACAAAACCTCGACATGTAGCGAATTTCGAAAACATATAGATCGACAAGTCATTGCTTCGACAGGCAATTATTAGACAACACACATCTTCGAATAACCACTACTTCGACAGATTTTTTTATCATTCTCCTATTACTGGGTGGTTTAAAAAAACAACAAAAACAAACGAGTCGGAGTGCTCTGAGTCGTGGTGTTAACCATAATGAAGCAATTTGAGGCATAAAAACCAAGAAAACAATACAGTTACAATTTAACGAAAGATTACAAAAAAATCTGTCGAACTACTTCGACATATTTTTTTTTGTAATCTTTCGTTAAATTGTAACTGGGTACTTCATTCGAAGATGTGTCTTGTCTAAGTATTGTCTGTCTAAGCAATGACTTGTCGATCTATGTGTTTTTGAAGTTCGCTTTATGTCGAAGTATTGTACTGTCGAAATTCAGTCCGTAAGCGTTTGAAGATATCTGTGATGTTTAAAAGGTATTATAGGTATTCGGGTACTTTGAGATAACTTACACTTTCAACTATATGACAACTGCCATCCTTAGTCAAACCACGAACATGAGTACTGAAAAGTAGCCGAAATGTCGGTCTAAAAGTAAGTAATAACAAATAAATCGCGCTTGAATCCGTTAAAATTGGTTATGTCTCAATGAGTTAGAATCGCGTAAACATTGGCATTTATCATCCGATAATAGGTTCCTGCGGGAATCTAGGCGAAGAGTAAAGCTCTCTATTCTCGAGGCCCCCTTTTATTTTCACGAAAACCTGTGAGGAATTATGTGCTTGATGTTTTAGCCGGAAATCTTTTTTTTTTCCTTCTGATGCTGTTAATGCTACATTTTTTTTTTTTTTTTGGTACTAATTAAATATTGCTAACTTTGGGGGGATTTTGAAAAAAATCCTTAGTTTTGGGGGGATTTCGTATCCATTTTGGGGTGAATTTGAAACAGTGATCTGGCAACACTGCTAGGCTGGGTCACAATACTTAGTCACTTTAGTTGCTTTGGCAAATCAGGTAGTAATTATTGAACACAGTAGAACTCATCAGGTGGGGATTGGTTGTAACGATAACGTCCGCTTGCCCTAACCTGCACGTTACAAAATGTATTGTCATTGATGTAGCAGAATATAAAACAATAGTAGAACAATTACACACCGTAATTAACGCAGCAGAATTAACTCAATGGTTTAGAAACAGACAGAATGATCTCAGTAGCACAGTTCACTCAAGCTTGAGTCAAGTCGACGGCCACTGCACAAGATAAAATATTGCCCTAAACGTGCTCTCTTATTATTTCAATGACTGTTCTATCTCAATTAGTAATTCCGTTAAAATTGGACAAAGAAACAACTGAAATGGTAATTAAAAGAAGGCGTCGTCCTTCGCAGGAGAATTACATTAAAATATCAACCGTAAAATATAATGCGATACTTTTGAGGTAATTTAACTAAGTAAGATGGTAATTATTGTCAAAGTCAACGCCAAAGCGAGTCGAACGAGTGAGGCCGACGAGGAAAGTTTGCAGAACATTCGCCATCGTTGGACCGGTCAACACCCACCGCTATATCCTTATGTGTACCTTCCTACTTTCTAGAAAATGCTACTCTAGCTCCTGCCGATGGCGTCTGTTTTTCAGTGAGATTTTATTTTTGTTAGTATTATTTTTTCCGAAATATATTAAAAGTTTTACAGGTCCTCACTACTACTCACTCAAATTTGTTATTTACGTGCTATGGACAATAAATAATGACCTAGGGTAAAAGTAAATTATAATATAGTAGGTGAACTATTACAAAATGCATGTCGCAGGCAAGTAGCTTAATCAGCTGCTGAACGATATTCAGCCATTTGATCAAACAGCTAGGCCAATGACTTTTTCTGCAAACTTAGGTCAGTATACGCTTACGCCGTAGTCAATACAGTGGTATTCTTTTGTATAGTCAAAGAAATGAAGGCAAATAAATAGTATTACTATAGAGTAATACTATTTATTTGCCTTCATTTCTTTGACACTACTGCGTGGCACTACTAGCAGTGTCATGGGAGATTTTTATGTCCCGTGGCACTACTATCTCATTGGCTGGTTAAACTCTTGTATAAAAATTCCTTGTAAATAGTGACACTACTACAACAGTATGTAACGAGTAAGTAGTATGTTCAAAAGTAAATAAGCTTGATGAGTATACAACTTTGGTAGCCAACAAGCAAACTCTTGCTGTTTTAAAGGCAAGGGCAAGGACGGAAAGATTAATGATTAAAAATGAAAAGAAGATGAAGCGATACTCTTCCCCCAGCCGAACAATAAATTATTAAATAAAGTACCTACCTACTTATGAATACAGTAAATGAGGTGACGCGTGTGGTTTGTAGTTTAAAATATTCCAAGAGCGCTGCCGTTCTCTCATTGTGGCAGCTCTAAGTTGTGGCGCAGTGAGTGCCAAGCACCACTTGTGCCGTTCGACGCTCGGCTCGAGCACTCTCCGAGAAAGCTCCGGTTGAATTAAACGTCGCGGCGTGTTGTTTTCACATTTTTGAGTTGCCATACATCAGTTCAAGTCTATTGCAAGAGTTTCTGTTCACAGAAACTGATTAAGACGATTTACGCTACCTCTTACCATATCGTCGCACATCAAGTGGAGCCACGCCTCACTTTTAGGGTTTGATCGAAACACAATAGAGGTCCGCATTAAGGGTCAACTTCATAATAACGCAGTCGAAGCGAAAGCCATCCAAGTTAACATTACTGAGAGATTCTATTGGATATGTCGCAATCAGCCGTTCAAATAACTAAACGGCGCCATTCAATTAACGGCCTGAATGGTGTTCAGCCATTTAATTAAACGGCTAGGCAAATAGCTTGGATCGATGATGTTTAACTACTAGCCTAACCATATAATTAAACAGTTAGAAAAATGATTCATATCTGCATAGTTATAAAAAAAATAACCACGATGGCTTAATGCGGGAGCTACGCTCCGTTCCGCTCCCGCATTAGCCTTCTAACCTAACCTAACCCAGTCCGATTGCGGAGCTATCACAATAAACCTATCACTAATTTTCTGTGGATACACCTCTGTCTACTCCTTTGGAGATTTACAGGTGTATGTATATGTATGCATGTATGTAATTTTCTATCTTATTTCGAGGTAGTGCCCCATCTTACGATTGACCCAAGCATTAGCCAGCCAGGTTATTAAATGATGTAATAAACGAGACGGCTGAATATTATTCAGGTCGTTAATTGAATGGTGCCGTTTAATTAACTGCCTAGGCAGTTAATTGGATGGCTGATTAAGCCAGTTGGTGGCGACATACAGATTACCTGTGTAGTTCGAAAAACCTGAACATTTTGTGTTTGTTTTGCAAATCTTTGTGTTCCACTAGTAAATACCATTTTACCATTAGTAAATATAACGTGGCAAGTGGCAATGCGTACACACACCGCAGCGGCAGCAGTCGGTACTAAATAAAACCGCCTTGTAAAGAAGGCAACACTATAATTAAATAATAAAAGCACTACGCGTCGAGCTGAAGAGACTTTAAAAAAGTGAGATCGTCGTCGAGGTTCTTGTCGAAATAGGCGCCGGGCGGCGCGTCGCGCGCGGCCAGGCAGCGGTGCTGGCGCAGCAGCAGGTACAGCAGCAGGTTGTACTCCGACGTCGCGTTCTGCACCATCTTCAGCGTCGCTTCCTGCTGCTCCTGCTGCTCGTCCCACGCGCGCAGCCGCTCCAGGCTCACGCCCAGGTACTGGTTTAACTGCGAAACAAACGTCTTGGCTTGTACCGCGCTAGCGCAACTATAGACGTACGCTCGTACCTTCTACCTCACCTGTAGGGTAGGTTTGTTGAGATTGATAATTAAGTATTTAAAATTACCTTTTACCCGCGGCTCCGTCCGCGTAGGTGTGATTATCGCGACCAAACATAGGCCATGCCCTTTCTCAAGGTCTAATCTAAGCCTATACCAAATTTCATCAAAATCAATTTAGTGGTTTAGGCGTGAAAGATGGACAATCCATCACATACACTTTCCCATTTATAATATTATGTATGGATGTCCTTAATACGAGGCTTTATATATTATTACTAGCTGTCGCCCGCGGCTCCGCCCGCGTGGATGTCGGTTATCGCGAATCGGGGTATGAAAAATAGATGTTGGCCGATTCTCAGACCTACCCGACATGCCCACAAAATTTCATGATAATCGGTCAAGCCGTTTCGGAGGAGTTTGGCAACGAAAACTGTGACACGAGAATCTAATATATAAAATTCTCAAAGCCGTAGTTGACCCAGGTCAGCCGTGGTGCGAGGGAATTGCCTTGTGTCTATGTATGTACCTACTTCGATAATAATTGAGGCTCGAGACGGCGGCGTCGGGCTTTGGTCGGGTCCAGTCCAACATCCCCACTCCAACTGATCGGCGCGGGGAGCGTGGTGATGTTGGGTATGAGGGGCCACAATGTGCATAGTAGATTATATGACGCCACAGTATCAGACATTAGGGGAACTTCACGAATGACAGTAACAAATATATAGTTACAAACCTACATATTATGTTACATTATGTTGTAGTTACAAATTGTGTGGTATAGTGACCCTCTTCTTCTTCATCCTAGCGTTAATCCCAGCCGCATCTGAAGCCTTCAACGTGGAGTCTGGGGTCAGCTTTACCAGTACTGCGGATTTGGCTGAACGTAGATATTTTCCGTGAAGCGACTACCATCTGACCTCCACAACCCAAAGGCGATATCGAAGCATTGCAGTTAGGCCAGTTTTTTTTGTTTGACTTTTGAGGACTTCAACTACTGCCCTTAACGACTGCCATGGATGTTCGTATGGCAACCGGGACCGACAGCTTAACGTGCTCTCCGAGGCACGACCAGACCAATGCAAATACCCATATTCACGCATACAAATATTTGCATTGTGTGGGGATAGACCCCCCCCCCCCCCCTGCTACGAAGCGGCCGCGTTCACTACTGCTATGCCACGGCGGCTGTCATGAATGACAGTAACTAAAAGGAGTAAAATATAGTTTACCTTTAAAATTCTTCTTTCCATCAGCTTTCTTTGTACCCACTCGCAGAGATATGTGAGAAACCCGAGAAACACTAATGTGATAGTGACAAATAGGTCAAGCGGCGGTGATTTTAGAACCGCCAGATTAAACCAAGCGAAGCCAGCGAGTGAACTGTCCGGCTGGTTGGAGGTCGCTAAGGAGTCTTCGGCGCTCGAGTACAAATCTGGCACATAGTACTGTACTGGCAACAGTAGCAGCGCGACTACTGCCGTTACCACCAAACCATTCGAACATCCATTTAACGCCATTAGTAACCCACATCCGCCCACCACGCTAAAAACGGATTATTGAAATGTAGTACGACCATAAAATTGTCTATTCATCTGTTATTGTTAATTGTTAATTTTAAAATATATAAGTGTCTTGTTGTTGTAGATTTTTGACACTAAATTCATGACTTTTCTTCTTCTAGACTTGACAGTGCCATAATACTTATCCTCTATTACCATCTATCGCTGTCTGTTACTCATATGACCCATAATGAATAATATTATATGAATGTATCGTATATACAGTTCACTCAAATAACTAAGTTATATAAATATAAACCATTTTCCTCTCAAAATTCGTAATATTTAGTTATGGAATAGTTTAGTTTTTACTTATTTTACGGAATTCCGTGTTATTAGGTGTATAAACTAAACGGAACATCAACAACATGCGTTCCATGTTTGTTTTAGTAACAATTTGTAGTTTAAGTAATATAAATTTAAAAATGAAAAGCCTCATTTGACAAATGTATTTATTATCAGTTTATTGCACAAGAAGAATTACTTACATTTGATAAAAAATTGTGTTATTACCACAGATAATTTCTATATTGAATTGGAACGCAGTTGTATTACAAAATGTCATTGATGTCAATTGAATGTCAAGCTGTCACATTTGTCACTTTCGAAATATCAACAAACCTACATTAATTTTATTATTAAAAAAAACGTACAATGGAGCTATTCAAATATATTTTTTAAAGACAGTATTATTACACTTTGAAGGTAGGTAATGGAATTCATAGACACATAACGAGTCGTCCACATGTACTTGATAGCCGCTATTACATTCTATGGAATACTTCCTAGTTCGAAAGTCGTTTTTCCTCGTCTTGTATTTATTAGTATTCAACCCAGTTTCAACACACCTTACCATTTCAGGGTCAGCTGTTCTGTGGAAGTGTCAAGGGACAAAGAAGTCGATGCAGTATTATTAAACGTGAACCGTGAACATAAATATGAAGAACATTGTATTATTCAAGAGCGAGTCTGAGGATTACGAAAAGGCATTCCTGGATGTTAACTACAAGGCGTTGTTCGTAGAGCCCCTCCAGTTCGAGTTCTTAAACAAACAAGAACTTTCGCAGAAACTATTACAAGATTACACAGGACTCATTCTTACGAGCCCGCGAGCTATTGAAGCAGTCTCGAAGTGCTGGGATCCCGCCAGGTTCGTCATTTGGAACAGGAAACGGGTCTACACAGTAGGAGAGGCCAGCTGCCACAAAATAAAACTCTTACTAGGCTTAGACGCAATTGGAGCAACATCAGGTAATGCTGAAAATCTAGCTCACATGATTGCTAAGGAAAACCCTGAGCATTCTAAGTTTTTGTTCCCCTGTGGCAATTTTAAGACTGAATCATTACCAAATATTTTGAATGCATCGAACATCACAGTGGACACACTGACAGTTTATGAGACTAAGGAAAATGACAATTTAAGAAGCAATCTGATAGAGCTCAACGACACCGCGGCACCATGCTGCTTGGTGTTCTTCAGTCCCTCGGGGTACGAGTACACACACCGGCAGCTGCAAACCTTCAGCAATAACCTATCTGAACTACCGCACTTTGCTATTGGCAACTCCACAGCACATAAAATTGAGTTTCTTGGTATAGAAGTGGCGGGAGTGGCAAGCCGGCCAAAAGCAGACGCCTTAGTGGCATCAGTAAACACATACTTTGCCAATGCACAAATCAGCTAGCACTTACCCAAAATGTTAAGAAAGGGCTTTCAGGCCATCGTAATGATGGGTAGTTGTTTCAGAAGAATTTGCATTAAGCAAAATGAGCCAAGTGTATGTATATATTTTACTCTTATTACCTAAAAGGTAACAATTAATTAGGATTTATGAGTTGAGTGGTGAAATTGTCTACCAACCTCTGTAGCCTTGCCTCTGTCATCTTTCTCAAAACTTTCATTTTCATTACATTTTATGTTCTTTTTTATTAGCCTGTGACATTGTAAATAATATTCATGTAAACTACTTAACCTATTTGATACCAAAAGTGCAAAATTCTAATTATTATATTTATTTTATATTATTATATAAGTACTAGTGTGTAAAATGTAAACTAGTTAGCTTTCACCCAAAGTGAGAAAAATTAAATGTAAATATTTTCAAAGCTATGCGCATCTTTTAGCATCAAGACTCGCTCATTATCAGCAAAGGACTGCATTGTTACAAATTAATAATAAACTTGTTACTATATTTAGAAATATATCTATACAATGGTGTTGGTTGTACAAAGTTTCTGTAAATAAACAGTGCAATATAATTGTTACAAATACCCTCTTGTATTTGTTAAATATACAAAATATTAATGAATTTACTGTCTAATTTGATTCCATTTACACAATACTTATTGTTTTTATTTTTCATACAATATTGATTTTGAGAGCTGTAGACTGGGTGGTCTAAGCTAAGCATCTTGTTCCCCCGATGGTGGTCACCTAAAGGTGGGGGGCGCATCAGCGACACACAGGTGATGACAGTGCTGCCTAACAGCATGGCAGTATTCATTGTAATTAACAATATAACAACCTTAACTTAAGGAAAGCAGGCCAGCTCCGGCCCGTGAAACCAAGCCCGCCGGCCGACAACGGTCCTTCGACATGATTACTATACCGGATGTGGGGATCTGGTAGTACACCGGGTACTCCGATGTGACGAAAAAAATAATTCTTTTAATTATATTTTTATACCGTTTAATTAGCATTATTCATTCTCCATCGTGTTGGAAAATGGAGACAAACAAATGAACAAATCACAAATCCTAACTTTTTATGCCAAAATGTATTGTACCTGGAATTCTACCAGGTGCCTTCGACTTCGGGAGCGTTCGCGTGCCCCTAAAACCCAGTATGGCTCACGATAACTAGGTATATTTAGATAGCTGGGTTTTATAACTAGGTAGCTGCTCAAGAGTCGCCTCTATCTCGCATGCTCGATATCTGGTATTCTCGGTATCGTGGATTATTCTGGTATAGTCTGGTACAGTTTACACCCTTGTGTCCAGTCAGTTTTATTATCCGTGATGCATTTAGCTGTCTGTAGAAATTCGAAGAATCTCGACCCTTTAAATAGGTTATGATTCTGCCCTCCGTAGTTTTCCTATAGTCCGTTAGATGGGGCCTGCCAACTACCGAACGAAAATTTTGATCCCCAGTTTTGCCATTTACCAAGGAAGGTAAGATGCTGTAAGTCATCATGCGACCTGTAAAGAGAGTGGAGCAGTAACTACTAATTATAAAAAAATCTGGTAGAACTCCATACATTATTTAAAAATTGATAATTAACTGTATATCCGTGGATATTTTGCGCACGATAAAGAAGCCCGGCTACTAAATTTCTTAAACTCCCTGCCCCCAGTTAAAAAGTTATGGGCCTTACATGGATCTTCAACCGAGTATCAATCCCGGTGAACAGGGAGATAACAGCACTTACCTCGACTGTTCAGGAAAGTGTGGCTAACCTAATATTCTATCCTAGTCTATCCTAACGAAGGAGTACTTACGGTACTCCTAAGGCAAAAGTATCCTAACTAATCCTAATCCCGTCACCCTATACTACTGTAATCCTAACGTCCTCCTAACTGCTACCCTATGGTGCAATACACGCTTGGTTCTCGGGGGCTCGTTGGCAGACCAAGTTGTGTTCGCAACCCTAACCTATAGTTCGTCACGGCGTGGTACTCGGTGGTGTTCGGTGACACAGACCTCCGCTCGTGTACGTCACTACGGTGCGTCGTTGGTACCCCTACGTGTCCCTACTCCCTTAGCCCTACTACCCTAGCCCTACTATAAGTATTTAAAATACATATATATAATAGGTACAGGATATCTGATGCCAGGCGACCTAAGACACCAGACGGACAGAGACAGGAATTGGGGTGCAGGTGGTAAGGTTTTCTCACTGCCGGTCAAGCAGGCTCACAAGACCGATCAGGTACTGACGGCTAAGGGTGTCTTGGCCACAGTGAGAGGTTGGATAGGTAATGAGTCAAAGTCGGGCTCAACTTGATGACTGGTTTATTCTTACTTTCACTATATCTTAAATACTAATTTAATCATATGTACACAACTATAACTACGTCTTAGTGTGCTATTGGTGTACATGCAACTTCAGCAGTCCTTTTCCTCGTCCGTCACTTTCACTACGTGATGATAAGAGCATCTTAGTTTATTATTTGGATATCACGTAGTGTCCATTGACGTCAGAATATAGGAATTTGCTATAAGTCATGTTCATGCGTGAACACCCGGTTTCAATCAAAGCACGCCAAAAAGGACTCCAGATTCCATAGCGCTTCGGGGCAACTGTAGCCTGACCCCCAGCTCTGAGAGGAAAGCCTGTCCCAGAGCCCCGCCCATCAGTCAGCAGCTGTGCCGGCTTGCTAGCGAGCTCAACTGGGGCCTGGGGATATCAGTGGGATCCCATAAACAATCACCCAACGGCGATTTGATCTAGTTTATTTTAAAAGTCTGAAGGATAATGTGGATATTTTCGCACGAAAAAATCTATGAAGATAAAATAAAACAAAAGAAAAATATTTGTATAAAACCATATAATTATTATCATTAAAATTTTAAAGTAAAAATTACTCTCACATTATTCGAGATCATACATAATAAACATCTGTCGCTTATGGAGTAACTCCTCACGTGGTCAATCGTACCGCGAGGCGAACAGTTGATACAAACCTACACTTACGTAACACACAAAGCGGGTATACTCGTCACTAGGCCCCGGTCGCCAGCACTCGCCGGGTAGGCGCCGGGGCTGGCCGGCGTGGGCCGTGCCGGACCGGGTCGGGCCGGACCGGACCCGGCCGGGCCGCCGGCTCGCGCGTTTCGGAGCCGATACTTCAATGTGATATGTATAAGACATACAAATAAACTTCGATTAACGGTAACCAAGGTGCGGGGGCGTCGCAGCGGCGACGGCTCGGATTGTATAAAATTTGTTCCTATAACAACTTTATTACATGAACCGTTCCTTACGTCTAATTACAGTGTACGTTTACTATGAACAATAATAATCATATAATATCATAATATATCATGCAAACGATTCGAGATCCATTACAAGCTTACGACGAAATCGAACGCGCGGACCGGTCGCGCGCGGCACTCGACAGTATCACTATCTGCGGGACCGGAGGCGCTCGCTCACACGGCACAACGACCCTCAGCACGCTCCGAGCACACATCACACGTTCGCTGAACACTGGCCGGCGCGCACTGGACGAAGAGACGACGAGGGCGGCCGCGCCTCGCCCACGACGGACTAGAGTAAAATCAGACTCGCGGGAAACGGAGAGATCGGGGCGGCGCGGTACAAAACTAGAAAAGAGTGCGGCCGGCGACTAGAAGTCGGTGGCGGGCGGCCTTCACTATAAGGGGTCGTCGCGCGACGTGGAGGCCTGGGGCGGGGGCGGGGGCGCCAGCGGCACGGCGCGGTAGGCGGGCGCGCGCAGGCGGCGCGCGGCCCAGGCGCCCAGCGCGCCGCCCGCCACGCCGCCGCCCGCCGCCGCGCCCGCCAGCGCCAGCGCCGCGGCCGCCAGCAGCGGCGCGCGCACGGCGTCGCTGGCGCCGCGGTACGGCGCCGCCGCCAGCGCCGCCAGCGTCAGCGCGCCGCCCGCGCCCAGCGACACGCAGCTCCACGCGCCCGTCCACGCGCCCTGCGGGGGACCGAGCGTCACTAGCGTCACTAGCCTCCACCCTCCGACCGACACACGTAGTCTAGGTTATTGATAATAGACAGCAGCTGATCGTGCGTGTGGCCGGTGACGGCTTCGCATCATACACACAGTGCGCGTGTGTATGTGAAGCCGTCCAATCCCAATGCTCCGTTGTCTCAATACGTTTAGGACACGATTACGGTGGTTATTATGCCACAGATGCAGGTCGTGTGTGAGTGACGCGGTAAAGTTACCGCGAAGGCCAATGCGAGAGCCCCAGGGCTAAATTTTGTTATAAAAAAATAACCACAGAGACTAATACATGAGGTCTGCTTCCGCCTTAGCCTTCTAACCTTATTTATCTGTCACCGCCAACAGGGTTAATCAGCCGTTCAATTTACTATCTAGGTTCAGCCATTTAATGAAACGGCTAGGCAAATAGCTTGGATCGATGACGTTTAACTACTTGCCTAGCCATTTAAATAGTTAGAAAAATGACTTATTTCTGCATGGTTATAAAAAATTACGCTCTACTCCCGCATTAGCCTTCTAACCAAACCTAACCAAGTCGGATTGCGCGGCATCACAATAAACCTATCAATAATTTTTAGGTGTAAGTATGTGTATGTCATTTTCTGTCTTATTTCGAGGTCTTGCGATTGGCCTAAGCATTAGCCAGCCAGGTCAATAAATGATGTAAAAAACGAGACGGCTGAATATTATTCAGGCCGTTCATTAATGGCGCCGTTAAGTTAATTGCGTAGGCAGTTAATTGGACGGCTGAATAAGCTAGTTGGCGGCGACCTATCCTAGTCAACCTGCGCGGAGTGGATACTGTGCGTCTCGACATGGTTAGATATAGGTTAGAAGGCTAAGGCGGAAGTAGGCTTCACATATTAGTCTTCGTGGTTATTTTTTATAACCACTTTTAGACATATATTATATTAATACATAATATGAATAAACTGTAAAATAATAAAAACATAAACCAAAAAATACCTATCTAAATTTCGAGATTTTAATATGTAACTAAATAAGCAGAATCTAGGTGAATGGTAAATAACTGCATAAATAAAAAATAAATAATTACACTACCGACGTGAACCCACTACCGACGTGAACCCACTCCTAGCACAAGCAATTTAGCTTAGTTGGAGTGGTTAAAGGGAATATTAGTAATTTCGATCATTTCGGTTACTATTATTCTTATTTAAAAAAAAAAAGAAAAGAAATAATATAGGTAAATATATCGTAGATGAGTTAACCGTAGGCGAGTGAAACCTCGATGAGTTACAACATCGGTGGGTTAAACATCGGTAAGTCAACCATCGGTGAGTTGTCCATTATAAATTTCATACATCAGTTATTATGAACATTGCAACGTACATGAGGTATGGCAACCAGTAGGTGAATCAACCGTAGTTTTAATGACCGTTAGTGAATTGATATGTAATCGCACTGAGCGAGGATCGAACCCGCGCCTCCTGCGTAGCAGCCGTGTTCAATACCGCCTCGCCATGTTGATGAGGCTGTCAATTCTTGTTCATAAGGTGTTGCACTATTGAAAAGAGAATGAATACACGGTGTTCGAAATCACAAAGAGGAGGCGGCGGTACAAGTTACCACACACTGACTCTCGGGTAAGAGTGAAATAGTTACGGGACACGTTTCATAGACATCTAATTACAACCATTGCAAGGCGGGCGAGCTACGCACCAGCTTGTGCCAGTCGAGCGGCAGCAGCGCGCTGAGGCGCGTGACGTGCATGAGCAGCAGCGCGGCGTGCAGCAGCGCCGACGTCAGCGCCGCCAGCAGCAGCAGCTGCAGGCGCGCCGCGTGCGGCATGCGGCCCACGCGCAGCCCCGCGCCCGCCCACACGCCCGCCGCCGCGCCCGCCGCGCACAGCAGCACCAGCGCGCCCGCCGCGCCGCGCGCCGTCAGCAGGTGGCGCGGCCGGCAGTACAGCGGCGCCAGCGGCCGCGCGCGCGCGGGCGGCGCGCGCCGGTACTGCGCGTGCGAGTCCCACGAGCGCTCCGTCAGCGAGGTGCCGGCCGGCGAGCGCCCGCCGGCGCCCGCGCCCCCCGCGCCGCAGCCGCTCCCCGCTATCTCGAAGTCCTGCGCGCAGCACCACATATGCACTCTTTACTGGTGGTTTCATATTTGAGCAAGGTTTTTCCAATCGATTTAGATAGGAAAAAGTGAATCGCTCAGGCGGGACTCGAACCGGCGATCTTTCCCTTTCACCTTCGCCCCAAGACGGTTGTATTGTATAGGAGAATTTGGATTGGTTCATGCGTAGCTCAGTGGCTCAGTGGTCAGAGCATTCCCCCTGTAAGGGAAAGATCACGGGTTCGAGTCCCGCCTGAGCGATTCACTTTTTCCTATCTAAATTTCATTCAATTTAAGCAAGGTTGTTCGGACCCCACTGAACTGGGGGATTGTCAGTTCCTCATAGCTGTAATCCATTCCACTGGTCCGGCTAGGAATCACCTTAGTAAAACATAACGTAAAACCTTGTGTGAAATGTAATTTTAGCTAATTTGATCTTAAAAGTAGTTGCAAGAGGTTCGCAGCCTCACTGTATTTCACAGGGCCAATACACTCTACCCCTGCCTTCAAATTGCTGAGATTTTTCTCCCATTATAGATTTTCTGATTATAACACTTAATTCAGAAAACCATTCCGAGCCATTGAGCGAGAAGTAACCCTAATGGTGGTCGGACAACATTCTATAAACTTCTTACCATCTTTTACTATATTACTCTTTGTACTGTAAGACTACACTGATAGCAAAGTTGGTATATGACTTTTGCAGACAATTTCAAATATTTTTATAATCTGTTTCATTTATCTTTGATGCATCCAAGTTACACATTGTAGTATGAGATATAAACCGAAATGTAATGAAGTAGACTAAACCGCCTGCCGACCAGCTGTGTACCTCATCTATAATGCACACGTTTAACGCACGAATGTGTAAATTAAACACGAGCGGCTGAAATATTAATGGTTGCCTCCTATGAGTATTCAGTGGTGCTGTATCTGCTATTAACCTATAAATATTGGGCTAGCTGAGGTCGCTGGCAGGCCGGCGCCGCTGGCGGTACCTGCACGTCCTCGCCGCGGCAGCTGGTGGGCTCCAGGTCGCGGATCTCGTCCAGCAGCAGCTCCACCTCGTCGGCGGCGTACAGCTCGCTCACGGACACGTAGCGCGCCGGCGCCGCTTGCATATCACCCGCCCACGAGCCTAGCGCCGAGCGCCTTCGCCCCGGCTCCTCCTGCAATCACCCACCGCAAGTGTTATCCCACGCGATCAGCCATTTATACTGCGTACGTACGTTTGGCCCACCTTTTCCCCCCGTTAACATTGAGGCTCCGTCCTTCTGTGTGCGACCACATAATATATCAGCGTGATATCATTTATTTACGGCGACGTTGACCTAATAAACAAAATTCAATGACGCTCTCCAACCCGCCATGTTTGTTATCATATTTTTTTCTTTCCGTCAAATCAACCTTTGTCTATGATTTACAAAGTTCGTTCGGAAACACAAAGTTTTGCGTAAAATACTCTTCTTTACATTTAAATTTTTTTTCATGCGATCGAAACATTTTTTTAAATAGGAGCACCACTGTTCTGCCTCTTCGGAGTTAGTATAAGTGAAACCACTCATTGAATCTTTGATTTTGGGGAAGATACAGAAATCATAGGGTGCTAGGTAGAGGCTATTTGCAAGATGGGTGACGAGTTGTACTTTTTCGGAAACTATAAATGACTATGTTGTTGACCGTGTGTGAAAGAGCGTTGTCCTTGAATTGTCTCAAGTAATCTGCGGGCTTTTTTAAAACTAGCCGCTTAACAGTAGGTATTATTTTCGTTGACAGCAGTCCAAGGCCGCCCCTTCACGAAATTCGTAATTTAAAGAAACCCGACCTCTCTCAAATTCAGCAAAACATCGCCTCACGGTGCTCGAACAAGGTGTTACCTACTCATATTTATGTAAGTCTCAAAAAAATAAGCACAAATACACACAACAGTCGACAACCCACAGAATTCAGTGTGGTGAGTAATATTCGATTTTGAGCACAAACCTAGGATATAGGTACCTACTTAAGAACCCAGATCAATGCAAAAACACATTCATGCTTATAAATATTTTGAGCGGAGATCAAACCGGTGACTTTCTACGAAGCAAAACTCCTTCGTCATGCACATACTCCTACCCTGAGAGAAACGAATATACTCAACTTCAGAAACTTCATACCACGCATGCTCAGGTTGTGGAATGAACTTCCTGCTTTAGTTTTCCCAACCGACTACAATATGAGTTTCTTCATGCATGGCATTAGGTTTCTTCAAGGTCGGCAGCGCGAGTGAGACGCCCTTGGTGTTGCATACATCCTTAGGCCACGGTAGCCACTTACCATGGACTTACCCGAATTTGGACCGAAGTGCAACGATTTGTGTTAATAGCCGCAATTAGTTTTGAAAAGTATTCTGTTTAGAAAACTATTGTTAATTTTCGTAACAACTCAGGATTGTAAGGAGGCCACTCGGTAGCTGTTACGCAACATAATAAAAAACCTGTACCATGGAATGCAGTTTTATATACGCTTGCTCACTTCGATTATGGGAGGGTTACTGGCTCGAGGCTTCCGTGTAGCCTTTAAAGCCAATCTCACATGTCGGGTCTTGGGTCTTACCGCCTCTTCAACGGCGTGGCTTGCGCTCGATTGCTCAAGTCGTTCCTTCATCATCACCAGAACGGCGTAGCAGACGGAGCAGCAGCCGGCAGCGGCTGTTTAAGGAAAAATATTACAACCCAATCTGAATCTTTCCTACGGGTGAAAAAGATCATAGTCGTATGAAGGCGACGGAGGGGCGACGCGCGACGGAGCCTGCGCCTTCCTTTCTCGAGATCATTTCTAGTAACAAACTCTGGAACTTCTAGAAATAAAACCAAATTTGCAAAATTCTTTTTATTGAAACAAATTTAGATGGGTGTTTTCTAGACTTGATTCATTAATTTTATCACAGTGTCAATCATATATAACGCTTATAATAAATCAAACAAATACAAAAATGTATTATAGTGGGGGATGGTACTACTGTCGAGTGACATCCACGTCCAGAGCACCTCAATTATGAAAAAGGATTACAATACAATATTACAACTATGAGGTAAGTTGAGATTACTAAGTTTATTTTATAAGAAACAAAATGTCAAAGCTAATAGTTATAACAAAATTATGATGTAGGTACCTAGTCACTAAATATAAAGTCAAAAGGAAGTGCTTTCGCCCCCTGTTTTCGTTTATGCTCCACAATGCGGGGAAGATGTTTACAACGCTATTGACTTCTAAGGAACAATTCATACTAGTGCATAGTCGAAACTAAACGAAAATATAATAGTTAAATTAGCAAAGTAACCATTATATTAACAACGTAATGGTTATTATCTCATTTGAACTAATTGCTAGCGACGGCGGACGGGTCGCTTATAGGTAGGTTGACTAATTTCGCGTCGATTCTCTTCGGCTCTGCGCTATCATGTATTGACCGGCACACAGCAGCACTTCCTGTTGATTTTATATTGCATGTCTCCTCATGTACCTATTTTCGTAGAAAGCACACAAAAGCTCAGTAGTTAATATATATCTGTAGTCAAAAGTCAAACATTTTCACTTCGTCAATTTGTTTTATACTTTTTACATTTTCATTACTTTAAGTTTTCGTCAGGTACAGATTCGTGCGCTGAACTGAACAAAAACAAATAACAATACTAGAAAATTAACGCGCACGCAATACGCCTCGCGAAGCATGTGCGCGCTCTGGTAATCTTACGTCTACAGCAACAAACTTAAACTAAACAACATCCTTAGCGGCTGCTCACAGCATGAGGTAGGCAGGCGAGTCTACTCGGGACTCGTAAATGCAATGCTCCGACTATGTACACTAATTCGATCAAAAGATCATTCATACATTGTATAAAAAGTAAAACCTTTCTTAAACATATATGTAAGTAGTTAGGTGAACCTATTTTTTGTACTCTTTTATTTTCTTCATTGTACGACCAGCATGCACATTTCTTATATATTATATACACAAGTATATAATATATAAGAAATGTATATACTTTCATTGTGCAGCGTGTCGCCGGTCGCGCGCAGCTCCAGCCGAACGTCGCGAGCGCGGCAAGCGCCGGCGACCGGCGACGCGCGGCAGCAAGAGTCCATAATTTCAACGCATCGACGGACAAAAATCATCATCAGGCGGCATATCGTTTATACTCCGAAGCCAGGCGGCGGACGCATTCGTCCCGGGGGGTGCATCTGTGACGGGGGCGGGGTAAACATCTGTGTTGGTAGGGGCGGGTACATATGCGGCGGTTGACCGGGGTGCATCTGAGACGGCGGCCGGGGGGGCATCGGCGACGCTTGACCGGGGTACATCTGAGACGGCGGCCGGGGGGGCATCGGCGAAGACAACGGGGGGTGCATATGCGGCGGGAGCGGATGATGCGTCGTTGAAGGAAGAGGCGAGCGCACCTGCGACTGCGGCGTGGGGAACATCTGGGAAGGCGGGGCAGGGTACATCGGAGACGACGGCGGGTGCTGCATATGTGGGGGGAGCGAGGGGTGCATCGGCGGAGGCGCGGGCGCGTGCATCTGCGGTGGGGCGGGGGGGTACATCGGGGACGGCTGGGGCGAGGGCAGCGGGGCGAGCGCGGGGGCGGGGCCGCCGGGACGCACGGGCACGGCCATGGCGCGGCCCATGGCGCCCACCATGAACCAGTGCGCCGCCGCCGGGTTGATATGGCTCAGCACGCGGTACGTCTCGACCTCGCCCAGGCTCAGCGTCACGCCCGGCGCCGACAGCGGCACGTACGGCGGCGGGGGGGAGCGCGCGCCGCTCGGGGCCGGGGCCGAGGCGGGGGCCGGGGCGGGGGCGGGGGCCGGGGCGGGGGCGGGGGCCGGCGCGGGCGCGGCCGGCGCGTAGGGCGCCCCGGGCACGTAGGCGGGCGCGTCGGCCGACAGCGCGTACACAGAGCCGGCAGGAACGCGGTCCAAACTGGGCGATGCCGTTTTGGGTGTCACACTCGATGCGGTGTCGGTTTCCGACGCGGCGCTCGCCTCGGGCAGGAACAGAGGAATGCGCGTCGCCACGTCGGGTACGGGCGAGGCGGCCTGGGCGGCGGGCGATGAGGCCGGGGACGGCCACTCGGGTGCCTCGTCGCCCAAGGACGGCTCGCTCGCATAGGACGCGTCGTGTTCGTAGGATTCATCGCGTTCGTAGGTCTCGTCGCTCGGGCAGGGCTCGTCGCTCGGGCAGGGCTGGTCGCTCGGGCAGGGCTGGTCGCTCGGGCAGGGCTCGCCGCTCGGGCAGCGCTCGCCGGGCGCGGGCGGCACGGGCACGTGGTCGCGGTAGGCGCTGACGTAGTCGAGCGCGATGCCGTCGCGCAGGTAGGCGGTGACCTCGCCGTAGTTGGGCGCGGCGCCGCTCTCCAGCGCCTCGAACCTCGGGTACAGGTACACGTCCAGCGTCTGCAACACGCAACAGCCGCACTCGTTAGCACTCGCCGCCGCCCCGCCCCGAGGTTCGAGCGCGCCCGCCGCCGCCCCAGTCGCCCCCCCACGTGCTGGCCATTTTGAAAAGTAACGTAACCAAAACTGCGCGCCATTGAAATAAATTATCGGTATCCAGTGTTATTGGTTCTAGTTTTACCCGAGCGAAGGCAAGACGCGGTCGGGCACACCTCAACCCCGCAGACCCGAACTCGGTTCAGGAAAATTTAGAACCGTGTGCATACTAGCAAATCACGCGTAAAATTCAAAATTTTCGTATAAAACTACTGTAATGCCTTGATCACACATACCGAATGGAGTGGCGAGTCAGTAAAACGTTGCTCGGCCGAGACACTATTGTCAGCTAGTACGTATTTTAAAATCAGCACAGTTAAATCAGCACATCAAAAGACGCACACGGCCTCGCACATGTCATGTGGCCGAATGGTGAGTGGCGAGGGAGTGCACGTTCAGACCTGCCGAGTTGGCGAGCGAGGCAGTGCGGGGAAGCGGGAGGGAAGCACTGCGCTCACTCGACCGAGTAAGTACAACGGGAGCCGAGCTGCTCTCTTGGCGTTTTGGTCGCGGCCGAGTACTCGGCGCACTGTTCACACATACCGAGTACTCGGCGGAGAATACTGCCTCACCACTCCACTCGATGCGAGTGATCAAGGTTTATATTAAAAATTGTTGGACTTCGTTAGCAAATGAACCACACCGCCGCCGGATCGAAATCGACCTCTGCCTTAGAAGACTCAATATATTTATTAAAGTTATAGTCAAATAATCGATGAAAGTAATGGATATAAATTTCTAAATAGGATCTTAGCCTATAAGGCTGCTCGTTTATTTGAGAGATACACTTTAGACTAGAGTGTGTACAATATTACCCACCCCGCTCAGTCCCGGATCTTGAGCGCCATGAGCGACCGAGGCGCAGATACTTGCAGTGGAACGTGTTCCACCGCCCGCGCTGAGAACAGGGAGCCAATAACTTTTCCGAGTAGCCCTAGTAGAGACACCGGGTCAACGGCGGGTTCAGGGGCGCAGCTAGACTTTTACCTAAAGGTACGGCCGTATAAGATAAGACTGCAGGCGACAGGCCGCCCCTTGGGGGTCTTTCGTTAAATTTGAATATGCCGCCCTCCGATGCTACCGGCCCGGGCGACTGCCCCGGTTTGCTAACATAACCCCCAGCCTAGGTCCGGCCCTGACTCGGGGCACAGGGCCCAGCGACCAGATACACGACAAATGCATTGAACACATTCGTACTACCTGAGTGCGTACAAAACGTTAATAGGTATAGGCACTGAACTGCAACACAAACTTGATGCTACAGTTCGCACGTTGCCGCAGGCTCGCTAGCCGGCTGGCCCAGTGCTGAAGTGAGCAGTACTAAAAACAACACTACCGCTCTACCCGCGCTCCTTGCTCGACGTAGCGTTATGTTTTTGAGATAGGTATAACTTTTACAAGAGTATAAAACTGGCACTTATCTAATTGGCTTCATTCACTACTAGAAAAGTGTCGCATTACATTATAAATATCTTACAAAAATAGATACACGA
Organism: Eilema caniola; assembly: GCA_949126895.1. Classification (NCBI taxonomy): domain Eukaryota; kingdom Metazoa; phylum Arthropoda; class Insecta; order Lepidoptera; family Erebidae; genus Eilema; species Eilema caniola. The sequence continues at coordinate 136,127 of OX421478.1, forward strand.
GAGTCTACTATCTATTCTGGGAGTATATTATACTACTCTATTTCATTTCCTAAACGAGTGAAACTAAGTCAATGTACTAAAATAGGTAAATGAAGTAGTTAAATACATAACTGAATGAATTTCAGACATCTAGGATAGCAACAAATGATAGCTTACTTTACCAACACCGATGACTATTTATAAGTTATAATAAAGATATAATATGTAATTATGGAGGGTAGAGTCAAGGAGGATAATATAGTAGGTATATGAAAAAGCGTCCGTCAAAATGTATTAAATTAGGGTGGCGCCAGGTGGCATCAGGGTCAAATCAATAACCGTACTATTTACAGTGTGCGAAACAATATCAATGTTACTACTACATACAATGGAGAAACGCCTTTGATGTCGGACGATGCCGCCGCTTGCGTATGTATCCACTCTATTCGTCGCAAATGTGCAAGGGTTGTCAGAAAATAAAATAAAAGGAAATAAACGTAATTACTATGTAATCATTTATGTATTTGAAATACATTTACACGTGTTGTACTGCAAGATACTTTCGTGACACTTTATTTTTAGAGGTTTTTAGATTAATTATTATACACCATATTATTATACACGATTAATCTAATAATTGATGGACAGGTACTTATGTAAATCAGCATTCGTTTACATTCGGAAATGCGACGAGAGAAAATAGTTGTAGAAAGGTACTGTATAATTGTTGATTATTGATTCATAATACCTAATTATTATTTGCATAAAAGAATTCAAAACTCTTTCAATGTTGATGTTTATTTAACTACTTTTTTCGTAACTTCTATCGATAGTTTCTAGACGTTACTTTGAAATTATAGTAATAAACTTACCTCGCGTCACGAAGAAAAATATGAAATCGTATGTCTTTATTGGCACTTGATGTCGAAAGACATCCGTACACGGAACAATAGTGCACAATTATGATATGAAATGAAAAAAAAAATCTTAATAATTGTCACGCGAGAGATACCTACACGCGGCTACGGTAGCCCTCAGCGAACTTACCCGCAAAAGACGCGATTTGGCGGACAGCGCGTCCGCGCCCCCCGACGCGTCGCAAGTTCCCCTTCGTTGCTCTGTGTAAGTACATTCGTCGCGCTACTGACGCTACTACTACTAGAGTTATATTATCACAGTATTACTACTACATATAGTAGTAATACTGTGATAATATTACAGTATTACTACTACATATAGTAGTAATACTGTGATAATATTACTCTAAATGCACGTCACGTTACCTTTAAGGTTAATTTACTACATTATTTTTGTTATTACAACGTAAGTTGTTGAAATTCACAATAATAGGCATTTTGACTGTGTTTAAAATATGGAACAATTTGTTGTCATCCTAATAAAATGTAATCTAAAAAGCATATTTTATTGATGTTCTGAAAAAATGAGGTCATTTTCTGTATAAAAACTACAATGAATTTTTTTTTGTGGTTTAATCACGTGTTTGAAAACGCTCTGTGATTGGTTGCAACTCTGATGACGTCACACAGAAGTAAACATTAGTTTCAGTGCATGCTTTCTGTTTTGCTTTATATTGATCGTGCGATCTACGTGTTATTTACGTTATTTCCCAGCCGTCCTGTTACAGTTTTGTTTATTTAAAGTTCTGTGCATAAAATGGAGAGAAATTTTGTGCGAGCTGACAGTAGTAACTTACCCAAAGTAGATGCGACTATGGTTGGACAATTTTTAAAAAATAATCCAGATCTTTATGCAGCGGAACTTAAAAATGTAAAAACGGCAGCGTAAGTACCTATTTTCTACTTATTTAAATTTCAAAACTATTTCAACAGTTTGTTGTTAACTTATGTGTGACGTCGTCTGTCAGAGCAACCAGGCGCCATAGCAAAAATTTGTTCTGGCGCGTAATTTTTCAATTCAAACTTTAACATTGATTTTCTCCGTATATACGACAGATCTCCAGAAAATATTAAAATGGTTTGCATTTTAAGCAATAACAAATAATATAAAACTATTTTCCAGCAGTAGTCAAATAGCCTATTAACTACTTTAGTCGATAATGATATTAACAATTGCTACATTGATACTATACCCTGTGCCTCCACCAGCGCTATTGTGGAAGGTTTTTGAGCTGTTATTTAGCGCATACAGCTGCACACTTTTTCAATTTTTCTCCCATATGAGATGATGCTCCTTAACTCTACCCTCCATATATGTAATGTATACTTCAGTAGATATAATGATATTATGTATTTTAAAATAACCTAGAATACGATAGTTTAACTTGTGCCTAACATAGTTTAAACTTTGAAGCATTTTTAACAAGAATGACTGGTTTCAAATATATTTTATTTATAGCTTATAGCACAAAATATATTAGAAAAACTAAGCCTAGTATGCACCCACACTAGATAGTAAGTTGTTGATATCGGCTCCCAATAACACTTTTTCCAACAACACTAATCCTTCAAGCTCAACCTACACCGATCTGCCCCCGGTACCCATTACCTTCGTCGTATACGTCACTCCACACGTACTGATCGTGTCCTAACGGCTACATATTTTATTTCCCAGCGACACCAAATTTTCGCTGCCTTTCATTAGAGACCGCACTCAAAGGACTATAGCGCACCGTTCACACATTTCATCTTTCACTCATATAATTTCTTAACGCTGAAAATGAAGCAAATTAGATTATTGCAGAATTAGTTCAGGCATTTGGTCCTTTATCTGCAAAATACTTTGGAAAATTTCTAGTTTGCCACCGTACTTGACACTTGTATCTTTGCCGCTTGCGCCACTATATTGGAGAAGGGGCGCCACAATAATTGACACATTCTGTACGAGCCAGTTCTTACACTGTACCTGTTCAGCTGCGAAATATATCATTTATAGTTAGTTCTCAAATTGCCGCACAAGTGTAAATACGTAGGTTGCATGGTGCATTCGTTCTTTAAAGGGTACAAGCAGACAAGTTCTCGTACACTTCTAACGCAGCATCATATTCATCTCCGTGACCGCAGCCCCAGCTTGTAGCCACCAGGTGGCCACGTATCACAGCCGCGCGAAAGGACAACGTTTAATGAATAACGTTTCAAAGGCCTGCTACTGACAGTCGTCAATATATAACAACCAGGATTGTTTTATCATCGCAAAATGACCTGAAAAGAACGTAATACTAATAAACTGTTTTTGGTGCCGCTTTTCCTATTATGGCGGCACAAATGGCAAAGATGACAGCATGTCGAAACCTATATCCCAAATCACCAATTTAAAGTACTCAGTAAGCTTAAGCTTATTTCTGCAGCGTGGAACCACGTGTCTTCGACGGATCGCGAGTGGCGTAAGTCAGCATCCGTCAGAAGGACGCTCATAAAGGGCTGAACTCCCTAAACGAACGTCCCTAACTGGAGATCACTGTTCTAGAAATGATTTAGTCATCGCTTCATTTATTCACCGTCAAGCGTACATTCATTCCTATACATTTCGCCTGAAAGTCACATCCATATCAATCACCAATTACTGTATATGCCTCTCATTTATAAAATTGCAAATCTCTCACATCTCCCCGCACACATCAATAGGACGCGTCACAAACGGCCAGCGCTCAGAGCGAGCGGTCGGTGGGCGCGGCCGGCCGCTGGCGAAACTTTTTATCCAGCGCCAGCCGCCGGCGCAGGCTGGCGCTGGCGATGGGCGGCGGGGGCGGGGGCGCGGGCGGCGAGGCGGCGCAGCGCTCGGCCAGCTGGAGCACGCGCGCCAGGGCGGAGGAGGCGGAGGACGGGCGCACCCAGTCGGCGTCCCACGTCTGCAGGCGGCGCGGCTCGCGGCCCACCACCTCGGACGCGGAGTCGGACACGTCGCTGGCGGGCGCGCGCGGCTCACTCACCCGCAGCGCGGAGTCGCGGCGCGCGTCGGCGTGGCCGGCGCGCACCAGCTCGGAGCCGATGCACACGTCGTCGGCGCCCGCCGTGTCGATGAGCAGCACCTCGGCCACGCGGTCGCGCTCGTCCAGCGCCACCACGTTGGCCACGAGGCGCCGGCCGCTCACCAGCTGCAGGAAGGCCGTGGCGGCGGCGTGCGGCCAGCGCCAGCCGGCGGCCGACGGCCGCACGCCGGCCAGGCGGGCGCGGCACGCCTGCGCCGGCAGCGCGGCCCACTCGCGCCGCAGCGGCTTGAGCTCGCCCACGCTCACCGTGTCCACCGTGCCGTAGTCCACGTGCCGCACCTGCACCGACATCGGTTAAACGATCGTATGGGGCGCGACCCACACCCCCGGGGTCCAGGCCGACCCCCGTCGAAAGGTCGAACGGTACTCGTTTCCTGAATACGCGCGGAATACCCATCAAAAACGATGAGCGAACCCCGGACTCCAGGGTGTTCCCGATCCACCGAATAAAATTTATATTTCCGATTAATTTCAGAGTGTTTGCTCACCTTGACGGTGTCGGTATCGATGATCTTAACTATGAGCGACCGGTGCCAGTCCCTCTCGAACACGGAAGAGCAGTAGTGACCCACGCGAATGGCACCGCGCGCCAGGACCCGGTCTTTACCCTCATTTCTATAGTACCGCCTGTGAAACAGGTACAAAATATTATAATACATATACTGGGTGGAAGGTTTCAACCATACCTGGAGGGGAAGTACTCGAAATACTGGAGATAACGAAATTTGCTCAAAGGAAACATTTCTTTATTTTTTAAAAAGAAATAAACATCATGCAAAAATTTTCGAATTGACACACCTGGTAATCGTACCGACTAAAATCTGAAAAAATAACAATTTCTATTTTTATGTCATCCATCGACAGGGTCAATTATAAGGATCAAATCTCTCTAACAAACATTAAATGAAAGAATTTTTTTTTTCGTACGGATACCGCCGCTTGTCAGTAATGGATTTACATCGGATTCAAACCGACAAAAACTGCACGCCGTGTCAGGGCTCAATTAACATAATTGGGACATTGTATATTTGGGTACCGAAACCAAACCCGCACTCAAGTAATTAATTACAGAAGAACAAAACGGTTCAGTGTAGTTAAAAAATATATAATTGATTGATGAAAGTAATGGTGAAAATACAATATTGTATACTGAAAATCAACTTGCTGAGAAGTTTTATATGTAGAAATGATTAAAACATATTTTAGATGTCAGCTTTTGTGCCATGGCGGTAGTGAACGCGGCCACAACGCAGGAGATGCGGGTTCGATCCCCGCTCAGTGTAAATATATGTATGCATGAATATGGGTATTTACATTGGTCTGGCTGTGCCTCCAAGAGCTCATTACGACGGCTTAATGAGCTCTCGGAGGCTGCCATACGAATAAATAATTAGATGGCAGTCGCTTTACGGAAAATATTGAAGCTAAGACAAACCCACAGTTACACTAGTAAAGTGAATCCCAGTTTCCGAGGTGAAAGCGTCGGATGCGACTGGGATTAACGCCAAGATGAAGTCCAGTCATCTAGTATCTATTGATTTTAATAAATATTTGGCTTCTAAGGCAACTTTGAAGCCAAATATTTATAAAAATGAGTAGATAATGATAAGGTTTCTGATGACTCCTTGAGTAAAAATGCTATATCTGCTGGCACTGAATTATAAGTTAAGATTTTATGGACTTCCTTTCATTTAATTTACTATACTTGTTAGACCGATTTGATCCTTATGATTGACACTACTGATTGATGCCATAAAAATACAGGATGTCACTTTTGCGGATTTTAGTAGGTTCGATTACTGGGTCTGGCAGGTGAGTTTCCAAAAATCTACGAATGCAGTTTGGTTTCTTTTAAAAAATAAAGGAATGTTTCCTTTGAGTGAAATTCGCTAACTCCAGTATTTAGAGTACTTCCCCTCCAGGTAAGGTCACAATCTTCAACCCTAAAATGCTTACTAGAATTATTTACTGGTTCAGACCACACCAAACTAAATATTTTATTCATACAAAAAAATTATGCAGATGGGTATCAGACTTGACTAATCTGCATAAAGGTCAGACTCCCAAGTATTAAACCACTTACTGATGCAAAACACACAATGACAGTGTTACAGTAAGCAATACAATAAGCACAAATGTTTAGAAACTAGGTCAGATACTTTAAAATTTTAAAACTATATAATTAACTGAATTGATTTCAGTTCATTAATCCAGATCATTTCAAATGAAGCAAAAGTAATATCATTAACCTAATGTACATGTAGTGCTGGTAATACAAATCTAGGCATATGAACTAGTATGCTAGTCATATTATATGATACCTAACATTTCACCTCCATTAATAGTATTCTTCTTGTCATTGATTGTCCTCAGGTTTATTTTTCCCTATAAAGATTAAATGACAATTTCCATAATACCATTCATAGTCATAAACTTCAAACTCAATATTTAGCATCTTTATTAATTCTGTTTAAAATAAAAACTATGAGACTCAGTTTCTTATTGTGCATTTTGCTTGTGGTAAGATGTGCGGAACAACTCAGATGTAATTTCTAACTACTGAGTCAACATTGTGAGTTGTACAATAAAAATTAAAAGGTTCCAGTGATTTTGTTTACCACTCTTGAATTAAAGGATAAGTATAGAACAATACTGATTAAGTTTGTTAATTACTCATGCTTGTTTCACATTATTTCAGTGGCATCATTCCAGTGCAGCGAGTGTATCCAGTGCTGGGATGCTATTTTAATAATGTGAACCATCACTGGAATGTGCCATTAGAATGAGTGATTCCATTCCAGTGGATTTTTCAAGCACGTTTAAAACACTGGAATAATGTAAACACTACAACCCAGTCCAGCATTGGACTGGATTGACTCGCTGGATTACTGTACTGGAATAAGGTGAACTGAGCATAAATATTACAAAACTCTCAAATAAACAGATATTACAAGAATATAAGCTTAAAAATAACATTAAAGCAGTGGTATTCAGCGTTTACATATATGATGATACCTGACAGCACCCCATAGCTCTCTGGTGACTGAAAGTTACCGCGTGTGAAGTAGACACTATGTTTTATAAAACAACTTACGTCATTTCATCCATCATGTCTTCCATCGCGAGGTTATAGTTTTCCCCGAGACGGATGAACCAAAATTGTGACGGAGAATACACCTCGCCTATGATGACTTCTACCATCGCTCCAGGCCGGAAGTCTCCCATAGGCATCACGTCGATGCTCTCCATAAAGTGCATACAGTCCTCAGGGAATACATCCGGGTCCTATCAATATACAAGTTCATAATTTTACAATAGGTACTTACGCGCTCTGTACAAATGAAACATTCTTGTCAATTAAAATGTATGTCAAAGTCGTTATACCGTTGGTAATATCATACGCATATTAATAGACCGATGACCAGCACCGCCTACTAAACAAAATCTTAATAATTACTGTACAATTTTATTGTGAAGACACGCGAGGTTATTTTTGCACCGGAGTATATTATATTTTTTGCACTTTATGTAGGTAGGTAACTATGTAAACATTTTCAACTACCTACAGAACAGATTTTTTAACTTTTTCACTTGGTTTATAGCCTGCCTTTGTGCCAAGGCCAACCTACTTTGCTATTGCCATAATAAGCTATCTATCTGTGTAAAAACCGTGCGGTGTCTCTTAGGTGCGCGTATTTTTTCACAGTTTTTCATCTATCATGCACAGCATATCATAAATAGTTGCGTGCAACATTCGGTTCGGTCGCCTGCAGTGCAGTTTGATTTTTGTTTTGTTGGCAGGGGCACTGTTAATAGATGAAAACATGTTCCGAAATACTTTGCTGTCAAAAAAAGGCAAGTTACAATACGCGCCACACAACTTTGCGCCTACGAAGTTAGCTACATACTCAAGGTTGCGCAGGTATCGTCGCGAACAAAAGTACTAAGTATTAAAATACATCTTACATATTGTTTGCGTGAAATATTGGTTAAAGATTAAGTAGGTACTATAATTGTTTAGTCTAGAAACCTCCTCATTACCGTAGTCATTCTCATCTAATTGAATATGTTTAATATTTAATCTATTCATGTAGCACATAACATAAATAATTTACCTGGAGTAATTAATCTTTTTTTCATATATAGATAAATTATAATGACTTTACTAATGAGGCAACTTGAAATACATAACACTTTATTTATTTATTTATTTATTTATTTATTTTCTTACAATTGCAAATACAGGTATGTGGGATGTTAAGTTCATACATTTAGGTACACTATATTTAGCCTTGCGGCGTGCAATATTATATCAATATAAGTCAATTAAGGAAATACAACTTTTCAAGTAATATTATATGTCAATGTGGGAGTGGATACAAGATCAATGGTAGGTACATGTCAATAAACTAATTCTACTATGCGTTTTATAACATGTCAGTATATTAGTCTACACCATATTTTTAGGCTTGCGGCGTGCAATATTTTGAACCTACTGTAAGAGGTCAAGGAATATAAAATAGAAAGAATAATGAAATGTCAATATGGGAGTCAATACAAAATAAATAATAACCTGTCAGTAAACTAAGTCTAATACAAGTCATGTAGAATGTCAGTACGCTAGACTATCACAGCTGATCATGTAAATAATCCTCCACAGAATAATAACACTTCTCCAACAGTATTTTCTTAAGTGTAATTTTAACAATATTATAATTAGGTTCCTCTAAAATTGACTGAGGTAAGTGGTTATATATTCTAGGAGCCATGCAAAAAATACTTTTATTTAAGTAAGCTGTGGAGTTGGAAGGTATACATATTTTAGAATTATGTCTATTAGTTCTCAATTTCTTGAACATATGAGCATTCCTCTTCACAAATAGTATGGTTTCTAAAATATAGACACATGGCAGAGTCAAAATGTTCAATTTCACACTAAAAATTACTTTCTTTCGTTAATAAGAATATCAACGAAAACTTTTAACAATTGTGCTCAAGACAGTACGTTAGAGTGAGAGCGGCGAAATTACCGAACGTCAGAGCGGGATGCACGATTAAACATCGCCTCGGTCGGCCACGTGCCGCCCCGCCCCCTGCCGCTGCGCAGCAGTTACCCCTGTGACACCTATAATTGCATCATTGCTGCGCCTTTCGCGCGAAGTTCATAGACGAAAAGTTGTGTGGCGCGTATTGTACTTTGACGTTTGATGTCTAAACCAAATTCTGGTTTTAATGCTAAGATAAAAACACCAATACACTTTCGAAAAAAAGCCTTTATAATAAGAAAAGTACCCACTTGGCTTATATGATCAAGTCAATAGGACTTAAAAGACGCCTTATGGTATCTTTAAAGCATGTTTCCAAAAATTCACAACACTGTCGCGAGCTAATTTTTATATTAGTGTCAGTTGTCTCTTAAGATATTTGTTAAGGGTGATTTTTCATAGGTACCTATGGTATTTTATTTATTAATAATAATTATCACTAATCTTAGTATGGATGTTAAAAATATGTAAACTGTTGACCTACTAAGACCATTGCCGTATTTTGGTGTTACGACCAAGTGTATAATAATTGTATTAAGAGTAAAAATACATTAGTTTTCTCAAAGCTCAAGTTAATGTCTAAATTTTGACAGGCGGTCCATCTACTGTAGGCAAGCGCCACAGTCACAGCTACCGCCCTCCGCGTCCAGGTAACCCCATTTTAATAGGTTCGTCATGCAGCAGCCGACCCCAGACCTCAACCTATTTAGGGACATCCAGTTGGCTAAATTCAGTACTTGCCCGGGAGGTTGGCTCTCTGCAGGCTGGGTTGTCTGGCGGGAGTGCAGCCTTCTATATCAATAGTACAACAAAGGAAGCTCCTTCTACTTGGGCATTGTGTGTTGGAAGAGTGGGTGCCGCTCATCAGTCTCCTGTTTGATCTTCTCAAACTCACATACTACGTGTCGCCGTACGCTCAATGAAAGCTCCTGAGCTTTAAGGTGCTTTTACCTTTTATGAAAAAATTATAATAGAAAACAAATGGAGTAAACGACGAAACAATATAATATACAAATAATAAATATATTATCAAGAAGTCATCACAAAATTTACGGGGAGAGGCCAATACTGTTGGTTTTTTTTTTATATGTGGCAGTATCAACAATTTCAATCAACTGGTTCTTTGAAATAAAAGTAGTGATTTTGCACTTCGACGCGGAGCGGACATTTTGCGACCTATAGACATTTTGCGAAGTGGACGTTTTGTCAATGAGCTAATTAATTGATTTGAATTTTTTTATGCTTATTTGATAAAAAAAATGTGTGGCGATACTGAAAGATAATATATAGGTACATAATATTTTTAATTTAATACTTATATTAGTTTAAGTGTATGATTGAAAGTAGTCGTGAATGTAAATTGGATATTTAAAAGAAAATGTCGGTTATTTCGAGATTTGGTCATGCTCAACCGATTGCGATCAAACTTATCTACATAAGATTATAATTCTGAACAATATTTGTAAAGTGGTCGTATACATTGGAGATATTTATGGGGTGTTTACAAGGGTGTGGTGACGTTATATACTGAAAATGTACATCATTTCGGCAAAATCTGGAGCAACCGGTGGGCTGTGTGCTTGTCAGCCACCAAAGTGGTAAAACAGCTTGTTATTCTCCTTTTTTTTAACTAATTGCGAATAAGGCCAACTGCGAATTAGTTAACTGTCAATTTGCCATTACATATTTTGAATGTTGCCAATTGCAAAAGCAAATAATTAATGTAGGGATGTTTTTTTGTAATGAAATGACTGTACTTAGTTACTTGAGTAATTACTTGTTGGTAGTTCAAACATCATTTTATGAATGAATGAATGAATGAATGCATTTATTTATATTCAAGCAACAAAGGCTCATTATTTGTTAGTATTACTTATTGTATGTTAGTAAAATAAAAGTAGGTACAAATATTTACGACGGCCATTCCTGCACCATCCCCCCCGCTATGGCACAGCAATGGTTTACGTGGCGACTGTCCAGTCTTCTCGCAATCATGTTCAAGATGCTGTTGCCCCCCGCTCGCACCCTGCGCACCAGGGACGCGCATCTCTTATGCATGGTTGCGTAAAAGCAATCCACGCGGGCCTCTGCGAACATCCCTGATGCGCTACAGAAGCGCGGCAGCCCCAGCAGCACCCTGAACGCATTATTATATTGCACGCGAAGGGCGTTGTAAACCTTTTGAGTATATCTAGCCCACAGGCTGCACGTATAAAAAGAGGTACAAAAAGCTCTAAAAAGTGTTATCTTCACGTCTCGTGACCACCGCGCAAACCGGCGGGCCAGCATATTCGCTCTCACTGACAACGCCCTCCGCTCCCTCTCAATGTCATTATCGTCTCCGAGGTCGGAAGCCAACACATGACCAAGGTATTTAAACTTAAACACTCTTTGTAATGTATGGTTATTTAATAAAACCGGTGGAATTTGGTCATATCGTTTGCTCCCGCCCCCGAAGACCATAACATGGCTCTTCTTAACATTATAGGCCATGCCGTGTGAGAGTGCGTACGATTCACATTTGGCCACCATAGTCCGCAGACCACAGACAGATGCACTCAGCAGCGCCATGTCATCCGCATAGCTGATGTTGTTGACGCAGACACCATCCATATAACAACCAATCCTGGCGCCGCTGAGCTCCTCTATTAAATCATTCACATACAGATTGAAGAGCGCAGTCGAGGACAGCCCCCCCTGCCTCACCCCGCACTCCAATCCATATGGTTCAGATAGTGCGCCTCCCCATCTCACGCTATTGACCTGGTTTCTGTACCAATACTTGAAGATATTAATAAGTTCTGGCGGTAACCTAGCCTTTTCAAGCTTTTCCCATAGAATGTCGTAAGAAACCAGGTCAAACGCCCTGGACATATTGAGGAAACATGCGAAGACTGGCGTTTTGCGCTTAGTATAATACGAGACAGTGTGCTTAAGACACAGTATAGCGCTCTCTGTTGACAATTTGGGTTTAAATCCGAACTGGTTGTCATGCAGTTTAATGAAGTTATTTAACTGTGTATTAAGCACACTGTCAAACACTTTAGCTATTACTGTTGCCAACGAAATGGGTCTATAATTATTCTTATCTGCAATATCGCCTGTCTTGCTTTTGACTATAGGCACGACTATTGTACGGATCATATCAGCCGGCATATAACCGTGGCCCAAATAAATGTTAAAAAGCAAAAACAGTACTCGAGATAGGTGCGGGCCGGCAAATTTAAGGTGCTCAATACTGAGCCCGTCGTGTCCGGGAGATTTACCTCTAGACATAGACTTAATTACGGCAGCTATTTCCTTGGCTGAAAAGGAAATCCTCCTTTCCACCTCTGGCTCAATATTCAGCATCGACTGGGATGGCCCGAAAGGCGACTTTATGATAAAGTGATCAACGAACAGATTAGCAATACTCGCTGGCTCACTCACACCCCCAACGCTCACAGGCTGACGCGGCCTACACTGCAACCTGTTGGTGTGTTTCCAAAAAGAGCGGAAATCATTATTTGAGTGGTGAGAAGCTAGAATATCCATCTTTAACTGAGTTTCATGATCTTGACACCACTTTAAACGCGATTTGAATATTTTTCTAGCCTCACACATTTCCGTGTACGCTACACCTGTTGCAGGCTTACCCTGCAAGTCCCATGATTGGAATTTCAGCCTGGCCATCCTGTGAGCCTCGGCAACATGTTTATTCCAGCCCGCTACAATCCTTTTTCTAGGATTGTTATTCTCACGACCCATTATAGACGAAACCTTAAGGGCCTCCACTATACTATGATACAAATTATCTATTACAGCTTTATGACCACTATCGCCACACATTCTTTCACAACAGTTGAGCAATTCGAATGGGAAATCAATATTTTTCAACTTTTCATGACAACTCTTTCGATATATTTCAGTCTGCGCCTGTGTCCTTTCTCCCCATATAACACTATTTAAACATTGAGAGTTGTTGTTGTTGAAATATTTTGTAGGTATAACAGTATTAACATTACATTCGATAACAAGAGGGCAATGATCGGACCACAAGACGTCATACCTAACATACACATTCTGAACAGATTTAACTGCTGATTTTGTGACTAAACAATGTTCGAGCCATCGTCTTGCTCCGTTTATATCACTTACATATGTATGGGTGTTAGTAGCTATGCCTAATCTGTCAAAATCAACACAAGACCAGTCTTGGTCAGCGCAAAAGTTCAACATTTCATAGTAGAATTGTTCGTAAGGATGGGCATTATAGTCTCCAAGCATATAAACACAATCTACACTACAGCTGTCTACAATCGCACCCACCGAGCTCATTGTATCCGTAAACTCCGCCAAGTTCACTTTATCATCCGTAGGCATATAGACGCACATCACTAGGAAAGACCTTTCGTCTAACATTACCTTAACTGCACAAATACGTGGATTATCGCAGTCGATTACAACCACACTTTGAAAAACACTGTGCCTCCATAGCAATGCCACGCCCCCATAAGGCCGGCCTCGTACCACGCCCGCCGCCGCGTCCATCGCGGACACACCAGTACTGCCGAATTCACTGCTTATGGTGCTTAAAAGAGGTATTTCCTCAGTGAATAACCACGTCTCCTGCAACCCAATGATATCTGACGTCTTACATAGATCACGTACATTGTCAATGGAACGCTTGATACTTTTACAATTAAATGTAACAAATTTGTATGTACCCATATTTATTTCTTTACTGGAGCCGCTTCGTCTCTTTTAGTAGACGTTACATTTTTACGGGTTATTTTAAAATTAACGAAACGACGGAATATTATTCCTTGTGGCCATATTTTATCGTCAAGAAACAGAGATATTTTGGATTGTGGTACGAAGAATTTATATGCGTTGTAATCACATTTACGCTTAATTGTGATTTTTTCTAAATTCACTGTTTCCTGGGTCTTTTTAGAAATATATTTTACAATATCTGACTCGCTTGTATTTTGATGAACATTCGTTATGAAAATAGGTACTGTTCGTTCAGCAGCTCTGAACATTTCATCAGGTTCCACTAGGACGGTTCCTGTTTTACCTTCGATGCGATTTTTCGACTTTTTCACTCTTCGCTGAACCAGTGTCCATCCTTTATCATCCCTCATAGTTGACTGCGCATAGGAAAAAATCTTTATCGGTGTCACTGCCGCGCCCGCGATCAGCTGATCTTGCGGCGTCTCGACACTGCTAGGTACATGTTGATGTGAGTCATCGCACACTTCGACATCGCTTGCTCGTTCCGATACTAGGCCGGTCGTTTGTAAATTACCCTCTGGCTTTTTACAAATAATCGATCGGTACTGCAAACTACAATCTTTTGCAAATGTATTACAAGTAACACTATTTAATATATTTTTTTGTCATCAATAGGTATTTTGTTATGTGATTTGTTTTGTGTGCTGCAGTTAGCTTGAATAAAGGCATTTTTCTTTCTTCTTTCTTTCTTTCAAAATTGGACCGATCGCGTCCATGGGCGCCAGTAGGAATAATTTCCAGGTGGTGCATATTTTAGTTTTCGTTTTCGAGTAGAAATTTTATTCGGAATCAAACATTTGTAGAGCCCATTTATTTTATATGTACCCAGTCGTCACGGCTCACACATATTTGTTCGCAACGATCGAAATTGGTTTAAAAATTGTAAGTTGGTGCGCCAGGAGTACCTGGATCGATATTAATCGATTTCCATTACTTCTCTGAACGCACCCTTTAATGTACCGCTACTCCGCACCAGATAGCACCAGCATAAATGGGATGAACTTAACAGAGAAAGCGCAATACAGTTTCTAAGCAGTACGAAAGAGACCGACTCTTGTCAAAGTCAATCGCAAATGAACTAGAAAGTTCATAAATGTGAAAGAGACATAGATTCTAGATGACAGGGACAGAGCTACGTTCGAAAACCGAGTGAACAAATCGCGAGTGACTAATAGTTAACTTTTATTTTCAGTGAATGCACACTGCGTCTGTTTGAAAAATTAATACTCCCTGCCATATTCGTTTCCATAGATTAGTGTCTGTGCGCGCCGTAATTAATTAATCAGTGCAAGCAATATATAAAGCATAAAATATGAGTGACATAAGGCGTTTTTTGTGCAAGAAAAAAAAAAGATTGAAAATGAACAGTTTAATGCTTAAGATTGTCCAAGTACTTCGGCACAGCAAAGTACTAGTAAACTGAATTAACAACACAACAAACTTCAGTTAATATTTATGATGCGGGTTTATATCTGGATTCTAACGTACCTATTAGTGATGAAATACGGTTTGAAGTGCTCGAAACACCGTCGAAACCTTCGCAAGATCATCGATCCATTTATCGTTCGCCAAGCAAAAAATATGAAAAATTTCATGAGTGTGCGAAATCACATGCAAATAGCCAGTGGCATCGTGAATCGGTTATACGTTCTAGAAAAATTCTAGCAATCATGCAAACAAAAAAAAGACTTATGAACAGATTGATACTGAATATAACAGGGAAATTTCAGAACACAGAAAAAACTTCAACCCATTATATCTTTGGTCTTATTTTGTGCTACGCATGATTTATGATGTATCATATCATGCTTATGTATCATCAGTGTTCAGGTACGGCATCATCATATGGGGTAATTCAACAGAAATAGACAGCCTTTAAAACCCAAAAAAAAATGCATTAGTAAGCCATTATTTAAAAAACTCAAAGTGCTACGAGTACCATTACCCTGCCTTTATATTTTCGAAGTATGTATCTTTGTCAAAAAATATCCCCATCTATTCGATAAACTTGGTGACTATGCGAATAGCCGGACGAGACATAAAAACAGGTTAAATTTACCTCTAATTAATATAGAACTATTTAGAAGGAATGTTTACTGCATGTGTATCAGAATATTTAATAATCTTCCATCAAGCCTGACTAACCTACGTATGACATTATTTAAGAAACAATTATTTGACATTTAAACGAAAGAACGACATATTAAACAAAATGTATTACAATATTAATGATTTCCTGAACGATACAATAACATTTAACAATACCTTATAATGTAATTTATTTTAGCATATAGTTATGAATAGGTATGACATGAAAAAATTGCACGCCGTATGTGGCAGAATGTGAGGAAACAAAGCATTTTGTAAAATCTCTTGTACCATATTCTAGCAAATAAACTATTTGATTTGATTATCTCTTCGAAGAAAAACAGAAAATGGGTCAGTTTTCAAAAACTATACTACATTTCCGAGTTGAGGCAGGATACGGTTTTTAAAAGACCACTTTTCATCTGGTTCGAAAAATGCCCTCTATGCATCCCATCAAGTACCAAACGAAAATATCGAAACCTGGGCTGATGTTCTTCGTGAAACCATTACTGATGAAGCAAAAGAAGCGGCATACTTTTCAATCTTGGCTGACGAGACAGCGGATATAAGCGGGACTGAACAGCTTTCAATGGGAAACACAGTTACGTAATACTGGAAGAATTTTGGTACAGACCACTTAAAAAATTAGATGCTGCATCGATTTCTGAAGTTATTATATCTTTTTTGACATCATGTGGTTTAGATCTCAACAAAATGGTTGGGCAAGGGTATGATGGTTGCTCCACGATGGCTGGACATGTTGGTGAAGTGCATAAAATAATTTATGGTAAATATCCCAAAGCAAAGTATTTCCACTGTGTTAGTCACATATCTTGTTGTCAATGATTTAAATAATTTGAGTGAAATAAGTAATACTGCTGGAATGATTAAGGAAACTATAACTTTTTTTAGAGAGAGCATTTTACGGTAAAAAAACATTCCAAATATTCCCTTGTTTTGCAAAACCAGAGGGTCTGCAAAGTACAAAAGTATTCGAATTTTCCCTCAAAATTTCACCAAAATTGTAGAAGCTCTTGTAGCTTTCAGAAGATCAAGCCACTAATTCTAAGACAAAGGTTACAGCTTACCAACTGCGCACTGCTTTGACCACTACAAATTTTATTGTGGCATTGCATATTATTGCTAATTACTCGGCAAAGCTTGAGCCTGTCTGCTACCAGCTTCAACAAGTGGATTTAGACATGAATTCAGTGAATAACCACATTTGCAAACTCATTAAAATAATGAGTCATAGACAAAACGCATCGCAGGACTTTACTGCTATATTTGGAGAAGCTAAACAAAGTTGCGAAGACCTTAATATCGAGATTAAATGCCAACGAGTTACGAAACGACAGGCTCATCGATCCAACCAGCCATCCGAAAACGGTGAAGAATTTTACAGTAGAGCTTTATACATCCCTTACCTTTTTTCAATCATTTCTTCTTTAAACTAAAGATTTTCTGAAACACATTAAAAGCATTTTCTCTGTTACAACTACACCCAAAAATAATAAAAGGCCTCAGTAAAGAAGAATTTCTTAGAACTGAAAAAGACATTGAAAATTTGTATGGCGATCTTTTACCTAATTTTATTTCAGAAATCACAACTTGGTTTGAAATGTGGAAATATTCACAGCCAGCGGCAAATAATATCAGTGGAGTTGATCGATATGAAAAATATCTTATAGACTACATCGACGAGGTATACGATTTATTTCCTACGGTAGCAGAAACCCCGCCGGCTGCAGTTGCTCTTTAAATGAGAATTGTGTAATTTATTACTGCCTACTAATTATTGTGAATAAAAAAATGATTTCCAACAGACGGCTTTTTATTTCAATAATTCCTCGAGATGCCCAAGGGGTGCAACTTGTTGAGATGCTTCTCAATATGACGAGAGCTGGACTTCAGGTTCTTGTAAATTTCTTTTGAACACATATTGAGAACACCTTTTTTTTTCTTTTTGAAGATTTGAAATTGATTAGGTTTAATGTTAAATGTTATTATTAATTTGGTTAAATGTCGTTGAAATGCAAAGTACAAGTGTAATCTCAATATGTGTAATAATAAATTTCACCAAGTGCCATTAATCAACAATATAAATATTTTCTAATTGAACATTGGCATTTTTAGTTGAAAGTTAGTATTAAACCATGGAGCATTCATTGTCATGCAGGTTTTAATATCGTTTCTGTTAGTTCTATAACATGGGAAGCAAAATATAAATAGACTATTATAATATTGGAGAGTGATATTCTTTAAACAATAATACTGTATTGGTATGTAGGTTTGGTTGGGCAACAGATAGAAGATTCGGACGTGTGCAACGCCCCTGGTTTTGCACACGTCCATAACCCATTGTAACCACTTTTCATCGGGTGGGCCGTGTGCTTGTTTGCCACAAATGGTATAAAAAACTACTATCTATTTTTTATTACCGATTAAAAAAAATGTACAGTTTCAAGTGTCTTCAGTTTCATTTCGTTAGATGCCGCTAATGAGCTTAGACTATTTTGTTCGAAACCTAAAAAGAGTATACCATTGTAATCTAAATAAAAACAATTAACCAAAATTGAACAGGGCCTTATCTCGAAACATTGACGAGCATGAAACGAAAAAAAAATTATATCTTGAAAAAGTCTAAAAATAATATTAGATATTCAAGACGTTGTCATTGTTACGGCTCGATATTAAAATATGGCTTTTTGTCAATTACGACACACTCTTCTATGGGACTACGCTCATCCAAAGGCGAATAGATAATGTTAGTAAACACTAGACAGATAAGCAGCAGACAAGAAGTGCACTCACGAAGTCGATGCCGGGCAGCGCGTCGTCGGGGTCGGGCGCGGCGCGGCGCGGCGCGGGCGGCGCGCGGGCGGGCGCGCGGCGTGCGCGCGGCGCGGCGGGCGGCGCGGGCGCGGCGCGGCTGCGCTCCTGCAGCAGCCAGTCGCCCGTCTCCACGGGCCGCGTGATCTGCACGGCCTGCTCCAGGCAGTACACCAGGCTGATGATGCTCGTGTAGCCGAATCGGCTGAAGTTTAACTCCTGCTTGTATCGATCCCTGTGAACCACATTTTAACGTGTCACGTTTCTGTCCTACCTTACGAGTCACCTAGGGAGGGACTGTGTCCGCATACGCGAGTATGACGAGAATCATATCTAATTTTATTAAATTCAGCACCAGTGTAATAAGCCTACCTGTATAATTTAATTAGATCGGTGCACCACACCCCCTCTGGTGCATCTGTAATTATCTTCAATATATCTTGTTTTAGCTGCTCAAATTGGAGTGCTTTTGCACTGTGCCCACCTGTGAAACAAAAATGTGGATCAAACTATACCAATCGATGTGTTTCTATAAAATTTTCCACATTCATATAGCTCTTAAGCTTTGACTTTTTGACTTGGACTTAAATTAGGTATAATCCAAGTCAAAGAAATACATAAGCCCGCGCACACTCCCAGTCTGAGCCAACGATTTTCAGCTGCGTGCACTGGTAGATGCGACTTCTGTCACTTACGTCTGGGCCGCACCATGGCGCATGCCGCACTGTCTGAAATAGCTGTGCACGTATACAACGGCTCTACAGAGTTCAGTGACATGCAAGTCCAACCTTAATCAACTACTTTCGAAAGGGCTTTCCTCATGGATCAACTGCGTATGGACAACTAGTTATAGAATGTGTTCCTAATGAAATGACACAACTACGCACAAATAAATACAATTTACATCTCTCATATTCGGTAAGTAGGTCCTTATTACCCCCAAATGGGGCTTGTAGGTGACCAATTAGCGCTCTAGGGTAATAATGTATCTATAAAAGCCCTAGCACTTCACTCTTTTCAAAAAGTTCGCCTAGGTACATCTAACCATCATACTGGCAATAGACATCATGCATTCAGCCCAATGACAAAAGAGGTCGCATCACTATTCAGCCTTATCTTCGTATAATTATAATAGTCATCAATTTTAAATATAGAACGGCGAAGCTCTGTTTCGTGCTTGAAAAAAAAAGGGAAGAAAAAAGGCGGGAATAGAAAACTTTTACTATTAACCAATTAACATACCCAAAAAACACCTGTCCCTAAAATTTGAAATTGTTCTTTTTATAGTTCGAGGATGCAATTGATGCTTACACCCGAGCTAACTACTCTGCTTTACATCTCGATCGATTTAAAATTTAACTAATAAACATTTTATTCTTGTAATGCCGATTTTTGTCTTACCTCACAATCGAGATGTAAAGCAGAGTAGTTAGCTCGGGTGTAAGCATCAATTGCATCCTTGAACAATAGGCGCCCTCGCTGCGCTCGTGCGCCTAAATATCTCGGGCTGCAATTGATGCCTTACAGAACATGTGTCAAATTAGGGCGCATTTGAAGGGCCACTGTTCAGCTAATAGTGTTAGATAAATAATTAGGTTTCAAATGCAGCCGTTGGCAGATACTATCAATTGCAACTGGGGTTACCAGATGGAAAAATCAAAAGAACGGAGAAAAAAACCTGAGTTCCATTGAAAAATCTTAAGATTTAATACAGACAGTTTCAGAAATTGAGCAAGAAAAGCTGTGATTACCTATTATCATTTTGTCAAATACTGTTGGCAAGTTGCACGTCGTATAATTACCGTCCTAGACCACGTATAGAACGAAACGAAACGAAACGAAACATTTCCGAATATGAAAGAGGGAAGGGAACCTACCGAAGTCTTTTGTTCAATATGTAACAATTATTTTTCAATTAAGTTCAAGGGAGCTGGTGATATCGTAAAAATTACTATTGTAATTTTTACGATAAGTTGTATTATTCTAAGAAATCCTGAGATTTCATGAGATTTGCAAAATACGGCCGCAATTCTGAAATGAGTCCAAAAATCCGGAGATCTCAGAAGAGATCTGTTCTGGTAACCCTAAATGCGACTGTCTATGCTTCATTTATGCGGCAAATAGGTCGGCATCCCAAGAGGTATACACATAACATAAATACACATTTTAGACATGTGACTGGTTAGGTAATCTCCAGTGTAACTGCCATTATGATCAAGTGATCAATTAAGTAGTACCTATAGTGAGTGCTACTAATTATCATTTACCTATTTCAAATAACGAATCATTCCATAACACGCTAATTGCCATGTTAGATATATTTGGTACAAATTATTTACCTAAATTTTATGTTACTAGTTGTGCCCGCAGCTTCGTTCGCGTTTTTTAATACTTTTGCAGGAAAGTAACCTAAGTTAAGTCTTATAATATAACATCAGCTATCTACAGTAAAGAATGGTTTGGTAGACTTATGTCTAAAGAATGTCCAAAAATAACTCCCATCAAAAACGGATTAGGCACTTCCGAGATTACCTGTTCAAATTCAAATATTTATTTGCAATAAATAGGGTACATAGTGGTGTTATATTAATAATGATAATGACCTATCCTATTTAGCCATCACAGTGGCATGCAAAAATTTAACTCACATCCAATTAAATTTAATGTTATTAGATTACAAACAGGTATAATATAAGACTGTCTGTTATTACGCCATATTAACAATAGATAAGATTAGCGGAATCGATACAATTTTTTATATTTTATTTTTATTAATAATAAAACAATAATTGTTAGAAAAATAGAATAACCTCCTTCAATATATTGACTTACAAAGTTTATAATAATTATATAATATGATGATGAATTAGAGTAAAAATATTTAGGGCGGGATATCTATGTCATTATTTAATTCTGTTCAGTTCAGTTCAGTTTTTGGTTTATGGCTCCGCTTGCAAATTGCTGCGACTCTGCCAGTGTCAACGTCCAGGAGTGTCATATTTAATTCTGTCACTGAGTAGTAACTCTTATCAATCAGCCATACCATTAGCTGTCTACAATATTTATTTACAGGCAGGGTTTTAAATTGTTTAGGTATTTTATTGTAGATACGTCCACATATGACATAACAGTTTTTTAAATACATGCAGGTCCTAGGGACCTTTGATAATACTATTCTATCACAATTCCTCGTACCTACTCCTGGGATAAATGTCATGTGCAATTTTTAAAATTTCAGGATTCGTTCTAACGAACTTGGCTGCCTCCAAAATGTACCTACATTGATGGCAATGT
Source organism: Eilema caniola (assembly GCA_949126895.1). Classification (NCBI taxonomy): domain Eukaryota; kingdom Metazoa; phylum Arthropoda; class Insecta; order Lepidoptera; family Erebidae; genus Eilema; species Eilema caniola. The sequence continues at coordinate 158,108 of OX421478.1, forward strand.
GAGAATTTTGAATTTACCAAACAGGGGCTTACATGATTCCGATGGTGGTATTCCAGCAATGGCTCTGATACACTTTTTTTGTGCTCGGAATGCTCTATCTATATCTGTTGAGTTACCCCATAGAATCAGACCATAATTTAGCACCGAAGACACATAACCATGGTATGCAGTATAGTACCGTTTCGTGAGTAGAAGTGTTACGTAATTTGTACAGCACATAGACAAATTGACTGTTACAAATAGACAGACAAGAATTTTAAGAATTTCTTATTTCTCGTGTATAAATTCATTTGCATTCCTTAAAGAACTGTTATTTAAACGTTATACACGTACAGATTTCAACAACACAGAACCTAAAGCGATGTTCGGGACAGTGGCGGCAGTGCCGTGCCGCACGCGCGCGGCACGGTGCAGCGCGCTCCTCATAATAGCGGATGGCCTACCCTACGAGTAGCGGTACCGGTTTATTTATACTGTACCGTTCCTATGTTTTTTCTTCCACTTTCTCTTTCTACAAACTTTATAATGTTTGAAGACTTACGAGAGGTTACGAAATAATTTCTAAAAATTAAGTTAATGGGCTTCAAAGTTTTAATACCTACTTAATTTGCCGATAATGTTTTATGATTGTATAATGTAATTATACCTACCTAAACTTTTATTAAGAGGGAAACATGAAAATAAAAATAAGTGGATGAATTTTTTTACAGTAGGAAATATGTGTTTCCCTTCATCTACTCATTCACAGAACGTCTGCATTGCAAAACATCTATAGGTCGCAAAATGATCCTTTCGCGAAATTGAAGTTCATTACAACTAGAATTTATCAAAAACGTATAGGTATTTATTACTAGCTAATGCCCGCGGATAATTACGAATAACGATAAACACAAATATAATAGAATATTGTAATGTATTTTTGAGACGGGTCACTAAGGGCAGGTAGCTCAATCTCCCTCTCCGGCTCCGGAGTATAGTATACCTAGTATAGTTTTAGAAAAAGGGTCTTAGAAGGCTATCTTTGACTTTTTAAGATATTCTGAATTGTGAATGCACTTTTTGCAGAATTTTGGCTAAATTGTACTGTTAGCAAGAGAAATACTAAAAGTTAAAAAATATATTTTCGGTGCTAATCGATCCTATTTCATGTGGGAATCAAGACTTAATTTCTTACCTTCCACCTGATGGGAAGTAGTTACCGTGGCCTATGGACTGAGACCATTTAAGTAAGGTATGAGTTAAAGAAATGACAGAAATCACCAAAAATTTTGCCCATACATTTAAAATCTACTCAAATTATAATTATCTCTAAATGATACCACTTCTTACTGTATTAAATCAAAAGACTCTTGAAGACCAAGTGATACTTGCATACACAACACCACCCAACTTATGTAATTCTATAATACAAACTTTTAAACTATGACATTCCATTTCATGATTTACCATAACGTTAACAGAAATGAAGATGATCATGGTCATTATGATTTGGCATGGTTGTACCTCAATAATATTATTTTACACACATTATTACATAATAATAAGAATGTGGGGAGGGCATCTTGGCCTCGGAAGCTATCGGGATAATCTCTGTAAAGTGGTAGCAAAATACGACTTACTTAACATATAAAAAATTTACATATTAAAATATGGTAATACCACAGTAATACCGAGGAACAGTGTTTCTGTACTGTGGATAATAAATACTAAACATGCGGGCAATTCCCACGGATACCATAGTTCTTTTTGATCAGGATCAGAAATCCGTGTGGGTGGGTTGAGAGCAACAGCTAGTGTATACTAAAATAAAAAAGGAATATATTTAAACTTACTCGAAGATGTATGTCGCCCTGAGTCGTCATCTACTTCTCTGCTACATTGCTCAGCACTAGGCTCTTCATCTAAATACTGGGAGCTATTATACAGAGGTAACCGTTTTCTGAAGAAGTTCTTCACAGCATTGCTGCTATCAATGTGTGAGTACTCTGGCTGACTGGCAGTGTTTTCCCTATGCTCTATACATTTGTTACTATGCTGCCGCTGCACATTCACTTCACCGTTATGTACACTGTTACTTAAACAAGGTGAACTGTGTACCTCCTCAGATTCTAATGTGACTTTAGTTTTGCTACATGTTATATTCGGTTTGCTTACTGTTATGTAAGACTCAGGGGGACTTGTGTCTGGTTTGCTTAATATTACGTGAGAATTCCTAGGAGGTACATTTGGTTCACTTTTAGTGAATGATTTTCTAGGCTCTTCTGATTGTAATGCTGTATTTTTTCGGTTAAATGATCTAGAAATGAGATTATCTCTAGAAGGGCTCACTAGCTCCTCTGGCACGCTTCTTCGTTTTGGATTACTGTGAATGTTACAACACTAGAATTAGAAAGTACAATTTATATAACATTTTAAGACTGCAATTACTGGATTAGTAAAGTTTTGGGCAATATCTGAATTATCATTAGTTAAGTGAAGGTAAACCAGTCAGAAAATATTGAATACACAAAATTTCAACTCAACTCACAATCTGCTGGTGCTTGATGATTTCTGTTTTTGAACAAACTTATCTATGTGTTTTAAAGTATCAGGAACTATTAGTGTTAGCACAGGGTTACTTGTAGGCCCACTAAACTAAAACAAACAGAAAACGTCCACGATATAAACTCGAAGTTGTTTTTCAAATGTTAAATAAAGTTTTATGACAAGGGATTACCAGAAAACAGTCGTTAAACCTCTCCTTCAGAAATTCTACAGGATTGGTATGTCCATACTTGCGAAGTGGTACTGGTGCGCCGATCATATTTCGATAATCGCGCAAAAGCGAACGGACGTCTACTTGCGTAGGGCTAGATACCACTAATGATCGGAACACTGATTTTAGTTGCTCGATTTCGTCACCCATGATTAGAGCCTGCTAGACCTAAAATACTAGTGTTTAGCACAATTATTGTTCAATATATTGCAAGTATTACTAATTAAGAGGTATCCGGTATCAAAATTATATTATACCGGCAACAATACATGGCACGAGGTATTTTTAAGTAGCATACAGACTCTTAACAGTTTGATAGTTTTAAACTTAAACAAGTAAGCTAAAGTAACTATATCTAACTTTACAAACACATGCCCTCAAATGCTGATTGTTTTTATTAGAGTACATATATTATATTACATAAATTAAAAAGTCTCACAAACTAAAACAAAATTTTAAATTGTTTTTTTATGAAATGACCACAGACTACATGCTAGTTATATACAGTTATATATTTGACATGTATGACAGTGTTGACAGCGCGTACAGCCTATGCAGCGTAAAGACAATAATATTGTCTTTGCGCTGCATAGGCTGATATTATCACAGAGTAAGTACTTAATACATCTACCTAAGTAAGTACTATGGACAAGATTCTACAGGACGAGAAGATTAGGCACCAATCCCACGAACCACGTTGATTTACACATCATTAAAATTAAGCGTCATGGTTCTTGGACCCTGATGTTCGATCGTGATATTAGATCGCAATATATTCTTCTTCACAGAGCCATTAATCAAGAATTGAATTGAATATATTCTTCTTCTAGACGTATGATATACCTGCAACATTCAATACCCGGCCTCACAGGTATGGGTATCTCCATAGATTATTATGTGGTATCTCCACATACCCGATACAAAGACCCGGTATCAAAATATAGTATATAATTGTAGAACAAAAGTTGTTACTTATGGTGCCTGCTACCTACTCCTGGGAGGATAATTACAAATAACCCTGTAGAAGATGTGGTTTAAAGGTCTCGTTACCAGGCCATAAAATCTTCAAAAAAAAATGACAATTGACATTCACATTCATGTCAAGTCAATTGTCATTTTTTAGAATAGAAAAAAAGTGTCTTGTTTTGATGGAGTGAGGTTGATTTTAAGTTCGAAAGTATTACGTAAGGTTAAAGCTGATTTTACTGCTACCAAGATGTCTTTTTTATTAAGACGCGCTCTTGGTACAGGATGCTCTGTAGGGCGTAAGGCTTTGAACAATGTCAAGAGCCCAATGATCCAGCGTGTAGTCGCAAAATCCGATCAAGCCGCTCCCGAAGTGGAAACCCGACCTACTGTAGCTAAGATAGACCCTCTTCAGAAATCCCAGCTCGTAGATTTCGGCAAGTACGTTGCTGATTGTATGCCTAAATATGTTCAGAAAGTACAACTAACAGCTGGAAATGAGCTGGAAGTTCTCATAACCCCTGAGGGAGTGGTGCCAGTCTTGCAGTTCTTGAAAGACCACCACAGCGCACAGTTCACCAATCTTGTCGACATTGCCGGTATGGACGTACCCAACCGCCCATACAGATTTGAGATAATTTACAATTTGTTATCTTTGCGCTATAACGCCAGGGTACGAGTCAAGACGTACACGGACGAGCTTAGCCCTATCGACTCCGCTAATGATGTGTTTAAAGCAGCTAACTGGTATGAAAGAGAAATCTGGGATATGTACGGTGTATTCTTTGCCAACCATCCAGATTTGAGGCGTATCCTCACTGATTATGGTTTTGAGGGACATCCATTCAGAAAAGATTTCCCGCTTAGTGGATATGTAGAAGTACGTTATGATGATGAGCAAAAGCGTGTAGTGGTGGAGCCTCTGGAACTAGCCCAAGAGTTCAGGCGTTTTGAGCTCAGTGCTCCATGGGAACAGTTCCCCAACTTCCGCAGCAATCCAGCATCTGAAGAAATTATCAATCCTGGAGATGATAAACCAAAACAGTAAACAAAATCATTAAGTATGTTTATTTGCAACGTGTAAAAATATTCATTAAAATTATGAAAGTTAGTATATTATTTTTTTGCAATTTACAATTATATGGAGCATGATTTGTGAAGATGTCTTAGAAATAGATAAAAATAAATATGATAATCATATTAGAAATGAGTTAAAATTAATGGTCTCAATTTTTTTTTCAAATTGTGACTACATCCCCTATCTATTTCATTTAATGAATCGCATTACAGTAAAGTTGATTGTTAAAACTTATCAATTCTAGTCAATTGTTAACCTTTTTTATGCACATGCAATTCTTCATAGCTGTCATACACACTGTAGGTGATACATACATACATACATATAATCACGCCTTTATCCCCAGAGGGTTAGGCAGAGGTGAATTGACACCCACATTTCACCAATCTGTATTCGGTCCCACATAATTCTACTCTGCCGGGAACCACACTACAATTACAATATGGGGCAGTGTGCCTCTATCAATATTTGCCAAAATTCCCCTCCCTGATTGGCTAATTCCCGCCTCACCCACAGTACTGCAACACAATTTTATTCTAAACAGCTCTAGAAATTAGTATGTATTATTATTATTCTCTTTATTCATTTCAAAAAACTTACAAATTATATTTTTAAATACATATAAAAAAAAACAAACATCTATTTAAAAATATAAAAAGTAGTGTCCCACCGGTATCGGATACAAGGACCAAGCTACCGGTGGTTAGGGCTCCAGAGAGAGGAACTTTCTCACGATGCGCGCCGTATCAAGGAGCACTGCCCTCTGCATCTGGCCCTTGATCCAACCATCTAACCCGAGCCTCTTCAGGTGTTGGTCGAGGCTCTTTGCTATCAGTCCGTTGACTGACACGACTATCGGTACAATGATTGCAGAGTCAACATTCCACATGTCGACAACCTCGTGAGCCAAGTCTGAGTATTTGATCTGTTTATCTTTCTCAGCTTTCACGAGATTCTCGTCATGAGGAATAGAGACATCGACAATCAATGCTCGGCGTTCGAATCGGTCTATCACCACAATGTCAGGCTTGTTGGCTACAACAGTCCTATCAGTGATGATAGATCGATCCCAGTACAATGTGATATGACTATTTTCTAGAACTGGCTCAGGAACATACCTATAGTAAGGCACCTCAACATCTACAAGGTTGTACTTCAGAGCAAGTCGCTGATGGATTATCCTGGCTACTTGATTATGTCTGTGCAAATACTCGCCGTTAGCAAGACGAGAACAACCGGAAGTAATATGTCTGAGGGATTCACCAGGTTGGTGACACGCTCGACAAATGTCAACTGTGCCATCCCTCATGATATACTTCCGGTAGTTATTCGTCTTGATAACTTCGTCAGCAATTGCACAGACGAAACCTTCGGTTTCCCCAAAAAGGTCACCGAAACGTAGCCAGGATACAGATGCTAATAGGTCTACTTCGGGCCTGTGGAGGGCCCGATAGAACCTGCCATGTAGCTCCTTACTCTGCCATACCTCCCTGCGGCTATCAGTGCCAATAACTGTAGGCCTACGCCAGTTCCCCTTAGCCAAACCGAGCGGGGTGAGCCCGACATCCACGTTGACTACATCACGATGCATATCCACGTTGGACTTAAGAAAATAGTCTCTGAGATTGCACACCTCGCGATTATGAAGGGTCTTAGCATTTAAAAATCCTCGACCCCCACATTTCCGCGGGATGTACAATCTCATGACTGACGATCGTGGATGATGCATTCGAAATGCAGTCAACTGAGTCCGGACTTTCCTATCAATGGTATCGAGTTCAGTCTGAGTCCATTTGAGTATGCCAAAGGAGTACATCAAGACTGGCATGACCCAACTGTTACAAGCACGCACCTTGTTACCACCTGATAAAAGACTGTTAAGTACCTTTTTCAGGCGGCCAAAGAAACGTTCCTGTAGCATTTGTTTCATGCCGGCCTCATTAATGCATAACGCCTGTGACATACCCAAGTACTTATAGGTCTCAGCTACGAGGAGTGATCTCAGATTAGTGGAATCAGAGAGTTGTATACCCTCCGACTCCACCACCCGCCCTCGCTTTACATGAACGACTGCACATTTGTCCACACCAAACGCCATTTTGATGGAATTACTGAACGTTTCAGTTACCTTCAGTAAAACCATTAATTGAGAATTGGTGTGGGCAAATAATTTTAAATCATCCATGTAAAGCAGGTGGGATACCATCTGACCCTCTTTTCGTAGCCTATAGCCTAACCCTGAATTCACTAGTAAAGTACTAAGTGGGTTCAGGGCTAAGCAGAACCAAAGGGGACTCAGACTGTCCCCTTGAAAAATACCCCGCTCTATTGTTATCGGCTCGCCACTACCCAAAGCCTGACGTCACCCTGGATAGAAAAGAACCGACCTCCATTGCCCCATGCATGACTTTAAGAAGGTACATAGAGTTGCATTCACTTTATACAACTCCAGCACCCTCAAAAGCCATGTATGTGGCACGGAATCAAACGCTTTCTTATAATCTATCCAACATGCCGTCAGGTCCTTACGGTTGCGGCGAGCTTGTTGGCTAATAGCCATATCAATGAGGAGGAGCTCCTTAGTACCCCGGGCCCCATTCCTACATCCATTCTGAGAGGCACACATTATAGAATTATTATTAATATGATTGGTAATTTTGATTCTCAGAATGGATGTAAGAAGTTTATAGATCGTTGGCAGACATGTTATCGGTCTATAATTATTAGGGTCCAGAGTACTACCAGTTTTATGGAGCAGATGGGTAACTCCTGTCGTCATAAAAGCTGGTAGCGTCCCAGATTCAACAGCAGATTGAAATTGTGAAGCCAAAACAACATGCGAGCTCCGTAGCCACTTGAGCCAGAAATTGTGCAGTCCATCCGGTCCCGGAGACTTCCAATTAGACAGCGAATGGACCGCACAATCTACATCAGTGGCATCTATATTTATATTGTTCATTTCCGGAATGGTCTCGCATGCTCTTTCAACCTCACGCATCCAATCGCCTTCAGTGTGGCTAACGGGCACCGACCAGATACTGCGCCAAAACGCATTTGTGGCTTCAGCATCCGGCCGCCGCACGTCACCCACACTTTCCTCTGTTCGCTCCCAGCTTCTATACACCCACCTCTGGTCTCTTCGGAACATGCGATTAACGGTAAATCGATCGACACGTTTTTTGTATCTGCGGATACGATTTGCCCATGCACAGACTTTCTGCTTCAGGAAGTCAATACGCTCTGTGACCCGAGACGTATATTCTTGGGGACTGATACCAGTTCCCGCAAACGCTCGAGTCACATAGCGCATCACTCTAGGGCGAGTATTACCCGACCTGAAGCAGATTAGCTTACCAATGAGCACCCTTGCCTCGGCCACACGTCGTTCAATCCTGCATTGCCATGCTGGTATGGCAGACTTAGGTCGTATGACAGGGTCTTTAATAGGAAATTTAACACCTGCCATACGACATGCCGCTTATTATTATTATTATTATTAATCAGGCAGCAGTTGATTCAACTGATAATGCCTATATCCTGCTATTCTTCACCAGCTTATCTTAAGTTGATAAATATTTGTCAAGTCTGTTCTTGAATTGATTCACACTTTGTGAAGATATTACGTCTTCTGGCAGTATGTTCCATGTTTTGACAACTCTATTGCTTAAGAAATGTCTGTGTGGATTGTTATGTGAAAAGCTGGTACTCAGTTTCAAGTGGTGACCTCTGAGATGAGTATTTTGGTTTCGCAGAAATAAATTGCCAAAGCCTTCTATATCATAGTGGCCATTTAAGATCTTGAATGTCTCGATTATATCCCCACGTTCCCTGCGCTCTCTGAGTGTCGTGAGCCCCAGAATTTCTAAGCGCTGTTCATAAGGACGTCGTTTTTGCACATGTGGTACTTTAGTGAAACTCCGCTGCACTTTCTCTAGCATCTCAATGTCCTTTACGAAATATGGGCTCCAGATTTGGAACGCGTACTCAATAATTGGTCTGATGTAAGTTTTGTGAATTTTTAGCATCATTTCCGGTGTTATAACCCCAAAGGCCTTCCGAATTAAGTAAATAAGACTTTTGGCTTTCTTGGTAATCATTGTTATGTGTTCTTCCCACTTAAGGTTTCCCAATATTTTTACACCTAAGTCAGTTTGCACCTTTGTTTCAGTTAGCTGAGTACCTTCAAGTGTGTAAGTCTTGCGGGGGTTTCTGCTTCCTATATGTAATACTACTGTACACTTTGTTTTATTTAAGTTGATTAACCACTTCTTAGACCAGTTTGCAATTGTATTTAGGTCATTTTGGAGGCGATCATAGTCGATCCCCGCAAATATCTTGGTGTCATCAGCAAAGGTGCTGACATTGCATTGTAGGTCATGAGGAAGATCGAACGTGTAAATTATGTACAGTACTGGGCCCAATACTGAGCCTTGGGGTACCCCACTGTGTATCTCTCGCTGGTCCGAAATGCTGTCACCCACTCGTACTCTCAAAGTTCGCTGCCGCAGAAAGGCTTCAATCCAGGCAAGCAGCTTTCCCCGAATTCCCACGAATTCTAGTTTCTGCAGTAATCTCCTTGTTGGTACCCGGTCAAATGCCTTTTCGTAGTCTAGGTATATGACATCCGTTGGTTCTCCCCTATTGAAGTTGCCCGTCCATGCTGACAGGCAGGACCACAGATTAGAAACTGTGGACCGACGTGGGCAGAAGCCATGTTGATGATAGGCAATAATTTGGTGGTTTGCGATGAAATTCCGGATATGTTTAACTACTATTTTCTCCATAGCCTTACACGCCACACTAGTTAGGCTTATAGGTCTGTAGTTTGCCGCTTCCAACTTGCTGCCTTTCTTGAATATAGGAGTCACCAGAGCTGTCTTCCACATGTCCGGTAGAATTCCAGTCTCATATGAAGTTTGCATTATATTTGCTAGGTAATTATTAAGATCACATGTTTTGTATATCACAACAGGTATGTTGTCTGGACCAGGTGAGGAATCTGGTTTCATCTCACGGAATGCTTGTTCAATTTTATCTGGCGTAAACAGTATTTCTTCAATGGAATCCTCAACTCTCATCGTCGGTTCCAGTGTTGGCAAAGGTGTAGGTGGCTCCATTTGGAAAACACTCACAAATTGATCTGCAAAAATCTTTGCAATTTGTGAGGAATCGGTCACGACTTGTCCCTGTTTATCGTGCAAAATCGTTGGAATATCGACTTTAGATGTTACTTGCTTTCTGAGGTACGAGTAAAACCTTTTGGGGCCAGATTGTAGTAGGTCTCTTTCATATTTTATACGGGAAGCCCTGTTCAGGTTTACCAACTTGTTATTCAGTGTCCTGTAATCTGTGTAGTGTTGGTCCAGTCCAGTCAATTTATACCTATTCCATAGATCAAGTTTTTGGTCTATAAGCTTTTTAGTGTCTCTTGATATCCATGGTTTATATAAAGTTCGACGCGTAAGTCGTATTTGAGGTACATGTAACCGTATTGCTTCTTCAACTGCACTGTGTAGGATCTCGAATTGACGTTTTGCGCAGTCTGACTCATATAGTCTATTGGACAGCATGTGATGTAATTTTTCACTAATTTTATCATAATCAGCTTTAGCGTAATTCAGTCTAAATTTGGGATCCCTCTTTTGTTCTGGCAACATCAACTGTATGGTGGCAAGCAAGCAGATGTGGTCACTTTTGCCGACACTAGCCTGATGGTCTACACTGGCTATAAGTGTGTCATCGTTAGTTAGAACTAGATCCAAGAGGGAAGGTCGGTTGCCTAGTCGGAACCTTGTGTTCCCCATTATTAGTTGTTGCAGGTTGCTGTCTTTGTACCATTCTACAAAATTGCTTTCTATAGGAGTTAGGTAACCACTATCTTCCAGCGGCCACTTCACCACATTGTAATTAAAATCGCCCATTATCACCACAGTATTGGATTCAGCTACGTAGTTAAGTTGGGCAAGTAAGGCGTTGTCTTGGTCCATGGTTGAATTTTGACCTCTGTATAATCCGCACAGACACAATTTGATTTTTCCAATACAGACATCAACCCATAGGCATTCGGTGGCGGCATACTTTTTGTTGTAGGCGCTGTTAAGTTTAATTGCAATAGAACCGATTGTTTTTAATGCATATATTGCAACTCCACCACTACGTCTATCTATCCTGTCGTCTCTAAATATGTTGTATCCTGGGATATTTATTATGGAATCTTTTATCTCAGGTTTTAACCATGTTTCTGACACTACAATCAGTGTAGGTTTTAATGTATTCACTCGGACAGTTAATAAGTCCAATTTGGAAGTCAATGATTGGATATTTGTGTATAGCACAGTAATTGTTGTCAGTTTGGATGAGGGATCGCTGTTCATGACGTGTGAGCTTTGGCTAGGTTGGTTATGCTTTTGTGTTAGTATAGGTTTTTTATTCAATATTAGTGCTTGGCATTTATTATTTAGCTTTTCTAAGATTAATTGTCTGTAACAGTGTTGGTTTAGTTTTTTGTGGGGTTAGATTTTACGATCTTAGGATGACCCTGAACATATCTTATGGTAATGTCCCTCTCTCCACCATCAATACGCGTTTGGAGCTCTTCACGAAGGTAAATCATATACTCTCGCTGCAACGGTGTTTGATCCCCAGTGATGGACGATGGTTTCTCCAGACTATGTTTATTTTTGAGCACTTCCAACGCATCTCTCCTGCTTTTCATTACTACTTTTAGCGGACGTGGTTTGTTATTTCCACCAGTTTTGGGGGCTCCCAGTCGAAACAGCCGAAGTCCATCACAATTAACCGATTTGGTGACGGATTTAATAACAGCCGAACACGCTTCCCTATCATGCTCAATTCTTCGCTCTGGCTCCTCGCAAGTCGATTCCGGTACGTCGTAGATAATGAGATTATTGGATCTGTTGGCCCTCTCTGTCATTTCTTGGATAGCGGACTCAGTTGCGAGCATGTTTTGGCGCAATCGCAGTTGCTTAACCTCTTCAGTGAGATCCTTCAATTGTTTCATTAAGGTAGGCAACTGCGTTACAGCAGACCTGCATGTAGCACAAAGAAATGACATATTGCGGCCACTTTTAAGCTTCACTACTCGTACTTCGGTGGGTGTCAACTCATGACAGTCACTACACAGAACGATCTTGCAGGCATCACAATTAACGTGCGTCTTTTTATCACTTGGGACTTTATTACATTTTCCGCATTTTATTTGCTTGCTTTTTGGGGTCATTTTGTGGAGTTTGGATTTTTAGAGTGGCAACACTTTTTTGTAAAGGCAACGAAAACCAAACGCAACTTTCCAACAAAAAGTAAACTTTTCGAGGGTATGTGGAAAATATTTTAACTGTTGTAGTGTCACTTCGTGATTTAATTGCACTTATTTCTGCAGTATCTTGTGTTTTTGGACGTAAATAACACTTGCACAGCTTTCGCAGCGCTTGGTTTGCACTTTAATGTTGTTTTTATATTAACTTGCACACTTTTACTTGGGAAACTATTAAAAAATGTGTGAACACGGTTTTGACATAACTATTTTTTATAAAAAAAATTTGGTTGCCTGTAAAGTCGGTATACAGGCGAAAGTTTTACGTGACAACGACTTTGAGTGGTAAAATAATTTTAATGTGAATATTCATTCGTATAGTAGGAAGAAGGATGAAATAATAGTAACAATTTAAAACATTTATTTATAAAAAGAATTATAAACAAAATTAAATTTTAAATTATTAATTACAAGACATGAACCGGTGTGTATGCCTATCTCTCTCACTCTCTCTCTCGCTCTGTCTCTCTCGCTCTTAGGCGGGCTAACTGTGCTCGAGTGGAAGGGACGCGTGCCTTTCACTTTTTATGTCTGTCTCTCTCGCTCTTAGGCGGGACGCGTGCCTCTCACTCGCTCTCATTGTAAGCGCATAACGCGGAGCGTAACGCAGAGCGTAACGCAGTTTCTTGAAGTGTCGCCCGGCAAACCAATTTATAAGACGTTGTCACGTCAAAATTGAATAAGACCAGCGGTTCCCACTGCGGTTCCCATTTGGTGTCACGGGTTGGTATCCGCAACTCTGTGAATGCATTGGGTCCCAATTTTATCACCTTGTTTTAAAAAAATATGTTATGTTCCTTTTTTATTTTTTAATGTAGGGCACGTCAAATTGACTTCGCCTCGCCTGACAGTAAGCTGAAGGCAAAGTCTCAGGAAAGAGGATCACCATTACATACGCGTACCATGTTAACAATGGTGGCACTCAGCTTGATGGCCTCATCAGATGCTTTTTCACACCCCGCTTAAAGGACCCGGGACTGTATGAAGAAGGAAATACATGAGCTGGCAAGGAGTTCCAGGTCTTAATTGTGCGACAAAGAAAGGAGTCACCAAACCGCTTGGTTCTTGAAGGAATATTCTGCACCGTATACGGGTGACATCTAAGCCCTGCTTGTGTTGTCCTGCGTAGGAGCTCATCAGAACATTCACCATGGTAGAGACGGTAAAATACTGCCAAGGATGCAACATCTCTACGCATCTGCAAAGGCTCAAGGGTGCTTCTGAACTTGGGATTCCCAATAATGCGGACCGAAAGTTACTGCAACCTGTCTAGAGCATCTAATAAGTAGTAGTTGCGGAGCCATCCCAGAGATGCGAGCAGTATTCCACGCAGGACCGAATGGCGTGAAAAATCGTCTCACTCTGTTCAAGACTCCGAGTTTACGTGAGGCTGTTTAGATGATACTCTCGATGTAGTTTTTGTTATTCAGTTTGCAGCGAACATCCGTTCCTAATTCCTAATGAATTAAAACCAGAAGACAAAAGTTTTTTAGGACATCATCCCCTAACAGTCAGAGTTGTAATACCTATATGATTTCAACTGGTACCACTTCGTCGTTCGTCGGTCGTTGGAGGGGATGCGAACGCCAGGAATGTATGGTGGGGAGACACCAAAACTAATAAAAGAGGAAGGAAATTTTCCGCATTCGTGGCCTCCACATACTTAACCAGGGGTCTACCCCAACGTTCGAAACCGTGCGAAGGGGTAGACGCTTCACGAGCTTTATCGACGTGACTTGTTGCAGCGCGGACCTGCTCTCCTTGGTCGACGACTGGAGGGTAGTCGAGGACCTGACTTCGTCGAACCACAACGGAATAATATTCAAAATTAAATTGCGTAGAGCGCAAGGCATCGCAGTGGAACGCACGACCCGTGTGTACAACACCCGCAAAGCCAACTGGGAACACTTCTGCAGTAAGTTCAGCGAGGAGTGTGGGCTGAACCGGCTAACTGCAGAAGATATCCGGTCAGTTGGCGATGCGGGTGCTCTGAACGACTTAATTCGCAAGCACACGGGGTCGGTCACGAAGGCGTGCGACGCTGCGATGCCGAAACTCAAACCTTCAGGCAAATATAGAGTTCCGTGGTGGTCCGACGAGTTAGAGCAGATGAAGCGCTCGGTCGCGACCAAGAAGCGCAGAGTCCATTGGGCCTCACAGTCGCGTGGGCAAGGTGTCGTCGATGAGTATGTGGCGGCCAAAGTCCTCTACGAAGCAGAGGTGAAGGCAGCACAGATCCGATCTTGGAAATCCTTTTGTGAGCGCCAGACAAAGGAAGGGGTCTGGGAGGGAATATATAGAGTGATTCGCAGGACAGGCAAATGGGAGGAAGAGCTGCCGCTCTCGCTGAATGGAGTTCCAGTCGGCCAGAGTGACTCCGCGCGCGTGTTAGCGGAGACCTTCTTCCCCAGTGACCATCAGGACAATGAAACCGAGGAGCACCGCAGTATCAGGGCCGAAGCCGAAATCCCGGTAAAGGCTCTGGTACATGATGAACATGAACCGGCCTTTACCGAGGAGGAGCTTCGGTCAGCGGTGCTCAGTTTCAATCCGAAAAAGGCCCCTGGGGCAGAGGGTTTCACGGCAGATATATGCGCGCGGGCCATTCTGTCCGACATGGAGCTCCATCTATCGTTGTTTAACAGGTGCTTCGCACTCGGGTACTTCCCGAAGGACTGAAAGGAGGCGACCGTGGTAGCGTTCCGAAAACCTGGGAAGTCGGACTACCAGGATCCACGGTCGTACAGACCCATAGGGCTGCTTCCGGTCATGGGGAAGATACTCGAGAAGATGGTGGTGCGACGACTCGGCCACCATCTGGCGCCGGCACTGTGTCCTCGCCAGTACGGGTTCACCGCACAGCGCAGTACCGAGGACGCCCTCTATGATCTGGTGAGCCACGTGCGAGCTGAGATCCGTCAGAAAAAACTCGTTACGATGGTCTCGCTAGACATAGAGGGCGCCTTCGATAGCGCTTGGTGGCCCGCGGTGAAGGTCGCGCTGGCGAGGGCCAAGTGCCCACCACGACTCGACGCCATATTGCGAAGCTACCTGAGCGAGAGACAGGTAACGGTTCGTTACGGGGGGGCGAGCACACCAGGGAGTGCAACAAAGGCTGCGTGCAGGGCTCCATAGGGGGACCCCTGCTTTGGAATCTCCTCATCGACCCGCTGCTTGCTGGCCTGACCCGGAGAGGCGAGTACTGCCAGGCTTTTGCCGACGACGTAGTACTCGTCTTCTCCGGTGCCACCGCAGCGGAGATCGAACGCCGCGGCAACTCAGCGCTCGAATACGTGCGGGAGTGGGGTGTCATAAATAAGTTGAGGTTCGCACCGCACAAAACCAGTGCAATGGTGCTAACCAATAAACTTAAGTATGACACCCCACGCCTGAGCATGGGGGGAGTCGCCATTGCCGCGGTGGAGGAGATCAAGATTCTGGGGCTGCTGATAGACAGCAAGTTGACGTTCAACGCCCATGTCAGGAGCGTTTGTGAAAAGGCGTTGAACGTCTACAAGCGTGTGTCGGCAGCCGCCAGATCTAGCTGGGGGCTCCACCCGGAGGTGGTCCGTATAATATATACGGCCACCGTGGAGCCCATTATCACGTATGCCGCCGCTGTATGGGCACCGTCTACTAACAAGGTCGGAACACGGATAAGGTTGGAGGCCGTGCAACGCGGTTTCGCGCAGAAGCTCTGCCGGGCGTACCGGACAGTGTCTCTGAACGCCGCCCTAGCTCTGGCCGGGCTGCTCCCCCTCGACATTCGTATAAGGGAGAATGCCGCCCTGTACGAGTGCCGACGGGGGGTCGAGCGGCCGGAGCTAGTGGATCGGCAAATAGAGACACCGACACCGTTCCGGGACAGGCCCCATCCGGCCGACCATATGAGCCTGCAGTTCCTATGCCTCTCAACCTCCGAGGAGGTCGAGCAGCAGGCTTATTCACTAACTTTAATGACAGTTCAAAATGATGATCACCGAGTTGAGTTTCCAACTTTAAACTGTCAAACTACTCTTTTCGTATTCAGTAACTTCGGTGCTCAACTGTAAATTATCAAGGCCAGTGATCATCACTCTAGCTATGTCGATAGTCACTGAAGGGTATCGACTTCCGTTATTCGGTATTCTCTACGTTTGGTGTACATCATTTTGACGATTAAGTGAAGATCATTCAAAGTGTCAAATTACAACCGAAAGCCACTATTCAATAGCAGTGTTTTTAGGATAAAGTGATAATCACCCATACTTTGTACTTGTGTTTTGTGATGACAGATAATCTAAAAAAAGTGAAAAAAGGTAAATAAATGATTTAGACTTATTTTTTAAATTATTAGAATAGAAATAGAATATTCCTTGGTATACATATTATGAAACTTGTTAAAGAATTTTAATTGAATTTTATTGATTAAGTTTTACTTCATATTTAGCGATATGTCACACGCATTTTTTTAGGAATCGCTGAAGAACAAAGGCAAATGAATGTTTTGCGAAGGGAAAGAGCTTTAAGTGACCCAATGAATTTGCCAGACTAAGAATTTATTGCTCACTTTCGGTTGTCAAAAGAAGTATTTAATTCTTTGACCGAAAAACTTCGCCCTTACATGAGACAGCAACGACGAAACACTGGAGTGCCCCACAAACTGAAAGTGAGTTTATATTACATACCTACAATGCAAAATAATATCAATAACAATATGATAACAACCTATGCTTTAGACGGCTACGAATACAGCTAGGCAGCAATCCCTTACTAACTTTACAGTGGAATGCAATATATTATTGAATTGAATAATTTTATATAAAATTTCAATATTCATGTTGACAAAATCATATGCTATTTTCAGGTGTTATCTCCTGTATCTTTTTATGCCCAAGGATCGTATGAAGAGTGTTGGGCCTTCTTATTTATTCAACATGTCCCAACCCTCATTCCGTCGATGCTTAGATGAAGTCACCAATGCCCTTAATCATTCAGAAATCCTTACGAAGTACATAAAATTTCCTTTTAAGCGGGAAGAAAGAGAAAAAAAAATGGCCAAGTAAGTACAGTTAAATTAAAAAGAAAACTTGTGTTGGATTTAAATTAAATTCAAATCTTATTGTTGTATTTACTTCTATTCTTTCACTTTTCAGATTAATGGAAAAGTTTGGATTTAATTTATTAGTCAAAGTCTCCCAGGCTCGCTGAGTCATTTGACTTGCCTGAGGGCCCCAGGTACATCGCCCTAAGGCAATGTCCTTGTTGGCCTCCGCAAAAGTCACCAACAACTCTTGCTGCCTCTCAAGACGCGCCTGCTAGCCGGCATTCTGAAATACAATAAAATAGTTAAAAAAAAATATTTTTTATTTTATTTATTATATCACAGTAATATTTCACACTATCAATAACATTGATCAAGATCCAAGCAAATACATTACTATTGGTACAATTTCAATTAAACAAAGTATTACTTTCAAAGTCTTACAAACAAAACGACGCAATGAAAGAAACTTGGTTCGAATCGTGGAACAACAATCGTTAACAATTTAAAGTTACAAACACTTGAGAACATTCTTTGTAAAAAATCCCAGCGTTTAAAGTTGGTGTTTATCTGTCTCGAAGCATATTAAATTCAATTTCTTTGTAAGTGGTGTTCCCATAACCACTTTACACTTTTGACAACTCAAGTGTCGAACATAAACACAAATTTATTGGAATATGTCCAACGTATACACCGATTAAGTTAAAAAGATCGATATGTAATTTATGTTATTCATGTAACCAAGGTTACCAAAATAGGTCGGTTAATACATAGGGCTGCGACAATACGAAGTCGATAAGCACTCTCGGTTTTCGTTAATCACTGAATGATCACGTGACTGAAAAGGTTTACAGAATACCAAAATAACGGAACGTTGAGTGTGTCACTGAGCTCGGTGATCATCACTTCACAGTTGGTCACTCTCGGCTGTCAAATTTAGCGAATAAGCCTGCAGGTGGGCAGTGCGGTGCGGTATTATACTGACGGGAGCAAGATTGACGGCAGGGTGGGTGCCGCCATTTGTATATGGAATGGCGACACCGAAACCAAAGCCGTCAAGCTTGCCTTGTCGCCGTACTGCACTGTTTACCAGGCGGAACTGTTGGCCATATGCAAGGCCACGGGGCTTGCCGCAAAGCGCCGCGGAGCTTCTGCCATTTTGAGCGACTCTCGCTCGGCCCTCGAAACTGTTGTTAACAGCCAGTCCCCGCACCCCCTGGCGATTGAAGCCAGGGCAAACCTGCGTGAAGCCTTGACCCATGGCGGAGAAATTTCTCTGTACTGGGTCAAGGCTCACGCAGGCCTAGCGGGGAATGAGAGGGCCGACGAGCTGGCGAAAGACGCGGCTCTCCGGTCCAAAGTCCGACCTGTTTACGACAAGATGCCGGTGTCATTCGTCAAGCGACTGATCCGTAACGGGGCGCTTGACGAATGGAACCGGCGCTACCAGTCGGGGACGGTCGCCAGCGGCACCAAGTTGTTCTTCCCTGATGTGTTCGTCGCGTACAAATTCGCCCTGAAAAGGCAGCTCACGTATGAGACCACGCAGGTCCTCACGGGGCACGGTGCGTTCGCCTCGTACTTGTACCGATTCAAGTGCAGGGCGAGCCCATCGTGCATCTGTAGTCCGACTGAGGACGAAACGGTCTCGCACCTCCTATTTGACTGCCCTGCGAACGGGGTAGAAAGATATAATTTAGAAATGGAAATGGGAAGAGAGTTGAAAAGGGAGGCATTATCAGAAATATTTAAAGATAACAACATGAGGGAACTATTTCTGGAGTACTGCACCCATACCTATAGTTAGAATATGCATGCAAAGGAACAGGGACGGGTGACGTGTTGGACGCCGTATGATAAGCGCGCCGCGCTGCCAGCATACGGCGGCTCCAGCACGTCACCGACAAATACATCGTTCGGAGAGAGGGTGCAGTACTCCAAGCAGAGTACAGTTTTTAATTATAGCAATTTTTAAGTTTTTGAATGTAATAATTAATGTGGATCTTTCAATTATTTTTCTGTATTTCAGTTGTATTGAATTAATTTATATTAAATTTTATTGTTTTATTATTCCAACTGTGATATTAATTCCTAAGTTTTAACCATTTTATCAGCATAATAATTGTATTTTTAATTGTATTTTTCATTTTGCATTTTAATTTTAAGGGTAATTTAATTGTATATTTTAATTTTATTCTAATTGTTTTAATTGTATTATATTGTATTTTTAATTGTATTTTGACTGAATTTTAATTTTGTAACTCTCTATTAATGACTAAGAATGTAATCCACAACTTTATATTTTTAAAATAAATAACGAAACCCCAAAAGGGGAACTGTACAATTATTCCGCAACACACTAGCTTAGTTATCAATGACCTTCATTTTGTGAGGGAGAAGTCAGCATAGGTCCAGCTCTCGCGGGCCACCCCACTGCGAGTGGACAGGTAGGCCCACTAGGGACACTGACCTAAAAAAAAAAAAAAAAAAAAAAAACTGGTAGGGTAGAGGCACCAATAAATGAACGATTAAGGGTTTTTGGCAACTTTGAATACCTTTTTCTCAGCCTTTCCGAGCTATAGGCGCTTGCTGATATTTTTTATGATTTCGAATTATCCTCATAATTTTTATAGTTCAAGAAAATAATTCCTTAATCTACCAGTTTTTGATAAATATTTTTTTATATATAAAATTTATAGTTTTATCCCTTTAGTTGAACGCTGTGTCTTAATTATGAACGTTTTGAACCCAATAGTTGAACTAACATTTGAATGGGAAATAAATATAAGGTGTACGTTATTTTAATTCTTAAAATTTGGTAAGTAAACAAGTTTTTATGAATAAGTTCTTTTATTTATTATTTATTGATGAACAAAATGAACGATCAAATTCATTTGCGTGTTCAGCTTAAAAATCCATACCCAAAAGTTGAACGTATAAATTTTGAACGTCATTATTTGGTTCAAGTTTTGGGCATGAATCCTAAAGTTGAACAATAAACGATTTATACTAAAATAATAGTCGTAAAAATTAACAAAAACCTAAACAAATTATGTTCAACTTTTGGTAAATAACTTCGTAATATGTTTTAAAACTAATTTGAACGGTTTTGGTTTGAGCTTAAGAATGATTTTATAGGTTATTGATGTCTGTAAATATTACACTTTCACCATTAGTTGAACGCAGTTCATTTATTGGATCCAACGTACAAAATTAAATCCTTTACTTGTACAGTATATTTCTCGAAAAATATAGTAAATGATGTGAATCTGATACAACGTAATACAAACTAAAGTTATCAAGATTTTATTATGACCAAAACTATTCAAATATAGCTGTAATTATGTGTTTGATGTAACATTATACTTAAACGTGGAGGTCACTTCCCTTATGTAGGTTTCCATAGAAAACTGATTTTTGGCGGGAACAGCTTGCGCAGCAGCCGACTGTGACCGCGTCCGTGACGTTTGTGTCAATATTTTAATGGCGTCGGGCAGAAAAAGTGTTACCATATTACAGAATAAAATATTGCACAAAATTAAGCGGTAGATTTTTTATTTTCTAAATATTTCGATCGAACGTTCATCTATTGGGGGTCGTTCATCTTTTAGTGCCCCTACCCTACCACTTCAGTTTTACTTTCAAAAAAAAGCAATACAAAGTAGGGAGGACTTGCCTTGCGAATAAGCTATTCTGAACTCATAATTTCTTAACTTTGAATATTGAGACATCCAGTAGTACTTTATCTAACTCTAGCAGGCCTTTTTTTAACGTGCGCAAAATCACCACGGAATAAAAGGGAGTGATTATGTCGAACTCAAACCGATTAAAACGAGTGCGAGTGAAATGGTATTTCAGTATTACCTTCGGCGGCTTCACACGCGAATGCTATGCGTTTCGTTAATGTTATTCTTTTAGTCTGAGCCCAGGGCGCGGAATCCACGGAGTCTTCATCTGGCCGCCGCGCGCCACCTCGGTCTCCTTCTGCTAGGGTAACAGACGGCTCCACCCGTCACCTCCAAAACCGGTGGTTGTTCTGCTACTTCCGACAACCGACTTGCCACCGCTCGTCCTGTCCAGCCCTACCGCCTCTTTCTCTTCTATATTTTCCGTGAAGCGACTGACTACATACCCAAAAGTGATTTTGAAGCATTGCAATTAGACCAGTGTTGTTGGACTTCTAGGGCTCCAATCCAACTACCCGTAACGACTGCCATAGATGTTCGTATGGCAACCGGGACCGACGGCTTAACGTTCTCTCCGGGGCACGACCAAACCAATGCAAATACCCAAATATTTGCACTGAGCGGGGATCGAACCCGCGTTTCCAGCGTAGCGATTACTACCGCCACACCACAAAAGCTGTCTACACCGCTGTGTTTGAGGCTTAATGTTTGTTATTATTAAACTGGAAAGTTGGAAACTATTATACATATACTTATAGGTACTAGCTATTGCCCGTGGCTCCGCCCGCGTGGATGTCGGTTATCGCGATTGCGCGTTTACCTTTACTTTGTCCTCGACTATTTACTCGCCTCTGTTCTCAACTTTCTACTCGCCTCTATATTCGACTTTCTACTCACCTGTATACTTGACTCTCTAGTGACTCTGAACTCTCCTCTTTACTCACTTTTCCATTGGCGTCTGTACTCGCATCTCGACTCGCCTATCCACTCGATTCTCTTTTCGAATCTCTACTTGACTCACCCCACTCGCCTCGCTACTCGAATTTCTACTGCATTCTATTTGATTCTATAGGTATTCGCCTCTCCACTGGCTTCTTTAGTTGCAAATCTACTGGCCCCTGTAATCAACTCTATTTGACTTTCTATTTGACCTCTACACGCCTATGCACTCGCCCCTGTAATGATCTCTACTCGCATCTCCACTCGCTTCTATACTTGGCTCGTTACTTGACTTGGTATGTCCGTTCCGAAGCTCTAATCCACCTTTGTACCCTATTCGCCACCTTTTTTGCATGATTGAAAATGACGAACTTCAATCCCCTAACCCTTCCCCCTGTGCCAAATTTCATCAGGATATCGTCAAAATTGACAAACTTACATCCCCTAGCCTTATTCCCCCCTCTACCCCATTTTTTTTTTAAATTAAAGGTAGCCTATGTCCGTTACCAAGCTCTAATCCATCTCTGCACCAAATTTCATCAAGATATCAAAAATGACAAATGTTTTCGCGACAAAAGATTGCCTATGTACGTTCCCAAGCTTTAATCTATCTCTATACCAAATTTCATCAGGATATCTTCAAAAATGACAAACTTTTATCACCTATACCCCTCTCCTTGAACCCCTTTTTCGCAACAAAAGGTTGCCTGGTTCCCAAGCTCTCATTCATCCCTGTACCTCCATCAGGATATCTTCAAAAGTGACAAACTTTCATACTTAACCTAATGTTAACCTGAACTTAGCCTAATCCACCTCTGTAATGAAGTGTGTGATGAAATTTGCATCAAGATTGGTTCAGTGGTTTAGGCGTGAAAGCGTTACATACGCATTTATAATATTAGTATGGATAACAATAAAAGAAACATATAGGAGCACACCCATTATTTAATGAGCCATATAAAATCATTATACACGTAAACATTGTACGTAAGACTGCTTCAGGCGCCTACCGCCTGTAGCGATATCTCTTGAAGTGGAACCAGAGCTGGAAGATGTTGTTGTGGAAGTGGCAGCGGAAGCCGCGCTTGTACGAGTACTCCCACTCGCGGTTGACGATCTTGAAGGCGATGTCCTCGTACGGCGGGCCCGCGTGGAACCGGAGCACCGCGAAGTCTGGGTTCTCGGGGCACGGTTTCTGTTGGTAAACAACCAACATAAAATTTGTAACATCCATTTTGAATCTTCCTTTTCTTAATATAGGGTAGGTATGTAGAATTTTTTTAAAGAAAATGTAAGTTATACCTTTAGGGGAATCTAATTATAGGTTTAAAATTTACATACATATAATCACGCCTTTATCCAAGGAGGCAGAAGTGAATTAACACCCACATTTCACCAATCATTGTGTTCCATCTCACGTGATAGGGAATGAGCCTATTGCCGTATTCCAGGCACTATTGTTGATTGGTCTTATACAAAAATATAGTCCTGACCTGTCCTGACAAAATAGTTACAAAATAAAAGTGACTGCAAAAGATCAAAACAAGTTTTTTGAATTAAAATTTTTGATCTACATACCAGTGAGAACTCAGGAGTGGCATTCTTGTCAATGAGGTCGGGGTAGAAGATGTTGAACTTGTAGCCTTGCACGATCTTGGGCGGCGGGTTGTCCATGTCGTAGTGAGTCTGGTTGTACTTGTTCCACTCGAACCCGGTGTGGACCCTGCAACACAGCTGTATGTTAGTTTCTTACTCATTTACACAATCCATTTCCAGTAGACAACTATTTACTCGGTCTGTGAAATTTGGAGATGCAGCCCTTATGCGCAATAGTATCATTTGTATGGCGCCTATATTATTTATTAAATTACCTAGAGATTGGAAAGAGATGAACGACAACGCATTTAAACTGACATTAAAAAAATTCAAAGTAAGCATATTACAAAGTTACAGAATTTCTAGATGACAAGATTGAGACATGAGATATTATTGACATTTTATGTATATCTATGTATTGACATTAGACTTTCATTGTAACATTATTATTATTACTATTGACATTTTCTGACATAATATTTAAAATAATGTAATTGAATTTTGATTCTCAATTTTAACAGGGGTAGCAGGAATGAAATATTTCGGTATAATAATTATCAAAAATATAGTTCGTTAGTATTGGTTTTATTAAATTGTGAGATAGTAATACTAATTAACAGTCTCCTTCCAACATGAATAGATAACGAGGAGGTCATCAAAAATGATAACTAAAGTTTCTTCTATACATTATAAAGTAGTCCAATCTTTACATTCCATACATTAAAAAAGAAACACTTATGTTCGATTACATCGATTTGGTTGATATTTTGTCTTTCAATGTGGTTCTATTGTATGATAGGCCTTGGTCAATTTTAATCGGATTCAAAAAATCTTGCGTATGTTTTATGGCAATTGATTGAGTAGAACCGAAAATATGACTTAAAATTCAGGAAAATCTACATCTGCGCGGGCGGAGCTGCGGGCATCAGCTAGTAGTTAAGTTAATATTTATATAGGCAATTTAACAACCACGTTGTCCTACCAATTGCGTGAAACATTATCTGGCACTTTCTCTCAGAAACACAATCATATTTTACATCATTTGAGAATTTTTGTAAGACAATACTATACGATCTCGACAAACGTGACAATCCTCTCGAGTCTCGACCCGAAAGCCCCGGGCTTAAAGCCCCCTACAAGCAATACTCCTAAGACAACAATTGGTACCTGTTGAAATATCTCGGTTTCCTCGGGCGGTACTTGTCGGCCCACAGGCAGGGCTGGTCGGGCAGCGCGTGCTCCACGCTGAACTGCACCTCGTCGCCCGACGCGCCCATCGCGCGCCGCGCCTCGCGCTCCAGCGCCTCGCCCGCCGTCGGCGCCTGCGCGGCCTTGTTGGCCACCTGGTGAACGGAACATTTTGTCCATTATGTTTACAAAACTTACCCTAATTTAAGGAACCTACATTTTAAACTGTAAATCGATTGTAGGTAGTTTCTTGGACTACAGTTAGGGTTTTTGATTTCTCGACCAAACATTTCCGGGAATTCTCGAGAGTCTCGACCAGAAACAGACTCTAACGTAATTCGTCTCGTACCTGCGTGTTGGCGTGGTCGCGCTGCGCGTGCAGGCGCGCGCGCAGGTAGGCGAGGCGCTGCGTGTCGTCGGCCGGCTCCGTCAGCAGCGTGCCCGGCTCCAGCGCGCCCGGCGCCAGCAGCGCCGGCGAGTAGCGCCCGCTCGCGTACAGCGCCGCCGCCGCGTCCTGCTCCGCGCCCGACTCGTGCTCCGACGCACTGCCCTCCCCGGCGGGCCCTTCCGCCCCCTCCGCCGCCTCCACCCCCTCCGCCGAGCCGCTGGCTCCCGCCAGAGGCTCCGGCTGCTCCGCAGGCGGCGGCGCGGGCTCGTCCTTGGGCGCCACGCCCTGCTCTTGCTTGAGCAGCTGCAGCTTGCGGCGCAGGTTCCCCTGGTGGCGGTCCCGCAGGCGCGCGCGGGCTCGGTGCGCTGTAACAGGTAAACCTCGGTTACGGGAGTGAAAATCAATATTCAAAATAATAGAATTGTACACGAGAAATTGTACACACCTTTGAGTTGGCTGAGCAGGCTCTCCCAGTAGCCTACGTCGACGCCGTCTCGTCTGCCACTAATTTTCTGCTCGATCTGTGTCTGTAGGGCTTCCAGTTGTGCACCCGTTTTGCCTTTGAATATCTAAAAAAAAATATGTATTCATCATATTCCTCGGATTGTTCAAAGACTAAAAGATAGATTTTAACGGAAAGCAATACAGCTCTGAAGCTCGGTACAGCACGGTAGCACGTACCTGCGTAACGTCGTCGGCGACGGCCTGGTGGACGCCGTCGCGGCGCGCGTCGGGCGCGGCCAGGCGCCGCAGCTTGCCGAGCTCGTCCAGCACGATGGTCTGCACGTCCTGCCAGTACGACACGTTGGCGTTGTTCTCCAGCTCCTTGTACACCTGCACACACACCACACGTAATCAGCTCACTATACACACTTCTTTAAATCTTTTAATATGCCAATCAACCAACCGTTAGGCTCTTTAGCAGGACATACCTTGATATCCTCAAGTAAATCTTCAAGATCTTGGGTCTGCAGCCCATTAAGGTATGTGTACGGCTCGTGCATTTCCAGTGCGTCCACACACTCCTCCGAGCTGACGTACCACGCCAACAAGTCTATCGGTTTGGCTGCAAATTAAAACAGTTGTCGGAAAAATATACTAGTCCAACTACATTTATTTACATTACATTACACTACATTACACTGAGGAGTTAACAAAGTTTATATATTAATTAGCTTACAGTTAGCGTACAGCTTAGCTAACATTAAAATGTGTATATGTGTGAGGGGAGTACGCACCGCGACCGTCGCGGATGCGGATCTGCGAGCGCAGGCGCGCCTGGTGCAGGTGGAAGGCGTCCTCGTGCTTGGCCCACGTGTGGAACTGCAGCGCCTCGCGCGCGCGCGCCGCCGCCGCCGCGTCCGCCTCGCGCGCCGCGCGCTCCGCCTCGCGCTCCAGCCGCCGCTGCTTCACCTGTCGACCACATCAAGCGCGTCACTAGCTGGCCCAGCCCATTCAACTATTAGGACTAGTAAACTATTTGACAATATGCTCTATCCGCGAAGAAAGTGAAGCCTCTTTTAGAAAGATGTCTCACTGAAACTTTTAGGTCTCTCGAAGCGGGAATTCCCGGGAAATACTCGAGAAAAAAAGTCGAGAACTTGATAAGCTGTATTTTTCTTATTAATTTTACCTAAAAATGCATACTTATACATTTTTTTCGAGTAGTTTATATCAAACACAAAGTTAACAGGTGGTTTACCTTTTCCAACTCTATTTTGTTTTCTTGTTGCTTCTGTCTGTTTTGTGCCTCGAGTTCGTCACGCGACACAGTCTTCACTCCCTCCTTGGCGAGTTTCTTGCCCCACACGAATGTATTGGTTAGGGCTGAGTCACCGAACGGATTGTCCTGGTTAGTATAGCATTGGTACTCGTTGTCCCAGCCCATACGCTCGCGACGTTTGCGTTCCTTTTCCTGTTTCTCACGAAGTCTACGAGCTCTAAAATACAGATAATGATATTTGTTAATGAACAATATTAGGTATTAGTCGGTGATCGGTCCCGGTTGCCATATGAACATCTATGATAGTTGTTACAATGTCAAAATGCCCCTCAAAAGTACGACTACAGAACTTCAATATCGCCAATTGTTTGTGGAGGTCAGATGGCAGGTTTTTCATGGTAAATATCGAAGTTTGGCCACATCATAGTTAGACTGGAAAGCTGACCCCAACTAAGTTGGAAAAAGGGCAGAGGTATTATTATTAGGTACTAGTAAATGGCCTCAACCTATAAAATAAATCTGTCTCTGCTTTCTATGAATTTCTTCCTACTGCTTTCTATTCACAGTGAGTACATAAGGTATTTATTTATTTATCATTTTATTTCAAGCATATAGATACACTTATATATTGTTAGTACATTAATATTCCCTCATAAATGTTAGTAATGGAAGGTGTAGATTACAACAATGGTTTATGGACGGATTTATTATGCAATTATTTTCAGAAGGGAGTTAGAACTCGCCCTGACCCTGCGCACCCCAATACAAATAATACTAAAACACACAATATTTTTCACTAACTATTTTTCGCTCCAGCAGCGCTGCCGTGAAATTTTACTACATTATTATTATTATTATTTAGCAGGCAGGCAGTCGTGGTCGACTGATAGTGCCTGTATCCTATTTCCCTTTTCTTTCTTTATATTTCTACAGCTTTAGGTAGTATGCATCAAGTCTGTTCTTGAACTGGTTGATACTATCAGCTGAGACTACACTTTCTGGGAGCTTGTTCCACGCTCTAACCACTCTATTGCTGATGAAAAAATCCTTCCAAATATGTGTCATTAGGGTACGTGTAAATTATATGTACTTCATAACATAAATCATAATGTCATATCTAAAACAGAGTTGATACATTCTCATCTCATTATTATTTAGTCTTAAGTATCAAAATTAGTATTAATTATCAATTAGTCTAAAGGATCAATTGTCCCTTAGTATTTTCTAGCCATCTCAGAGTCCCATACAACTTATATGACATACAGAGAGATTCAATCAATGCTTTACAGACCAACCACAAGAGTAAACATCATTAAAATTATCTTCAATGAGATTTGGACCATCATATTCAATAACACAAAACACAACAGTTCACAACTACTGTACCAATGAAACAAGTAACTAGTGAGCGGTTTTGCAATTTCACTGACCTTTTCTCTTCAGGTGTTTCATTAGCCTTCAATTGTTCCTTGTGTCTTTTCCTCTCTTCTTTGATCCTCAGACGCTCTGCTTCAAGCCTTTGCAGCAACTTCAGCTCTCCTTCATCACTGTCGCTGCTAGAACTACTGCTAGAAGATTGTTTCCTCTTCTTCTTTTTCTTGGGCTTAGATCTCTGTTCCTCCCTACTTACTGATCTGTGGCTAGACTTTTTCGAAGAGCGGGACCTTGACCTTGATCTGTGTTTAGACTTCTTTGGACTCTGTGATCTACTTCTGTCCCGACTCCTGGCTCTACGGTCTTTGTGATGTTCCACTGATCTACTTCTAGAGCGTTGTCGGTGTTTTACTGCATATCTTGATGACCTGGTGGCAACATCAAGTTCTTGTTAGGATTAATAATATAGGCGTGATGGCAGTTTGGAGTTACTTATTGAGTGATAGGACTTATATTTTGAAACAATAATACTTACATTTTCTCATTTATTTGACGTGAACCTAATTAAATAAACAAATATGGATATAAATTAATTTGAATATTCTTATAAATCAACATAAATCGATCAGCTCAGCTGTCAGTGTTGTGATGGTATTTTACAAGTATTGGTGTACACAGATCATGGAAGATGGAGAATGCACTTGCACTTGGTTTATTTTGATGAAAATGAACAATTTAACGTAGATAATAATCAGCACAGTCAACAAGTATGGTCAAGTCAACACAAATAACGCGATACAATCACAGACTACTAAGGGAGATACAATGTCGGAATGAATGTCGGAGTGACAGGTGACAGAACCAGACAGAACAGACAAGCATATCAAAGTGACACATGGTATTGTTCGTGTTATCAACAAGTGTCTATGGAAATCCATTAATACAATCGACTATTCTACATAAATGTCTAACAATCGCACCTGTCTTAGCAACAAATGCACTGGAAGCATGTGTGTTTATATTTCCTATTGATATTGCCTATCTATAATCAATACGTCTCTAATCATAGATATAAAAATACTAAATCTATGTCTCTAATAGTAAAATGAAATATAAAAAAAACAACTGTCATGTATGAATCATGAACTGTCAAGTGTCAAAATTGTTGTCTGAAAGTTGTAATTGTATGCAAGTGTACGTGAGCGTTTTTATTTTAATGGTTTCAATTCCTCGTCATTTATTAGCAATTTGCTACATTAAAGTGCTTCATAGATACTTCCCTTACCGACCTCTGTAATAAAATCCTACCCCAATATTAATTTGACATTATATTTATCTTTTGAACAGTGCAGCTGTGTTGCACAAGAAACTTTCAAATATGTCCTTCTTGCGAGGCTCAGAAAACTATGTTTGGTGCACAACTAGTGTTCTTGGGAAAGGCGCTACAGGTGCTGTGTTTCAAGGTGTCAATAAGAATAATGGGGAACCGGTAGCAGTGAAGACGTTCAACCAACTCAGTCATATGAGACCGCATGACGTTCAGATGAGAGAATTCGAGGTTCTGAAGAAGGTGAAGCATGAAAACATTGTGAAGCTTCTCGCTATAGAGGAGGAACAAGAAGGACGGGGGAAAGTGATTGTTATGGAGTTGTGTACAGGGGGTAGTTTGTTCAATATT
Source organism: Eilema caniola (assembly GCA_949126895.1). NCBI lineage: Eukaryota > Metazoa > Arthropoda > Insecta > Lepidoptera > Erebidae > Eilema > Eilema caniola. Next base: position 187,835 of record OX421478.1, read on the forward strand.
CTAGACGACCCTGAGAACACGTACGGCCTTCAAGAACACGAGTTTCTCTTAGTGTTAGAGCACTTAACGGCGGGCATGAAGCACCTGCGTGATAATAATTTGGTGCACAGAGATTTGAAGCCTGGTAATATTATGAAATATATAAATGAAGATGGAACTACTACATACAAGTTGACAGACTTTGGAGCAGCCAGGGAACTGCAAGAAGAAGAACAGTTTGTGTCACTCTATGGCACTGAGGAATATTTACATCCCGATATGTACGAGCGAGCAGTGCTCAGGAAGCCAGTGGGAAAAAGCTTCGGTGCCACCGTAGACCTGTGGTCTATAGGAGTCACCCTGTACCATGTAGCTACTGGACAGCTGCCTTTCAGGCCCTATGGAGGCAGGAGGAATAAGGAAACAATGTTCTACATCACTACTAAGAAGGCATCAGGAGTGATTGCTGTAAGTATTATCATTGAACTCTGTATGTGTTGACTGCCCTGTTATAATTCTGTTGAAGGTCATTATTAGATTATTTAAAGTGTCAATAGCCTAATAGTCAAAGATTTCAACCACACAATCAAGAAGATTCAAGTTGAAATCCTGACCATTGATGTAAACCTGGCACAATGATGTGAACCTACTGTGATACAAGCAATTTAGCCTATTAGTATTGAAGGTTGTTATTCAGTATACCTCAATAAAATATTTCTCTTTCACATTTGTACCTGAATCACTGTCTTCTAAAAATACATATTCCTTAAGTTTTAATTCAGTGTAGAGACATTGTTTTACTTTATTTAGTAATTAATTTAATCATAATTGTGTTTTGAAGATTCAAGCATTGCTAATCCCAATGTTCTTTTTTTTATGACCATCCTGGTGCAGCCACAAAGAAGTTAGATTTAATAGATTATGATTTGGCAGAGATCATCCTTTTATCGCCAATATTATTATATTTAGTAGTCCAAGATAGTCGGGGATGCTATACACTGAGCACCATTTTCTGACTTCATTTTGCAAATGAAAGTCGCCTAACACAAAAACACAATAATTTTTTTTCTATACAGATCCTCTTTCACAGTAGTCATGCTTATACCAGAGATATTGCAAACTGAAAATAATTTTTACAAATTAAAAGAAAAATGTATAATTTTGTTCTCAGGGCACACAAACTACAGAAAATGGACCAATAGAGTGGGCGAGAGATCTCCCATCTCACTGTCAGTTAAGTGTAGGCCTACGTAAATGTGTCACACCGCTGCTTGCTGGCCTGTTGGAGGTGGATCCTCACAGGATATGGAGTTTTGATAGGTTCTTCTCAGAAGTTCAAGTAGTCACATCTACTAAAGCTATACACATATTCCATGTCAATAAAGCTGCTAGTATTAAGGTAAGAAACTTTTTGATATTTAATCAGCTGATAGATAATAGTTATTAAGCAAAGGAAACTCCACTGATTTTGTTGCGCGTACAGTGCAAGGCCAGTTTTGATATGAAACATGATATTATTGGAGTTCAATCTCGCCTTGTCTTTTAGCTAGGTAGAAAGCCAATCCAATCCATTATGATAATACTATAACCTTCTACTTGGAAGGAGTGAGAGTGCGACTGCATATTGTAGAAAAGGGTCAGAGTCCACTGTTTCCATTGTATCAGAATGATTTTCCACTGATGGCAACTTACACATGATTCACTAACAGTCTTATTTTTGGATACGATAATTTTTCCAACAGGGTGAACAAGGATGTAGGTGACTGGGCGGATGATCTGCAATTCGTTTATAGGTCATTTCTACCATTTTCCCTGGTATTAGTAGGATTGCCAGAATGTATTAGTTAGAAGCTAGCTCAAAAGTAATAGTATCTATTATGTTAAACAAATACATAATAGATACAGTGACAGTAACGTCGAATATTGCGCAACTGCTTATGCTCGACCGACGTTCTTTTCGAACGTGATGTAACTGCTACAAGCAATTCGTTTAGGGACATTGTTTTTGGGGCAGTTATTCACCACGGTGTGTGCGATTTTCCGCTTTGTAAAATGTTCATGCATGATTAGTGATCGAAGTTCGTGATATTTACAAATTGTATTGAGCCGACATTCTGCACTTGTCAGCAAGTGAAAATAAGGGTCGTTCTCGCAAGTGGTTAAAATTACGATTCCAAGGGGCAAACTTTATTGTTTTTTTTATCCTTTCATTATATTTGGTGTTATTAAAAAAATTAGGGAATCTTTTACGGTAATCAATTTTATCCAGAATTGAATTAATGGGGTTGAAAAAACGACAGTCACGATTTCTCGAGGCCCAGGCCCTTAGCTATTCACCTTCCTGTCACCATTGATATAGTTGTGAGAGAGCTCACTCCTCCAGCAAAGAGACACACCCCCCTCGAAACTGATTGTGCGCTATCTGACGCGGATCGGATCGCGCAGTATCCACGCATTGTTGGTCTCCAAAGCCCCCGCCCAGATTGGGCATATATAAAGGGATTAGGGTCATGGACGCACGATCCCCGTAGAGGAATGTGCAGGAATTATCGGGCCACCTCATGTTGGACTGCAGCCGCGCAAAAGCGACAGTTAATTTTCAATTTGGGGAAAAGACTTCGAACATGTTTCCCGAAGTCCCATCGGCCATCGAGCGCAAGCTCCAAATATTTAATCTGGGGCTTGATGCCGATTGTAATGCCTGCCGTATGAGGCTAAATCTAAGGGATTTGGTGGCATGTACCAAGGCCCATGAAAGAATAGGCCTTCGCTTTAATGCAGAGCCTCGTCGACACCTGGTTAGCCGGATCCTTTTATGTCCTGAACATTGATCCTGATTGATTGAACAGCGACCCTGCAGACCACGATGTCGTCCACGTCAGGTCTACGTCACGAGGGTGTCATCTACGTTATACATGACAACGGTATATCAGCACAACGCGAAGCACCCAGTCAACTGCTACATGTAGCACAGAAGCGGCTCCAAGACCGATACCTATGGAACACTGCACTAGATAGAATGAAGCAGAAACTTGAGGAGAGAAGTTCTAATTCACGTTGATTGTAGCGAGAACTAAATTACAATAGATTCTATCAAAATAAAGTACGATTTTTTTGCAAAATTTCTTTACCTTCCAAAGACACTCATTGCCATCTTTCGATTTCTCATTATCATCTAGACCTTCTTTACATTCCTATGATATGATACTATCCTAACTAAATTGTACACTCCACGTGGATGCCTCTTCTCTTAAAACGCTCCAAATGAGTAGTGAAATTATTTTAATAGAAGGTCAACTTAAAGTAACAATAATATAAAAAAATTAAAAAAAGAAATCAAAATATCGACGACTCGCGGACACCCATAACTTATTGTGTCGGCTAACTTCTTCATTTCGATATGTACCTTCGAATAGTATATGCATACTATTCGGAGCTACGTGTATAGGTAGTACAATTTTTTATGAAACTGTCGCACACAGATTATACATTTGGTTTTTCCCCCGTCACTAATTGGTAAAAGAAACAGGGCATAAATGGTGCGATTCCCGGATTCGGCGTCCGAATTCTTTTGAAGCGGCGGATTTGGTCTAATTGAATCCTCCGGTTAAGCCGTAATTCGAGCCGGCTATAGACGGTTTGTACCCTCCACGCTTACATTTATATGAATTAGTAGCTTGTTCTCCTCCAAAAGACGGAGTCGTTAGCAATGGTTTAGAGGCTTTGCCTATGCAGTTATGTGGGAGCACTTCAATAAAAGATTACGTACACTATAAATGTTAATTACTGATCAGATCACAACCGATTCTTTACAATAGTACTGTATATTAGTTAATGTAGAACACTTGATATTAACATGGAATATCTATAAGTGGAGCGAGTTTATATGTGGCCGACTGTAACAAGCTACACGTATGAACTGGCTCTTACAGCGCGCGGCCTCCGTTGCCGCCTGGAAAGGAATGTGCTGACATCGCGTCTCGCGGTCCGCTACAAATGGCAATCAAGAACTCCATTTGTCCACGTCTGTTCTTAGCATACCGCCTATCGCTGCAATAGATCTAAAACTGGAGCCGTATACCTTGAGTTGGTTCGAAAGATCTGTTCTAAAACTAGTTAGATATTTTGAATATCACTTGTTTTTCCAGGTGTTTCTAAAGCCAGAAGAGAAGTATGAACACCTGCAGACGTACATTTGTGAACAGACGAGTGTGGTCGCCGAGTCACAGATACTGCTGTACAAAGACAAGCTCATTCTCACGGAGATCAAAGATAACACGCTAGGTATGTGCCACTGCCAGAATATTTCTTTATTTTAATTTACATTAGTTGTATAACTCGCAGATATAGGTATTGTGGTTGGTAAGTGCAATAACTTGAATTTATAATCATTTATACCTAATGTTTCTCAATTGTTTAAAAATGTAAATTCAGCCTAGCAAGGTGGTTAAAGTAAAAAACATACATTGAAATAAAAAAAAGTTATTTTTAACAGAATCGCGTAAACTTCCGACAATAGCATGAGGAACATACGTTATTATTATCAAATGAAAAATAAAATGCAACAGCGATAAGCGAGACAAAGAAACAGCGCAGTTGAGTGTATAGGGCCCCTCGACTGCCCGCGAGATTATCGAGGCCCCAGCCTACTATCGCCGTGTAGATTTACCTTTCGGGGTTAGGGGGGGCAGAAGACTGTCGCTTTTGCAAAAGACACGGGCAGCTGCAACAAGAGAAAGAGTGCGAGAGTGGATACCTTCGTCTTCTTCGAGTCAATGGCTCATAAGATTTATTCAATTCTTATAAAATTTGTCCGTTGCCCTTCACAGGACTGCGATAGTACAGGTGGAAGGGCACTGTACAGTCTCATGACTGTACTTCGCATATACAGTGCCTTGACTGCTCATGCGTTGCTGACGATGCGCCATGCTCTTTATACATATACAATAGAATTAATTACACTGTGAGACATAAAAAAATAAAATATTTTCTCAGAACAATTACAAATACTAATATAAATACAAACAATTAGAACTTATCTCTTATGTCTTAATGGCAATACAAAAACTGTAATTGTGAGACTGGTGCCTAAACTAGATAAATCAGTTTGAATCTGTATTTATAGGTCACCAGGAAACCCACGCAACCAGATCAGTGCGAGTAAATTACAATACGTCACTACAATATCACGTCTAATTATTTATACAAAAACAAAAATCAAACTATACAATGGATTAGTTATATCTAAGTAAACTTTCAGCTTGGGACTTCGAGTAAATACTCTGTTTCATCGTAATTTAGATGCTGCGACCAATTTGTAAGCATTTTTTTGCTATCATATCTAGATTTTGAGTACAGGCTTATACTTCTACTAGCTCTATTGTACAGCCTTGGACCCAGGACGTAGCACTGGCGAGCCGCGAACGAAGTTCTATGCACAACCGGCTCACAGATTGCATGCTTTCGGTGGGCTAAATTGTGTGCAATAGGATTGTAATTCAGAATTTTATGAGTATGGTGAATTGCTTTAAGCATAAAAAGTTGACGAACTCTCAGGACTTTGTAATTGCGGTAAAGTTGTTCGGTTGGGTATCTAATGGGTTTTCTATTTATCACCTTAATTACAGCCCTTTGTGCCTTTTGTGAATTTTGGTATTTGGATTATTTTGAGTATTTTTGCTAGCGACATTTTAATGATGCTGACTGTACTAGTAAAAGATGAAATATTCGGTAGGCAAGGATTACCCGGACACGTCCGCGGAGGAGCCGTTGATGCTTTTCAACAAGAACAACAACAACGTGAGCATGGCGCCCGAGCCCGAGATCCCCAAGTTCCCCGTGTTCCCCAACATCGTGTCCGTGGAGAACGACGCCAGCCAGGCCAAGGTACAGTAGTGTACATGCCTGAAGTGCCGGGTTTCGACGTGTGGGAAATATCCGCTGTAGTGTGTCGTCCCCCTTCGCAGACGGCGTGCAGCACGGGCCACGTGGTGCGGCGGCGCATCGAGGCGCTGTGCGCGGCGTCCGTGCTGTGCGGCGCGTGCGTGGCGCGCTGGGGCTCGCTGCTGGCGGGCCGCGTGGCGCGCGTGTGCGCCCGCGCCGACGCGCTGCACGCGCACGCCGCGCTGGCGCACTCGGCCGCGCGCGCGCTGGACCTGGCGCGTCACGCGCACCGCTCGCAGGTGAGTGTCCGGGGTGCGGCGTGGCGCGCTGGGGCTCGCTGCTGGCGGGCCGCGTGGCGCGCGTGTGCGCCCGCGCCGACGCGCTGCACGCGCACGCCGCGCTGGCGCACTCGGCCGCGCGCGCGCTGGACCTGGCGCGTCACGCGCACCGCTCGCAGGTGAGTGTCCGGGGTGCGGCGTGGCGCGCTGGGGCTCGCTGCTGGCGGGCCGCGTGGCGCGCGTGTGCGCCCGCGCCGACGCGCTGCACGCGCACGCCGCGCTGGCGCACTCGGCCGCGCGCGCGCTGGACCTGGCGCGTCACGCGCACCGCTCGCAGGTGAGTGTCCGGGGTGCGGCGTGGCGCGCTGGGGCTCGCTGCTGGCGGGCCGCGTGGCGCGCGTGTGCGCCCGCGCCGACGCGCTGCACGCGCACGCCGCGCTGGCGCACTCGGCCGCGCGCGCGCTGGACCTGGCGCGTCACGCGCACCGCTCGCAGGTGAGTGTCCGGGGTGCGGCGTGGCGCGCTGGGGCTCGCTGCTGGCGGGCCGCGTGGCGCGCTGGCGAATAGTTGAAGAAATTTTTTGCAAAAGGGACATTTTGCGAAAAGGGTACTGTGCGAAAGGGATATTTTGCGAAAGGGACATTTTTCCGAAAGGACATTGTGCGAAAGAGACATTTAGCGACCTACAGACATTGCGAATAACCTTAACTTCCAGGTATATTATCGTTGTTCCCTGGTACAGGCGGGTGCGACGGAGGGCTGGGCGGCGCGCGCGGCGCTGGTGGCGCAGGAGGCGGCGTCGCTGCGCAGCGCGGCCGCGGCGCTGCAGGCGCGGCACGGCGGCGGCGCGGGCGGCGCGGGCGCGGCGGCGGCCGAGTGGCAGGCGGCGGCGGCGGCGGCGCCGTGCCCCAGCGCGCTGCGCCTGCACGTGGTGGCGCGCACGCTGGTGGAGCGGCTGCGCGACTCGTGGCAGCACCTGGTGCGCGACCGCGCCACGCGCTCGCTGACGTACAACGACGAGCAGTTCCACGTGCTGGAGCGCATCACCGTGGCCGAGACGGGCCGGCGCGCGCGCGCGCTGCTGCAGCGCGCCGCGCCGCTGGCCCGCGCGCGCGCCGACGCCGTGGCCGACTGGTACAAGGTGGCGCAGACGGTGTTCCTGCAGACGCAGATCCTGGACAAGGACGTGGCCAGCGCCGAGCTCAAGCTGCTCACGCTGGCGGCGCGCCTGCAGGACGCCGAGCTCAGCGTGCGCGACTGCCTCAGCGACACGGTACTTATCAGTGTTATCAGATTACCCCTGTTGCTGTTTTTAGCATCGTGAATCCCAGAAGAAGCAACCATTTCAAACAAAAAAATTCAGGATTATTGACTCCTTCCTATTTAATGTAGATATCTGACTTGCGTCTACAGGTTGATTAATTTAAAAGAGGGATTGCGCGAATGGAACTTTGTGCGAAAAAAAGGATATTGCGCGAAAGAAATACCTTTTTTTTTTTAAATGACTCAATAAACTGAATACACTCTGAAAATTGACACTTTAGCAACACATACACATTGATAAGTTGGAGCGAGTGTCTCCTTCTAGAGGTGAGCACGGCATGCATATACATAGATGTGCTCTGGACTTACAAAAATAAATACTAACAATATTAACCCGTAAGTGGACATAGTTCAGCCCCGCAGCCACCAACCCAAGAGTCAGCTAAATCCAGCAGAAGTCTCCTGAACCTAGGGACTGATGGGCTGAATATGTTCACCTCCTGACAGACTTCATTGTACAGAAAGCAAATGCGATACAGGCTAGAATGTTGACCATAATTTGTGCGTGCTTTGGGTAGATTGAACGTTTTTCTATTTTTGATGCGGCTATGCTGACGTGGGACGGTTAAGTCAATTTTACTCAATAACAGAGGACTGTCTATGAGGCCATGAATCAGTTTATGTAAAAAGATAAGGTCGGCGATTTTTCTACGTTGCACAAGCGGAGACATCTCAAAATGGGCAAGTCTGGATTCGTAGCAATCCAACTGACGACAGAGATTATTTGAAAATGATAGATGGTATAAAAATTTAGACTGTAGCTTTTCTAACCTTTTTATGTGAACTTTGTAAGAAGGGCTCCAAACTGGACTGCAATACTCCAAAAGACAACGCACGTAACAATAAAAAAGTAATTTTGACAAATCAGGGTCCCTGAAAAATTTTGTTTGCCTTAACACAAAACCTGAAAGACGAGATGCCTTTTTTGCAATGTTATCGATGTGCTCTCTAAAATCTAATTTTGTGTCAACCACGACACCCAAATCTCGCATTGTAGAAACTTCTTTTAGCGGACAATTATTTATGAAGTAAGTATTTTGCAAAGGAATTTGTTTTCGAGAAAAATTTAGGTAAAAGCATTTCGAGAAATTTAAGATCATCTTATTACAAACACACCAATCGTAAATCGAATTAAATCACTTTGTAGCATACTAATATCTTTTGTAGAACTAATTTCTCGGTAAATTTTCAAGTCGTCAGCAAAGAGTTGAAATTTAGACTTTAATTTAGTGGCTATATCGTTCATGAAATCTAAGAAAAACAGGGGCCCCAAATGGGAGCTCTGAGGCACCCCTGATGGCACGTTTCTTGCAATGGACTTAAAGCCCCGGACCTTTACAATCTGAGAACGGTTCCGCAGATAAGATTCGCACCACCGCAGTAGAGAGCGGCATATTCCGGCGTGACCAAGTTTTTCAATAAGCAGTTCATGATTTATTTTTTATGTTATTTATTTTATTTGACTCACCAGCAACAAGTACACCATAGCTTCACAATAGGTAACATAAACAAACTTAAGATAAGTGCCTTATTTTTATAGGCAAGCACAACATGAGCCAGTAAAGGCATGCAATTAGTAACACTTTCTATAGTTTGTACACAAGACAAAGTTAAGCCTTAAGTTTATACAAAAACTTGACAGTTATATAAATAGAAAAACGAGCGAAAAAGCGAGGGTCTGGTGGCTTAGCGGTCAAAGCACCGCCCCTGCAAGGCAAAGATCCCGCCCAGACCAATTCCACTTCTTCAAATTTAAATCCATTTGAATATTTAACATGAAAAATGTAAAAAAAAAGAAAACGTTAATTCAAATAGAAAAACTATTAAATCTTCCCAAACTTAAAATTTACCCTAAACTTGTTTCGAGATCTTACTATCTAATATTATTTTTTTGAGCTATTTTTTTGATACTATTGATATCGATGAAATCTTTGTATTTTTCATGTAATTTATACAATCTTTGCAATGAGTGATGTAGCTTGAGGTTAGTACGAGTTCCATGACGGAAGAAAAATCTACCATTTTTGTTTGTAGATCTGGATAGTCGTTTAGGTACATAGATATCCACCTTCGACGATAATTGAGGACAGTTCATAGAACTTGTAATTAATTTATGCAGAAATACCATGTCCAAAATTTCTCTGCGACTCTCGAGTGTCGACATTTTAAAATAATCTAACCTTTCCTGATAAGATTTCAGTTTTTTTGATATATTGCAAGCGTAAGATATAGTCGTTCAATGCGATCCACATGCTTTTTGTAAGTGGGCGACCATACTACACTACAATATTCAAGGCGACTCTGAACTAGAGAGTTAAATAGTACTTTCTTTGTCGAGGGTTTTTTAAAGTTCTTAGATTCACGTAGTACAAAACTTAACATCTTAGACGCTTTCACCACACACTCATCCATATGTTCTATAAAGTTGAGTTTTTGATCCACTTTAACGCCAAGATCACGAATGCTAGCCAATTCATCTAATATAATACTATCTATCTTGTATTGAGTCATAAAGATATTCTTATTTCTTGTGAACTTAATGTGCTTGCATTTATTAATGTTTAATTGTAACTTGTTCGCTATACACCAATGACTTAATCTGTCCAAGTCAGCCTGAAGCAACACTGCATCATTATTACTTTTAATTTCTCTGGCAACCTTCAAGTCATCAGCGAACATATATACTGATGAGTGCAAAAAACAACGTTCAATATCGTTTATGAAAATTATAAAAAGGTAACGGCCAAGATGGGAACCTTGTGGTATACCAGTAGTAGCTTTATAGGAATCCGAGCTAGCGCCGTTTAAAACGACTTTGAGCATCCTATCGGAAAGATACGATCTAAACCAACTCAGGAGAGGATCTGACACGCCAAAAAGTTCGAGCTTGTGTATTATTAACTCATGATCTAATGTGTCAAAAGCCTTCCTGAAGTCGGTGTAAACCGCATCAACCTGAATGCCTGCATCCACTGCTGTAACAAGATTGTCCACAAAAGAATATACTAATCAAAGGCCTTGGAAAAATCTGTGTAAATAGTATGCACTTCTGTATAAGCTTGAGTAATGTCACTTGTGGGGTCTTAGATATTAGTGAGAGAGATATACTGGAAGGTGCGTGTTGAGTTGCTATGGCACGTGCAGAGTACGTCCCCACTGGAAGCCCACTTCCACCGTAACTGCACGGCTAGGATGATTAAATAAAACGTTACGTTATAAAATTGACTGCACTGTTTAATTACTGAACCTAGTCTAACACGGTTACAAGGTTACTATATCGCGAAGGGTTGAGGTGTGGACACAAGCGAACGGCCGAATTGTTGGGAGGTAACTGGCGCGGGCGCGGGCTAATGCCGCGACGTGCCGCGAATGGAATTCGCTGCGTAAGCAACGCCGTGCCTTGTACAATGTACTTACTGTGTCCCTACACACTCACAAAATCCACAAAATTTGATGTGGTTGATCTACCAGGTAGAAATCCACGCTGTTGTGGTATGAAAGAGGGTTTAAGGTGGAAAAAAATTATTTTCTGGACCATTGATTCAAAAAGCTTACCCATCGCAGATAAAATTGAGATGGGTCGGTAGTTAGCCATGTCTCCAAAGTCTCCCTTTTTGTGTATGGGTGTGATGTGTGCAATCTTCCATTTTGAGGGGAATATTCCACATAATAAAGATTTATTGTATATCATTCGTAACGGCTTAGCCAATTCCGATGCACAGGCCCTTAAGAAAGTAGGAGGTATGGAATCTGGGCCAGGACCCTTATTTGCGTCTAGGCTTTTGAGCGATGATTTAACATCCGAATCCGTGAAGAGCCACAAATAAAGTGACGCATGACTTTCGGTGGTTTCCTTATAGTTGTTGTTAAGTCTGAGTCACGCTGATAGGTTGAGTTGAAATATTCCGAAAAAAGATTGGCTATCTGCTGGCCGCCCTGAACGCTTTGATCCAAGTAAAACATTTCATCCGGTATATCGCTGCTATTTTTTCGTAAAGATTTAACGAACGACCAAAAATATTTAGGGTCCTCTTTTTGGAAGTCTTGGCTTCCGATTTCATTCTATTTAAGTCAGTTGTCAAAAGATTGGCACACCTTTTGCGAAGCAATCTATAAGTAAACTGATCCCGAGGATTACCATACACCCTAAACCTACGATGATACTTAGCCTTTTCCTTCAAACCCTGGATCAACGATCGACTAAACCAATATGGGAAATTTCTCCGACCTTTTGTACTCATTGGAATATTCTTACTAATGATGGATGTGAGTATGGCATAGAAAGTATCTACGGTCTCATCAACTGAAAGATTAGAATCAAAAGTTTCCTCCCAATTTATGTTGTCTAACTCATTTCTAATAATGTCATAATTGGCTTTCATGAAGTTTGGGGTAGATATTATATTATTTTTTGGGGGCCTCGATGTTTCAACCTTTATTTTGACCGAGATACTAAGTACCGGGTGATGCGTTTCCAAACCCACTAGTGGGGCAGTCCCTTGGGAAACGAGTGTTGGTGAGTTCGTAATGACTAGATCCAAGAATCTGCCATTCAAGTTTGGTATTGCACATATTTGGTGGAGATCGCTGAAAGAAAGAGCATCAATAAGTAGGGCGTCTGTGTTATCTGTAGGAGAGCTGGGGATCAGAGAATATGAGTTTGATTTTGTGCTGCGAGACCAGTGGAGAGAAGGCCTATTAAAGTCACCGACTAAGAGAAGTATGGAGTCTCTTGACATTCTGGTTTGCAAAAAATTTGCTACGCTATTCAATAACTTATCTAAAGGATCGTACTTCACAGGGGGAGGAAGGTATAGTGCACAAATACACAATTCCACCGTTGAATTTCTCTGGCCAAACTTATTTGTAACCCATAGATTCCCATTTGTAGACTCCCATTTTAGTTTCCTAACTGGGGCATATTTTTTATGAACAGCTATAAGGACCCCGCCGCCCTCCACTTTCTGTGAGTTCGTAGTGTCGATCACGCCTGAAAACCGAGTATCTACTATCGATAACTTCATGGTCATAAACAGATTCATTCAAGTTTGTCTCAGTCAACAGAATAACGTCCAAGTCTTGTTTTAGTACATTTTCCCGTATAATATGCGCTTTGGTTCTAAGACCATTTACATTTTGATATAGAACTTTTAGAATACAAACAGAATTAGTTTTAGTTAATGACAACATATGACAAAAATTTAGAGAGTGTTTAAGAAATTAAAGTCTCTAACTACGAAACCTTTGGTGTTGGCGTCTTTTCTTATGTAGATCTTGCCACCTCGAACCCACACAAACTCGAATTGCTTATCTTTCGCAACTTTAAGTGCAGCTGCGTGAAGTAATTTGTTATCTGAATGTCTACCATGAGTTTACATCGTAAAATTACGCGGTAGCGTCAAGCTCGCTAGCGTCATAACGTGGTTCAGATAGATTTCGATAATGCTTGTACCATGAGTTTTAAGAGGTCTCACGAAGACGCTAGCGTGAGCTCGATTGGAAGTATCGTCCAGCAGCGTCCTTGACATTCTTATGTTGGCACTTTGTAACTAACTAGCTAACTTCACTCGTATGTTTTATTTCTTTCCATCATTATTCGAAAAAAGAGAAAGAATCAAATGCTCAAAGTATAGTTTAACGTGATGCTAAAACTCACTGTGAATATCCCTATGTCACACACACTTGTCACAGACTGTAAGAGTCAGTTGAGTTTATTTGTGTTTTTGAACCGTTCGTTAGCGGGAGTTTTGAATCAATAAATCAAGTTTTATATTTTAATTACAATGAGGACTAGCGCATCACAGTTCCAGTTGTTGGTGGAGTTTATGGAAAGGTATGTTTCTATTAAACAGTTTTAATTATAATCAAGACTTAAATTAACTACACATTCCCCAAATTGTTGCCCTAAAGGACGCAGAGAGATAAGCTAACCACTTGAACTTGAATGTTGACTCAGTGGAAGTGTCTAAAAAAGACTTCAAGTGGCTTCTTCCTACTCGTTTATGAGCTTGAACTTGAGCAATGTGACAAAAATTCCAAAATCGTTGTAAATTTTGAACTGACTTTAAACCCGTAACACTTAACAATGAGCACAAATCTTCAAAAGCTTCTTTAGAGAGTCTGTATAGTTTAGCAAATTTCCTATCACTTATATTTTCTAATTGGGAACCAAAATGTACTCGCATATTATATTGTAGGCAAAAGCTGAAAAACGCTACGAACAATCGAATAGATACCTACGCGTTTTATAACTAGCGAAATCTACAGTACTCGTGGTACAAAGTTAAATTCTTTCCGTGACCGCCAGGGGCGCTGTACAAAATTTCATACAAATGATTTACGGCGACGCTAGCGTGAATTGACCGTGTAAACTCATGGTAGAGACACTGGAGAAAGATGCTCGCACACGTACACTGTTTTTTTGTCTCCAGCGAGGCCCAGGTGACCAGTATCTAGTTTGTCCTTCTGGTGAGTCTTATTAAAGGTTTTCACTGTAGCTAATACTGAGTCACGAACGAGGGGGCTCGCCAACCTCACAACAATAGAGCGAAGCCGGTTGGACTTTTGGTTCTTCTTGGCAACGCGATGGAAGTTAACCAGTTCGTGGGATGACAGGTCACAACCAACAGCAGCAAACAGCTGCTGAACCACTGTTTTCAGGTTCAAACATTAAAGGGATATGGTACGAAAGAGACATTTTGCGAAAAGTACATTATGCGAACAAAACATTTTGCTAAAAGGACATTGTGTGGAAGAGACATTTTGCGAAAGGCACGTTGTGGGAAAAAGAAAGAAAGAAAGAAAGAAAGAAATATTTATTATTATTGCGAAAAGGACATTTTGCAAGAGAGGCGTTGTGCGAAAGAGACATTTTGCGACCCATAAACATTTTGTGAAGTGGGCTTTTTGTGTAAGACCCAAATATTTCGACGAGACTGTGCATTTAAGCACGTTGATGTATTAGTATTCCAAGAAATTTTATTCATAAATATTATTTGATGAATGCGTGAACTTGAACTGTCGTGCCGCTAGCTTGCAGTCAAAGTACAGTCCTAGAGGACTGACGATCATAATCGGGCTACACGGAGAGTTACAGTTTTACGCAATCCTCAATTAGAGCCTAACTGAGCATTCCCATTCACCCGTAGACCAAATACAAAGCCCATAACATATATTATTTATGAATATTGTAGAGTAACGCGTCCCGGGTGGGAGCTGAGGCAGGACTAGAGAAGTCCGAGGCGACTGAGTCTGGCTCGACGAAGGGCCCACTGCGGGGCTGCGCGGGGCAGGTGGGGCCGCGCGGCGCGGGGCTGCGTGCGCTGCTGGCGGCGCACGACGAGCTGGCGGCTGCGCTCGCCGGCAACTCCGCGCTGCTCGACACGCTCAACCACCTCACGCACCACCTGCAGCCCTAGCCACTAGCGCCGCCTCCCGCTCCCGCTCCCGACCGGTACGTACTGGCGGCGCACGACGAGCTGGCGGCCGCGCTCGCCGGCAACTCCGCGCTGCTCGACACGCTCAACCACCTCACGCACCACCTGCAGCCCTAGCCACTAGCGCCGCCTCCCGCTCCCGCTCCCGACCGGTACGTACTGGCGGCGCACGACGAGCTGGCGGCCGCGCTCGCCGGCAACTCCGCGCTGCTCGACACGCTCAACCACCTCACGCACCACCTGCAGCCCTAGCCACTAGCGCCGCCTCCCGCTCCCGCTCCCGACCGGTACGTACTGGCGGCGCACGACGAGCTGGCGGCCGCGCTCGCCGGCAACTCCGCGCTGCTCGACACGCTCAACCACCTCACGCACCACCTGCAGCCCTAGCCACTAGCGCCGCCTCCCGCTCCCGCTCCCGACCGGTACGTACTGGCGGCGCACGACGAGCTGGCGGCCGCGCTCGCCGGCAACTCCGCGCTGCTCGACACGCTCAACCACCTCACGCACCACCTGCAGCCCTAGCCACTAGCGCCGCCTCCCGCTCCCGCTCCCGACCGGTACGTACTGGCGGCGCACGACGAGCTGGCGGCCGCGCTCGCCGGCAACTCCGCGCTGCTCGACACGCTCAACCACCTCACGCACCACCTGCAGCCCTAGCCACTAGCGCCGCCTCCCGCTCCCGCTCCCGACCGGTACGTACTGGCGGCGCACGACGAGCTGGCGGCCGCGCTCGCCGGCAACTCCGCGCTGCTCGACACGCTCAACCACCTCACGCACCACCTGCAGCCCTAGCCACTAGCGCCGCCTCCCGCTCCCGCTCCCGACCGGTACGTACTGGCGGCGCACGACGAGCTGGCGGCCGCGCTCGCCGGCAACTCCGCGCTGCTCGACACGCTCAACCACCTCACGCACCACCTGCAGCCCTAGCCACTAGCGCCGCCTCCCGCTCCCGCTCCCGACCGGTACGTACTGGCGGCGCACGACGAGCTGGCGGCCGCGCTCGCCGGCAACTCCGCGCTGCTCGACACGCTCAACCACCTCACGCACCACCTGCAGCCCTAGCCACTAGCGCCGCCTCCCGCTCCCGCTCCCGACCGGTACGTACTGGCGGCGCACGACGAGCTGGCGGCCGCGCTCGCCGGCAACTCCGCGCTGCTCGACACGCTCAACCACCTCACGCACCACCTGCAGCCCTAGCCACTAGCGCCGCCTCCCGCTCCCGCTCCCGACCGGTACGTACTGGCGGCGCACGACGAGCTGGCGGCCGCGCTCGCCGGCAACTCCGCGCTGCTCGACACGCTCAACCACCTCACGCACCACCTGCAGCCCTAGCCACTAGCGCCGCCTCCCGCTCCCGCTCCCGACCGGTACGTACTGGCGGCGCACGACGAGCTGGCGGCCGCGCTCGCCGGCAACTCCGCGCTGCTCGACACGCTCAACCACCTCACGCACCACCTGCAGCCCTAGCCACTAGCGCCGCCTCCCGCTCCCGCTCCCGACCGGTACGTACTGGCGGCGCACGACGAGCTGGCGGCCGCGCTCGCCGGCAACTCCGCGCTGCTCGACACGCTCAACCACCTCACGCACCACCTGCAGCCCTAGCCACTAGCGCCGCCTCCCGCTCCCGCTCCCGACCGGTACGTACTGGCGGCGCACGACGAGCTGGCGGCCGCGCTCGCCGGCAACTCCGCGCTGCTCGACACGCTCAACCACCTCACGCACCACCTGCAGCCCTAGCCACTAGCGCCGCCTCCCGCTCCCGCTCCCGACCGGTACGTACTGGCGGCGCACGACGAGCTGGCGGCCGCGCTCGCCGGCAACTCCGCGCTGCTCGACACGCTCAACCACCTCACGCACCACCTGCAGCCCTAGCCACTAGCGCCGCCTCCCGCTCCCGCTCCCGACCGGTACGTACTGGCGGCGCACGACGAGCTGGCGGCCGCGCTCGCCGGCAACTCCGCGCTGCTCGACACGCTCAACCACCTCACGCACCACCTGCAGCCCTAGCCACTAGCGCCGCCTCCCGCTCCCGCTCCCGACCGGTACGTACTGGCGGCGCACGACGAGCTGGCGGCCGCGCTCGCCGGCAACTCCGCGCTGCTCGACACGCTCAACCACCTCACGCACCACCTGCAGCCCTAGCCACTAGCGCCGCCTCCCGCTCCCGCTCCCGACCGGTACGTACTGGCGGCGCACGACGAGCTGGCGGCCGCGCTCGCCGGCAACTCCGCGCTGCTCGACACGCTCAACCACCTCACGCACCACCTGCAGCCCTAGCCACTAGCGCCGCCTCCCGCTCCCGCTCCCGACCGGTACGTACTGGCGGCGCACGACGAGCTGGCGGCCGCGCTCGCCGGCAACTCCGCGCTGCTCGACACGCTCAACCACCTCACGCACCACCTGCAGCCCTAGCCACTAGCGCCGCCTCCCGCTCCCGCTCCCGACCGGTACGTACTGGCGGCGCACGACGAGCTGGCGGCCGCGCTCGCCGGCAACTCCGCGCTGCTCGACACGCTCAACCACCTCACGCACCACCTGCAGCCCTAGCCACTAGCGCCGCCTCCCGCTCCCGCTCCCGACCGGTACGTACTGGCGGCGCACGACGAGCTGGCGGCCGCGCTCGCCGGCAACTCCGCGCTGCTCGACACGCTCAACCACCTCACGCACCACCTGCAGCCCTAGCCACTAGCGCCGCCTCCCGCTCCCGCTCCCGACCGGTACGTACTGGCGGCGCACGACGAGCTGGCGGCCGCGCTCGCCGGCAACTCCGCGCTGCTCGACACGCTCAACCACCTCACGCACCACCTGCAGCCCTAGCCACTAGCGCCGCCTCCCGCTCCCGCTCCCGACCGGTACGTACTGGCGGCGCACGACGAGCTGGCGGCCGCGCTCGCCGGCAACTCCGCGCTGCTCGACACGCTCAACCACCTCACGCACCACCTGCAGCCCTAGCCACTAGCGCCGCCTCCCGCTCCCGCTCCCGACCGGTACGTACTGGCGGCGCACGACGAGCTGGCGGCCGCGCTCGCCGGCAACTCCGCGCTGCTCGACACGCTCAACCACCTCACGCACCACCTGCAGCCCTAGCCACTAGCGCCGCCTCCCGCTCCCGCTCCCGACCGGTACGTACTGGCGGCGCACGACGAGCTGGCGGCCGCGCTCGCCGGCAACTCCGCGCTGCTCGACACGCTCAACCACCTCACGCACCACCTGCAGCCCTAGCCACTAGCGCCGCCTCCCGCTCCCGCTCCCGACCGGTACGTACTGGCGGCGCACGACGAGCTGGCGGCCGCGCTCGCCGGCAACTCCGCGCTGCTCGACACGCTCAACCACCTCACGCACCACCTGCAGCCCTAGCCACTAGCGCCGCCTCCCGCTCCCGCTCCCGACCGGTACGTACTGGCGGCGCACGACGAGCTGGCGGCCGCGCTCGCCGGCAACTCCGCGCTGCTCGACACGCTCAACCACCTCACGCACCACCTGCAGCCCTAGCCACTAGCGCCGCCTCCCGCTCCCGCTCCCGACCGGTACGTACTGGCGGCGCACGACGAGCTGGCGGCCGCGCTCGCCGGCAACTCCGCGCTGCTCGACACGCTCAACCACCTCACGCACCACCTGCAGCCCTAGCCACTAGCGCCGCCTCCCGCTCCCGCTCCCGACCGGTACGTACTGGCGGCGCACGACGAGCTGGCGGCCGCGCTCGCCGGCAACTCCGCGCTGCTCGACACGCTCAACCACCTCACGCACCACCTGCAGCCCTAGCCACTAGCGCCGCCTCCCGCTCCCGCTCCCGACCGGTACGTACTGGCGGCGCACGACGAGCTGGCGGCCGCGCTCGCCGGCAACTCCGCGCTGCTCGACACGCTCAACCACCTCACGCACCACCTGCAGCCCTAGCCACTAGCGCCGCCTCCCGCTCCCGCTCCCGCTCCCGACCGGTACGTACTGGCGGCGCACGACGAGCTGGCGGCCGCGCTCGCCGGCAACTCCGCGCTGCTCGACACGCTCAACCACCTCACGCACCACCTGCAGCCCTAGCCACTAGCGCCGCCTCCCGCTCCCGCTCCCGACCGGTACGTACTGGCGGCGCACGACGAGCTGGCGGCCGCGCTCGCCGGCAACTCCGCGCTGCTCGACACGCTCAACCACCTCACGCACCACCTGCAGCCCTAGCCACTAGCGCCGCCTCCCGCTCCCGCTCCCGACCGGTACGTACTGGCGGCGCACGACGAGCTGGCGGCCGCGCTCGCCGGCAACTCCGCGCTGCTCGACACGCTCAACCACCTCACGCACCACCTGCAGCCCTAGCCACTAGCGCCGCCTCCCGCTCCCGCTCCCGACCGGTACGTACTGGCGGCGCACGACGAGCTGGCGGCCGCGCTCGCCGGCAACTCCGCGCTGCTCGACACGCTCAACCACCTCACGCACCACCTGCAGCCCTAGCCACTAGCGCCGCCTCCCGCTCCCGCTCCCGACCGGTACGTACTGGCGGCGCACGACGAGCTGGCGGCCGCGCTCGCCGGCAACTCCGCGCTGCTCGACACGCTCAACCACCTCACGCACCACCTGCAGCCCTAGCCACTAGCGCCGCCTCCCGCTCCCGCTCCCGACCGGTACGTACTGGCGGCGCACGACGAGCTGGCGGCCGCGCTCGCCGGCAACTCCGCGCTGCTCGACACGCTCAACCACCTCACGCACCACCTGCAGCCCTAGCCACTAGCGCCGCCTCCCGCTCCCGCTCCCGACCGGTACGTACTGGCGGCGCACGACGAGCTGGCGGCCGCGCTCGCCGGCAACTCCGCGCTGCTCGACACGCTCAACCACCTCACGCACCACCTGCAGCCCTAGCCACTAGCGCCGCCTCCCGCTCCCGCTCCCGACCGGTACGTACTGGCGGCGCACGACGAGCTGGCGGCCGCGCTCGCCGGCAACTCCGCGCTGCTCGACACGCTCAACCACCTCACGCACCACCTGCAGCCCTAGCCACTAGCGCCGCCTCCCGCTCCCGCTCCCGACCGGTACGTACTGGCGGCGCACGACGAGCTGGCGGCCGCGCTCGCCGGCAACTCCGCGCTGCTCGACACGCTCAACCACCTCACGCACCACCTGCAGCCCTAGCCACTAGCGCCGCCTCCCGCTCCCGCTCCCGACCGGTACGTACTGGCGGCGCACGACGAGCTGGCGGCCGCGCTCGCCGGCAACTCCGCGCTGCTCGACACGCTCAACCACCTCACGCACCACCTGCAGCCCTAGCCACTAGCGTCGCCTCCCGCTCCCGCTCCCGACCGGTACGTACTGGCGGCGCACGACGAGCTGGCGGCCGCGCTCGCCGGCAACTCCGCGCTGCTCGACACGCTCAACCACCTCACGCACCACCTGCAGCCCTAGCCACTAGCGCCGCCTCCCGCTCCCGCTCCCGACCGGTACGTACTGGCGGCGCACGACGAGCTGGCGGCCGCGCTCGCCGGCAACTCCGCGCTGCTCGACACGCTCAACCACCTCACGCACCACCTGCAGCCCTAGCCACTAGCGCCGCCTCCCGCTCCCGCTCCCGACCGGTACGTACTGGCGGCGCACGACGAGCTGGCGGCCGCGCTCGCCGGCAACTCCGCGCTGCTCGACACGCTCAACCACCTCACGCACCACCTGCAGCCCTAGCCACTAGCGCCGCCTCCCGCTCCCGCTCCCGACCGGTACGTACTGGCGGCGCACGACGAGCTGGCGGCCGCGCTCGCCGGCAACTCCGCGCTGCTCGACACGCTCAACCACCTCACGCACCACCTGCAGCCCTAGCCACTAGCGCCGCCTCCCGCTCCCGCTCCCGACCGGTACGTACTGGCGGCGCACGACGAGCTGGCGGCCGCGCTCGCCGGCAACTCCGCGCTGCTCGACACGCTCAACCACCTCACGCACCACCTGCAGCCCTAGCCACTAGCGCCGCCTCCCGCTCCCGCTCCCGACCGGTACGTACTGGCGGCGCACGACGAGCTGGCGGCCGCGCTCGCCGGCAACTCCGCGCTGCTCGACACGCTCAACCACCTCACGCACCACCTGCAGCCCTAGCCACTAGCGCCGCCTCCCGCTCCCGCTCCCGACCGGTACGTACTGGCGGCGCACGACGAGCTGGCGGCCGCGCTCGCCGGCAACTCCGCGCTGCTCGACACGCTCAACCACCTCACGCACCACCTGCAGCCCTAGCCACTAGCGCCGCCTCCCGCTCCCGCTCCCGACCGGTACGTACTGGCGGCGCACGACGAGCTGGCGGCCGCGCTCGCCGGCAACTCCGCGCTGCTCGACACGCTCAACCACCTCACGCACCACCTGCAGCCCTAGCCACTAGCGCCGCCTCCCGCTCCCGCTCCCGACCGGTACGTACTGGCGGCGCACGACGAGCTGGCGGCCGCGCTCGCCGGCAACTCCGCGCTGCTCGACACGCTCAACCACCTCACGCACCACCTGCAGCCCTAGCCACTAGCGCCGCCTCCCGCTCCCGCTCCCGACCGGTACGTACTGGCGGCGCACGACGAGCTGGCGGCCGCGCTCGCCGGCAACTCCGCGCTGCTCGACACGCTCAACCACCTCACGCACCACCTGCAGCCCTAGCCACTAGCGCCGCCTCCCGCTCCCGCTCCCGACCGGTACGTACTGGCGGCGCACGACGAGCTGGCGGCCGCGCTCGTCGGCAACTCCGCGCTGCTCGACACGCTCAACCACCTCACACACCATTCGACTTGACACATTAATTACTGCAGACACATGCTGTAAGAATATTTGAATTCAAACGAGCTCGCCAGCTGAATCCACAGTGAGATATATGCATGCTCTTAATATGGTGTTGTCACGTCGTGCACATAAACTTACACTACTGTCAAATTGTGCTTGACACAATAAAGTCCCCAAAAATTCTTACAACGTTTATAATATCGGAATATAAATTTTTTTTCACTATTATTGCTGTATTTACTTTGTCATTCAGTAAACGAGCAGTCATTCACAAAGAGTCATCACGGTTGATCAGTAAATGAGTCTCGTCTATTCAGCAGTAGCGAGAGAGAGAGCTCGTCGGGCCGTCGCGTGACGCGTGGCGCGGTGGCCACGTGGGAGCCGGACGGATCACAGTTGGCGGTTGAGTGGATGAGTGTACAGAAACTTTATCGATGTTATTTTACTATTAGTCTTAAGTTTATTGGATAGATTTGTACCGTGCGTCAATAATTTTGTATTATATTTTATGCTTCGGTAACGGTGGCGGGTGCGGCTGCGTTATTGGAATTTTCTAAAATGAGCTGTTATGAATCTAAAGAACTGCGCTGAACACGTATATAACTAGCAAGGAAAGGTGTAGTACAGTAGCGAGTACGCGCCGTGGTGCACGATGATTATTTAAGTACTAACGTTTTACGAACGAAGGCCAGTGACGTCGACTGAACCACACAGATCTCACAGTATTGTTGATGTATTCACAGAGACAGCATTCCTATTAGATATAACACTGACGGGCATTCGCCATGCACCAACATAATTAGCTTTTGTGTTTTGCTGTTTTGTGAAGCTGATTCAATTAGTAGAATAGTTTGAAAAGGCTATAAAAATGCGCGTGCAGTTGTGTCGAGGATGTAACGGCAGCGCGCACTCCACGGAACATATTATTTGATCTTTTAGCTATCCACTGGTACAACCAATTTCGGTTTGCAGTGCTGCTAGATACTTATTAGGCACTTACCACGGTTTGTTATAGGTAAAATATGAGATTATTTCAATTATATTTTTCGAATACAATATTATGCCCAGCTTTAAATATTCTACTAATAGATACGCTTCATGCATTGTTCCTGAATTAAGACTGTAGATACTTATATAATTTGCAATTTGTGCTTAGTTTAGCTAATGCTTGCATTTTCAATGGCAAATCAGCATTCAATCAAAGAGGCGATATGGACGAATAATTATTATTCTTTTGATGTTTTATTAAAATAAGATTATATCGTTTGATACGGTGCTCTCTTAAATAACTGTTATGTATTATTGTATGTTAACTTTAGTGATGCTGGCTGTCACGATATTTAAGTTTTAAGTGATGAAACTTCTGTAATACAATATTAAAACCACAGATATAGAGTAGGCTAAATACCGCAAGATGTCCGTCCTCACTGCCGAATTTAGGGGAGAGCAACCGGGGCGGCAGCCTCGGGGCCTCCACAAAAGAGGGGGCCCCCACAATAGACATCGGATTTTTTTTTAATTCCCTCTAGTATACGCTAATTTTTTTTCGCTGTTTTACCTTTACCTACAGTACTTTGTACAAACATGATTATATTATTCTTGAAAACTAACAGTAATATGTCATTGTTCTATCTTCTTTCACTCCAATCAGGTATTCAGTAAAATATCAAAATCATGCGCACTTGCAACATGGATTATTATGACTTGCAATTTACCACTGGTCTTGAGGGAGTATACCACTGGCTCAATGTCTAAGTGGGCTGGTACTTGTCCGCAGCCTTGAAGGTTGGATATTCGATTCCATGCCTCGATATTTTTTTTAAAATTATATATATATATCGCCGATAACTAGCTTAATCAGCCGTCAAATTAACTGCCTAGGCAGTTAACTAAACGGCGCCATTCAATTAACGGCCTGAATGATATTCAGCCGTCTCGTTTATTACATCATTTAACAACTTGGCTGGCTAATGCTTAGGCCAATCGTAAGATGGGGCACTACCTCGAAATAAGATAGAAAATTACATACATACATATACTTACACTTGTAAATCCCCGAGGGGGTAGACAGAGGTGTATTCACAGAAAATTAGTCATAGGTTTATTGTGATAGCTGCGCAATCCGACTTGGTTAGGTTAGGTTAGGTTAGAAGGCATTAAGCCTTCGTGGTTATTTTTTTTTATAACCATGCAGAAATACGTCATTTTTTTAACTGTTTAATTAAATGTCAGCAAGTAGTTAAACGTCATCGATCCAAGCTATTTGCTTAGCCGTTTAATTAAATGGCTGAACACCATTCAGGCCGTTAATAGACGGGCGCCGTTTAGTTAACGGCCTAGGCAGTTAGTTGAACGGCTGATTAAGCTAGTTGGCGGCGACATATATAAACTAATTGCAATAATGTGAACAATTAGTGTTATGTATTTAATTTTTAAACAAATCAATTGTTATTGACTAATTGGTATTTTTCTTCCATATTTCTTTATGCAGCAAGGTATGTAGTTTGATAGGCAAATAATTATTATTGTGACGAAATTAAATTGTGACACAATAAAAAAATTGAGCCTCTTACGACACCCTTCGGAGGAGATGGGGTGATGATACTTCTTACGATTTCCAGTGAGCACTACCACTGAATGGCATTAACGACATCTCCTCGCAATGTTTAATGCGTTCGCGGTATCTAAACTATTCTACATCTGTGGTTACTATAGAAAATATACCCAGGGCCGTCTTAACCGGGGGTTCAAGGGTGCGGCCGCACCCGGGCGTGTAGCCCGAGGGGGCGCAGGCCGAGCTCTAAACATTTCGATATTTCCTAATTTAACCTTTAACTCATAAGTACAATATTAACGCCATGCCCCCGTTACGTACACTTACGTCAATTAAACCCCTACATGCATAAAAATATAGGCATCAACCAATATTAAAATTTACCATTGTACCTATTATTGTCACCTTTGCCTTTCGGCACGTGTCATACCGCTCACGATATGCAAGGTAAAATAGCTCTTATTTTGATACACACATAACAATTAAATTAATTTAACACGCACGCGGCAATATCTCCATTCCAAAGAGGCCCTTTGACCTAGCCGCCTGGCGCCCGCACTTTAAGCGAAATGGCCTCTATAATTAGGCTGTTAGGGTGTACATTGTAATGTAAGTTCGCGATGCGGCTCTGAGTGTCGGTTATTCTTGTTGTTGTAGTTGAATCTTATTGCATGAAAATTAAAGTTTGATTTTGTTTAATGCTGTGAAACGTTAGAGAAATATTAAATCCATTTCTTTTCCTTAATTTTTGAATTTTATTTTTTTATTATAGGTATATTTATAGAGTATAACCGGCCTCTCTGCTTAGGATTCGTGGACTATGAGAAAGCCTTCGATTCGATCGAAATATGGGCCGTGCTACAGTCTCTCCAGCGGTGCCGGATAGATCACCGGTATATCGAAGTTTTGAAGTGTTTATACCAGAACGCCACTATGTCGGTCCGAGTACAGGAACAGAGCACGAAACCAATTCAACTGAAAAGGGGCGTTAGACAGGGAGACGTGATCTCTCCGAAACTGTTTACGGCTGCCTTGGAAGACGTCTTCAAGCTACTGAACTGGAAAGGACTTGGCATCAACATAAACGGCGAGTATATCACTCACCTTCGGTTTGCCGACGATATTGTCATTATGGCAGAATCGCTGGAAGACTTGAACACCATGCTCGAAGACCTCAACAGAGTATCCCAATAGGTGGGCCTTAAGATGAATATGGACAAGACAAAGGTTAAGTCAAATGTCCATGTTGCGCCTCTACCGGTTCATGTTGGGGACTCAGTCTTAGAAGCTGTTGACGAGTACGTCTACTTCTGTCAACTGATCCAGGTAGGCAATTCCAGCTTCGAAGACGAGGTAAATCGACGAATCCGACTCGGCTGGGCAGCGTTCGGGAAGCTACGAGATGTCTTCTCGTGCGACATACCTCAGTGCCTGAAGACGAAAGTCTTTGACCAATGTGTGTTACCAGTGATTACTTACGGATCTGAAACGTGGTCCCTCACTATGGGTCTCTTCAACAAACTCAAAGTCGCTCAACGAGCTATCTACACCATGGAAAGGGCTATGCTCGGTATTTCCCTACGTAATCGCGTCAGAAATGATGATATCCGTAGGAGAACAAAAGTAACCGACGTAGCCCAGCGGATTAGCTCGTTGAAGTGGCAGTGGGCGGGACACATAGCGCGCAGAACAGATGGCCGATGGAGCAAAAGAGTTCTGGAATGGCGACCGTGTACGGGCAAACGTAGTGTAGGACGCCCAACGGCCAGGTGGAAGGACGACCTCATCAAGGTCGCCGGGAAGCGCTGGATGCGGGCTGCGTTAGATCGGTCATTCTGGAAGTCTATGAGAGAGGCCTATGTTCAGCAGTGGACTGCGTATGGCTGATATGATGATGATGATGATGAGGTATATTTATTGTAGATTACAGATCTTAGAGAAAAATAAATGAAACATCAAAAATTTATTGCGTTTTTTGAAGGGAAAACTTCTTTAGCGGCGTTGACCTTTGAACCGTAACCGGCGACTGACGTCATACAAGATTAGGTACAGACTATCTATTTTGCAAGTTACGATAGATAGCGTCGTAGCTTAAACGGTAAGCACTTCGACTGTAAGTCCTTATAGTTTCAGATAGTATCGGGTTCAAACCACCTGGCCTTCAGGGATTTTTTGTGATTGTTTTTTCTTATTATAATTTATTACTTTTGGTGATTATTTTTTCTTTTTGTAATTTATTACTTTTTATGATAATTTTTTCTTTCTGTAATTTATAACTTTTTGTGATTATTTTTTCTTTTCATAATTTATTAATTTCTTCTGACAGAAAATTAGCAGAAAATAAGTGATAGGTTCTATGATTAGCGCTATATTATAGGTATAGTATGGTATGTTCTTTTTTATCTTTTTCTATGTATATAACGAAGAAAGAAAAAAAGAAAATGTTTTCACTTCTACCGGCACTCCCAGAGTGCAACCAGTCTTTTTTTTGTTGACCGGGGGGGGGGGGGGCGCAGTCTGAGCTTCGCACCCTGGCGCTATATAGCCTTAAGACGGCCCTGAATATACCTTCGATTAAGATAGAAATAATGAAAGAATCCAGATTGGTTCTGGCGGGGTCCGGTAGCTCAGTGGTCGGAGCATTGCCCCTGTAAGGCAAAGGTCGCCTGGACCGATTCCATCCTTTTCCTATCTTAATCGATTTGAGTATTTAGCATGCAAAATGCTTTAACGTTTCATTCAGAAAATATACCGTGTTACTATTGTGATGTACCTTTAAAATGGAATTAACCAAAATGATGTTAAAACATTTAAGCTTGTTTAAAAATCTAGCAATATTACAATTTAATAAAAAAGAAAAATGTAAGAAATTAGTATTTGGTTGTTAAGTTTAAAGAAGGCACAGGAAACTCCGCAGGTGTGGATGGACCTGCCTACTTCGGCGCAACTAGCGCGTTTATACAAATGTATATAGGTAGTAATTGAAAGTTAATACATATCCTATTAAAGAATTAAAGCGTGTTCTTTTTTCTCACAATCCCAAACTACATGACATCGACTACTATTGGGTGTGGTCCACAAGCCAGCGACAGGTCTGCATGACCAATCGCCTTCCGGGCGATATATTCCACAACACAACATTTCACACAACGCTTACTAGACCCATGGTAAGCATAGCTTAACTAGCTTGTGTTATGGAATCTAGAATGCGGATAAACATACTTAAATACATTTTTTTTTGTAAATACATACATAATATACATAGAAACACCCAGACCAATGCAAATATACATATTCATGCATACAAATATTTGCACAGAGCGGGGATCGAACCCGCGCCTCCTGCGTAGCAGCCGCGTTCACTACCGCCACGCCACAGAAGCTGTCGATACTTCGTACAATGGTTAAGGAAGTTGAATTATGAATTTTCGTATTTATCAGCTGCGACTTTGTTGGTACAAAAGTGTGCGTTTCGCCACGAGTTCTCTTAAACGGAGCTACGTACAAGTCAATCAACTATAAAATCATCATGCGTGCTCCGGAAGTGAGGACTACATTTCTCAATATTGTAGTAGGCACCCGTTTTCTAGATACGCAATACGGAAAGGAGAAAAATAAAACAAGAGGTTATCAAAATATCGCTACATGTGTTTTATTATAAAGTATTGTACAATAGCAATAACAAAATATGATCATATCCATGATGCATATCGTGGCGAACGGAAACTAAAGTGAAACATTTTCATTGGATTAATTCAAATTAAAACTTGGTGGAATGTATGTACTATAATTATATACAAAGTTGTGCTCCAGCTACAGTCGGTTGCATGAACACGGTGTCTTCAGAAGGTCATTCTGTACCATGGGTTACGATAGGAAGCTACGATTGGGTAGGCGTAGAACGCAATTTAGGCCTCTTTTAACGAATAACATGTATACATTTTAGTAGTACATGTCGCGCAAACTGTGTGACGAACTTAGTATTTAAAGTAGCATATACCTACTGCGGCACCAAAACTTCGTTACTGCCCGTTTAATTGGGCTAGGGGACACCTGGCTGTCGCATTACGGCTATATTGGAGTTCAGTTTCGTAGTTACATTAAACGCCGACCCCACCGGAGTGCAGAGAGAGCTCGGAGGACGATAATAAGTTGATTGATTAATCTTCTGTATTCTCCCTCCCTGTGCCAACTTATAAATATCTTGCCACTCGATTTTAAAATGTAAGCAGCTTGTGCAGACATAATTAATTATAAATTATAATAATATAACAACAACATGTGTGCACAGTGTGTAGACCGTGGCCGTCTCATACTTAATTTAACCTTAAAGATATGTTTTAATACATTTGTTGTTTACGAGATCACAACATAAATGATTCTTCACAATAACAAACGTTGACAGGACGTACACATAGTTATGTATTTAGCATAAATTAGTACATCAATTCAGCAAACACTAATAAATTCGTTCAAAAAGTAAATAAAATATGAAATAAGTATAAAATATTTTGAATATATACAAAAATACACATTTGATTCTCACAATTGATTCTCTTCTGATTTGGTGCATATTGAATGTGTACCTTTAACACTTACAAGGTTACAAATAAGCTACTATTTGGTTATTCTAGATATTAAATCAGTTTATTACAAGGTAACTAAAATAAGCATATATCTAACCGAAGAATACGTAACAGTTTGCAACAACTCTTAAATCTATGTTGAACATCCGTCCTCACAAGAATTATAGCGGTATCGTTATCACTCTAAAATCGGAAGACGCGGCAGCTTGTAAGGATCCACAAAAGTAGAACATTTCAAAGATTTCATAATGTGTATCTACTGGGAATAAAAGTGCAAAGAATTTACAAAACTATCATTCGGGTTTATTACAAAAGCGTGATCACTAAATCACATAATGCGATTCTAATAATTTTTATAACAATAATACTATAAATTAAGTAACTATTTTCATATTAAAAGATGTTTACCATTTAGCATGCAATAACAGTAATTTTTGGACTTTGTGTGACGTGACTGGCCACTAATTCACATACTAACAATTTTTAAGGGCACTTCCTCTTGTTTATATGCTTCTAAAGTTTAAAGTTTAGACCAGGGGTGGGCAAGTACGGCCCGCGGGCCAGCTCCGGCCCGCCGACAGTCCTTTGACATCACTAGTATTAATTGACGTGCCAGAGGTATAAAGTAAATTCCGGTGGCGCATATTCCATACTTGAGAGCCGCCTCTACCTCGCACTGCTCGGCGCCGCCCTAGGAGTGCCAGTTCTCTCGCTCGCCGCACTGCTCTCGTGCGTAGCTGGGTGCCGCCGCCTTCTTCAGTGAGCAAATATTGCTCGTGAAGGAGACGGCGGGGCGGAGCGGGAGCGGAGGAGATTCGATGCGATAGATATCTTTCAGCCAATCTCACCTCCGAAAACCTATGGCCCACAGACGGTGTGAGTTGTAGTTGATGGAAGTCTGACATTACCTCTTCCACCGCCTCGGGTCGGGTATCCGTCTGGACCTCCTCTGAAACTTTCTGGCCCCTCATCAAGAAAGTTTACCCACCACTGGTTTAGACTCCAAACAACATTTCTCGTGTGTCTATGATGGTCTACCTGTGTACCTTGAACGCCGTCGCTTCATATAAAGAAATTTGAAAGTTAAAAAATTGTGACTTAAACTAGGTGTTATGTTCAGAAATCACAAAAAAAACATACTGATTGAGGGAAAATGTGAATAAAACATTTAGTATTAATTTCAACAATTCAATCGATTAATTAATTCATATTGGTCCTTCTGTATAAAAAGATTTTTTAGAGTTAGAGTTTACGCGTGTACTATCTACAGTGCTGTGCGCTAGCAGTAGCCCTTGTCGAGCAGCTTGGGGCGCGCGCGGTCCAGCAGCTTGTACGCGCGAGCGCCAGGCGCGCTAGCAGTAGCCCTTGTCGAGCAGCTTGGGGCGCGCGCGGTCCAGCAGCTTGTACGCGCGAGCGCGAGGCGCGCTAGCAGTAGCCCTTGTCGAGCAGCTTGGGGCGCGCGCGGTCCAGCAGCTTGTACGCGCGAGCGCCAGGCGCGCTAGCAGTAGCCCTTGTCGAGCAGCTTGGGGCGCGCGCGGTCCAGCAGCTTGTACGCGCGAGCGCGAGGCGCGCTAGCAGTAGCCCTTGTCGAGCAGCTTGGGGCGCGCGCGGTCCAGCAGCTTGTACGCGCGAGCGCGAGGCGCGCTAGCAGTAGCCCTTGTCGAGCAGCTTGGGGCGCGCGCGGTCCAGCAGCTTGTACGCGCGAGCGCCAGGCGCG
Source organism: Eilema caniola (assembly GCA_949126895.1). Classification (NCBI taxonomy): domain Eukaryota; kingdom Metazoa; phylum Arthropoda; class Insecta; order Lepidoptera; family Erebidae; genus Eilema; species Eilema caniola. The sequence continues at coordinate 218,314 of OX421478.1, forward strand.
CTAGCAGTAGCCCTTGTCGAGCAGCTTGGGGCGCGCGCGGTCCAGCAGCTTGTACGCGCGAGCGCGAGGCGCGCTAGCAGTAGCCCTTGTCGAGCAGCTTGGGGCGCGCGCGGTCCAGCAGCTTGTACGCGCGAGCGCCAGGCGCGCTAGCAGTAGCCCTTGTCGAGCAGCTTGGGGCGCGCGCGGTCCAGCAGCTTGTACGCGCGAGCGCGAGGCGCGCTAGCAGTAGCCCTTGTCGAGCAGCTTGGGGCGCGCGCGGTCCAGCAGCTTGTACGCGCGAGCGCGAGGCGCGCTAGCAGTAGCCCTTGTCGAGCAGCTTGGGGCGCGCGCGGTCCAGCAGCTTGTACGCGCGAGCGCGAGGCGCGCTAGCAGTAGCCCTTGTCGAGCAGCTTGGGGCGCGCGCGGTCCAGCAGCTTGTACGCGCGAGCGCGAGGCGCGCTAGCAGTAGCCCTTGTCGAGCAGCTTGGGGCGCGCGCGGTCCAGCAGCTTGTACGCGCGAGCGCCAGGCGCGCTAGCAGTAGCCCTTGTCGAGCAGCTTGGGGCGCGCGCGGTCCAGCAGCTTGTACGCGCGAGCGCGAGGCGCGCTAGCAGTAGCCCTTGTCGAGCAGCTTGGGGCGCGCGCGGTCCAGCAGCTTGTACGCGCGAGCGCCAGGCGCGCTAGCAGTAGCCCTTGTCGAGCAGCTTGGGGCGCGCGCGGTCCAGCAGCTTGTACGCGCGAGCGCGAGGCGCGCTAGCAGTAGCCCTTGTCGAGCAGCTTGGGGCGCGCGCGGTCCAGCAGCTTGTACGCGCGAGCGCGAGGCGCGCTAGCAGTAGCCCTTGTCGAGCAGCTTGGGGCGCGCGCGGTCCAGCAGCTTGTACGCGCGAGCGCGAGGCGCGCTAGCAGTAGCCCTTGTCGAGCAGCTTGGGGCGCGCGCGGTCCAGCAGCTTGTACGCGCGAGCGCCAGGCGCGCTAGCAGTAGCCCTTGTCGAGCAGCTTGGGGCGCGCGCGGTCCAGCAGCTTGTACGCGCGAGCGCGAGGCGCGCTAGCAGTAGCCCTTGTCGAGCAGCTTGGGGCGCGCGCGGTCCAGCAGCTTGTACGCGCGAGCGCGAGGCGCGCTAGCAGTAGCCCTTGTCGAGCAGCTTGGGGCGCGCGCGGTCCAGCAGCTTGTACGCGCGAGCGCGAGGCGCGCTAGCAGTAGCCCTTGTCGAGCAGCTTGGGGCGCGCGCGGTCCAGCAGCTTGTACGCGCGAGCGCGAGGCGCGCTAGCAGTAGCCCTTGTCGAGCAGCTTGGGGCGCGCGCGGTCCAGCAGCTTGTACGCGCGAGCGCCAGGCGCGCTAGCAGTAGCCCTTGTCGAGCAGCTTGGGGCGCGCGCGGTCCAGCAGCTTGTACGCGCGAGCGCGAGGCGCGCTAGCAGTAGCCCTTGTCGAGCAGCTTGGGGCGCGCGCGGTCCAGCAGCTTGTACGCGCGAGCGCGAGGCGCGCTAGCAGTAGCCCTTGTCGAGCAGCTTGGGGCGCGCGCGGTCCAGCAGCTTGTACGCGCGATGCGCCGCCTGCACGCGGGTGAAGTCCGACAGCAGCTTGTCGAAGTCTATCGATGGCTTCGTGCTGGCGTCCTGTGGCACCTCCGCCCTGGGAACAAGTACCAAATACTAAATAGCATAATGGTAACTACAAACAAGTGTACGGCTCTCTGCTCTATGAAAACAATTACTTGAGCTTCATAAAAATTATACATTATATACCGTATATATTATATACATACAATACCGTAAAGAGAAATTCCACGTCGTCCGACCGGTCGGAGCAACTGGCAAAAATATTCCGTGTCGTCCGATCGGCCGGACCACGCGATCATAGCCATTATTAGCACATACTTGCTTATTTATACACACATCTGGCGTACATCGTTGCTATCTAAAAATTCCCTAATAGAAACAGACATCGAGTCTATACTTCGAATTAATTGGAACATTGATAGCCCAGTTATATTAGGGGTTTCACCTCGGAATGAAAGATAATAAGCTGTAAATGGGGATACCGTCTGCGCTTTTATCCCTACAGAGGGCGCCTCGTAATGGCCAATGTTAACTGATTTGATTGATTTTTCAAAGTCTTTATTGCATGAAAATATACATAACAAGTAACAACTCCAGTGTAAATTAAATCCTAGAGGTTAACAAAATAGTTTGGTTACATTACACAAAGCTATTGCGCTTTTTGAGAATTTATACACATATTTGTAGGTCATTATAAAAACAGAAAATATAATAAGATAAATTTAAATTGTGTATATGCAAGCTTTAGTACAGCATTACATTTGTTGCATACTTAAGTTACTACTAAACAATAATGGCAAATAAGCACGGACATTATAAGTTAAATAATAATGCAATAATATGCAGGTATTAAAATAAAATGTTAATAATTGGCTAAGCAAGACGAACAAAAGATTGCCCGCTGGTGAACAGACAAGTTTTTAATTTTTTTTATTCAATCAATGATTTCAATAGGCACAGTCACCGTAGCAGGTCCATGCCACCGCGCATGCGCAGCGCACGGCCACACTAGCCTTTATTACTAGAAAATATGGCCGATAACCGCGCGCATCGCCCCGCATAGATAAATAGTCGCGCGCGGGCCACTGTGCAAGTCTATTTATCGCACTCAAGGAACAAGTGATGAGGTAACTTGTATCGGTTGTATTTGTCGATAAACGGAAGATCCTTCATACGGGTTTTATCTATATTTATAATATATAAATTTTTATTCAATTTGTTACTCTGCAAATAAAACTTTTTAGATAATTTAATAATGAATTCTTTTAAGGTTGGTAATTTAATTTTAATTTGCAATTTATTTAGATTTGTTCGAAAAGGGGTGTTAAACGCGTATTTAAGTGACCTGTTTTGAACGACTTGAAGACTATTAAAGTTACTGAGACAAGTACAGCTCCATACTGGGCAAGCGTAAGTTAGACAGGGTCGTATTAATGTACAATATATATTTAATTTAGTTGTACTACTTAGACAGGATCTTTTGTTGAGAATTGGACTTAAAGCATTTAATGCTGTAATGCCTTTAATTTTTAATTTAGTAGTATTGTCACTCCAGTTGAGCTTGTTGTCTAACATAGTGCCCAGGTATTTAACAGAACGGCTCCATTCGATCTCATGTCCGTCAATAATAAGATTTCTCTTCGGGAGTGATCGATGCCTAGAGAAGAGTATTGCTTCTGTTTTAGCAGCATTTATTTTTAGCTTCCATTTGTGAAAGTAGGTTGCTAGCAGTTCAATCGATAGATTTAAGCGGTCGATTATCAGATCAATATCTTCCGTAGATGTTAAGGATGCTGTGTCGTCCGCATAGCAGGCAAGACTTGTGTGTGGTTGTATTGGTATATCGTTCATATACAGTAAAAAAAGCTGAGGGCCAAGTATAGATCCCTGGGGGACGCCAGCAGGAACCAGTTGTGGACTTGAACTAGAGTTACTCACGTAAACCTTAAATGTTCGGTGGTTTAAATATGATTTAATGAGTTTTATAAGTGACAAGGGAACACCTGATAGGAGCATCTTGTGAATAAGGGCTTCGTGCCAAACTGTGTCAAACGCTTTTTCAATGTCCAAAAGGTTGACTTCTTCAAATTTAGGTTATATGACACAGTTTCTGCCACTCTAGCCAGCTGCTGAGTGGTTGAATGACCGGCTCAAAATTAACCGCCGAGGCCAATGTTAACTGTCATCTACGTAGATTTCATTGTTTGTCTTTTCAAATCGGACAGTTATGAGTTTGTTATTGTCACCGAACAGATGGTTATTGTTGTTTGGTCATATGCTGCTGCCATCTAAAATTAGTTTTGCGTCGGCATCCCCATTGGTGTAAACTTTTGTTTTGTCTTTCTAAATGTTGTCTCAAAAGTCACAAATGTTATCGTGTCTAAAAATGTCTTAAGATTTTGAAGGTCAAAGGTCATAAAAATTGGTTTTTCGTGAATATCTCGCTCAAAATTGTATCTTCGCAACGACGGACGTACGGTTTCAAGAGCTATGGCTGATTCGTGTTTTATATGTGATAAATCACTTCCAGAAGGTGTTTCTGTGAATGTCGTACATGGTTTACAAGCTTTAATTAACTAAAATAATTAACTTTATACAACATACTGATAACCGTAACTCACGTTTGACCATGCATTAGGCCATATTTGACTGTACGCGGCGCACTCTTCGCGGTCTACCGCGAAAACGGTTCACCGCATGAAAAAAAGAATTGTAACAAAGTGGTTGAGAATTTTATACTCTACAACTTTTATTATGGGTGCAAATATCATTCAAGTAATAGAAAGCGAGATATTCACGAAAAACCGATTTTTACGATTTTGACCTTCATATCTTAAGACGCGGACACGATAGCACTTGTGACTTTTAAGACAACATTTAGAACGACAAAACAAAGGTTTGTACCAATTTACAGCTTATTATCTTTCATTTTGCGGTTGACCCTATTTTTTACCTAATTTGACTGGGCTATGATTCTCAGTGCGAGGAATTCGGGGGATTGCGTTGCTTGACCAGCGAAGTAGCTTGCTTAATGGTGACCGTGTGATGAGTGTCGGTCGTGAGGTGAGGAGCAATTTATCGTACCGTGATCGTAATGCAAATACAGCTGTCTGGGATAACTAGGACCGGGTGTGGTTCTCAAGCACACAGGTCGGACCGACCGGGTATATCAGACGGAAGATTAGGGTTTGAAGATCCTACTGTACGAGTAACGAATCGATGAAGCACGATAGCTTGTAACTCGAATTTATCCATGCGATTGAATACATATATGCGAGAAAAGTAAGTTACATCAGCGAATTCGTTTGTTTGTTGCAATAATTTTGCATTAGTTTCTATCCGTGGTTACATTCTTTGTATTTTGAAATGGTTGAAATCAGTGGGGAAATGATTGTCTCTGGATGAATTTCACAATATCTGTGTGGCTGGCGGAGCACTCATATCTCCCACCAGAGGGCGAGAGGTGGCATTTTCAACATAGTTTCATGTCAAGTGCGAAAAGACTAAATGTACCTAGTCAGTTGTGGTTAGATACTGTACCGTCACATATATAACCAAGATCTTCAGAGCACAGGTATGCTTTACCTTCAAGCTAATACACTTACCGATTGACAAAAACTTTGGCGAAGCCTTATCCTTCGGGGCCAGTCAAACAGCAGACGGTCCCGTAAATGCCAAAATGAACCTAATTATTGCATATAACCTAAGCAAGAGAGCGGCCGGTCCTGTACGTCCATGCCTGTAAGTAATACTATGGGGTACCGATACTAAGAAAATATCTCTGTATACTCAAATAGAATAGATGGCACTTGTAGACTCATTTAAAAGAAAATAGCTAAATAGCTTATTTGCTGACTTAGAATCACGTAAATTATTTCAGAACTTAAACATATGATAATGTAAGCAATGGCAATCGTGATATTTATTTATTTATTTTTATGCCATCTAGCGGCATGGTGCATTAAGTCGGTAACTTTTACAATTACTGCAGAATCTGGCAGAATCAATATAGATTACAATATTTATAGTTTTTTATACCGTAATACTCAATAATGTATTTAGTGTATGTTTTATTTTGTTAAGTTAATTTGAACACTAAAAATTAGAAAAGTTTGCCAAAATAATGTCGCCATCTAGTTATAACTCCTGAACTAAAAAGCTGCCTGTCTGCTTCTGGAAGTTACTCGTGTAAGAATCTTTTATTGGTGATTGTGCATCTATATGAGAGTGGTATAATATAATGAGCGGCAGACGTACAGCGCGGGGTGCAGCGGCGCGCACTGCAGGCGGTTGCGCAGCAGGTGGAAGGCGTCGCTCTGCGGCAGCAGCATCAGCACGCCGTACAGCGCGCCCCGCAGCTGCGCCGCCCCCTGCCCGCCCGCGCCGCCCAGCAGCTCCAGCCGCATGTCTCGCAACACACAACACACACTAAGGCCTACCGCACATATACTACTTCTAGTTGAATAGCTATTTTGTCGAGTGTCATAACTTTATAGAAATATATTGAAGCGCACATAATGTCAACTCGATAGTTGCTCCATAAAAAAGTCCAAAACCTATATCGATCTACAATTGATAAAAAAAGTTGGACAAATATCGATCTAATGATCAATTTATATCGCATTGTATTGATGTGCGCATACCATCGACTAATTAGTCGATCCGCGACTTAGATATAATCTGTCACTTGAGTATGAGATGTACGAAGGATCTGCTATTTTAATATATTTTTTGAATGTCTTTTAAGCAAAGCACGTACTAGAATGTAATAAACATTTGTTAACTGTAGCACCTTGCCTTGCTGAAAAAAGACAGGTCGATCTAAAAAAAAACGACGATTGACTGCATCGATTGTATGCGCATCTCCATCAAGTAAACGGTTTAGTTGTATGGAAATCACGAGAAGTACACAACTCGACAAAACAGTTGAGTCGATGTAAAAGTTGTATATTTGCGGTAGGCGTTAGACGCCCCTCGTCAGACACATTAACTAAGAGACGATGCCCACTGAGAGAGCAGCTGCCGCAACTTTTCGTGGCGACATGTGTATTACAAACCATTTTGAATAGATCTACACGAGAAAAGGTTCATAGTCGTTTGAAGCTAAGTCAGACCTTAAACAATATATTATCCTGAGTTTTTAGAGGATATTTATTTTAAATTATTCTAAAATATTTTATGTTCTTAATTTGTTTTAAATAAAGTTCAGAACTGACTCATTTAGATGTCACTTCTGTCAAGTCAACAACCAAAGCATTTAACCTAATATTGCAATAATTGGACACCCATTTCACATTCATGTTTTTGATGCGATTTCTAGTAACAAATTCCGATCGCTGCTATTTCAGTGGAAATTAATTGTAACTCTAGTTCACCCCCTTGCGACGGTCCTGTACTGTTATGAGGGAGCTCGGATCAGAAGTAGTGTTTACTTCACAAAAGTGCACAGGTACTTACATGCAAAAATAGGAGATTCGATGAGTTGCACTAATTTGTCGACCTCGGTCAAGAAGTCTACCGTAATTTCTAAATCACCACTGTTCTTACATTCAGGAAAATATTTCAATTGAAATTAGATTTGCGTTGCATCATGCATGCATCGAACGTACTCACATCCTGATTTTGAACTAATTTCTTACAAAATTTTATTAGTCGATCAATAAAACCGTACGGCAAAGTGCGACCTTATGGCATTTATTTGGCAAAAATGTAATTAAGAAGACTAGTCAAAGGAACAATACAATTTCCAATAGTTGGTCTGTAAGGTGAACCTTCAGAATATGTTTAGCAAATTTGTAATTAATAACAAGAGTACAGAGAACTATAAAATTGCTCATAGTCAGTCGATAATGTCACACGGCAATAAGCAGACTTTGTGAAGGCGTTTTGCAAAATTGTAATTAATAAGTTTAGTACAGTAAACAATAATTTTTCGCATAGTTGATAGATAATGCCATACGGTAAGTAGAGTGGACCCTGTGAAATGTGTTTTGCAAAAGTGTAAATAATGTCTAAGATTACTTAGAACATTAAACTTGTCCCTAGTTGATGGATAATGCCACGAAGCAGAGTCGGCTCCATGAAATGAGTTTTGCAAAGAGTAAATAATAAGACTAGAACAGAAAACAATAAAATTACTTTTAGTCGGTCGATAAACGCCACGCAGCCTAGTCGAACCTGTCTTGCAAAAGTATAATAAATAAAATAAAAAAAGTATAGCATTGCGACAGGTATTGCGAAGGATACAATGTGGAGATGAGCGTGTTGCAGTGCTCGTAGTTGTGCGTGAGGAGGCACAGCGCCAGCAGCGACACCGGGCTGTGGCACCAGCACTGGTACAGCGACACGAACAGCGAGTGCGTCGCCTGCACACAACTAACTATTAGAAGGCACCTCCGCCCTACAGAATAGCGCGGCCACAACAACCTCGTGTTGTGTTGTCGGCGGTGACTAGGGTAGCCAGAGCTCACTGGAGACTTTTTGTGCTGTCAGTGGGAAGACCAACAAAGGAAGCCTTGTCCTGCCTTATCTTCTATACTGACGGCACAGAAACTCTCTGTTCTGACAGGGTCGACGAGTACACATAGGCACAGATAGATATTGTTATATACTATGTAGTGAATGAATGCATATAGAAGACTGACCGGCTTATTAAAGTTCCTCAGCTGCAGCCTCAGGTCGTACAGCTCGGCCGACGTGAGCAGGATGGTGTTGAGCACGTCCACCATGGTGGCCACGAAGCGCAGGTTCTTCTCCTCCAGCAGCGTCTTCGCTAGCGCCTTGTAAATGTCCTCCGCGTTCAACAAGATGCACAGCTGCCTGTGAAGTCATTGTATTAACGACCAGCTGTGCAAGCGTCGGTAGCTTGGTGCTTAGGGAGTCGGCCTTACGATCGAGAGGTCCCGGGTTAGAACCCATTCCTAGCCCAAGCAATTTAGCTTAGCTGGAGGGGTTAGAGCGAATATTAGTAATTTCGGTTAGTAACAGTAGTGGCTGTCGCAGCGCTGTGCCCGACGCTGCATGCTTAGAGAATTGCACAGCAGTGTCCTTGTTAGGCTCGATCAACGTGACGTACCTACGTGCGTTCGTATTAGCCGACATTTATGTAAGTTTAGTTACATGCCAGTTCTATTTTAATGTAAACCATTTGCAATCCGCCGTCTACTCATGTTACGACTGCTTTGGAAACTCATTGTCAAGTAGAATAATGCGCCAGTGCGAACATTTATAGGTGATTAGAAAAGAGTGGTCGTGAGTCTTTATTTTCAGATTATTTTCTATTATGTAGCTATTGTCTTGAGAATCTGTCTGTAAGTGTGGAAGCAATAATGTTGACTTACCTGATGATAAACGCGCCTCTATCTTCCAACAAATTGTCATCGGCCGCGAGCAGCCTGAGCAGTGCCTGTAGGAACTTGTAGTAGTACGGACTCGACTCCAAATCGCCTGAAAAAACGTATAGCTTTTATTTCTTTTTATTTCTTTGCAACTTATGTGTGTGTGTGTGTGTGTGTGCGCGCGCGCGTGTGTGTGTGTGTGTGTGTGTGTGTGTGTGTGTGTGTGTGTGTGTGTGTGTGTGTGTGTGTGTGTGTGTGTGTCTGTGTGTGTGTGTGTGTGTGTGTGTGTATGTGTGTGTGTGTGTGTGTGTGTCTGTGTGTGTGTGTGTGTGTGTGTGTGTGTGTGTGTGTACCTTGCGTAGCGTGCGGCGAGCAGGAGCAGATCTCGGCGAGCACGGCGAGCGAGCGCCGCACCACGTCGTCGGAACCGTCCGTCAGGCTGCCCACCACGCTCACGAAAAGTTTGTCTGTCTCCGAGAACATCTGTGTATTGCAAACGTTTACAATAGTGACTTTCCATACTGGTACATAGGTCAAAACGCCACTAAACAATAAAAGCAAACCTGACCTGCGTAATGGAAATCGAGACACATCCTGTCATGGAAAGCGTCAAGTTCGTAACAAGGTCTCATGCAAAGATACCGATGACCGCGTGCAAATGTCAAGAGAAGCATTTAGAATTCAAACGTGTTTTCAACGAGTTCAATGTGTGGCCCGCATACATAGGCCACGATAATCGTTCACTATGATCAGACGTGTGTACTTTTGCTATTGTACCACCGTTGCAAGGAGGATTCATAACCATAGCTCGGAATTAAGTAGAGTTATTTATGTACTTGCATCGAAATGTTGATATTAATATGGATCTTCCCTTGATTTTTGATATGCAAACCCAACAATCTTACAATTAAATAATAATAAAAACCTGAGAGATAGATAGCAAAAGTAAAACATAACTATTTTTATTCCACTCACGTAGCAAACAAGCACACGTCCTACCTGATGGAATGTGGTTACCGTAGCCAATCGACGCGCAACAAAATTTAGAACATGGGCATAACAACATAAGTAATTTTAAAAAGCTGATCCGGCTAAACTTTAATCAAAAGAATCATTAATCAATTAATTAATAATTTAAAAACGGGATTTTTCTGCTTTTTTAAATTAATTTTGGGGATTCAAGGCATACCTTTATTTATTTTTTTATTCACAATTTGCGAAATATGGGTATTGTACATTGATGTTGATTGTGGTTGTGGAAGTATCACCATATTCAACCATACGGCATGCAAATGATTGTTGACATTTTCATTTAATAAAATCAGTGTACATAAATAACTGAACCTAATTCCGAGCTATGTTCATAACACAACCCTGAGCTCCTACCTCACTGGGCAGCTTGTTGTACAGATGCAATATCCAGTCCAGCGCGGCGACTTTCGTGTGCACAGAGCCGTGATGTAACATCTGCCTCAGCACGGCCACCACGGCGCCCAGGTCGAGCCGCCCCCCGCCCTCGGCCCCCTCGCCCGCCTCGCCCTCGGCCCCCTCGCCCGCGGGGGCGGCGGCCTCTGCGGGGGCCGTCACCAGCTTCGTGAGCTGGAAGTTCACTGTGGCTGCTGTCTCCCGGATACCTGGCTGTCTGCTAAGGGCTTTATTGGTTTCGTTTGTGGTATCTTTTGTAAATGTGTTGATGGTAACAGTTGGATGGTTTCGAGTCTACTTCCTAAGTGTAGAAGTCATCGAATTGTTTAAATTACTATCAAATTTTCTATGAACATTGAATTTATCCCAAAGTGCCATCGCACTGCGGTCGCACACGCGTACGTCCAGCTGCACAATTCTCTAAGTACAAAGCGTCGAGCACAGCGCTGCGTGCGACAGCCTTGATAAAGATCGTCATTGGACGGACAGGGTGACGTCACTGGAGATCGACCAATGACCATGGCTATCAGCGCTGCGCTCGACGCTTTGTGCTTAGAGAATTACACAGCTGATCCTGTGGGATAGAAAGTAGCCTATGTTACTAAGTTATAATGTAGCATGATAATGATGGAAGAAATCCAGAAGCTTCTTTCGTTTATTCATACATACATATACTCACGTCTGTAAATCCCCGAAGGGGCAGGCAGAGGTACATTTCCGTCAAGTGGGCACTTTGTTTATTCGTCACCAATAAACAAATGTTTCGCCTGTGTAACATTCGTCAGTAAAGGATACTCTTGCGCGGCTCGTCGCTGTAGGCGAGGCACGGCAGCACGGCGCTCAGCACGCCCGAGGCGTACGGCAGCATGGCGCCGCCCGCCAGCTCCACGAACTCCTTGATCCACGTGATCGCCGTCAACTGGACACCAACCACCACCGACACTTCCATTACCATATTCTACTTTATTATGCAGTTCCGTTTACATTCTTTAACTTGTCACATGCATACATTTTATACTTAGGCCTTTTTCCCTCCAGAATAGGCAGGGACAGCAGTCCACCACAAATGGATCTCTTATTTATTACACACTTACTCCTTAATAGAACACTTTTCACAGAATCACTTTACAGTTTTATCTTATGCCCAATGACGTAGCGAGTAGTACAACAGTCGACCTTATCACTAGGAGCGATCTCTGTCAGACAACCTTTGGATGGATTGATGAGTCACAGTAGTACAAATAGTGAAGAATTATAAAATAGAGGTTGTATGTAGTGAAGTTGAAGGAAGGAGGCTTGGAAGTGACGGACATCTCCAAGCCTCATTCTGGTACGGGTGGCAAGTGGCGATACGGCCGTGCCATCTACAGTAAGGTCGTCTAACGTTCAGTAACTGTCTTTACCTGCATCAGTTCCTCCGGCGACTGCGCGTGAGTGATCAGTATATTGATCATCGCCTGGAAATCCACCCTCGACGGGTCCTTCTTTATACTTCTCAGAAATTCGTTCAACTGTACATCACACCTGAAATTGTATTATGTTACGGTACACATAACTTCAATTTTATCGATAATACTCAATGTATCTTTAATTATTGTCACATTTGGAATTCTCTCTTTGCACAGAACATTATTTATTTTGCACTAATTTAATTACCTTACCTACCCCTTTCGGGGATAAAGGCGTGAGTTGTTTTTATGTTTTAATTACCTTATACACTTATTGTATTTTATAGTGCGGTCGGTCCTCCTCCCTCCCCTAGTCTTTAAGGGGGGTCTGGAAATCCGTGTGACAGGGTTTCCTCCAAACCAGACTCCCAAAAAGGGCAAAAAATTGTTGCATAATATGAAGTGCCTTTAAAAAGTGTCTTATGTACAATCGACAAAAGAGATACGGCACACCTCGGAAGCTCTCGGAAAAATATATGAAACAATCGCGTTGTAATTACTACAAACATAGCTCGTGTACATGCACGGTAGTGTTGATGTGTGAGAAAATTAGAAATGTCATGGATGGCACTATTTGAAATTTGAGCTAATTTTCGAGTGAGATAGCGTGATTTTTCTCACTCTATCCCCTTGGTGTCATGATTTACGTCACATCCGACGGAGGCGACAATCCTGTTGTTACAAAAAGTCATATTAATGATTTTTACAATAAAACGTATTTCCATCTTTTTCTTCGCTTCGGAAGAAAAGAATATGGCGATACATTTTGGTCCTGTCAATCAACAGAATTGGCACAAATAACAAAACAATACTACAACACGACTTTGATATGTTTATAGAGTAATTAAAACCGATTGTGTTTATAAAAACTAGCTGTTGCTCACGGTTTCGCCCGCGTGAAATTTTTCATTAATTATAAATAGTCTCCGTTCCGTTCGGTCTATAGGGCACATTTCTTAACCGATTGTCATGCCATGTTTGGCATACATGTTCTTTGATTTAAAACATCATTTTTGGCTAGAGCTTATTAATCGGAGGAGAAAAGGGGTGCCTTTTCTGTCGCGTTATTTATGAACGGATATTGATGATTTTTGGCCGAAATATCCGAACATGATTCCTTACAGGCGGAGACGTTTGTTGTGGCTTTTTTAAGAACGGATTGACAATATTTATTGGTGAAATATCCAGGGAGCTATAAAATAAAGATACGTATAATAGAAATATAAGTGAGAATACCAGATTTGATCTCCAGATGCCAAAAAATGATCTGGAACTCTTTACAGAACTACTAGTATTTATCCCTTAGTAATTAATGCTCCGTTGCCAAGGGTGAGGTAGAACATTTCTTTATAAATGGTGTTTTTATTACGTACCAAGGTTTCTGAACCTCAACTGAATGACACTGATTTTATGCCCGGTTTTTGTAATAACTATCCTAATACTTATTTAGAATTGTCAACGGCGAGTAGGAAATTAGAAAAATAGCAGTTGAGCACACTTTAATTTAATAGTGTTAATTTATTTAAGTATCAATTATAATTAATACTAAACGGAAGTTCACGGAAAGATATCTATTTATATTTTTTAGAAACAAATGGTTTTAACCACTCTATACTTTATAAAATTTAAGAATCATTATTTTGACAGCTCACGCCTATGAAGTGTGGCATTTTTTTCGATTTGAAGGTATCACAATTAATGTCGTCCATCATGGATTCCGTCATTGCCAGGTACCGCCCATTTTTTAACCCTAGAATGTATACTAATCTAAATCTGCATCATATGCTTTTGAGTTATAATCTTTATAATGTTAAAAAAATAATGCACCTATAATCAATATCGGTCCACCATAATGTCACTTCAACACTGTCAAAAACCGCGGTAGCCTAGTGGTATGGGTAATGGACTGCTGAGACGAGGTCTGGGGTTCGATCCCAGGTTTTCCATGGCACACACCAATGACTTTTCGATGCATTTCGAAGTTATGTGTGTATTTATCGCAGGTTTATAAGTGCCCAGTTATTGGCAATAGGCTCGCCACCTATTACATTGGGACCTAAACATAAACCGGCGAAATGTGGGTGTTAGCACCTCTGCCTACCCCTTCGGGGATAAAGGCGTGAGTTTATGTTAGCTTATAATGTCACTTAACATGCTAGTTCTAGAGTTATTTGACTATATGACTATATGAAAATTATTATAATTGATAAGATTTTTCACGAATTTATTCCTGGGCGAACCTGGCATCCAGTTCATTAGTTTTTTTGGTGGAACTTGTTGTTACACATATTGAGAACACTTGTACTTTTTCTACAGTATTTATTATTGAACCTGCCAGTTTCGCAATGTTTATGAACATTTCTAGTCGTAAACACCTCTAGTGTTTAAGATTAGAAACATTTCAAAAACATCAATGTAAACTTTTGAAGTTACCATAAGGCGAAACCGGGCAGGTTCAATAATAAATACTGTGGAAAAAGTACAAATGTTCTTACTATGTGTAGTTCATTAGTTATTTATACAAAATGGCAAGATGCATTTGAGGGTTAAATTTCACTATAGTCATGTGTGAAAGAGAGGACGCTTTAAAAACCGAAGTTAGCCGAACTTTTCACTCTTCTTCCCGAAGTGCCGTTCCTACACATTTTACTGGCGACAACCTTTGTTTTAGGCGCCCATGAAAGCGCCCATGATTTTGACGTGCGGGGAGAGGAAATGAAATCGGTGGGAGGGGGTGAGCTTCCATTCTGTACGCTAGTACTATTATCTATTCTGTGGATACGGTTACACCGCTACGTACAACTTTATATGAAAAGTGCAACCGTGCAACCGTATCTCCTTTGTCGGTTGTACCCTTCTGGAAGAGAATAAGCTATATCTCACATGCGTCTGATCTCCGGGTTGGTGTCGTCCAGCATCTTGAACAGCCCGTCGAGCAGCTCGGGCAGGTGCACGATGAGGTCGATGTCGGGCACGGCGTCCAGCACCGACACCCACGACACCACGAACTGGCGCGCGAACGCGTTGCGCGTGTAGATGCGCTCGCGCAACATCGGGATGAACGACGCCAGCTCGAACGACGCTGACTCCGTTACTATGTCCTGGTAGTTTCATTTGTTTTTTATACCATTTAGGTGGTAGACAAGCACACGGCTCACCTGATGGAAAGTGGTTACCGTGGCCTATGAGCATGTGCAACGCCAGGGGAGTAACACTCGTCTTGGCGGCCTTGTAAGAACCGAGAGTGTCTGTGCTGTAAGTGTAGAACGCAAAGTAGGACAAGCCTTTGGTCTTCCAACTGACAGCAAAAAAGCTCTCCATTTTTTATAAACTGAAATTTAATTTCCTCCGGGCTTAACACAACAACATTATTTTTCGATAACTCCGCCCAATACATGGTGTATTGGGCGGAGTTATCGAAAAATAATGTTTAAAAATGATTGCAACATCATTCATTGTTTCCGATAGTTCGTACGAGATGGCTCCCACCGTCGTCGTCGCCCCAAAACAGTTGTATTGTATAGGAGAATTTGGATTGCTTCAGGCGTAACTCGGTGGCTCAGTGGTCAAAGCATTCCCCCTGTAAGGGAAAGATCGCGGGTTCGAGTCCCGCCTGAGCGATTCACTTTTCCTATCTTAATCGATCTAACATAACCTATCCCCTGGGAATAGGAGGTGGGAGCACAGATTAGATAATCGTAGGTACATAAAGTTTGTATATGAGACTTGCACTACAGTTTGTGTTACATGAGTGAAAATTAATTAAAACACTTCTTCGAATCTGGCCATTACACTACCGACGTGAACCCACTCCTAGCACAAGCAATTTAGCTTAGTTGGAGGGGTTAGAGGGAATATAAGTAGGTAATTTCGATAATTTCGATAACAAATAAAATACGTACGTCATAATTTTTTGAAAATCAATGATTTCCTTACTAATGATTTAGATTTACTTACTACTACAAATTATTATAAGTATGTCTTTGTTATTTTCTTAAAATTAAATATTGGAAGTTTGCATAGTAATAGTAAGGCCGTAAGGTGTAGGTTTGATTGCTTTAGATTGAGTATTATCGGTATTCTTCAGATTTTAACTTAGTTCCTGAAATGTTTGTACTGGAAGCCAATCTGCGTCGCATATGCTAAGTATAACGATACACAAAAGCCAAGAATTTAGCTTGAACAGTTCTCTAATTGATATTGGATCATCAACTTTCTCGTGTGGACAGGCGTATGTAGCCGTCTCCAGAGTTACATATTTACAAGGTGTACACCTTGTAAATATTGCTTTTAGCAGTATTAAAGCCCAACAGAGAACTATAGTCGAAAAAAAAGGTGTGGCTGACGTGCAAGAAATGCACCCAAAAAGGAAGAAAAAATAAACAAACCTGCCTTCACAAATTCTACATTTTAGACAAAATGCGTGGCTTGGCCGTTTTGCTACCGACACGAAGATTTCATAGGGATACGTTCATTGTGTAGCAAAACGGCCAAACCTAATAAATTTTTCGCAGGGTAAGCTACGTAGACTCATCTTGGTATTTTTACATTTTTACATGAAAATATTTTTGGTGGGATGTATATGTCAACTTACACTTCAGTGTAAGTTGACATTCTACTTCTAAAAAATGACAAACTACTTCAGTAGTTTGTCATTTTTTACGCCGCGTTGAAATTTCACCTGCTGCGTCTTAATATAGAATTTCTATATATTCTAAGCCTGCGGGATAGACAGAGAGCTCCGCTATCCGCTTCTAGCCTTACTGTCATTAAACCTTTCATGCGCGTCCGCTGTTTTCAAGTGTTTACACGAATTCAATGTCAGAAACTTAAATTTACTTACATGACTGCATTATTTTTCCCTTATCAGTAAGAGTACCACTTGCACAATCTCGAAATATGACCGGGTTGTAAACAAGTTCTTAAAATGAGATAAAGATTATTCACGTGCGTACACCACTACAAGTTATCTGTTAGTATAACCATCAGTCTGACTGAGTGTGAAAACTGTTCAGGGCCGGACCATAAGAGACAGACCGAAGAAGGGATTATCAGTGGAGCGACACAACACTGAGGCGGAGACAACGAGCGGACAAGTCTGTTGGGTTATTTATGAATGAGTCAATACTTTTATCTGTACATGTATTTAATGGAAGATAATGTTAGGGGCCCTTCGCAATATTTCTAAGTTTGCTTCGTACACACGCGTACTTGATTCTAAGCAGGTATAGAGTCCCATCGTCCTGAATCCTTTGATTCCTTGAAGTCGAATAGTGCAGTGTGTAGCTCGCCTTGCCTTATATAATTTAACTGCACGCATATATTGGATGCAATATTACATGAATTGTGGAATCAAATAGTTGTCTCTAATTTACCTACGTCACTCCATTATAATAGGAAGATAGAATATATTCACACCTTTTGACTTTCGCATACCGTAATAATATTATAATCTGTGCTTGATCCGACTGTAAACATGAG
Organism: Eilema caniola; assembly: GCA_949126895.1. Classification (NCBI taxonomy): domain Eukaryota; kingdom Metazoa; phylum Arthropoda; class Insecta; order Lepidoptera; family Erebidae; genus Eilema; species Eilema caniola. The sequence goes on from OX421478.1 coordinate 235,540, forward strand.
CCCATGACAAAGTGCCCGCTTACCAGCAATAGGCTCGCTGGCTATTAGCGTAATGTTTGTGTTTTTCTTTCGTAAATACAAGTCATAGAACATTGTAAAACTATATGAAGTATAACACAATACAATCTTATTACACTTTTATAAAAATAAATTGTGCAGAACCAAGTGCAAGATGACAGTAAAGAATAATCGAGTTTCTTTTGTTAATTATTTGTTTAACGAGGACGCCACGGCAAGGGTAACGCGATACAGCAGGCACATGTCGCACGACAGCGAATAAATTTACAGATAATCGTATAATTACGGAGCGGTGTCGCAGACACGATCGATAAACAAGTACCTACCTGATGTGCAATACTGGTATGAAGCACAAACCGTACGATACATGTACGCCAGTTGCTCAGCTCAAGAGCAAACTTCACTGAAATAGTTTTATTCCAAGAATGGGTTCCCCTGGGTTGCGAGAGGGGATCAAATTTTTAAATAGACCAAATAAAATGCCCGCTGTATTTTTTGGAGTCTTCTCAAATCAAGGCCGTGTTTCGAACCGGTGGTCCATTTGCTAAACTAGTCTATAATGTTATTTTATAAATTTGACGATTTGTAATTTCCGTATAAATGGTCTATACAGAATAAATGCTTTTAGATTTTTTAGACAAAGTTCCACGTGGGCAAAGCCCCGAAGAGAGCTAGGTGTTAGCTATTTTTTAGTTTTGTCTCAGACTAAAAAAATAACTGCTGGCACTCGTGCGTGCACACGAAGAATGCGAGCGAAATGGTACATACTGGTACTTTGGACACTTCTGCCTGTATTATGCAAAAAGTTATAAAACTTAGAGGAAGCTTAATTGTCTATGAAAGTTGCAACATGGCCAAGGTATACCTTGACGAGCCGGTCGAGTAGCTCAGCGCCCTGCTTGACCTGCTGCTCGGGGTCGGCGGCCAGGCGCGCGAGCGCGTCGAACACGCGCGGGAAGTGCGCCAGCGCGGCGCCGCGCGCCACCTTCAGCACGTTGAACAGCGCTTCGGCCGCCTGGTAGCGCACGCGCGGGTCGCCCTCGCTGAAGCACGCCACGATCGGGTGCACCAGCTCCGGCAGGTACTCGATGCAGCCCTGCCACGGTTTCGTATCAATTCATGGTCATCACAACTACGGTCGACTCAACATCAGTCTAATCGACAACGGTTGACTTAATGACGTGTCAAATGGTCATTACAACTATTGTAGACTCAACAAAAGTTGATTCACCAATGGTCATTACAACTATGGTCTACTCAACTATGGTTGATTTACCTACGTTTGTAATGCATATTCAACTTGACTACCGATTCATTTACCTATGTTTGATTGCACTATAGGCCAATCGCCTAATGGTTGTTTATGATATTGATTATTTGAACCCACCATATCATTATAGACTTTGTGGTTGTCATAATTAGGTTGGATCAACACCATCAGGTGCTTGACACAACCATACTGGTTATAATATCATTGCTTCCATTCATAGTGAACTATTATGACTATGTCCATGTTATAGAGGGTGGTATACAGAGCAATTAAATTTTAAGAATGAACACAAATGAAGAAACAATAAATCAAGTTAATATCATAATCAGTAATTTTATGAATATTACAAACATACATATCCTCACGCCTATAAATCCTCGAAGGGGTAGGCAGAGGTGTATTAACACCGACAGCTCACTACTATATGTCATTAAAATTATAATACTTCATTTAACTTAACTAAAAAGTAATATCTGAAAAGATATTCAATTTGTACCACAGAGTAGTATTTGTTTTGTTTAGCATTACTCTTGAGCTGATATATAACAGCAGTTCTCCTAGTACATTGTGATAGCTCTTCATAGAGTATGCATAGCTTGTGTTATGAGTTCTAGAATGCAGATAAACATACATAATTTATTTGTACATTTGAGTAAAATTGTACATAAAAACACCCAGACCTATCACAAATATTCATAATTCTTCAAGCAAATATTTGCACTGGCCAGAAATCAAACTCGCAAACATTGTTTAGACTCTACTGCTGAACAGTTTTATAACTCTCGCTACACATGTAAACTTGGCGAATAAACTATTTAGGAAAAATATACCCATGTGTTAACAATACAGCTACTGACCTTCCCTAAGCCAACAGCCACAGAAGACAGTCCCATAAGAGCTCCATTTTTAACATTTGGATTTGTTGAGGCCATCAGATCCTGACCGAGCACCCTGATCAATCGCTTGATCTGGCTTGTATTCTTTGCATCATTGAAATCTTTCACCATCCTGTAAATATTAGATGCACATATATGAGTCAGTAACTGCTTCAGCAAGTGATTTAGAAAGGTAAATATCTGACTGTTAATAAGACTTTTGCTTAGTGACCATAAAATGCTAAGTAGTACGTACTTTTCAATTTCGACGCCAGCAAATTTACGTTTGTCATAGATTTTATCACATAGCCCGTGGACGCAGGCTATGCTAAGTGGTGCGTAGTCTCTCTGAGCCATTCTTATTTAATGATTACTATAATTTGATTACTATAAAACAATACAATATACAACACCAAAACACATTAAGCCGCAATCCAAGTAGATTTTATTGTCTAATAGAACAATGTATTAATGCTTGCGATATGCAGCATAATTATATGCTGCTTCTCAAATCCAAACTTATTAGAAGAAAGTGATGCAAGATAAATCCTGTAGATTATAGAATGTTTGGATTAGAATGCGTTTGCGTTGAACTTCGGTGATGATTGACGTTTTCGTCTCAGCTGTTCAATGTTCAAATGTCACAAATGACATTCAATTTTTACGCCGAAAAACATTCTATACATTTTAAAATACAAAGAAAGTGAACTCCTAAATAATTTAAAGGGAACTAAATCTAAGCTAACAAAACAGAAAACAAAAAATGCTTTTTATGTATACGTAAGTAGAATTAATCTGATATTATTTTGTTAGTTTTTTGTTTACATTGTATTTCTACAGTTATGCTTCGGTTTGGCACAATCTTTTTCCGAACGAGTGACAAATGACAATCAGTGCTATAATTGCTACATTAAAAAAAGTCTGTCTTTTCAGGTAAATAAATTTACCTAATAATAAATAAGTCTTTACCTTTAGGTAGTTGCCGTTATGCACTACTGACCATTTCAAATCCAAATAATTTTTGTTTTGCTTAGAATTCTAATTTCAAATTAATTATTTTAAAAACATGGAATTCAAATCGAACAAAGAAAAAAATTTAAATCGGGGTTTGAACCCGTGATCTTTGCCTTACAAGGGCAATGCTTTGACTACTATAGGTCTGGTAGCTTAGTGGTCAAAGCTTTGCCCTTGTAAGGTTAGTGCTGGTCACTGTTTGGTGGTCTAGCGCCGGTGTGATTCCATCACAGCTTCTTACCAAACGGAGTGAGCATTACTGCAGATGTGTACTGTGAAGAACTGAACACAATGATGGAGAAGCTGGCACATCTCCAACAAGCATTGGACAATCGCTCGTCTCCGCTGCTCCTGCATGACAGTACGCGACTTCATACTGCACAGCAGACGGTCTCCAAGTTGCAAGAACTGGGGTAGGAAGCTCTCCGTCATCCGCCATACTCACCAAACCTTGCGCCTTCAGACTACTACTTTTTCCAGAATTTGTATAACTTCTTGGCGGGTGAAATAATAAGGCGTTTTGAAGAAATACCCGGGTCAATAGAGTAACCGGCAGTGTACATATATAAAAACAATTATGAAAGTAGTAACATAAGGTGTATTTTCATACTACTTAGTGGCAGACAAGCACACGGTTTACCAGACGGAAAGTGGTTACCGTGATATGTTGAAAGAACACTTTAACAGGAAAAGACCTCTAAGAGGCTAAATTCAAGAATTAACCATTCTTGGTCTTTTTCCAGTGTAACTGCTAGTTTGGCTTAACTTTGATATTTTCCGTGAAGAGACTGCCACCTGACCTTGACTATCCATTGGCAAAATCGAAGCATTGTATTTAGATCAGTTGAAAATGACGGCCTTAATAGGACTTATACTAGGAAACGATGGCTTAACGTGCTCTCTGAGCCACTGAAGTAAGAAATAAAATTTACCTAACGTTATTTGGTACGGTTAGTACCAAATAACGTTAGGTACATTTTGACTTTCAAAATTTGCAACGAATCAATGGAAGACTGTTTTATGGATGGAAAGTTCTTTATTTTTTACATATGTAAGAAGTACAAGCGCTTGGCCGCGGTTTCACCCATGCGTAATTTTGATCCCATCCCTGCAACCGGTGGGAACCTATCCCCGTGATAAAAGTAGCGTATGTGTTTTTTCCGACTATTTATTCCTGTGTGTGTAATTAATTAGCCCATGCCAGCCAATTAGTGTATTTAATCAATTAATTAGCCCACCGGAAGCCACTGCTCGAGATAGGCCTCTCTCAATGTGCGCCATTTCGTCCAATTTGATTCAATACTTATGTAACTATTACTCGTTCCATATGTCTTGGACCTAAATCGCGATGCGCCCTGGCATAGATGAATTTTGTAATAATCTATTCTTGGTGAATTTGAGCTCGTCCACGGCCGTAGGAAGGACCCCTGTGCTATCCTCAAAAAACATCCAAGAAACGTGTAGTATGCGTATAGATTATATATTTTAGGTCACACACAAACTTTTAAACTACACAAACTTTTAGTCTTTTTATGTCTAGGAAAATGAATACCCATTACGGGTATTCATTTCTTATTAAATGGTAACACAATTCACGTCTGTGTGCTGCTGTGTGCGTTTATTTGTGTACAAAGCAAAGAGTATATAAGATTTGTGTGTGTGTGTGCATCTACTACCACTACCCTACTACGTTTGTTGAATTGAATCGTGTCCGCTTATTTTGATATTACCTGCGTTATAAAACAGTCAAATGTCATTAAGTTCTAAATTGTGGTGTAGTTTAGGTGTTTATTTGTCGCGCGAGATTACGATTGTGCGTTCGTCATGCCTGTGACTTTAGTAGACAGGTTGCCCTTGCCGAATCTCAAGGTTTACACGGCGGGTAGTGTTTCTCTGCTTTCAATAGCCGTTTATTACGCGCTCAGTGTGACTAGTGATCCGAACTGGCGTGTGAACGCGACACAGGGTCAGCAAGACGCGATGGCAGAGCCGGGCGATGCTGAGGCGAGGCTGGTGATGGCTGCGGAGCCGGCGTTTACCGCCAACGGCACCAGGAACATCACGGAGCAGTTCGTCGATGTCATGGCCTTTATGATGCAGGAGCCACTCTGTATGTGGGTGAGTATCTACTTGTATTGAAACCTCAGCTGTACAGCTGTGATTCCTTACACTTAGCAAAACATGAATCTTTTCTCTAAATCTTATCAGCATCGAGATATTACCGTTTCCGATGCCAATACAGTGATGTGTTGCTCCTTATCAGGTAAATATAGGTACAGAATACAGCTTACTGAACTATATAACAGAATTAACTGATAGTGTGTAATATGATAAGATGGTTGGCTAAACATTGCATCTTAATACTATGATGATATGTAGGAGAATTACTACTATATTTCACCCCTCAGACTCAAATAAGAAAAACAAAGCTTACTTCACAAGAGATATATTTATTTCATAATAATAAATTTCTTATCTCATCACTTATTTTTTCATAATGATATTTGACTGACCTTCAGTTCAGCAAAATATTCTACTTGAATATTTATGTTAAGGATACATATTTAAAAGGTGTATTTTTTTCAAAAACAAAGGATTATTTACTTGAAAAATGATCACTTATTTTTCAAAAAATAAATGTTTTGCATACAGTCACCTTGGCATACGGTCAATTTCCAACTTGTGTGCATGTGTGTGTGTAATTTTCATATGTTTGCACTCATTTTTAGTGCACTTGATTTTGTTTTTCTTTGAAAAGTCTAGATAGAATTTATAACTAATGTTTTTCTTATAGTAATTGATATGACATAACTGTGATATTGACTTTTTTTTATCAAATTATTGCATAATTAAAATTTTGTTTTGTAAGTATTAATGATCAATTATAAGTTACAAAAGTAAAGCAGTGTGTATGTTATTATGTTTATTGACATTAAGACATATATAACACTGATAAAATGAAGTGCAACTTTGTTACTGAACTTGTTTCATCTGAAACAACTTCTGTTGCAGTATCACAGCAGGTTAATGACATTAAAATATTCATCTTTACTTTGTATAACACAGTGGTAATAACATAATACATAACATGCTTAATAGCTCACAAGATTTTCCTTGCAATGCTTGTGAATAGTACCTACAAAATGTTCAATTACATTGATGGCACATGTTACAGGATATAATAATGTGTTGTGAATGTAAATAAATAAGCTAATGTTATCATTTCTTATTACATATAAGACAATATGATACAAACACATCAGAGTATACACTACCTATTTTTATTTTATTTGTTAAGAACAAAAGCAGTTATGCTGCTTTTGTTCTGTAAATCACAGATATTATGGAAATGTGATTATATATATCAACTCTAACCTAACCTTCTGGAAAGAATAGATCCTACTTGAGTGATTTTGATGCTATTTTGTAAGAGAAATTATTGAACCTTGTTATTTTTTATAGAAGTTATCCATTGCTTTTTGTTGACTTCTACTCATGTGGACTCTTCACATTGGACACTATTTATATTGAGATAAGACTAAAACCAATTCATCAAGAATTGAATAAATTGAATTGACTAAAACCATAGGAGATAGATATTTAATCCAAAAATAAATATTCTAGTCTAGGACATTACATAGCGCCGTCTTAACCCAAGCTAAGCTTAGCTTGTCATGGGTTCTAGAACGCAGATAAATCTCTTAAATATTTTTTTTTGATAAATATTATACATTGAAATAAGCAGAAATATGCAAATAGACCTGCACTGAGCGGAAATCGAACCCGCGAAGTAATACTACCGCTATGCCACGGTCACTTTTGTTTCTGTGATGCTTTAGTTTGATTTAACCTTCACTAAACGAACTTCTTAAATTATTTGTTATGGTTTCTTATGAGTATGGGGAAGTACTATTATGTTTCCGATGGGAACACCAACATCTGGACGAACGAAGCACCCGCCACGTAAGCGGGCCACGCCATGTCATCCATTTCGCTTCGTTGTAGGTACTATACTCTTAAGTATATTAATAAAAAATTTAATGAACTGTATGGAGAAGAAAGAGTGCCTAGTAGGCGACACTAGGCTTTTTGCCTATTACAAGGCACCACAAAACATACGTATACCTCAGGAAACGTATCTTGAACCTAAATCACGAGACATGAGGCCCTGGCGCGCGAGAATTGTTTCGTAATAATCAATGCTTCGCGCATTTGATCTCCTCCACCACCGTAGCTCCTCTTGCTATTCTCAAAACATGCCCAAGAAACGTGTATTGTGCGTATAAGGGCACATTTTAGGTCCCAAGATATGTGTCCCCAGCAAAAGTTACTTACACTTGGCTTATCTTAGTTATCTGATACACCTGTGCCACCCCCTTCAGGGCACACAAACATGAGTAGCTTATAATATGATAATGAAGTATTTTCATTTCCACTGTGTATAACAGTGACGCCCCACCTGAATCAGTTACCCTTGCCGCAATTTATAACTTTATGCGACGCTAAAGCAGGTAGTCCCATTCGGGCTAGCTAGGTATATAGTAGTACATTATGGTACAAGTGTGTAAACTTGGTGATCACCGCTGAGGCGCCACTGAGACCCAAGCTGTTAGGTGAGGGTCTTAAGAGAGCCGAGACCGTAATCATCAAGACACACGTGTACCAAACTATGTTTTTCAACACTCTTATGAATAAAATAGATATTTACCCTTGCAGTTTTCAGGTAGTAAACTTCCCTTAACGTTAAGGAGTTTTCCTATGCGCGCTTTTTTTTAAAGAATATTTTTGGCTTGGTTACAATACCTTTAAGCCATGTCTTCATTTATACGTATCTACATTTGTTGATGATGATGATAATGAGTTGACCATAAGTTGACGATGTAGTTGATGATGATGATGATGACGATGACGATGAATGATGATTGCTGCCTCTGTAAAGTTGTGGGACTTTACGAACGAATAGAAAATGTTACAATTCACTGTAATACTCCACTTTCCTTCACTTCTGTGAGCTATCTAATACGTCATGTCTGAAAATTCACCATTTTAAAACATAAAAACTTGAATTCACACCAATTTTGTAAGATAATAAAATACCGCGATGCGTCCATCTTGGTGTTACCGCCAAAACTCCTATGCGCGCGCATCTCGATCACCCATAGACGAAAAGATTTTTATGTATTGCGGACTAAATAGTTTTTACAGAAAAAACAAAAGTTATTCGTTATTTGAGTGAAAACTTTGTTCATTAAACACGTTCAAGTTAAATTATCTATTTAAATATGAGTAAGTAAGTATTTAAATAGATAATTTCAACAAATACATTAGAATATACATTTCATTCAAATGAGCAAGTAATAGGTAGGTATATTAATTTATTTGTACCATTGAACACGACCTTTTTGTATTGAAACTGTTTAAAAACAAAGCAACTCACCTATAAAACTAAAAAAATCTATAACATACAGAATATTCGCTCATTACGTAACTATTCGGCGACTGTTATTTTCTATAGTGTGTTTTTAATCACGATTTCATTAGCTTGTTGTTATGTTGTTGCTGCACAACTGGAATTGCAATTATGATATAGCATGCAGAATTCCAGAAGTGCGCAGAATAGTTGGGAAAAATCTCAGAGAATGATGATAGCTTGCGGAAGAAGCAAATTGCAATGACAATAACGTGGCCACATCTCCGATCTCAAAGGCGGGCGCTGAGGATCGTCAACAATCCCGTACTCACTGACGGTGTGGAATCGCTCAGCCTCAGGAGAGACGGTATCGCTGTGGGAGTTGTACAATGTTGTGTGTTCAGATGAATTATTCGACATGATGTCCACGACTACATTCTATGATCGCACCTCTCCCCACAGGCAGGAAATCCATCCTCAAACGTTGTCACTTAAAACAGTACGCACAGTCAGGTATACTTGTATATAATAACTTCAACCCCCGCACGCTTAAGTTGTAGAATGAATTCCCTGCTGTGGTTTTTCCCAACGACTACAATATATGGAGTTCAAGAAGGGCTTCTTTTAGAAGGTTCTTATAAGGTCGGCAGCGTCAATGTGACGCCCTTGGTGTTGCAAACTTTCATAGGCAACTGTAACCATTTTGGTAAGTGGTATAAAAAAGCAGTAGCTAGGAATAGGCTTCTTCCGCGTCAATAATTCATTCAGACGCGATTCGCAATCACTACTGAGACTTTCCGTTTGCTTTGCGATTGCGACGCACAATAATTTTATTAATTTTCTGAAGAATTGCCGTTTGAGTCAGATTGCACTTTATGGTTTGCGTGCATGCATATTGAATGTTATCGCCATGTGAATTATTATTACTATTCAGTAGTTATGTACTATCAAGAGCATAGGCCATGGATATTACGTCGGGAGCCCCTTATTTCGTAGAAAGAAATTTCATAGAATTTCGTTTCACAGAAAATGTTTCATATAATATTTGGTTCTTATATTTTTATTTCGAATATTATTGTTTCAAAAACAATTTCCTTCAATGAAACATATTTCACAGAAACACAATTGAACGAATTTTTATTCACTTTTTTTTGTTTAACAAACTTAACAAACCGTAGAATTATTTTTTAAAGAATATTAAACCACCTTTATAATGTTCCAAATCACATTTATTTTTAACTGTAACATTTACAATTTTAACACCCCGACTCAGATTACCCCGACTCGGATAGGTTAGGTTAGAAGGCTAATGCGGGAGCGGAGCGTAGCGAAGCTCCCGCATTAGGCCTTCGTGGTTATTTTTTTATAAACCACCCAGAAGTAGGAGCCCCGCGTGGCGGGGCTCCGTCGACCTTGTAGACGCATCAATTGTTTAGTTTATAAAAACCATATATATGATAATACGCTATTCTTTGTAATAAGTTTTCTATTAATTAAACAATATAATGATTAAGAATATTTGATTTGATATTCTATGAAATGATTATTCTAATGTTTAACTTTATATGAAACAAAATTCAATGATTTAAAATTCTTTAAAGTAAGTATTCTGTATATTGATTATTCTATGAAACGAAATTATGCGAAACATTTTCTGTAATACGAAATTATATTAAACAATTTTCTATAAAACAACGCACACCCATATTACGTCAAACCCTATGACGTAAATATATTTTCTGTTTTTTGATACACTTAATTAATTTTTATTAAACAACTGCATACAATATTTTGAATGGCCTTGAAATATGCTTTAAAATATATTTTTTACAGTTGTCAAAAATGGAATGTAAAAGTATAATTTGTTGTATTGGTAAAAGAATGAGTCTTGAAGCAAAAGTCAATATCCACCGAGAGAATCGGTGAATCACAGTGAACTTCGGCGTGCTATTCAATCCACTGGTGAATCGAGATAGTGGATCCTACTGGACAGAGGGAGTAATGCCCACTAATGCTATATAATTACATCAAAGCATTGTGTGATGAGCACTTGAGTAGTGAGCATGGCTCGGCAGCAGATCTCAGGTCTAACAGTATATCTGTTCTTAGCTCGAATCACTTTATTCATACGCTACGCTGTATTATTATTAGCCGTGGTGTCCTGGGAGCAGTAGCCCCGAGACGACACGGCTATTGCTGGTTCGACGTCGAACTCGCCGTCTGGTTGACGCTCATCGAGCGCACGCATCGCCTGGTCATAAACTAGTGCTCTTTCACTCCCAGCCTATATGTATGTGACACATAGGGTTTGCAATTTACGGTTCTGAGGAGGGATATAAATTTCCCGGTTCCAGACCTGCACGTCCCGGGAAATTCGGTACCGAACACAAATAAATTAAATGGGTATGGCGAAGGTGAAAAGGAAACATTTTACTGGGCCACCTTACACCTCGGCACTCTAGACCCGAGAGTGTGTGCGGTTTTAGTCGGTTCGAGTCCGACATAACTGAGTAACCTCCCATTTATGTATATTCCAAGAACATTGGGCATATCACCATGTTAAATAATAAATAATTACGGTATCGAGTCTTTATAATCGGTTTAGTTTATTTGTAACTAAAATAAAAAATTGCAACGTCAAAAATCTAGAACATACTCGTAGGCCGTACTAATCTTCTAAAGCCTGTCACATCCATACTAATATTATAAATGCGAAAGTAACTCTGTCTGTCTCTCTGTCTGTCTGTATGTTACGCTTTCACGCCTAAACCACTGAACCGATTTTGATGAAATTTGGTATAGGGGTAGATTAGACCTTGAGAAAGAACATAGGCTATGTTTGGTCGCGATAACCGACATTCACGCGGGCGGAGCCGCGGGCAAAAGCTAGTGTTTTATAATGTAATAATTCAATCAATCAATCAGCCCACTGCAGTCCAATGCTGGACATAGGCCTCTCCCAATGCAAGTACTTATTGGAACGAAACCTTAACGTAATAATGGCGCGAATCTTTGAAATTAATAGTGATGAAATAATAAAATAATCGGGACGGGAAGTCCCGGGACTTGTTGTTCGGAACCGGAACGAAGTAAACGGTCAGACCGGAATTTCGAGAACCGGAAAATGCCGGGTGCAATCCCCCCTACTCATTGGAAATCTGTGTCGAATGTCGAGCCCTATGTGAACAAACCTGTGCCGTATAATACCTACTGTATGTCGCAGATACACACGAAACAAACATTTATTACCTGAGCCAGCTCGTCAAAATTCGTCAGCGGATCAAATTGAAATTATCTAAATGATTGTTAACTGGAAACTGGCTGTCCGTCTTTAACATATTTTCCAATTGGAAGGACTTCTTTATGTGTTGTTTTGGCCATGTTTTGGATTTTTTTAACTTGTTTTACAAAAGGTTTCGTGAAGATAATGATAGTGCTATTTTGTTTTCAACTGGCATATTTATAAGTTTATTGTATGGATGGACGCACCGAGGGAAATTTAAATAAAGAAAATGCATGCTCTATTTGTATACCCACTGGCCACATAAATGAAGCACTTTTAGTAATACTTTCTAGCTGTATATTATATGTTTCAATCGGTATAAAATAACTCAAGCATTAACTTGAATAAGTAGTTTCGTGAATAGTTCTAAAAATGTCAACTTATAATAAACTAGCGATCCGCCCCGGCTTCGCACGGGTGGTGGGTGGTAAAAACGTTCCCGTATCCAATATACTTTTTTTTTTCTTTTTATCAACTATTAAAAGGCCAAAATATGCTATCATAACCCCGGACGATATTAGTTAGATATAAAGTCCGTCAAAAGCTGTTGGCTACAACACTCTGAACTTTGAAAACAAGACTTGTTTGATAAAGCACTCAAGCTCTCGGCGTAGCCACAGTGAAAGTAAATATTCAGGTTTTGTGCTAAACCCAACGCGCAATACAGCTAATGTGCTAAAAATAAAGGCTGATAAACACACTAAAAATAAATAAGAAAGTGTGATTTAATATCAGTGAGATGTCGGATCCACGATAGGGGCGAGTGGGTTGATATGGGCAGCTGTATTTGGTACACAGAACATTGCAACTTATAAAGAAGACAGACGTTTATGACATGCGTTAACTTTATTAATTTATATATTTATTCACAACAGAAATGGTGGCACTGCATCGAGGTTTATTTTTTTACGATTTTACGCTTATGCGACGCCGGTATCCGGTCTGCTAGGAACTTATATTGAGCATAGCGACTGGGAATAGCTATTACGATAGAATGCCACTTATGTCGTCATAAACTCTTGAAATAGTCGTGCAACCGAGCAATATTGTGCTAAACTCGCTTCAATATCACTGATAGGTCGATGTCAATGTATATGTGTGTAATTCGATTACCAGTACGATAGTTCTTCGCAGGTTTTAATTATTAATTATTATTTTGCAAATAAATACTTTTTCCATTATCTATTAACCAAACGCCAAAAACTCATCATATTCTAGTTCTCTCTAATTCTAATGAAGATGATGACTTTTCCCATAACGTAATCTCTATTTTATGTGTTTCATAGTTTTTTCATGATTTTTCATCGGTGCTTATTTTGTTGTTATTAAGAGAATCTTTTTTAAGCAATTATATGCCAAAATGTTGATAGATGCATCGCGGTCGCATTAGACGGCAGCTTTTTAAAATCTTAATATATATAAATCTCGTGTCACAATGTTTGTCCTCAATGGACTCCTAAACCACTTAACCGATTATAATAAAATTCGCACACCGTGTGCAGTTCGATCCAACTTGAAAGATAGGATAGTTTAATCTCAAATTATAGTCCGATTCGCGATAACCGACATCCACGCGGGCGGAGCCGCGGGCGACAGCTAGTGTATTATAATTTTTGAAATCTCTTTACAAAGATTCCCATGCCTGCATTTAAATTATTCGCACCTATACAGAGTGGTTCATGACAAAATGTGACATGCTTCGGCTTGGCTTTTTTTTATTTACCACTTAGGGGGCAGACAAGCACACGGCCCACTTGATGGAAACTGGTCCACACTCGTGCTGCCGAGACTGTAAACACAGGAAGTTGGATGTACTGTACTAACCTAATGAGATATTTACTTGCTAACTGAATGTGTGTTGACGATCAACAGCACGAAAGAAGCTTTAAAGCGAAAGCTATGGAAGTGAAAACCACCAGTAAAACGAAAGTTGCTGTAATTGAAAAGGAAAGTGTAAAGCAAGTGTCAGAGGTCATACACTCGGGTCGTTTATCGTCACCAGACAGAAGATGCAGGTATTGTAAAGAGAATGCGCTATGTGTCTGCATACTCATGTTCCCTTTCATAATATTAAACAGTATTAATACATTTTTCGTTCATTGTCCCGTTTTACTGTTTTATAGAAAAGGATTCTTTTCTATTTCGCACGGTCTTGGGCATCGAATGGTCTCACTGCCGGCCGTGGATGCCAAGACAGTGTCATGTCAAAACAGTGTGAAGTGTAGAAGGAAAAGTATAATTGGAACACAATGATGTGATGATTATGATGAAACAAATTATGTTGTATCCTTATCGAGGTCGTGACGTGTTATTTTCGTTAATATAACTTCATAATTTAAAACTGAATTTTGAAAGATGCTATTTTGTCAGCTGAAGTTCTATTTTGTGAGATATGCGGGTAACTGCGTCACATTACCGTCTATGACAGATTATCTATCTTTGGCATAATTACAATAATGATAAGGAACAGCTATCTTATGAAGGCGATGTTGTTGTTATCGCTGGCTAACTCATAAATATTAATCTAGAAGTCCTTGATAGGAACAACAATCCAGTTTAAGTACTATAAGTATTTAAATTACCGAATATAATAAGTTTAAATCGATCTTTACTTACAAACATATCATAATAAGTCAACCAACACAACATTTTGTATTTGCTTCTTTGATAAAAATGATATGTTTACTATTTGTAACCACCACAGCATTACCATGCGATGGAAAGATTACCGTGACAGAACGATTATAAACTAACTAATAACAGGTAACGATATCAGAAAATATCGTTACAATTCGATAGTTTAAAAACACAATAATGTATTATGTAATTCCTTCCAAAGCTAAATATGGATTGTACTAGAGCCTTAGAAACAAAAGTACAAACAACTAATTTGAATGTATAATTGTTTAAAACTAAACTCTGTGACGTCAACACGACTTATCTTAAATTATTTCTTCGCGTGATAACAGATATCTTGTATTTAAACATGATATGTTTTAAATATAAACCAGACGTGCGTCAGATCATATTTATTACCTAGAACTATTACTAATATCATGGGGTAGCGATACTAAGAAAATATCTTTAGTAATATTCAAAAATGAAGACTCAAAAAAAAGACTCATTTAAAGAAATAAAAAGTTATCATAACCATAAACGCTTATTTGTTGGCTTAGAATTACGGAAATTATTTCAGAACTTAAACACATGATAATGTGAGCATGTAAGCGTATAAAACTCGTTGGTAATGTAATAAATAAAGATTTCGTGACAATCGTGCTATTTATTTATTTATTTTGTGCCATCTGGCGGCATAGGGCATTATGTCTGTAACTTTTACAATTACTGCTGAATCTAGCCGACTCAATATAAATAGAAATTTATAGTTTTATTCAGTCATACTCAATAATGTGTTTAGTGTGTTTTATTTTTGATTAGTTAATTTTAATGCTAAGAATTATAAAAAGTTTGCCAAAACAATGTCGCCATCTAGTTATAACTCCTGAACTAAAACACTGCCTGCCCGCTTTTTAAAGTTACGAGTGTAACCATTTTTTGTTTCTGATTGTGCCATCTATAATAATTATATTATATTACCTGTTCTAATACCAAGTACACAGCGTGTGCGACTAAACACCAAAATACTCTTAACGCTATTATGTAAATGTATCCGTTGTTTAACCCACGAACTCTCATTGTGATTACTGTTTAGATCTAATCAGCCCCAGGCAAGTGGCACAATTGCATTGAATAGAATATTCAATATATGGGATTGACACGCAAGGTTGAGGGCAAATACTCTACCAATTAGGTACAAGTGTCAGTAGTTTAGTGGTTTTAGCTTAGCCATAGGAGCTAGCTAGCTAGAGGGAATATTAGTAATTTTAAAAAAAAAAGTTACCTGGATAGCTGCCTGCCCACAGAGTCTTTTTTGTTCTGTGTGCGTGCTTGAACGTAAGCTAACTAGACCACAATGTACATAGCTAGTAGGTACAATCGTCCAGGTAGCTCACGCTCTAGGGCAAACAAAGGTATGTGTTTTTAGTATTTTATTTAGTTAACAATGCTGACGGTTAAGACATTGCGGTGAAATATTTAACACTTCTTACGTCAATCAGTGCCTACTATAAAGTTGTTTGGGCCAAAGGACTAGTGTCCAAACTATTAGTTATAAGTTTCGATGACAGCTGAATGACAGTTAAGTGTCATCCACTGTCAGTTGCGACTCGCTTGGGATAGTTCCGCCGGGTACAGAGATTATCTTGGGAAGATTAATTATTTGTGGGAATTATATAGTAATTAGTATAATTTGGGAACAATATATATACCATCCGCCGGGGCGCAGTGGATAACAACCGTTTCGGGTTGAAATACGTCTCGGGACGCGAGAATAGTGAGCACGTGTGTGGTGTATGCCCTGAAGATCGCTGGTGACGCCGTCAAGTGGTTCACGGTGTGAGCGTGCTGTGGAGCCCTCATCAAATCAGCAGGCAAGTCAACACTGACAAACTCACTACACACAAACAGTTACACATCACACGATACAGTCACGCCTGAGAGGGTTCTACAGGAGCGACAGGAGCGTGGTGTGCATGGACAGTTCGGTGAGTGAACCAAGGTATTCAAGTAATAGTAAGTAAGATTTAAGCGCTGCGGTACTTTGCAGCCAGTCGGAGATAGAAGAGGGCTATTATCTTCGACATTTTCTGGTAGCAGAGCGTGGTTCTATGTTCTAGAACCCATAGTAGTCTTCCACTGCATAAAAATAAGTTTATGCAATAATAAAATAACATTTTTATAAAAATAATTTACTTTTTTCAATAAGTGGGTACTTGTAAGTGCATCCTTTGTTATTGCACTCTTTGACTAAAGTTATCTTTAGTTGTTAATTTTAAATTTATTATTTATATGCCTACTTGTATTTCACCCTATTGTGTTTGAAATACATTATTGTTTAATTGTAGTACCTTGTGTTAGGTGTAACATTTAACTTCAATTTGTATTCTGTGTTGTAAAAGTAAGTAGGTTCCGTTAGTAAGTAGGTACCGAAGGAATTTTGTTGTATTGTATTCACAATGTCGACGCCTCGCACCAAGTTGTCTGCACAGTTGCGGTGGTTTGCAACCGCGGGAGCCTTGGTGGATAGGCCGGACAGACAGGACGCCCTGCTCCTGAGGGCCACGGAGGTCAAGGAGCGTCTGGAGGTGGTGTTTGACCTTTATGGTCAGTTAAGGGAGTCGTCGACCGATGAGAAGTTGCTACAGGGCATCGAGGCCGATGTCAATCAGTGTTCGGAGTTGGGTGATGCAGTGCAGCAGCGGGCTGAGGAACTCAAACACCAGAGGGCTGGGGGCAGTGGGGGTATACAGGGGCCAAACCAGGGGGTTGTGTCACGGCTCCCAAACATTGAACTGCCCACGTTCAACGGGGACCTCACCCAATGGCCCCACTACATCAATTTATTTGATAGTTTGGTGCACCTGCGTACAGACCTACCAGGGGCATATAAGATGGCCCAGTTGGTATCTTCGCTCCGGGGGGAGCCTAGAGATCTGCTGGCCCACCTTCCAGTCACGGAGGCCTCATATGAGACTGCGAGGGCGCTACTCCACGACCGGTATCAGAACCAGCGTCGGTTGGTGGACGCTCAATTGGGCCGCCTATTTGGTTTGCCACGGGTGGCAAGAGTGGCACAGCTGCGAGGGCAGCTGCTCAACCCTCTCACCGCGGCCGTAAGGGCTTTGGGCAATCTGGGCCTGCCGGTGGACCACTGGTCCTATATGTTGGTCTATTGGACCATTTCCCGCCTGCCGGTAGATGTCCACACCCGGTTCGAAATGCAGGTCGGTGGGAGCCGAGAACTGCCAACCTTCACTGCGTTGCAGGACTTCCTGGAGGCGGAATGCACGAGGGCCGAAGCGCTTGGCACGGGTCCAGCGGCTTCCTCCTCACACCCGTCACCCGCGCGGAACAGCGACGGGAACGCGACGCGTCGGCGTGACCGGGCCAGACTCACGGTAGCCCACGTGTCAGGGTCGGCACGGGGTTGTGCCTACTGTGAGAGTCCTCGACATACCGTGGGGGAATGTCGGGACTTTGCCTCCCGGGACAAGGACGAACGCAGGCGGGCAGCATGGAAGCAGGGTTGGTGCTTCTTTTGCTTGGGGCCCCATTTCTCAACGCACTGCCCACAGCCAGTCCGTTGCCGGGATTGCTCCGGCGACCATCACGAACTGCTGTGCACCGGCCAGGGGCGGACTCAGGGGGGTCCAGGGTCGGATTCGGGCAGGGGGGCCAAGAGTGTTCGGGGTGAACGTGGGGGCACCAGGACTGACCGTGGTCAGGGGGGGGCTACCCGGGGGGGCCAAGCCCAGTCTGACCTCGCGTACCGTGGGGATCGCGGGCACGTGGGGCACGCGCAGAGAGGGGTGCCGCGGGGCACGGGCGGGTGGACGGCGTCGGGGGTTCCGAGTTCGTCACAGCCGCCCTCCCCCCCCTCTAAGGTTTCAACCAGGGGGACTGGTAGTAACCCCTTCGGGGGTTCGGGGGGTCCAGGGGGACCATGTAACGCGCAGCATGGGGACAGTCTGCTGACCCAAGAGTGGGGGCATGGGGGCACGGGCGGGTGTCGCCCGTCGGTGACGGAAGCGCCACCGCAACCTCGGCACTCCGGGTCGGCTCGACTCTCTCCCCCTCTATTGGAGTTTCCTAGGGTGTTGCCCTTCACCCCATCGCCTCGTCTACCGCCGGGGGCAACTTATGAGACGAGGTACGGGAGACATCCGGGTCAGCGCGCGCCATACCAGCAGCAGTGGGACCCGTTGGCCTATACGGACCCTGCTCGCCAGGCCCACCATGGGGATTGGACCCAGGGGGGCCAACGCTAGGACGGGTCGGCCCAACCACCTATTGCCACCAACCCAGAGACAGTGCTGTTGCCCACAGCTTCGGTCTGTGTTTGGGACTGGCAGGGCAACATGATACGCGTCCGCGCACTACTGGACTCGGGAGCCCAGGGCTGCATTATTTCGAGCGGACTTGTGAAACGGTTGGGCCATAACATACAACATTTTCCACACACCCTATATGGCATAGGGAACAACCCGGTGACGGACCGGGTTGGGGCAACAGAGTTCACCTTTGGGAACTCGTCTTCGTGTGGTGCTTCATGGGGCATGAAGACTGTGGCCTTGGTCATGGACCAGGTGATGGGCCATCATCCACTGACCAGGCTGAGCCCTTCGGTAAGGGCTATGACCACGGGCCTAAGGCTGGCGGATCCTGCCTTCGATACCCCAGGTCGGGTGGACATCCTGTTTGGTACGGATGTCCTGGGACAGCTGTTGCTGACAGGGAAACGGGTGCTACAGCCAGGGGGGCTGGTAGCAATCGACACCAAGTTTGGTTTCGCACTCATGGGACCGGTCCTGCCGGTGGAAGGTCCGAAGGAGTGTCAAGGTGTCATGGCGAACTCTGCCTTAGCCAAGGTCATGCAGAAGTTCTGGGAAACCGAAGAACCGCCGATGGCTCGGCGGGAGGACCCGGATGAGAGGGAGTGCGAGTTGTTCTACCAGAACAATACTGGGCGCCTCCGCTCTGGTCGGTTCGTGACGCGGCTGCCTTTTAGGGCTAATAGGCCGCCGTTGGGGAGATCTCAACATGCAGCTGAGACTCGATTGATCTCAATGGAGCGTCGGATGCGACGCGATCCGGTACTTCGACAGAAGTACATTGAGTTCATGCGTGAGTACGAGTCTTTGGGACACATGTCGGTGTCCGGGGTGGACTGGAGAACGGAAGACCATTGCTTCCTTCCCCACCATGCTGTCCTGAAGACTCCATCGGGAAAGATACGTGTGGTGTTCGATGGATCGGCACCCACGTCGAACGGGGCTTCACTTAACCAATGTCTTCACTCGGGTCCGAAGCTCAATCGGGACATTTCGGATATCCTCACTGGCTTCAGGAGACACCAGGTGGTGTTTGTGGCTGACATCAAGATGATGTTCCGTCAGACAGTGATACACCCGGAGGACAGGAGGTATCAGCTGATCTTGTGGCGCGAGAGTCCAGAAGAGCCAGTGAAGGTTTACGAGCTGAACACGAATACCTACGGCTTGAGGTCAAGTCCGTACATAGCCATCCGCACACTACGGGAGTTGGCGGAACGGGAACGTTTACATTTCCCACGGGCAGCAACGATCCTGGAACAGGATCTTTATGTCGACGACGCCTGCTCTGGGGCAGACAGCGTCGATGAGGCTCTAGCCCTACGGGATGAGCTCATAGAGCTATTGGGAAGGGGTGGGTATGAGTTGAGGAAGTGGGTTTCCAACTCACCGGAACTATTGGCGGGGTTGCCAGACGAGTTCCAGCAAGACCCACACCTATTTGAGGATTCGGGCAATCCAGATTTACTGTCGGTCTTAGGGGTACAGTACCGACCCGTCCAGGACGTGTTCACCTATCAGGTGGAGTTGGAGACTCCCAAGGTCTGGACCAAACGGACGGTACTATCTACGGTCGCACGGACTTTTGATCCAAACGGATGGATCACACCAGTCATCTTCTCCATGAAGTACCTCATGCAGAAGCTGTGGGCGGCACAGCTGGGCTGGGACGAGCCCATCCAGGGGGATCTGCTGAGGGACTGGCTGGACCTTTTCTCGGCACTGCCCGCGATCAATCGGGTTGCCATGCCTCGGAAGTTGCTTCCTGCAGGGAAATGCAGAGCAACGCTCCATGGGTTTTGCGATGCTTCCGAGAAGGGCTATGCAGCGGCAGTGTACTTGCGTACGGTATCGTCTTCCGGGGAGGTAGACGTGCGGCTAGTGGTAGCCAAAAGCAAGGTCGCGCCACTGCGGTCTAAGATGACCATTCCAAAATTGGAGTTGTCGGGAGCAGTCCTCCTAACACGACTGCTGGTCCATACGACATCGGTTCTGCGTGGGACGATGGATCTCAGTGAGACGGTGTATGCTTGGACTGACAGCCAGATTGTGTTATGCTGGCTTCGGGCGTCAGTTCACACCCTCGAGACCTTCGTGGCGAACCGAGTATCTCAGATACGGGATTCTGAGGTTACTCTCACATGGAGGCATGTACCGGGTGAAATGAATCCAGCGGATTGTGCATCACGGGGATGCAAGGCCCACGAAGTCGTGGACCACCCGTTATGGTGGGGACCAAGGTGGTTGACCCGAGGGGCCTCGGAGTGGCCACTCAACCCAGTAGTGGCGACAGCCCAGCTGGAAGACCGGACTTACGTCAACGTCACGATCAGTGAGCCGGAGTTGAACGCGGAGTTCCTCCTGGGTAGGTACAGTTCACTGGACAAACTGATTAACGTGACCGCGTGGATGCGGAGGTTCGCTCAAAATTGTCGAGCTCCCAGGTCACAGCGGACGAGGACGTCCATACTGTCTCCTGTCGAACGCCAGGGTGCGTTAACCTGCCTGGTTAAGGCAGTACAGACGCAGCATTTCGGGAAGGAAATGTCAACCATGGTGACGGGTCGTGCCAGGCTGAAGGGTGCTCTAGCGCACCTCACCCCCTTCATTGATGGCCAGGGCTTACTGCGAGTCAGGGGACGTCTGCGGAATGCGGACCTGCCGTATGCAGCACGTCATCCGCTTTTACTCCCTAAGGGAGGGCCCTTAGTGGAGCTATTGGTGATGGACCGCCATGTGAAAAATGCGCATGCAGGATGCAACGCGCTGATGGCCACGCTACAGCGTGAGTATTGGATACTGTCTGGGCGACGTATTATTCGGAGCGTCGTGTTTCGATGCCTACCCTGTTACAGGACGAAGGCATCCATGATGCAGCCTCAAATGGGGGATCTGCCTCCCGATCGGGTGATGGAGGCTAGACCATTTATGGGAGTGGGCACGGACTTCGCTGGGCCGTTTATGATTCGGAATTCACGCCTTCGGAATGCTAAGGTGTTCAAGGCGTATCTTTGCGTGTTTGTCTGTCTGTCCACCAAGGCCGTTCATTTTGAGGTAGTCGCTGACCTTACGACGGAAGCATTCATTGCTTGTTTAGACCGGTTTGTTTCCCGGAGGGGCCTTCCGTCTCTGGTCCGGTACGACAATGGGACCAACTTCGTTGGTGCGGAGCGTCAACTTAAGGAAATTAGGGAATTTCTCGATGTAAATAGGGATGACATCGGAACGGCCTTCTCCCGTCGGGGCATCGAGTGGACCTTCAGTCCCCCGGGATGTCCCCACTGGGGTGGGATTTTCGAGGCTGCAGTCAAGTCTGCTAAGGTCCATTTGTTACGCGTGATAGGGCAAACCGTGTTAACATTTGAAGAACTCGTCACTGTATTCTGTAAAATAGAGGCAGTTCTTAATTCACGACCATTGTGTAAGATTAGTTCAGATCCGAATGACTTGGAAGTGTTGACTCCGGGTCATTTTCTGATAGGGAGGCCACTTAACGCGCTGCCTGAATACCCATTCGCGGGGGTGAAGCTCCATAGGTTGAGCAGGTATCAAATGTTACAACAGATGTCGCAAGATTTTTGGAAGCGGTGGTCGCTCGAGTACCTCCATCTGTTGCAGCAGCGCCTTAAGTGGACTGACAAGACTACCCCTCCTCGTGTTGGAGACTTAGTGCTGGTTAA
This sequence comes from Eilema caniola, assembly GCA_949126895.1. Lineage (NCBI taxonomy): Eukaryota > Metazoa > Arthropoda > Insecta > Lepidoptera > Erebidae > Eilema > Eilema caniola. The sequence goes on from OX421478.1 coordinate 258,040, forward strand.
GGATGTTAACCTACCGCCACTGCGATGGCGCCGGGGGCGCATCGTTAACTTGTTCCCCGGAAAGGATGGGACCCCGCGGTCCGCGGAAGTCAGAGTTGGGGAGTCAGTTCTAAAGCGAGCGGTAGCAACACTGTCTCGTTTACCAGTGGTCTGAAGGAACAGGTTGGGACCTGTTCGGGCGGGTGACTGTTTGGGCCAAAGGACTAGTGTCCAAACTATTAGTTATAAGTTTCGATGACAGCTGAATGACAGTTAAGTGTCATCCACTGTCAGTTGCGACTCGCTTGGGATAGTTCCGCCGGGTACAGAGATTATCTTGGGAAGATTAATTATTTGTGGGAATTATATAGTAATTAGTATAATTTGGGAACAATATATATACCATCCGCCGGGGCGCAGTGGATAACAACCGTTTCGGGTTGAAATACGTCTCGGGACGCGAGAATAGTGAGCACGTGTGTGGTGTATGCCCTGAAGATCGCTGGTGACGCCGTCAAGTGGTTCACGGTGTGAGCGTGCTGTGGAGCCCTCATCAAATCAGCAGGCAAGTCAACACTGACAAACTCACTACACACAAACAGTTACACATCACACGATACAGTCACGCCTGAGAGGGTTCTACAGGAGCGACAGGAGCGTGGTGTGCATGGACAGTTCGGTGAGTGAACCAAGGTATTCAAGTAATAGTAAGTAAGATTTAAGCGCTGCGGTACTTTGCAGCCAGTCGGAGATAGAAGAGGGCTATTATCTTCGACAAAAGTATTCGGTAGTTTCTGAAACCTCCTCATAATTTTAAATATTCAAGTGATCATGCCGGATCTCAGCGTAGTTTGCTCTCAATACACTTTAATAGAATATGGCAACACTTACCATCGAGTTAATTGTGTTCATTTTGCAATGTACGGAAATGATAAGTATCACTCAACAGGGACTTGTAACGAATTGGAATTCCGTTCTCGATAATATTCTCACATAACGATCCAAAATAACGTTATTAGAATTTCGGTGTAAAAGTACCGTTATTACCGTTTACCGTGATATTTTTATAACGATACTATTTCGGTCTGCCAGACCGAAATGGTATCGTTATATTCTGAGTGGAATTCCCGACATTTTCATGATCCTGGGAAACGAGACAGCCTTCGATCACAGTTTCGGGACATCGAGACAACATATAGGTACTACATTAGTAATCCATCCACTTGTAATTTTGCAAATTAATTCAATTTTAATGCCATTGGCTTAACAATTCAGCATAACGATAAATAATGTTCCGGTTTCTGAAATCCGGTTTGTCATTCATAACGTTAAACTGGAACAAAAAAGTTCTATACTGGTGTCACCATAATGTGTAACGTTATTTGGATAACCAAAGCACCAGAATCATGATGGATTGTTGATGTTACTATACTACGCAGAATGAGCTCACTGTGTCGTTAAGCCATCCTGTATTTTGCTGTTTACTAGGTTTAATTGCGTGGATGACTAGGTCGCATATCGCGATAGATTCCGTTAAAAGTGGTTTTATTTTAATAAAAAATATCACTTGGTGTCAATAATGAATAATTTTGTTTGCGAGGTAAAAGTAAGCTCTTAACTTAAAGCAGTTTTTGATTTCAGTTTTTTCTCGGCGTTAATTTTTGTTTATAGAAAACACACGTCTTTTTATAAATAATTTGGTGGAAATGTGAAAACATTCGACGATGTAATGTAATAATAGCCTTGAATTGTGTACGTCAACAAATTGTAAGTATTTGAAATTGCCAAGGTGAAATAGCTATTAACTTGTTCGCATTCAAATGGGGTCAAGATGTATTCTTGTAGGTATTCATTACGTTATTTATATCATATTATTCAATTAGCTTCAATAATAATGATTCTATTTATAATTTAGTACTTAGCTTTTGGGGCGACCCGTGGGGCCTGGCTTGCCTGACGGTAGAGCGAGCGTAGAGTGCTTGACTGCAGGGTAGGTCCAGGACACAGTAACGCAGATTTGTACTGTTGCTGCTTGCTGTAAATATTTTTACCTGGATTTGGTTTATCTATGTATTTAAATATTAATAAAACAATATTTACCCTGAAAAGTCTGCTATTTCAACTTAACAGCTTATTCGGGCCGTGTAGGAATTTATTAATTATTTCCCTCACTTCCACAAACGTGTCGCGAGTCCCGACTCGCGTCTGTAGGCATCCAAAATTTAGGTAGGTATCTACCTACATAAGAATCCTGAACAGCCATTTCACAGTATACAATGTATTATGGCATTCAGGACGTTAATTGAAGAGTGCTGTTTATTAAAGAGGCTAGGCGGTTGATTAAACCGCTGATTATGATTAAGCTAGTTGGCTGCGACATACTTTATACATTTATTTATTCAACTAAATAAATGTATAAATTGTGCTTATTTCGTGCTTATTTCGTGTGATGAGTTCAATGGTGGACGTGACACGTAAAATTTTCAATTTGATGAGCAGACGAAAATATAACAAGTACTAATGTTAAAACTAACAGTCTGTTCAACTTTCTAATACCTACCTGAATTTAGTGAATAAATACGTGGGCGTTGCTTCAGAAAAAAGCCAAACCTCAATATTATGTAGGTACATTATTATCAATTATATTAATGAGCGTTTTTATAGACAACGATTTATGAACATGTAAAAAATCCATGAATCAGTTAGGTTATTTAACTTTTTGTCATCGCGGAAAACGGTCCATGTTGTTTTTATCTAAACGAAATGAAATAATTCACACGTTTTAATGCGTTGTTTACGAAAATAGCCGGCGATAACGTTGTTTACTTGTGTCTGAAAGTAGAGGCGGTGCCAAGTGCCAACAGTGTGAGTGTGACGGTGACCACAAACCACAAGTATGACTGTTATGTTGTGGTCGAGTGGCGCTGACGCCAAACGACGCGCGACGTCGTGACGTCACGCACACCTCCTACTTGCCCTACAGCTACTACCGGCTCATGCCGGCTCAGATAACTTGTATGTATGTAATGTAATTAGTAATGTTATATCCACGTGATGTAGGAATTTAAAACTATTAAAATTGCATAACAAATATAAAATTCCGGTGTGGTAATATTCAGGAGTACCCTATAGTGCAGTTTACATAGGCTTAAAGTCCCACATACTTAATAAATAAAATTTAGAAACCCCTGACCCAAAAATCCGATATTCGCCATCATTTCCAAGCCTTCAAGTAATGACCGCATTTAGATCATTATGGGATCGGTGCTGAACATCTTTCTTGCCTCGATGCGTTATAAATAAGGGAACTGCCCCCTCCCTCGACAAGTGGTTGTTGTTGTTGGTAGTTCGTTGACCGGCGTATTGTATAATAGAATGACGAATGTATGGGATTTGACGATTCTGACATGCGTTAACGACAATCATATAGGGTAAAGTCGAGTAAATAGCGCCGTCTCTTAAATTGTACCACCTCTCATTACATGACTTGACTGAGCAACTTGGACACGTCTTGGATCAATCAAATAGGCTACTATTGCAGTCAAATGCTGGAGATGGGCCTCTACCAATTTGCAACATTGCTCCCAATCCTCCACTGTCTAGGATACCTGTTCCAAATTCTTCTATACCTACTATGCGTCTTAGAGCTATCGGTATTCTTATGAACAATCGATAACAATGAACGTCACAATCATTTTTAAACACTCCGCCTATAATTTCATGAAATTAAAAGCAATCAATTAGGCGACTTTTCCCATTGTAAACAAGTCAAAAGTCGCGGGTTCCAGCCCGGAGCCCCGTCTTAGATATTGGCTTTTTCCGATTTAATAAAAAATGGCATACTAATTGCTTTATTTCCTCAAATAAACCTGATACTGTTTACGGAACATTACATAAACTATTTTATGATTAGCTGATTGCATCTAATTTAGCTACGGACTCGTAGTTTGTCTGATGTCGTAAAAGTCAGGGTTATTGCGAACATCAGCATAAATAAGCATCCGCATTGATCAATCGATTGATTTGTTATTCTTCGTCTGTAGTGCTCTATATATTCTACTTCGCTTAGTTTCTTACTATCTAGCGAAGAGACGTCACAGAAACTTAATCCAGGAATTAAGTATAAATAAAAGTTTGATTAGTGCAACAAGCCACATAAATTAGTATATTCCCAGTAGTCCCCTCTAGCTCTGTCCTCTGGGGTGACAGCTAGGAATTGTCTTCCCAGTTGTCATCGGGGTGACAATTTGTGCCGACTGTTCCCTTTGAAAGTTGACTAGAGGGGACAAATGAGAAGTTTGTTTCTCAGTTGTCACGGGGGGGGGGGGGGGACGACAATTGCAATTAAAAACAATCCATAGATTTCAGCTTTTTTGTTTCTTATGTTACATAGAATCTTCGAAATTAATTATCGTTAACACCCCGACTCAGTGCCAGAGCTAGAGGGGACTACTGGGAATAATCGCATAAATTTCGAACGAAAAAACGATGAACAATTTTATTGTGTTCATTTACAAACAAAGAGTTATAGGTTTGACCATCTCTTCCGAGAATGTCATAGGCCAGAAGTGCCAGAACGTGCAGTGTCAAGGAGGTATTATTGATTGACATGTAGAGGTATTTTTAATATCATTGCATTTTTCCACATAATTATGAAGTACTGCAGGTAAAGCCCCAATATTTTCTGGAAATCTCAAATCCTAAAATGTATGAACTCATACTAATCACTAATCAAGTTATTAGGTTAAGGTTTGTTTTTATTTCCTCCATCAGATAAATTTCCCATGAGCGACTTCTAGGTTCTATCAAACAAAACTATGCTTTGAATGGGTAGTTATGAATATAATTTAGCAATTGTCATTGTGTCTTTAAGACTAACGTACGTGTTATATTCTATAGCTAAGAGTATTGTTCTCCTGGGAGTGAGCACAAAAATATTATTATGATGAAATAGTTCCACCACATTGTTACGGTGGCTGCCTGTGCTCACCTTCTGGTAGACTGTGCACTTACGTTGCCACGACAGCAACCACGTGATATGACAGAAAAAGCGTAGACCATGCAAAATATTAGTCATAGCGGCATAACAGACATGATGCCATGTTAAAAAAATACAAGTAACGGACAGCTGTGTGTCTTTCGAGGCTCTTCGACCAATGATATACGAGTATGTAGGAAAAAAACTATTTGTCACGTCAGACACGCGACCAATCAATATAACTCGCTAGTTGCATCGTCGTTGGTTGAACACGCGGTTTTCCCCGCTATAGCCTATTAGGGTAGGCATCAACGGACGAGAGATAAGTACTCTCACTCACTACTAATTACTCATATTCCAACTCCCAGTCGATATAAAATGGGACGGAGATATGATATTACTACTCCGGTCAAGCGACATATTTCTGCTGCGAACAAACTCGACTACCTCGAAAGAGTGATACTGACTATCACAATTAATAGTAACAAGCTGTTTACGCAACAGTTTCAACATTATTTCTGTTAAACATGACCTATCTACTACGTACACAGCACCCGAGTAGTAGAACGTACTTACTTATTGCAGTTATGTTACGCACCAAGAGTGTTCTTGGTGTATAGAGAATGCGGTCGCCTTGTCGAATACGAAAGAATCCTTCTGTTTATTACTAAACAAATAGGTAACACATCTTTCTCGACTTAACAGGAATGCTGTTACCGTGTGCTATGAACGCTTGCACCACCAGAATTTACCCATCCGTAGCTCTCTGCTATACCTAAGTCGGTAAAAAGAAAGTTATAGAGGAAATGCCTACGATATTCTTATTTACTTTCTAACTGTATGAATACATTATACTGCAACTTAAAGTCGATGAGAGAGGAAGGTACTTCATTGGTCGAGCTCGGATTTCGCGTGTGGACAAGCATGAGTTTTTCTGGTTCATTTGAAGAACCTCTAGGTCTTGGGCTGTTTTTTAGAGGAAAACAGACGACCGTTTTGTGATTTATTTAGGTTTATACTCGTAGATATTATAAAAGACGTCACCGCATACCCCCAAAGATCAGGCGATATGTGTAATTAATATGCAATCAGATTGAAATAAGTAAACAAAGGTACCCTTGCTGGCTGCAGACGGGAATTATTGAAGGAGTGCAGGGGTAAGTTGAACTGGAGTCATTGGCAGCATTCCGGCGAATTACGATTAGCGGTACATAATGTACTAGGGGCACTTACTAAAATCTCGAGTTACAATATAAATTGCTGATATTACGGCATTCACTGTGGACAGGTCAATGTCCGAAGCATACTATTTTGAGAGAGCTGTTAGACCGCATTTTTATACTTCATTGCACCTCGTTTAGCATCTATGGAGCTTAGGTTATAGGTTATAAAGGTATATGGAATGGACCTAAGTGGAATGGGCTTCTTTTCCTAGACAAGATGCAAGAAATAAGCTAGACACCTGGCATCTCTAACTATTGTTTCGTAAATTAGAGTCTAGCACCTTCGATAATGATGGAACTGATGAAAGTTTGGCACACCTAGTTATAGTATCTAGTGAAAACATAATATCAGACCAAATCTTGTATGCCCACTCGTGTTTCCATATTCCCATATGTGGCTAAGATTTGAATAAACAAAATACTTAAATGGCTAGAAAGATCTCTTTGACCATACTTTCTTTTTTTTATAACCTTTTCTACAAAGCTGAATGGTGGTTGAAGTAAAAGTTCATTTCATTGGAACAAAGTTCATTGGAACAAAATATGACAATGTTGAAGGTATCACGCAGAGCATCCTAGCAAACAACATCAGAAACGACACGGGCACAATGGGGATTTGGCGTTTCAGGAATAAAGCTCTAAATCGGTATGACAAGCAAATGCAGGAAACTACATCTGTACAGTCCCACTAACAATATGGTATTGTTCGACTCGGATCGGAACCGTTAGCGACTTTGGAGCCAATATTGCGATGTGTAGTAAAAATAAGTGTGTTTAACAGAATAGCTAGTTAAAGTGACGTGATTCATAGACCACACTTAACTATGCAAGGGCAACGATTCATTATGAATACAATACATTATAGTTAAGTCTAAGTCCAGTCTGGCAAAATAAGTTGTTACTATCCTCGATGAATCTGGCCCTAAGTTGGTAGTTGAACTACGTCAGAGTTGCGACCATTGAGTCATTTCTAAACCGCTTGTGCACGTGCCGTGGAACACGTAGCACCATGTAGCCTCAATATACTTAATATTCAATTATGTTTATGGAAACGAGTATGTAGTATAACCTATAAACACATTTGTGTAGAATACTTAGTAAGTCATTTTCATACAATGGTACCCTACCTACCTACTATTTTTGTTTGGTTTGCGGGTTACTCACTCGAATAGTACCTAATTATTCTGGAACATTCTATCCAAATTGGTCTTAGGATGGTGACTATTCTTATGACATTGAAATTGAGACCCCTCCGGGATCCGTGCCTCGGAGGAGCATGTTAAGCCGTCGGTCTGGGTTGCCATACAAAAATATGGGTACCTACATGAGAAATATATCTACTGTAAGGACATAGGAATTCAATAAATGACCTAAGTCGCGAATCGGTTGAGGAGGTAGGTGGGTACTGTTCTATGAGTTGTATGGCGTAGCGTGATGTCGATGACCGTTAGCTGTGCCGTGTGCCTAAGTATAAGTAAGTACGGATAGGTAGGTACCAGTACAGTAATAACACTCCTCTCGCCTCGCGGTCACAGCCCCGGTCGGCCGGTCGCCGTGCCCTCTTACCAGACGGCTCAATTTTGTATAATTGAGCTATACAGTGCTAGAGCACAGAATTGGTAGGTAATATACTTCGGCTAGAGGTTGAATTTCGTTAAGATTCCGCAATTTTTCTTTTTTAGTATTGAAAGAGTACATGTATCCGAAATAACTAGTATTCCCGTTAACCCCTCCAGCTAAGCTAAGTTTTATGTGTTGGGAGACACCGGGATTCGAACCCACGACCTCGATCTTAAGAGTCGACTTCTTAACTACTAAGCTACCGGTCGGCCATGTTATTCGACGTACAGTTACTATCACGATATTTAAATCTATGCATTATTCCAAGTGCAGCGATTGCAGCAAGAGGTTATTGACAATAGGAATATAATTTCCAATAATTATTTTTCAGTTGCATAATTAGGTACAATGTTTGTGTATTTTGTGATTACTAAAGCGTCAGACCTTGAAAGAGTCTCGAAGAGTAAAAGGTCGGATTAGTAACATAACGTTAAGTTTGACTCTGTGATGCATTAACTGATAATGTCATGTGCGTTTTTGTGCATAACGTTAAGTTTGACTCTCTGATGCACTAACTGATAATGTCATGTGCGTTTTTGTGCATTCATTTTGATTTATTAATACTTGTAGTCAATGATTTCATTAAAATTATGTAAATTTGTTATCCCAATACTATCGTGATGTCAAAAGTGTACAGCGTTAAATTACACAGTATAAAAAAATAATTACTAAAAATTAAAAACCCGACTGATTATGAAAAGATCGAAAGAAACTTTATAGCAGGCGGTACCCATTTATTTTTATCTGGTTTGAGATTTGCAAATGGGTACCGCCTGCTATAAAGCTTGTTTCGATCTTTTCATCATCAGTCTAAGTTTTTTATTTTTAATAAAAAAAGAAATTTCATACTTTTTAGTTATTTCCTTCATTTTGATACCCCATTTGATAAATTTGAGTGAAAATTTTATTTTTGGTACATATATTTTGGCGCCGAAAAACCAACATATAGCTTTTGTTCATAGTTTATGTATTCAAGAACACTTGGGCAATAAATACCTTGCATTTGAGACTTGAATCATTGAAATCCGTACGGTAGTTCAGGAGATATGAAGTAACAAAGGATATTACAAACATACAAGATACGCGCGAAAATTATAACCCTTCTTGACAGTCGGGTAAAAACAGAAGAAGCGAAATGTGTACCTAATCGTACCCAATAGTACACTTCAACCAACGATTCTGTGAAATGGTCAAAATAGGAACTACGGTTGTCACTGTCAAATGCATACTGTTTTATTCCAAATCAAAGACGATTCAGCACGATTTGACGTTCTTGAAAAGAAAGTGGCGGCCTCCTTCAGTTCACGGGAATGTTGGTTTTACTTTACAGACGCATGAGTGATGTACGTGTAATTTTAGTTTATTTATACATTGCAAACCGCATACCTATTCTTAGAAACAGACAGTGAATTCTGAGGAAGGAAACCGTTATGTGACTGTTGACCGACAGACAATTTGCTCTGTCGGTCAACACAACAGTCAGCACTGAGCAGTGACCCTCGGGTAATTAACTCGTAACTGTACTAACGGTACGCGACATGCGCGTGAGTAGTATAAACAGAATCTACACTGGCGCAAGTACGTAACATCCTTAAAGTATGATTTCGAAGCCCAACTGTCGACGCAAGCAGCACATACATTACATATCACTCGTTTAGCTTTGATATGGGTAAAGGAGACCATTGAGACGCCGCAATGAATTGCGCGTATCGGCTGCGTGCGTCTGCAGTTGTCGAATGCGGCCACCTTGATCTCTGCAGAATAAAGATCAGTCGATGGAGGAGTGCAGTTACTAATAGTCCTTGGCCAGGCGCAAATGTCAGTCATTTCCCCCGGGCGATGACTCGTAAATCGATCGTTCTCGATCGATCATTCATCAGCAAAATATGGAAAAACATCCCTCGAACGTAAGAAACGAATTTTCAGTCAATTGCTCCCGGTTGAAAATTCGTCAAATTACAAAAAATAGTTATAGTATAAAAAATAGTTAGCTGACCATAATGTGATGGATAATGTAGACAATAAGCGGGAATCGAACCTGAGAACTCGAAGGACGTAGCAGTCGTATCACGCCACATACCTACGTAGTCGTTGATCGTGGTCACATATAATCAAAGTTAGCTGTTTGTTTTCATGGGCACGACAATATACTTTAAGTGCTGTCTACAGAATTAAGGCCTCATTTATATGTGCCAACAACGATAAATGCTAAAATGACGAACTTCAGTTTAATGGCCTCGATAGATGCCTTTATGCCTTATGTGTTGAGTATGTTGTATTTTCTATACATTTTTTATGAAAGATCATGAACTTCGCGCCCGCAACGTGTCCGAGTCATTCGTCCGTTGCTTTTTGTGCCTCATTGACGTAAAATACTCGTGTCAATGTACCTGTCGCCGCCAACTAGCATATTCAGCCGTCTAATTAACTGCCTAGGCAGTTAACTAAACGGCGCCATTTAATTAACGGCCTCAATGATATTCATATAGGTTAGTAGACTAATTTATTAAGCTTTTTTGGTTTTTTTTTTCTATAACCATGCAGAAATAAGTCATTTTTCTAATTGTTAAATTAAATGGCTAGGCAAGTAGTTAAACGTCATCGATCCAAGCTATTTGCCTAGCCGTTTAATTAAATGGCTGATCACCATTCAGGCCGTTAATAGAATGGCGCCGTTTAGTTAACTGCCTAGGCAGTTAATTGAACGGCTGATTAAGCTAGTTGGTTGCGACTCAGAATGTTTTAAATAATATATTTACAAACATATTATAAAGTAAATACGCAATACATAAATTTACCTATAAATAAAATTTTATAATCTTCAGAGGACAAGTTTAATATGCATAAGTATTTCAGGTTTTGCTCCTTTTTTTATGGAAGGGCTTAAAATTAAAGTGATCGGAAACTTGGACTACAGGTGATCCGGAGCTTAACTTACGACCGAGGGCGGCTGTATAACAAAAGAAATGTAATTTTTTGTTAAAGTTGTTCTGTGTAAGTTGATTTTAATTATTTTTTGAACGCGGAAGACACCCATTGCGAGAGTTTGCAGAAAGGAAGTGAAATGAAGGTTGTCAGTACTGAAAATTGTGCAGGACGATATTCGTAACTTTTTATCATGCCATGTCTGCTTTTTACATTCCTTCTTATATTTATCCAACTGTATTTTTGATTCGATGTAGAGCAATTTCATAACACCTTTGCCTTTTCCAAGTACACAATGTAATATTATTTCAATGTTTGATATTCGTGTAAATGGCCGTCTGTATCATATTGTGTCCAAATAGAGATCTTTACTCCTTACCCAATATATATTTACATTGAGTTAATAGGTCTAAGGTGTGACGCAGTGCTCCATATTACTGTTGCGTGTCGTCCAATCTAGACGATGTGGTGTACCCGTGTAGGTACTTGTACAGTAATAGAAGGGCCTCGAACTTAAGACGAGGCCTTGCTAATGAAAACGATTTTTATGTTAATTTTATATCCACCATTGATGTTGAGCCGACTGATTGCGAAATGTAACACGGAAATCGATAGAAACGGCGTACTGACAGTTGAGGGTTAAAGTGAACCCCGCTAGCAGACTTACCTCGTAAACAGTAACATCCGATTTTTTGAGACGAACCCGCGTTGGGACAACAAACAGTAGTCTTTAATATATCCTATAAAACTGTGCGAGTACTTAGTGATAATTTTATTAAATTACTATTAATAGGTCACAAACTAATACTTACGGAAGTCAACGACATTTAGATAAAGCCTGTGAAAAATGAATCTGGCGATACAAAATTTTAATTACTCTTTCACAACGGGTTCTTCACCAACTGGACACTGAGAGACTGGACACGTGCTTGTCCAGTTGGTGAAACTCAGAATGAATGTCATAATTATGATATCACCAGTTACAATGGCTTTGTTTATCGCCTTCTTTCGCGCGCGTTGAACACCTACGGAGGGTAAACAAAAAGAAAACCAAAGTCATTTAGTAACTCCGTATTTTGCACTCTCGCAAAGTTTTTCTTATCTATTGCCAGTAAGCCACAGATTCATTGAAGCTTCATCACCTACAAGTGTAACATATGCTCCATCAACTGCGGTTACCCTTGAAGCAGCAGTCGACTAATAACCACGAACGAGTATTACTCGTTCTATTCACGTAACAAATTGCCTTCGTCGTCGAAATCTCGAGATCGTGACATAACTCGCGTAAGGTCATGGATCTTTAAACAAGCCTCCTCAGTGTCAAGACTGGCCTAACACAACCCATTAACATGTTAATTTACTCGTATTATATGGTAGGGGAGCCCACGAGGCTAAATGGGGATTTACTCGAGCGTCGTAGAGACCTATTGGGATGCAAATCTTAGATGATAAGAAGAAAAAAATGTTATATGATATATACCTTTACATCGGTGGGGGAAGCGGCTATCGATTTTTAAATATGTAAAAAAAACCTGTTGCATGGACATCCTCGAGCGCGTCAGATATTGATAGCATCAATGCCCTACGTATTTTTAATAATGTACGTATGTTAATCTGATCGTTTGCATGATGCGGGTGGTTGGATTTAAGGGTTGAAAATGAAAAAAAAATAAAAATTGTCGAGCTCGTCAGATTTTCTAAGGGAGTGTTAAGTGCACCAAAATAAAGCTCTCATTCACTAATCTGACGATTTCGATGAGACGCAAACTCGCGGCCATTTTCATAATATGCAAAAAAAATTCGCCATTTTGAAATACTCAAGCGCGTCAGATTAAGATATATATGGTTCATCTATATGTTCTAAACGTACTGTCTCATAATCTGACGATTATCTAGAGGGATGCGCCTGATCTGACAAAAAAAAATTTAGAAAAACGGTTCACCTTAAAGGCCATCCCTGCAACTTCCCGCTAATTCCATTCCTGGGCGCTTAAAATAGTACTTATGACATTTTTGAGCTCAAAATATAATTTATGCGATATTTTGAGCTCGCTGAGTTCAAAGAAATAATATTTCTATGCATTTGAGCTCTCCCAGCTCGAAAGTCTGATAGAAGTTTCATAGAACACTATTTTTGGAATTTTCAAACCGCAATAACTTTTGAATGGATCAAGCAATTTTCACGCGGTTGGCGGCATTCGACGCAGTTTTATCATCCTCATAAGTAATTTTGCAATTTTAATTGATCGAACCACAAATTTCGGAGTAATCACGAAAAAACACTTTTTTGGGTTTCTTTCGTTCACGATATCTCTCGGACGAATCAACCGCTTTTGACCAGCTTGGTGGCGATCGACGTGGTTCTTCAAGTTTTTGAAATTGATTGATAAAGCCGGTTAAAACTTATTCCAAAAAAACCACTTTCAAAAAAAAATATCTTATTTTTTTTGAGATTTTTCAAAAAAAATTTTTCAAAACACACACACACACACACACACACACACACACACACACACACACACACACACACACACACACACACACACATACATACATACATACAGACATAGTGACAACATCACGGAGGTAGTCAGGGAAGCTTCCTATGACCTTAAAACGTCAAGATCTGATGAAAACTCGATTTTCGCAAAACGGGGTAAAACCAATAACTTCCCGAATTGTTTAAAAAAAATCGCGCAGAAATGTTCCTCCAGACACTGTATTTACTAAACAGTTTGTAATTTCTAGAGAAGCAGCTTGCCCCGTTGAAATGTTAAACAACAGATCCTTATCAATTGAAGAAGAGAATGGATTGATGGTCTGCAGGACACTGTTCGAAAAAGCTTCAATTTGGATGTGTTGTTTTTTCATTCGATCTGGGTGTAGATCAGCAGCAATATCATGGTAGTTTCTGTCAAGCCCTGCACGAGTAAGCACATGAGATATGATTCTTGTTCGCGCTCCATGATTTTTAGCCCAACGTTGCCTAGCAGAAATTGAATTTGTGAGGTTAACAATTCCAGTAAGACGACGAGCAGCTTCACCATTTATCGTCTGCTCTAGCGTTAAATCCACAGGAATTCGTGAGAAATTAATAGCACTCATATTAAATATTTATAAACTTTAATTCACACAACTAATATTAAAATGTCATGACAACCATGGCGTCATGGCAACAGAAACCAGAGTGGGGACGGAGTGAGAGAGTAATAGATAGAGAAAGAGAGAGAGAGGAATAGAAACGCGGAGAAGGAAATGTAGGCATCACGCAGCTGCACGCATTTAACTTTATCGACGAATTTTTGTTATTTCGGCTCGCGGAAATCGTCAGATTATAAATTTTTCATTATTCTTGAATTATTTCCTTCAAAATAAAAAAAAGTTTAGCTACGCTCGAGAATGTCGAGATGACGTTTTTTTTTTACAACTTTGTTGCCCTCCCCTTTTTTTACGACACTCTCAAATTGTCAGATTAGTGGAATATACACTTTTTAGGATGTAATTAACTCACCCTACCTTAATCTGACGCGCTCGAGAATTTCGGATGGTCATTTTTTTTTTACTAACCTGATCCTGTATCCTTCACGGGCGGCCTTATATATGGGCCTCATGTTTTGTGGAGGTACTTAACCGGGTACAAGGTATCCCCCTGTATATTAATCTGCCGCGCTTTAGTAAATCCCGGAATCCCCGCTTGGGCTCCCCTACCAATACGCCTGGTAGATGTTATAAGGAAAATAAAAAGTTTCTTCCAGTTTTTAGGCTACATTTAGAACAGTGTTATAACCTCGGCCTTTTTTACTCGCAGCCTCGGTGTCCTCGTTCAAATCCGTTGTTGGACAGGAAAGGGTTGAGTTGGGTGTGTCTTCATCCTTGTACCTTCATCGCTCAGTCGGTAGTAGGTATTTAGTATAAATAGGATAGTGGATTCGTAAAAATTTGCAAAGTTCTAATATCTCGCCTAAAAGAAATGCCGTGAGCAGACCACGAGGTTTTCTAGTCCGCCTAGCTTCTTGACCTAGCTGTGTTTTTTTAAGCCCCTTTGTTGTCCACTATTTGCATTTAATTCTAAGCTATATTTTGTGACTCTTATCAAGTGAGGATTAAGTTAACGTAGGTAAGGTATTAAAAGAAAAGTAAATACGTCCCACTGCTGCACTGTTCGCACACTGAAATTTTTTCAAATTCCTTCAGGTTACGGTTAGTCCACTTATAAATTGCCCATCCGAATAGCACCGACGACGGTAATTTTAACATGATCAACACCTACTGGAGCGTTGAGAGCCCAGCCCCTCTAGACAAGTGGCAATTCGCTAACCGGCGTTTGATGGAATACAATGAAGAATGTATGGAATTTGACGTATTTGATATGCGTTAACGACTGTCATATACGTCAAATCCCATATATTTGTCATTCTATTCCACCGAACGCCGGCTAGCGAATTGCCACTTCTCTAGAGGGGCTGATCCATGTTGTACTTGTAACACATCTTAATTAAAATAAACGTTCACGTATGTCTGGAGACAATGCCAATTCATAAATAAGTATATCGCGATCGCGATGTATTTATTTCTGCCTCACAAGGTACTAAGATGAATTGTGTTTGTAAATAGTACCTAAGTTTGAACTTTTCCATGACTTATTGTGAGCCATGTCATAGCCTCAATGTTTTTCGCCTGCATATGCAGGCTGCATATAGGTATTAAGACTTAAGTTTTCCTTGTCTATCTGTATAATTTAAATTAAAATGACTTGATGAATGATGCAAACAACTATCATTGACATTAAATTCAATATGTCTAATAGCAAATAGTTGCTTTATTAATATTTTTTCCAAATCTTTGGCTATATATTCAAATACTCTATAATGTATCTGTATGGTGGAATTTACAGTGGTTCACACAAGGTGGACTACGCAGATGGACCATTGGTACAAAACATTTGTAGCTATACGGACTGGTCTCGGCTCAACAAAAAACATTTATCAAACTAAATCATCCTCTGAAGTTTAATGCCATGAGCCTGCTTGACATCAATTTTGCTTTCAAGGCTTTCTGTTTGTTTACCTAAAAGTATTTTAAGATCAATATTTCCTTGAAGAACATAAGCACGTACGAATCATATGTATAAAAATCAATGTTTGTTTCTTCGTATTTTATGCCCAGCAGGTCTAAAAAGGCCACATTGCATATTGATGTTCATTTGCAGATAAGTAGGAAACAAGCGATGTACAGCATGAATGTCTCGTTCAAGTTATAGAGGGTATTCTGTCGATCTTGTAAGGCAGACGTACCTAACTACGGCTGCAGAAATGCTGGAATGCTCTATAATAGATATTGACTAAATAGGCAGTTATGGAGTTCGTTAACGACATACGTTATGATTGTCTCGTTGGGGTTATGGGAGGAATATTAATTCTACAGGTAGTTTATTATAGATAGGTATAATCCGCATGCAGCAATTTCAATGATCTGTCATCGTATTCTAGTTTTCAACGCTTCCGAGTTTTCCGACTTGCATTTTAGTTGTTTATTTTCAAAATAAACTTCGATGCTTACTTCCTACTTTGAGATAAAATGTTTGATCTAATTTAAATTGAATTGAATAAATACTATCT
Source organism: Eilema caniola (assembly GCA_949126895.1). Lineage (NCBI taxonomy): Eukaryota > Metazoa > Arthropoda > Insecta > Lepidoptera > Erebidae > Eilema > Eilema caniola. The sequence continues at coordinate 274,383 of OX421478.1, forward strand.
CATATGAGTAGGTAGCGTGGTTAATTGACACTTTCAGCAAGTCAGTGTTAAGCTCTCTAACAATGGCAAATTAAGTGATTTTTAACAAAAAAATCAAACTAACTTCTAGAATAAAAATGTCCCGAAAAGTAAAGAATTAAATAAATAGTAAATAAAACTGAAAATATATACATACGCGTAGGACTTTTATTGAAGTCGGCCGTGCGTTATGGCCCACAATCGTTTTATAATAAATTTATGTAATAAGTACAAACACGAAATATCGACTGTATCATTATTATATATATGTCGCCGCCAACTAGCTTAATCTGCCGTCCAATTAACTGCCTACGCAGTTAATTAAATGCCGCCATTCAAATAATTGCCTGAATGATATTCAGCCGTCTCGGGCAAATGCTTAGACGACTCGTAAGATGGGGCACTACCTCGAAATAAGATATAAAATTACATAGGTACATACATATACTTACACCTGTAAATTCCCGAGGGGGTAGACAGATTGTATTCACAGAAAATTAGTGATAGGTTTATTGTGACAGCTGCGCAATCCGACTTGGTTAGGTTAGACGGCTCGTGGTTATTTTTTTTATAACCATGCAGAAATATGCTATTTTTTCTAAATGTTTAATTAAATGGCTAGGCAAGTAGTTAAACGTCATCGATCCAAGCTATTTGCCTAGCCGTTTAATTAAATGGCTGAACACCATTCAGGCCGTTAATTGAATGGCGCCGTTTAGTTAACTGCCTAGGCGGTTAATTGAACGTCTGATTAAGCTAGTTGGCGGTTGTACATAAAATCATGAAACCTACATTTTCATTTATCGATTTGTTAAATCGATCGACTTTATTAATTAAATTTTTTATGCAATCACTACTTTCGTCTGTCTAAAAGACAAAAACATAATGGACGTGGTATAGCAAAATAGTATTAACACTAAAATCGTTTGGCTCAGGAGTTGCATAACGGACATTACATCGCACATATAAATATTTAAATGTTGATTTCACCAGAATGTCAAGTTCAATAGAGATTTATGTACACTAATGTGTTTCGAGATTAAACCAAATAAAAAACCAGGTAAGCTGAAAGTGTAAGAGTCGGGTCAAAAGGAACGCGTTTGACCGCGCTATCTAGACCAAAATTAATCATGGCTCATACTTTAGATTCCAGAATGCGGATAAAACGAATCTGCTTAGGAACACCCAGACCACTGCAAGTAGACAGGAATTAAACCCGCGACCTCTACGAGACAATCGTAGGTACTTTCTACCGTACATCACGAAGGAGGTTGTCACAGAGCAATCTAAAGAATGGGAAGATCGGAATCGGAAGAATTCTAAATCTCTCCCTTGCTTGTTTTGCCCTTTCCTTCTCGAGCAATATTTCTTTGAGTAAGGAGTCAGCTGCGGAGCACGCGCTCTCGGTCACTGTGGACCTAGCTTTATGTTCCATGATTCAAGTACAAACAATACTTTTCACTGATCTGATAAGCCGATCTGTACGGTGCAGTACGGTGCAGCGGCTGAATTATCACCTGCATGTAGGTAAAGGTCGGCCACAGGCTAACGCCAGGCGCGTGCTAGCTGATCGCATCTTAACATAATCGTCTCTTATTACACAGTATCGCATGGGCTTTTAATATACAGGATGCATTACAATTTGTGTAAATACTTTTATTAGCGACGACGCCAAGACTTGTAATTCGTAAATAGTTCATAAGGTTATAAAATAAGTTTTGTAATTAGATTTAAGTGAATAAAAAATCCCAAATGAGTCTCCAATCATTTCCGCTTGGCGGCGCCACCTACGCAGAACGCGCCACGAAGCTTAGCTACTGTAGAACTTTACCGTAACGAGAGCCGATAGCTATTTTTATAATTTTTAAGGTCTAAACTAATGTTTTTATTGTTAAATTTATGTTATTAAGTAAATATAAGGTATTATCTATAAGATAAAAATGTAAAATATAGAATCCGTGAGGAAAAATAAAATAGGCAATGTAAACAAAGCCGCTGATTGGCTAAAGCAGTTTGTAGGTAGAATCCAAAGGGCTCTGATTGGTCAGAGTACCCTATATAAGCCGGTCATTTTTCCTCCCGAATTCAGTCCGGAACCAGCAGCCTTAGAGAAAAAACCTCTAATAAACAAGAAGTAAGAAATCGCTGTTTCACTGGAAAGACCCTTGGAATTGAAGTACCCTTCTGCAGATCATCAAGCCGCAAGCATTTTAGAATCCACGCTCCCATCGGCACCTTCGTCCACCCGCCAGCATCAAGATCCACATACAGTCCACTCGCCGCACGACAGAAGCACCAGCGGTACAAAATATTAGGCCACCATACACCTCTTGGCCATTCTATCCTGTTTCTGTCGTCCCCAACATTTTTTGGTCCATCGATAGCCGGATTGGGTCAAGATTTGAAGAATAAAAGATGCCAACCACAAGAGCAGGATCAGAACAATCGAAGACTTCAGAAAAAACCACCTCGTCGGACTGGAGCATGAATACGCCGAGTGAAGCGAGCACCGCCACGACGAGCACCGGTTCATCGACCACGGGTACTACGGGGTCCGCAAGTACAGTAAGCAGAAAGAAGCCAGTTCCGCTGATTCAGAAGCAAGCAAGACTACAATCATTCGATGGGTCAAGATTGGAGTCTGCGCAAGGGGAGCCGACTCGCACGGCGCCTCCGCCCAGCATCATTGAAGAGGAATTTGAAGATTCTGAGGAGCAGAGTACCATCACAGCCAGCCATACAACGTTGCAAGACAGTCAGCGAAGTGTCACTTCACGTCGGGACGAAGCAAGCGCACCGACATCGAAGTATGAAGACAGTCTGCAGCGGCCTCACCCTAAGAAGTCGACCCGCAACACGGACACACCGTCCCGCTCGTCGCATAGGAAGAGAGCAGAAGTGCAAGCGAAGATGGCGTTGGCACTACGGGAGCTCGAGCTAGCCGAGGCGCGATCCAAGGTAGCTCGGGCTAAGCTGGAACTCATCGCCGCAGAATCAGAAGAAGAAGATGCTGGAGAAGAGTCGTACGAAATAACCCAAGTTGAAAAATGGGTCGTCGAGACAGGGGTCGGGCCCGCCGAAGAAAGAAAGTCTCCTGAACGTGAAGAAAAGAAGAGCGACATCCAGGAGTTAGCTCAAGCTATTAAAGAGATTTCTCAGAAGTCGCATGAAACAATGTCATCAAAGATGGTTGAACTCCCTCACTTCAACGGTTCCTGTGAAGAATGGTTGGCGTTCAAGAGGACCTTCGAAGACACGGCTGCCTCGTTTTCCAACATACAGAACATGGCACGCTTCAGAAGAGCGATCCAGGGAAGAGCAAAGGAAGCTGTCCAGAGCCTACTGTTCACCGCTGAAGATCCCTACGAAGTACTCAAGGCGCTGGAATCAAGATTTGGAAGACCTGGGGCACTAGCACTGGCGGAATTAGAGAAGATCAAGAGCCTACCTAAAGTCGCTGAAAACCCAAGCGACATCTGTAAGTTTGCAAGCAAAGTCAAGAACGCTGTTCAAACAATCAAAGCCTTGAAGAAGCCGCAGTATCTCAGCTCTCCTGAAACATTGAAAGCTATCATTGAGAAGATGCCTCCAGCTATGAAATTCAGATGGTTCGCCTACCATAGAAGCCGAAGGGAGGAAGACTTACAAGAGCTACTACTCATTGAAGAATTTTTAGAAGTAGAAGCAGACATGTGCGGTGACTTTGCCCCAATTGAAGAGCCTTCAGACCAGAAGAGGGGTGCAAGAAGACCCGTGCATACGATTCAAAGAGAGTCTTCGCATGAAACTGAACGAGAGAAGTTCAAGAAGAGTTGTCCCATATGTCAAGAAGAGCATTTCCTGATAGAATGCAAGAAGCTGAAAGAAGCAAACATTGATGAAAAATGGGAAATAGTGAAGAAAGCTAGAACGTGTTTCAAGTGTCTACGGTTCCAGCATTCAAGAACCAACTGTAGAGCTCCAAACTGCAAGAAATGTGGAAGATGGCATCACACTATCTTACACTCCGACAAGCCGCCGAAACCATTTGAGAAGAAAGAAGAAGGAAGCTCATCAGAAGGGAAGGTGGCCTCCATCCACAACACCATCAGTGGAGAGAAAGCATACCTGAAGATCGTGCCAGTCGACATCTACGGGCCGAAAGGGCAAGCTCGGGTGCTGGCGCTGCTGGATGAAGGCTCAACCATCACGCTTCTAGACCAGGCGGTGGCAGAGACGATCGGAGCTGAGGGCAAGACAGAAACGCTAACTATTGAAACAGTCGGTACAAAGATCATCAAGGATTCCCAGAAGATACAACTGAAGATTAAAGGTGCCTTCAGAAGAGACAAGAAGAATATCACTGCAAGAACCATCGACGATCTCAACCTGTCAGAACAAAGAATAAAGAAGGACACTATTACCAGCTGCCAGCATTTAAAGAAGATTGAAGATCAACTTCTCTACACAACCGAAAAACCGAAGATGTTGATAGGTCAAGATAACTGGGGCCTTATCGTCACAAGAAGACTGAAGAAAGGAAAACCATCCGAGCCCGTAGCCTCACTCACTAGTCTAGGGTGGGTGCTACATGGGTGTGAAACGGGTTCCAGCGCTGCGGTACACTTCGTCCACTACGGCAGAGCCAAGACAGCAGATGAAGCCATGGAAGACGTCATCCGAGAGCATTTCCAACTAGAATCACTTGGAATTCAGAACAAGCTGCCAACGAACGACAGCGACAGAAGAGCCCTGGAAATCCTCGAGAAGACAACGAAACAACTTCCCAGCGGTCAGTTCGAGACAGGCCTACTGTGGAGGAGCGAAGATGAGTCCCTACCTAACAACTACAATCAAGCTCTACGACGCTTGGTGAACGTAGAAAAGAAGTTAGATCGAGACAGCGAGGTCAAGCAGTCCTACGAGATGCAGATCAAGAACCTCATTGAAAAAGGTTATGCAGAGAAGATTTCAAACGTCGTCAGTGAAGGCAGAACCTTCTACCTACCTCACTTCGCCGTGATACACCCGATCAAGAAGAAACCAAGAATAGTCTTCGATGCAGCCGCCAAGTACGACGGAAAGAGCCTCAACGACGTGCTGCTACCAGGCCCAGACCTACTGCAGTCGTTGTTTGGGGTGTTGCTGCGCTTCAGAGAAGGTCCAGTGGCAATCATGGCTGACATTCAAGACATGTTTCTTCGTATCAAGATTAGAGAAGAGGATCGGGACAGCCTACGGTTCCTGTGGCGAGGTGAGAAGAGGACAGGCAAGCCAGAAGAATATCGTATGACGTCAGTCATCTTTGGAGCAGCGTCATCGCCGGCGACGGCGATATACGTCATGAACAAGAACGCAGAAGACTTCAAAGAGACTCGACCCGAAGCAGTGAAAGCCATCAGCCGAAACCATTACATGGACGACTATCTCCAGAGCTTCGAGTCGACCCAAGAAGCAAAGAAGATAGCCGAGCAAGTTAAAGAAATCCATGCAAGAGCAAGTTTTCATCTCAAGGGCTGGGCCAGCAACTACGCGACTGCGTTGCCTGACATAGAAGAAGCAAATAAAGAAGATTCACTGCCACTCGCGAAAGAAGAGAAGACTCTCGGTCTAAGATGGCTGGTTAAAGAAGACGCATTAGCCTTCAACATTGGGCTACGCAACACGCCAGAAGAGCTGCTGAATGGGCAACGGACTCCGACCAAGAGAGAAGTCACGAGCGCCGTTATGTCTACATTCGACCCATTGGGATTCGCCGCGCCAGTATTAATACAAGGAAAGAAATTGATTCAAGAAATCTGGCGTACTAAGACGGACTGGGACGAAGCTATAAGTGGAAAACAAGAAGCAGCCTGGCGAAGATACCTAGAAGATGTATCAACATTATCAAGTTTGAAGATCCCGAGGTGCATCTCACCGTGCAGTCGAAGCGGACAGCTGCATACATTTACCGATGCAAGCGAAGAAGCCTATGCAGCAGTCGTCTATTGGAGGACAACCGAGCCCGGTGGACGAGTCCACGTCTCTATGATCGCCGGCAGAGCCAGAGTCGCGCCTACGAAGCCAGTGTCTATCCCAAGGCTTGAATTGCAAGCGGCCTTGCTCGGTAGTAGGATGGCGGCGTCGATCAAAGAAGAGATGGAGCTCGAAGCATCAAAGACAGTATACTGGACCGACTCCAGCACTGTACTACAATGGATCAACTCAGAACCTAGAAAATTCAAGACGTTCGTGGCAAACCGACTGGCAGAGATAGAAGAGAAAACGAAACCTGAAGAATGGAGATGGGTGCCTACCAAGCAAAACCCGGCAGATGACGCCACAAGGGGTGTCCCAGCCGAGTTCGACAGCAACGCCAGGTGGTTCCAGGGGCCGTCATTTCTCCGCCAGCCAGAAGAAGAGTGGCCACATCGAGACTTCAAGCAAGGAGGTGCGCTGCTAGAAGAGAAGAATCAACTGAAAGCGATGGCAACGAAAGCAACAGACAAGACTCTACTGGACCTGGAACGTTTCTCAAGCTGGGAGCGATTGCTGCGCACTACTGCGAGAGTCATCGCCTTCGTCAGCCGCCTGAGAACCCGCAAGGCAACCACCGTCGCCGCCCGAGAGAAGGACGAGCCCTGGAAGCCACAAAAGAAGACCCAGCCCGGTAAGCTACAAATCTCCGCCAGCGCAGACAAGCGGCTATACGTACCTCTACACGAAGAACACTTGAAGAAGGCTGAAAAGTTATTATTGAAGATGAGTCAAGCCGACAGCTTCTCGGCTGACTTAAGAAAATTGAAGGATAAGAAACCATTAGAAAATGCAAGTCGAATAAAGAAGATTGACGTCTACATGGGTGAAGACGACATCATCAAATTAGGAAGTAGAACGAACAAATTTCAAGATGAAGGCGAAAGAAAAATGAATCCTGTTGTGCTAGATGGAAGGCACAAAATCACACGCCTCCTCATCGAGCATTACCACAAGAAGTTCCTACATGCAAACAACGCGACGGTCATGAACGAAATCCGTCAAAAGTATTGGGTCCTCGGCTTAAGAACAACACTGAAAGCTATATCTCACGGCTGTCAGTGGTGCAAGACAAGGAAAGGTACGCCGGGGATACCACCAGCGGGAGACTTACCAAGAGAACGTCTTCAGCATCACCAGTTCCCGTTCACCAACGCCGCTGTGGATTACTTCGGGCCAATGCACGTCACCGTGGGGAGAAGAAGAGAGAAGCGTTGGGGGGCACTGTTCACTTGCCTCACCACCAGAGCTGTACATCTGGAGTTAGTGCCATCTCTAAGCACTAGCTCTATGATTATGGCACTCCGACGGATGGCAGCAAGAAGAGGAACCCCGAAGACAATCTTCAGCGACAACGGTACGAACTTCGTCGGGGCGAACAAAGAGCTGCAGCAAGCCGCACAAGAGAGAGGGATCACCTGGAAGTTCATCCCTCCTGGTTGTCCGAACATGGGAGGCGCCTGGGAGAGACTCGTAAGATCAGTCAAAACAGCGTTAGCAGCGGTCCTCGAAGAGAAGTCACCGCCAGAAGAAGTGCTTCACACGCTCCTAACCGAGGTGGAGCACACCGTCAATTCAAGGCCCCTCACCCCCGTCAGCATGGACCCCACTGAAGAAGAAAGTTTGACCCCCAACCACTTCTTGTTGGGTAGGTCATGCGGCATGTCAGCACCCGGCGAGTTCAACGACACCGAGTTGATAGGAAGACCCAGCTGGAAAACTACGCAAAGGCTAGCGGACCACTTCTGGAAGAGATGGATCAAAGAGTACTTACCCCTCTTGATGCCTAGAAAGATAGAGGGTAAGGAAACTAACGATCCGAAGATAGGCGACATCGTGCTCATAGTCGACGCGACGCTGCCGAGAAATTCGTGGCCCCGAGGCGAGGTCATCAAGGTGTATCCAGGACCAGACGGAAGAACTAGGATATTGGACGTGCGGACTTCGGGTGGAGTACTCCGACGGCCGACACGTCGAGTCATCACGCTGGTACCTGCCACATCGTCGCTGCCCGAGGATGCAGTGCCACGCACCGTGGGGGAGAATATTAGCGACGACGCCAAGACTTGTAATTCGTAAATAGTTCATAAGGTTATAAAATAAGTTTTGTAATTAGATTTAAGTGAATAAAAAATCCCAAATGAGTCTCCAATCATTTCCGCTTGGCGGCGCCACCTACGCAGAACGCGCCACGAAGCTTAGCTACTGTAGAACTTTACCGTAACGAGAGCCGATAGCTATTTTTATAATTTTTAAGGTCTAAACTAATGTTTTTATTGTTAAATTTATGTTATTAAGTAAATATAAGGTATTATCTATAAGATAAAAATGTAAAATATAGAATCCGTGAGGAAAAATAAAATAGGCAATGTAAACAAAGCCGCTGATTGGCTAAAGCAGTTTGTAGGTAGAATCCAAAGGGCTCTGATTGGTCAGAGTACCCTATATAAGCCGGTCATTTTTCCTCCCGAATTCAGTCCGGAACCAGCAGCCTTAGAGAAAAAACCTCTAATAAACAAGAAGTAAGAAATCGCTGTTTCACTGGAAAGACCCTTGGAATTGAAGTACCCTTCTGCAGATCATCAAGCCGCAAGCATTTTAGAATCCACGCTCCCATCGGCACCTTCGTCCACCCGCCAGCATCAAGATCCACATACAGTCCACTCGCCGCACGACAGAAGCACCAGCGGTACAAAATATTAGGCCACCATACACCTCTTGGCCATTCTATCCTGTTTCTGTCGTCCCCAACAACTTTGAACACGTAACTGCTGATAAACGCTTCATCTTTCTACAAATAAAACAGTCCGGTGGTATGCAGATACGGTTGTGCATGAGGATATGGCTTCTAAGTTACAAGTATAAGAATGTAAACAAAATAGTTCTCTTGCCCTGCATTCAACCGACAGTAAACAAGACGCTTATGAAGAACTGGTTAAAAGGTGATGAGACCCTTAAATTAGGAACTAAAATTGAAGGCATATGACGATCCCACCAAGATCTGGGGCCTGAGTTAACCTCACCTGCTAGCCAGTACTCAATCTGATTAACGAACGAGTACTGACCTTCCCCCAATAGAGAGAGAGAGGGTAGCAGAGCGAGCCGGTTTCTGGAACTAACGCTGTGCTGGCGAAGATGAACGTAGGAACCAAAAAAAACTGCCGAATTTTTAATACCTATACCCTCCTAACCCTCTCGACTCTAGGGGGTATACAAGTGTCAGTATATACTAAAATCTTTAGCGCAAACACGAGTTATAGATCAATATGCTAAAATAATAATAATATGCTAATACATAAAATATTTGTATCCATTTACATAAAAATTATCATATATTTTGCATTAGCTTTTGGATGCTAGGTTTCGACAACATTATACCAACAAAGACACCCATAGACACTGAGGAATGCCCATTGGTATCATAATAGAATTTGCAAAATTCCAGGAAATCCAGTACTAATTTGTTATAATGATGTTCCAACAACATAAGCATTGCCTTTTTTGTTACTGTTCATAAAATCAACAATGTCGTTGTCACTGAAAAAACGATTATCAACTTTGAATTAAATCGTCGAACATTCTTTCCAAATACGGAAGCGTTCATTGTCCGGCCCGACATGCACTTAACCGGTTTACTTTAATGAGCTGAGCAGTTGTCACACTGGTATTCGATGAAGCTACAGATTTTGAACTTGACATAGGGATCACAATATAAAAATGATATTTTGAAAATTGTAGACACACGTAGGGTGCGAAAGCAATGGCACGTGTCTAATTGCGTCTTACATAGTTTACACCCCACAAGTTGGCCAAATTTCTTTAAGCATCAACAAATTCTAACTAGCTGATAGATAGATCATTTGACTTGGCTTGTAAAAGTTTGCAAATGATTGTCGCCAGTTCAAGTAACATTGATATTGATGCTCAAATCAACGAAGATTGTAAAAAAATGCTGCATAACATAAGGAAAAGAGAACTCGTTTAGCCAAATAATGGTAAGATACCTCAAATAATACCAAGCATAATCATTTCTTAGTTCGTTCGTTTTGAGTTATATACCTGCTCTCATACCTTGAGCAAGAGTCCGATTTCCTATGTATTATTCTATAAGAGCTTCATAATGCCACAATCTTCAAATTATATTCATCTTGGCAATTGAGATTAGATTCTAAGATACCCTATCAAACATCTGATGTATCACTGTCAATGCCGTCAGATTAAGATCTCCCCTTCAGTGAGTAAGTTAATCGCCTGAAGAATATCCACCTTCGATTATGTAGTTACCATTCAGTGTAAGGTCGTCTGCGGTCACAGTGATTGACCTTAGGAATATATTACTTAAACCGTTATGCCATTATGCGGTGCGTAATGTGCAGCTAAAGTGAGAACGATTATCCTTACAACTATAATATTACAAATATATAATTAGCCAGATACTACTTTAGGGGCTAAGTCCACGGCTGACAGTAACAGTGCTTTCATCTGTCGATAGCCTTGGGTTGATAAATCGATTCTGATTCAGCACATCGACTGGCAAATATTAATATTCTGATAAATACGAGCTAGATTATTCCGTGGTGCGGAAGTCGCAAATTGCTCAGCAGTTATCTCGAAGGGAAACTTCTGCATGCAACAATTCAATTCTGTGGTCAGGGTCAGTTCACATAGTTTGAAGACGGTTACACGCATTCAGAGCCGGTGTAAACAAACAACTAACACTATTTTTCTTTTGCCACGTTCAGTATAATTGGCGAGAGTCAGTATCTTAACAGCTATCTTGGTTTATTCGTTGTGTTCAAAGTAAAAAATCTGTGTTGGTAATATAGTTTACTTTATATTCTTCGTGTACTCATTACATTCTAAGTTCAATTTGAGTTTCAGTATAATATGAGTACCAGTCATAGTATCAATTCAGTCCACTTTTATACTGCTAACACAGTCTAGAAACGTTAGCAGTGCCAGTGATCTATACGAGCGGTACACTGTCTGCCAACGAAGTGAAAGGGGGAAGTCAAAGAGGATAGTTAATAAATAACAAAGGAAGGGAGTTTATTTCAGCACAGGCTTCCGGCACTCTCATAAACAACATTTGTATTGCAGCACTATGCGTATATGACGGTATCCAATCATTTAACAAAAAAAAACAAAAACAAATAACAAATCTTCATTCGAAAAACAACGTTTGACATAATTATAGTTGATAAAAGTATCATTTTAGAAACTATTGTTTAATAAACTACTCATTAGACAAAATGAAAGAACTACTCAAAAACAAAACAACATGGAAAGACTTGAGATGGCAAGGAGTTCCAGGTCTTAATGGTGCGACAAAGAAAGGAGTCACCGAACCGCTTTGTTCTTGAAGGAATATTCTGCACATCATTTCACAAATTTGGGGCTTTTTATTAGAGTAATATAATGTGACATAAAAGTTTGTCAAATAATAAGTTATTCAAACGTTGTTTGTAAAATGATCGTTTGTCAATTTTTTTTGTTAAACTATACTAAACCGTATATGACGCAAATGTTAAGCGAAAGGATCAGGAATTTCGTCGCTGGTTTTAATTTCGAAGGGGAGGATTCATCTAAAACACGAAAAGATTGTGAGTTGTAGATAATATCTTGGAATTCTTGAGGTCGAATCTCCAAAACCTGCTACGTCCAGGCGAGAGCTTACTCGACATTTTATCCACTAAAAGTTCAACAGAAATTAAAATTAGTTATCGTTCATACCGTCCCAACTAGTGGGTAGAGAGAGAGAGAGACATAATCTCCTTACCCAGTACCAGCAGTTTGTACACCTTTTATATCGGGCATATTTGAAACTTTCGGCTCAGGTTAGGAATAGGAACAAAAGCATTGGGTGAGGCTAGGAATAAACCAGTTTAGCTGATGGGCAAGAACTTTTAAACCGCAATAGGCAAGTGGCCGCAACACAGCCTGCGCCCTAGATACCAGTTATTATAGCTTTACTAAATTAACTTGCTAAACAACTTAATAAGCTCTGTATTCATTTATATGAAATGGCCTTCGTGTGCAATTAGTTCACTTACCAAGCACTACAGTGTAATTACATACCTTAGCTAAGTACACGCACTACACGCTTATTAATATTATGACTAGACACGTTTAAATCTTGTGAATTGGTGATTAAGAACGTGACACTCTAACTTACTGAACTATAACCATACCATTACATAAATTACACCCTATACAGAGAATAGAAAAAGGAAATCCTGTAAGAATAAGTTATTTCCTTGAGGAGTTCCTATTCCAAATCTCAAAATTCTAAGGCCAGTTTAGTCTGCGATATCCGTTAGCAGGATGTAGGGTTTATTCGTGATGTGAAAATAAGTGCAAATGATAGCATTCTAAATATCGCCTTGTCCCGTTATCTATTGGAGGCGAGAGGTTATAATGTCACCTCCTTACTATTATCAACAGATCTAAATATACCAAAAAACGGAACGCGAGCAGCGATTGCAAATCTCGGTTTTTAAATCAAAATTTTAGATAGCGAACTATAACAGTATGGCTCTCTTCCAACTTATCAATGACACAAATATATTATTTAATTTTTTTCAGGTCAAGCGTTTGAAAGTCATAGTTGTATTGACACTCGGTTCTGTGTGAGAACCCAGCTGATTTTTTTGTCTTTCTTTTTGCTAAGTACAGACCAACATCGATTATTTACACTTTGTCGAACGTACCATGATTGACGCCTACACTGGTTTGTTTGGTGTGTATCTGTCATTAGATAGTCAAAAAACGATTGTAAGGAAAGAAAGAAAGGTAGAAAGACTATCTTATGACGGGACAAGTACAAGTACGAGAACCGTAAAAACTTTGTTATGTGATTTTCATGTGAGGTGATTCATGGGTATCAAGTCTCTACTGTACTTCAGAAAATTCTCGTCTCTTCACATTAATTCTTCAACGAAAGAATTTGATATCTAGCTAATAACGGATTTTACCAATGTCAGAAATCAAGGTGAGCTTAATGCACGCGTTTGCACGTTGTAATTAATTTTATCTACTCTGATACTATAATACAAAGATTATAAAATTGAAATCAAAACTCTTATGCCAAACATTACGCACAGGCTAAAAAAAAAATTTATTAGGTACGATACAGGTCTTGTATGGACACCTATATCATTAAATAACTTTTTAATCATAACGATACACCTATACAACCTCAATCTGGACTGAACCTCTACTTTAAAAAAAGAATCTGCCAATTCGAGAAAAAAAAGAAACACGCATGCGCAATCGATGTTTGCGCCTTGGCGCCAACCTTTTCATTATAAATTAAACAAAGTTTGGTTTTGTTTGTAAAATAAATTAGTTTATGTATTAGTATGAGAGTAGATAAAGTAGTGTATGACACTGTACATAACTTGGTCTTATAACACTCGTGTAAAAAACTCTCGTGTTATAAGAACCCTTATTATGCAACAGTATCATAAACTACTATAATAAGTCAAACATAAAAACATTTAATTATATAATGTGACATTATATCATTAAAAGTGAGAGCCTAGTTTTATTTCATAAATTTTCTTAACTCTTTATTGTACCTACACAGAAAATAATACAATAACAAATACCTAATCATAAATTGCATTTTGATGAATAAAGGCGAGCTTAACTCAGTATTGAGTTGTCTTCTAGCAAACCTTTTGGGGGTTAGAAGAATAGAGAAATAGAGGAAGGACTAATGATGAACTCCAACGTAATACTATTATTAATCATTATTATCGGCACTAATATTTAGTTAAATCGGGATGGACGAAGCACCAACAGACTACATCGAAGTAAATAGTAGTCATAGAAATGTGAATAAGACAGTATCTAACCAGTTCCGTTGTGTTGTTGCAGACCCTGATCAACATAGCGTACTGCTCTCTTGCCGTGTTCGGCTTCGGCATTCAGCGCATCGTGTTCGGCCAGCTTCGGGTGGCAGAGGCCCAGCGAGTGAAGGACAAGTTTTGGAACTATGTCTTCTATAAGTTCATCTTCGTGTTCGGAGTCATCAACGTGCAGTACATGGATGAAGTCCTTCTGTGGTGCTCTTGGTTCACCCTGGTCGGCTTCCTTCACCTGCTTGGACAACTCTGCAAGGATAGGTATGAATACGTAAGTACTTTAATTACTTTTTGCTAGAACTATTTACTAAAGGTACTAATATTATTCGGTTCCTCGTTATGGAGGTCTAATCAATGTATTGATAAAAAATAACAATATAAATACACATCCTGATATATTACCTATATAACAGGATATGATTGCGTAATTATATCATGAGATATGTATATTTTATTGCTGTTATTTTAAGTTATAACTTTTTAAATAGGTATCAAATACGTTAAGCTTAAAGTTTTTGATTGCCTCCAAAAAAATCCCATTTAGAAACTCATTATAATCATTAATTAACATACTAATAGTTAGGTTTCTTCCCTTCAAACGTATTCCATATGAAGCTTGTATAACCTCATAAACGTTGCTTCTGTAAATTCACCTTCTACTGAATCTAGATGAACCGTTTCATGGGATGCATTTGTACACACGCCAACAACATCACATACATTTGGTGAGTTGAAAAGATGTTTTTTAAGAAATTTTAGGGATGTCTCTAGAACATTACTTTTTGAATGGGCTTTCCAAATAGTTTCTGACATTAGATTCTGTTCATTTGATTTCTTACATCCATACTAATATTATAAATGCGAAAGTAACTCTGTCTGTCTGTCTGTCTGTCTGTCTGTCTGTCTGTATGTTACGCTTTCACGCCTAAACCACTGAACCGATCTTGATGAAATTTGGTACAGAGGTATATTAGAGCTTGAGAACGGACATAGGCTACCCTTTATGACGAGAAAGGGGGTTTAAGGGGGGGAAATAGGGAATGAAAGTTTTTATGAAAGTTTGTCATTTCTGAAGATATCTTAATGAAATTTGGTACAGAGGTAGATTAGAGCTTGGGAACGGACATAGGCTACCTTTTATTGCGAAAGGGGGTAGAAGGGGGGCGGACTAGGGCCTTGGTATGAAAGTTTGTCATTTTTGAAGATTTCTTAATGGAATTAGGTACAGAGATAGTTTAGAGCTTGGGAACGGATATAAGCTACCTTTTATCGCGAAAAAGGGGGAAGAAGGGGGGGGACCAGGGCCTTGAGATAAAAGTTTATCGTTTTAGAAGATTTCCTGATGAAATTTGGTACAGAGATAGTTTAGAGCTTGGGAACGGACATAGACTACCTTTTATAGAAAAAGGGGGTAGATGGGGGGACTAGGGCCTTGGGATGAAAGTTAGTCATTTTTAAAGATTTTCTGATGAAATTTGGTACAGAGATAGTTCAGAGCTTGGGAACGGACATAGGCTACCTTTTATCGCGAAAAGAGGGTAGAAGGGGGGGATTAGGGCCTTGGGATGAAAGTTTGTCATTTTTGAAGATTTCCTAATGAAATTTGGTACAGAGATAGTTTAGAGCTTGGAAACGGACATAGGCTACCTTTTATCGCAAAAAGGGGTAGAAGGGGGGGGGGGGCATATGGCTATGGGATGAAAGTTTGTCTTTTTTGAAGATATCCTGATGAAATTTGGTACACATATAGATTAAAGCTTGGGAACGAACATAGGCTACCTTTTGTCGCGAAAGACGATGACAAGGGGGGGGGAGGGTTATAGGGGATGAAAGTTTGCCAGTTTTGAAGACATCCTGATGATATATTTGGTACAGAGATGGATTGAAGATTGGGAACGAACATAGGCTATCTATTGACGCGAAAATGGAGGCATGGGGGGGGGGGGTAATAAGGTTTGAAAGTTTGACAGTTTTGAAGATATCCTAATAAAATTTGGTACAGGGATTAATTAACGTAGTAACGAACATATGCTACCTTTTATCGCGAATAATGTGGTAAAAGGGTGGGGGAGGGATAAGGACTGGATAGTTATTATGAAATGGTGAAATTTAGTACAGAGATAGATTAGAGCTCGAAAATGGACATAGGTAACCTTTTATTGCGAAAAAGGGAGTTGAAGGGGTGGAATAGGGCA
Organism: Eilema caniola; assembly: GCA_949126895.1. Classification (NCBI taxonomy): domain Eukaryota; kingdom Metazoa; phylum Arthropoda; class Insecta; order Lepidoptera; family Erebidae; genus Eilema; species Eilema caniola. The sequence continues at coordinate 290,458 of OX421478.1, forward strand.
AGGGTATGTAAGTTTGGCAATTTTGAAGATACCTCGATGAAATTGGTATAGAGATGGATTAGAGTTTGGAAATGGAAATAGGCTACCCCTTATCGCGAAAAATGGGATAGAAGGGGGAGGGGGGAAGGGGAATAGGGCTATGGTGAATATGGCATAAATAGTAAGAATTTCTTTTAAGTGGTCCTCATGAAATTTGGTACAAAGGTGAATTAGAGTTTCGGAACGGACATAGTCGAGTAACGAACTAAATATAGAAGTGACAGAAGAGGCGAGTAGAGATGGTTATAGGGTCGAGTGGACAGGCGTGTAAAGATCGAAAGTCGAGTAGAGTCGACTACAGAGGCGAGTAGATATATGCGACTAGAGAGTCAAATAGAATGCAGTAAAGGGTTGAGTAGAGAGGCGAATAGGGAGGCGAGTGGAAAGATAAATGTAGTGGCGAGTAGAGATCAAATAGAGAGTTAAGTAGAGGTGCGAGTAGTTAGGCGAGTGGGGAGAGTCAAGTAGAGAGGCGAAAAGAGAATCGAATGGATGGGCAAGTAGAGAGGCCAATGGAAAGGCGAGTTTAGAGAAGAGAAAAAGTCGAGTAGAGAGGGGAACAGAGAAGTCAATATAGTCGAGTATAAATTCAAGAATAGAGGCGAGTAGAAAGTCGAGTAGAGAGTCGAATATAGAGGCGATTAGAAAGTCGAAAACAGAGGTGAGTACTGTAGTCGAGGACAAAGTTGAGTAGAGAGGCGAATTTAATGCTCAATAGCGTCGGATCAACACTAACCGATAACCGACATACACGCGGGCGGAGCCGCGGGCAACAGCTAGTACGTCATAAACTTTAAATAGCATTCTTTGAGGGCCAGTATTTTTTCGGGAGAATCTTTTTTATCATCGATAAAACTTTAAATGGAAGTAAAAGACTTCACGTAAGATATTTACTACAAAATCCAGCAAATTCGACGCGTTTGAAAGTGAATAGCCATTAAACGACCACATTATGGGTTTCACTTACTGTTACAGTGTATGACTGAATCAGATTAGGTAATAAATAAAGTTTACTACGAGAAATCAATCCAATGAGACATGATTGTATCATGTTGTTTTCATTATCAGCTATCATGTCAATTACCCTTTGTATCGCAACGTAATCTAGGCAGGAAAAAAATGTTATTGACTGACGCTACGTTAGGACTATTATTCTGTGCTGACGCATAAACATCATGCGATCCTTTTTATTAGCAGTATGAATTTTATTGCGGGGGAATCCTTCTAATCATAACATTTATGTACAAACAGAATCACTTTTTCCTCAAAAAGAAATTACTGAACTTGTATAGGATTACTTCTTTGTCCGTTAACTGTCTATCTGTCAAGATCTATTGCTGACTTAGTTTAGACGAGATGTAGACTTAGAGACCTAATCGTATGCCATAACACACTGTCATCCACTGTCGACATCAATTCTACCACTAGATACTCCTTGAGGTGATGGGACCTCTAGAGCAGAATTATGTGTCCAGCCCATATTCATTTCAGTTTGCTTATTCAGCGAGTCTATAACTTAAATTTTGCAACAACGCTTATTTCCCCGTCATCCATTGCACGGAATTTTCAGTGCGTGAGCCCGACTCGCAATTGCCCAGTTCGCGAATAGCTGCTTTAGAAAAAATATTATAAAGGTCAATGCGCAGTTTTGAAATATTTTTTTGTAAAAGTAGTGTGTAGGTAGGTACTTCCGCTGCTCCGGTACCGGAATTGTAATTTATGAAATCAAAAATGTTTTATAATTTTTGAGGTCGACAAAGCATCCTTGCAATCTAGTGCTCGCAGCCACAACGTTTCCTGTAGTTACAATGGTAAAAGAGCGGTAACAGTAGTATCAGTTCTTTTTTATTTATTTTAATCATCCACCCACACCATTAGAAACATGACGTTAAAATTGTTTATTCTATACAAATTTCCTTAGGACCTAACGTTTAATCGTTTAGTAAAAAGTGAGTAATTTTAACTAGACAGTCAAGCATCCAATTATTTATATTTTATTATTGCGGAACAGAAAACAGAGAAAGAACTTGCATTAGCAGAAATTTATTATTTTTGTTGTAATAAAATAGATTAAAAAAAGGTTGTTTTTAAAATGTTTCAATTTAGATTTTGGCCTTATCGTGGATTCTCCCACCCCCCCCTCTTCTCCCCTTTCTGCATTCGGCCTCCCAATTCAACCACGAACCTCTTGGCCTCGGAGCCGAATTATTAAGGGTGCGTAAATATAAATATATTGTTATCGGTTTTTAAACGAAGCTATCATCGGGTGTGTTGTTGTGATCATCCGAATACTAAAGTCATAATAAGTCTGACCGCAATTTTACTGATACGATACGTACTCGTTTCGTAAAGTCGTTGTCACCATTTACGTACAATAAACTTTACGGATGTCCCCAAACTACGAATAATGTGATTGAGATAATGGCGTCTACGATAACTGTGGTCTTAGGCACAATTTTATTATACCTACATGGCAGCAAATTCAGATAAGCAATTATACTGTTTAAAGTTTTTAAGTATTTACAATGATGCTATCTTGGTTTTAGACTCAAAAAATATTTTGGGGATTTTAGTGGCACAGGTCAACTTACTCTCTAATGTAGGACATCTAAAATTGAATACAAACAAATATTAACATTTCTGCGACCAGTCTGTTGATGGATTATGTAAGTTCAATCAGACTATGTCCTCGGTTCCACCAGCGTTGAGTACTGATCACAGTTATCACAGCCTCCAGGTACTTGTCCCCGGTATGAAGAATGATCTCCGAGTATGTGCTCGCCGACCGAAACCAGCTACATTCAGCACTTTTTCTCATTATTCTTTTTCTTCCACCTTTCTACATCATATAAAAATACAGCAGTCACCTGCTGCAGGTACTGTGACAATCAAACTGATGAAAAGAGCCTTCCAGAGTAACGATCCCCCACGCAGTACGATAACGTTCAGCGCAACCTGGAAACGGCAAGCAATCGGTAACGCAGAGTCTAGCCGGCCAATCTTCTTAACACAATGATTGCCCAATTAATCATTGACCATTTTTTAAAATGAATAGTTCTGGATTCAAGGTATTACAAACCTTGTGATCCGACCCTGTTCACAAGGCCGGCATCAAATAGGAAGCAAAGTAATTGTATCAAATTATGAATGCGTTGGTTTGAAACATCGAACAATTATGAATAATAAAGCTTTCGTTAACTTGTGATGTGGGTGTGACCTTGGATAAAATACATAAAAGAGGGAGCAAAGTAATGTCAGATTGGAATTTGAAATATTTATTAGGCTGATATTTGACATTAAAATAAATTAAAAACTTAATAAATAACACAGCCACTTCTTAGTCTCTTGTAATCTAACTTAGAATAAAAATAAATTTAGCGAATTTTATGTTATATAAAAACACTATTTTTCTCAATTGCTTTTCGACAGAATGTTCGACAGCCATGTTCACGGAGAGAAATATTTTAGTCATAATCCTCCTCCTTAAAATTTTAATGAGTAGGTACCTAATGTTATTCAATTTCTGACTGTATCAAGGAGCTTGTTAAACGCGTACACGTCAATATAATATTTACTTATACAAAGTTTATAATACTTAGTCTTCAGATAATTTAGAAAATCTAGGAAATATCATAAACAAAACCATGTACTAGTTTTGTCTCTTAGGTAATAAGCAAGGTCTTGCAAGCAACCCCGTGGTATGCCCTTCCAAACAACTAGTCCCACTAAATACGCTGTTTCAACATCGCCCTTATAAATTCTATTGTTTAAATATAAAGTCAGAAGGTCGAGAGCCTTGTTCTTTATTCCATAGTAAGTTAATATGTTATAACGCAAATCGCAGAAAATAGGCCATTTAGGATTATCCTCACAGGGTTAGTAAATACAGTTCAACACCTCTATACCGGCGTCGGTAGTTAAGATTTCTTCATCGATCCACTGTTCGGCAATAAAATAATATGATTGATGACCTGAGTCGCATCTTCGGAGAAGTTTTGTATTCACCGATTGCAGGGATATTGAGTCCCCACCAAGATCTTGGGAGCCCTTACCAACCTTACGGCTACACTTGCTGATTTACTTACGAGGCACAAGTTCAAGCTCCCCTTTTGGGTTTGGGGATGAAATGGGGAAGGGAGGGAGTAGATGGAAATTCCTCTTGTAAAAACCAAGATACCGAATCAAAACAAAGCGCACCTCAGCTACAACCAAACTGCAAGCTTTGAATGCAACGTATGTTGTGATGATAAATAATGTGTGAGAAATAAGAATGTACCACATACATACACACCTTTACCGAGGGGGTAGGCAGAGGTGTATTAACACCTACGTTCTGCCAACTATCATTTTCGTAACCAATTGCCGTCTAGCGGGCATTTAATCATAGCCTGAATGTTTATCGTCGGACGGAGAACAACCCTAGCCCTTAGCGCCTCCTACGACACCCACAGCAATTACTAATCCTACTCTTATTATAAAGGGTGATTTATTGTTTCATTCTCGGGTAAAGTATCGTGTTAATTTTTGAATTAACACGTGTAAGACATTATAGCACCGGCAAAAACTTCACATGTTTATTTATAGATGAGATGCCCTTGACATTCGAAGCCCTAAATTAGACAGTAGTTTTATTTATAACGCCGACGCGGAATGCGGAATGATGCTGTAATGTGCTGTAGGTATATTGTTTATATCTTTGATGCCTCAGACCTTTCTGAGTCAACTAGCTGTAATAAGTGATTTTAGTGTTGCCCTTAATACTGAATTTGAACATTTGTTATAAGTAATTATGGAAGCAAGCAAAGTTAATACAGCGTTGCGAAATATGTTCGCCGGCGTTGGTATGATTTTGGTAGAAAACAACCAAAAAATCAAGTACGTTTGTAGAATGTACCTATCGTAGGCATATCCCGCTACATACTCGGTAATTATATAAATTTTATTTTTATTAAACAGAGGTGCATCGTTCTCGTCTAGTCTGAACATTCTATCCGATGCAAGTTATGTGCTAATGAATGAACCTTGAAGAGAAGGTTGCTTTAATTAATACAATAAATGTCTACAGCTCTCAGGCGTGTATGCGAACATATATCGCTAACTAATCATATGATTTAACATGTATGAGTCCGTCTGAAGTTAATACAAATAACCCTTATTGAAATTAAATAAATAAATTGAGATAGAATCCGTTAAAAAGTGGTTTTATTTCAAAGCATCAGTCATCAAATAACAATATTAAGCATGATTCCACGTCTAACCGTAATTAATTGCTAACAATTCTGGCAAATATTGTGACATCGCCTCTGTACGAGTACACTAAACTAACTGACGTCAGATATATCAGAGACTGAGGGAGCGGGTAATGTGATCGACGCGAGTTCAAGTCCTGAGTGTTGAGTTTTTCAAATTAAAATTGAATTTTGAAAAAAAAAACAAGGTTATTAAGCATTCGACCGGTTTCATCGATTACTAGTAAATCTAGATGGAATGTCAGGTACTTAATACTTACACCCACTGTTCAACTTGTTGTTATATTTGGAAATTCTAACATCGTGTTCTCATTACTTGCATGCCTAGGTACAATGAGGTATGAGCTGAACGGGTTTGAACCGTAACACATTTGCACCTGTCCTCGCGCAAGTGACTCCCCTGGTGTTGCACACGTCCATAAGCCACGATACCCGCTTTCCATCAGGTCCATAAGCCACGATACCCACTTTCCATCAGGTGGGCTGCCACCTAAGTGGTATAAAAAGTAGATAACAATTAGGTGTTGTTAGGACTGGCTTATCATATATGTGTCTTTTTCAGTTGTCCTCTTCGCCGAACACAGGAGGCTGGGCTCACGTGCGGCTAGCGTGTCTGCTTGTGGGCATCCTGACCGCCGCCACCGCGCTCCTAGGGGTCGCCGCCGCGTGGGGCCTGCCGGCTGGACGTGACACCTTCGCCTTTATGGCCGCTGAGGTCTGTATAACCTTCTTGACTAATTGATTCATCTTCATTCTTTATTAAAAAGAGTAGTTTTGTAAAGGCTTCGATACACGAACATGGATGTGCAGGGTTCTATCAACATCTTTGAGGTCGAAGTCAACCCCACCTGCAAGATGCACCTGCTGAACAACGGACGAGGCTCTGACGCAGACTTCCCTTTAGGAGTAGGGTGGTAAAACTACCATCGCCCGCGGTGAGGATTTCCGGGAGCGATGGCCGTTTGACTTCTCTCGTCAAAACAATTAGCGAACAAACACAGAGTTTAAAATGAAAACTTTGGACGCAAGTGAGAAATCCCGATACGAAAATGTGTTGTTGTTTTGAGACAAAAGAAATTGCGTGTTTGCCACGCAATTACATGTGGAGTATAAGCCAGGTGTTTGCTCAGCTGCTTACATCGAGTTGCCAAATATCGCACAACGTCCGGTGCCCGGCGTCACCGAAGTGCCATTGCCGAGTGACATTTAAACATTCTTTGTAATGATGTCCGAGGGAACTAAAGTAACCGCGCGACGCGACATAGCGAGCGCGACCGTGCGTCACCGTGTAATACGGTAATACTTACTATACACATGGTTATTTCACACAAATTATGATATCGCTGCGATCAATAATAATGATAAAGTTTGTAAAACTGTTGCATAATAAAGGATTTGTATTGTTGTAAAATACGAAAGGGAGTTAAGTTTTTTAAAGTATCACACGACTGTTTAGAGACCAAATTATGTGCAGTTTCATGCACTACTATATCAAATCTCATGAAATAATTAATATAATTTGATTGAAATGACAGAAAAATTGAACGCCAAAAAACATTTCCTGACCGCGCATGCGCGTTGGACCGCGTCCACAAATTATTTAGAGAAAAATGCATTGACACGTCCTTGGGTCTAGCTGAAACTGTATCGGGATTGCTCGCACGATATAAATTTGTTTTAAATAAAACCATATAAATAAAGATAATCTAGTTCACCGAGTTTCTTGCTGGTATCTTCTGAGTAGAATCAACTTACCAAACCAGTGAAAGAATCCTTTTCTAATGATTTTTACTTAGTTTATTTAATATCATTTTAAATATGTATTTCTTGACATAATTGTAAAATTTTGACGTTCATATATGCCTAAACTGAATAAACAAAATTGATTGTTATTGAATTTTTCTATTTGAATATTTTCAATAGTAAAAGAGTAGGTATCTGAATCTGCGTGTTAGTCGCCATAAGGTATGTACCCAATTAGTATTCCTATTAGCTGTGGGTGAAACCTAAAAGAGAACCTAATATGTCGTTCGGTATAAGCGTAAATTCAGTATTTCAACACGACACTAGATGACAGAACTATGATAATATAATATAGGTATAGATAGTGAGTAGCAGTTGGCAATATTCTCCAAATTTCTTGGCGCATTATCGACATCGATGTTTTACTTAAATTTCTTCTGAATGGCAATAATGTTTATAAATAATAAATATAAACATTAATTAATAAATATATAAATAATAAACATTATTCACTTGCATTACTTTACATTACTTATATTACACACCTTCTAATATAAGTTTTATTCGTCTTATTGTTGTACCAAGCAAATCAGAACTATAATATACTACAGAACATATAAGGCTTTTTTATAAATTATGACTTCATGGGTATAGACTTTCAAGACAAAGGGGAACCCCCTTAAAACGAACTATAAACATAACAAAATAAAAACATTTCAAGTGGTGCGAATTCGTAAATAAAATACAATGGAAGTTTACACGAATAAAACGTATTGACATAATTACCATTTTAGCGGATGCTAACCGCGCTGTAACATAAATATATCATTGAAGAATCCGTTAAACATTATTTAATTTATAAATCACGATTTTTTTAAATAAAGCTTTTGAGTATTTATTTTTGGGTTTTCAATGAAACATCCGAAACGTCGAGCCCGCGAACAAAACATGAACGGAAATATTTTACCATGTAGATGTCGCCGCCAACTAGCTTAATCAGCCGTCCAATTAACTGCCATGACAGGTAACTAAACGGCGCCATTCAATTAACGGCCTGAATGATATTCAGCCGTCTCGTTTATTACATCATTTAAAATCCTGGCTGGCTAATGCTTAGGCTAATCGTAAGATGGGGCACTACCTCGAAATAAGATAGAAAATTACTCAAACAATTAATAAAATCTCTGTTCTAACAGGGTTGGCAGCGCGAGTGTGACGTTGGGGCGTCACACTCGCGCTGCCAACCCTGTTAGAACACGAAGTTGCAAACGTCCATAAGCCACGGTAACCACTTTCCATTGGGTGGGCCGTGTGCTTGTCTGCCACTTAAGTGGTATATAAAAAAAACAAAAATACATACATATATTTGCACCTGTAAATCCTCGAGGGGGTTCACAGAGGTGTATTCACAGAAAATTAGTGATAGGTTTATTGTGATAATTATTTATAACCAGTAGTTTTTTACCACCAGTATTTTTATAACCATGCAGAAATAAGTCATTTTCCTAACTGTTTAATTAAATGACTAGGCAAGAAGTTAAACGTCATCGATCCATGCTATTTGCCAAGCCGTTTAATTAAATGGCTGAACAAAATTCAAAATTAATTGAAAGGCGCCGTTCAGTTAAGAGTCTAGGTAGTTAATTGTACGGCTGATTAAGCTAATTGGCAGCGACATAGATATCATGAAGTGGTTTCGGGTTTTCTCCCGGTAGGATTTAATTCACATACAGCTAAGCAATTGGGTATTTTCCTATTGTTAAAAAAAAATAATTTAGCTGAACTTATTAAGAATCGTAAAAGAGTGGTATAGTGGTACTCAACCTATAATAGTAAATGATTTGAGTATTAAATATTATGACGTCACAAATAAGTTTTACGTACAGTTTTCCTTGAAACTTACCGTTTTGGCGTTAAGTAAAAAGTAACTAATTTGACTAGTCAGTAAAATATCCAATTCTCTAAGGATACAGCGTCGAGCACAGCACTGCGACAACCTTGACAGAGATCGTCATTGATCATCTCCAGTGACGTCACCCAGTCCGGCCAATGACGCTGTCGCAGCGTTGTGCTCGACGCTGTATGGTTAGAGAATTGCATAGCGGGAAATATACCATGGAACCGACCGACTGCGCGAAATTCAATCTCCAGGAACGAATGTTGCATGGTAGGCCAAGTTGTCGGACCTAGTGTTCATGACTAATGATGGTCGTTGTGCGCAGTGCATCCTGGTGCTGGTGGCCGTGCTGCACGTGGCGGCGCGCTACGCGCTGGCGCTGTACGAGTGTGACGTCGCTGGCCCCGTCGCTTACTACACGCACCTAGTGTTCGATGTGAGTCCGTTCTGCTTACTCTTCATATAAAGCAGGTTAGCTAAAATATAGTACAAAGTAATATTGTCGTGTGTGTGTGTGTTGGCAGTCGGTAGCGCTGGTGGCGGAGCTGCTGCACGTGCTGCACATGGTGGTGCACAGCAACATGCTGGTGTCGATGGCGTCGCTGGTGCTGCTCATGCAGCTGCGCCACCTGCTGCACGAGCTGCAGGCGCGCGCGCGCCGCCACCGCCTCTACACGCAGCTCGCCACGCACATGTCACGCAAGTACGTCCTAGTCTATAGTGTGTACACTCGCCACCTCACGTGCTGCACATGTGGTGCACAGCAACATACTGGTATCCCTTAAAAAAAATCACTTTTTTTGGCATACCCGTTCTTTTCTCTAATCCAATCGATCGGTGGCATTGGTTGTTTGCGGGAATTTTCGTACATAATACTTTTAATCTCTTGTGTACGTTATTCAAATCAGTTGCAAGTAATCTATTTAAAGAACGTAATGTACGCCGGTAATCGTCCCTCGTTTGCTCAGGCCTTTACTCATATACCTATTACCCAACTCTGGAAATGAAACCAAGGCAGAGGCGCAGAACTTCGATGCAAAACAATCACAGCACTACCGAGGTTTGACATACATATCAGATCAGTTTAATAAGTAGTGTACAGCTATGGTCCCTCGTTTAGGCACTCTACTTGATGTAATTATCTTTAAAAATGGAAAAATCACGAATTCTATCATAATGATAGGCATTTATATTATTTATCAGTCATGATTCATTCGTTAAGACGCATTGCTTAATGCTTAATGTGATAATGTTCTTAATAATTTAATCGTGTGGTCTGAAGATTATACCGCCGTGTCGTTAACAGTAACCACAATGTCGTTTCGTACTCACTTGCCTTTACCTAATGAAACGTAATTTATCGTTTAGTAAACGGTTGAGCATACCGTGTATGTATGTACGTGTTATGCCGAAATAATAAAAATATGTATACTTTTAATAAACATACGTGTGCTTCCAAAATATATAAAGTTAAGTTATACTTATTATGCAGGCCAAGCCTATTGGTATACGCACAACAACATTTTTTTCTTAATAGTAAAATCCAAATCGTACTCGGTTTTATGCTAATGGGCCCCCTCTGTTTTATGTGGGAAATAATGATAATAGCCGGGAATACATGGGTATGCACATGGCGAGATAGGATTATAAATGTTAGTATAATTGTATTTCTCATTAACGTTATTATAGTATGTGTCATCCGAGAACACATGATTAACACTTTAGTTTAATGAGAGATTAATCTTTTTGTATTTCCACTAATCTGAATTAATATATTTTAAACGATAACATTATTCGAATAAGAATGATTTTTTAATTGACGTGTTAATTCAGTGATAATAATCGATTATCGATATGCATTAGTGATTAATGTATCTCAATTAGTACCAGTGGATAGTTTAACACGTTATTTTTTGTACATCTGACGACATACTAGACCAGGATCGGGTCTAACATTGACCTTCACCCATCTATTTATCGAATGAAAAATATATTACGGCGAATAAAATGTGTTGCGTTGCTGAATACATATCAATAGGGTCCATTTCAAATACGCCTTCTATAATTTCCAAATGGAAATACGCCACAACAAAACGACATGAATATAAGACATTTATATAAAACTAATATCGACATCGGTAATACAAAATTTTTAGGGCTACATATTGACTCAAATCTAAATTGGAAAACACACATTGACACATTGACACGGGCGGTCCGCTTATACCAATTTCGCAAGTGCGAAACCCGAGTTGCGGCCGTGTTGACGGCTTTGACGCTGACGCCATTCGCCGTTATGTATGTGACTACTATCTGAAAAAAGAAATTCCAAATTAAAGTAATCTTATTGTTTCTTTGAAAAGAAATGATCTTTTTCGTGGTGTAAAATCGTCTTTGGCCAATGTTTTGAAAATAATTGACTTTTCATTTAAAAAGTCTAATAAAACAAAAATATTAACCGAACGCACTGATATTGCTTTGGCGCAATGTGACTTTTTAAAAAAGGAAAAAAAATTAAGATTGGACAAATGTTGTATTTACGGATGAACTGCTGCTTCCACCTCCGCAGTACCTATTGGTAAAGGCGAACGCCTCATCATTTGCCACGCAGGAACAGCTAAAGGTTTTATGGACGATGTAATGCTGACATTTAAATCAAAAAAATCTGGCGATAACCACGAGGAAATGAATGCGGAGGTGTATGAAGGGTGGTTCAAGAATATGCTTCTATCGTTGGAAGAACCATCAATAATTTTTATTGATAACGCGCCCTACCACTCTCGCCAAATTGACAAAATGCCAACACAAGCCAATAAAAAACATGAAATTATTAATTGGCTACGCGATAAAGGAGAAAATATAGAAGATTCTATGTTAAAAATAGAATTAAAAATATAATATTAAAAATTAATATTTTTTAAAACAAGAAGAAACCAAAAAGGTATGTGATCGATGAAATGGCAGCAGAATATGGCCATATCATCCTTAGGATTCCTCCGTATCACTGCCAATACAACGCCATCGAACTGGGGCACTGGGCACAAGTAAAAGGGCATGCTGCAAGAAGCAATACAAGCCCCATTCACAACGAATAAAATGTTAAAATTACTAGAAAACGCTTGCACCCACGTGACGACCTAAACCCGGGCGAGTGTGGTGGAGAGAACTAAGAGAGTCATAATGTCTGATTGGGACCGGGACATTGCATTTGACAATTTATGCACACAAGAGCTAATCATAAATATTACTGAAGACTCCTCATCGGACCAATCAAATCCAAATGAAGTTTCTGACGAGTCATGTTAATAAAATAAATTTAAATGAAAATTTTGTTTCCTTTCTGTTTAAATTACACATTACACCCTATTAATAGGTATATTATGAAGAAATTTAGATTTATTCAGAGCATTTATTTCTACCGATTATTTGTAATCTGTGGCATAATCATAGTAATTGTTATGTGTAGCACATCACTAAGTGGGCGGTAACCGTCCATGCAGTACAATACTATTTGTATGCAAATTTAACGTAAACAATACGAAATTTCATGGGCGTGAGCTGTCAATAAACTAATAATATAATATATAATGTCGGTTATCGCTATACCGGATATCGGTTATCGTTATAAATTGTAGCCTATGTGGTATTCCGATGTATAAGCTATATGATTTCAAAGTTTCATTAAAATTCATTCAGTAGATTTACGTGAAAAAGTAACAAACATCCATTCATACTTACAAAATTTCGCGTTTATAATATTAGTAGGATTTAGTCAAGGAGTTGAGTAGCTTCTAAACGAGCCATAAAATTATACCATTCATTCATAACATCAGTTACATGCATAGCACATCTTGTGAAATATTTATTTGAAGCACCTTAAGCTTTCGTATTCTTGGAAACTTCTTGTGACTTTTAGGAGAAAAGGGCAAAATACGAAAGACTGAAAACTTGAAACCATACGTCAATACCCACGGCTGAAACAATTTTTTCTCAATTCCACACAGTTACCCTATGGCCAGCAAGGAGGAAGTTGAGAAGAACCAAGACAACTGCGCCATCTGCTGGGAGCCCATGAAGGAGGCACGGAAGCTGCCTTGTTCGCATCTGTTCCATAAGTAAGTCAAAACTACCCATGTTATTTACAGATTCTTGCGATTCTCTTTTTATTTCAATGCGATCTTTTGATATCAATTGAAATGGCGCGTATCTTAATTAAGGAACATACATTTATTCGATTTAAAAAAATCGAAGTGAATTGATAATTTGAAATTCGATCATTTAGACCAGTAATTCCCGAAGTGGTCCAAGTGGACCCCCAGGGGTCCACGGGAGACTCGACGGGGGACTACGTTGGGCGTGACAAAAAATGGGGGCCCATAATCGTAAGCGGGAGTGCATGAATTATATTTTCTTGTAATTACCATGGTAGAAATTATATTACGATTGATTTGATTATATTGCGACTGTTATAACAATAATAATATAATTAATAGCGTAATAATTTATAAGTAGGTTAGTAGTTAGTAGGTTACTTTTTTAGGTAATAAATGTATAAATAAATGCCTACAACATAAGGAAATATACTATATTTCTTTTTACCACTCCGAATAGGACGTTTTCTAAATACAATTTGTGAGAATTGATTGGTTCTGGTGTTGTGAGTAGTAAGGTGCCGTAGGAATATGCCCGTTCCCGGCCCATTTAGCTTTTTTGGCATACAGTCACAGCACAATCAATTAAAATTTAATTAAAAAATTGTTTAGTCGATTTTATTATCTAATAATTAACCCTATCAAGCAATCAATCCTAACTTTTTTTTTCGAAAACTGGTAATTCGTCGTTATAACTCGGCCACAACGCAAGTTTCCATAGATAGGTCTAGTCTTTACTTTTTTTCGTGATTTAGTAATTGGTAGTAATGTAGCTGCAGAGGGTCAGGGCTGTAGCTAGAGTCGAATTTAAGGTAACTTAACATAGGTTACAGGTAGGGCAAAAGTAAAAAAAATAGGTACCTTTCACAAAGGGCTGAGGACTTTTTAAGGTAGGCGGTCCACCGAATCCAGCAAAATTTTGATAGTAGTCTATGAAACAAAATAGTTTGGGAATCTCTGGTTTAGACCGAGCGCTAGTGGCAGTATTTTCAACTTTTTCAATACTTGTGTTTGGTCTACCGTCAACAATAACTACAAACGACCAAGTTGCAGATAATCTCTTCATTATTATGAAAAAAAATAACTTAACGTAACGTAACAAACTGCTCCTCAAGTACTTGATCGATCTATTGTACACTTTTAAATCTTTTCGATTCATTCTTTCGTTTAGGGGACAATTGGGATTCCATTCAGGCCTCAAACTTTGTTAGGTTTTTATATTAATTTGCCGTTCATTAATCTCAACAATAAGGGCGCCTTCAAATTAGGGCGGTACTAATTATCATACAATTTCTAAAAGCGCTGGTGCAGCGCCACTAACCTATGATCCGACCGAATATCTATAAGTGTACGTATTGCTCGGGACATCTATCTTTAACCTAAAATGTGCTCAAAATGTGCCTTTTACGCGCAGTATGCGTTTCTTGGGTATTTTTAAGAATAACACGAGGTGCAGTGGACGAGCCCAAATTCATAAAGCATAGATTCCGCGTGCACTAAGGCCTCGGTTGGCTCGCGATTTAAGTCCAAGATACGTGTCCTGAGGTAAACCATCCGTATCCCCTTTGCAGCTCGTGCCTGTGCCAGTGGGTGCAGCAGGACGCGTCGTGCCCCACGTGCCGGCGCGCGCTGGCCGCCTCGGCGCACCCGCGCGCGCACGCGCACGCCAACGCGCACCCCAACCATCTCTTCCACTTCGACGGTGAGTGCCACACGCACACACTGCACACTACTGACACACAACACACGCAACTGACACACTACACGAAACTGGTACACACTACACGCAACTGATACACACTACACACAACTTATACACACTACACGCAACTAATACACACTACACGCAAGGGACACACTACACGCAACTGACACACTACACGCAACTGACACGCTACACGCAACTGACACGCTACACGACATGCAACTGACAACACTACACGCAACTAGCCCGGCAACTTTGAACAAATTCCGACCGCAACAGACACCTTTCACTCTAATGCAACCGCTACAATGTAATATAGTGAAGATCTCACTCAACTACATGTAGCGGCTGGGGTCCTGCTGTTTGACCAACAGTCATTTGGCAAAATTACACTTGAGAAACAACGTTTGGTAAAACAATGGTTTCGCCCCCTTATTCGCTTTAAGACAGATTCTCTTTATGACAGATTCGCTTTAAGGCAAAAGTACAGACAACTCGAGAATAATTGAACTATTTATTGATATTTAACTTAAAAAAAAACAAAGGCTTCTTGGCACATTCAAGTCAACGTATTAAATTCACCCTGCACAAGCGTTCTAAACATTCCAATACGGTGATTTCGTTTCTCAGTGCACTAGTAATAATCAGGTCAATTTTAATATCTTTCTCCTTCAACTTTAAACTGCGCCGTTTACCTGTACAAAAGGTTTCTATCCTTCTTGAATTTCTGTCTTGATAGTGGGTTTCCTTTTTGAGTAACTGTATAAATCGATACAACGGCGGCTTTACAGGAATTCTGTTTTTAAGGCGGCCATGCCACCCTTCAACTGGGTTGTTCGTTCGGAATATTTCTTTGTAGCAACTGAATTAATCAGTAGTAATTAATCCAATCCATTGTTTTGAGAAATAGTCCTTGAACGCAGTACATTCCTCAGAATCGCTATTTAATTCATGAATGGTTAAGATGCCTTCGGGAATCATAATTGGTGGTTGTGGGGGAGGATCCTAGCAGAGATACACTTGCGAACATTTAAGGAACTTTATTATTAACACTATGTGTTTACAATTGTAAATATTGATAAAGCAAAGTCTCTTGAGCAACTGACATAATATATAAATTTTCTTAATGACATACAATAGATTGGAATTTAATTCAAATAGCAGTTGCCAGTATATCATACAAATATTGTATGTACGCAAGGTTTTATGCATTATTATAATATTAATATAACATTAATATATAATCTCAATACGCCCCCATAATGTTCATATTAAACTAAAGGCATAAAACAAAACACATACAAATCGAAATTATATCAAAGGACAACAATATTATATACATTTAATAAACAATTAACTAAATAACAATGCCTAGACCACTCATACACTCGTAGTGCTTAGCTCTAGGCAAAGCTTTTGTTAGTATATCTGCGAGCATCGAGTCTGTTGGTAAATACTTCAACTCAATACTCTTGTTGTTCTTTAATACAGTTCTGATAAAATGATACCTGATATCTATATGTTTACTCCGAGAATGGTACATTGGATCACCAGCAAGTCACAGCGCCCCCTGATTATCTACATGTAAGGTCAACTGTGCAAACTTACTCAACCCGATTTCAGTCAGCAAGCTATTCAGGTACATGCCTTCTTTCATCGAGGACGACAAGCTCACATACTCAGCTTCACACGTAGAAGTTGCCACACACTTTTGTTTTTGTGATTTCCACGACACGCATCCGCCTCCTAACATAAAAACATAACCGGAGTAAGAACGTCTATCAATAACACATGCGCCCCAATCGCTATCTGAATAACCTTTTAGTGAATTACCTGTCTTCGTGAACACAAGCCCATGCGTCTTTGTATGCTTTAAGTAACGTAGTACTCGTTTCGCTGCCTTCCAACATTGTTCAGTTGGACTATCAAGAAATTGGCTTAACTTGGCCACACTATTCGTAATATCGGGTCTCGTTCCCGTAGATGCGTGGAGTACTGCTCACATCTCTGGGATGGATCCGCAAAGTACTTATTAGATGCTCTCGACAGGTTGCAGCGACGTGCGATCCGCATTATCGGAAATCCTGAGGTCACGAGTACCCTCGAGTCTCTGCAGATGCGTAGAGATGTTGCTTCTTTGGCAGTTTTTTACCGTCTCTACCATGGTGAATGTTCTGAAGAGCTATTCCAATTAGTCCCACCCTCCTCCTTCCTATACAGGACGACACGTGCAGGACTTAGATGTCACCCCTATACGGTGCAGAACATTCCTTCAAGAACCAAGCGGTTCGGTGACTCTTTCCTTTGTCGCACCATTAAGACCTGGAATTCCTTGCCAGCTCACGTGTTTCCCTCTTCCTACAGTCCCGGGTCCTTTAAGCGGGGCGTGAAAAAGCATCTGATGAGGCCGTCAAGCTGAGTGCCACCATTGTTAACATGGCACGTGTACATAATGGTGACCCTCTTTCTTGAGACTTTACCTTCAGCTTACCATCAGGCGAGGTAAAGTCAAATTGACGTGTCCAATTTATAAAAAAAAAAAAAAAAAGATAAGTACATAAGAGACCCAATCAGTTCCCGATATGGATATCGTTCACACTCATACTTCTCGGTACAATTTAATAACTGGTTTTTTACTTCCATTGGGGTACACACCGAACTACATTTATTCATATTAAATTTATTTAAAATATCATTAATATGTTTTTGTTGAGACAATTTAATGCCATTGTCAATTCTGTCAATTTCAATTCCGAGCATATATTTTGCAACGCCATAATCTTTCAACTCAAATTCAGCGGCCAGCTCTCTTTTAAAATTTTCGATATAACCTCTTTTTTGCGATGCGACCAATATGTCGTCGACATAGATTAGAACAAAGAGTTTCGTATCGTGGTCAATATCTTTAATATAAAGACATGGCTCATTTAATGATTGAATCAATCCCATTCGTTTCAGTTGTTCATCCAGTCTGATGTTCCACTGCCGACCAGCTTGTTTGAGTCCGTATAGCGACCTCTTTAAGTAGACATACTTCGCCCCCAGTTTTCAAGTCATTCAACATCTTTCTGGCTCGTTCATATATCGGCGAACCGTTCTGTTCGATCCGTATAAGATCTTGTAAACATTCTTCCAAAAGTTCAGGTACTTTCATATATATGTTCTCCTCTAACAAACCATTTAAATAAGCAGTATTTATGTCCAACTGATGAACTTCAAGATCGAGTTCAGCTGCTAGTGCAACCAACAATCTTACTGTGTCAAGCCTAGCGACGGGTGCGAAAGTATTCTCGTAATCAATGCTATAGCGTTGGCTAAACCCTTTCGCCACCAGTCTCGCTTTCTTCTTCTCAGTTTTATCCACGTTGAGCTTCGTTGTCAATATGTATCGACATCCCACAACGTGTGTGCCCATAGGTTTATATTATTATTATTATTATTAGTATTATTCTTAATTAGACTACGAACTTCCGAAATAATTGCTTCTTTCCATCCTTTACTTTCATTTCCGGATAGAGCTTGCTTTAACGTCACTTCAGAAACTCCAGCAAAGTCCTGACAATCCACGAACTCATCTGTTGACTCCACGCCTACTTCCATTGGAACTTCTGGCGCTACGCATTCTGCCATAGAAATCTGCGGTTCCACTTCAACCATGTTATATATTTTTCTGGGACGACCAACATGACCTCTCTCTAGTCGCGGTCTGCCTGGACCTCTTGTCATTACCCTCCCCCTATCAGCATGTTCATAATCTTGATGATGGACATGGTACGATGGGCTTGCGACGACTTCCGGTTCAGAATTATATGTTAGTTGAAGAGGATCATTTAAGGGTATTGTTTCACATTCCTCTTGATTTCTGTTCTCTTCGTAGTGTTCAGAAACATGTTCCCTGCATTCGCCTGCACGATCAAGAATAACTTGGCTGGGATTTTGTTCCGATTGTTTGGGATGAAACTCGATGTCAATCTCCAACGGTTGTTTCTGAACAACAACTGGTGTTTCTTCTTCTATTACAAAAGGATCTATCTTTATATTTCCTTTTTCATTTTCTTGACTTATGTTTTCACGGAACTTCACATCTCGTGACACGATATATTTTCTTTCTGATGGCATCCATATTTTGTAACCTTTATGATCGCTAGGATAGCCTACGAAGATACCTTCTTTACTGCGTGGATCAAACTTGTCTTTTCCTACTGTTTTGTCCAAAACGTGAACTTTAGATCCAAATTGGTATAAGTAATTTATATTTACCGATCGTTCACTCCATTTCTCAAAAGGTATTTCACCGTTGAGACTTTTTGTTGGACAACGATTTCTCAGGTAACATGCTGTCAATACTGCATCGCCCCAGAAACCAGGAGAAAGTCCTGACGAGATCATCATGCATCTTGCCATCTCCACAAGTGTCCTATTCATTCTTTCAGCTACTCCATTTTGTTTCGGTGTGCCAGGAATGGTCAATCTTCTTGCTATCCCCTCTTTTTTCAAATACTCCTCGAAATCTCGGTTCAAATACTCTCCTCCGTTGTCACTTTGCAGATATTTAATTTTCCGTCCCGTAAGGTTCTCGACCTGGTTCTTGTATATTTTAAAAGTTGTAAAGACCTCACTTTTCTTCTTCAATAAATACACTTCACACCATCTCGTGTGATCGTCGATAAACGTGACGAAATATTTCGCTCCATTTAATGCCATATTCTTTATTGGCCCGACCACATCAGAGTAAATTATTTTTAATGATTCCTCACACGGTCCATTTGTTCTATGAAATGGCAGCATACTCATTTTCCCACGCGCACATATATCACAATCATACAATTGAGCCACATCTGTCATTCCTATATTCATGCCAGATTTTTTCAAAAGTTTGACGAGATCTTTCGCATTTAAATGTCCTAACCGTTCATGCCACAACCATACATCAACCTTTCTTTCTGAAATCGCTGACACGGTATCACACTGTTCCTCTAGGTAATATAAATTACTTTTTCGATTTGCGATCAGTTTAATATTACCATAGCTATCTTGTACACTAGCTATGTCACCCTTAAACGTGACACTAAACCCTTGATCCATAATTCTTGCAACTGAAATCAGGTTACACCGCAAATCCGGAACAGTAAAAAGTGTTGGGCAATTGAACCACAGTTTGAGAACCATTATTACATGTAAATAATCTCACCATACCCTTACCTTGTACATTTGTGCTCGTGTTCGTCGCTAAATTTAGCTTACCCGACAAAGGTAACAATGTGCTTCCAAATTTACTTTTATCATTGCACAAATGTGACGTACACCCACTGTCGATGATCCAACTTCCATTCTCGTTGTAAACAGCTCTATCATCTGAAATACAGTTAAATGTTATTAAATTGGAATCGACAGTTGCTATATCAACACTTTTAGCATTTGATGCACACTTTGCACTACCAACACAATGTTCCTTGTTCTTCTTTACACATTCAGAGGATTTATGACCGAATTGATGACATTTAAAACATTTAAATCTAAATTTTAAATTTCCTTGTTCTGTACCACTCTTTGACTTAAAATATTTCTTTCCTTTTATAAGAAGTGCCCTATCTACACTTTCTTTTTGGACTCTGGAATGTCCTTCCTCCAATATTTTAATCTTGAGCGTCTCCGGATCTGGCAACGTATCTCTAGACTCTATAGCACATCTAAAGTTATCGAAACTAGACGGTAAACTGTACAGCAGCATAATTGAAATCAGATCATGCATTTCGATGTCCAAGTCTGCTAGTTGGCTCCTCACATCGAAGAATCGTAAAACATGTTCTCTTATGTCACCACCTTCCTCTAATTTATGTAACAACAGCTGTTTTAACAATGTTGCCTTCTTCGCGGGTCCTTTAGAGGCATGAATGGCTCTCAACTTCAACCATACATCCCGCGACGTCGTACATCCTCGTAGGTGTCGTAATTCGCTTGGGCTAATCGATAGAACAAGGTCTGACTTAGCTTTTGCATCCTTACTCTCCCATAGCCTCGCCTCTCCGGGCTCTGCTGGTTTTGGGATACTACCATCGACGTAACCCCAGGCATCATTTTTAACTAAAATAGCTTCCACCTGAATCTTCCAGGTCTCGTAATTACGATTATCGAGTTGCTCAATTTTCACAGTACTCATATTTATATTCTACTTACGGTTAATAACGTAATTTCTTCCTTCTCGCTCTCGATTCGATCCTAGATCGTACCTGGGCCCATAACCATTGTGGGGGAGGATCCTAGCAGAGATACACTTGTGAACATTTAAGGAACTTTATTATTAACACTATGTGTTTACAATTGTAAGTATTGATAAAGCAAAGTCTCTTGAGCAACTGACATAATATATAAATTTTCTTAATGACATACAATAGATTGGAATTTAATTCAAATAGCAGTTGCCAGTATATCATACAAATATTGTATGTACGCAAGGTTTTATGCATTATTATAATATTAATATAACATTAATATATAATCTCAATAGTGGTAACAATGCCAGTTGCATATACATCCGCGTAATACGTTCCCCACCATCAATATCCTTGAGACCCACATATTTGCTTTTTTTCGAAAGCGCTTTCCGATAGTGAAAGTAACAACCAGTTACTTTGGTATTATAGACCAGGGTCGATAATTTTTAAAACAAAAAAAAATAATAGTAGGATGAAACCTATTAGAAAAGGAGGGGAATATTATAAAAATGAAAGGAAAAATGAATTACGGGCGATCTGAGGTCGGGAAGGGGATAGGGGTGAGTGTTAAGGGTAAAAATCAGTTTTTCTCGATTTCCGGCAAAACTAAAAGTCCTATGGAAAAAAGTCAAATGGCAAAGTTGTAGGTAATAAAAAGATCTAAAACTTTTGTAGTAACACTTTTTTCACATAACCTCAAAATTTATGTGAAAAATTCAAAAAACCAAGATTTTGGTTTTTTATTTTTATCTTTTTCAAATAAATTTCTTTTTTCATGAAATTTGGTGAAAACTTACCTTTTTATGTCCCAAATACGCTGTAATTTATTTGATTAGAAATATTTATTTTTGCACCTTATTTTGAATTAATATCGAAAAAGCACCCTAATTTTCAATCGAAAATTCACCCGTCAAAATATCAGCTTTTATCAAAAAGTTGATATGTTTTCTGTTCGTTGAAATCTCTACTTTCCGATAGTGAAAAATAAAAAATATGTTACAATAGTAAATCTTCTCAGAAAATGCCAAAAATCGAAAAAGACTCGAATTCGAAATTTCTTTTTTAATTATACAATTATGAGCCATTTATTAAAATTTACACTTTAATTACTCGAAAAACGTAAGATTACATGTTACAAGTTTACTTAAAAAAAAAAAAAAAGAAATTGTTCGAATCTGCATAGGAAGGTAAATACTATCTCTATTTTTATCTGTTTAAATTAACTCAAACATAAAAATAGTAATATTTTCTTTAAAAAATAGTATGCTTAACGTAACATAACCTAAAGATTAAAATTGAACGATATTTTAGTACAAGATTAAAAAATAATAATCTCCTGTGTTTTGCACAAACAAATTTATTTACTCCCATGAAAAAAAAATCAAAATACATAAACAAAATATTAAAAATCTATAAAAAATATATAAATGTATATAAAATATACAGGGTGTATTTTTGAAACGGGGCAGTAAGGGCAAGTACCTTAACCGTTGCAGTTACAGCAAAACGTTCTTAAAAGACCTTCCCTAACTTTTTGGGACATTTTGAACTGCATTCACAGATTTTGTAAAAAACTTACAGTTAGCAAAAAAATGCAAAAAGTTCAATTTTTTTTTTATGCCAATCGATTCTATTTCATGTGGGGATCAAAAAACTCTATGGGACCATTTTAGCTTTCAGTACTAGAAAAGACAGAAATCGCCAAAGACCTTTCCCATACATTTCGTACGGAAATATGATAAATCAACTCGAAACTCATAGGTCAGGTAAAATTTTGAACTTTTTTAAATAAAAAAAATCATTTAAACATTTAAGAAATTGGTTTATGAAATAAATTGCTCAAAATGATTTCCATTTTCACGAATACATAAGTCTATCCTTTTTTGCTCTGAACGAATGGCGGCTAATAATGTTCTGGGATGAATATTACGTAAAATGGTCATTAATGTATCCTTGAGCTCTTGAACACTGGCGTACGTCGTCTTATACAACTCGTTTTTCACGAAGCCCCATAAAAAAAAATCAAGTGGTGTGTTAGATCGGGGCTACGAGGTGGCCACTGTGTTGGACCATGTGTACCTATCCACTGTGTACCGAATAGGCGGCTCAAATTGGAACGTGAAAGGTGACTGTTATGTGGCGGAGCACCATCTTGTTAAAAATGAACTTTTCGCAATTCCGACAGGGGCCATTCGTCCATCTCTTTTTCAAGATGGTGTAAAATGACTTCATTATACATGGCAGAATTCAGTTTCCCTTCATAAAATTCCACTATTATGACTCGATTGGACATTATACCACCAACAGTTGAATGAGAAGCGAACCTTATTATGACTTGCCGTAACTCTTAGTGGATTTTCTTTGGACCAATAGTGGTGATTTTTTCTGTTGTACATACCGTTATTGGAAAAATTCGTTTCGTCTGACCACAGTATGTAATTTAAAAATTCATGATCTCTGCTTATTTTTCCTCTTAGCCATCTGCAAAAAGTAAGCCTTCGAACATCATCACCCGGATGTAACACTTGAACTATGCGCCCATATCGATAGCACTTGTAGCCGTATTTCTTCCATATCTTTATCACAAGGGAGTGGGATACACCTACTTCAAGGGCGACTTGCCTGGACGATACCTCTGGATATGCTTCGACATAAGTTAGAACCGCAATCTCCGTGTCCATGTCCACACGAGGCTGCCGCTTTCTTTTGAAAGAACCCTGCAATTCCAGGTTTTTCAAAAGATTTGTAATAACCTTTCTTGTTGGCACATGCCGCAACGGATACTTATTGCGGTACCACACTAATGCAGCTCCCGCATTTCGATTATTGACAAAATACGCTTCTAATAAGTCAATTTTTTCACGATTAGAAGACATTTTAGCGAAAATCTTTAATTAATAACTCATACGAAGTTTCTCAGCTGAAACTAAGAATAACACACAGATTTTCGAATCAAATTCGAAATTTGAGGGTAAAAATTCTTTTTATTTACTTTACAGTCAATTCTACCCACTTCCTGGCCATAACAAAAAGTTAGACCATCGTAGAAATTTGTTTCTGTTGCCGAAATGTATGGGAAACGTTTTTGGCGATTTCTGTCTTTCCTAGTACTGAAAGCTAAAATGGTCTCATGGAGTTTTCCCCACATGAAATAGAATCGATTGGCATAAAAAAAAATTTTTGGACTTTTTGCATTTTTTTTTGCCAACTGTAAGTTTTTTACAAAATCTGTGAATGCAGTTCAAAATATGTCAAAAAGTTAGGGAAGGTCTTCTAAGAACGTTTTGCTGTAACTGCAACGGTTAAGGTACTTGCCCTTACTGCCCCGTTTCAAAAATACACCCTGTATATCGTAAATATATTTTTAATAACTAACTTTTGGTTGATTTTTATATGTATTTTATACATTTCAAATTTATTTCAGAATTATTCAAAATATTTTTTTTATATTTATAGCTATGTTTTTTATGTCTTTTAAGATATATTTTGAATGTATCTAAAATATATTTAAAATATATGAAATATACATGAAAATCGGCCTAAAGTTAGTTATTCAAAATATATTTAGGATATATATTTAAAATACATTTTATTATTTTTTATAGATTTTTAATAAATTTTTTATGTATTTAGAATTTTTTTTTTCATGGGAGTAACTAAATTTGTTTGTGCAAAACACAGGAGATTATTATTTTTTTAATCTTGTACTAAAATATCGTTCAATTTTAATCTATAGGTTATGTTACGTTAAGCATACTATTTTTAAAGAAAATATTACTATTTTTATGTTTGAGTTAATTTAAACAGATAAAAATAGAGATAGTATTTACCTTCCTATGCAGATTCGAACAGTTTTCTTTTTTTTTTAAGTAAACTTGTCACATGTAATCTTACGTATTTCGAGTAATTAAAGTGTAAATTTTAATAAATGGCTCAAAATTGTATATAATAATTAAAAAAGAAATTTCGAATTCGAGTCTTTTTCGATTTTTGGCATTTTCTGAGTAGATTTACTATTGTAACATATTTTTTATTTTTCACCATCGGAAAGTAGAGATTTCAACGAACAGAAAACATACCAACTTTTTGATAAAAGCTGATATTTTGACGGGTGAATTTTCGATTGAAAATTAGGGTGCTTTTTCGATATTAATTCAAAATAAGGTGCAAAAATAAATATTTCTAATCAAGTTAATTACAGCGTATTTGGGATATAAAAAGGTAAGTTTTCACCAAATTTCATGAAAAAAGAAATTTATTTGAAAAAGATAAAAATAAAAAACCAAAAACTTGGTTTTTTGAATTTTTCACATAAATTTTGAGGTTGTGTGAAAAAAGTGTTACCACAAAAGTTTTAGATCTTTTTATTACCTACAACTTTGCCATTTGACTTTTTTCCATAGGACTTTTAGTTTTGCCGGAAATCGAGAAAAACCGTTTTGTACCCTTAAAACTCACCCCCTTCTCCTTCCCGACCTCAGATCGCCCGTAATTTATTTTTCCTTTCATTTTTATAATATTCCCCTCCTTTTCTAATGGGTTTCATCCTACTATTATTTTATTTCACTTTTTATTACTTTTAAAGGCTTCTGCCCTGGTCTATTAGGATAAACGACATTAACTGCTTGAATTACTACTCCTCGTTTTGTGAAGCATTAATGTGTAAAGTATATAATTGATAGAAGAGCCTAGGAGCAACTTTGAAGGTGCCGTCGCCGTAATAGCACTTATATACTTTAAATTTGCTTTTAGCTAATGGCGTACAAAAAAAAAAAACAAAAAATTTTCTTCAGTCCCATCATCAAACAAGAAAAAATTGTCTACTAGATGATCAGGGGTTCTAGACAAGTGGCACGATCGTCAGTAGAAACGCATAGAATAGAATGACACATGAATGGGATTTACAACTTGCAACACGATTCAACGGATAGAACTTAAAATTGGAAGCCAAGCCGAATTTACAAGCAGTCCAATCGATTGCAACGACCGAGAAGTACATTATTATCTACAGCAAGCTAGCCATGATGAAACCATTCGAAACACGAATAGATTATGAAATGTATGGAACTGACATACGCTTACGACTAATTGGGTAGCCAACGGCGAGGAGCAATGTAATGGGTAGCCACGATGTTACTTTCATGAACGAATACGACTGACAATCGTCAAAAATGGACGCTCCACCAGCGTTAATAAAAAGCCGGAGATAACGCTACAAAATGGCGGATTTTTGATCAGCTGATATAAATGACGGTGTATTTTTATTTATTTTTTTATAAAATGCATAAAATTAGGCTATTGCAGGTTGCGCATAATTATATTTGTTGAATCAAATCACAAATTATGAACATAATAATATTTTACTCCTATAAATTGATTTATTTTATCCTATTCTATTCCATTGACTGAGCGAGTCCCTTGGCTAGCTTAGGTTCTTGTCATATGATTGATTAGAATAGGTTGAAAATGGCTTTTTTCACCAGTATCATAGACAATATTAGAGGACTTGCCGGTCATTTGGAGAGACAGGGCGTTTGACAAGCCGTAATTCGCTTGGCTACAAATAATTCGTCACGATTGCCCCAGCAGTTGAACGGATTGCTTATTTTTTACAAAATGGCGAGTGTTTGTTAAACATATGCTTGCATTTTTAGTAAAATGCATGTAGTTTGTTTGAAAAGGGTTGCGTATAATGACGAAGTGTGGCAAATGTGTCACAAAATAAATATTACTCGTTAGTTATTAGACCGCATTTCTTTAGGTTACACACAAGAGTAGGAAAGTGGGATATTAGTGATATTACAGTGAATTATGATTTTTTGTGTTGGTTCCATATCTCTTTAGAAGCCTGTAAACCTTCACAAATCCTCTAAAACAACATAGGCATTTTTCATCATCATTAACGACAACCATTACAACTCGAATAATGTGTGTAATATAGTTCCTGGCAGTGCGAGTGTGACGCCTCTGCTGTTGCACATGTTCACCGTTCATAGGCCACGGTAGCCACTTTCCATCAGGTGGGCCGTGTGCTTGTCTTTCACCTAAGTGACTCAAAAATATACTACTGTTTTCTATATATAATAATATATAAAGGACATTGTGCATTTTGTTAGAGATTTTGTTAAGCATGAACGTAACAACTACTATTGACATATTTTTCTAATAAAGTTTTATCCAGGTTCACACAAGACCTTTTAATTAACAAGAACATTTAGCGGATTAATATAAATGAAACATTCATTTTAATTATAATTTTTTAATAATCTGCATCATATATTCACAGAATGTGTAGGTACTAAAACCGTTGCTGGATTAATATTGGCTTCATATCTTGCCCAGTTTAAGAACCAAATAATTGTCATTACATGACCACAGCAACTCTCCGTCCTTTGCCTACAATACAGCTGCAGCAGTATGGATTCATAGCTTCTCCGCTATAGTCATTAGTCTCATATGAAATATATAGATGACAGATATATAAATTGCACATTATTTTGAGGTTATTCGATCAGCTCTTTGCCAGCATGGATGACATATTTGGTGTGTTCTTCATCTGCAAGTAAAACATACCTAATTAATATTACTTTATATTCATATTGCCTTAATTGTTGCTACTACCAACCACACATTTATACCCTGTCCAACAAATAACTTTCCTTTTAAAAGTTGTAGTTATGCATTTCAATATTTTTTAAATTTGTCGAAATTTTATGTGAATGTTATAAATTGAAA
The DNA here is from genome assembly GCA_949126895.1 of Eilema caniola. Taxonomy (NCBI): domain Eukaryota; kingdom Metazoa; phylum Arthropoda; class Insecta; order Lepidoptera; family Erebidae; genus Eilema; species Eilema caniola. The sequence continues at coordinate 318,192 of OX421478.1, forward strand.
TAAAACTATTTTTAAGGGGTTTTCCTATGCCACAAATACATTATACATACACACAGAAGGTTATAAATGTGAAAGAGATTATGCCAAATTTTTAATTCCTACACCACATTGTGTTGTTGTTCATTGTGGGTAAAATAATCCTCGATTATTAAAACCAGACTATTATAGTTACTAATAGTTATTATAGTTCACTACATATTAACATGCTAGTATGATTGGACATAAATTTACCACTTTTAGATACCACCACTGTCTAATAACAAACAACCATTTCAGTGAAACGACGAGTATGCCTTGCCCTCTGCTTTTGGGCTATGACTGTGCCCAGCCATACAATACTGCATGGCACAGACTTGTAGTTCAGTCCATTCTGCGTTCAGTCTCAATATTTAAGCTAGGATCAACGTTGAGATCACATTTCAGAGTGCCAAAACCATGGACGTATTCGGTATTGAATAGGTACTCAAAACAAATTTCGTGTAACAAAACGAATGACAGTTGGTTTTTTTTATGAATATTATTGGCATGGTAACAAGACCTTTAAGCCATGTCTTCATTTGTTTGTATCTTCATTTATTGATGATGATGAGAATGAGTTAATGATGTTGATGTTGAAGATGATTCGAGATATCTCGATTAATGCAAGAAGAAATATCGACTAGTTAAGTAAGGTAAAAGCGCCAATGGTAGACATTTTAAGGACCAATCAAACTTCAGTCTGCAAAATTACACATATTTTTAAAAAAATAATGGTCTTAAAACTTCTCTTAATTTAGACATTAGCAGATAAAATCTTTATAAACCAACATATTTCTACTTTATATATAATTATTATACACATGGTAAACATGGTAAACACCAATAGTCGATAATCACATAAAACTGATAGAAAATCTAACCATAAAAATACGGCAATGAGCAGTTTTCCAGTAGGTATTAAAATCACTTGGTTTTTAAAATCATCAGAGATGGCGCTAGCATAGCTTTTGGTACTGAACTTGAACATGAACTGACCGAATGTCTTAATTTGATTGATTGCTGTTTCTGAAGCGTTGAAGTTTGTATGTAACATAGTAACCTCAAAAAGTTGATACCTTCATAATTTTAGTTAATAATACGTACCTGGATGACCGAGCTTCGCTCGGTATTTTTTTGTGACAACGCCATCTGTTCGTATCTTTAGTGTTGTTGTGTCGTTAAAGCAGTTAGTTGCTCACATCGAGAAATAGATGTCAGGAAGAGTCATATTTCTTTTTCTTTTTTTTTATAAAATGACATGATTCCATAACATATTACACAACGAAATCAATGGATTAGGGCTTTAAGAATAGATGTGGACAAGGCTAGTCGTCAGCTGAAAAAGTACTTAAAGTAAAGTACCTACTGAAAGTCTTACCAAAAGTGCCGGCCGCGCCATCTAGAGCGTCTTTAGGAATGCTATAAATACCTACTAGAAAACTGCTCATTGTCTACGTAGGTCAACAAGTTACATAATTTTTAACATCTGTACTAAAAATAGTGATAATCATTATTAATAAATATAATATCATACCTATTAAAAATTCCTACCCTTAACAAAAATCTGAAGATACAACTGGCGAAAATTCAATATTTACTCATAACAGTGTTGCGAAATTTTGAACATGTATTATATATGCCATTAGATGTCTTTTAAGTAAGTAGTCAAGTAAACTAGATAGTTACTTTTCTTTACAATAAAGGTTTTTTTCGAAAGTGTTAACTATTGGATCAGTGTCGACCATTAGGTCTTTTAATGAACACAAACAGAGCGAGATAAGACGAGTCGATTCCGATAGCCTCTAATTCCATGCTATCTTTTGACTTAATTTAAATTTATAAAATAACATTATCTTAACTATGGCGGGTCATGAACAAGCGGGACGTGATTTTCTTAACTTATTACATTATTAGTTAAACAATTCAATGTCCTTGTGGAAATCACATTAACGATCATGATTACCATATTAACTATTAAACTAAAATTATAAATTAATATTATACTATTGAAATAAGTCTGATTGTGAGGGATTCCATTGCACTGAATCACAATAAATATGGGAGGCAGGAGGATTTTGACACTAATAAATTATAAATCTTCAACTTTACACTATTCATAAACCACAACACAAACTTCATTAATCTGAAAACAAAAAACGACACCCGATTATTCACTAGGTTTTAATCGTGTATTTAAATTATCATTCAAAGAATATCTCGAGATATGAAATTATTTAGAAAACTAATTTCATAATCGAAATTCAATTCGATATTTTCTCGATTTTTGCCCTAGACCATGGACAATTTCGAATCTAGACTTGTCGTCCATACGACAGGCTCTTTCTAATCCGTTGCAATCCTTACCAAATCGTAAGCAATCACTGCTCTTGCAAAAGCATTATTCGAATTCGAACAGCTCAAAGTGGAGATCCACTTGTCTAAAGGGTCAGGCAACTTGAGGTCCTTAAGATTTTTACAAGTAGTTCTATCCAAATTCAAGAAAGCCTTTCTAGCTCTGTACAATGAGTCTTTTTTTGCTGTAAATGTAGGTATATCGTCTTCCGGCAAATCACATTTGGCACTTTCTATAAAATCTTCGAATAACTTTGGGATGGGTTTGAGGTCGGTACATACCTTTTTCTTACACTCGTCCATTAATCTATTCCATTTTTAACTATATCGGGGATACATGAATGGACAGCCTCTTTTACTATTTTATTTTCGCAATCTAAAGTTATAGATGTGTTACAGTCCATTTTATTAAAGCATCTCCAATTGGTATGACCATTTTTATTTTTTTTAACGAAATTATATCTAATACCAGCCCTTAGTAAGACAGGCTTACCTTTTCGGCTAGATATAAATTTAATCCCCATGCTGTTAGTAGGCAAATCCATTGTAATTCAATTACTTTTTTTTGCAAGAATTTTATCAAAAAAGAAATCACCGAAGTACCGCTGACAAATGCGACAATAGTGACAACAACGAAAAATAAAATATACAAGTGGCCATTTACATGAAACACAGGTCTTAATCCATACTAATATTATAAATGTGAAAGTAACTCTGTCTGTCTGTCTGTCTGTATGTTACGCTTTCACGCCTAAACCACTGAACCGATTTTGATGAAATTTGGTACAGAGGTATATTAGAGCTTGAGAACGGACATAGGCTACCTTTTATTACGAGAAAGGGGGTTTAAGGGGGGGAAATAGGGGGCGAAAGTTTTTATGAAAGTTTGTCATTTCTGAAGATATCTTAATGAAATTTGGTACAGAGGTAGTTTAGAGCTTGGGAACGGACATAGGCTACCTTTTATCGCGAAAAGGGGGTAGAAGGGGGGGGGGAGGACCTTGGGATGAAAGTTTGTCATTTTTGAAGATTTCTAGATGAAATTTGGTACAGAGATAGTTCTAGCTTGGAAACGGATATAGGCTACCTTTTATCGCGAAATGGGGGGTAGAAGGGGGCGGACTAGGGCCTTGGTATGAAAGTTTGTCATTTTTAAAGATTTTTTGATGAAATTTGGTGCCGAGATAGTTTAGAGATTGGGAACGAACATAGGCTACCTTTTGTCGCGAAAAGGGGGGTAGAAGGGGTGAACTAGGGCCTTGGGATAATGGTTTGTTATTTTTGAAGATTTCCTGATGAAATTTGGTACAGAGATATTTAGAGCTTGGGAACGGACATAGGCTACCTTTTATCGCAAAAAGGGGTAGAAAGGGCGGGGATATGGCTATCGGATGAAATTTGGTACAGATATAGATTAAAGCTTGGGAACGAACATAGACTACCTTTTGTCGCGAAAGAGGAGGTTAAAGGGGGGGGGGGGGTTATCCTGATGATATATTTGGTACAGAGATGAATTATGCTTGGGAACGAACATAGGCTACCAATTGACGCGAAAATGGAGTTAGGAGGGGGGGGGGGGGGGGGTAATAAGGGACGAAAGTTAATTTGGTACAGGGATTAATTAGAGCTTGGTAACGGATATATGCTACCTTTTATCGCGAATAATGTGCTAATTGGATAAGGACTAGATAGTTATGAATTATGAAGATATCCTGATGATTTTACAATTTTGAAGACATCTTGATGAAATTGGTATAGAGATGGATTAGAGCTTGGAAATGGATATAGGCTACCCCTTATCGCGAAAAAAGGGATAGAAGGAGGCGGGGGAAGGGGAATAGGGCTATGGGTTAAAAGTTTCTCATTTTTCAATGGCACAAAAAAAGGAGTGAATATGGCATAAATAGTAAGAATTTCTTTTAAGATGTCCTCATGAAATTTGGTACAAAGGTGAATTAGTGCTTCGGAACGGACATAGTCGAGTAGCGAACCAAAAATAGAAGCAAGTGGATTGGCAAGTAGAGATTGTTATAGGAACGAGTGGATAGGCGTGTAAAGATCGAAAGTCGAGTAGAGTCGACTACAGGGGCGAGTAGATATGCGACTAGAGAGCCAGTGGAGAGGCGAGTATAGAATCAATTAGAATGCAGTAAAGGGTTGAGTATAGGCGAATAGGGAGGCGAGTGGAAAGATGAATGTAGTGGCGAGTAGAAATCGAATAGAGAGTTGAGTAGAGGTGCGAGTAGATAGGCGAGTGGGGAGAGTCAAGTAGAGAGGCGAAAAGAGAATCGAATGGATGGGCAAGTAGAGAGGCCAATGGAAAGGCGAGTAAAGAGAAGAGTACAAAGTCGAGTAGAGAGGGGAACAGAGAAGTCAGTAGAGAGAAGAGAGTCGAGAACAGAGGTAAGTACGACAAAGTTGAGTAGAGAGGCAAATTTAATGATCAATAGCATCGGATCAACACTAAGCGATAACCGACATCCACGCGGGCGGAGCCGCGGGCAACAGCTAGTAGATAAATAAAATAATAAGGAATTTTGATAAGTAAACTGTAGTAGTTTTGTATGCTCGGAAACTTATTGGAAACATACCAACTATACATAAAATAAATTGAAAAGAAAGTACCAGGGCAACAGAAAGGTAAGGATCAAATCTACTAAAACGTTTCCATGAATTGCGTTTAATATAGATTTAAAGAACGTCTTATAACTCTCGTGTTTGAACCTTTACCTTTTTTTACTTAGACAAATCTTTAGTGTACTTAACTGTACAATTTCTGCCATAAAGCGAATCTGTCATAAAGCGATTCTGTCGTACCTACAGCGAATCTGTCCTAAAGCGAAAAAAGGGGTTTCGCCGACTGATCATTTTACTACTTATCATTTTACAAATGACTCACTTTTCCAAATGATCAACGCATAAATAAACATTTAATAAATAATTATTTTACACACTGAACATTTAGCAACTAAGATATAATCAACGTAGGATATACCAACTGTTGATATACCTAATTTGACATCTATTTATTCTAAAACTTAATTAGTATAACAATGTTTGATATAACGTTTACGTAATCGAAAATCATAAGGTCTAACGTTTAATACATATAAAAAACCTCATTATGGTTAACACCCTTCTCGGATAGGTTATGTTAGAAGGCGAAGCAGAGCGGAGCTCCCGCCTTATCCTTCGTGGTTATTTTTTTTTAAACCACCCAGATATAGGATTTTATTTATACGTTTTGTTTGGTAAAAGAAGTACTTTTATGAAATAACATTTTGTTAACTGACATTTATAAATGCTCAATTTTCGAAACATATTATTTGGTTAAATGAAGAAAGGTCAATTGACATTTTAATATTTAATACATTTGGCAAGAATAGTGTTTGTTAATGGATCATTTGCTAAGTGAGTTTTTGTAAGATGATACTTTTGTCAAATGTCTCATTTGCCAAATGAACATTTGGTGAAATGGTGTTTGTCAAATGACCATTTGTCAATTATTTTTGGACAAACATTAGTAATCAGTTGAGTGAGGTCGCCAATGATTTTTCAAACGGTTTCGGACCTTTAAAGCTCGTTCTGCTCGGCTTATGCCAACATTATGTTTTATAGTGTAAATAACACGATAACATGACAAGAAAAAGATCATGCGATATAGACAAACTCGCATCTCATCTTATGTCTGTGAACTGTGATCATCATTTCAGCCGAAAGACGTCCACTGCTGGACAAAGGCCTCCCCCAAGGATTTCCACAGTGACCGGTCCTGCGCCTTCCGCATCCATGCTCTTCCCGCGACCTTCACCAGGTCGTCGGTCCACCGTGTGGGAGGCCTGCCTACACTGCGTCTTCCGGCGCGTGGTCGCCACTCGAGAACTCTCTTGCCCCAACGGCCATCTGTTCTACGAGCTATGTGCCCCGCCCACTGCCACTTAAGTTTGGCGATTCTGTGTGCTATGTCGGTTACTTTAGTTCTCCTGCGGATCTCCTCATTTCTGATTCGATCACGCAGGGAAACTCCGAGCATAGCACGCTCCATCGCCCTTTGGGTGACCTTGAGCCTTCTTATGAGGCCCATAGTAAGGGACCAAGTCTCAGTTCCGTAGGTCATCGCTGGCAACACACACTGATCGTAGACTTTAGTCTTGAGACACTGCGGTATTTTGGACGAGAAGATATTACGAAGCTTCCCGAACGCTGCCCAGCCGAGTTGGATTCGACGATTGACCTCTTTCTCAAAGTTGGACCTGCCTAACTGGACTGTCTGTCCCAGGTAAACATATTCGTCGACAACTTCGAGTGTAGAGTCTCCAACCTTTAAAGAAGAAGTGGGTGCGACATGGACATTTGACATAATTTTCGTCTTGTCCATGTTCATTTTGAGGCCCACTTGTTGGGAGGCTCTACTGAGGTCTTCGAGCATTGTACCTAGGTCTTCCAAGGTCTCAGCCATGACTACGATATCGTCAGCGAATCGAAGGTGAGTGATGTACTCGCCGTTGATATTGATGCCGAGTCTTCTCCAGTCCAGGAGCTTGAAAACATCTTCCAGGCCGGCGGTGAACAGTTTCGGAGATATAACGTCTCCCTGTCTCACCCCTCGCTGCAACTGGATAGGTTTTGAGCTTTGATCCTGGAGGCGGACTGACATGGTGGCGTTTTCGTACAAACACTTCAGCGCTTCGATATATCGATAGTCAATTTGGCACCGTTGGAGAGACTGTAGCACAGCCCAGGTCTCGATCGAATCGAAGGCTTTCTCATAGTCCACAAACGCCAAGCAGAGTGGCTGATTATACTCCTCAGTCTTCTGTATAATCTGTCGCAGCGTATGTATGTGGTCTATGGTGCTAAAGCCTTTTCGGAAACCGGTTTGTTCGGGAGGCTGGAAGTCGTCGAACCTGCGAGCGAGACGATTCGTAATGACTCTCGAAAACAACTTGTAGACATGGCTCAGAAGCGAGATGGGTCTATAATTCTTCAACAAGGTTTTATCACCTTTTTTGAAGAAGAGTACCACCACACCTCTGTGCCATGCCTTAGGCGTTCGTCCCTCGAGTATGACGGAATCAAATAGCTTCTGAAGAGCTTTAAGTATCGGTGTTCCACCAGCTTTTAGAAGCTCAGCCGTGATCCCATCATCACCCGGTGCCTTATTGTTCTTTAGCTGTTTGAGAGCCATTCTAATCTCGTACAGGCTGACGTCCGGGACATCCTCGGTATAGTGTCGGGTCAATCTGGCTCTTGGGTCTTTGGCCAGATTATTAACAGATTGCCGTACACTCGTGTATAATTGTCCGTAGAACTTCTCGACCTCTTCCAACAGCTCCGGCTTTGACGAAATAATTCTGCCATCCTCCGCCTTCAGCTTATTCAGTTGGCTTTGACCAACAGACAGATCCCTTGCGAAAACCTTTGAGCCTTTGTTGCTCTCAATCGCCTCCTTAATACGAGTCGTATTAAATTGGCGTAGGTCGCGAGTCAAGGACTTGGAGATCTGTCTGTTTAAACGCCGATACTGAGTAGCATCTTCAGAGGACTGCAGAACCAAATTTCGTCTTTGTTCCATAAGTTTGTTGGTGAGGTCCGATATCTTTTTGGTTCCTTTTGAACGACGGGCTTTGAAGATCTTAGACCCAGTCGTTTGGACAATTTCCACAAATCTGTCATTGTAATCATCCACATTTTCGCAATCTCCCAGGCATTCGAAGCGATTCTGCAACTCGAGCTGAAAGTGCTCAGGGTTCTGGAACTGGATAGGTGCTGGTCGGAGCGTAGACTTCATCAGTCGACATCTTTCGAGCTTTGTTCTAAGATTCAATGTGCCTCTTACCATCCGGTGATCGCTTCCTGTTTTTACTGAATTGATCACGGAGACATCATTGAATATGTGCCTCTTCGTCGACAAGATGAAATCAATCTCATTTTTTGTGACACCGTTAGGGTGTAGCCATGTCCACTTACGCTGTTCCGGCTTTCTGAAGAAGGAGTTCATCATAAAAAGGCCCTCCTTCTCCATGAAGCCGGCCAGCAGATGGCCACGTGCATTCCTCTTTCCATATCCAAATTGCCCCACTCTCAGCTCGTTGTCGCTTCGTTTGCCCAGTTTCGCGTTAAAGTCCCCCATCACAACGGTATAGTGTGTTCGAGAGCTATGCATGGCTTTAGAGATATCCTCATACATAGTCTCCACCTCGTCGTCGGGGTGTTTCGAGGTCGGTGCGTGTACCTGTATGACCTTCAGCGAATACCGTTTGGTGATTCTGAGTATAAGGTACGCTACCCTCGTCGAAACACTCTCGATCTGGACCACGCTGTTGACAAGGGACCTGTGGACGATAAACCCGACACCACCCTGGGACAGTATGTCGCCCTCCCGGAAATAGAGCAGGTTACCGGATTTGAGGATCATGGTGTCCTGCCCCTCTCTCCGGACTTCACACAATCCTACGATATCCCACCGTAACCTGCTCAATTCTTCCTCGAGTTCAGCGAGCTTCTCGTCGGTTCGCAGTGTGAGCGTGTTGTACGTTGCCAGGGCCAAAGGTCGTCGGGGTTGGTAGCCTGGCATCTGCCGCGTGAACTGTGATAAATACTTGAAACTCATTGCTAACTTTTTTTTAAATATATTGGCTATCACTGACAGAAGACACCTATCATCTTGCAACTTTCAAGCAATAAAATTCCCATCTGCTTCAATAGAACAAAATAAATTCCAGTTTACACTCTGTACCATTTATCCACTCTTAACTCCGAAGGTGACAAAATTTTCTACAAGCGATGGGTTCTTTGTAAAAAAACTTCAAATGGAAAAACGTCAACACATTTTTATTAAATAAACCTTGTACATTTACGTCCCTCTCAGAAATCACGTATACTGTTACGCTACACGGGGGTGGCGGACGTACTTAGAGGAACGGCGTTTGTCAAAATTTTGAGTAAATACAGGATGGATAAATGAAAGAACAGCTGGCGTTTTCTCCCGCGGTGGTCAGCGCGCTGTGCACCGTCCTCGTCTTTTTGATCCTGTGCTCAGTGGTAGCATGGAGTATGCTTGCAGGTTTTATTACACATTTCTTGTAGTAGATTTTTATCCAAATTTACACTTAATTGTTACGTCGAAACCTTAAGAATTCTATAAAAATAATACAAGGGTAAGATGCCTCGTAGGTTAGAACAAATGGAAATCAGTTTTATGTGTATGTTTTACCACATTGGTTCACAGATTTTATTTCGCATAAAGAGTCACATACTTAGTCTAGTAACTATGCGAAGATGGGCCGCTATGTGGGTATCCAATCATAAAAGGAAATATGGCACTGTTTTGTAAATAAGAAGTCACAGTATTCATACCACCCGATTATATGTTCCTATGAAGCGCTTTAAAGTTAGTCGCTGCGTATTCCAGGATCCCGTTACGTGTCGTGGCTGCCCAGCTTCTCCGTGGAAGTGACGCGCGTCCGCGGGGAGGTCCCCGCCGGGCCCGCGCTGGACAGCACGGCGCAGCAGCTGCAGCACATGTTCCCGCAGTACCCCATCGCCACGCTGGCCGCGGATCTGGCGAGAACCGCCTCCGCCGACCTCACGCTCGACAACATCCTCGAGGGGCGGCTCGTGGCGCCGGAGCCGGCCCCCGAGCGCGCGCCGGCGCCCGCCGCGCTGCACGCGGCCACGTCCACCATCGAGCCGTGGACGCCGCCGCCCTCCGCCTTCCTGCTGCCCACCACCAGCGCCGCCGCCACCGACACGCTGGAGCGCGCCAACGCCGCCACGGGCCGTAGCCTCGCCGTGCCCGACCGTCTCGTCGACGACGACGAGTTAGTGTATTCCCTTTTTTAGTTTTAATATAATGATCGGTGGTATCGGCAGGAGGTTAGACCGTTCGGAACTTCCACAGGAACCGAGGGGGCCAGCGATACAGACCGGGTTGGTCCAGGACGAGCTATGAAGCCCCAAAAAGTTTGACAACTCGGGCCAACCATAAAACTTCTATTTCTTAGGTGGCAATATATCGAAGGCACCGACCCCCGTAGCTAGACAGAAAAGTTCCTGGGAGTCCAGCTAGACTCTGCTGAATGGCCGGGTGGGTACTAACTCGTGCACTGCTTGTCCCGCAGCGGCTTCTCGCTGAGCGCGGCGGAGCGCGAGGCGGCGCTGGCGCGGCGCAAGGCGGCGCTGCTGGCGGGCGCGCGCCAGCGCTACCTGCGCCGCGCCGCGCCCTCGCCCGCCTCGCCCGCGCCCGCCTCGCCCGCGCCCCCCGCCTACCCCGCGCCGCCCAGCTGACTGCCCCCGGGCCAGCCTAGTCGCGCCGACTGATGTAGTACTTCACGTTGTGATACTTCAGCTAGTGCGAGTGGAGCCCGCCCCCGCCCCGCTCGCACCGATTTATTTTTCTACTTCATGTTTGAGAGTGTATTTTTCTATTTCATAAAACGGTACCTATTAGAAGTGTAGTCGTCCACGGTTCCTCGCCGCGGCTCGACGCGCGCCGTCTTCATCTTTTCTCCCATATTGTGTACTTAATTACCTACACTCATGTGTTCCTTATTGTAAACGCTTGAAGCGATGTTACTTTCGGCAGTTTGCTGTACGCTCGAATCACTCAGTCGGCTTACGCCTACGCAATACAGAGCTCTAAACGTGCCCACTGCCGAATGCAAAATCGACACTTCATAAAATATTGTTTAATTAAAATCACACCTATGTTAAGTACTAAATAAGAAAGGCGACTGTCGGTGCCGAGTGGCCGGCGCCGGTAGAGAGCTGAGTCTCCGCCACTCGCCGCCGGACTAGGACGTGTGAATATTTTGTAACAAACATATTGTCACGTAACGACATGAACAGTTCTCTTATTGTTAACATTCACACGCAACACCACGCAATAATGTGCTAATGAGTGAGTGAGTAGATCTCGCCGACCGCGGTGGACTAAAACTGATTAAATGTGATATTAGAAATGTGTGGACAAAATTATTAAGTATATTATGTGGCTGCTGGTGAACTGGTCTCGAGCGAAAGATTTCTGTATTATATTTCTTTCGGAACGATAAATCTGTTGCCAGGAAATAGAAGATATGAGTACTTATTTATGTTTATATTTTAATATTTGAATTAGCCACAGTTAGGTTACTGCTAGAACTTTAAAACTAACGATGAAAATTGATTCATGACTAGTCAAAATAAAGATACGATAAATTACGAAAGCTTGTTTTATTTTTAGTTTCTCTCCAAACCCTGCACCGAATGTGAGATTAAGCAAAATTGCGACTGACTAAAAGTAGGTTAGGTTCTAAATTCTAGGAATTCAAAGTGCAGTGTGCAAGTGTGATTTCAAAAATTATTAATGCAAAAGTAACCTGTCTGTCTGTCTGTCTATATGTTACGCTTTCACACCTACCCCACTGAGTGGATTAGAGCCTGAGAACGGACATAGGCTACATTTTATCTCGAAAAAGGCGGTAGAAGAAAAAAGGGCTATAGGATAAGTTTTACATTTTTGACGATATACCGATGTAATTTGGTATAAAGATGGATTAGAGCATGAAACTGGATATGGCTACCTTTTATATCGAAAACAGGGGGAGGGGGGGGGGGATAGGGCTAGGGGATGAAAGTTTGTATGAAAGTTAAGTTTGTCACTTTTAATCGCGCCAAAAAACAGCTTAATAGGAGGCAAATAATAGGGAAGTGCGATTTTATTTCGTTTTTGAAGATCCTCTTGTTTAGTACAGAAGTGGGTTAGAGCTTGGTAACGGACATAGTCGAGTAACGAGCCGAATATAGAGACGAGTAGAGATCATTATAGGGGCTATAAGGCGTGTAGAGGTCAAATAGAGTCGAGTACAGGGGCGAGTAGATATACTACTAGAGAGGCCAATGGAGAGGCGTGTAGAGAATTAAATAGAGTTCAGGAGAGAGTCCAGCAGAGAAGCGAGTGGAGAGCGAATAGAGAGTTAAGTAGAAACTCGAGTAAAGAGGCGAAAAGAAAATAGAGTGGATGGGTGAGTAGAGAGGCCAATGGAGAGACATGTATAGAGGAGAGAAGCAAGTAGAGTCAAGTATAGATTTAAGTACAAGGGCTGGAGGATAAAGTTGAGTAGAGAGTCGTGTTTAATGCTCAATAGCGTCAGCTCAACAGTAAGCGATAACCGACATCCACGCGGGCGGAGCCGCGGGCAACAGCTAGTACTTGACAAATTTATCATTTTACAAACTATTGATTAAGAAACTACTCATTAGAAAAGATATTTGCTTGGAAAAATTTCATAATGCCTTAACATTATTTCATAAATTGATTATTTTTAAACATGTTATTAGGCAAAATAAATTTTACCCTTAATTTAAAGTCGTGGTTGGAGAGTCAACTTGTGACACAAAAGTTGTGACGGAAATGGATCACTGCAAATCCGACTTCATATAGTCTTGTTTACTCTACCCCTAGAGTGTTATTTAAGCCCGCGCAGGCACGAAAGGGTGAGGCGGCCCACGAGCTGAGGAGCAGATGACAATAATGCTCGCCCCCGCCAAGCTGAGGCTGGCCGGCAGAGCCAATATTGTAATACATTTGCGTAACCTTTATTTATCAAGTGAATCTTTTTAAAGTAATATGTTTGCGAAATGAAAGTTTTTTAATCATTGTTTATAAAATGATTGTTTGTCACATATTTTCTGTTAAACAGTAGTAAGCCATTCTGATTGCATGGATTAGCCACTAAGACTGCGTGACTGGGACATGGGAATGCCACAAACAACTGGATGACTGGAACTTGAAATGTACTCCATATCTAGTTACTGAATATCCTTCCCAAGAGTGTGACTCTTGTAGTCTTTCTCTCACTCTTTTATGCTTATGGAGAATGACAGCATTAGCTGCTGCAGCTGCATGCAGTGCGTTCTTTTACTTTCGCTTCCCATTTCCTCTCTGTAGTACTTTGGTTGGTGTGTATTATCAGGCATGTATAACAACCCTTAAATATGACCACACCCCTCTGTAACACCCTGAGTGAAGTGAGTAAAGCTTAACATATATAATTAAAAACAGGCTAACATCCCGAAATACCACTTACAATGTTGTTGTTTCTTTGTTATTATGACAATAAATAAATAAATCACTCGTTATTCAAACGAATTTATTGATAAATGACTTATACATTAGAAGACTACAAAATACTAACCAATAAAATTGATAACCACTATGTGCAATACAAGATGTGCAAATATGAAGTCCGCGAAGCCGCGCTCTGCGCTCAGACCTTGAAATTCACTCTTGTTTTCGGGGTTAGCTTGCAAACGTAGACAAACTGAAAATATAAAACATTGACTGAGAATGTTATCAGGCAGATTATTTGCATATGTAAGTAGGTGATGGGGAATGGGCTAAGTAAAAGGTAGCATTTAACTGCTGTATAAATAACTTACCACCAAGCACAAATGAGCTGACTGTAGAAATAAACCCGCTGAGGAAAGAATTAAATGGGAAGGTGCCGACAAGGCAACAGTACACAAACTGTATTACAGCGGTCAAGAAGACGTATAACAAATAGGCATCAATGATTTTCAATTTTTTAGGCGTTTTGTTAATATATTCCTGGTATAATTTTGGAATAACAGACGTTAATGAAGTCATTTCGAAGTTTATTGTTTTAGCCGGTTTTCTTGTAAAATTAATCCACTTCATCAAATACCGTAAACTGACGTTTGACATGACATATTGATGTTGACGTCAACGTTACACGTAACGTCATACGATTGGTCCACAGACTCATATTGTAAAAGAGAAAAATTCAAAAAAGTTTGTAAAATATTAAGTAAGTAATTACTAATGTATTATTAATTGACTGTTGAATAAGTTAGAAGAACAGAACACAACCCCGAAGGTCAAATTAAAGAGTATTCCAAAACTTCACGGTAGGTACTATACTACTTATTTAGCTAGGTATTCAGAAACTTAAATAAATTGTCTATTATAATATAATCTTATCGTTCCAGCCACTACTAGTTATTTAAATCTTTTAGGACTTCAAGCATAAAAGTTAACCTGTTATGGGTTCTCTCTTTTACACGACATAGTGGTTTGATAGTGCAAATGAGATAGCAGGATAGGATAATGCTTGCATTTATTTCATGAGAATGACAATTGAATTTTGTGGCATGTCATGTCATGTCAGTTTGTCGAGGACTCACAATTTTTGCGTGTCATTCGTTCCGTGAAGTTAAATTTATAATTTTATAACAAATAAGTAAACCAAAATGTTGACCGTTGGTGGAAATTTGCCTGAATATGCTGTTCCCGGCGCGAAACAACACCGTTTCGAGCCATATACTGATAATGGAGGAAGCATTGTCGCAATTGCCGGTGAAGATTACGCTGTTATTGGTGCCGATACCCGTCTCAGTACTGGTTTCTCCATCTACACAAGAGAGCAGAAGAAGCTATTCAGATTGTCAGACAAAACGGTCCTCGGAGCGACGGGGTGCTGGTGTGATACCCTTACTTTGACCAGACTGCTTCAGGCAAGAATGCAAATGTATGAGCATGATCACAACAAGTCAATGACAACACCGGCCGTCGCTCAGATGCTTTCCACTATGTTATATTACAAGCGCTTCTTTCCCTACTACGTGTCCAACATTCTAGCTGGCTTGGATGGTGACGGTAAAGGATGTGTTTACAGCTATGACCCAATTGGCCACTGTGAGCGCTCTAACTACCGAGCTGGTGGCTCCGCAGGCGCTCAGCTTCAGCCTCTTCTAGACAATCAGATAGGTTTGAAAAACATGCAAAATGTGACTGAGGCCCCTCTTCCCAAAGAGAAGGCATTGGCTCTGTTGAAGGATGTGTTTATCAGTGCTGCAGAGCGTGATATTTACACAGGTGACTGCATCTACATTCTGATCATCACTGCCAATGGGCTCCAGGAGGAAAAGTTTGAGTTGCGTAAAGATTAATTTTGTGTGTAATAAATGTATTTTTA
This sequence comes from Eilema caniola, assembly GCA_949126895.1. Classification (NCBI taxonomy): domain Eukaryota; kingdom Metazoa; phylum Arthropoda; class Insecta; order Lepidoptera; family Erebidae; genus Eilema; species Eilema caniola. The sequence goes on from OX421478.1 coordinate 333,542, forward strand.
ATACTCTGACTGTTTATTTTATTTAGAATTGAATAATTTCTTAATGTTTGAGAAGTTGATCAAGTGGCACATTAGTATGGCAGGTGGACTTTCTGATGACCAGGCCATTGGCAATAATACTTTTTAACCTGGTGTTTATGTACAAAATGGTTGTACAGGGCAAAATGGTTTGTACTAGGGTAATATTTAACAACAAAGAAATTGTAACAAGTAACTGAATTTATTATTAAAAAATAATTACAAGGTAACTACAATATAACTTATGCACTTTGTTCATTACTATTTACAATACTTTGAAACTGAAGGAATAACATTAAATACTCTCATTTATTGTACTTAGGCATAACAAATATATTCTGTGGAAAGATTTTTTCAAACATTTCACTGATAACTTCCTGGCAGGCTCCACCACCAATAATAGTAGCTTTTAGCCTGGGAGGAGTGGTGTTGCCAGCGACTAGAGGGTGTATGTTGTAACACAGCTCCACTTTACCCTTGGGAGGAACCGTAACTGACAGCTTCTTGTATCCTGAGAACATATATGCATCAGTGCCCTCTACAGTCACACTCAGCCTGATAGGACTGAGACACTTTCCATACAAAGTACACTTGAGTGGGACCGATGTCAGTAGTTCCACCACCTCTGGGTAATTTACTTCAATGGCAATAGGACACTCGTCAATAGGCAGGTCGGCTAGTGCAGTGCTACTCATCACACAGTGGCTGGTGCTGGTTTTCCGCCTCCATGTGATGTTGTACAGCCCCACCCTTGTGGGATTGTCTCTCGGTTTATACTTTGCTTGTATACAAACAGCATCTGATGCTATGTTCTTCTCAGCAACTTCTAGATTTCTAATACAGGAGATAGGTTTTTTAACATCACTATGTCTAAAGCAGTCAACAACCTCTAATTCTGTGTCTACTATCAGTAAGTCCCAGGGACTCAAAATCTTTATTTGTGGCATTACAATAAGTGGATCATCCACAAAGCACTTAGAAATAGGTTTGAAATTCATAGCTACAAATTGGGTGGAAACTTCAAAGGGTTTGATCACTGTAATCTTAGTAGTAAATTCTTTAGTACATTCCAGTTTAGATATTTCTGGCAGGTCAATGATGTAGGATATTTTAATTTGAACAGTTGTAGTTGCTGTTCTGTTTGTCTTTAAATAAAACATGTTGGAATAACTTTCAGATGTACTAATACTGCCAATGCTTATTTTAAGTGGCTGCGCTTGAGGCTCTCCTTCCTTCAGACTCAGTTCAGTGACAGAGTCAGGATTAGGATTGTCAGGAGAACTTAGTAAAGAAAGTGTTATCTTCACATCATAAACTGGGCTATCTTCATTGTTAGAAATGGTGAAAGTTGATGGAAACCATTCTCCCTGAAGTGCAGGACTAGAGTTGTTCACCAGTAATGATAGTTTGCATTCTCGGGATGTTATAGATGCTGCTGTTAAAGGCACAATGCAGTCAAATTCATAATCAGTTTTTGGACTTCTTATGAAATGCAATAATTCAGGATGGATTGTTGTTTCTGATACTTTGCTGTCATCTATTTTGAAGTTCATTACAATCTTCCTTTTGCAGTCTGAGGTGAGCACAAAAGACACATTTTTAATGTGCAAGTCTGTTCCACTGTCATGTGGATTTGGTTTGAACTGACATTGAAATCTCTTAACTTTACCACCTTCCAATAATATAACAGAGTTGCCATTTTCTGTTATTGGAATTTCAATAGTTTCAGTGCGACTAGATATAGCTATGAAGCATTGTTTAGCTTCAAGGACTGTGTTGTAGGACAACCTGACGTACAGCTCTATTTCAATCATTTCATCCATTCTGTATCTTGGTTGCTTAAATTTCGGCTTAACTTCTAAGAAGCTAGAAATATTTGTCATATCTATAGAAACTAATAGTGGTTCTTTTTCAATGGCCACCTGCCACAGATCGAGGGCTTTGTGTTGCGAGGAAGCTGGTAGATCTGGTTCTGCAGTAGGAATCTTAAGATTAAGGACTGACATAATATTTTTAAATATTCTGTCTTTATCATTGTTGGGCACTTGAATGTACTTAGAAAGTGCCTCAATGGACAGTTGCACATAGTCCTGTATTTTGGCAGACAAGTATGCACATTGTAGAGCTCTGTTCAACACATGTGAGGCTAGGAACCACCATTTCTCTCTCCTGTAGTCCCACAACATATGAGACAGCAGTGTGAGCGCCTTGCCATAGTCAGCTGAGTAGAAGTATTCATTTGCCATCTCAACAACTAGCTGTTTCCTCATTCGAGGGGAGTGGAATGTTTTGAATTGCGAAATAGCACAGCCTAGGAAGCTGATGATCATGGTTGAGTGATTGAACACTCTCTCATTGTACTGTAGAGCCAGTACAGCTGCTTGTTCTTTCTGAGGGTCATGGGGATCAGCACTGAGGCGTCCAGGTCTCCATGGTCTTTGACCATAAAACTCTACATTACCCTCCAGTGGATCAGGAGGCGGAGGATACTGTGTGGCATCTGTACAGACTGATCTCATCGCTTGTCGCCTCTTAACAGTGAATTGAGCAGCATGTTGGAAGTAGAATCCAGGATGTTGCGACTGAATAGCTGGAAGCCCTGCACGGATTGCTTCATCAAATAATTCTCCAAAGGCACTATACTGTCTTGCAATCCAAGCATAATGTTCAAATAGCAACTCTGTAGATCCAATTCTATTTTTATATCTTTCTATATGTGACTTAAGCTGGGCTATGGAGTCCCTCGGCAGATTGAGAGCAAACAACAATTTACAAAGTTTGTAATTGATGTATCCTGCCACAGTTCTAACTTCATGAGTATTGGTGTCTACAATCCTAGACTCAAGTAAATTGTTGTAAGCATGCATATAATGTTTGTGAGCTGTACTCAAGTCTTGCTTCAGCTCATTGAGGTAGCCCAGCTTAAACTGGTGTCTTACAAACAAATACTGATGAGTTGTTTTATTAAGGTGATCCCTATGCTGTTTGATGTTTTTGGTTTCATGATGGTAGTAATTTTGAGCTATATCATAGAAAGCATTCTCCAAACGGATAATGTAGCCCATGAGGTGATCGCTGTGAGGGAGAACAAAAAGTGATTTTGATTGTATTTCACATGCTGCACAGAGGGCCTGAGCTCTCTCCGCGCCCAACATGTACTCGGACGGGGGCGGCGACAGGCGGCTCTGTATTACGACGACTGCCACGCGCGTTGCGTGGCCCTCCACCGCCGCACGGATAGACTGCACTTTGGAAGCACACTCAATAATTTTTTCATTCCATTGGGGATCATTCCAGTCCATGTCATAAAAGATAACTACTACTGCTGGAATAAGTGCCACGCGTTTATGTATCCAATTTTTCTTCAAGACTCCTTTGGGTATATACCACTCGTACGAATTCCTCTTAGGTTTCACGACTGGAAACTCAAACGTGTTATTGAGTAATTTAAAACGCACTGGCGTGCGGTCTGCGCGGCGGTTGTTTGAGAAGGCATCCCAAATCTCCTTATGTACAGCGTTGTTCACTGCATCGAGCCCAGATAGTCCGATGAGTGCAAGGGGCTTGAGAATTATCTCAGTCGGAAACTCCGTATAATCACTTGGCTGAGTCGCCATTTTAAACTGTTAATTGGCGGCTAATGGCAACTCTATTTATGATTACGATAGCTAACTTATTTCACATCACAATCTAATTTGCGTACGGTAATTTAATTCTGCAAACTCCATCACAACTCCCCCATTACCCGTTGAGATTGTCAATAGCTATTGAAATGTCAAAGTCATTCATTTGACAAAAGGCTTTTTTGTGCGATTTTATGACCTGCTAACTTGCTTATTAGAATTACACATCACAGTACCACCTACTCTGTGGTACAGTAGTGTCCTATGTCCTATGGGGGTACAGTACTAGCAATGTACGGTAATAACTTCGTGGGTACAATACTGTGCATTATCTGTATTCCTGGAGTTTTGGCGGGAATACGGGAAGAACGCATCACAGTATTATTTGAATAAAATCGACCGCCTCCCGGTCTCCTCACTTCGTTAAGGTTATTTTTAGAAATTGGTATGAACTGGAGTTTTTATGTATGAAAATAGTGGATTTTTAGACAGAATAATGACTTGACAGTGAATTATGACTTTTCGTGTTCGGTCCAAATCTCCCTAGGGAGCTTTTAGTAAAGTCCCCACAACTTTACTGAGGCAGCAATCATCATTCATCGTCTTTGTCATCATCATCTATATACAACGTATCCCAAAATTCAGTGGTCAGGGTATTCCCCCTGTAAGGGAAAGATCGTGAGTTCGAGTCCCACCTGAGAAATTCACTTTTTCCTGTCTTAATCGATTTGAAAAGTTAGCATAGTAAATGCTTCAAAATTTCATTCATACTATCACTCCCTCTCTAACGTACTCTTCTCGCTATCTTTCTCTCTCTCTCTCTCTCTCTCTCTCTCTCTCTCTCTCTCTCATTCTTACTTTTAAATTTTATCGTCCGTTCCATGAGAATTCTATACTCCGCACGCCGAATGATGATCCCTATGACGTTTCAACTGACAGTTGTATTAGTTATGCGAAACAATTTCGATAAAATACTGTTTTTAGTTGACTAAATAAGTATTAAGTAAATATAAGTATTATTATAGAAGTGAAAAAATGTTTAATGAAAAAAGGATATTATAAAGTAGACGAATATCTTTTGCTTGCTTTCACACTTTAAATTTGTTTTAAATAAAACCACATAAATAAAAGGATTGTCTTGTTCACTGAGTTTCTTATAGGTATCTTCTCAGTAGAACCAACTTACCGAACCAGCGAAAGAATCATTTTCAAATGAATTATTTACTTTTTTAAATATTATTTTAATTATTTCTTGACGAAATTGTAAAATTTTGACGTTAATATAATATGTGCTTTTTTATGTGCCTAAGCTGAATACACAAAATTGATTCTATGCTTCTTTGATCATCATCATCATCATCAAAAGAAAAAAAAAAAAAATCTATCATCAACTCATTATCATGATTATCAACAAATGAAGATAGTAAAACAAATGAAGACATGGCCTAAACTTTAAGATAAATAAAATAAATTAAAGATGGAAAGCTAGTTTCGGTTTTGTGACAAATTTTATTTAGACTACAAATCAACAACAGTTGCTAGGTAACATCATCATTATTGGAATAAACAATTTGTAACCGATGTATATAACCTTCTTAACATTCCGTCTCCTCTTCAAGCAACTGTTGGTTAAGTGGAGGCTCCAGCTAGCTTACATAGTTCTAGAAGCCTGGGCTTAAATAAAGGCTTTGTCAAGAAGTCTGCCAGTTGATTTTTGGTATCAACCTTCTCAACTTTTATATCCTTCTCTAGGACACACTGCCTTACGAAAAAGTGTTTAAGCTTTATATGCTTTGTTCGCTGGTGTGCTTCGTAAGGTGTATCATAAGCTAATCTTATAGCGGATTCATTATCTATGAAGAGTGGTGTAATCTCCTGCTGAGTTTTACTCTGCATAAAGTTCATGATCCGTTTAAGCCATATAACTTCTCTGGCGGCCTCACTTGCTGCAATTATTTCAGCTTCTGTAGATGATATTGCGACAGTAGTCTGACGTTTACTCTGCCATGCTATTGCACCACTGGCGTTGAGGCAAATCATGCCGCTGGTGGAGCGTCCAGTCATTTCATCACCACCATGATCAGCATCACTGTAGCATCTTAAGCCTCGTCCTACAGTGGAAGACTTGTATGTTATACCATACTCTAGGGTGCCTTTAACATAGCGTAGAATTCGCTTAACTCTTGCTACATCTTCTGATGTTGGATTATCTAGCTTCCGTGACACTATTCCAACTGCGAAAGCAATGTCAGGTCTAGTGCCAACCATCAAATAGGATAATGATCCAACAACCTGTCGATATGGAAAGTCATGGATATCCGTATTGTCTTTCGAAGCTATCACGTTATCTTTAACAATTGGGGTTACTGCAGCTTTGCAGTTCTGCATGCCAAATCTTTGCAGTAGCTTCTTTGCATAGCTCTTTTGATCAATTTTGATTGATCCATCAACTTTACGTTCTATTTCAATTCCAAGAAAATAGGAACCGCATTTCGTTGTGATTTTGAAGCGTTGACGCATTTCGTCCAAAAACTTTTTAGTTTCTGTTGAACTTGCTGACGCTATCAATCCGTCATCAACATATAAAGCTAATAATAGCTTGTTCTTTCCCTCTCCTCTTTTAAACAAGCAGGGGTCACCCTCACTCTGTATGAAGCCGACTTTGAGGATGTGCTCAGTAATAGTAGAGTTCCAGCACCTCGGTGCTTGTTTAAGTCCATAGAGACTTCTTTTAAGCTTGCAAACTTTACCATCATTGTTTGAATATCCTTCTGGAGGCTTCATATAAATATCCTCTTTCAATTTGCCATATAGAAAGGCAGTTGAAACGTCGAACTGAGATAGAGAGAGATTTTCTTGAGCAGCTATACTGAGTAATGCTCTTATGGTACTTGTCTTTGCAACAGGGCTAAAGGTTTCATAATAATCTAAACCCCTCTTCTGTGAAAAACCTCTTATTACAAGTCGGGCTTTGTATTTATCAATCGATCCGTCAGGATTCGTCTTGATTTTAAAAATCCACTTGCTTGAGATCGCTTTTCTGCCCTTGGGTAAATCTACCATTTCCCATGTTTCGTTTTCTTTCAGAGAATTAATTTCATTATCCATTGCCTTTTTCCATTCATCAATATCTTTAGATGCCATCACTTCTTCAAATGTACTTGGCTCTTTTCGATTTTCATCGCTTATCGAATTGCCATTCATACAAATGTTGCAAATGAAGTCTTTGTATCTAGCCGGTGGCCTGAGATTTGATCGGTCTCGTAGCGTCATTTTGCCTTCAGCCTCGATCTCAGATGGAGACAAAGGTGAATCGTCTCTACGTTCTGGCCTCGCTTCATTTATATCGTTGACTTGACGATCTGTCTCGATTACATCGCTAACCTCTTCTTCGGATATAGGCTCGTAAAAGGATTGCTCCGCCTCTAAAAATGTTTCAGCCTCTGGCATGTCATCTTCACTCGCAGTTTCAATCTCTGCACATGATGATTCAGCAGCATGTTCATCTTGCTGAGAAGACGATGCGATACTTTCGTCATGGCTTATCGATGTCTGCTGATTGTTGCTCGTGTCGGCCGGCGTGTAACATTCATGCTGACGAGGAATGACGAAGTCAAACATGGTGTTGGAATTTTTATCAGCAGTTTTGTTCTGAGTGGCAACAGGCTCGTCAATCTCTTCAAAGTGACTCAATAAAGGATTCTCATCAAAAGTGACATCTCTGGAACGAATCAGTTTGAAGGAGTTGCTGTCCCAAATACGGTAGCCATTGTCAGAGTCATATCCGATTAATATTCCTTTTTGTGCCTTCTTGTCTATCTTCTTTCGTATTTGCTTGGGAACATGTGGATAACAAATGGATCCTATTATTCTCAAATGACTCAGTCTGGGTTTCTTCTGGTGCCATAACTCATACGGTAATTTTCCATCTACAGAGGTTGGGCCTGTTCTGTTTAAGATGTACACCGCAGCAGATACCATTTCAGCCCAAAGTGCAGGAGGAATTTTTGCATGTGCGTACATTATGCTCCGCGCCATTTCCACAACGGTCCTGTTGTCTCGCTCTGTTGGATTTTGTTGTGGCGTATAGGGCATGGTCAATCTTTGCACAATACCTTCCTTCTTGAGAGTAGCTTGTACCTTCGCGTTGACAAACTCACCACCGTTGTCGCTAAGAAGTTCCTTTATGACAACTCCTGATGCTTTTACTTCAGTAAGCATAAGTAGCAATTTCGCGTGTACTTCAGCTTTTTCCTTCATAAAATACACAAATCTGTACCTTGTATAATCATCTTTGAAGAGAACAAAATATCGCAACTTTGTGATAGAATATGGGAAGGGTCCACAAACATCAGCATATACAAGTTCTCCAGGTCTCGTTGCTTTCTCTCGGGTCCCAAACTTAAGTCTATGGGATTTGCCATAAATGCAACCTTCACAGAGTTCCTTGGTTACTGGTACTTTCATATGAAACTCATTTTCAATCACCTTCTTCACATGGCTTTTATTTTGATGTCCAAATCTTTCATGATATAACTGTAACAAATTTGTGTTTGTGGACACCTGATTGACTCGTACAGTTTGTTGCAGACATCTGATATTAATTTTAAAGAGTCCTCCAAACTTGCTGCGGGTGCCAATCAGCTTTACCTGTCCATCAATCTTTAGTGTACATTTTAGTGTGGTAGATTCAAAAACACTGTTGTCCGATATGTCGTGGGTAGCAAGTACTGAAAATAAATTCCTGCTAATGCTGGGTACGTACCAGACATTCTTCAGTAGTATCGGTATTGCATTTCCGTTTACATCAGCCTCTGCAAGAATATTTCCGATGCCTAGGGCTTCAATATATTGGCCATTCGCGCCAATCACTGTATGACGGCTCTTGAAATATTTGAAGGTCTGAAAGAGATCATTTCGATTGGTAACATGATTGGTAGCCCCATTATCAATGAACCAGCTCTCTAAATCTTTCCTTTCTCCAAAATCAGCCGAATCTATTGTCATAACAGTCAGGTTCGTGTCTGCGGTCTTGGTTTCCTTGGGCGGCCTTCCGTCTTGGATCCACCGCTTACAGCTTCTAACTCTATGTCCCTTTTCTTTGCAATAATTGCATTTAGGCTCGTTAAAATTCTTCTTTTTCTTACCCTTATTTGTTTTTGTATACAACGCTTCTGCACTAGCCTCCTCTGTGACATTTGTGTCTTGACGCAGGATTCTCTCTTGTGCACACAATTGACTTGTCAGATTTTCAACTGAGCGTTCCATTTTTGAAATCAACAGCCAACTGGACTTAAAACCAAAATATTCTGGAGGTAATGTATCTAGTATCTTGCATACTAAAAGAATTTCAGGTAATTTTGTTTCACTCTGCAATTCCGTACACAGCTCACTCCAAATATTCTTTAAAATTGACACATGTGTAATAATGTCATGTTCTGGGTCCTTTTTGTAACTGAAGAATTTCAGGCATAAATCGTATGTCTTGTCTACACACGTACCTCCATAGGTGCGCTCTAGCTCATCCCACATATCTTTAGCGGAATCAAATCGCAAAAACTTTTGTAAAATATCATCGGACATGTTTGTTGTCAACAAAATTAAAATCGCGCTGTTCAAATTTTCAAAACTGTGGAGTTCTTTTTCATAACTAGCCTTTTCATCGCCAGTAGCCGAAGGCGCCAAGGATGGTCTTAGTTTCTTCCCTTCGAGGATGAGCATGCCTCCTGGTATTGCCTTTAACACAATTAGAATTTTGAATCTCCATGTTTTATAATTATTGGAATCTAGTTTCCCAATTTGAATCTTACTCGCGTTTAATGCTAGCTCCATTGTTTACGCTCTGCTACCACTTTAAGATAAATAAAATAAATTAAAGATGGAAAGCTAGTTTCGGTTTTGTGACAAATTTTATTTAGACTACAAATCAACAACAGTTGCTAGGTAACATCATCATTATTGGAATAAACAATTTGTAACCGATGTATATAACCTTCTTAACACTAAAGGCTTAAAGGTCTTGTAATCACGCCAAAAACCTTCTTTAAAAAACCATTTTGGTCGTAACTGGACACTTCCCTATTAACAGATTTGCTGAAAAAGCGCGGGAAACTTCGGTTTGAGCGGGTGTTTTTTTTCTTTCGAAAATTTTAAAATTAATTTAAACGTGTAAAATAATTAGATTGGTTTGAAAATTTGTATAGTTAATAACTTAGTAGTAATCTTCTTATATTCTGTGTAGTTTAGGTGTTTATTTGGTAAGTTTATTTATATTGTTTATTATATGGTAATCTCTTATAAGGTCAGGATCGTATGAACGATCCGCCTATAAATTTCATGGGGGATTTAAGCTCTGGCTTAAATCCCCCCGTGGCTAGTTACGTCACAATCGATCAAGGTATGGACACGGACGCATCCATTCAGGGTAGCGGTAGAGATACTGATAATTCAGTAACAGGTAATGACAGAAGCAGAAAACGTAGGCAACATAGGGTGTGCAAAAGTTGTCATAAAAAGAAAAAAAATAATAAAGGAGTAGTTAACCTGAAAGAGGATTCTAATGTTTGTAATGAAAATGAGTGCAACTGTCTATCTCTTCCATCTCACAATCCAACACACACTGATGCTAAACCTGAAATAAATATTAATAGTACTGCACCAGTCAACCAGATTGAACCTATACAAATTGGTCGGAGAGAGTACATAGAAACTGATGCTGCACCTTACTTAGTCCATGTACAACGTAAAGCTGATATGGATAACAGCCCTACTAGTTTACATCCCATTACCTTTGGTAACTTTCTGAAGAAAAATAAATTTGAAAATATAGTTACAGGTTCTGTGAAAAGGATAGGACGAAATAAATGCACTGTTTCCTTCACAAATTTTATAAGTGCTAACAATTTTATTGACAAATGTAGTTCATTAGACAGTAATCTTAAGGCATTTCTGCCAACATTTAATATCACCAGAATGGGGCTTGTCCGTGGAGTCCCTGCTGACTGGTCACTTGATGAAATTTTAGATAACTTATCTGTCCCAATTGGCTGTGGGAAGATATTAAAAGTGAGACGGTTAAATTATAAGGTCTATGTAAATGGTACATACACATGGAAGCCCTCTCAGTCTGTTGTAATCACCCTTGATGGTCAAGTGTTACCCAAAAGGGTTTACATATGCTACAATGCTCTGCCAGTTGACATCTATGTTTATCCCACTATTCAGTGCTATCGATGCTGTCGTTACGGACATACCAAGAATCAGTGCCGGTCTGGCCAACCTAGATGTTACAAATGTGCTCAAAACCATTTAGGAGAAACATGTTCTGTTGAGCAAGATAATGCTTCATGTATTTGTTGCTCTGGAAGGCATTTTGCAATTAGTAAAAGTTGTCCTGAATTTCTAAGGCAAAAAGATATAAAGCATTCTATGGCTCATTCCTGTTTATCTTATGTAGAAGCATTAAAACTTCATCCACCAGTGTCAAAGTCATTTGCTGAGGTTTTGATTTCTAGTCCTTATAAATCTGCTCAACCATCTTCCCAATCTGGTCCTAATAACATTCCGACTTCTTATAAGAAAACGGTTTGGCAAAAGCCACGTGCTCCTGCGAAATTAACAGGGTTACGATCAGGCAGCCCATAAAGCTATCCTTAGTGAGTTTCGATTTCCAATTCCAAAAGATGGTTGCGGATTATCTCAATCAAAAGAGCCCGCACAGTCCCAGTTCCATCAAAGTGATGATCTAGATTGCATTGTTGATATGATTAAAAACCTTATTGGTATGTTAATTCATAAAAAAATTATAAAGCCGTCCCACGCCGACATCAATGACTTTGCAAACATTTCCCCAAACAATCAATACAGTAATGGACAGCATAATCCAGTGGAATTGCCGATCAGTAATTCCTAAAAAAACTGATCTTCTTCATCTTGTTAATAAGTTTAATCCTGTTATAATATCTCTATCAGAAACCTGGCTAATAGGTTGGCAATTATTTGGTATTAGAGGTTACACCTGCATACGTAGTGACAGAAATGACGGCTACGGTGGTGTAGCCATGTTGATTAGAAATAATTTACCATTTACTCGTATTCCATTTGCAAATAATAACGTTTCTCTTATTGATATTGTTGGTGTAATTATTGAAAATATTTCTTTTGTGTCTGTATATATTCCGTATGCTACCAATGCTGCCATAAGAGAGTTAGAAAACATAATCTCTTCGCTTGATAGACCTTTTTTAGCTATGGGTGATTTTAATTGTCACCATCAATATTGGGGAAGTAGCGAGACGAGAAGTAATGGTAGAAAACTTTTGAATATCTTGGACAATCATAATTTATGCCTATTAAATTCGGGTCAACCCACTCGCCGTACAGGTCCAAACCAAATAATTAGTGCTGTGGATCTATCAATATGTACACCTAACCTAGCCTCCTCACTGTCGTGGTCCCTTCTTTCATCTTCTTATGGAAGTGACCATTTTCCAATTATAATCTCCTCACCTATAAGTAGTCCTTTAATCAAAAAGCGATGCCCCAGATTAAAGTACAAATTAAATAATGTTGATTGGCACCAATTTCGAACCCAAGTAGATGCCAATATTTCACTACTACCAGAAATTGTGCGTGGTGGCGAGAATGATTGCAACGACGCTTTGGCCAAGTGTCTGATTAATGTTGCTGATCAATTGTTTCCCATTAAGAATAATTCCTCCAATAGGATTCCGTTACCACCGTGGTGGGATGCACACTGTTCTGATGCTGTTAAAAAAAGGAAAAAGGCTGAGAAAATATATGCTGAAGATATGTCACCCGAAAACTTAGATAAACTTACAAAAACATTGAAAGAAACCCGTACCATCCTTAAGGGAAAAAAGTTTCAAGGATGGAGAGCTTTTTGTGCCTCTTTGTCTCCGACAACGTGTCCTTCAGAGGTGTGGCGTAGCATTAAACGGTTTAGATCTGCTTTCAATGACTCATCCTCTCAGTATCAACTACCTTCTTCTCTGACTAACAGTTTTCTTGATATATTAGCTCCTCCTTATGTTGCAGAGAAAGACTCACACTCTCCCACCACAGCTCTTTTCCCTGTCATTCACACGGGTACTCCTTTGTGCATGCCCTTCAGTTTGTATGAGCTGAAGGGGATTCTATCGTCCGTTAAAGATTCTGCCCCTGGTGAAGATGGTATACCTTACTCTTTTCTTGTTCATTTAAGTGATGATAGTCTAAATTACTATTTAAAACTAGTTAACTCTGCTCTTGCCTCTGGGAACATCCCTTCTTCTTGGCGTTTCCAAGAGGTTATCCCAATTTTAAAATCTGGTAAACCACCCAACAATGCTGAATCATACCGACCAATAGCTCTTTCGTCTGTTCTTGTTAAAGTGGCTGAGCACCTTGTTAAAAACCGTCTGGAATGGTACATTGAGAGTAAACACATATTATCAAGAAGCCAGTTTGGTTTCCGCAAAGGAAATAGTACAATAGATAGTATAAGTGTATTCACTACTGATATTCATCTCGCGTTTTCAAATAACGAATCTGTGGTTGCATCATTTTTAGATATCAATGGTGCCTATGATAATGTCATATTATCTATCCTAAAACGCAAATTAATAGCTCTTAAAATTCCGCATCTTTTAGGTAACTTTATCTTAAACTTACTATCCGTTAGATATGTATCCGTGTACTCTACTGATGGTAGCAGAAAAACTCATTCAGTTTTTAAAGGTCTTCCACAAGGATCAGTACTCAGCCCTTTACTTTTTAATATATATACTTATGATTTGGAGCCCTCGCTGAAGGGCACAGTTAATATCTTACAGTATGCTGATGATCTATTATTATATTCTATAGATAAATCCATTAACAACGCCTGTGAGTCGTTAACAATTTCTCACAAATTACTTAAATGTTGGCTGGATGAAAATGGACTAAGCCTATCAACTCACAAGAGCACTGTTGTTGTTTTCTCTAGAAAAAAAGCGTTTTCTGATCCCATAGTTAAATTTAATGACTCTACTTTACCCGTAAAAGACTCCGTAAAATTTTTAGGTCTAATTTTAGACAAGAAACTTACTGGAGAGCCGCATTTTATGTATGTTGTGAACAAGTGTGAACGTTTGCTTAACATTATGAGATGTTTGACGGGTGTTTGGTGGGGTGCTCATCCCACTAGCCTTAAGCTTTTATACAATGCAATCATTCGCAGTGTTCTAGATTATGGAACATTCCTTTTAGACGGGGGCAACAAAAAAGGTACCAAAAAATTAGATGACATACAATCCAAGGCTCTGAGAATCATTTCGGGCGCAATGAAATCAAGCCCCCTTAATGCCCTGCAGGTAGAGTGTGAGGATCCACCACTTTACCTCCGGCGCCAGTACCTATCGGATAGGTTTATATTTAAAATAATGGAATCAACGAACCATTTATTACATAAAAAACTAGATGCTCTTGATCAGCTTGTCCTGAACTCCAAGTTCTGGAGACGACAAAGCACTCCATGCATAATTAACAGTTATAGGAAATTTCATTCAATACATGGACGGGTCTTTCGTTCGCCATCGCTTGCCCTTTTTGACAATATATCCTATGAATCATTAACCCTTGCACCTGACATCTGCTATAGTATAGGTATAAATAAAGGAGACCCAGATGCTAAATTTAATTTCAATAAGACAGTGGACGAAAATTGGTGTGAATGGCACCATATTTTTACTGACTCTTCTAAAAGTAGTTTTACTTGTGTAGGTATAGGCATTTATCATTCACAATTTAAAATTTCACAAAAGGTTAAGCTTCCCCCTGAAACTTCAGTTTATACTGGAGAGTGCTTTGGTATTTTGAAAGCATTAGAGTATGTACTATTAGCCAAGCTCCCAAAGACTGTAATCTTTTCCGATTCTAAAAGTGCGCTTCAATCTATAGATAAGTTCCCATTTAAGAAACCATATTATCCGATTATCTTTGACATCAGAAAACTACTTAATATTTGCCGATCCAAAGGTCACTCTGTTATATTTACTTGGGTACCTAGCCATTGTGGAATTTGGGGAAATGAGAAAGCCGACCAACTTGCAAAAGAAGCAGTTCACGATGGTGATATTTATCCTTATACCTTATATTGTCATGATCTCGTGAATTTGCCCATGAATTTCTTAACAGATCGATGGTCTAAATATTTCACAGATTCCTGTAAATTTAAAGGTAAGAGATATTTCGATGTTCAACCTGAAATCCCACGAAAACCGTGGTTTAGTAGGGTTGAATGTTCAAGGTTATCAGCTTCAATTATTATACGAATGCGGCTAGGTCATGTTTGTACTCCCTCCCACCTTGCTAGGTTGCAAATTGTAGACAGCGATTTGTGTGATTGTGGAATGGATGTTGGAGACATTGATCATATGTTCTTCTCATGTCCGCGTTATGACCGTTCCTCATTCCTGCATTCTATCATTTCCTTGTCGGTCCCTCTTCCTACCCGAATGAGTTGCTTATTAATGAATCCCATACTATATTATAATGTTATTTCCTCTTTTCTTCTACTTAATGATATTAAATTGTAATTATGACTTTTAGTTATATATTTTAAGATCCTTTATATGTATTTTTAATTTACTTTTTTGGACTTAACTATTAGGTAAACCTATCTAATTATCCAAATTCCGTTCCTATTCCTTTCCTCGGTAATACCTTTTAATGTTTAGTAGTTTCCTTAACTTTGTCGTTGGCACACAGCTTGCTAGTGCCAAAGGGAAAAAAAAAAAAAAAAAAAAAAAACAGATTTGCTGTCAATAGTGTCATTCTCATTCCGCCATCGTTATGAAGTTAGCAGATAAACCTTCATGGCTATCGCTACATTACGTTTCGTTCTCATTGACTCACTAAATCCAAATAGTAAGATAGTTTTACATTTTCACTACACTAATTTGCTCAAAAACATATTTCTCATTTTTTCTGATTGGTTAATTTGCTACAGGGCGCCGAGTTTCTATTCTGATTGGGCACAACTCGGCGCCCTCAAATAAATTTACCAATCAAAATCATCTACCGGCTGGCAGTGCAATGTCAAGGTCAGGTTGTCAAAATGGTGGCCAAATCTATCAGTTTTATTTCAAATTATCTCCATGTTTTCTTTTTACCAGTGCTTTTGTGTTACATTATAAGAAATAATTCTTATTTGGTCCATTCCAATGGAATGTAATCATATTACAAGTGAATTACCAAATGCTTTATTGTGTATGTACAGGCAGGTAAACAAATTGTCTTTTAAATACACTAAAATTAGATCAGCCATGTTAGGTACTGTTTTGCAAGAAGTTCACAAATTACGTCAATATCTCAAATCAAATCGAATTAATTTCATAATCTTTTATTTGTACAGTATTTTACAATGGTTCTTAATCTATCATGCGTTGCTACATTGTGCATGAGTAGGTATCTCAAGTATGTATTATAATATATAATTGTGCAGTTGTCTTAAATATATCTTTACTTAGAGATATTAACTAAGTTGTGCCTTATTGAACTAGGTAATCCTAGGCGTCAAGTGCAGATTCATAATAAATTTAAAAGACTATTACAGAAATTACAACTATTTACTAAGAATAATGCTAAAGTGACCCACTACTGCTAACCAAAGTTAAGTCTTGTTAACTGCGCAATTTATCACTATTTATTTTAAGATAGACATTAACCCCGCTGTGTCATCGTAGCACAAACTTTGGAGAGCAATCTTACTTGCCTGTGCATTGTTGTTCTATCGCAATTCACACCTTTTGTTAGTAATTTCGGTGCAATGCGGAAGTGTTGCATGTTGCTTTAGTATTGTGCTTAATATAAATAGCTGATAGATTGGTAGTACTTCGCATAATTTGTATAGAAGGTCGGTGGGACATAAGACAGAATGGCAAGTTGCTAAGTACCTTGAGGATCACTCTCTGAGCTTGCCCGATGGGTAGTCTTACCTAGTCCTCCCCATGATGTTATGCAATATGTCAATATTGACTGACAAAGGATGTAGACTTGTTTAATCAAATTTTGGTTCGCTGATATATCTTATTCTTTCAAAAACAAATTTGAACTTGCATGGTTGCTTAATAAGTGTTTTACTATGTTCTTTAAATGAAAGGGTTTTATCTATTTTAACACCTAAAGTATCGCTAGCTTAGTGGTTAAGGAGTAGGCCTAACTATTGAGAGGTCCCGGGTTCGAATCCTGGCCATTACACTACCAATGTGAACCTACTCCTAGCAATTTAGCCTAGTTGAAGGGGTTAAAGGGAATATTAATAATTTCGATTTCTAATATTCTTTAATAAAAAAATATTATATAAAACAGCACAGCACAGCATCAGACATAGACTATTAGCTCGAAATCCAAACTGTGTTTGATAAAAGTGAATTATCTTCAACAACCTTGGTTTTTTCCGCTATATTAGGAGCAACTTCAATTCCCTGAATTCTCTAGCGGCCAGCAATTGAGTTGGTTGGGTCGCCTATATAGATGTCCATCTTGACCTAATAACTATTGACGGCAGAGGCTGCTCTTTAACATGTTTTCCAAGACATGGAATTTTGTTTTAATTGACTCTTTACGAAATTTTGGAACATATAGTGTGGCGTCACAAATATAATGAACACTTTTACTAAAAGTTTGTTTCCATGAGAACAATTTTGTAATTAATTTAAGCAGAAGGTGAATACACTATATGCCGAACAAAAACTATTCCTTTTTTAGATATCTTTGATCCTTTCTACGATGGGCTAAATCAATAATAACAAGTGTTGCACTGTATGCAGAAAGAGAAGTGTGCCCAAGTTCCCTGATGATAATAAATGATGAGCATATTTTTAAGTGACTTTCAAAATGGAGGAGGTTCTCAATTCGATTGGTATGTAATTTATTTATTACAAGCTTTTATTTCATTTAACCTGTCCCGATGTTTGATATAAAATCTTACAAATTAAATTTGACCCACTTCCCATTTGCTGATTGAACTGAAATTTGGCAAAAATGTGTAAATCATGTGACAATGCCATATTTTGATGATATGGTGCTGATCTCATGATGAAGCTGGAAGGTGGCTAGAGGAACTTCACAATGAAACAACACAATTTTAGGTTTAGGCTCATTTCAATCATCTTGACAAATAATTTGTCTTCCAATGTTAACCAGGGTCTGATGATGGAGCTGATAATAGTTACAATTACGATAGTTTTTCTTGCTAGGGTACTGATGTCCAATATTCATGTCTGTAACATTTTGATTGTTTCAAAAGCTTTCACTTCGGAATCTGGTGTCCGCTTATTATCCATGCTTACTTAATGTTATAAATGCGAAAGTAATTTTGATGAAATTTAGTACAGAGGTGAATTAAAGTGCGACAATTGCTTATAGACCTTATATCGCGAAAAAGGGGGTAGAAGGGGGAATACGGCTATGGGATGAAAGTTTGTCATTTTAAAAGATATCCTGATGAAATTTGGTACAGAGATAGATTAGAACGGATATGGCTACCTCTTATTGCGACAAAGGGGTTAAAGGGGGGAGGGTTAGTAGGGAATGAAAGATAGTATGAAAGTTCGTTATTTTGAAATATCCTTAGGAAATTTGGTAGAGATGGACTAGAGCTAGGGGGGGAGGGGGTAACTAGGGCTATGGAATGTAAAATTGTCAATTTTGAAGATATCCTGATGAAATTTGGTACAGATGCAGATTAGAGCTTGGGAACGGACATAGGCTACCTTTTATCGTTTTATCGTGAAAAAGGGGGTTTAAGGAGGAAATAGGGGATGAAAGTAGAATTAAAGTTTGTTATTTTAAAATATCCTTAGGAAATTTGGTACTGAGATGGATTAGAGCTAGAAAACGGACATAGGCTACCTTTTATCACAAAAAGTGGGTAGAGGCCCTGGGAATGTAACTATGTCAATTTTAAAAATATCCTGAAATTTGGTACAGAGGTTGATCAAAGAGTCAAGTAGAGAAGACAATAGAGAGTCGAGTATAGAGGCGAGTGGAGAGGCGAATAGAAAGTCGAGTAGAGTTGAGTAGAGAGACGAATTTAATGCTCAAAAGCTTTGGCTCAACACTAAGGGATAACCGAGATCCACGCGGGCGGAGCTGCGGGCAACAGTTAGTATTATATATTTTTTTCGATATTTCGATATTTAACGTAAAGTGACTGCCACCTGACCTCCACAAATAAAAGGCGATATCGAATCATTGCAGTTAGACAAGTAGTTGAACTTTTTAGGGCTCCAACTACCCATAACGACTGCCATACATGTTTATATGGTACGGACGGGACGGACGGCTTAACGTGCTCTCCAAGACACGACCACATCAATGCAAATTTCTCTGTTAGCTGGTATTGTTTGCAATAAATAAATAAAATAAAAAATACCCATATTCATGCACACAAATATTTGCACTGTGCTGGGGTCGAACCCGTGCCTCCTGCGTAGCCGGCGCCTTCACTACCGCCAAGCCCCAGAGATCAACATTATCTAAAAGGATCAACAAAATAATAAAACATTAAATATGAAAATTAAGGAATGAATCAATTTGTGTCCTACATTTCATTATGTTTTTAAATCCTTTATATGCTGTTTCCAATCGTAAGACACCTAAAAAATGACAGCAAAAGTTGGCCAAAAAAGCATTTGTCGACTAGACTAATTCGTATCAAGAAATGGATTTAAATTTATCATAGATAATGTATAAACGTACAGTTTATAATATAAGCATACTAAATATTTCATTTTGCCATGATTTCAGGATGTCAGATTTGGGTACAAGGCGCTGGCCTGGTAGATCTTATACATGTACGTGCTTTAAGAACAGTCAAAGAGCTGATGATCCTCAAACAAAATCTTCATTATTTAGATTCATAAGTCATCGCCATCTCGTCAGATTCCAAATAAAAAAGGTAAATACGTATATTATCAACGTTTGTGAGCAGTGTATGAGTTTTAGAATAAAAAAAAGTAAAAAAAAAAGAGTCTTAAGACAAACCCCATATCTCAATCGCAGACGGTGAGTCCATTGTAGTTATTGAATTAGTGAATTATTTTTGTGCCATCTAGCGGTATAGTGCATTATATCTCTCACTTTTACAATTAGTGCAGAATTTGAGAATCAATCTAGATTAGGATTAGAATATTTATAGTTTTTTCAGTCATGCTCAATAATGTGTTTTGTGTATGTTTTATTTTTGATAGGTTAATTTTAATACAAAAATTATAAAACGTTTGCCAAAACAGTGTCGCCTCCTAGTTATAACTCCTAAACTAAAAAACCGCCTGCTTGCTTTTTGAAGTTACGAGTGTAACTATTTTTCGTTCCTGATTGTGTATCTGTTTAAGAATTATATTATGTTATCTGTGCTATTAGTATACTAAATATTTCATTTTGCCATGATTTCAGGATGTCATATTTGGATACAAGGCGCTGGTCTGGTAGATCTTTTACGTGTACGTGCTTTAACAACAGTATTGAATCACGCAAAAAGGCTCAACTAAAAGAGACCACATGCGGAAAAAGAGCCCGCGAAAGAAGAAAGAAGAAGAACAGTTGAAGAGCTGCTGATCCTCAGATAGATCTTCATAATTTACATTCATAAGTCATCGCCATCTCGTCAGCTCCAAAACGGCAATTCCGTTTCAGAGCTGACAGAAATTTTTCGATAATTTTTATCTACAAAATGTTTTATCATGTTAAGCAATCTGAGAAACAATATTACTTAAGCTATCTATTTAGTTTAGTATTAGTTTTAGAGTGCTTACATAGAGAAACAGGTTACCGATATAGGCTACCTGCACTGGTTAGAGAGGAGTATGTAAATATGATTGTGTAAATGAGTTTTCACAGTGGACAGTTTTTATATTTCTTTATAAAACTATGTCTTGTTGATTTCTTTATTTGTTGAAATCCATACTATACGTTATACTCAGTTTTATAAAGCTGAAGAGTTTATTTAAATGTGCTTATTTCAGGAAATACTGAATCGAATTGAAAATGTATTATCACGCTGCTGCTCAAGGGAACATAGCAGTACGTAGTTTGAAATTTAATAAATATATCATTTACTTACCCTCCTCGGCTTTGCCAGTGGCATATTTTGAAACCTCATATTACTCTTTTGAGCTCACTCACTGCTCCGCTCCCTTGAGTAGTAGCGTGATGATATATAGCCTGAAACCTTTGTCGATAAACGGACTATTGAAGGTTGCCTGAAAGAAATCGCTTCCAGCGATAAAGCCGCCCATTGTACATTAAATTGTATATATGCTACCCTCTTGCCCTAATGTAAATCTAAGGGCGTGCATTAAAGAATTATCTATGTATCTATCTATGCAACAGAAAAAGAATTTTTCAATTCGAACCAGTAGTTCCTGAGATTAGCGCGTTCAAACGAATAAACAAACCTTTCATTATTACATTAACAAAGATCCTTTTACAATAAATGAACACGATTCACATTGTTTTACTGACCTGTTAACGAGAGATACTAACTGTTCTTCTCATTTTTTTGTAATAATCTTCCAAAAGTAGTAAATTCATCATCAGACGACTAGGACAGGTTTACATGTTTCTATATGTAAGTTAAACCTGTACCAACCGCGTCGATATTACCCGTACCGGTCTGTTTCTCTATATAAGCAACCTTACGACATGCACCTATGAAATGAAATGCATTTATTCATAGGAGACACGATTATGATAAAATGTTTCATTTCTTTTTTAAGCTTTAATTTCAGGATATCTCACCTTCATTAGGCAGACAAATTTTGTACATAAATAGTATTATTATTTAAATGCCTACTATACGTACTTAATTAAGATTGAATTGATATTGATATCTCTATTCTATTGACGAAACGTGGATGTTAATACACCTCTGCCTACCCCTTCGGGGATTCACAGGCGTGAATATATGTATGTGTATGATATTATTAGATAATAATTGTAAACAAATTTCAACGAAATAGGGATCATTTATCGATGTTCACAGAACTGCAATTCAGTAGGGTGGCCTGAGCTGGTCTGTCAGTGGAAAAAACAAAGGTTATTCCTACTTTATCTTTTACACTGACGGCACATAATATCTGTATTTACAGGGTCGGCAGCACGAGTGTGACCCCCCTGGTGTTGCACACGTCTATAGGCCACGGTAACCACTTTCCATCAGGTGGGCCGTGTGTTTGTCTGTCACCTCAGTGGTATAAAAATACATATACCCTATACCTATGTTATATGAATCATTTTGACAAGCATAATATATTAAAAAATGAAGCATTGTCAATCCATGTACATTATATTAATAATAGAATTTCGTTTTATATTAATGAGTGTAATTTACACTCAAAAAATCTTTCAAATTATAATAGTATGCATTTATTAACCATAATTCAACTTGAATTAAGTTTGAGGCAGTTCACTGATAACCTGGCATGTGATTGTAAATCTTATTTATCATAATTATGACTTTCCTGGTGAAAACTAGTGCTGCACAGCATATGGCTGGCTCAATCATGCAACTTAACTTAGTCCTCCCTTCTCTATTTCCTATTTGAGAATCTGAGTATTTATTGTATAAATTTAAATCGAAAAAGTCCAACTTCGGGACAGGGAACTGAGATACCTGGACTTGTCCATGATGGCTACAGCTACGGATACATATCCAAAAGTCAAATTCCATCCTGTTTGTTAATTGTTTCACATTTTTATAGGAAAGTATTGCATGCTGGTTATGTACTTCTAAATATCATGTCATAAAATATTTCATTACCACTTTTAGTACCTACATACGTTGAAACAGGTTGAAACTTATTGAATAACGCCAGCGGCGTCCAGACTTTTGTACCAGAAATGATGCGGGTGAAATGACTATGATCTTTTTCTCCCGTGGATAGGATTTAAAATGGTTTGTAATATTTTATCTCAAAAAGCCGGTGCCAGCTGCTGTTCTTTCAGTGGGGATTGACCCTAAACGGAATATCTATTGTCACCTAGATTTGTCATCTTATCAGAATGTAAAGATGTGTGTAATAATTTTAGATAAATAAAGAGAATATTTATTCGGAATGTTTTTTTATTAGTTTTCCCATAAAATTTGAAAGGCATCAATTGGATAATCGATTTGACCGCCAAATAATCGATTTAGTTGGAATCGATAAAATAGCTAATTTAATCAATTGTTGATTAGGCGATTATTTTAAAGCATTCACTTAGCCCGTCTCTACCCGGCGGAATGGAATCCGATGAACGAATGAATGGTCAATTCCAGTCAGCTGAACTAGCTTGTTCGTAGTGCCTTCTCTTAAACTATTATATACTCTTTGGTCGTACAATCGAAACCTAAACAACACAAAGCTTTGCAAAGGACATCGTTAATTTGTTTTGCGTTCATCTGATCTGACGCAGTAGCGCGCAGATTGTGTCATAGTATTGTTGTTATTTATATCGCAGAATGGCCGAGGCGCCTGAGAGGGAACCCATACCGTGTACGAGCGCGACTGCTATCGCGCTTGATGCAAAGGACGCTGATGAGCCCTTGACAAAAAAGCGTAAAATAAACGAGAAAGAGTCCTGCGACAAGCTCGAGCACAGGCTTGGAGGCATCCTGTGCTGCGCAGTGTGCTTGGACCTGCCTCAGGCGGCAGTGTATCAGGTATTTCAGAACAGCTGATCGTATCGATGTTTGTATCAGCTGTTTTAAAATAATTTCCTTTGTTACATAAGCAGTTGTGAAATAATTGTGGTGCGTCGTGTTGACGCTTACACGACGTACTTCCATTTTAAAAATTGTTCATTTATAAGGCGTCAATATTCTATGTGCCCTTTGGCTGTGAATGTATAGTTCC
This sequence comes from Eilema caniola, assembly GCA_949126895.1. Taxonomy (NCBI): domain Eukaryota; kingdom Metazoa; phylum Arthropoda; class Insecta; order Lepidoptera; family Erebidae; genus Eilema; species Eilema caniola. The sequence goes on from OX421478.1 coordinate 357,063, forward strand.
ACAGTTAGATATCTATGATGGGCCAGCTCCTTGACTGTTGTTGTGTACTATAAGTTCTATTCATTTATTTTTTATTCAATTTGTGACTGTATGTGTGGCCCATAGTGTATGTACTGTGTTCTTGAACAGAGCAAATTGTATTAAAGTAGGTACAACTAGGAGTTAAGTACTATTCTGTGATATTATTGTATAGGATAACTATTGTATAGCAAGTAAAGTAGTGTGTACTGACTCTTGTAACATTTCAGTTGAATAAAGAAATGTATAAGAGATTTATTTCTTTCTTTATTCACTATTCCCCTGCTCATTCCCCATCCTAAGTTAAGCCCTATGCAATGAAACAATTCTACAAACATTACTTTGGTTCATACATATTCTAATAAGATCATATTGTTACAGTACATGAGAATTTTTTAACTTACACTAAATCACTATTGCCATAAGCCCCAGTTGTGACACAGACAGTGACTGAATACATATGTGTGCCCCTGTCTTTGTCACACCAGGAAGCTTCACCTGATTACAGCATAATAAATGTGACCACTCATTTTCTTAACTACTTGTAGAAAAAAAGCAAATCAAACTAAATCTATCTTTCGGCAAGAATTTTTGGTATGAATAAAAAGATCTATCACAAACGCCATACTTAATGTAATGTTTTTTGTTCCAGCCTATTACTTATAATATGTAGTTTGATTACAGGTGGCACTCGCAACCAAGGGCAGAGGTAGACATTGTAGAACACACATTCAAATATTATATTAATTTGATGTATATACCTACTTATAATTGAATACTATTAATCAAATAATAATTTCCAAACAAATGCTGGTACCATTGATTTCTTCAAATGACTTGAGGCAATCAATGCATTCACATGTAAATATTTGTAAGTTGCCAGAAATAGATGCAACATACAAATATGTTGACATGTAATCACCGCAAGGTACTGACGCCGTTTAAAAATTTCAGTGTACTAATGGCCATCTCATGTGTGCTCCTTGCTTCACACACCTATTGGCTGACGCCCGTCTGCGTGACGAGGCGGCCACTTGCCCCAACTGCCGCGTTGAGATCTCTAAGACCTCAGCCTCCAGGAACCTTGCGGTTGAGAAGACAGTATCGGAACTGCCATCTGAGTGCAAGTACTGCACCTGCGTGTTCCCGCGTCACTCGCTGCAGCACCACATGGATCACACGTGCGAGGAGAGGTGACCAATCACATCACTATCACAACTCGTTAACTTGTAGGTTGTAGGTCATTAGCGCCGACGTAGTTGCGTCGTAATATATCAACGAGACAAAGGTTAATCTTAATGGGCAATCGTTAGTAAATGCGTTCAACTGATTGCGAAGGAGAAAAAACGGGAAGTTAGAGCAGTGAATTCCAAATACGAGGACAGCCAACTAGAGTAGGACCGAGTAAAGTAGTAGATTCCAGTAGCGTTGCAACTCAAAGAGGCCGCAATTTCTTCCCCCAGGGAGTTCAAGTTCTCGCAACTGGTAATCGATACGCCTCCAAAGGTTCACTACTTCGATAGTTTGGTTCGCATCGTGACCAGTGTGTTCGCGCTGTTGCTATGCGCGCTGAGGCGCGGGTCCGCGGCGCCGCGCACGCCGCTCAAGCGACGCCGGGGCCGCAGGTGTGTGCCCTGCTCACCGACACTACTGTATCGCTCGGTAACACCTGGTGTGATGCGAACCGAACTCATCCTATTCCAATTCGGCATTATTATAGTGCACGGGCATTATGATAAATATCACGTCGCGCCTCGACACTTTTGTTATAGACACCTATCCATGCATGAACCGAAGTTGAGTAGTCATGAACCTGAGTCTGGTTATTTAAACTCCCATATTTGTCATAATGCCCAATATATCACTTACCATAACATATATAAATTGCATTGTATCTGCTCCGTACTACTATCGAATAATCCCGTAACCGCTGGAGAAAACGCATGGTCTCTATCACCGGGTTTCTTTTCTGAAGCTATTTTCTAACCTTCGCTAAGCTATGTATAGAGTTCAATCTTGCTAATGGGTGTGAATCGTGAAGTCAGTTAAATTGTCAATAACATTGTAATGCTCCGTGTATGGCGGAGGGTGCACTTGCGTATATGTCCGCGTGTGGGCGCGCAGGCTGACGGGCTGCCGCTACCTGTGCATCGGCTGCCCGTGGCGCGGGCCGGCGCACGAGGCGGCGGCGCACGAGGCGGCGTGCGCGCACCCCGCCAAGTCGGCGGCCGACGTGCTGGCCACGCTGGCCGAGCGCGACCGGCGCGCCACGGAGGCCAGCGCCGTGTACAGCCAGGTGCTGGACCTGCTGTCCTACGAGAAGATCACCTTCAATGGTTAGTTGGATTTTGTACACCAAATATTTCGTTCGTATTTGTGAAGGGTATTTCGAAAGAAGAACGATCGTGTCATCTCGGGCAATGGGTGCCCATTGCTGAATATTTTCTCTCTGAGTCTTTTGGAGCGATTCTGTTTATTAATCATCATCATCGACATTTAGACGTTATCCTGATTGCATCCGAGGCCGAAACGCCCTCGGAGCTCAGGGTCCGTCTTCCGGCTCTTTCTCCTCCAGTTCGTACGATCTTGGCTGTCCATTGTAGTGAGACCTTTTGCTCGCATGTTACTCTGTACGACGTCAAGTCAGGGTTTTTTGGGCCTACCTCTTCTACATTGACCCAGCCAATGGTCAGGCATTTGTAACCCACGTAGCCTGGCTGCTACCGCAAGACGAGGCCACACCAGCGAAGGCGACTCTCTTGCATTTTATCTTCGAGGTCACGGACATGAAGGCTGCCGCGGATGCGGAAGTTCCTCACGCGATCTTGACGCGTGACTCCACATATCCACCGCAGCATTTTCATCTCCGTGACACGCAGCTCCTGCTTGTGTCGCTCCACAGCGGCCACGCCTCACAGCCATGTAATTCTGTTTATTAATGTATCCTTATTTATTTTTTGTTCCCTTTATGAAAAGTTTATAAATTTAATAGAAGTTGGCGATTATCGGTTACTGCTTATATCGCTACCACACCAATGCAAAATATTTGTGAATAAAGAATGTGTTGCAGACCTCCAGCTGAAGCCCTATCGCACTGAAGAGTTTGTACACAAGCTGTACTACGAAACTTCTCGCTTCTCCGCCTTCGGCCACCAGTGGGTCGTGAAGGCGTTCGTCAACAAGAACCAACGCGACCCTACCCAGAGCACACAGAGAGAAATCACCTACCAGGTAATAAGCACATTTATGAACAAAATGTTGTAGAATGTAGGTACTTTACTTCATATATCCCTGGGACGAGCATCGTACCCTGCGGTACCCCTGCTAGCAGATCCGTCGCTCTATTACGAATGATCGAATACATTATCTGCAAATGTACACTCCAACGGCTTTAGCTTTGTCAGGCAGTAGATACCGGTATAGATCAAATGACTGCCCTCGTTCGTCACAATCATTAGGGTAATATGTCATTTTCCTTCATACACCAGTGACAGAATGATGTCGTCTTATCCCTTTGCCGTGTCCTCTTACATGAATTCCATATTTTTTCTTGGGTTTCAAGTTCAAAGTACCATTATTCATACTTTGAACCTTTTTAACTGCATTACTTTCATCTCTTCTCATAATATGTTCATACCACGATAGCGAGTTGCTTCTCAACTTTCAAACTTCAGCAAATGCAGTAATTTGAAGTCATTTTCGTCATTCTAACTTCGTTCCCGGTGGTATCCGAAGCTGCCACGGCGGATCCCGGGGTCCGATTCATGCTTCTCCTTTAGGTTTGACTTGTACGTCTTTTAAGGTAGTGACTGACATCTGACTTCCGAAAGTAAAGCCTGAGTTTGGGTCTCTATCAACTCGCAGGCTGCGTAAGCAGGGCCCATAGGCCGTAAGTCCAGGAAATGTAGTAAACCTTGGGCACGTGGCAGCTGATCCTGAAGAGCAAGACGGTGTGCGGCGTGGGCGTGCAGTGGGTGGTGCTGCGCGGGCCCTACGGCGAGGCGCGCTTGGCGCCGGCCGTGTGCGCGCACGCCTTCGCCGAGGACGCGCCCGACGCGCCGCCGCAGCCGCTGCCGCTGGCCGACCACCACGACACCAACCGCCTGCTCTCGCACAAGGCCATACACTTCAGGTACGCACCCACACACGCCCGGCGCCGGCCGTGTGCGCGCACGCCTTCGCCGAGGACGCGCCCGACGCGCCGCCGCAGCCGCTGCCGCTGGCCGACCACCACGACACCAACCGCCTGCTCTCGCACAAGGCCATACACTTCAGGTACGCACCCACACACGCCCGGCGCCGGCCGTGTGCGCGCACGCCTTCGCCGAGGACGCGCCCGACGCGCCGCCGCAGCCGCTGCCGCTGGCCGACCACCACGACACCAACCGCCTGCTCTCGCACAAGGCCATACACTTCAGGTACGCACCCACACACGCCCGGCGCCGGCCGTGTGCGCGCACGCCTTCGCCGAGGACGCGCCCGACGCGCCGCCGCAGCCGCTGCCGCTGGCCGACCACCACGACACCAACCGCCTGCTCTCGCACAAGGCCATACACTTCAGGTACGCACCCACACACGCCCGGCGCCGGCCGTGTGCGCGCACGCCTTCGCCGAGGACGCGCCCGACGCGCCGCCGCAGCCGCTGCCGCTGGCCGACCACCACGACACCAACCGCCTGCTCTCGCACAAGGCCATACACTTCAGGTACGCACCCACACACGCCCGGCGCCGGCCGTGTGCGCGCACGCCTTCGCCGAGGACGCGCCCGACGCGCCGCCGCAGCCGCTGCCGCTGGCCGACCACCACGACACCAACCGCCTGCTCTCGCACAAGGCCATACACTTCAGGTACGCACCCACACACGCCCGGCGCCGGCCGTGTGCGCGCACGCCTTCGCCGAGGACGCGCCCGACGCGCCGCCGCAGCCGCTGCCGCTGGCCGACCACCACGACACCAACCGCCTGCTCTCGCACAAGGCCATACACTTCAGGTACGCACCCACACACGCCCGGCGCCGGCCGTGTGCGCGCACGCCTTCGCCGAGGACGCGCCCGACGCGCCGCCGCAGCCGCTGCCGCTGGCCGACCACCACGACACCAACCGCCTGCTCTCGCACAAGGCCATACACTTCAGGTACGCATCGCGCCCTCATCATATCATCCCCGATGGGACAGTGGCTCCTCGGGAGTACTGACAGAAATGAAAATTTGAAAATGGGGCCAATTTAAGAAATTGGTAAAACCGCCCTCTACCGAATACTCCACTGTATACAGAGATGACAGTAACAATGTTATCCAGTTCAATGGTTATCTCATCTCAAAAAAGACCCAACTCACCAAAAAAAGTTTAGATTACCCCATCACGCCTAAAGAAATTTTCACCTCAATAAATAGTGGCACTCCGACAGAAGTGGAAATTTGGCCAGTGTATGTAGATATACAGAGGAGTCACAACACAATCCGTAACAAACGGTGTCGGTGATGGCGTCGGAAGTTCAAAAAATGTTTCACGAAAAATGTGTAGGGTATACCCATGCACTGACAATACACTCAACATGTCGCGCTTTCTATTTCAGACTGATAATGTTCCTGTCATCGAAGTGAGCCCCGGGTGCTTCAACAGAACGTTTGTCGCTTTACTCAACACTGCGTTACCAAAGATCAGTACAACCATGCCACACGTTTGTGATTCATATAATATTTAGCCATTGAGCCTGTAGGACAACTATTAATTTGTTTAAGTACATTTCTGGCTTAATATAACTTTTAAGGCATCTTTTTAAAGCAATCTTTCTTAACAGGACTCTATTTAAATATCTAATCTATAACATTTCCACACGACTTCTAGGCGTACCTTTTGCCCTTTTTCACTTAAAACTAAATTTTAAAAAATAAATTCGTGATTACACTTGGAGTACAAATAATATTTTAGTAGAAATTGATTTGTTAGTGAGTGAAAAGTGCTCTGAAATGGCTTGCGGTGCAGTTTGGGACAATACAAATGTTGTGTATTGTGAATCTACATGTATGTTTTAAAGTAATGACGTTGAATCGTATTCATATTGGCAGCTGAGTAATTAATCGATGTGACTGTGTTGTAAATTATTATTTTAGTTTTAAAGACACGAAATTATATAGGAGAGAGTAACCAATTTTGAACCGTCGTTTAAATTACTTTTGTATTTCTACAAAAAAAATATACACTATTTATTTACACTAGCAATACAGAAAGGAACGCAGCAACTGTTCGTTTTTGCTAGAGCGAATAAAAAGTATTGGTTTTGGTAGAAATACGGAAACGGTCCAATTTAAGCACTGGTTCAATATTGGTGACTTCCACCTACATATATCTATTTAGATAAAATGATTTTATAAATGTATTTGATTCATATTATTATTGCATGTATGCAGGGCCGTCTTAACCGGGGGTTCAAGGGTGCGGCCGCACCCGGGCGCGTAGCCCGAGGGGGCGCAGGCCGAGCTCTATATTATATCAATTTTATCAGGATATCTTCGAAATTGGCAAACTAACATCCCCTGGCCCTATCCCCCCCTCTACCCCCTTTTTCGTGATCAAAGATAGCGTATGTTCGTTCCCAAGCTTTAAATTATCTCTGTACCAAATTTCACAATAGAAGACATTCATGGCCCTACTCCCCCCTTTTATCGTGAAAAGGGGGGACCATTTTCCCGATAAACGGTAGCATATGTCCGTTCTCAAACTCCAATTCATCCTTTTACCAAATTTCATCAGGATATCTTCAAAAATGACTAACTTTCATCTCATGGCTCTACTCCCCTCTTCTACCCCCCTTTTCGCTATGAAAGGTAGCCTATGTCCGTTACCAAGCTCTAATCCACCTTTGTACCAAATTTCATCAGGAAATCTACAAAAATGACAAACTTTCATCCCAGCCTCCGTGGCGTAGCGGTAGTGAACGCGGCCGCTACGCAGGAGGCGCGGGTTCGATTCCCGCTCAGTGCAAATATTTGTATGCATGAATATGTATATTTGCATTGGTCTGGGTGTTTCTATGTATAATATGTATGTATTTACAAAAAAAAAAAGATCTAAGTATGTTTATCCGCATTCTAGATTCCATAACACAAGCTAGTTAAGCTATGCTTACCATGGGTCTAGATAGCGTTGTGTGAAATGTTCTGGAATATTTATTTATTATTATTATATTTATTATTATTATTATTTCCCCCCCATAAACACTTTTCTCGCAACAAAAGGTAGCCTATGTCCGTTCTCGAGCTCTAATACACCTCTGTACCAAATTTCATCAAGATCGGTTCAGTGGTTTAGGCGTGAAAGCGTAACATACAGACAGACAGACAGAGTTACTTTCGCATTTATAATATTAAAAGTACGGATTACAGATCTTAGAGAAAAATAAATGAAACATCAAAAATTTATTGCGTTTTTTTTGTTGACCGGGGGGAGGGGGCGCAGTCTGAGCTTCGCACCCTGGCGCTATATAGCCTTAAGACGGCCCTGCATGTATGAGTGTTTGATGTGCGACGGTTGCGGGCTCGTGACGTACTGACCGACTGAATTCAGTAAAAATAACTTTGTCACGCGGCCGCGCGCCGCATTATCACTTTAGGTATAAAGAATTTACTTTATTTACACATAAATACATTATATTAGTAATCTCGGGTCTCGAATAAAGAGTAACTTATTGTATATGTTCGTTTTTTTAACTAAAGCTTTTTGTCACCAGACTTTTTGTGGAATGAAACAGTTGAATGAAATATAAAGTATATTTCAGTAAGGTTTATGCCTTTTCACGTGCAACTTTTTCATTGAGTGCGACAGCTTCGTAGAAGCAGTTCCGTTTTGTTTCCTCTCGCTTTCGGTCCACACGCTGATGAGGCCGGACTCGCCGGTCGTCACTAGGATGTCGCGCTGTAACAACAAACATGTAATTACATTATGGCACAAAGCTACTTGAAGTATATGGGTACTATTGTAAGCCCAAAGAGGCCATCTCAAAGCCGTAGAAGGCAATAGGGCATTTCCTTCATGGTGCGAGGGAAATGCCCTATTGGGCACACCCCAGCATACAAAAACAGAGATGAAGTGCAGGTTTACGATTCAGTATCCATGAAATTTCTGCCGAAAACCAAAGGGTACCAATTCTAAGTTGCATATTATGGTTATTGCATGCCTATCTGTTACTACCTCTAAATTAGAAGGGAAGGTGAGATAAATAAGTGAGTGACTACATCGACTTACATCCTTGTCATACCAACAGGCCTGTACGGTCTGCCTGTTCTCACTGAAGTTGGTGCTCGGGTGCAGCTTCTTGTCTGTGATCGTCACGGATCTTAGCACATGCCTGGAATTCATTATTGATTAGATACACAATTTTATTCTAAAAGCATGTTATAGACATGTGGGACCGCATCACTGACATCTATAACTCGCATGCATTGACTTTTTTTTTATAACTTTCCAAAAATGACCACTTTGTAATAATATAATGAACTGTTAAAGTGAAATAGTCATACAGCAAATAGTTTTAAAGGTATTTGATTTTGAAAATCAAATTTTCGCGCCGCCCGATGACGCCGAAATACAAAACAATCCGTGCTTTTGATGTCACACGACGGTTGTGCGTAATGCAAATGTATGCAAGAGAATTTCTCGGTCCACGTTGCGTTTACACGTATATAGTTGATAATAAAAGTAATAGGAAATTCAATGAAGATCTAAAAAGTTATAAATATGAATCGAATTTGATGGTGGCGTCGGTAGCTTAGTGGTTTAGGAGTCGGCCTTACGATCGAGACGTCCCGGGTTCGAATCCTGGCCATTACACTACCGACGTGAACCCACTCCTAGCACAAGCAATTTAGCTTAGTTGGAGGGGTTAGAGGGAATATTAGTAATTTCGATAATTTCGGGTGCTAATATTCTTTCAAAAAGAAAAAAAAACTTTTAATGGGAATTAAAAACAATAAAAGTAATAGTTTCAGTTTAGTCAAGCAATATTAATACGATAATTTTGAATTGAACTCACCCTTCACCTCCGTAAGAGCCGGCCAGGAGCACTGGAGTCTCATCTGCGGATGTGTAGGTGTCCACTAGGTAACAATCGTCGCCCTTGCTTCTCTGCAAACCATAAAACTAATCTATGTAATTACATAAACATTTATTTATTGTTCATTAATGCATGCATGTATGTATGTATCTCCCCCCCCCCCCTCATTTGGCCGACTTATTACCTTAATACTTCTGGAAAGTTTGTCTCTGCTGAAACCTTTGACTAGGTCTCCATTCTCAACATCCCACACTTGCAAGTCATTGGACTGTGTGATACAGGCCACATGCTTCTCATCTAGCCATGTCAACTTCTCCGTAGAGTTCTCCACATTCAGTGAGTATATTAGTGCATCGTCTTCTGTTTGTTCCATCACATTAAATATATTGAGAAGGCCATCTAAGGAACCTGTTGCTAGGACCTCTGTTTTAGTCTTGTGGAATTTCACCTGAAAGTATATCGTAAGGTATTATTTTTTGAATTTGAATTAATTTATTTCATTATTCATTGTACAATAATAATATCTACACAGTTTCTTAGTCTATCGTGCATAATAATATATACTAAGTGCATAAGAATCTTAGGTATGTATACTGATTATATACTTCTTGAACCAAGAGTCTACTTTTGAACCAAGAGTGGTACTCAACCAATGCACCAACAAATACTGTACTGTATGTACCTGTGTAATATCATCAGTATGAGAGTTCCAGTATCCACCTAGAGGTTTAGTCAACCTTTGGTCCCAGAACACAAGGTAGGCCTCATCTTCTACTACCTGGCTGCCAGCGCACAACACTCGACCGTTGTGTGAGACATCCATGCACTCAAACGGTCGGATGAGTTCCTCCTCCTCATCTGAAAGTATTGCGATTTTATTGTGAGCCGTTGAACTATGTTAGTATTAGCAATTGAAACAGAGTGAAGCCAGGTGTGGTAGTTTTGAAGGAAAATTAACAGATTCATAATAGGTAACCTTGACTGTCAAGGGTCTTGAGTGACTCTGTTATAATAGATATTCATAGAATTTAATTGCACGCAGCTTACAGCAATAACATTCTACTATTCACTAGAGACCCAATACCCTTTCCCTCTTTACGGTACTTAGAAGTACCTCCACATTTTTCGTCTAATAACTTAAGTACGAAATCACCTTAAGCTAACTACAACTGACGATCCTTTAGAGTACCGTTTCCGTAAGCCAATCACAGCGCGTTATTTGAATTACCGCGTGACGTTTTCGAAAAATTTGAACCGCGAGTTACAACCGGTCGCACATTTTATCACTCTCCTGTGCGGTGTAATTGAAAAAGTTTTATAAATAGAACATTATAGGTAAGTGCTATTTTTTTTTTACTAATTACTTTGTTTATACCACGGACTACATTTATAAAAGCTGTTATAACGTATTATCACTTTATTTTATATGAATATTTGATAAAAACTGATATGGACTTAAAAGTACCATCAGGTGATTTTAGTCAAAAATTATAAGCTTTTATAATACACATACTCGATGAAGTGGGTATTTTGTTTTATCATAAATGAATGTTTTTTTATATTTTATAATTGTTCTGAGCTATTTTTTTTTGTTTTAGCCATTGAGATGGATATTACAAACAATACTGCTCTAATTGAAGCCCTGTTATTAGAAGAGATTCCTGACTGTGACGAAGAGTCTGAAACAGGTGTGTCCGATGATGAAGTGGAAAATATTCAACTACCTTCACCAAGAGGCTTTGATGAGGTTTTTGGAAGAGCTCTAGAAGCTCTAGAAGCTCTAGAACACCAACTCCAACCAACATCTCCAATACCTGGATCTAGTGTTCAGATTGATCTACCGTCTGCAAAAACGTCTTCACACAAAACAAATCAGCGATTACCCGAACCAAACCGTAAATGGAAAAAGAAGGACCTAGATACATATTTACAGGAATTATAAGTTAAATAATTAGTTCTAGATACTGGAGTAGTAGAAGACTGTTTTGCTCACTGTAGCAACCCGACTGATATATTTTTAGTATTGATTGGAGATGTTGTTGATAATATTGTGTACCAAAGTAACCTTTATGCTACTCAGAGAGGCAAAGTATTGAACCTAAAAAAGGAGGAACTTCTAACATTTATAGGTATGAATTTTTTTATGGGTTACAATACTCGTCCGGCGTGGAGAGACCATTACTCTGCGGCACCTGATCTCAACAATGCACTTATTTGCAATACAATGCCAAGATATATATCACTCGGGTTGCTACAGTGAGCAAAACAGTCTTCTACTACTCCAGTATCTAGAACGTATTCCTGTAAATATGTATCTAGGTCCCTCTTTTTCCATTTACGGTTTGGTTCGGGTAATCGCTGATTTGTTTTGTGTGAAGACGTATTTGCAGACGGTAGATCAATCTAAACACTAGATCCAGGTATTGGAGATGTTGGTTTGTGTTGGTGTTCTAGAGCTTCTAGAGCTTCTAGAGCTCTTCCAAAAACCTCATCAAAGCCTCTTGGTGAAGGTAGTTGAATATTTTCCACTTCATCATCGGACACACCTGCTTCAGACTCTTCGTCACAGTCAGGAATCTCTTCTAATAACAGGGCTTCAATTAGAGCAGTATTGTTTGTAATATCCATCTCAATGGCTAAAACAATAAAAAAAATAGCTCAGAACAATTATAAAATAAAAAAAAACATTCATTTATGATAAAACAAAATACCCACTTCATCGAGTATGTGTATTATAAAAGCTTATAATTTTTGACTAAAATCACCTGACGGTACTTTTAAGTCTAGGTCTTAGAAATAGTACTTCTAGGTATAATAAAAATCTGAAAATAATCTGAGCGTTTCTTTTTACCTACCTTATTATGATAATGAAGTGAAAAAGCGGATATTGATTGATAATTACTACCCCGGGTGGAAAGGGTTAAGATGTGTCACTTTAATTTTAAAATTTAAAAGCATACCTTTATACTCCTGCACACAGCTACCACTAGTCCTTGTATCCCACAATTTAACAACTCCGTCTAGACCTGCGGAGTATATTAGGTGTTCTTCTTTAGGATCACACACCACCTCTGTCAGGGATTTCGGGTGCCCACTGAGTCGACATACCTTCGTTAGGGATGCTTTATTTAGCTGATAAACCTCTATGCTGTTGTCTGACTGGCTCACTGCTAGTTTGAGTGATCTGGAGCAGATATAAAAGATTATTACTGCAGGATGACCTATATTTGATGATTTTTTCTTTGCTAAAGATATAATGCACAACATTAGACGGCTAGTCGTTAAACTCACCTGTTGCCATGTAACTTTTTGATGTAAGACTTTTTAAGCGATACTGCTGTTTCTGTTAATAGTGTGTATTTTTTATTAAACTGTGATTCTAGAGCTGCAGGTTCTACAGTATCCCGATCTATTTCTTCAGTGTCTATTATATCAGTCATTTTGCTACACAGAAAACTTAGAAGAGAATAAAAGGTTTAATCGTGTGTTGTGTTGTAAACAAATATTTTTTAAGGTTATATCATATTACTGACAGGAGACAAGCAAGCATGTTTTTGACAGTGACGGTTTGACTTTGGATATCAGTATTTTGGGCGATCAATGAATACTTTTGTAATGGAACGTTCAACCCCCTCCTCACCATGTTTACAAATTATTGTCTTTATCCCATGAGTCTCCCACTTTTACGCCTAAATTTAATCAATAATAAGCACAGAATAATAAGACATACTAGTTATTTTCAAGTATTATCAACAAAAATCTTTGTCTTTAAATAGAAAAAGTGCCAGAGTTATCATTCTAAAACGTATTGAAACCAAGTACGTGATTTACCATTTTATAAATTAAAAGTATATTTCTGTGTCTTGGAAAGCATGTTAAACTGTTCTCAGTTGCTATACATACATATTTTATGGCAATTGTTGCACGTAGTTGAAGCCCTAAACAGTTTGACTAGTCCACCTACAGAACTTTGAAGTCGGTTCACGGAAAATATTTATATTCAGGCATATGCACGTTTAAAACCGATTTAAAAACCAATTTGAAAACTTCAGATGAGACCAGGATTAACATACGGATGATGATGCATTTAAAATCTTCCTAATATTGTATTCTTTTCTACGCTCCATGGACCAATTTTTCCAAATTAAATATGACATCGAGTTAAATCTAATGTCAAATTGATTAGGCTATAAGGACCCTGTATTGTGGCCGCTAAATCTGGTAAAAAAACTACTATTATTGTATTTTATTTATTTATTTATTTATTTATTTATAGTTAATTAAAACGGTACATGACCAATTACAATAATTAACTTAAGCTAAATTACATAAAATAGGTATCTTAAATTACTAAATTTGTATGGAAGACATCCTTGCATACTTACTCTCGCAGAACTTCAGACATACACGCGTAACTTCCTTCCATTCATCTGCAAACACGTCACAGTCAGGGTACGCTAACAGGAGGTCATTAATGTTGGAGATGCAATGTCACATCACTAGTCGTTAATGTGTCCCATTACTATTGATGGTCTTTTGTTTTTTCTCTTCTCTCTTGTGCTTTTTGTTTTCTTATGGCGGCGTAGTTTTTCTATCTAAATAAAATATTTACGCTCTATTCTCGATGTTCCTTTCATCTGACCCTTAGCCTTTATCTGGTTATGGGCCCAGAGACGCGGACGTAAAATTCGAGTAGGGTGGTTGCAGTAGTTGTGTTCCGCGAGAGACGGATTGGCACGTGCGGCGGTGAGGCGCGTGTTGGGGCCGGTACGAAGGCATCAAGAAGAGAGCGGGCGGAGAGGTGTTGCGGTGTTACGAGATGGACCTACGAGGAGACAAAAGGTACATTGTACTAAATGGAAAAAACTGGTCGGCGTGGAAATTCCAGACCACGATCATTTTGAAATCAAAGAAGTTGTTTGAAGTTGTGGGGGGTTTAGAGAAGTATGACGGAAATACAGCCGAGAAAGAACAAGGAATTTGGAAGGAAAAGGACTGCAGGGCGCAGGAGGTGATTGTCACGCGAATTGATGAGCAAATAATGTCATATTTGTCTGCATGCAGTACAAGTGCTCAGATGTGGGAGCGACTGTTATCATTATACGAACCCTCATCGAGTGTGAGTGTGCACCTTGTACAACAACGGTTCTTTAACCTCACATTCGAAGAACCTGTTATGAGATTCATTTCAAAGCTTGAGGAGGTGACCGGACAACTGCGAGAGTTTAAGGAGGAGCCCACAGAAAAAATGTTGATAACAAAGGTTTTGATGTCATTACCAGATAAATACAAACATTTTGTCAGCGCATGGGAGTCCGTACCAGAGGCACATCAAACTATGAGGGAGCTAACATCACGATTGCTGGTTGAGGAGGAGCGAAGCGGTCCTGTGGAACAGCCTGAGAGTTCAGCGGCGTTTGTAACTCGGAGAAGATTTCATAACAACCAGGAAAAGAGTGACAAGAGTGGCGTTAAATGTTTCGAGTGTGGAAAGGTAGGACATGTAAAGAGTGAGTGCCGAGCAAGAAAGTGTTTCCGATGTGGTAAGCCGGGACATGTATCAACAGACTGTAACCAACGTGTAAAATGCTACAAATGTAATAAGACGGGACATTATGCTAAAGACTGTTCAACTAATAATGATAAAAAGTTACACAACGCATTTCTAGTCCAAGAGCCAGCAATAAAATTTAAACCAGACTTTTTATTAGATTCAGGAGCTACAGATCATATGACATTTAACAAAAATATTTTAACTAATTACAGAGAGATTATTAGTAATGTAACAGTAGGAGACGGGAAAGTGTTAGATGGTAAAGGAATAGGAGAAATTCATTTCATGGCTTTTAATGGTAAAGAGTACATACCATCTGTAATGTATGATGTTTTATATGTTCCTGACATAATGGCAAATTTGTTTTCATACAGTACTGCAATGTCCAAGGGATTTATGACAGTTTCAAATTATAACTATGTAAACTTTTTAATGGAAGGTTCAGCTGTGGCTCGGGCTAAAAGAAATGGTCAATTTTATTTTATGGAATTTGATATTAAAAATAATTCTGATAGAGACAGTGTTGCTCTGATAAGTTTGTCCACATGGCATAGTAGGTTGGCGCATCAAAATTTTGGCCATGTTAAAGAAATATTGAGTCGAAATAGTATAAAATATGACGGGCAGATTGATCAATGTACATCTTGTATACAAGGAAAACAGCATAGATTACCTTTTCCCAACAGTGACAGCCGAGCAAAGAGTCCGGGTGAGCTGGTGCATGCAGACTTATGCGGACAGATGGAGACTAAATCACTAGGTGGGTCCTCTTACTTTCTTTTACTAAAAGATGACTACAGCAGTTACCGGTATGTATACTTTCTTAAAAATAAACATGAAACGAAAGGTAAGATTGAAGAGTTTTTAGAGCAGTTTGAGAATGAGTTTGAGTGTAAGGTGAAGAAGTTTAGGTCAGATGGTGGTGGAGAATTTAAAAGCAAGGAACTGGAAAATATATTCAAAAGGAAAGGGATTATGCATGAAACTACAGTGGCGTACACACCAGAGCAAAATGGTAGGATAGAAAGAGAGATGAGAACGATTGTTGAATCTGCGAGGACGATGATAATAAATGCGAGTGTTAACAAGGAATTGTGGGCTGAGGCAGTTCATAATGCAGTATTCACAATTAATAGAACAGGATGTAGTAGCCAGAAAGGGAAAACACCATATGAGTTGCTATACAAGAAGAATTTTGACATTAAACAACTGAGAACGTTTGGTGAGGAAGTATCCGTTCACATCCCGAAGCAGAGAAGACTAAAGTGGGATCCAAAAGGTAAACTGGGAAGGTTTGTCGGATATGGAACAAATACAAAAGGATATAGAGTTTGGTTTGAAGATGAGGGAGAAGTGAATACATACAGAGATGTTGTTTTTATTCAAAGGACAAGCAGAGGTACAGAGAAGGAAAGAGGAGCAAAGAAAAGGGAGATGAGATGGTGTTCAGAGGATGTAATAGAAGTAGAAGATAAAGATGAAGAGACAGAAGAAGAGGAAAAGGTGATTGAAAATGAAGAAGTGCAGAAGAAAACCAAAGAAGTGGAGAAGAAAAATAAAGAAGTGGAGAAGAATGCCAAAGAAGTGGAGAAGAAAAATAAAGAAGTGGATAGGAAAACTAAAGATGTTGAACAGAAATGTAAAGAGGTGGAGAATGTAGCTGGAGAGGTGGATAGGATAATTAGAGAGGTTGAAAGGATCAATGAAGAAACCCAAGAAGAAGAAGTGGAATCCAATTCAAAGAGTAAAGAAGATCACTTTGAAGAGGAGTATCTTGACGAGGAGTGGTTAAGTGCAAGTGAGGCAGAGTTGGAAGAAGGGGAGAATAGAGAACAGCAGCAGAAAGGACAGGGAAAAAGAAGAATTAAGAAACCAAACTGGATGAAAGATTATGTCTTATTGGCACATGGAGAAGAAGATTTAACTTATAAAAGGGCTATAGAAGGAAATGACGGACAGAAGTGGTCAGAGGCAATAAATAAGGAGTTGGAAGCATTAGAGAAACATGAAACATGGATTGAGACAGACTTACCTGAAGGGAAGAAGACAATAGATAGCAAATGGGTGTTTAAAATAAAGAAGGACGAAGGTAAAGAACTGTACAAGGCAAGGTTGGTGGCACGAGGTTTTAAACAAGAAGATAGACTTGATCATTCAGAGATTTATGCACCTGTTGCAAAGTTACCAACATTCCGTATTTTAATTGCTATTGCCAACAAGTTTGACTTGGAGTTACATCAAATGGATGTGAAGAATGCTTTTTTAAATGGAAGCATAGATGAAGAAGTATACTTAGAAAAGCCAGAAGGAATGAAGAAGGATGGGAAAGTCCTGAAGTTGAGAAAGTCCTTGTACGGACTAAAGAAGTCTCCCAGATACTGGAACGAGAGGTTTGACAAGTTAATGATGCAGGAAGGGTTTATTCGAAGCAAGTGTGATTATTGCTTGTACTATAAGAAGGGAGTGAAGTTCTATGTCCTATTGTATGTCGATGACATCATATTAATATCAGAAAATAAGAAGAAAATTGAAGAGTTGAAGAAGGCATTGAAAGAGAATTTTGAGATGAAAGATATCAAGGGAAAGTATTTAGGTATCAACATAAAGAAGAAAGAGGGAGTAATTGAACTTGATCAAGAGGACTATTTGAGAAAAATTCTACAGGAATACAAGATGGAGGAATGTAAGCCGGTGAGCACACCGATGGATCCAGGACTAATAATTGAGAAGAATGATGAGAAAAATGAAGAATTGACAAAGAGATGTAGGAGAGTAATTGGAAGTCTGATGTATGCTATGTTAGGTACTAGACCTGACATATGCTATGCTTTGAGTTATTTGAGTAGGTTTCAGGAATGTGCAAATGAAGATGTATGGAAGGGTTTAAAACGGATTTTGAGATATTTAAAGGGAACTTTGAGCTTAAAGTTGAACTACAGAAAAGGAGAGGACATTCCATTAATTGGATATACTGATGCAGATTGGGCGGGAGACCATGAAGACCGGAAGTCGACGTCAGGTTACATAATGAAGGTATATGGTTGTTTAGTTTCATGGTCGTCGAGTAAGCAGCAATGTGTGGCGTTGTCTTCAACCGAGGCTGAGTATGTGGCTCTAGCTAAGGGTATTTCAGAGGGGTGTTGGATTAAGAATTTACTTACAGAAATTAATTTGAAGTGTACTAATTTTGTAATGTTTGAAGACAATCAATCAGCCATTCATATTGCTAAAAATCCAGAGCATCATAAAAGACTAAAGCATATTGATTTAAAGTATCATTTTATAAGAAGTAAAGTTCAAGAGAATATTGTTATTTTGAAATATGTTGAAAGTGAGAAGCAGCCTGCAGACATATGTACTAAAGCATTATGTAAAGCAAAATTTGAGAATCATAGAAACATGTTATTTTGATTACTAAGGATTTAAAATTGTTTAGAGTCAGCAAGTTTGTTTTAATTTTAATTTAAAGAGTTGTGATGAGTAGAGTCAAAAATAAATGTTATAAAGTTTTGTTATAGTAGAGCTGTGTAGTATTATGTTTTAGTGATGTAACATTGAGGAAGGGTGTTGGAGAAGGAGATGCAATGTCACATCACTAGTCGTTAATGTGTCCCATTACTATTGATGGTCTTTTGTTTTTTCTCTTCTCTCTTGTGCTTTTTGTTTTCTTATGGCGGCGTAGTTTTTCTATCTAAATAAAATATTTACGCTCTATTCTCGATGTTCCTTTCATCTGACCCTTAGCCTTTATCTATTAAGTACCCCCAGCGTTCGACACACTGGGGACTCCATTCTTGCGACTGTTCGGCAAGGGGGCCGGGCAAACAGGCAGTGGCGTCGGCTTTCGCGGTGTGCTGTGTATTTGTTAGGAACATATAAACGGCAGAATAGGTTGTGCAAGTCCGGACAATTAATGCGTCCACGAAGGGTCTTACAGGCAACGATGAGCTGATCAAGGCCCCTTCTTACCTCCAGTGAGTTAAAGCCTAATGTACCTAACAGGTAGTTTGTGGGGTACATGAATGGGTATACTTGGTACAGTTTTTTAAATAGAAATCGAAGAAATGTCTTCTGCACTTTTTCAAGCATCAGTATCTGACCAGCCACATAGGGACACCAGATACAAGAACTGGCCTCCAGCTTACACCTAACCAAAGAGGTATACAGAAGCACTATAACATGGGGGGTCCGGAAGTCGCGAACATTCCGCAACACGAATCCCAAGCGTCTATAGGACTCTCTAGCCAGGGTGGATATATGATCACTAAATGTTAGGCCGCGATCGAAGGTTACTCCGAGATCCCTCACGCTAACAACCCTAGTGATTTCGTCATCGTAAAGTTTGTACTTATGATCTATTAGTCGCAAACGGCGGCTAAAGGTCATTACAAAACATTTACTGGTGTTAAAAAATAATTTGTTGTTAATACTCCATTGACTAACAGCGTCTATGTCTGCTTGTAGGAGGTCACGATCCTCATCCGCCTCCACTTCCATGATCAATTTGAGATCATCCGCATACAAGAGGCATTTGGCTGATTTCACAGTACTTTTATTGGCACAGGCGTTGTAATTATCTGTGCTTCTATACATAATAATCTATGGGCAAAACGTCAAAACTTGTAAACCAAACGTTGCGTTGACCAAACGTGTAAGTGATTGTGACCGATTGTGATGTGATTATTTCTATATATATTTTAAGTACCATCTGGCCAGTAAACTACAAATCTATTAATGAAAGTACATAACAAATTCTGATTCTTAAATTCTTAATCTAGTGTTAAAACGCCTGTACAATGGCTTCGCAAGCGTTAGCGTCCCTAACTGAAACTTACACAGATTCAGAAGGTGAAGAAGATATGGAAGATCCCACGCCAGAAAAAGAAGACGTTAGAGAAGCTCATTCTGTGCCTACGAGTCCTAAGAAGGTGGAGGAAAGTAAACAACCTGCTTCAACCCCCGCCTCTCCAAAGAGGAGGTTAGTATCATATGTGGACGATACGATAGTATCGGACGAAGAGCCCTTATCGCCGAGGCCTGAGAATCAAGATGATATGCGCCGACTATCGATGGAAACTGACACGGACGAAGCTATCCCGCGCTCAGATCCTGACGACTCTGAGGATGGTATCACCATACCCGCAGAACCATCTGGCAAGTGCCCCAAAGAACTACAAGAAACAATTGCTAAGTTTTATAGCCGTATGTTAAATGAAGGACTAGACATGAATAGGATAATACAAGATAAGAAAAATTTCAGAAACCCAAGCATTTATGAAAAGCTTATTCAGTTTTGTGATATCAATGAATTAGATACAAATTATCCACCAGAAATTTACGATCCTCTAAAATGGGGAAGAGAATCGTATTATGACGAATTATCCCGGGTACAGAAGTTAGAAATGGATAGGCGGGAAAAGGAAAAGAAAGAAAAGTTAGCTAAGATAGATTTTATTACAGGAGTGGCTAAGAAAACTGATGATGATGATGAAAAGAAAAGGAAATCTAAATGGGACCAGGCCGCTCCCAATGTGTCTAACAAACCAACAATCAAACAACCTGGCCTGGTACAGCAACCGCTCACAAGTAATGTTACAGGGACGAAGGGCACTATTATTTCTGCTTTTGGCTCTTTGCCCAAGAAACAAAAACTATGACTGTGATATGGGGTTCATAAATTATGAACTCAAGAGACAAGAAAATGAAAGCTGGTTTTGAATGATGTCTCAATTACGATGTAAGGTATACTATACCCATTTCACTAAACTGTTATGTCTTTCCAACTACTCTTATGTATAATGTTTAACTTAAAACTTAGGTGTATGAATGTATAAATGTAAAATAAACATGTAATTAGATATATTTTAAGGTTTCATTTACACTTAAATCACTTCCTTGACAATTTGCGAAGATTTTTGAAGGTAACAAACTTATCTATTAAAATAAAATGGTTGAACAGATCTGGCTGAAATTTGGAAAAGAGATAAATTATAATATTCAGGAATAACTTAGGTTACTTTTCATTCTTGGAGTAAACCATGGCTTGTGAGAGTGGGGCCAGAATTCCTCCTGGGTGGATGATCTCAGTGTTGGTACCAGTTGCACCCAAAGCTTATACTTTGAAGTAGTCTCTCTGTCAGTCTGCTCCTGTATCTCTTGATGCTCCAACAAGAGTTAGACGTCAGACACCTCCCAACTGCAATGGTATAGCCAGCACCAGAACTTTGTCCATTAAGGAGCTGATGATACTGGCCCTTTGCCAAGCGAATTGTCTTTCTAAATTCTTATCTGCCATCAGGAGACAACTGTGATCGAGTTGTAGGATATTGTGGTGTTGAACCTCCAGGCTTCACTTAATAGAGAACCTCAAATAAATATGAGTTTTTATGTTGAACATTTATTTATTCTGATATTATTTATAGGGAGCTTATATGTAAGAATAGAAACAAGTGGCTGGCTGTTGTCTGTGCCCAACCTGAAGAGAAATAGGCATATTATTATGTATTATTTGTAAGTAGTCCGGCGGGTAGCCCTGTATCTCGGTCCGACTCTCTCTATGTCACCAGCAGCAAGTCTTGTGGCCAAAATCCTTAGAGGCACTGGTGGAATTCTGTTCAATTCGGTAGTTACATCGCTAAATGCCCATCGGATGTAGCACTCCATGCGGATATGGTCTAGAAATAATAAAATATGTTTAAAAGGTTAGGCTCAGGGTTAGCCAGGGTGCAAAGGAAATCCTTTATTGGGTCACATTACACCTTATGCGGCGAGAATGAGAACCGAGATAGCGGCGTGCGGTTTAGGTTGGTGCGAGTCGGATATAACGTGGGGATCCCCGCATGAACCAAAACGAACTTTACGTGCCTAAAATCCCCACGGACTGTACCCCAGTAAGAGCCTTGGCGGGACGGTGTTATGTCGGACTCGGACTGACTAAAAGGCACTCCGTATGTAGGTCGTAGGTTGTCGGAGGTGAGGTTGGCAGAGACGAATCTCTCACACATTCAGAATCATTATTTATGGCTAACTACGTATTAATCCGTCCACCTATAGCGGGGTCAACGATGGCGAACGCTCGCTTGACATTCTCCACGGAGACGGTCTTGTGGGCCGCGTGCTTGCCGCCGAGCTCGCCGACCACCTCCCTGATGTACTTGTCCTGAGCCATCTGTCGCTGGCGGTACAGCTCGCGGGCGAACTCCACGCGGTCGAAGCCTTCCTCGTTCTGGAAGTGGAACATAAACAGATTTAAGAGATTAGTTTTTAAGTAAAGTAGAAAGCACAGCGCGACCCAAGGTAATAGCTAGGGTTGCCAACCGTACTATAATATATGTTATTGTACTGTATTTCAGGGCTACGCACTATATATATACTGTTGAAGAAACATATAGTACGCGGAAATACACTATTTTAGTGCAATAGATCAATGTTGCGGAGTCACGCGTAAAAATAGAGGAAGTAGTTGTTCGTATTTTCGCCATTTCACGGAATCATTGTTTTCCAGAACATAAAACCGAACACTCCCTTGTCATAATTTGCTCCTATTTCAAAAAAGGCATCCTGTTTAAATGAAAGAAAACTTAGCACGTCTTGACATTATTGAAGGAAAAGTGGCGGCCGCCTTCCTCCGCGTTCACGCGATTTACTATACTCTTGCTTGTCTTGTTACCTTTGTGCGATCGTTTTGGATTTCCTTTATTTTATTGAGATTGTGGAGTACCGACTGTTTTAGTAGTTTCAGTCCTAAATTAATTACATAGTTCCTACTAAAATACTGTACTTTTTTGAAGCGTACTATGTTTTTAAAGCTTTTTCCTAAAAATACTATATTTGAACCAAAAACTGTTGGCAACCCTAGTAATAGAACAGTCTAAAAATAATAGTTTACGTATGTTATGGGTTCAAGAATGCGGATATAGGTACACACCCAGATTTTTTTTTCTTATAGAAACATACACATTGCGTATACAGTAGAAATTCTCAGACTAATGCAGTAATGCATAAGTACATGAATTTGCATCTAAACAGATAAGAACTGGTAGTTACAGTACAAATACTCTTTCCTGCAGTCAAACTGTTAGAACAGTTTTGCAGGCTTTTTGTCAACATCATAGAATATTTAATTGTATGATAAATTTAAAAAAAAAAATTGCGCTGAGCGGAAATCGAACCTCCAACACGTAGCAGTCGAACGAGTCGAGCTTTTGTCAAATTAAGTTTTTTTTTACTAATACAACTTTGAAGTCATGTCTATTAGTTAGCTAAGCTAAACCTAGACCACTTGAAGTCTCCGCAATCGGACTTTATTCCTAATCCGATATGAGACCGAATCTGTTAACCTTGAACGAAATCGCAGACAGAAATCCTCTGTCCCATTTTTTTTATGCCACTTAGGTGGCCGACAAGCACACGGCCCACCTGATGGGAAGTGGTTACCGTGGCCTATGGACGTTTGCAACACCAGGGGCGTCACAATCGTGCTACCGACCCTGTAGATACCTTCTAATACCCTTCTTGAAGAACCCCATATTGTAGTCGCTTGGGAAAACCACGGCAGAAAGTTCATTCCACAACCTGAGCGTGCGTGGGTGGGATGAAGTTCCTAGTTCCACTTGCTGGCCTTGCTTATAAAGGTAACACAAACCTCCTGAAATAATTTGTCCAAATTGATTTCGTTGCTGTTAATCTTCAATTTTAGCTGTTTGCGCACCACGTCCATCATATTCTTGATATCCACTTCACTTTTCAGTGGAAATACGGACTTTGATATTTTTTCGAATTCGTCAATCAATATATTCTGTAACAAATGTTTATGAATAAAAGGTTACCTATATTTAAGGAGATTTAAAAGCAATTAGTATCCTAACTTTCCCTATCGATTTAGATTGGAAAAAGTGAAATGCCAAACTTGTGAACAATCCCTTACAGGCGGCAGGCGGAATGCTCTGCTGTACAATTCTCTAAGCACACAGCGTCGAGCACAGCGCTGCGACAACCTTCATAAAGATTGTGATTGGTCGGACTGAGTGACGTCACTGGAGATCGACCAATGACGATATCTAGCAAAGCTGTCACAGAACAGTGCTCGACGCTATGCTTAGAGACTTGCACAGCTGAACAACTGAGCTACATGAACGCGTCTAGAGTAGGCATTCGAAATTCTCCTATACAACTATCTTAGGTCTATGGTAGAGCCTTCTATCGATTTCTTACGAACTAACTACGAATCTAAACAGATAAGAACTGGTAGGTTAAAAATATGGTCAACTAGCTTTTGCCCGCGGCTTCCCTGGTGGA
Source organism: Eilema caniola (assembly GCA_949126895.1). Classification (NCBI taxonomy): domain Eukaryota; kingdom Metazoa; phylum Arthropoda; class Insecta; order Lepidoptera; family Erebidae; genus Eilema; species Eilema caniola. Next base: position 380,984 of record OX421478.1, read on the forward strand.
TGTAGGTTATCGCGACCAAACATAGCCTACCTATGTCCTTTCCTAAGGTCTATAACAAATTTCATTAAAATCGGTTCAGTGGTTTAGGCATGACAGCGTAACATACAGACAGGACACGACGGTATTTCTGTCCAATTGAGCAGTCCGACAGTCCTGACAGTAGGTAGCCAACAAAGAATAATAATCCTGACAGTAGGTATCCAACAAAGAATAAAATCGTACCTACCTCTTTATCCTTACTGTGTTTGTACAGTTGGTCCTTAAGCAGTTGCCACTGGTTGCGGTGTCCCCAGTAGATGTGCTCGCTGAGGTGGCCGTGCAGAACCCCCCAGAACAGTTTGACCTGCGGCTCATCGAGCATCTGCTCCGCTCCGGCACACAGGTTGTAAGCCCATTCTGCGCGCACTGACGGTTGCTGGTATCTATGATATGAATAATGATAATTCACCTACATTCTACACTTAGTTTTAAAAGTTTTGGCTAGATAAGAATAATAGTCACATCACAGACATTATCATTACTTTTTATACTTTAACCACCTAGAGTTAAGGTCTAAAATTAAATGAATGAGAGTTCAGTACATTTTACTAGATACATTAAATTTAGACTTTACCATTTATTAATTTTATTATTTAATGGTATTTTTGCAGTGTCAGGTATGACTGGTTCTGCTATAACATGAAATTAGCAAAATCGGGGCCCTTCTGAAAAGGAGTAAATTTCCAGAAGCCAGAGCAGTGTGAGCAGTTTAATAATTTTATTAATTAACTTAAACAATTACCTATCTTCAAAATACTTGGTGACATAGTCCTGCATGGATATATCCTGGATGTGGTTAACCTTGCCCAGCCAGATGTCATTGATAATCACGCTAACTTCGCGCCGGGAAAGACGCAGGTTGCGTACCTTGCCTTCGTACCTCAAGTACGGAGGAATTACTGGATCCATACCCTATATAAAATCATAGTAAGTATTATGGTTCAACCAGAAAATAGACAGCCAAGAAGCTCATACCTAACTTAGATTAGAAAATCATACCAGTCCATCGAAGTGCTCTAAGTTATCACCTTCCGCTGCTGGACCCAGTTCCTTTAACAGCACCCTCAGTATGTCTCGTGATGATAGATTTCTGGCTAATTGCCGCCACCTGGATGGTATTTATAAGAATCTGTAAAACTCACAGTACATATTTAAATCAAATATGCGGTATAACAGTCAAATCTGCCACAGTTCTTACCTTGCATTGACAAAAGTGTGGTGCAGTGGCGATTGGTAACGTTTTCTGATAGGACGCTGAAACTTGGCATGTACCTACCTAAGTGTAGATTTGTAATTACATTTCTGGTCCCCTAGTCACAATGCATGAATAATTTCTTGAAAGAGAAGAAGGCTACGCCCTCTGAGCAGTTGTTATTCTAATCGTACCTATTGTAGTAAATATTTGTGGTTCAATGCAAAGTGCAAGATGTACCTAACCCTATAGCAATGTTGATAATCATGAGTTTCTAACTGGTAGGTACCCACCGGTCTCGTCCGCCTCCAATGAAGTCTGCACAAAGTTCCCACTGCGGTCGCGGAGTACCGGCGCGCTCCAGTTCGCTGCACCGCTCCTTAGTGTCCACCAGCTCCTCTTCAATAGATGTCTTTGATGCTGTACGGAGCGAAAATACTTAGTTGCATTATTAATCAAACAATCCGCCTATTGGGCCATTTCTCTTGATCCTCCGCCTTCCACATCTAGATTGTCCCAGTAGTCCAGTTGTAGTAATTAACTAGATATAGCTATTTTTACCTATGGCAGATATTATGGACCTAAGAGAGAGGTCGTCGGCCTTGTGGCGGGAAAACCATGTCTCTGTCGCCGCCAACTAGCTTAATTAGCCGTTCAATTAAGTGCCTAGGCAGTTAACTAAACGGCGCCATTCAATTTACGGCCTGAATGATGTTAGAAAAATTACTTATTTATGCATGGTTATAAAAAAAATAATCACGAAGGCCTAATGCGGGAGCTACGCTTAGCCTTCTAACCTAACCTAACCAAGTCGGATTGTGCAGCTATCATAATAAACCTATCACAAATTTTCTGTGAATACACCTCTGTCTACCCCTCGGGGATTTACATGTGAAAGTATATGTATGTATGTAATTTTCTATCTTATTTCAAAGTAGTGCCCCATCTTAATTACGATTGGCCTAAGCATTAGCCAGCCAGGTTACTAAATGATGTAATTAACGAGATAGCTGAATATCGTTCAGGCCGTTAATTGAATGGCGCCGTTTAGTTAACTGCCCAGGCAGTTAATTGGACGGCTGATTAAGCTACTTAGCGGTGGAGACATCTCCACGGAGGACAGAATATTATTCCTTTTCCTTCTCCATGTATGTCTCTCTAGGTAGCTCCTACAATAACTAAAGTTTACAAACCGAAAGTCCGTTTATTATTCTCTGTAAGAGCTTCAAATTCTTGTTTCAATGAGTCAAACGATTTGACGAGGCCGAAGTACTTCGCCTCTAGGGCGTCGTGCTCACGCCTGGGGACTGCATCTTCGTATTCATCGGTCTTCTTCTTTAAATCGGTTTGCGTTATTGTTAGCTGCTCCCTATAAATAAATTTCTATCAGTACCTATTCATGAGCAGATAATCTAAGGAGCTGTCTAAGTAGTTCTTAGGTTATCTTTTTTACTTACCATATTGCTATAGGTGGTACTTAGATGGTAATGTTAAACGCGTTTAATATATTTGATAATTGCAATACACACATACACGCCTGTAAATCCTTGAAGTAGTAGGAGTAGAGACAGAACGGGCTCAACCCACATTATAGGGAAAATCGGCGAGGTGAATTAGTAGTTATTAACCTATCGAAAGAGTCGACATTCTCTCTGTGCGGGATTGATACCGGTGACAACCTCAATATATATACTGTGGTTCCTTAACTAAATTCAACTCACACAGTCACACATATGAAGTAACGGGTACAAATCGAATAGCTACATACCGGCATCTATCTAGCGCTATCCTCAGTACTACAGGGTCGCCGTAAGCCTCGTCCACCTGGTACGAGCTGCCGTCCAGCTCCTTGATCTTCATGTGCAGCGCCAGGTTCTCGAAGTACAGCGTGTAGCGAGCGTCTCGCTCGCGCATCAGAGATAGGTAGTCGGAGAAATTGTCATCGGACAGCTTGGGAAATTGTAATATTAGACTGAGATTTTTTGCCTTATTTCCGTGGCTTTTGAATATGTAGCTTATTTTTTTTTATCTACCAACTGCCATTACAGGTTGCCCCAATGCGGCAGATAGCAACTCATACAATACAATTCATAGAAAACAATTCATACAATACAATTAAAACAATAAAAACTCATACCAAATATAATACATTATTTTATAAATTAGTTACAACTAATAATATAAAATGATGCCCTTGTGAACTCACTTAGAGAACCCGTAAAATAGGTTTTATTATGTACCCCGTCTGATGGTAAGCTGGGAGGGTAAATGGTCGACATAACAAATTTTCTGAGTAGCTACTGAGAATAGGCCAAGCATGCAACTCACTATTTCGTATTAGGTTTTGGTCGAGGCATGTAATCTGACTTAGGTCAATGGTATAGTGAGTTGTATTCCTGGCCTATCCACGGCCTGATGGAAAGTGGCTACCGTGGCCTAAGGGCGTGTGCAATACCAGGGGAGTGACACTCGTGTTGCCGACCCAGTAAGTAAGAACAGAGAAATTCTGCGCCGTCGGTGCAGAAGACAAAGCAGGACAAGACTGTCTCCCCAGTGCCCTCTGGCTGCTTTATGAGCTACTAGCTTTTGCCCGCGGCTCCGCCCGCGTGGATGTCGGTTATCGCGACCAAACAAAGCTATGTCTTTTCTCAAGGTCTAATCTACCGCTACACCAAATTTCATTAAAATCGGTTCAGTGGTTTAGGCGTGAAAGCGTGACAGACAGACAGAGTTACTTTCGCATTTATAATATTAGTATGGATTAATGTATAACTACGGAGTTCAGGCATGCAGGTTGTGAATGGCTAAACTGTAGAGTTTGCGATGTAGGTAATCAGAATATTTCTGCATAGTGCGAAATATATAATTAAGTAGGTAGGTACATTAAACTGATGGATGAATGGATATGAACACAAACGTCTACTGTGAGTCTGTGAGTTCATAGGCCAAGTACGAAAATGTAAAGTATATCTACCTACTGAAGACCCACAATACATAAACGATATTGATACCTAACTGTACACACCATGCTCTTGTTACCTTGTACAGTACCTAATATAATCACGTTGACAAGTTGTAGCTCATACAATGTTTTCTTTTTCATATACTCACGCCTATATATACCTACTGAAAAGGGTAGGTAGAGGTGTATTAACTCGTCATCTCGTCATACATGTTCTCAGAGTGTTGCTAGGGATAAAATCATAACGGAGAAACTCAATGACACTGGCCGTCCCGGGAATTGAACCTGTCTTCGTGCATAGCAGTCGCACTCGCTAACTCGCTACTGATGCGCCCTCCAGGCCAAAGGCACAGAATAACTTACTGATTTAATGACCTGACTACATAAATGGCCGTAGTACCTATAAGTTCGTTACTAATCCCCACATAATGTATATCATATAAACTTGCGTATCATGACGCTTTTTGTAAAATAGTCTGAAAAATTTATGTTTTTAATGACAGTTAAATACACGTTAACACTTCCATACACCACAACACAACACAACATTCAACAAATTTTAGGAAACAATACAACTTCTTCCTTTTTGTAGTCGGTTAAAAAGAGCCTTATATTCAAGGTAATAAAAGTAATTCAGTCCTTAAGCCAATAAAACCAGCATTTCTATTAAATATCATAAAGCGGTAGGTAGATGGAGTAATCGTTAAAATAATTTCAACTTGCATCTGCGTATTGCATCAAGTATTTATATCAGTGACGCAATCACTGGACGCAATTAAATGTCCGTATCGGTGCACTCGTTATGATTGTGATATGGATGCAAACGGCACACTCGTTGTTGCTCAATGATTGTAAAGTAACCGGCATATATCTTGACCCAAGTTATGTCACTAAATATATAGGTACCTAGGTACTGCACGTTTGCCCAGTGGGTACGCATTTTTGGGTTTTGAAGATATCAGCGAGTGCTCCAGCGGCGGAGTTCAAATCCATCTTAGATTAGGTATATCAAACCAATACACGCTTGGGCTTTGTTTTCTTTCGCGATTTGGGGTCAAAATATACGCCGCTGTTGGCCGGTTGAGAATTCAGAAACAGCATTATTACTGGCCTAGCCAAATGCAGCAGTATCTGTCAGATCCTATTCTTGTGGATTGTGGCGAAAATCTTACATCTGACCGATTACGGACCTATTGTTGCAAATGTTGCAATCTCCATTCTATGAAATAGTTTGGCTATTTTCTTTCGGGAGCGACTGCCGTTTAAACAACCTGCTGGTTGACAGCAAAGGAATTGTGCGTTTTCTTTTCAATAAATAATAAATATCCCACAACATTTTACACAACGCTATATAGACCATGGTATCATAGCTTAACTAGCTTGTGTTATGGAATCTAGAATGCGGATAAACATACTTTGATACCTACTTCTTTTTTTGTAAATACATACATATTATACATAGAAACACCCAGGCCAATGCAAATATAGGTACATAGATATTCATGCACATAAATATTTGCACTGAGCGGGGATCGAGCCCGCGCCTGCTGCGTAGCGCCCACGTTCACTTCCACCACGCCACCTTGTATAAGTAAGATAGCAAACTAGCACACGGTATACTAAGCATGCCTGATGGTAAGCTGTTACTGTGATCTATGAACGAACGCACAACGTGTCGCTGTCTAGCGGAATTTCTGTTCATGCGGTCCTTTTTTCGTTCGGTAAGCCCCGCGGATACCACCCCCGTGGACCATCGGGGAGGTAATGTGCAACTCGGACCGACTCCGCGCTACATTACAGGGCCATTCCTGCCTCGGTTGGAATTAGCCGAACGCGGCAGCATCTCCGTTCGAGTGGAGGTTCTAGACCAAGCATCCCTGTATATGTGGTATCTACCTAATAAATCGGTCTTCAATGTAAATAGTACGTAACCTCCACTTTGGTATGAAGACACTTCATACCAAAGTGGAGGTTACGTACTATTTTTTTTTTATTTATACCACTGAGGTGGCAGCCAAGTACACGGCCTGATGAAAGTGGTGTCCTATGGGCGTGTGCAATACCAGGGGTGTCACACTCGTGCTGCCGGTTCTGTAAACAAAGAGTTTTTGTGCCCTCAGCGTAGAAGATAAAGCAGGAATAGCAGGCCTTTGGTCTTCCCACTAACAGCACAAAAACTCTCCAGTGAGCTCTGGCTACCCTACTCACCGCTGAAAACACAACACGAGGTATTCCGTTGAGCGGAGGTACTTCCCCAGTCGGACTACTTTGGACGGAAATACTGTTGTGTCATACCTCCTTTGTTAGGAAGTTGTGCCTAGCTATAGTAGCGCGGTGTAGCAGGGGACGAGGTGAAGAAAGAGATAGAAAGAGCATGAGTCGAGAGCGAGCGAGATTCCGCCTCGCTTTGAGCGTTAGCGGCGGCGGCGGACTGACCAAATCTGAGGGTCGCGCGGTACTGCGGTAATGGTCGGCCTTTAGTGTTCTCTGTCTACCCTTAAACGCCAGTAACAACAACGTTTAGAGGTTCAATGGTGAAGGTGAAATGCTACAATTAAAGCTTGACAGTCACAAGTACACAGAGCCCAACCCTACCGTACCCACCTTTCCCATTTCTTTTTTCAATTTAGAAATTTCGAATGTTAACTTAAGATTTTCCTCCCTTAGGTCTTCATTATCTTTCAACAATTTTTTAGTCTTGTCATCTCTTTGTTTCTTTTTTGCTGATATACCAAATACTCTCTGTAACATATCAATGTTGGACCTTTATTTTACTACCTACTAGCGACCTGCCCTGGCTTCGCACGGGTGGCAAAACCTTTTTAAAAATTCAATATCGCCTATGTTACTCACGAAGAATGTAGCTTTCTAATAGAGAAAGAATTTTTAAAATCGGCCCAGAATCGATTAAGATTTTTCCTATCTTAATCGATTTGAAAAGTTAGCATAGTAAATGCTTCAAAATTTCATTCAATTATTTGGGCGGAGTCATCGAAAAACAATGTTTAAAAATGATTGCAAGTATTGCAACATCATTCATTGTTGCCGATAGTTCGTACGAATGTCGATAGATGGCTCCCACCGTCGCCCTAAGACGGTAGTAGGAGAATTTGGATAGCTTCGGGCGTGGCTCGGTGGTCAGAGCATTCCCCCTGTAAAGGAAAGATCGCGGGTTCGAATCCCGCCTAAGCGGTTCACTTTTTCCTATCTTAATCGATTTGAAAAGTTAGCCTAGTCAATGCTTCAAAATTTCATTCAATCGGCCCAAAAGTTTCCGAGCCCACTTATTACAAACAAACTTACAAATATTTCCTTTTTATAATATAAGTATAGATATATATAGACTACTATGTTCACTGATGCCTGGCCACTGTAAGGCCGTCTGCTGTATTGTGCGTGTGTACAAAAGTCCTGCAAAGTCCTGAGTGACACGCACTTCGCAGCGCAGCGGACCACCTAATTGAGTGACAAATTAGTAGTAAGATGGGTCCTTCACACCACTGGTGGCACTGGCCTATAGTCTGTATAATATATTTCCTTACAGTTTCCATCTTTATTTTTTATATAAATGAGTTACAAATTTGTTCACAAGCTATGGATTCTGTGAAGGAAAACTTGTAATTCTACCAAAGGCATACTGATTATGAAACATGAAATTCTACGCCTGTTATGGTAGAATATGTATGACATTAAGACCTTGGTGTACCATATTCTTAGAAATAAATAAATTTATTCATTCATAATGAATTAGTACAGTTTATAGAGTTGTCTGAAATAATATTGATTTGTTTCATAACATTTTCATTTATTGCTATTGAGTTAAACAATATAAAGATAAGAAATTTTTCTATAAGCTACATCATCCTCATACAGTATGTAAGTTAGATATTCATGGAGACTCAATTAGTAACTGGTTCAAAATATTTATTAGATGGTTCCCTTAATAGACAATAAAGTTAGGAGATTAGATAATAACATACATTAACACAATTAATAATAAGATTTATATTTATTAATAAATCAAACTAATATTACTTCAACCGATGAACTAATAAACTGATAAACTAATTTTCTTATGTACTAATTAATATTAGTTATTCTGTTCTCTTATTTTCTAACCATAGTTCAACTTGCTCCTTAATTTGAGATACATCTGCATCCGACGTCCTACAACAGCTACCAATGTACCTGACTCCTAGATCTAACCAGCCCAGTACAAATTTAGCCAGGGGCTCACACTTTTCTCTCCCAACCCATCCCATGTCAGCCTTATACTGCTCTCCTGAGTTAGGGTATGTAACAAAAGGAATAATTGACTGCCTATCATCATTGATACCCTTAAATAAATTAGCTACTATTTTAGGTGGGCAGCAGTTCACTCCGAGTGCGACAAGCTGATCAGGATTCATTTCCCAACACTTTTCTACAACAGTCTTGAAATCCTCTCCGTTAACTAGAGAATTTTCATTTTGACAGCTAAAGGAAAGCCACCCCTTCATCTGTGGGTACTCCTTCAGCATATCTACAAGAACTTCAGCTTCCTTTAGGCAAGGGATTGTTTCAAATGCTAGAAGATCAACTCCTGCTGCAACTAAAGTTTTGATCCTGGGGGCGTGCCATTCTCTTATCACCTCAGTGCTCACTTTATCTGCATAGCTACCGTCGTACTCCGAGCCGTCGTGGAGACATGCGCCGTAAGGGCCAACAGAACCAGCGATTTGAATATTACGAACCGGTTTATTACCTTTCTTACATTCGTCAGAGTAAACTGCACGTGCGCGCTTGGCCAGCTCCACTGCGCGAGTTATAAGAGCATAACCTTCTTCAGGTGTAACGCCAAGATGTTTGACAAACCCTCCCACAGAAGCCTGATAGGTGTTAGTTTCAATCACATCTGAACCGGCTCGTAGGAAGTCAAGATGTGTTTCAAAAACACCGTTGGGATTGGTTTGAAGGAACTTGGAACACCAGAGGGGGTCGCCGTCGGGAGTGGTTCCCACATGACGCGATAATTGGCCAGAAAAACCTGCATCTAGAACTAATATGGTCGGTGTTTCACCGGAGGACAACATTCCTTCGAAGTAAAATAGTAGGATGCGTAGGACGTGACAAAATTGATACTGAAGTAATTAAAATTGCTAAATTGAACCAAAGCAAGTACAAACAAAATAAATGTAAGTCTACGGTGAGCGACAATTGCACGACTGGTTCAGCAGGGCGCTAAATGTAAAGAAACAGTAACCATACCTATTTTACATTTATTTGTAGCATAACAAGTACCTATGAAACCATTGAAAAAATCATAACAATGCCAAAGATAACAAATGTCAAAAGTGTCAAAACAAAATAACCTTTTTAACACCCAGATATGATTCAAAGCTTATTTAGCTATTAAAAATAAAAATGCGTTCCATTATTATACATTGTAAATTGAATGTAACATAATTTAATGAAATATTAAAAATAATTAGGGCACTATTACATAGTGATCGTAAGCTTGTTCCCCTCCTTTGGTTTGTCCGCATTTATGGGCACGACTGCGACCTAAACCTGAAAGGAAAACCAACACCAGGCCCTTTAGAAAACCTACGTGCTGCGTGCACAGCCAACATAAGAAGTTTTTTTTTAATGCCACTTAGGTGGCAGACAAGCACACGGCCCACCTGATGGGAAGTGGTTACCGTGGCCTTTGGACGTTTGCAACACCAGGGGCATCTCAATCGTGCTACCGACCCTATAACTAGATAAGAGACTTTCATTTACTTTCATTCACTTGGCTTGGAATATTACATTTATTATACTTACGTCTTGGGTGACAAATTGCGATATACGTTCATCTCGAATTTGTATTGAACATTCATATGCTTCTTTGATGTCATTTAGAATTTTGGAATAAGTTATAGACCCTGTTATCAATCTTTTAAAAGCTTCTTGATAGATCTGTTAAATATTAACTGTTTAAGCTACAAGATATTGGTATACGATAAGAAGAGAATCAGTTGCCTGACCTCTCAGAAATATTGAGAAGAAGTAAGCAATAGGAGTAGTAGTGATTGTCTTTAGCATTATTTAATTTTATGATACTTGAAACGCATTTATAAAGAGTACATCTCTTTATAAATGCGTTGTAGGGGTTATGTCACTTGTGTATCATTTTCAGGTGTCCAGGCTTACCTCTAAAATTTCATCACGGTATAACTGTTGTGCCTCCAGTAACTCAGTATCAGTTTTCTTTACGCTTACTAGTTTTTCTAAAACCTCTTTCTCAATGTCTTTTACAAATTTTGGCACGCTGGTCATATTTACAGAATGAGAAAATTGATTTTCATACATAATATAATGAAGCTAAAAGTGATAATCCTGTTTTATCTCTGAAGTGGTTTGTTGTTGTGACGACCCTATCTTGTTAAAACTATTTAAAAATGATTTTGACTTGTTGTTATTAATGTGCACGATTTAACTTATCGAACTATATTATTAATATGGTATTAACAGTTACTTTAACTCTTTATACCTATTCATTTTAAAATTTTATAGCAAGACCAACGAAAGACAACTGTGTTTTCGGTTTGTTGTCTTTGGTTTTAGGTTTTTACGAAAAGAAAAATTGGTTTTTACGGTTTTGTTCATGGTAGAAAATACTATATCTGTGGTAGTTTACACTAGTGCTGCCCCCACGCGATAGCTTTGAAAACGTTTGATGTTACTATTATATACTCTTTGGATGTTACCGTGACGTCACTGACATTACATGAAATTACAGAAATTAGAAATGGCTGCGATAGGTAGTGGACGGGGAACGATGGATTCCCAAAACCAAGTGCAAAGTGACACAGTAGATCGTTTAAAATTGCTATATCCTAATGTGAATGAAGAAGAAACACCGTTACCAAGATCATGGAGCACTAAGGACAAATTCAGCTACATCGGGTTGTCACAAAATAATCTACGAGTCCATTACAAAGGTAAGAACTTTGAAGGTTTGTTTATGGATTACCAATTTGCTAAACTCTTCGTCAATTCAATCTAGAGTAATTCTAATGTAGTTGACTTGAGTTTTACGTAGTTTTATCTAATTTGTAAGGCGTCTGACGTGTCATAACAGCCCATACTGCGACGACGAGCGTTGTAGCAGTCAAACAAAGAAATCAGCTGATCGCATATTTTGTAACAACACTCGGAAATAAAATGATGGCATGGCTTATCAACCCCAAAATCAATTTACAGAAATGATTCTGTGCTTGTTTTTGTTAATGTCTGTTATATCTAATAATAAAACACGTGTGGTATTTCGCAAGGTCTCCTCCTGTTAAAATGGCAGACAAATGATATGAAACTTATTAGCAATATTTTTTATTTTAATTAAATACCTCAGTGTCAGTTTCCACATTTTTACAGTATTTAATAACTTCTATTAGTAGTAATGTAAATATTATTATTAGTAAGTGGCTTTTTTGTAGCATATCGTATCATTAGGAGTATTTGTTTTCTCTAGTCTAGTCTTTAATGACTTTTATTATCTTTGCCTATGGCGTTAAGTTGCAACTTAACATAGCAACAAATTACATTATTGTTGAGGCTGCAATGAACATAAATTGTCATTCAATTATTGCACATGGTTTTCTACAGTAAACTGTAAATGGCAATTTTATATCTTTTGTTATCTTGTAGGTACTCCGATCGGAATCCTCAAATACACTATGAAGGACTCCGATAGGGCCACCTACAAGTTTTAAACAATAATGATACTATTCCAGTTTCCAGGCTACTTACCATATGTAGTTTTAAGTGTCTGATATGCAATCACTCAAAACAACATGGTAATTTTTCCAATAACTCTTAATACTAATATTAGGGATTCTGATAGAATAACAATGAAACTACCTGCAACTCAATGAAGAAGCCATCTGCAGTGTATGTGGTCCAATTCATCCTTTTTCCCTTTAATGGCAGATTTGAAGTCATGTCCTTTTACATCAAAAGATGTACTATGTATGTAGGATGTCTATTTGGTGGAGCTTGATGTAGAGAGATCGAGATTGCTAGTGTGAAATTCGTATATTTGTTTTTACAAAGTAAATCAATACTCTATTTTTAGAGAAATAAAGCTCAATAATATATTTTACCAGCAAATATTTTAATTCTTGCCTTGCATATCCACGCTCATCTAGACATTTTACCCCAAACATGGTAGAAATTTTGCCATATAATTTTCTTTGATCACCAGGGAAATTCTAAAATCTAAATGAGATCACAGAAAAACAAAGTATCACTGCAATGCAATGGAAATGATTAATTTTTTGAATTTTCACAAAATTGAGTGCTAATCTAATGTAACAGTGCATATGGACACTATTTTCCCATTACCAGTACATTTAGTTTATTGGGACTATATTACGCAACATTGTCTACCATAGTTAGTCCTGTAAGTATTCAGATATTTTTTTAGACCTGCATAATAATCATAATCCTCATGTAGACATATATTCCTGATTGCATTTAAGCCATCGGAGCTCAGAGTTCGCCTTCCGTCTCTGTCTCCTCCATGGTAATGAGACCATTGTCATGCATGTCACCCTCCGCAACGTCAAGCCAGAACTTAATTAATTTAAAAATAAAAACTATCTGCATATTAAATATTAAGCATTAACCATATACATCTGCAGAAGATCTAATATGTCATGCATACACTAATATTTGCACTATTGAGTAGGCCATTGAACCTGTGACTGACTTTCTAGTGGCCTACAGCAATGCAGAAAATGATTTGTAATATTGATTTGCTATATATATGTTGTCTATATTGTTTAAACGAAACTTGGGTGACTTCCCATTCAAAAAATCTTGCTAATCAGTCCACTGAGGTGGCAGAAAAGCACATGGTCCACCTGATGGAATGTGGTTACTGTGGCCTATGGAACACCAGGATAGTGTCACACTCGTGCAGCCGACCCTGTTAACACACAAAGTTTCTGTGCTGTCATTGTAAAAGATAAAGCAGGAATGGCCTTTGATCTTTTCACTGGCAGCACAAATACTCTCCAGTGAGGTCTGGCTAGCCTACTTACCGCCATGAAAACAACACGAGGTTATTATGGCCGCGCTATTCTGTAGGGCGGAGGTATTTCCCCAGTCGCACTGCTTAATTGAACGTAAATACCGACGTGTCGTATCCATACTAATATTATAAACTAGCTGTTGCCCGCGGCTTCGCCCGCGTAGAAGTCGCTTATCGCGTAGTGTCGTAAATTTTAGCGCAGAGTCAAGCATTCAGAGCTTAATAGGCTATGTTTGGTCGCGATACCCGACATCCACGTTGGTGGAGCCGCGGGCAACAGCTAGTCAAAAATATAAAAACAAAAAAATCATTGACGTAGGTGCATAGTATCTACCTTTTTTAAAACCTTAAAAACTCCCTCACAACACAAGTTCTCTGGCTGGGGGCGTGGTCCCTTGTCAACAATTACCCGTATGTCCAAATAATCCCCAGATCTCGGTTGCCGATAACCGGTGGTGTCGTTCGTACTTATACGCCCTTAGTACAAAAGACTACCATTAACTACTAATACTTCGATAAAGGAAAATTACGGTTTGAACCTAATTATGAGCATCGTCTTTTGGTTCACGTGTAATTTAATTCATCAAATTACTTCTAACCATGTCTTATATACAGTATGTACAGTTTTTTCTTTAGGCTGATTGGCTAGCAAGGATGAGATAAGTAACCACCACCTACTATCTATAACACGCTTGTTTCTGCTATAAAATAATAGCGTTGGCAAAAAAATGTAGGTACTGTTAGTTATCATATTATAGTAGGTAAATACACGTGGGGAAGACTATTGTCAGAACTTTTATCTAGACAGATAACGAGAACCAAATTAATGGACTAGATGACTAGACGGCTCACGCACTCAGTCGGCGACTATTATCCTTGACAGATTTTATTGACCATAACATTGTATTAATTTTATCATTTCACCGGGGTTTGTATTTCATCATAATTATTTGCGACTGTATCCTGATTGCCTTCGAGGCCAAAATGTCCTTGGAGCTTAGGATCCGCCTCCTCTTCCCACGATCTTGGGTGTCCATGGTATGAGACCATTTGCAGGCATGACACTCCACGACGTCATACCTGGAATTCTTGACCCTACCCCTTCTCCCGGGACCCAGGGAGGCGCCATTGGCGCCAATCCAACCGAGATTAGATTACTATGGAGACGCTGGCCGGCCGAAATATGTGACAAATTTATGCCATCAAATTTCTACCACCAGCATCTTTTTCCGCGTCGCGGTTTTCGGGAGATTTAGATTTAGCCACATTTTAAAGAGGGCTTTCTTCGCCCTGATCTTCCTCTGAACTTTGTCGTTCCACCACCAACTGTCCTTATCACACTTGCGTCCACCCTTCCCTTTCTCAAGAATAGCTGCCTGAATCTTGTCCTGGTTCGCCTACAGCATCGGCGCACTTGTCATCTGAGACGAAACTCTCAATACGCTTGCCTTTGGGTTTCTCACAGAGTTCCATAACAAGAGACGGTGTTGCGCAGTGAGACTCTCCCCGGGTACAACCTGCTGATACTGTGCCTCCTATTGAGCAGAGAATCGATCTGGGTAGCGTGCTCACCGTCCTTGTAGGTGATAAGGTGTTCAGATTTCTTTTGGAAATAAGTGTTCACGATGGCAACGTCGGCAGCCGCACACGTGCTAAGGATGTGCTCACCCTCTGGGTTACGGCTACCGTAACCAAAACCGCCGTGGACACGCCCATCACCCATATGACCGTTTAGGTCACCACCCAAAACAATCTCCTGCGACAGCGGAATGCCACTAAGCGCTTCCCGCAGTTGTTTCTAGAACGAGATCTTTTCGGTTTCGCTCAGCCCGATCTGTGGAATGTAGGCACTTATCAGGTAGGTAACAATCCCATCGATAAGCACCCTCACGACCGTATATAAAATAAGCACCACTCCCACCCCGGCCTGTCCATCAGCTGCACCTGTGTACATCAGCTGGTACGAGAAAGGAACATGATAACTATAGGTAAATAGGTCGATAACTACACAATTCCAATTATTCAACCAGGGCTTCGATCTTAGTAGAAGTGAGTGTGACGCCCCTGGTATTGCACATTTCCATAGGCCACGGTAACCACTTTCCATCAAGTAGGCCTTGTGCTTATCTGCTACCTAAGTGGTATATAAAAAAAACAACGGCTTTTCCCCACAGGCGTATTTGACCTAAAAAGTTAGCTTCATCATGCTGAGATTATCATCAATGTCCCACGACATCAACATTTCAATAGTTGCATTTCTAAAATGGTTACTTCACGACGAAGCAGTTGTGTCGGGGTCATCGATACTGAATCCAATCTATCCATAATGCACTCGTTTGTTCACGCGAATTTTTCACAAAATGTCCCAGATTTTTGGCAGTCGAAAGTACCTAATGTAAGTAACAGTAAGTGCGAGAAGACTAAAAGTCAACCGAAATTATGAAAAACACTACTTTTTTTTTTACGTGCTGGAAATCCCCACGTATACCCACCCCTCCGGAGCCGGAGGGGAGGTTATGTGGGACTCGACTCGGAGGTCGGTCTGCGCCCTCCGACGCCCGAGCCCCCTTCGAGCGCGTGCGGCGACGTCAGCGAGTCTTTCTCGCTCATCGCGCCGCGCCCGCTCTGCTGTCTCCTTCGCAAGCATGACCTGCTCGCAGAAGGAGGCGCTGGCCGCCTACGCATCCGCGCAGCGGACCATCGCCGCGAGCAGGGTGGAGAGCGTGAGCACTCTCACCCCCAGGGCCGCCACAAGCTCCCGCCTCAGCGTCTCAAACGCCGGGCACTCGGTGAGCGTGTGCAGCCCAGATTCCACGCTCGCGTCGCAGTGATGGCACTCGGGCGTTGGCTCTATGTCCATCAGATCCAGATACCGCCCGAAGCTACCGTGCCCAGTGATGATCTGCGTCTGACGGTACGAGAGGCTACCGTGTGGCCTCTCCAGCCACTCCCCCATGATGGGTCATACTGCCGCAATCACGGCGTGCCCTGCGCGTGGTTGCCCAAGGCGTCGCTCCCACTCGGCCATCATGTCCCGGTGGAGCCGGGATTTCTCGGCCCGAATATCCTCGGGCTCGGGATCGAATCCCCGCTCCCGTGCCTCCTTTCGGAACTGATATAGTGCCGAAAGGGTCCTCGCTTCCAGGATCCACGGTGGCGATCCGGCCAGGAGACTCGCCGCTTCGAAGGATATCGTGCGGTATCCCCTGATGGCCCTGGAGGCCATCGTGCTCTGCGCCGTACGGAGCAGAGGCAGGAATCTGGCCTCCAGGGTGTCCGCCCACACGGGGCACCCGTATAGGGCCATGGACCGCACGACACCCGCGTAAAGCCTCCTGTAGGAGGCTTCTGGGCCCTTCAATTTGGGCAACAACCGACCCAAGGCATTCGCCGTGGATGAAAAACACTACAGTGCAAAGTTCTATAGACCCATTCCAAACGTCAGGTAGATATCCTTTTGGACGACTCGGTGAGTCAAATTGTGACAATAATAAGTATATTTTATCTACTGATACAATTAGGAACAGTGCAATAAGTGCATGCTTCAGGAAACAACTGCAGAGCTTGCAAGATAGGAACTCTGTCACAAAAACAACAAATTACAATATTATGTTGCCCTCGACCCGATGGAGTAATGAAATAATCCACATAATGATCTGTACTCAGCATGTCATCAAATATTGACGTAACTAAAGACAGAAAAGATTAGAAAGTGAAAATACCTATCTGTACACAGTTGGCCTCCAAATGTCAAATAAAAATCAATTTTTATGGTCATTATTGGTCATTACCATATCATCATAGGACACCTTATCATAACAATTCATTGGACTTTATCGTTTAAAAATGTATTACTATACCTACATTCTTTATCCTGTTCCATGTTAGACCGCTGTTTTCTATCATTCAAATAACAACAGGGACAGAGACTGTCCTAGGATGATGGGTAAAACAGCGTAACAATCGGAGCAACGGGAAAACTAATCTGGTTCGTCTTGTCACGATTGGGGGCACTGGCTCACTCAAAGCAAACAGTTATTAAGACTTATGCTAATACATACAATATTGATAAGTTATGTTATCACTAATGAATGACTAATGTATATCAAATAAATAATAGTCATTACTCGTGAAGTGTGAAAGCTCGTCTCTTTCGATTTACTAATTTATGGGCGGATTTCGTGAAGTTTTAGTGTCTTGGTCGCGTGTTTTAATAAATATGATTAAACTTTAATATGGCTGTGTCGTAATCGGGTGTTATTCATTTTACACTTATTTGTGAACTTTTTAGGTAGTAGGGACACGGTTTTGTCAGCGTTATCGGTCATTTAATATTGATTACTTAGTTTATATAACGCAAAATGCAAGTTGTTGAGTGACGTATCATTATGAGATAAAACTGATCAACCAGAAGCCATCAGTGTCTTTATTTAACCACAGTATTTTTTTGAATTTGATTACTTTTTACGAAAATACGGTCTAAAAAGGCCACATTTATGTTTCATATTTGTAATATTTAACAGTTATGTAAGGAAATGTGTTAGATTGTCCACGTATTTGCCCGTTATATTGATATTATGAACAAACTATGTTCGCGTCCGTGTTCGGATATATGTCGTCTGAAACCAAATGTCCATGCTTGATGTTTAGTTTTACCATGTTCGTGTTCGCACGTCTACGCGGCTTTAAATCCCCTTAAAAGATATTCAAGCTCCCAACGACGCGGCTACGTGTAAGTCAGTCTGATAGATTGAATTGGCTTATACATAAATGTCTATTTCCTGACTACAGCTGCGACAAGCCAGCTTCACAAGGTGCTGTCGCGGTGTAACTGTCCTTGCGGCAATAAAAAATACTTATACATATCTATATATTTAGTTAATGAGTAAAATTATGCATTAAGTGAAATTGCTTACGCAAAGGTGAGTAACGGTCACCTTTATCCGGTTTGATTGTAAAACCACAGTGTGTTAGGTATTAAAATAATAATTTTATAGAGTTCGTTAAAATTAAGATGATATACGAGGGTTTGTGCCCTCTCGGATACGCCTAGGGTAGGTATCGATCGGGCCTGTCGCGACGGTTGTTGACCGACAGCTCGCTGCGGATGGTGTCCGTCCACGCCACTGCTCCCTGCCTAATTCTGCGTCTAGACTGCGGCCAAAGACCCGTAGACGCTGCCAGTGTATATTCTGCCACCTTTGTTGTCTGCAGCTCCCCCTAATGTGTCTCCGCTGGAAGATAAAACGTTGAGATATTATTTGAGTATATAAGTCAGTCTTTATTGTAAGTTGGTGGCACGTTAACCTAAGCTGAATTTTGTTGTAAATATGTATTCATACATCTCCGGTGAGGTATCACCAGCTATACCTTTTGGAACTGTGCAATTGGTTAAGATTTATCGGGAACTTGTTCCATTCTGCTGCTACTTACAATGTCCTAACAGAAAATACTAAATTCTGAAATCGAATCCAAATCTAATATACAGCTGTTTCTGACGATTCCAAGTAATAGTGATCAGTCAGTTGGTAAAATTACTAACTGGTGTTTCAATGAAGATGAAATTTATAAGAAAACTTCGCGTTAATGCTGTTTTTCATTACTCTAAATGCCTTTGTGTACTTGAAGGGTACGTGAAGGTGTCCCGTCTGACATTTACTGGGTAATCTTGAATATTTTTCGGGAACTCTGCGTACAAATGGATTGTGTGCCAAGGGCACTGCGGGCGTTATATTTCGATGTGCTTAATAAAAATCTGTATTGTATTGTTCGAATCAAACTCTACGCACACTCTATTCTAGACCTATAAGTAACTAGAGTTATTTTTTTCTAAGGCGAGTTTTAGAGTTAAAACGCTAAATTGTTTTTCTTTTTCTAACGCCGCGCCGGGTGTTATGGGCAGTATTTCAGATTATTCCTTTTTGAAAGCATACTTTTGTTTTAAGCTTTATGACGTAGAATTAGTCCCCCTTCACTAACCACTTGACCTGGTGATAATGGCGAAATTTCGAATTATCTTCAATATCCGTTTGTGCTCTTCTAATTGAAGCGTCGTCGGTGGTTTAGTGGTCTAGAAGTCGGAGTAGTATTATCCTGGAAATTGAAGACAGTGCGAAGGTAGTCACTGTAGCCAGGCCAAGTCCCGGCCACAGTGCGAGGCTAACGACCCACGAAACCTGTTAACGGAGCCGTCGCTCTAGGGTGATCGCTCTCTGAGACTGCTTTCTGAAAAAACTAGTGACGTTAATGCAGGGCATGTAGTACAGCAACTTTTGAGTGAGACAATTTACTAGATCGTAAACTTGAATTTGGCAAGGAATCCAGGAGAGCATTCGTACGTGAACTCGTAGCAGTCACTAGGGAAGGGATCTACCTGGAAGGGAATTATAACTATCCAAAATGAGTCTATAACTTATAACTTGGGTATCTTCAAGTCCTCGTGAATAGGTTGCTTCTAGGAATAGTTTGCTTCGGCTCGTGAATAGGTTGCTTCTACCACTGAGCAGGTGAGATGGTGATAAAAGGCAAGGCCCACCAACTATAGAAAATATGAAAAATAAATATATTATGCTGCATTCTACACGATTTACCTACGTTCGTAGCGTTCATTATTTTTTATTTTTCCATATTCCAATGTCCACGTATTGAATTAATATATTGTAATCCGGATGTCACACAGTTGCCTCGTTACATAGTTGGGGGAGCCACACACCAAAGCAGCAAGCACACAGCAAATGCCCCTATATTGATATACTTACTAGCTGTTGCCCGCGGCTCCGCCCTGGTGACCCTCCCCGATAATGTCATGATGAGCCTATGAAACCCACAAATAATGTCACAAGTAATGTAAAATCAAAATACTTGTGTAATTATTATCATAAATTAACTATGTATCTATAATTTTTTGTTAAGAATGTGCAATTGTTCAAAATGTATCTTTTTACGGGAATTTGCGGTAATGATAATATTACCTCACCATTAGAGTTTTGCAACCAAAATTATTGAATGTGCAAATGTGCAACTGATATGAAATAAACTTTAGCTTGTATTGTTTCTATGTAAGTAGCCTTCCCGCATTAGCCGCGGGGTGCTGGCAGAATTTTAATGAGGTTTAACTCTATGGACATGTGCCTACTTTATAAAATGAGGGCCACCAACCTGTCTGTTAACTAAATAGGTTTTTATTTTGGTCACTGTGTTATTTTGTATCTTCAATTGGAGGATGGAATTTTTAATCGACCTTTACTACTACAAAGGAAACCCGTTTCAAGGTACTAGATTCAATAACAGTACCTATAGATAGACAGATAAAAGTGGCCCTTTGAACAGATGAGCATAAATTTTTGCAGAAGACCACTCCACCAAACTTCGAAGATTTAACTTACTGAAAACGCGTTGAGCAGGGCGAGGGTAGGAGAAAGTTTGAAACTCGCAGAAAGATTTGGGTATAGGCAAATACATAATTACGATTTTGTTATGCGAAGGCACTCGTGAATCCTCTCAATAGGTTGAGGGTAAAAAAGTTAACAATAATATTATGTATAAAGAAGCCTTAGAGAGAACTAACTTAATATAACGATAAGTAACTGTATTAATTGCTTCAATGTCTTAAGAGTTGTGCTAGAGGAACAATATATGATGTTTCTGGTTCAGAAGGAGGATCCAAAAGCAGGCTAGATAATGATGAGTGATTTAAAGTTACGACTTTCTCATTCCAAGGCAGACAGAGACAATAGCCTCTTCAGTCCTCACCTACCTCAAGAGCTCACTCTCTATTGTCGTTCAACTTTTCATCCAAACTTACCAATTCAGTATTTTTTCTGGACATTTTGTGCTCATGTTTTTATTTTTATTTCCTCCATAACATAATAATAATTCAGGTATATTTCTTTAAACGAGTGTTACTTCATATATATCCACAGCTATTTTATTTAATACTCGGCACTCGTAGAATACTTGATACTCTGCATATATTTTATGTACAGGTGGATGGGGGAAATCAATATCATTACACATAGACTGTTCGCACAGAATCATACGTGAGGGGAAATTGTGATTGAATCGCTCACTCAGCTTTGTAGTTTGGTCGAGAAAAACAAATCACTTCGATCTCGCTTCAGGCCATGCCACTGTGGAGGCAAACCGCCAATATGGGAATTCTGTTGAGCATAGAATGCATTATTTTATTTAGATTGTAATTCTCAAATTATAAATACTTCTTTTTTTTTGTATAGAAACTATCGTGAGCCATTTTTCATTCGATAAATTTATTACGGCTGTACTCACGTTACTCGTCAGGATGCGCCCGACTAGTTTCGGACCCGACCAGAGTCCTTAATCATGAGCAGAGCACCCAGGCGCGGCGGGACTCCGGTCGGGTCCGAAACTAGTCGGGCGCATCCTGACGAGTAACGTGAGTACAGCCGTAATAAATTTATCGAATAAATACTTCTTGTTTGTAAAAGTAAATTATGAGGTCTAGCTCTCGTCGGTCACATATGCATTGGGGTCGCACCTGGTTCTCTGACAGATGTGAAGGCACACAATGTGGTTTTAGTAACTTCTATTCCAACTTCACTATTAGTTTTAAATAAGCTCTGCTTCGTCTTTGTTCCGTCGTCGACAACATAGTCACTTACCAGCAGATGACATAATGGTCGCAAAATGACATGTCACTTATGTCAGTAATAGGATTGTTATTCTCAAATCTCGTGTGTCTACGCTTCAGGCAGGACATTAATCTGCAGTGACGTACTCCGCCAGTTAAAAGCAAGATACCGTATTGTGGCATGACGAACCGGTTTACCGTAAACAGTTAACTGTGAATGTAGGATACACGAATATCCGTCAAAAATATCTTTTACTAAAACTAAGTAATCGTTACTGAGAAGAGTGCTAACAGCGGGCTTCTAGTAAATAAATGTACACAACTCTATTGATCCGAGTCTTGTAGGTTAAAATTTTTTAGGTCCTTGTTCAGTTAGAGAGTATAGTCTCTTTTAAATATCAAAGATGATTAGATTAGCAATGACAAATTATGTTGCTCTAATATCGTAAATCAATCACGCAATAACGGTTTGATTTTGGCTAAAACTATCGGGAAATTATTTATCCCGGGAATAGGTTCCTGTGGGTTTCGCATTTCGAGTCGCAACGTAGGCGTAGTAAATTTTCATGAGCCATTAATCTTCTGCAACTCTACCAGCTGAAGCCTCTGAAGCACTACCTATTTTCCATGACAAGGGTTGTCACATATAATAACCCATTATTGGTTGACACGTCCAGATGTATTTTCGTGCTTGGTGCAGTTAAAATTTTACTGCACCATTACAACTTTTGTGTGACGTATGTCATTGAATGTTTACGGGGTGCAGAATGACCGTGGAAGGGAACGAACATTGAGTTTATGACAATGTCATCGAATATATTAGCAGTACATAAATGGTAAATTAATATGTTGAATTTCTACTTGTATATTAATTTACTGGTATTTGATTGCTTACTTCCTTTCACTATAACACAGGAAGTTTTCAAGTTGCACCAGTCAATAAATAGTAACTAGTAAGAAGCAATCACCAATTATAGCCAATTGAAAA
Source organism: Eilema caniola (assembly GCA_949126895.1). NCBI lineage: Eukaryota > Metazoa > Arthropoda > Insecta > Lepidoptera > Erebidae > Eilema > Eilema caniola. Next base: position 403,831 of record OX421478.1, read on the forward strand.
TCACCCTAAATTTGGAATTATGTTTATTATGAGAAGAATGTGGATGGCCATGGATGGACATGGCAAGGAAAGGCAGTCGTAAGAGGTGACACAAGTCAATGACATGTTTGTGACCTTTAGGGTCAATAACTGAGACAAGGGCATTTACTATCAATACATTCCTTTAAATAGTGTAAATTGAGTCACAGTTTCTCGTCAGACCGCTTTGTACCCGACCGCGTATGATCGCTAATTTATGAGGTCCAAGGTTCAAATTCCAATTCGTGCCAAGTGAACTCTGACAACTATTTTTTTGCCTGTAAATTGACTACACCCTGCAGTATTGTGGAGGCTAGGGTGAGATCAGAATGATAAGGACCGCCATTCCAGACGACTGATGGCTCCAGTTTCGCACCCTATAACGTAGTATCGAAAAATATGGTGAATGAAATGTGATTGTAAACATACATCTCTAGCGTCCTCTTCAGGGGTAGATATACGGATGTAAATACCTACCGAAAAGCAACACGTCAATAGTACAACAGCTGTTCGTTGGCTATATTTCTACAATATTGTTTGGAAGAGTTACAATTGGCAGGGGAATGCGTTCCATCTCCCATTGCTTGTAGCTCGAGTGGCGTGGCGTGCCTTTGTCGTGCAGTGCACATTGCGGGCAGTAGAGGGTACACTCGTCGGGGTTCGTTTACTGTTGTAGTGTAGGAAGCTGTCTAGTTAACAGTACAAATATGTTGTTTTAAAATAGCTCAATACTACGTGAATTCTGCCAATCACTATTTCAACATCAGACAGGCTTAGTTTGGGAGATGCTAGTTTAATATGAGTAGCATAGAATAGTTCAATTACCCAATACATTGTTGGAAAAGTTCATATTTAAGTTGAAATAAAGTCAAAATATAGGATTGGATTTGAAATTGGATCATAATTATGGATAATAAACTTGTGTCTGTTATCAAAGTGCCTATACATGCAAATTTTAAAGCATTTACTATTCATGAATTTCAAATGTGGAAATGTAATCCCCTATGACGTAACATAAGAAACAGTTCAGAAACAACTTCAAAATCTATTCTTAATACTTTAGCCTACTAAGATACACAAGTACAGGTACTGATAATACGAAGCATAATAGGAGAAAAATAACCTCAGGCAGTCTTATTCACAAACAAATCATACGAGAGACAGCTTACTGGCTCTTCAAGTCGATATTAAGTAGGGTTGTGGTACTTTCAGAAACGATTTGATCCATTCTTACTGGGTAAAGCATAGCCTTCAAGGCGTTCACATTATTATGTAAAGACATGTATATATTATCCCTACTGATTTGCGTTTGCATTCGCTCCGGGGTCTACATAAAAAGGTCGTGTTGGACTTAATATGCACCGCGCTGGAAATGGCAACCATTAATGGTTCGTAGAAAAGTTTGTTTGGCGTTGAAAAATCATTAACTAACGTTATATCCACAGTTTTAGTTGTTATATAGTAGTCCAGTCATTGATTGCAAAATACTGGTCATCAAACATACATTCGAGCTGCTTCTACTGTCATAAATCAGCCATACAAGCCCACTGGTTTCATTATAGTTTACTTAAACCTGCTTTTATCAATACCTACCACATCAATTTGATCAGTGTTTGTTCCAAGCCTTAACAAGCGGTTTTCAATTTTACTTCCAATATTCTCTTACAGACCATTACACGAGCCACTGGTTAAATTAATAAAACGGATTAATAACTTAATAAGTACTTACGGCTTATTGTTTCAAGGATGCTTCATTTGCATTTTGTATTTGTGAAGATTGACTGAAAACGAATGACATCAAAAGCTTGTATTTTAACCGGGCATCTGAGAGGTGGATGCGGCTCTGGGGAAATCTCGGGTCGTTTCGAATACCGCAACAAATTTATTTAAGTAGTTACTTGAGACACGAATTGACGGAGCAGGGTTTCGTTTTGTGTGCGCCATGAAAATTTTCCTACTTTTAAATCTTCTTAAAAATTTTATAACTTGCACATTTAATTTGCTAATATGTATTGCTGATACTGCTTGCTGGGCAACATTAACTACCATGCCAAGTAACTATTAAGCTGAAAATCTGACAACTTATCCCAGATTCGTAAATGATTTGACTAAACTTACTAAAGACTAGTCCATTACGTCCTTATAACTAACTTAAGGGTCTAGTCACATTTTTATGTTAATAACTACCTAGTATATTCTAAGGAGAATTCAGTAAGTGATTTTTAAGCAGCTTAGCTTGAGTCCTGGTAGGACATTTTTCTAAAAAGAAAAATAATTGGGTTTTGGTTTTCATAATTATTAAACTTTTGTACAAAGAATATGTCAGCGGAATTTGACGACTTTTGTGGCATGGTAGTAGAACATTCATCTGCTACATCAGAGCCAACAAGTTTGTTTCTGCCTCGGTACACATTTTTATTTGCATCAACATGTCTATTAAGATAGGAAAAGTATTGAATTGATTTAGGCGGGGTTTGTACCCGCGATCTTTGCCGTACTTTGACCACTAAGCGAGCAGACCTCGCCCGCACCAATCAAAATTTTTATATCCGTCTTTGAGGCGACGGTGAAGGCGTCTACCGATATTCTCACAAACTATCGGAACCAATAAATGATTTTTCAACCTTTTCGTATTTTTTTCTATTTGAATATTTGGCATTTTTAAAAATGTCATTCAAAATGTCTATTTAGATTGGAATGGGTGTTTCTGTTTCTACAAAAATAGCCGCTATAGAACCCATATTATAAGTTATGCTTAAGTTAGATATGTACGGCGCTGTGTAATAATTATGTCCTAAAAAAATGAAGCTATAACAACAGATAGATCCAAAACATGGGCTCACAATGTACTGCAAGTCAGCCACTCAATCCGGGTTATAGCTGCTACCGCAGCTGGAGAAGCGTCGTTTAATTGTTTCATGGATTATTGACTTCAGTGTTGTAGGTTCAACAATTGTTCAACTGATAGCTTAGCTAAGCTTCCATCTACTGAATCCCCTGGCTCGGTATGTCTTTTGTGATCCACTTTAACGGAATTATTAAATACGTATTGTTATATTATATTTACCCTCATTCGGTGTGGGAGAGATTCGGCAATATATAAATTCTTAGATTGGACAGATTCTTGAACTCTCGCTACAGTTGTAAATAAAATAACAAGTGGAGCCCAAACCTTTAACTTGAATGATATCATTATAGAGCCTGGTCGTGGAAAAAGCTACAATATGTTATTATCCAAAGAAGAAACCATATTTCAGACACTCAAAAATCCTGATTGAAATTAAAGAGTTTTTAATTTTACTATGCGTATCAGTAACAAATATTCGCTGAGTACCAAATTGTGAATAAGCGTTGTTGAATATCCCCCATCTTTTACGCATTTACCCAAGGCGCAGGGCGTTGACTTGAGGGTTATATTTTATGAATGGAAGCCTGAAACGTCCCCGGTCCCTTTCGCTCAACGTACTTATTATCGTGTATTAATTCATCGCATCGCATGTGGGTTGGGTTGCTATAGGAATAGAAAATTTCTTTGTTTCTGCAAGTATATATATTTGATTTGCAACGCAATAGTTACAAAGTTCTTTGTTATATTGAGCTAACTTGAATACTTTTATTATCAAGCGTCTTTTAACTCCTAGCTGACCCGGCGAACTTTGTACCGCCAATATTTTTCCGCCCGAGTGGCGTCAGATCCCGTTCCCGCTGCACCCTGTCCCTATACTATATTAAACTTTCCTCTTGAACACTCTATCTATTAAAAAAACCGCATCTAAATCCGTTGCGTAGTTTTAAAGATCTACATACATACAAAGGGATATAGGGACAGAGAAAGCGACTTTGTTTTATACTATGTAGTGATTTCAATCTTGAAAGGTGTGACAACACCTTCTGTAAACACTTTTATGGTCTAATCCTTCATCTACATAAATATTTATTTAGTAATGATTAAGTATATATTACCTTACTTCTACCATGGCGAGTGTTCTGATGAACTCTTTCAACTTATCACACCTTCACCCTTCATATCCAGAAAAAACACAAAGAATCCATACTAATATTATAAATGCGAAAGTAACTCTGTCTGTCTGTCTGTCTGTCTGTATGTTACGCTTTCACGCCTAAACCACTGAACCGATCTTGATGAAATTTGGTACAGAGGTATTAAACTTTCTCATTTTTCAATGGCACAAAAAGGGGGTGAATATGGCATTAATAGTAAGAATTTCTTTTAAGACGTCCTCATGAAATTTGGTACAAAAGTGAATTAGAGCTTCGGAACGGACAAAGTCGCGAACCCAATATAGAAGCGAGTGGAGAGGCGAGTAGTGATTGTTATAGGGACGAGTGGATAGGCGTGTAAAGATCAAAAGTCGAGTAGAGTCGACTACAGGGGCGAGTAGATATGCGACTAGAGAGCCAGTGGAGAGGCGAGTATAGAATCAAATAGAATGCAGTAAAGAGTTGAGTTGAGAGGCGAATAGGGAGGCGAGTGGAAAGATAAATGTAGTGGCGAGTAGAGATCGAATAGAGAGTTGAGTAGAGGTGCGAGTAGATAGGCGAGTGGGAAGAGTCAAGTAGAAAGGCGAAAAGAGAATCGAATAGATGGGGAAGTAGAGAGGCCAATGGAAAGGCGAGTATAAAGAGTACAAAATCGAGTAGAGAGGGAAACAGAGAAGTCAGTAGAGAGTCGAGTATAAATTCAAGTATAGAGGCGAGTAGAAAGTCGAGTAGAGAGTCGAATATAGAGGCGAGTAGAAAGTCGAGTACGTAGTCAAGGGCAAAGTTGAGTACAGAGGCGAATTTAATGCCCAATTGCCTCGGATCAACACTAAGCGATAACCGATATCCACGCGGGCGGAGCCGCGGGCTACAGCTAGTTCCTTATATAAAACGTTTTACTTTCTTTCTTTTTCGTACAATAAGGAAAGGAACTAGAAAGTTTAACGAACACATTTAGATTTACAGTTTTTTTCGATATAAGTCATGTGTTTACCTGGAAATCATCATACTCTACATTTAGACGTTATACTGATTGTGTCCGAGGCCAAGATGCCCTCGGAGCTCAGGGTCCGCCTTCTGGCTACGTAATGTTCAGTAAAGAACGGTTTTTACGATCTATTGCTTCATTTTAAATTAATTACCGGTGCTTGTGAATGTATAGTGAACTGTATAGTCACCAAACAATGCAAACGCTGATTTGCATAATGGTTCATTAAAACTGAAACCTACACTCCATAAATAAGACAGCCCTAAAACATGAATGACAATGCAGCAACATGCTCCAATCTATAAGTGATAGAAACGGGTCAGCATGTTCTGCAAAATTGACCTTGTTTAATATCTATACACTTTGAAGATTATCTCGGTCTAAAACATGGAAGTGCTCTCGGTCAAATGCCTGTCAAATTGTATATCGTGTCGACCGTACGAGGATCGCGCTTCTATTTTAGGTCGGTCCCTATGAATAGTCTCTGGAGTAAGGTATATGCGCAGTAGTGTTGTTTCATCATTTCCGCCTTCGAACTCGTTTCTACTACGTTACGCTGGTGTTTGAATTATAATGTTGGTACGCTGTAGATCAAAGTTGCGAATTAATTACCGACCTGTCCGCTGTTGTCCGCAATCGGTGAACAATACTTAGAATATTATTTACTTCCTCACTAGTTAGTAATTAACTACGCCCTATCGTTGTTCACTCTTTCGTTTAAAATGTCAAAATTTTAATAACATTATCATTGTTTACTTATTTGGTCACGATTCTATTCCATTAGATCGTTGATCTGCAAATGTTGATACGTAATTAATTAATAAATATATGCTAATGCGTATAATAATAAAGCAAATCGTATGTAAAAGATAATAAACAACGTATGACGATTAATATTTACTATGTAGTTTATACTTCACGCCGAGAAACGTCGTGCCCGTGTCACGGCAACTTGCCAAATGCTACAAGTTTAGATCGAAAATCGAAATCTACGGTTAATAAATAGCCGGTTCTAACGATCTTTATCGTGTCTTCAAACATTTTAACAGTCTTGAGAATTAAATTAGTTTGTACAGTTTAGAACTGTTGCAGTAATGTAACTATATGGATGTTAAGTGAACAAAGGAAACGCAGATATACGAGATCTGAAACATGGCTGGCGGTAAAGGGCCGCCCTTGCTTCAGAATGGGACCGAAATGGTGCATCTATTAACTGGGTCAAGCTCGCTTGCGTCGGGTCGCCAACCACGTGTTCCTCCCCCTCACTTGACGCTTTTCATTCATAAACACTCGCAAACTCTACGTGTTAGAGTCTATTTTTCCTCGCATCTATTTTTACTACGGCCTCGTTGAAGCCCGATATCATCTGAATGTATTTAGCTTGATTCCATTTAGAGCTTAGACCCTTTGTGTTAAAGTAACTTTTGGCAGGAAAAACTAAAACAATGACCTTAGAATTACTGTATTGGTTTTAAAGGAGATTTTGAGTATTTGAATTTGTATTTGAACGGTTAGGAAGTAGTACTAGGTTTTTGTTTCCTGGTAGGTACTTTTTTTATTAAACCAATTTCGCAATATTAAGTGGTTATGATTGTTATTATATAGATTAACATGCATAATATTATCAAGATTAAAATGTTTGTTATACTTAATCGACTATTTTGCCCGTCATTTATGACTGGTTTTACTGGAACTGATGATAGCAATGACAGTGCATTTAATTCCAAGTATTCAGAAAGTAAAATTGAGAACGAGTAACTTACAGGTCAGCTACATGATGATAAGATAATATTATTCAATTATGTACAGCTCTGATACTAAAGCTGAAGACTATAAATATTGTTCAATAATAAATAAGAATGGATATGTATAGCAACACTAATATACAGGTATTTGGTAAAGCGCAGATGATTTTGATGACAGTTGTTTAGAAGAAGAATGTAGAGGGCTTCAGTATCAGTGGAATACTCAGGAAAACATGGATTGATTGCGTGAATGAGTACATGACAAGGAAAGGAGTGACAGAGGAAATGACGCGCAAACAGGAAAAAGTCTGGCAGATAATGATAAATGATCCCCAGTGCAGGAATAATCTTTGGAAAGAAAGATTTTACAAGTTTCTTAAATAATTTTGATAAGCACCTAAATTATCGAAGAGTTCTATCTCCAATAATGATTCGAAACACTACTAACTTCGTATGAAATGTGAATTACAATCGTGCAGTGAGACGGTGCGGCATAATTATGCAACAGCGGTAGGTTGTGATAGTGAAAGTCAACTTGTTCGCGGCTCACTTTATGATATCCAACCGTTATTGAAACTTACACCCATTTTTCTTGCGTCGGACAGGTTTAATGGTCCAACATGTACGGAACGTCACCCGCACGATTCAATAAATAAGGGGACGGTACAAACTATTCGTTCGTTATCTATAGTTTCCGACGCGCTGAAAATGGGATATTTGGCTTTTTGCTGACTGCGGTCGTGCTACATTTTGATTTATTTTGAAATAGATTATGCAAGTCAATATATGCTGTATTTAATCAGTCACGTTTAGTGACATTATTCAGTAGCAACAGTAGCATTAAAATGTTTATACAACTTCAAAGGTTTTTTTCATAAAGATTATATTTATGTTTAACATAAACATAAATCTACATGTACTAGTTTAGTACTAATGTTATAGCCCAAATAAAAAGTAAATCAATCGAGTGCTACTACAAAAAGTACTAACTGAACGTAGTTATCGCGTTTTTATTGCAATCAAATTAGTCGAGGAATCGAAGTAGGCCAAATCGCACCAATGGCAGGTCAAGTACGTTTGAACTGGCTCTTCGACAAATACAAATGACTTCCAATCTTATTGTGTTGGGGTTGCAACACTCGTATACTTCATGATGTTTTTTAGGTGTAACCCGTCCATTGCTGTTGACACCTGATGTTTCGGCATCACATCATTACCTCGCAATGTTTAATGTATGTCAGAGGTTTTGTTATATTGGCTATTTTTGTTTTGACTTGTTCCGAATTACTTTTTGTCACGCAATTGGAATAAACGCTTCAGAATCTTTCACTAAATTATGCTAAAGAAAAAAGAATTTCGTTGACAGCATGTCATTCTTGTGATGTATGGTTTATATGGATACACAAATATTGATTAATATTTATATTAATATGCCTATTTACGATTTGAACCCAAAAGTTTGGAGTAATGTTTCTCGAAGTCAGGCCAATTTATTCTTTCCCAACTCAATTGGAGTAGTCATGAATAACGTTGTACCTACTTTCGGGGAAGTTTTCCCTCTGCTGAGAACAGCGGAACGATGTAACTAATAAAGGGGACACCGATGCCCCCGCCCTTTGTGTAATATTTTGTCACAATGTATATGATATCACTTCGACCAGAAAACGAGTGGCTCAGTAAATATTCTATTCACAGGGTTAGCTTCCAATTTATTGTAAGAACCAAGTTTCGGGTTGAATTATTTATAATACATTTCCTCACGTTGATTCCCCTTCTGTTGATTTCACAGCACGCGACACAAAATTGGTTTGAATAAGTTTTATTTTAGAACAATACCAGTTATTATAATTATAATCTTTATTTCTTTATTAACTGACTTTTTATGTTTCTTTTGACTTCATTCATAAAGCACGTCCTTAGTATATTTACGAAAGCATGTAATAGATGTTTTGAATCATTAATGGGTACCTATGGCTTTTTTTTTTAATTTTGAATGTCAATCATACAAATCAAACACTTTCGTTGCTACACACACCGGCAGAATTAGCGGAACACAAAAAAGGAGAGTATAAAATAGTTAGCTTTATTTTTAAACAAATAATAATTAAACAACAATATGTTTAATAACAAGTGTTGCCCCCTCGTGCCCTGATTAAGGTTTCCATCCATCTGGGCATACTGCGAACGATGTCCGGGGACTCCTGCTGGCCATTCCATCACCGTAACACCAACATGGTTTAGGTATGCCTGTACTGAGCGAGCACAATGAGCCCGACCATTATCCTGCATTAAAATGAAATCGTTACCAATAAATGGGGCAAATGTCTCTTAAATATCCCCGATATACCGATCAGCAGTCGGATTTCCACCGTCGACTACCACTAACTCTGTGCAAGCCCCTAAACATATTATACCTCCCCAGACCATACTTTTGTGTTCCGCTAATTCTGCCGGTGTATGTATTATATTTGCTGGACTTTGATGGAAGCAAAAATAAAAAAAAGACAATTTAATTCTTGTGTCATATTTTCTGTTCACTGTGGCAATTAGAAGGATTAAAAAAATTGTCAGATTCACAGCAATACACTCGCCCTATGCGATGAAAGTTGGCAACCTACTCACAGCTTCGGAAACAAGCGTGAGATGAGAACTCTTCTGGTGTATTCATACCAGATTCGGCATTTAAAATATCGATGTGGAAACAAACGCAGCGATAGTTCAGTTTCGTACCTGATATAGTATAATAAACGTATTCATTATTCAATGTTGCAGTTGAAACCCGAGTGGTCACCTTGAGTGAGGTTGCGTATTCCGACATCGACAATCCTACTAATACTATATTCGATACGTTGCTATGCGCATCGCCGCGGTTCTGAAAATATAGTTTCAATAATATATTGCTTGAATTATACCGTTCTTGCATCAAATGGATTCATATAGGCGGGGAAAAATGCCTGCATTCTGAATTAATACCCCAGATGAACACAAACTGCAAGCTCCCAACGAAGATATGGACTAGGAGCCCGTGAACGCCAGACCTTAATTTTATGAAAGCTGAAAGTTTGCCAGCACATGCTCCTAACACAGGTAAGAATGATGGCCCATTATGAAGTTTTTTTGACAGATAAACGGTACTTAATAACGGTGTAAAAATAAAAGTAAGTGGAGAAAATCATACTTTATTATTTATCGAAAATTCTTAAATTTTTATTTTCAAAGCTTTAGTACCGTTTACCTGCCAAAGCAACTATGATCCAAACTTCATAATAGGCCATCGTTTTTGCCTGTGTTGGGAGCATGTGCTGGCAAACTTTCAGCTTTTATAAAGTCATGTCTGGCGTTTCCCATTTGCCGGATCGCGACCCGGTACCGGGTCATTAAAATAAAATACGGGGATGCACCAGCCCCGCCCTTTTTAAAAAAGAAAACCTATCGATCGACACTAAGTAGATTAATTTAAATGAAGCTGGGTTTTTAACACTTGAAGCGAAACCAGACCTTAGGATAAAACTATCGTCATTTTCCGAAAACTTGAATTCTTTAGTAAAAAACAAGCAACTTCGAATTAAAACTTAGTGGCTAAATAGGTCATACCAAAATACTGTATTTACCTAGTATTCATAAAAAAATTCTACCATTAACAAATGTGTATTATTAATGGAACCAGCTTGGGTTAAAAAGTAAGCAGTGGGTCACGAATAGTGCCTGCAATTACCGTAAATTTTTGAATACCGGTAAATAAACGGTATTAGATATTTTTTACCGGTAATATCGGTAAAACTGGTAATATGTACGTATTTTTTTTTGCTTTGAAATTGAAGTAAGGTTTGAGTTATAGTGAAACCGTAAAAGAAATAAGTATATTAGACATATCCAAGTATTTTGAATACGAGTATTTTTATACAGTGTGTATTTTTGAGAAGGGACAGTAAGTGGTGTACCTTAACCGTTGTAGTTACAGCAAAATGCTTTTAGGAGACCTTGCCTAACTTTTGTGATATTTTAAACTGCATTCACAGATCGATTTAAATAGGAAAATATAATCGGTCTAGGCGGGGTTTGAATCCGCGATCTTTGCCTTACAGGAGCAATGCTTTGACCACTAAGCTACCTCCTTCCTTCTCCTTTTATATCTGTCTTCATTTTTCGTTCATTCGTCTTCGTTCATTAATACCTCCCTATCAAAGAGAACAAATACTTTCATTTTTCATCAAACAATGAGGCGACATTGGAGCTTCTACCGATATTCTTACGAACTATCGGAACCAATGAATGATTTTTAAATCATTTTTAAACATTGATTTTTGACAACTCCGCCTTCACAAATCGATAATCGGAACATAAAACCTGCATTAGTGTGATACTCTACTAAATATCTATTGCGGCATGTGCCAGTCTCACTAATGTGGCTCCCGTGTTTCGATTATTGACAAAATATGCATGTATTAACTCCATTTTTAGACGATTACCATACCAAACATTCTTAAATAATAAGTAACACGAATTTTCTCAGCTCATACTTAGAATGTCAAAGATATTCGCATCAAATTCGAAATTTGTACTTAAAAATTATGTATATATACTTTTCAGTCAATCCTAGGTACCGTCTTCCCAACCGAAACAAAAAAATTGACCAGTGTTGAAATTTAATTCTCTTGCTGAAAAGTATGGACATCTTTTTTGGCGATTTCTGCCTTTCCTAGTACTCAAAGCTAAAATGGTTCTTTAGAATCTTTTGATCCCCTCATGAAATAGGATCGATTGGCGCCACAAATATTATTTGAACTATTCACCATTTTCCTTGCTGATTGTACGATTTTGCCAAAATCTTTCATTTCAAAATATCTCAAAGTTAGGGAAGGTCTCCTAAGAAAATTTTGCCGAATCTACAAAGGATAAGGTACTTCCCCTTACTGCCTCATGTTAATGGAACGACATAAAAGTTGAAAGTTGAAACATTAAACCACACATTACATTTATTTTTCAGTTCATTTCGGATTCGGACTTAAGTAAGAAGAAATATCAATTGTTAGGACCAGAACCCAAAAAATAAATAGATAAGTATTTATAATTTTGGAAAACCAGTATTCTCAGGATATAAGATTAACGATTTTTATAACTTAAACAAGTTGTCAAAACCTTAAATCAACGATTATGCATTGCGAAATAGTACAAAACCAATAATTTAATATTAAATTAAATAGATTTATTTAGGGAGTTGACATGCATTGTTTATTGACAAACTTACGTACACAGTTTACATTAAATAAATTGTGAATATTGTTTCATAAAATTCCGTTAAAAATTACCGGCAAATTACTAGTTTAAAATTTTTATTACCGGTAAATTTTGGAGAGCCACAAACGGCGGTTTACCGGTAATACGGTAAACCGGTATTGCAGGCTCTAGTCACGAAGGGACAATGTGAAAATTAACTGGCCATATTAAAACAATGTTTGGGAAACACTGGTCTAGGGCTAATTACTTCCTAATATATAGACCAGACTAAGGGAGGTGTGGTAACACACCCGTGTCTAAGGTACACCTGATATAAAAAACCAGGGCCCCATAAGGTCTGCTGTGGGACAACAGGAAATAACCATTTCTTGAATTTGTTTCTAACTGTAGATGATATGCGAGGCTATTGAAATAAAAAAGGAAAGAAGGCGATGGGAACTTATTCGTTTACTCAAACCCAATATACTAGGCACTTCTACACGTAGCTTCGTTGCGAATTAGTTGATTCGATGAAGAATATCTCCTGAGCAACTAGCAACCTAGATGTCAGAACTCGGATATGCCAAGTGTATCGGCGATAAATATTTAAGACTTTATTGCGCAGGTCCCTCTTTTCTTGTAAGTATCCGAAGGTTGAAACAGGAAACGTTTCCAATGGGTGAACCATTCATTGATTATTCATTCATTCAAGCCTTGAAACTTGTTGAGTTCTAATCGCGCTATAAAGCAAGCAAGGTTAGGTATTCTTTGCAAGCGACCAGGGTTGCACGCGAGATTCCTGACACGGTGTCAACCTTGTGTAGGATCGCACGACGCAGTCCAATCCTTCCATTTCAGTAGCTTTAAGTGTAGATACTTAGTAACAAATAAAGGCCTGTCCAAAACGTAGATATTGCTAGACGTAGTTTTTATCACCAGTATCTGACAGATATAAAAAGCGGCTATACAGATGCGAATGCGAACAGTAATCGAAAAGATCATTAAGTTGGTCGTTAGCTTAGCGGGCGCGGCGCGGTGAGCGAGAAAGACTCGCTGACATCGCTGCTCGCGCCCGAAGGCGGCTCGGGCGTCGGAGGGCGCTTACAGACCTCCGCCCCCCATGAGCGCGGGCCTGAGGGTGACGGGTGGAGCCACCCGTCACCCTAGCAGAAGCAGGCCACGGCGGCGGCGCGCATCGTAGGACGATGCGCGCCTCCCCACACCGGGGTTGAGTCGGGGACGGCGTGGTCCCCACCTCCCGAGGAGGGCCAGACCGAAAGGGATGGCCCTGGGTCAGCCGGGGTGCGAGGGATATGTCGCAAGACAACCTCACCTCCGGCCTAGCACCACGACCCACAGACGGCGTGCGGTTTAGTCGGTTCGAGTCCGACATAACCCACCCCTCCGGCTCCGGAGGGGCGGGTATCCGTGGGGATTTCCCGCACGTAAAAAAAAAAAAAAAAAAAAAAAAAAAGTTGGTCGTTAGCTTAATGATTATGACGTGCGTTGGTGAATTAATCGAAAGCAGGCAGGGTATTGCTTGCAAAACGAAATATTATTATGTTCTGCCCAGCAAGTGGTAATTCGTTGGCCGGCGTATTGTAGAATAGAATGATGAATCTATAGGATTGTGACCTTTATGAATTCTATGACGGTCTGCAACGTATGACAATCCCAATCTATACTATTCTATTCTAGAGATTGCCACTAGTTTAAAAGGGGCTGGCACCTATCACTCAATATCGACGACATAAATCATTAAACTTTATTGTTTGTGCAATTGTTATTTTTGTTTATCTACAAAAATGCTTGAAATAACGAATAGTCGGCATCATGTAAATCGGTGGTCAACTGGTCACAGAAAAACCGGTCAAGTGTGCTAATGAATTGTTCATTAGACGGTTAAGGTTACAACAATTCTATAACAATACAAAAATAACCAAATACGTACAACTCCATAATACTTAAAAAGCTTTACTATATACAGAACATTTTCTCGTGTCTTACGTCAAGCTCACTACAAGTCACCGAAATTAATTCAGTTACAAAATTCCGTAAAGCCCCTTGTATTCAAATCTTGGGTTTCCTAAACCCTCTGAGATATTAAGCGCAAGATATACTGTCAGTGTCGTGCACAAAGCAAGCAACACGTAAGGGATTTATGTCGAAACATGTTGAAGTTAATTTAATTTGAAATAATCGCTCACTTGCAGTGGGGGGAGGTCACGCCACCCGCATAGCAACCGCGCCAGGGCTAATTGTTTCCACCGTGCACTTTTAATACCTTTGCCTGCAGGCATTATGTACGTGCATTAACTGTTACATTGTTCACTTTTTTCTCTCAGTACCATTGAACGGGCCGTGAACTGAAATGAATGCTTTTCATTCAGTTGCTTGTGTTAAGCACAGTTTTATTTCCTTTTGACTGCTCATCACATAATTTGAAGTCGGGAGTGAAAAGTGAATTCTTTTTGTTTCTTTTTTTTTATAAAAATGTACATCTCCATTTATATCATAATCGGGTACCACGGTTTATGAACGCTTGCAGCTTCTGAGGTAAGTACCACTAGCGCTTTTTCATCTGCACATTGAAAGTTGCAGTATTCATCCATGAAAAAAAAAACCGCAACTGACTTATATAGAACATTTATAACACTTAATATACAAGGTACAACCAATAATAATAGATTAATCAACGACTTCTGCTTTAATGGATTCTAGTAGGCTGAATTATTAACTAGCATATTTTTTATTATACTGTAACTTATTAATTTGCATTCGGAAACTATATAAATAAAATGTTATCAGCAGCTGTATTCAAATACGTACGTATATCGAGACGACAGACTGCCCACGGTTTACATAAGTGAAATAGGAGGAGACCTTCGATTGCCATCATGCCATAAAATTAGCCAGGTCCTCCCTTCCTTTCCCATTCCTTTAAAATTGGAAACTCCTAACTCTACCTCTAAAGTACTTTTTTTGTACAGATCTAGAATATTCTTTGATAAGACTTAGAATGTAATATAGTATTAACTCTAGAAGTAAAATAGCATAGATAATATTCGGCTCCATAGCACCACTATGCTCTAAACGCTCGTGTGCGCGTAGTCAGGACATTGCATGGCATATTGTGCGCGCACGCATCCATTGCTGCCACGGTTATCACTCGCGGCGTTGCGCCTGGCCACCGCCAGCGAACTGACTCTGTGACGCGGAACCGCCCGACACCACCGTCTCGAGGAACCTGAAGACGTCGCATCGCCGAGCAGCCAGAAGCGTAAGTGGTGTGTATGGGGTCCGACTGTGGTTCGTTTTAATGGACATGGATATTTCTCTATTTGTTGTAAGGTGGGACGCAGGGCCCGGGCCGCCGACCCCACCTGCCCTACCTCCACTTACGCCTCTGGATGTATCGTACGTCAACACATACATACAAAAATTATATATGTACCGCGCATCTTGCTAATAAACAGTGGCGATACTTACGAGTTTGCACATTGGAGTGTTTATGGATACATTAAGGTCGCTCGCGTCGTTTCCGCGTCGGGTACATGCGGTAGCGTGGCTCCGGGCCGTTCGACCGTTATCTGTTTGTTAGCAATGTTGCGCCAACACCGGTACTCTTGTGTATTGTAACATCTCGAAGAATGTGCGTTCTGACTGTCTCATAATCTCCTTGCTTATCTCCTAATGTAGCGTCGACATGTGCTTTGTCTCTCGTCAAATACTCCGTCAGCCAGACGACCCCGCGTCGTCGTAGCTAGTCTCCAGTTTTTGCTCGACTGTCAGAGCACGTGTCGGCTTCCATGAATTTCTCTCACGCTATAGAAAACGCCACTTTATCACAATTGGTGTCGCATTAGCATATTTATATCTATGCTATATTAGTTTCTATTAATAAGCTCACTTGTACGCTGTTGCTTCAATTCACCTGTTTTCGCTTGTTACCCGTAATTTATTGGTTAATCAACTGTATAAGTGTTTACGTGATTGTTTGCGAAGATTGCATTTAGTGAATACAATGGTGATATCTAATGATATTGGTGTAGCGTTGGACTAAACACTTTATTACCCTAAACTTTCCCTACATAAGTAGTTTACTAATTTTTAGCATTGATATTTTTCTTTACTAACATGCGTGCACGCGTAACCCTCATAGTATATGTAAGAAGATAGTTTTTTTTATTTGTGAAAAAAGTAGGACATGACTAGGGATTCCGTGTATTCGCTTATAGCGGTACATTTTAGGTTCAGAAATATCCAGCTAGCACAGATATGTAATGTTGCACGTGAGCTCTCTTGACAGTCCATCTCGGTGCGTGCACTCTGGGAAGCAAATTTTAATGTCTTAATCTGACGAGTGAGTCATAGGCATGTTCTCGCATATATTGTCGTGACTCATCCGTGCGGTTTGCAGGACGACGGGCACCTGCATCGGGATCAACGGTCTGCTAACGATTGCGGCTAATTTTGCCCATTGAATGCGCTCACTATTTTCCTTAGATTCTTTTCATTGTTAGCAACAATGTAACACAGAGTGATATTTTGCTGATACTGGCGGTCGCCTGGTTAGATTTTGTGTGTCCTAAATAGAAGAAATAGAACGATACCTAAGATGATTTGTGAAAGAGGCCTAGGGATTGAGAGGCAGGCTTTCTCGACATGAGTCATTAGCAATGTACGCCATTTAGGAAGCACCCACAGTACCGGTGAACAATGTATGAGTTATCTACAACACGTTGAAGCATACATCTATCGAGTTTGCAGAAAATTCTAGAGAATAGCCGTTTATTGTCTTCGTAGAAATTGATTGTTATGAGTAGTGTAAGTATTTGAGTAGGTATTGTACGTTTGACCTAGTCGATTGTTTCAAAATACGTCGTGATAAGTGGACCGAGTGTTTTGCGCTTCGAACTCTTTGTTCGGGAACCACGAGTGTGTCGACCTCGTGTGCGCCTTGACATTTGTCGAATGTTTGACGATATCAGTGTTGGGCGAACGCCAACGCGCCAACTTTTCTTCTACCCACAGTCGGGTACGGCTTTCGAGAAACGATAGCATCTAACCCTTGAAGATCTGCGTTTGAACGAGCCTTAGTTTTCTGTCGCCATAATATTGAGCTTATGAGTAGCTGTGTTAAATGCGTCACGCTAACTGTCGCATTGGCGCAAGGGCGGATTCAGCAGTTGGTAAGGTAGAATCTGTCTGTTTTAAATTAAATTTTAAATTTTACATGCATTGTTGGTTTAATGAAAAAAGGATATTGCAAAGTAGACGAATACCTCAATGATGAAAATGCATGATCATTCTAATCTTTTTGCTTGCTCGCACAATATAAATCTGATCAAAAAAGAAACACATTGTTTAAAAAAAGAAACGATAATTTTGTTCACTGAGTTTCTTGCTGGTATCTTCTCAGTAGAACAAACTTACCGAACCAGCCAAAGAATCATTTTCAAATGATTTATTTACTTTACTTAATATTAAATTAATAATTTCTTGACATGACTGTAAAATTTAGGCGTTCATATGTGCCTAAACTGAATAAAAGAAATTGATTCTTTGACTTTTTGGTTGGTTAGCTTTAGTGCAATTGTGAGGACTTGGGTCCGATGGGTGGACAAATACTGCGTTTGTTAGAAAATATTCAGTAAAATCACGGTAACTTAAAATATGCCCTGCAGATGGCAATAGACTTGTACCTCGTCCACTCAACCAAAAATGTATCTTTAACTGGATATTTCTTTCCATCCTGTCGCAGGTATTTGATTAGTTCAATAATTTGTACTCGTTTACTCTGTTATTAAGTTACATATCAAATAAGCTAGGTAGGTATATTTTCGATATCCAATAAGATGTTATTACTTACTATGGTAAGTCACTGTTTAAGTAACAGCTACAAGCATGTTTTGATAAACAATCCAACAGATACGCATTTATCTATAAAAATTCAATCTCTGTTAAAACAGATGGATCTCGGCCGTAATTCAAATCGTTTGGCTGATCCAAAACATGTGGATTATTGAAACACTTCTCGCTTAATGGTCTTTCGAGTGTGACTAATTCAAAACCGAAGGGCGTGTATAATAAAGTCCATTACTTGTGTTCAATATGTAGTGAGTATCGTTGGTCAAGATTGCAAGTCTCAGGACAGGTCGACGAACTGGCAACCCTCTTCAATCGCCCCCTATTGTTAGCTAGTGGTGACCAGTGCCTTCACGTACATTTCATGCTAAAAATAAGACTTCTGGCTTTTTCTCACGCGAAACTATAATAGGAATATGAATGCTTAGGTCTAGGTCATGGAAACTCTGTGTGCCAAATGTTAACCAAATTCTTTTAACTATTTGTGTACGATACTTGCAACTAATTATAAAGCTTAACAGTTTATTTGCGTGTCTTTATTAGGTGTTTGTTTTTCCATGATACAGATTACGCTTTCTAATTGTTTTTTTGTATTTTTACATTCTTGTATTTACGCCTAAATAGTGTCATAACCAAAAAATATTAAAATTACCTACAGGGTTACTTTTGCGTAAACAATGATGAAATGAGTTTCTATTTACAAGTAATTTTTATTAATTACTGCGTTTAACCTTGAATAGTGAATAGTTTACTTAGAACTTCACATATTGTCTCTTCGCCCGTATCTTCTTTGTATTCTTCTTTAATTAAATTATGACTACAGCGGTTCGTTTTGCTAGTGTCTTGATATTGGAATATTTGTTAGAGCTATCTGATGTTTGATGTCGACTGACGTTGGTCCTATATTAATATTGCTAGATAGTTCTTTGTCGTTGAGTGTAGCCGTGCCCGACTGTTGCATTAGTGATTCATTATTCGTTTGGCTTCATTGTAGGTTGGAAGGTAATGCTCTATTGATTCGATCAACGCTTTGTGTTTCTTTGTTCTCCGCTTGTTAGAATATAAATACAATTTTCAGTATGTTAACATTTAGTTCGAAACTGGGAAGCCGGAGCTAAATACTTTAAACTTTCACGTTTTTCGTGCTCTATATGCAAGAAATATCACACATAGATTATAGCACATAGACGAATATAGCACAGTCTGAACGGTTATACTACCATGCTCACTGTGTTTGCGTTTATTTATTATTGACATGCTAAAACTTGCGGTTTCAGATATCAACGGTACTCAATGAGCTCGCACGCGCACGGCGACAATCTTGCACTTCATACTTTCTAAAGTTTACGCGAATGTCACTCACTGAATTAAAACCACTTTTTAACGGATTCTATCGTGATTCATATGTTATTATTTACTAATAGACCGACATTTCGGCTACTTTTCAGCAGCCCGCGACCATGGCTGCTGACAAGTAGCCGCAACGTCTACTTTTCAGCAGTAGCCGAAACCGTTAAAAATGGTTTTTTACTAAAATCTTCCACTTTATATATTTTTATGGTGCTCTAAAATTGAGACAGTCTCTGCAGTAATAAAGCTCATCCCACACGTCTCCAGTGGTTTTATCTACGTTGTTGTGTAAACACGTGGCCTGGCAGTTCGTTAACCTGTTATTGTGTTGGTCGTGTGTACGCGCAGCTCTGTAAGAGTGTGCGTACTGAGTGCTGCAATCACGACCCAATTGGCTGACACACCAGGGAATATTATGGTCTGGATTCGAAGAACTAGGAGCGCTTCAGATGAAGCTAGAAATCGCTTTTGTTTGGATGTTATTGTTTAGTGTTTGTTACGGCATGTCATGTTCTGTTGTTTTAAATGTACTTACTTCTATATCTGAGAAGAGCAAGTTGTTATTGTACAGGAGAAATCCCTGCCGAGGATAACTTCCAATCACAGCTGCGCGGTATCATCTACTATTATCCAGACATCCCTTTGCAGGAGGATCTTGACCAACCGGTCTTAGGGCGACGTAATACTATTGTACTAAAAGTGATTACCTTCTTTATTGAAGTTTAGACAAATATGCTCTTTGCACGTAGACTTCTGCTGATAACGTATGTTCAAGATTTATCGTACCTACAAGTCTTATTGTTTAGCGTCGAGTTATTGTTTTAGTGTTTGTCTTATAATTAGATTCGTCGCTCATTAGCATGTATAGGAGGCGTAAGTGTAATACAGAACCGCGTCGATCATCATCATACATTCTTACGAGCACCGCTGATTGTTCCACGTGTTGGTTGTCAAACGTTGGCGTGTTTGTGGCCAACCTTATGTAGTGTAGTGTAGTGTCGTTTCAAGTGTATGACCTTGATAGGCTAATCGTTTTTCACGATATACGGTAGCGGTCTACAAGACACAACCTTATTTACATACTCCTAAGTTATATTTTAGATCGTCTGGCGGTAAAATGTAACTACGTTGTTAGTGCTACGGCCGGCAATGGATATGCGCGTCTCTAAATCCATGGCGTTGCATATAAATGCTGTTTGTTTTTTAAACGGAGGTCGTTAACATTCCCTATTGGCCTTGTTTTGAAATTCGTCCAGTTTGCGTATTTGGCTAGCATTCAGGATGTTTGTTTTACATTTAAATTTCACTCATACATTTTGGATGGTATTTATAAACTTTATGTGGTTGATATGTATCTACCTGAGTACTAAATTTAGCGGGATGCTCTCCAAGTCTAGCCTATTTAAAATTAAAAATGACTCGTGTATAGTTTTGTCGTGCAGATGCTCTTGTAAATTAGAAAGTTTTGTTCATGGTAGCATCCGAAACTTGCTCCTTGGAGCCCGGGATCCGCTATCCATCTCTTTCTGCTCTTCCTTCATAATGTATTGAGCTTATCTTTGTTTGTGGGTAATTTCACGCTGCCAAATTTTTTGCTAATTTCGGTGTGATGTTGCAATTTCGGTGGAAGGCCTGCAAAGCAGTTTTTTGTTTCCTTCTAAATATCTAGAATACTAATGTGTTCTAAAACAACATCATTAAATTTTTTCATCGGAAAACCTATGATTGAAAAATAGCACCGAAATTAGCATAAAATTTGGCAGCGTGAAATTACCCTTGTACGGGGTGACTTCTAACCTCTAGACCCTACGAGATCTTTTCTTTTTTTAAACGGTTAGAATTATTTGTACTGTGTTTTTGTTCTAACATCTGCTTAGAAGCTGTAACACATTCAGTGCTGTCGTTTTAAGCCTTTCAAAACAATGAAAGCATCATTTAAAAGTATTGATATATTTCTTTGTAATATTTAAAACGGTTAAAAATACTGCTTTATGATGCCTCGTTGCTGACTTCGTAAACAGCAATAAAGACGGAGCCGTTACTTTGCTTATAGAGCTGTTTAATGATGCTAATCTTGATATCATTACATATTTAATTATAATGGATGACGCTTCTGCGTTATAAACATTTATTTACTATTCTAGAACTTTTAAAATACTTCTTGTAACGGTACAAACTATGCTTAGTACTATTACTATTCAGCTACATACATTTACTCATGCATTAGACAAATTTCCTTTTGGACTAGTAGGCTTGGTTTAGAAAGTGTAAATAATATAAACCAGCTTGGCTGTGGCTATAGCCACGGAATGGAGATCGTGGGTTAGCTGTAGATATGGAAATATCGACGCGAACCTATAAGCTATACTTTTTTCTATGTCTGTGCTTGGTTTGCTAACAGTAGTAGATTATAGGTAGAGCAATGCCGACTAGTTTTGGATCCAAAAGAGGGCCTTTACCAGGGTATCCTCTGACTAACAGCGCATTCACCACGAGTACTTGCATGGCATGAGCACGACAAAAGTATATATTTTAACAAATTCCAATTAAATTGATCTTGGCTCTTAAAAACCTTTGGTAACAAATAAAGGATTTTGTTGTCTGGGGATTGTAAAGCAATTTTGATACTTGTACCAAATTAAAGAACACTTGTAAATATTTTAGTCCTAACCTGAGCAACCTTTGTCGTTGACTGTAAGTGCATCTGTAATTTTTCAGTGACTATGAATAACACTTGTGAAAAGTAGAACTTTAGTGCTTTTGTTCAATACATGTGGAGGGTAGATGCGAATCCCACACCAGGTACCTACCTCGCCCCTAACTCGAGAGAGCACAATGGGGAATTTCTGACAGCTCCGCTCATGTAAAATAGGTCTTTCTCCTCCAGTCAAAGTAACCAAAGGCTATCGGCAAACCAAATGGGTTTCAGGTAGCTCATTATGCAAAGAGTCCCGCCAGTATTAAAACTGTGTGAGTTCGATCCCTTCTTGATTGTTAACTGAATAATATCTCCATACTTTCTTTTCATGATTAAAGACCAAACTTTTTTATATAAGCTGAGCTCTCGTATACCCACTACTTGGTGTGCTAACTATAAGGTGCGTAGTACCAGTGTTCTCTTCCTTTATTATAGCACGAATAGCGCTTTTGTTTAGCACCTACATATGGAGTACCTACATGTTCATACACATACGATAGTGCGGAACATTTCCTCTTGACCCTAACAACACTAACTTTCTTTCTCTTTAATCTTTTTAGACTAAGTTCCTCACTAACAACGTCGTTGTTCGTCCAGGTCATGGCAAAACCCACAAAGACGCAGCGAGCGTGCGCGCGACGCACCCGATCCCTGCCGCTTGTGGGCTGTACTACTTCGAGGTGCGCATCGTGTCGAAGGGCCGCGACGGGTACATGGGCATCGGCCTGTCCGCGCACGGCGTCAACATGAACAGATTACCTGGTGAGTGTGACATGAAGAGATTGCTTGGTGAGTGTGACATGAGCAGAGCAGATTACCTGATGAGTGTGACATGAACAGATTGCCCGTTGAGTATGACATGAATAGATTACCTGATGATTATGACATGAACAGATTGCCTGGTGAGTCTACAAACGTGTACATATTACCTGGTGAGTGTGACATCAGCAGATTACCTGTTGAGTGTGACATGAACAGACTACCTGGTGAGTGTGTTAACATGAACAGGTTACCTAATGAGTGTGACAGAACCACTAATAACAACGAAACCTAAAACCTGAAGTATTCCTAGGTTTCATTTGGATGACGACTATATTTATTTGTAGAAAGGTACTTATTAAGTTATAACTTTATTACAATTTTTGTAACAAGAAGCCTAGGTACAAAGTTACGAAGGTAACGTGATAAGTAGAAATATTAAAATGTACTGCAGAACGGGAATTCCGATAAAGTCATAAATACAACAGTATAAAGGAAATTTATACATTCTCCTTGTGTTTTGTGTGTTATGTATGAATGATATACCTAGTAATTTGGTACAGGATACCAACAAAATTATTGAAAAGTTATTCATCAACATTCACTGCAAGTATAGTTATGTGGAATTATTGTATGTTTTTCACGCCAAAGGTGCAGTGTCCGCTGTATTTCTGACGTCACTAACACTCTTGAGCATTTGCGATTCCGTTGGTAAATAGCATTTTACCTCCTCATCCATGACGAGTGTTCCAATGAGCGCAGTCAATTATCCCTCATGTGTCATGTCCTATTCTACATAGAACGTGCAAAATTGGTCGATGTCACGTGCAGTAGGTACTGCCAGATTTCCTATGGCATGTATTGGATACAAACTAGGACATTTCTGGAAGTACTGATTAGAGGGTATTGGTGTAGTTCTCGTGAGACTGGCGTTTGGCTAGACGCCAGTATCACTCACGAGTACTGACATGTTCCGTCTACCTGTACATTTAGTCATACCCTTGACCAGGTAGTTGGTACAATGGAAACTCACTGAGGCACAGATTACAACACCTACATAACATTCACCTCTGTGGAAGTTTTATTTTTAAATTTTATGCATCGTTGCGTTTGGAATATCCAGATCTAAGCTAAGATTAAGTAATATACATACAGAAGCGTTACAAAAAAGTTTATTATATCTAACCGGACCTACGATCGAGCTAACGTACTTTATCTATTCCCCCAGGTCGCCTTTACGATAGGGCGTGGAATTTCCGTCATCCAAAGCGCCTGTAGGGCATACCACTTAGGTGTAATTAGACGGACTGAACGTAAAAAAAAACAATTGCAAATTGATGAATTCAAGTAATACATATGTATTTGCACTTAGCAGGAATCGATCCCGCGACCGTCGACAGTAGTCCAAAGTGTGCACCCTAAAATAATCCGCTGCTTGTATTCTTCATCCTACCCTTTAGATGTCACTCGCAACGGTGCAGAATATTCCATCAAAACAAAGCGGTTCGGTGACTCTTTCCTTTGCCGTACTATTAAGATCTGAACTCCTTACCAGCTCACGTGTTTCATTCGTTCTACAGTTCCGGATCCTTTAAGCGGGGCATGAAAAAGCTGATTACCGTATCCTATGAAGAAATTATATGTTTTTGCTCAACATTCCAGGCTGGGACAAACACTCGTACGGCTACCACGGCGACGATGGCCACTCGTTCTGCTCCTCCGGCACGGGCCAGCCTTACGGACCCACCTTCACCACCGGTGACGTCATCGGGTGCGGCGTCAACCTTGTCGACAATACGTGCTTCTACACTAAGAACGGACACCATCTGGGCATCGCGTTCAGAGGACTGCCTGTAAGTGTAGATTTATTTACCACCTGATGGAATGTGGACGTGTGCACCAACATGGGGCGACATACCCGCGCTGAAGTTTACTTACCTACTCACTTTAAGTGAGTAAATACTTAAAAATTAATTAATATAAATGGTAAATTTGTAATATCAGCATGTTGCTTAGACTTTTTTGATGTGTATACCTATATAAAACCTGAACGATTTCGCCGCTGCATACGCTGCATTTTTAAACGGTTCTAAGACAGTTCAAGATGTGTAGCAAGTTCCACCAAATGTTAGAAGTTAGAAGGTTGTTAGGATCGGCAGCACAAGTGTGACGCCACTGGTGGTACACACGGCGGTCACTTTATATCGGGGGGCCCACCTGCTTGTTTGCCATTTAAACGGTATTCAAAAAGTGGCATAAGTCGACATATCAATCACACAATCAATTAGCCTATTGCATTCCAATGTGGGACGTAGGCCTCTTCCAATGTGCCTTGTGCCTTGTACCTTTGCTGCTTCTGATCCTCCTCCCTCCGCATGCAGACATCATCATTCTCCGAGCGTTTGCCCAACTGTGTTGCGGTTGATCTTCGAAATGTTTCGTGCAGCGACCATCATCTGAGTTCCACTGCCAATTGGCGATAGTTCACTGCCGCAATGCAACAGAGGCTGTTCCCGCGCGCAGTCAAGCGTATATTAATGTGAGTGTTGTGTGGTTCCAGCCGAACCTGTACCCGACGGTGGGCCTGCAGACGCCGGGCGAGGTGGTGGACGCCAACTTCGGGCAGCAGCCCTTCGTGTTCGACATCGAGGACATGCTGCGGGAGCTGCGCGCGCGCACCCGGCGCGCCATCGACGAGTTCCCGCTGCCCGACGACCAGGGCCAGTGGCAGCAGGTGTTACACAGGTCAGCATCTCTTACTTACATAGGCCACTGCGACCGTTTCCTATATATGTATGCTTAAAAAAAAAAGAAAAAAAAAAACGAAAAAAAAGTGCCCGCTTGACGGCGATAGGCTCGCCCCCTATAACGTAGGACCGAAAATCATAGTTGGCGAAATGTGGGTACCAGTTCCGGGTTCCTATAAATGTTTTTAGTTCTTAATCATCCTAGCGTTAATCGTCGCATCCGAGGCTCTCGCTTCCGAGTTTGGTGTCCGCTTTCTCCCAGTCGAAATGCGGATTTGGCTGAACTTCGATATTTTCGGTGAAGCAATGGCCATCCGACCTCCACAACCTATTGGAGAGGTCGAAGTATTGCAGTTAGACCAGTTGTTGGACTTTTTAGGACTCCAACTACCCGTTACGACTGTCTAAATGTTCGTATGACGCACCCAGTAAAGCAGTCGCGTTCACTCCCGCCGCATCACACAAGCTATATTTCTAGTTAAATGACAATTTTAGTATCATGTTGTACCACGTGTTTATTTATTTATCTACTGTTTTGCGATAGGTTTAATATACTAAGTGAAATTCATCGTCAATAGTATAAATTCATTCAATATTTAATAATAAGTCCATAAGAAATTAATAATAATAATCATATATTTAATGTATGTGTTTGTGTGTGCAGGATGGTGTCGACGTACCTGGTGCACCACGGCTACTGCGGCACGGCGCAGGCCTTCGCGCGCGCCACGCACCAGCCCATTGACGAGGATATCGCCTCCATCAAGAACAGACAGCGTGAGTCTTACTCATTTCATACACTTCAACTCACTCGCCTCACTCACCTCACGTTAATCGCCTCACCCGCTTTACTCACCACTTCGCTCATCTCGCTCATCATGCTCATCTCGCTTATCTTTCTCACCTTCTAATTATAACAAAAGTTTTTCTGTGGTTCCAGGAGTGTCGAAGCTGATAGTATCGGGTCGCATCGGTGAAGCCATCGAGTTGACGCGCGCGCTGTACCCGGGCCTGCTGGAGCGCGACCTCGACCTGCTGTTCCTGCTTAAGTACCGCCAGTTCGTGGAAATGGTCAACGGTTCCGACTCAGAGGTACGTCTGTTTTTGTTGAATTGTTTTTTAGGTCTGTTAAAACGGTGGCCCTACAACGCTACCTTGTGTAACATCGTAAAATGCTTC
Source organism: Eilema caniola (assembly GCA_949126895.1). Lineage (NCBI taxonomy): Eukaryota > Metazoa > Arthropoda > Insecta > Lepidoptera > Erebidae > Eilema > Eilema caniola. The sequence continues at coordinate 430,402 of OX421478.1, forward strand.
GTTCAAATTCTAAGGTGGTTTATTTTGATTTGTTGTAATAATTATATAAATTATTATTTTGATGATGTACTGAGTTAAATTGCCAAGATGAGATGAAAAATTAAAGAGATTGCCTATACTTTTATGTGTTGTCAAGTAGGTCAAAGGCTTTTGTAATGTAATTATGATTGCCATGTTAATAAATTGTTCTCTCATTTTTTTTGTACAAAAGGCAACATTTTGACATATTTGAAATGTTTTAATACGAAAATATGTTTGGTTTACGTTGCAGGTGTGCGGCGAGGCGGGCCTGGGGGGTCTGGGGGGCCTGGGGGCCCTGGGCGGCGCGGCCAACGGCGTGGCCACGTCCGTCATCTCGCACACGTCGCGCGCGCCCGCCAACGGCCACCGCGACAAGCACTCCAACGGTACGTGCGCTACTGGCCGGCAAGCCTCGTGGTCATGTACACTCAGTGTTGGATTGATCTTGACTAGCTAAATACTTTAAATTATTTGTCCTTTCCTGTTAATTGATTTTGTACACACTTTTTGTTCGGATGATAGAACAATTTAAATCATTCGAGCAGTCTGATTTGATCTTATGGTATTAAAATTATTTTGAGATTTCGCCATCAAGATTCATTAGGTGCTTATTGTACCCAGTTGCGTAAATCTCAAAAATCATAGATTTCTTTACATTTATTACATTTTATCCATGATCAGCGTTCCAAGAACGAAAACCATTCGAATTCGTAACGTAAACGTATCGTGAGGACGGAGCACTGCAATTGGTCGCCTGCCTACTGTGAACCAATCTCAATACTGCGTTCTCTCGATAGGTACGTTCAAGTTATGAAATCGAATGTTTTTTGTGGTCGTGGCGCTGACCTTTTGTTGGTATTTTTGGTTGATTAGTTAGTGTAGTTGGTCGAGCTTGTAAGGTATTTTAGCAAGTACACTCGTGGGCGGGTCTGTTGCAGGCGTGGCGGAGGCGGAGGCGGAGGCGGAGGCGGGCGCGGCGGCGCTGGACGGCGACGTGGACATGGCGCCGCCGCACGCCAACGGCGCGCACGACGGTACGGCGCACGCGCACCACACGCGCACACACGCACACACGCACACACGCACACACGCACACACGCACACACGCGCGCAGTGTGTGCTCACGTGTTACGTTCGAAGAGCAGAACCGCTTATTGAACTAAAAAACTGCTCGCAACGTTTTGTAGTTACCACAAAATGTCCATGTGGTGAAATTCTGCAGCTGCTATATCGTACGATGTGGTCGTATGGTATAACAGGTCGTATCCTTTGTGGCAATAAAAAACAAAACATTACGCATTCTGAGCACTAAATTGTAAGTAAGCATATCACGAAAGCTAATAAAATGTGTTCTTAGAAAAGATACTGGATAAATAAAAAAAGCCGAAACCTCTTAAACTAGAGAGATACCCATTTAGATTAGATAAAACTTTATTGTACACCAATAATTAACAGTACATGTATAGATTTTATAAGAAATATGTACAAATAGCAGCCTTACATTTGGATGGGCAAATTTTAACCATCTTAAACAATAATAACAATAAAAATTTAACCATCTTAAACTACGGATAGTTATTAGTGTAATCATAAACTTGCCCGTGTCCAGCAGTGGACTAAGATTGACCTATGTACTACATGTAAAGCCGATATCGACGGAACCCCGCCTTACAAAGCTCCTACTTTTTGGTGTATTATGACGTGGCCTCACCTGCCCGCGTCCACACGAGCGCGCTTGGTGAGCGAGTGTTGTGTTCAATACTTTAAATCAAAATGGTTCCACCTACGTCTTGAATGGCCACCACACGTTGTAACCGTAAACTCATAACATAACAGGCAAGATATGAAAATTGCGAAATGGACATTTTACAGTCTCAGTTGTTTTTTTTTGCTCAATACGCGTTTTCGAGCCTTTGAACGTAACATACCCATACACACTTACACTCGCAAACACAAAACACACTTGTAGATTTGTTATGCTGCGGTGTTTCTGGCCGGGTTCGAATCCCGCCATTCGCGCAATACTTTATGTGTATAGATAATACAATTTTCTTTTTGTCCTCATTTTTATTTAGGACCAAACTAAATCTTGACTCCCAAAATTACAATTTCAATTATGTCTTTCGTTGGAATAAAATCGATAAATTATTATATTTATACCCCAATTGGCACCTACATAAAAAATATATGAACATACACAGCTGTGATATTTTATTATTATGAAATCAAGAATATACTATTAATTTTATGTACCTAATTAATTTAATTATAAGTTTAATTAGAGGTTATATATTATTTGCACACCATTATCATCCATTGTTATTTATTTAGTGACATTTATCATTTTTATTATTGTTCGCTCGTTTCTTTTAGTTTTGCATGACAATGTGAACATTGGGCTAATTCATATGTTAACATGATATATATCGACAAATAATTTATATAATATGTTGTATGAGTTGCGAAAGGAGGATAGTCAACTCGATCTGTTTTATACTAAACGGATTATATTCCGCACTGTCCCATGCCAACAACTATTCTGAAAATTTTAGAATACACTATATAAAATTGATAAATATAGTATATGAAACAGATATAATTATTATTTAATTTGAATTTACGCTTTTATTAATAATTTAACCCCTTTTTAGTTTGCCTCTATTATTTTTCATATTTCGGTTGACATTTCAAGGGTGTAATCGGTGTACATTTGGTTTATTTTAGGTGTGTAGCTAGAACATCGCAAATTATTATTAAAAACATGCGATGTTACAACTGAAACGTTTCTAAAAATATTTCAGAAATGTTTTGTTCATATAAAAAGCATCTTTTCTACCGTGCTAGTATATTTTTAAAAATTCTGGTAACACTGGATGCTAGTAGGCATTGGAATACGTAGTGCTGTAGCATGTGTTTAGTCTAACTGTAGAGTTGCTTTTTAACTAACCGCTCATGTAACATTGCATTAGACTCGAGATCACTCATCGGCACTTGAGAGCATAATATTTGTTATTTTTTACGTTCAACTGAGTTTAGGTCGCGTGAGTCATTGCTTACGCACGATAAGGGTAACAGAGGTGCAAGTTATTACTACAAATTACCGTCAGTTTTCAAGCTTTTGTGACGTGCCACAAAGCCTTGTAACGACAAACCCAAATATAGGTAAAGTGGGCAAAAAATGTGGTCTATCACCCTAAGATTCAAATTCATTTACTTGTCAAGATTCAATAAGGTTTATTTTCCTTCGTAAGGCTTTTAATTCCGATGTCGATTCCAAAATGTAAAGGGAGGTTTATAATCCAATAACAGAATTATTTGCCATGAATTGCTTTTTTATGAGATGACAGCAGTTTTAGATTGACAAATTAAACCACAGATTATCAACCAACCATTCACACCACAGAGTACGATTAAATAAGTTCAATAATAGAATATACAATTTTCTTTACATATATTATGACGACATTTCAACCTTAGCGCTACTTAGATAGCATTGAATTTTTTATCAAAACTGGTAGAGCACATTTTTAGCTGACCGTACGCTACGTCATAGTTTGAAAGTTCCAAAGTAATAACTCGCGCCTAGCACGCTACCGCCGGGCGGGGTGGTACGTGGAGGTGACGGGGGTGGGCGCTGACGTCACGGTGGTGACGTGCTGAGGGCTGCTTGTAGGTGGGGCGTGGCCGCTGGTGAAGGGCATGCCGGGCGTGACGGCCAGCATCGCCGCGCTCATGCCCGACTGCCGCGCGGGTGGGTAATCACAAGTCTGCTGTGTTCGCGCCGCCGCTGTACCACTGTACCTCTGTACCATCGTACCGTCGTACCGCTACCATCGTACCACTACCATCGTACCACTGCTCTGGTTCCGCATTCCCCTTTCTTTACTCTCGGTTCCGTGATACTTGTGATGCATGCCTACGCTAGCCACCGACAACATGATTACTATACCGTCTAAATAGGTGTGAAAATATCGATAGTAAAATCATCTTATATTTCGTGTCAAAATTTACGAGTAATCCATGCTTAATTTTGGTGTTCTTATAGCGTACATAAGCCAGATTAATATTTTTATAAACATAGACATCAAATTCAATTTGTTACATCAAGGAAACATTATTTTACAATTTGTTTCATACAATTTTCGACCTTACCGCTCTAGGCATGGATAAGATTTTAAGACTAGAAATGTAAAATCTGCACTTCAGAAGCTATATCATACACTATCGTTAGAGGAGGAACCAGAGTAATCTCTCATCGCTTCGAGTACTGTACTCACTCATGGCAACACTCCTATACTAGCGACTTCTACGCATTTGTTTCGAACTTTGGGGTCACCTATATTTGACCGAAAAGAAATTGTCAAATTATTACTTCCTAAAACATTTTCCGCAAACGTTAATTTTTTGTAGTGAACGTTTAGCCAATAACTTGTTTACACCTGGTACTTTTACCAATTTTTATTTAGTGAAATGTTTCCGTCAAAATTACGTAAATATTTTATATCGTCACTTTCGATTTTCCATTATCAATTGTTTAGTCAAGTTTTTACTAACCTAACCTACGCGCGCGCAATCGGTGAGCAATCGGGGCGCGCAGTATTGGACTTCGAACCCTTTTCGGGTTACACCATCGAAATTTTCGTATTCTTGTCATAGCAAACGTTTATTATCTAAATATTGTTTTATGTATTAAATCATTTGATTAAATATCAAATGCCATAATGATTTTAAAAAGCGTAGCGAAGTAAAATTATTATTAACGTTGCATTGGTATGAAAAAGGTTGGCAAAATTTGCTTGCGCGGTGAAATTTTGGCAATTTTATTTCGGTCAAACAGTAGGCTCCCCGAATATTGCCGTTGGCTTCAGCTCGCCATATTTCTGCCTTGTCCCGTATCCTGACGAGATCATCGATGTATCTTAATATCTGGTTTAGTTATACTTTGATCGCTGTACCGCACCTTGGGTATGTGCGTGACAAGACGAGGGGAGTATTGACATCAGATTTGGTCAGTCCACCGCTACACCGCGCGTACCCAGGGCGCGGTACAGTGGTCTCGGTCGATCCATAGTATTCGGTCCACACGCACTTTGACCTTTTTATTAACTAACTACACGTTTAGACACGATTGCACACGTTTGCCACTTGGGAATGCTAATTGTCACCTACTGCCCTCGTCCGTGTTGGTCTTCACATATGTTTGTGTGACCATATTATTATTAACGGCAATTTGGAAAAGTTTATATAGATTTACGAGTTTTACCTTTTTTAATTCTGTATGCTTGTATGACGCCCTTATAAACCGAAAATAGAAATTCGAGCATACTCATGATTGAAAATTTTATTGCTATTTTGAACTTGACATGTTAAAATGGTAAGCTGTAAGAAGGAAATCTTTGTCAATGGGGCCCTGCCAGGTCCTGGCGACTCCCACGTATTTCATCTTGGGGATTCCATCTTTTGTCATAATAGTTTTAGTCCTAATTTAAATTGCCATAACAAATTAGGCATAATTTTCTTTGTCATAATAATAGTGTGCCATAATTGGTTTTTAGCATACTGTGTTATTAAGCATAAATATTGTATATCCTAATGTTTTTATTCATAACATTGATATGCATAAAGTTGTAAAGCATATTGTTTATTTGTCTAATAGTTATTTGGTATAATGATAAACGCCTGCTAGCAAGCTGGCAAGGGTCTGGATGCAATTTGGACTTTAGGGCACCCCAACGTGGATAGGTTAGGTTAGTGGTATAGTGGTAGCGAAGCTCCCGCATTAGGCCTTCGTGGTTATTTTGTTATAAACCACTCAGAAGTAGGAGCACCGCGTAGCGGGGCTCCGTCGACCAATTAGGTCAAAAGAACATTAGGTAAAATGAACTTTGATGCGCCAACAAGTTTGACGAGAGCAATGTATAAAATAGTGTAATATTGTTAATAAAAATTTTGTAGTGATTTTTTCGGAATAGTCATGGTTATGCGTCGTTATGCTTAAGTAAACTTATGCTTTGGGATATTATGCTTATAGTAAATAGGAGTAAAAAAATATGCTTAAAAAGTCATGGCAAATGAGTATTATGCGTAAATAATGTTATGACAAGTAACATTATGCAATTTTAAATTATGACATAAAATTTTAGGAATAAAAATAGTGAGCCAGTGTTTTTAACGTTTTATTCAACTGAAAACCCAATCAACTTATATTGCCATAACTTTCATTGGCGAAATTGAATTTTAGATGGGCATATTGAAGGGCGTACGGTAGGTGACACATTACCATGTGAGTATAAAGGCCCATTTAGACGTGGATATTTGCTCGTACATTTCGGTCCAAGAAATTGTACGCTACTGTCACCAGTATTAAACACTAAATATACGATTATACTACGATTATATAATACTAGATTCGCAAGTCACTTATCGCCTTGTCTTGAAATACGATTAAGTATTGCTTTTAAATTCTGACTAGACGGACACTCGTCAATATTTAATTGCAAGGCAACTGCCCCCAAAGTTTAAGAGCAAGCTGTAGTTTATACGAATGTTTAGGCAGAGTAGATTTTTTATTCTTTCGATAATCGTATAGTCGCAGTACTCCCCGTCTAAATGGGCCTTAACGATCTCCACTAACTCCCTGTTCCCACAAACTTCGTTGTCAGTCGAGTGGGTAGTTGATTTTGTTTTTGTTCAGGTATCAAGAACAGTAAGTACTATGTTGTAGTTTCTTTTATGTTTTGGTATGTTTTCAGCTTAATCTACTAAACAACGAACCTCCACTTTTCGTTTTAGAATGTCCTAAAATATTGGTTTCGCTGACAGAAGGAAAAAGAAATATCGTTCCGACTTTCAGTCAGATAACTTGTAATTTGACATTCTAAAATAGATATAAATCAACACTTAATTGCTATAATATCTGCAAGTGAACTCATTAGACAAAACCGAATCTTGAAAAGAAAAAAGCCTGTCAATATGTTTTCAAGTTCAAGTGTCGATTAATATCAAAAATGTATACAGTATGCGGAAAATAATACTCGGTAATATTTAATTATTATATTATAATTTTAACTAAAACACAGTAATGGTTGATTTTTATATTATGTATATCATACACTTATTTATTGTATATGTAATATGCATGTATTGTGTATAGTGTATGTGCTATTAAAAACGTTCTAGTCATACGTCGACTCAATACTACCCAACGGTACCAATGGTATTGATTTTGTCTATTCATTACTCGATTTATTCACGATCATTCGATGAATCGTACGTTAATAGCTCAAATCGAAATGTAAACAATATTAAACGAAAACAACTTAAAGTTCGCTTAAGAGCTCCAAAGAATCGGGGGTTGTGGAAGAAATATGAAGACCACGGACTCCATAGAGACAATAGCGTACATCTGACAATAATAGTACTTACCTTTCGCTCAGTACTTGTCTATATCAGCGTATCAGCGCAGCTACAGTAACTGCATTCTGATTTGTCATATAAAATTACTGCAATCTTTGGATTGGTTTATTATTTTCTTAAGACTATTGGTACATTTGGGAGGGACGTGCGACTGTAGTAAAATTGTTGCATGCATCGGCATAGCATGCAGGGGCCCATGGGATGGTGTGCGAACGGAACAGAGATATATTGTTAGCATGACTGGAGTAACGCTTCTTATGTACTTGTATATTATTATATTTAGTATCTGTATGTAGTATGTATACATTAAATTACCGACAGGGGACAGTTTATGCATGGGTGGTCCAAGATTGGAACCTACTACCTTCTAATAAGGTTGTGTTCACCGTACACGGTTTAAGTTATATTCAAAGCACTGATTTAACTCATTATTTTCTTTCCCCGATTTGTTCGGCGACGATATTGAGACTGCCTTTTTATTAGTTTACTTACTAATCTGTATATAACGTGTTCGAGGGACTTAGCGGAAGTATTGTTTCATATTTTTTAAATCTGGCTCGAAGGACCATTATGATAGCTTGAGCTCAAAATGTTTACTGCAATTATCCTAAAGTAATGTAAATTATTATCAATACATGTTAATTGACCGTTTCATTTTTATGTCTCTCATTATAGATATATGAAATGATTTGCTTTCAGAGCTATCACAATCACTTCAAAGAGTAATGCAGTAATTTCTTTCAAGGTATTCTTGACGTTGTGTCAAGGCATGAAGTCTATTGCAAAACCTATAATACAATGATCACAAAGAATGTTTCCATATCAAATCTACTGAAATTTTAAAATTACATCAGTACCACTTATTAAGTTAATTTTTTTAACCTAAGTCCCTTCACCACGTCAATAGCTACCATAATTGTAATAACAGCTGATATATTTCGGTTATAATTACAATAATTGAATTCAAGCCTTCAAGCCAAAATAACGATATGGGAAACTTTGCTGCCGATAAACATGTGGTGATATTTTGGCTTGGATGCTGTCGAGAGGCCCCCCCTCGAGGAGTGGGTTTGACGTGTCGTGGTGTGGTGCGCAGAGGGCGACGGCAGCTGCGGCTCGCGCGCCTCGGTGGAGCGCATGCTGGCCTTCGGGCGCGAGCTGTATGCCATGAGCCAGAAGCTGCAGCAGGACCAGTTCGTCAAGACCATGCTGGAGGTACGTGCGCCTGCCGCCATCGTGCGGAGGCGGGCTAAACTACAGTAGAATGATTGATATATGCAAAGTTCCAATTGTCTACTGTTGGGCTGCGGTCGGCCAGGGGTGCTCAGGTGTGAGTTGGCCGCTACTGAGTTGAAAAGTTATTTCAATTTATCTGTTTGTTATGATGTTATAGGTGTAGTATAGAGTAATATTCGTCGGAGGTGACGGTCGGCGACCGTTGCTTCCGCTGTGGCCAACCCGGTCATAGGGCCGGTGGTTGCGAAGCTCCGCCGTACTGTTTTAGGTGTGCGGCGGAGGGCAAGCCGGCCGGCAACAGGGTTGGCAGCAAGGCCTGCACCCGCGGGGAGCCGAAGTCGCGAGGCGGGCGTTCCGCCAATAGTTCGGGGCGGGATGCGGAGATGGTTCCATAATGGATCCCCAGCTCCGCATCCTGCAGGCGAACTTGGGCCACGGTGTCGATGCTCATGCACTTCTGCTCCAGAGCATGGCACAGTGGTCCGTACACGTCGCCGCTGTCGCCGAGCCATACACTCACCGACCACTCGGGCCCGCCTGGGTGGTCGACCTGGATGGCTTGGCGGCACTGGTGCATAACGCCGCTGCGGGTGCCCCTCCCCTTGTAGTAATCGCAAGGGAGCATGGCGTCGTAGCGGCGCGTGTAGGGGAGATTGCGGTCGTGGCCGTATATTTCGCGCCAAGATTACACCGGCTAATCGGGCATTATCGGCGGTCGCTGGAGCGGCTGACCGACGTCGTCAATGCCTGTACACCTCGCCCGGTTCTCGTGCTCGGGGATTTCAACGCCTGGTCTGTGGCCTGGGGTTCCCGGCGCACGGACGCGCGAGGCAGGGCTCTGGAGAGCTGGGCCGATACCCTCGGTCTAGTTCTCCAGAACCGCGGGGCCGAAGCCACGTTTGTGTCGGGGGAGCGCAGGTCGATCATAGACCTTTCGTTCGCGAGCGCTTCCCTGTCACTTCGCGTGCGGGACTGGCGTGTCGCCGCGGAGGTGGAGACTTTGTCGGATCACCGATATGTTCGGTTTGATGTCTCCCCTCCCGCGGGGGATACGCCGGTCGCAACGGCCCAACGCGAGCCGCGTTGGGTGCTGGGGCGACTGAATCGGGAGGACCTCCTGGAAGCCGCCATCGTACAGGCCTGGGCCATTGCGCCGGACAGGCCTGTCGATGTCGACGATGAAGCGGCGTGGTTCCGGGAGGCCATGACACGTGTCGGCGATGCGGGTATGCCTAGGGCTCCAGCCTATAATCCGAGGCGTCGGGTCTACTGGTGGAATGCGTAGATCGCGAGGCTACGTCAAGCCTGCGTGATCACGCACCGCCGGTGGGCTCGATTCCGTAGGAGGCGTAGCCGTCCCGCAGACTCGGAGCCCCGACTGGCGGAGCTACACGAGGGATACAGGGAGGCCAGGAATGCCCTCCGAGCGGAGATCAAGCGGTCCAAGGCCGCTTGGTACCGGGGGCTCCTGGAGACGCTGGAGCGGGACCCATGGGGGCGGCCTTACCTTATGGCTGGGGCCCCTCCGCTGACCCAGGTGCTCGAGCCGGCTCTGCTCGGGGGAGTGGTCGAAACCCTGTTCCCGGCGCGAGCGGAACATGTTCCGCCGCAGATGGCTCCACCGCCTCGGTCGCCTATGGCGCCCGGTGCGGTGATTGACGACGATGTGCCCGAGGTCACTCGGGTAGAACTAGAGCTGGCGGTGCGAAGGCTTGGAGCCAAAAAGAACACCGCCCCGGGACCCGACGGCATTCCAGGCCGCGCGTGGGTCCTAGCTCTAGGGGAAGACGGTCTCGAACCCCGACTGAGAGGGTTCCTCAGCGCATGTTTGGAGCGGGGCCAGTTTCCGAAGATGTGGAGGACGGGGAAACTGGTCCTCATCCGCAAGATGGGGCGCCCGGCGGACGAGCCGTCCGGGTACAGGCCCATAGTGCTGCTCGACGAGGTGGTCAAGCTCTTCGAGAGAGTCATTGCCAAGCGCCTCGTCGAGCATCTCTCTAGAGTGGGGCCGGACCTGGCGAATACCCAGTTCGGGTTCCGCCGGTGGCGTTCCACTGTGGATGCCATCATGCGTGTGAGGACTCTGGCGGAGGATGCGGTCGCTCGGGGCGAGGTGATGTTGGCGGTGTCCTTGGACATCTCCAACGCGTTTAACACCTTGCCCTGGAGTTGCATTAGAGAGGCGCTCGTGTATCACGATGTGCCTCTCTACCTCCGCCGCATAGTCGGGGCATACCTGACGGGGAGAGCCGTCGTCTACCCGAGTTCGACCGGAGTCGGTAGGCGCGAGATGTCGTGCGGTGTTCCACAGGGATCGGTCCTGGGGCCGCTGCTGTGGAACATCGGTTACGACTGGGTGCTTCGCGGTGACTTCGCGTACGGTGCCACCGTCACGTGTTACGCGGACGACACGCTGGTGACGGTGGGCGGGGCTACACACCGTGAGGCGACTCTGAGGGCCACGACCGCGGTTGCTCAAGTCGTGGAACGGATCCGGCGGCTGGGTCTCGAGGTGGCTCTTCACAAGTCCGAGGCCATGTTCTTTCATGGCCCTCGGCGCAGGCCAGACCCGGGAGCCAGCCTTACAGTGGGAGGCACTCCCATCGACATCAAGCTCCGGTTGAAATACCTGGGGCTGGTGCTTGACGGTCGATGGGACTTCGGAGAACATTTCCGAAGTCTGCGCCCCAAGTTGGTGGCAACGGCGAATGCCTTGGGCAGGCTGTTGCCCAACTTGAGGGGCCCAGAGGACTCCTGCAGGAGACTCTACGCGGGTGTCGTGCGGTCCATGGCCCTATATGGGTGCCCCGTATGGGCGGACAGCCCGAAGAAATTCGGGCCGAGAAGTCCCGGCTCCACAGGGCCATGGTGACCGAGTGGGAGCTACGACTTGAGCAACCACGCGCAGGGCACGCCGTGATTGCGGCGGTAAGACCCATCATGGGGGAGTGGCTAGAGAGGCCACACGGTGGCCTCTCGTACCGTCAGACGCAGGTCATTACCGGACACGGTAACTTCGGGCGGTACCTGCATCTGATGGGCATAGAGCCAACGCCCGAGTGCCATCACTGCGACGCGAGCGTGGACTCGGGGCTGCACACGCTCAGCGAGTGTCCGGCGTTTGAAGCGCCGAGGCGGGAGCTTGTGACGGCCCTGGGGGTGAGAGTGCTCACGCTCTCCGCCGGGAATCCGTGGGGACTTCCCGCACGTAAAAAAAAAAGAGTTATATTCGTAATTGTTTTTAATTCCAAAACAAGAGCATTGTTGTATTTTATTGACACATCATTGTTGGTCCTTTGAGCCGGATCAGCGATGGAAGGGTAACATCACTGATCGAATTCGAAGGACCAACAATGGAGGTGCAATTTATGTTCCCTTGGTCCTGAAGTTAAATATAATGTATGTTGTCCGTCTGGTTGGGGGGTGCGGCAGGACGCGTTCAGCCTGCTGGCGTACAGCAACCCGTGGGACAGCCCGGTGGGCTGGCAGCTGGAGCCCGTGCGGCGCGAGGCGGTGTGCGAGGCGCTCAACTCCGCCATACTGGGTATGGCCAACGCTTATATTATTTGCTAATAATATATAATCCACGTCTATTGTCACTTGATACCCCTGTCTCCCGCAGAGGCGCAGGGCATGAAGTGGATCTCCCCGGTGGAGGCGTGCGTGTCGCACTCGCGCGAGCTGCTGCGGCGCATGGCGCGCGGCGCGCTGGGCGCGTGCGCCTTCGCCGACCTGGGCGCGCTGCTGCGCCGCTGATGGCGCCAAGTGCGGCCCGCCGACTGACTCAGTGTCTGCGCTAGCGCCGAGTGACGCGAGACGCTCGACTGTGTAATATACGTGTTTACCGCTTAGCGAGCCGCCGCGCCGGCACGACGCTCGCGGAGTTCAGCGGCCGACCTCTGCCCGCCGCGCGCTCGAGCGTTTTTATATTTATGAAGTGAGAGATGCAACAGGGAGTGTAGTGAGCGATTGCGCCGGGACTCGAGGAGCCGGCGCGAGTGCAGTGAGTGCGCTGTGTCGCAGCGTACGGTATAGATATATCGTTGTATGAACTGAACGAGCCGCTTGTAACGTACGGAACACTGTTGTTGTAATTATTTTATATTTTATTTTCGTGTATATTTTAGTATTCGGACGGACTCGGCGCGTTCGGGTGTGTACAAAAGTCTATTATTATCGACGAATATTTTTATAACGATTTTTGTTTATAACGCATCGGACGTGGTTTCGTTGCGACTGTACAGGTAATTGTAGCAGTTAATTTTAGTCAGAAATCGACCAGCAAGTAATGTTTTTTAAAGACTCGACGCTACGGCAACAGTGGATCCGCTAAAGTTTAATATAGAGATTGTATCGTGCGAAGAGTATAGAATAGCTAAGTTAGAGTAGGACGTAGTACTGGTGCATTTGGATCATACCGACGACGTGCTCTCCTGCTTACCCTCTGAAATTTCTTTAGTAACTCATAAAAAAAATCTATCTTTCAGGCTTACATCTCAGTAAGCTTTCTAAAAAGACCCTGGTTTCATCACTATAAAGTTTACGGGTGACTATTGTCAACAGAATTTAAAATGTATAGTCCTTTGGCCATTGGATGAACTAAAGATACTCTTACACTCTATTCTGAATATGATGATCTAAATGCAATAGTATTAACATTGGACTGAGCGAATGCAATAGTTGGCATTATGGAAATACAAACAAACTTATACACGATGTTCATTATAACGTGAGGTACTTACGTAGAGAGCAATAATATTAGTGCCATTGTAATTTATCTAACTATTGTTAATCAAATATTGAATCTGTATATTATTTGTTATATAGACCTATACTTAGAAAAGGTTGTAACAATTTAATCTTTTTGAATACAAAATAGCTTGTTGAACGATGTGCAATAGGAAAGTGTGTAATGAACTATAAAGGATTACAAAACTATGTAGTTTAACTTAGTCTCGTCCAGTATCAGAAGTGGGATTAGTCCCATTTAAATACCCACAGTAGATTAATTTATAACAGAATAGGTCAACGTCTAGGTTGAAAATCAATCTGTGATGAGTTCTATTCTAGGGGGAAATCTCTGAACATTTGAGCTACCTGGATCTGACTTGTATTGTCGACATTATCATCAACACAACATCTTTAAACGATCAAAGTATACGCCGTATAACGTATGTAGAGGAAAATTTCGGCTATCCAGGACAATTCCGAGTTATCTCGGTTGGTTAGTTTTTCATCCTAGAATGGAATCCGTTACAGATTCAAGTCTTCCAATGTTAATTCTTTCCGATATAAAAGTATCCGTTGTTCATCTAAAAATGGGGCTAATCCCACTTCTGATACCAGGTGAGTCCAAATTATACTCTATAGTCTTGTAACGACATTGAGGTCAAATAGATTGACGTCATATCCTACACAATATCTTATTGAGATTCAGTGTGTCTACTGAGAAAGACTTCAGACATCCTTTATATATAATATATGTATTATTCTCTGCCTCTAAACATATGCCGGAATCCACTGATCACTTTACAAGGCGATGCCAGCCTTAGACCATATCAATTGACAACGAGAGTAGTAGGTAATTGTTTTGAATCTAGTTATACTTGAAAACTATAAATAAAATAATATTAATTCGTTTCACACCATTGGGTCTATTTTTATCTGCAAATAGTAACTTTTAAGTCGATTATTTGCTTTATTTCTCAACATTGTATCAAGTTGAAAAGTCAATGTGATTGTTACTATCTACCAGAGTTGCTTAATTAGTAAGTATAGGAGGGGAGACGGGGCTTTGTCGGCAATTTCGGCTTGTAAATGCGCCAATTAGTCCATTTTTATTGAAATTGATAGTTCTCGAATTTCTGTATGATACAAAATCCAACTATGATTTGAATTATTGACAGATTTGCTAGTTTTTGTAGTTTAGTGTATAAGTTTGTATGTACAGGACTCAAATGTTAGTGTTACGGAGGGAAACTCAAGCAAGTCTCGGTTCCAATAGGGCGGCCGAGTGAATCGACTCTCGGCCGCCGCTAAGCCTCGTGTGACACGCTCTGTAAAGATCAGTCTACAATATCGTTCTTATATTGTATTGTTTTCTTTTTTAATAATATATTATGTTTAAACTGCTTACTTGGCTTTGATTTCATTTACATAATGAAGCTGAAGGGAAAACGACACCTCAATAAAATAACGAAACCGAATAATTCAATTTGCGCTTGCAACACTGAAGGTGTACTCCCCTGTCTACAATCCCTTCCTCTTCGTATTGCGTGGAACAAAAAAGTATTCGAAAAGTGAGTGAAAAATATACCTCTGCCTACAATAAAGGCGTACTTGCCTACCCACAATATAGGAGTGAGTAGATAAAGAACAACACAGGTACTGTACAGTGCGACGCGACACTACCCTGCGTGCAAAGGTCGTGACTTCGATACTGAATTGTTGAGATTAAATGATCATTTTATTAAATGTAGGACAATTACTAAGCGCCATCAAGTTAGCTTGTTGATGCGATACCACGCATAGCTTGTTATATGGGTTCTAGAACGAATCAAATGACTACAACATGGGGTTCTTCATGAAGTTCATCAGTAGGTTTCAATAGGGTCGGCAGCGCGAGTTTGACACCCCTGCGGGCCTAGCTAGCACGGCGTCAAAGGAGATAGCTTATGTCCCTCGCTGTGACGTAAACAAGAGACTATTTCTCCCCTTGCTTAGCACGGCGGCCGTAAAGTGGAGATAATTTGTCTCTTTTTGACAGATGATAGAGAAATTAGTCTCCGAACTATTGAGGTGGGGACAAGATTGCTTAATACACAATTAAAAATGTCTCGCGGCTTATTCGTTCTAAGTGAACTACAAATACAACAAACGCAACAAAAAAATGCGGCAGCGTATGCTGCGGGAAAAAATAAACGTGTTCGAATTACCAGAAATTCATATGAATTTATAGGATTTCTAAAGATATGGCCCTATATTATGTATGCAATGCATTGAATAACGCATTTTTTTATAATATTGTCAACCGAAATTATCGAAATTACTAATATTCCCTCTAACCCATCTAACTAAGCTAAATCGCTTGTGCTGGGAGTGGGTTCACGTCGGTAGTGTAATGGCCAGGATTCGAACCCGGGACCTCTCGATCGTAAGGCAGACTCCTTAATCACTAAGCTACCGACGCGACGCTTAAATGAATCAGATGGCTTGCCAGTACATTATAAGGTAAATAATGTTGCATTTCATAATCGACTCAAACTCTTATTTGAGCTGCTGTGCTCCTAATCCTAAAAAAATATATTCTTTGTAACATTGTAACATTCTTGTTTATAGCGAATTCACAGTATTCAAACATTTATTCACAATAACATACAACATTTTTTCACTCATTTTATTAATATTACAATAAATATTACAATAAAGATAATATTAACAAAGGATACGATTGAGTTATGTACCGGGTAAATGGGGTAAATAAATAAACAGAAAATAAACATGTAAAAAAAACGTTACATGACAGATTGTCTCTCTTTTTCTTCAATAAGGCGCACTCTTTAGTCAATAATATCTATAACAATATATCTATCTGCAGCATAATACTGAAAATTTCGTAAATTGGTAGCATTGAGTGGAGAAACATTGTCCCCGGTGAGAAACTAGTCTTTCCTCGACGCCGTGCTAGCTAAAGGGACAAAAACGGAGGGAAAGACAATTTTTTCTCCACTCCCCGGGGACTTTTTGTTTCATACCATGCTAGCCCTGCTGGTTTTGCACACGTCAATACATAGATATAGTGTCAATAGGTCACGCTAACCACTTTCTACCAGGTTAGCGGTGTGTGTCTGCTGCCAAAAAAAATTTTACAGATCAATGCAAAATATATTTGCTCTGAACAGGAATCGAACCCGCTCTATCTTACTACACTACACAGCTCGTTAACTCACAATCCCCACGTTCGAATCCCAGCTGTAATAAAAATCAATCCCCAGCGATTCATTGATTTACACTTCATTAATATCGGCTAAGATTGAAATATGACGCCGTTATGGAAATCTCTTAATACCAACACGAATTTATAACGACCTAGATAACGAATCATTGAATAATTATGTTAATAGTAAAAATTATTGAGGGATGAGTACAATAAATTGTGCAGGGGGCTGATTGTACCTTGCACGAACCGATAATTATTTGTAATTTATGTTCTAACCGGTTCCGATAAAACCGGTAAAAATATCAAGAGGAAATTTTATGTTCTGTATGCAGTGTCGTATTATTATTGTACCTATAGGTCAGATCTTTAAATAAGGTTCGCCAATTTCAATGCACTTCTCGACGCACTATGGTAAGCATAAATAGATGAAGTCTAAAAACCTAAGGGCCACTTATGAATTCTAAATGGATGAAGGATTCAGATGCTACCGACGCGGCGGGAACTACTGTCGCTACTGACACGAGATGATCATGATGTTCTGCAGTTTTTGATCTGAATCATTAATTACTTGGTTAAGTTGTTCAATGAGCGAGTGATAAGTCAAAATAACTGCTTAGAATTATTTTTTCCTATGTAGTAATAATGTATAGTATTCATTTTTGCTATGATTAGTAATTACGTTTATACTGCTTATACTGTTGATGGCACTTGGTGGAACTTGCTACACATCTTCAATAAAAATACTTCTACTATTCCACATAATTTATTAAAATCCTGACCGGCTTCGCCTTACGGCATTATCAAAAGGTTGTGATGTTTGGTTCATGTTTTTTGTATATCAGATGTCAATCTGAAATTGATATCTGATATCCAAAACCTACCTACACATATCTACTACAAATTTTAATGTTTTATTAGCGCTTGACTGTGCTTGAGGTGCGCGCGAGAAAAAATCGACGGGTAGGTACCTACTTAAACTCGAAGCTTTAATGAAGTAACCTAGTGCACTTTTAAAAAGACCACGATTTTTTTACACTTTATGACTGGTGATTTGACATTAGGTTTATTAAGATTACTCTATTAGGAAGCGAGGGAATTTAGACTGATAAACACTATTTTTTTAAAACATAATTTACCAAAATTACTAATATCACCCTGAACCCCTCTGCCTTCTAGTTAGGTATTCGAACTTTTAAACATGGAACAACTCGAACGCAAGGTCGAATTCTTAACCACTACCGTACCGACGCATTTTTCACATCTATGCGATGACCAATAGATTGGCAATTATTATTGGAAGGTAATTAGTTAATAACTCTGCACATTAATTGATTGTAATTAGAAAGTCATATATTAAGAATTATTGTTGTTAATTGTATAATACTGTGCGTGTCTAATGGACTTGGCGTAGTATCAATCCCTGAGGAATAGGTACGAATAGCGCTGTCTACAATGAAATAGCGAAGTTCTCAAAATAATGTTAGCCAAGTTATTGCTCCAATATGGTATAGCTTCCAATGTTTCCCATAGTTCAAATATAATGTTAAACTGAGGTCAATTAGTTCAACAATTAGGTCCGTTCTTATTTTATACTAGCTGTTTACCCGCGGCACCGCCTGCATGAACTTCGGATCCTGTTGCCGCTGCTGACCATAAAAATGTCCCCTACAACTTGTTGTTTGTTGTTTCCAAGTTGTTTCACCGGGGAAAATCCGTTCGACTAAACTGTTTTCTCACGTTTTACTTAATGAAAGCAATAGCTTGACATATTACAATTTCTGTCATTGATAATGTCCATGCTGACTGACGTCTTTTAGGTTGTTTAAGAAATCCTAGGTACTTTAGGATTCAGCAGTTAAAATTCCAGAAATTAGATATCTCATAGGTTACGCACACTCACACATCGGATAAAGCGCTATTGTGTATTTTGAAGGTTTTCTTGCACTGACCGACTGGCCTCGCGTGCTGAGGTAAACCTGGGTTTAGCAAATCAGATACTTTTCAGTGTTGAAGCAAATTGTTTATTTGTAAAGGCAATGACCTATTTATTGACTTGATAAATAAACAAGGAATTATACCTACTTAATTATTCAAATAATAAAATGTATGTATTTATGTCAGTACCTAAGTTTCCACTGTATACGGCTGAAGCTAAATATTTAACCTTTTCATGCGGACGGACCCGCAGGCAACGTTTAGTTGTAATTACTTAGTTGGGTAGTGATGGTGATTGGTCATCACCTTGGCGTAGTCTCGGTTGTCAGCCCGGGTTCCGCTTACAATTACCTACCTACTCCTCTTTTTGATTTCTGCGCCTGCCATTTGATCTCCCAGAATATCTAAATATATAAAACTCAAAGGTGACTGACTGACTGACATAGTGATCTATCAACGCACAGCCTAAACCTCTGGACGGATCGGGCTGAAATCTGACATGCAGGTAGATGTTATGACGTAGGCATCCGCTAAAAAAGGATTTTGATTAATTCTACTCCCAAGGGGATAAAATAGGGGATGAAACCGATCGGGCTGAGACTTTGCATGCATAAAGCTACTATGTTGACTCAACACTAAGCGATAACCGACATCCACGCGGGCGGAGCCGTGAGTAACAGCTAGTCAGAATATATATTAGAAGTCGTAAGTATTTAAATAGTAACCTAAGTAGGTACTCGTATATACTTGGGTATGTAAGACGCCGTTTTGTTGTTATTTATGGATTCCTTACCTTTGCTGCAGGTGATTTTCATACATGTTTTTTTTCAAACACAAAACTGAAATATTCCTCCTAACCCCCATAGCCAAGTCAAATTGCTTGTTTTAGAAGTAGGTTTATGTTGGTACTTATTGTAACGCCAGGATTCGAATCCGGGACCTATTGATCGTAAACCCGACTCCTAAACCACTGAGTTAAGCTTGACACAAGTCGGTAAAGTACCTAGTTAATTCCTTGAATATCACTTTATGGGTGGACCATAAAGCTACATATGGTACACCGATATAAATAGTGTAAGGTCCGGCTGCAGGCTGACGGGGGAGGGGGGCGTGGAGGGTGGTCGCGAGAAATTGAATGAAAACATTGAATATTTATTCTGAGACGATGCAGTGCTCCGCTGCGGGCGCGCGCCAAACACTAGACAGCTTGACAGACGGGGCAATAGGGTGCAGATGTCTGCCGGCTGAATTTTATTCCCAATTCCCAGGCGTTAGAGGATAATTCCCGCAGTGCAGAGGATTAAAACACGACGTTTGACATAGAAGTATAACTTGTGGGATTTCGTATGAATGAAATTTGAATTTATCCTACTAATAATATAAATGTGAAATTTGGGAAGATGTTCGGGTGCTTGTTATCCAATCACGTTCAAACGGCTGAATGGATTTGGCCTAAATTTGATTCAGAAATAGATTATAGTCTCTAATAACACATAGGCTACTTACTTATGTGCCTGGAATGGTTCCCATGAGTAACGGTAACCCACGCGGGTGAAGCCGCTTGTAACAGCTAAGTAAGTATAGAAGCTTTTCTGAGAGCTAATTTAAAATTACCGTAGGATTGAGTGAGTTTGAAACGATAATATTTACTTTAGAGTTCACTATTTTCGATAATTTGAAGAAAATTATAACAATTTACACAGTCTAATAAACTTGCAAAGAACAATTACTTCCAGTTGGCCAAGTAGAAAAATAGACGTGAAGAAAAGTGCTCTGCCTGAGAATATTGAACCAAACTCGGCTATGGCTACAGTTTTATATTACTTATTTTATCATATTGCGTTCTAGAATAGTAGTCCAGTCTAGTCGTAGTATTTCAGTTTCAGTGAGTCGTACTTTAAACCTAAAAGGTATGATTCTGAAGGTGACCGCATACGACAACTGAAGATGCACGCAGCAGATACGCGTAATTCATTGCGGCTTCTAAATGGTCTCCTTTATCCGTATCGAAGTTTAAGAAGTAATGTATGTGCTGAATGCAGTCATTGTAAGTCAAATTTCAGAATTATATCAGGGTCCTTTTGAACTATTCTGAACAGCACAAGATTATTAATATCATGGGTTACTGAAGCAATTTCGCCACGACAAAAATTGCCAATATTGGCATAATTTAATGATATTGTATAGAGAATGATGATTAGCTTTAATTCCAGCCTAATCATTGTAATTGGAAGGCTGCCCATATGGTCATTGCTTTTCTGCTTGTTGATGTGTATACATTTATGCATATGGAATAATAGAATATCTGGTACAATTCTAATTTACATTAAGAAATACAAATATTATAAATTGTAGATAATATTGCAATAATGTTTCCCAAAGTATCCGACTCTAAAATGATATATATCTAAACTGTTCGTAATTGCAGTTAAATGCAGTGTTCCGTCCTTCAGTAAGCTAATTACTAATGCAATATTTTATAATGTAACAGGCTCGATTGCAAAAGCCTTGTTTCTTAGTTGTAGACCCTTTCGGCACGTTCAGTCGCAAGTCTTCAAATCACATATGCAGTATAGACCAAGTCAGATCTGTGTGCTACTCTTTGCCCGTTCCGGGATGATCTTGTGGCTCTCCTTTTAATATTTGATCTGCATATTTATAAATCGTGTACGGACTGTTTGCGGCGCCCCTCGAGCGTGTTTGCAGATTTATAGTTTATTTCATTTCATGCGAGGGTCCGTCCACTTCACCCGAGAGCGTAGTATGCCGCGCATTCTGTACAAATATGTGACGTGGAATATTTTGCTTCAGACTCGCAGTCGACCGCAATCTTCAGGAGCATATCAAGGTGAATTGTGAATTTATGTCGCTATAAAGCTATGCATCGGACGGACATGGGCGCTTCGGTAGTATTGTGCGAGTAGTGCTCTCAAGACGTTAGGCGAGTTCCTCGAATAAATTATTGGCACGAATGCGACGTTCACGGCACATAAACCGACTAGGTATCTCATATTGACCAAGTATTTGTTGTTGTCGGTGTTGTACATTATTTGGTTATATTAAGTAGTTAATATGTAGATAGTAAATTAGAAAATAAATAGGTAGCTTCATAGATATGGCGTAGTCATTTCTAGAGTTCCATACGCTGATTGAGGAGATTTTTTTTCCTGACAGCTTTGATATATCTGTATATCATTGACATATTTGGTATATCATTGATGATATGTTATTGTATAATTAATTATTATACCTATGTACATAGATTTAAAAAAAAACTAACAAGCTACGTTCGCTTGCTTTCTTGTCTCCCACTGGTAAGAGACCAAGTTGTTTAAAAGAAATGTTATGGAATGACAGGCATGTAATGCCGCCTGTAGACCGAATGCGAAAGGTGGAGGATCGGGAGCAATGGCAGAGCACTGGAAGAACCCTATGTTTAGTGGGGGACTGTTATAGGCTACTTGATTAATTGGCTACCAATTGTGGCTTCACATGAGAAAGCTACAAAACTTTACCGGGTCAATCCATTCCACTCAACTGCTGGTTCTGCCAATGGCTACTTCAACAGTTTATTATATTTCCTATAGGATATATGAATTAAATTAAATTAAAATTAAATTAAAAATGTTTATTTCTTTAACTTTACAATTTTAACTTTATCCGTGACGAGGGTATCCTTTTAAGTATAAGCTATACTTGTGTTAGGGTACCCCCTCTTCCATAGCAGTTGTTATATAAGAGTTACATAATACCTTACAGTACTGGGTTATGAAAACTTATGAATCTAAAATAACATAATGCGTTATTAAACTAAGAATCCATACAAATCTTGTGTATGTGTATACATGCATATTGTGTGTGTGTGTGTGTGTGTGTGTGTGTGTGCGCGTGTGCGTGTGTGTGTGTGTGTGTGTGTGTGTGTGTGTGTGTGTTTGGTGTGCGTGCGTGCGTGCGTGTGTTTTGCAAAGGCATGTGGTAACAAGCCCTACGACTTCAATCTTGGGATCGGCAATGTTGCCACTTGTTATCAGTATATCGTTCATTCACGAAATTGTGTGCATAAGGGCCTCCGTTTCATCATAGTTTTTACTTTTTAACCATGACATTAGTGCCTTTCTGCATTCATGGTAGTTCATATGATAGATGTTAAGCTGTTTATTTATTGTGTTGTATAAGTGCGCCGATTGTTTAACAAATTGTCTTTTAGCATAGCTACTTTTCACTGCGATGATGGGAGCTGCATCGTATCGACGCCTTCTATTTACTATACCACGGTTGTAAGTTAATGTTTTATGGAGTTTTAAAACAGCGTGTAGGATGTATAGTTTTCTAATAGAAAGTAGATCACAGACTGAGTATAGTTCACTTGTAGGGAATCTATACGGTTTACAGTACATAACTTTTATTAACAATCTTTGTGCTCGTTCTAGTTCTAAGGTTTTAGTTTTAGAAGCCCCTCCCCATATAGCTATACAATAGATTAAAACTGATTGCGCCAGTGAAATGTATATTTTGTTTAAGAGGTTCCTTGAGGCGACATGTCTCAAGGTCTTAAAGGTCCATACTAGTTTTCTGGTTCTGGACATCATCATTTCCATGTGATTATGCCAGGTTAAACGCTGATCCACCATAACGCCTAAGTACTTAGTTTGAATAACTTTGGTTATTGTACTGCATAGACAATTACTACTATTATTATTGCACGTGTGTAATTTTAAGCCTATGTCTGTTTTTGGTTGAGTCGTGATGTATTTAGTAAAAGTTATGTAATTTGTCTTAGAGATATTTAAGGTGAGAAGATTAGCATTTAACCAATTAGCAATTTGGGAAAGTCCCTTTTCGGTAATTTGCTTCACAGCATCCCAAGTATCACCAGTGAAAACTATTGCCGTGTCATCAGCGTAAGAGAATATGTGTCCTCCAATGTCTTGCCTATCGCATAGACTGTTTATATAAATTAGGAACAGTGTAGGACCAAGGACACTGCCCTGTGGCACGCCATAGGTGACAGAGACTTCTTCACTAGTGTATTTATCAATTTTTACGCGTTGCTTTCGATCCTTAAGGTAGTCCGTGAGTAATTCTAATGGTAAACCTCTTATACCGACGCCCTCAAGTCGTTTTACAAGGATGGTTGTAGAAACGGTATCAAATGCTTTTTTTATGTCTAGAAACACAGCCAAACATTTTTTATTGGTATCAACTTGTTTGACAATATGTGAAGTGAGTGATATCACCGCATCTTCAGTAGAGATTTTACGCCTAAAGCCAAATTGTGATTTCGAGAGTATATCAAAGTTGTCAAGGTATTTCAGTAGGCGATTGTTTATTAATTTTTCTAAAACCTTAGATATTGCTGGTAGAACAGAAATAGGCCTATAGTTACATGGATTGTCTCTACCACCACCCTTGTACACAGGTGTGACGATAGCTTGTTTAAGAGGTATGGGGAACTTACCCTTTTTAAAACATAAATTAGCCAAATGCGTTATTATGGGCACAAGTATTCCACTGGCGTGTTTTAGAAACTTAGTGGAGATATTATCCCAACCAGGTGCACTATCTGTTTTTAATTGAGTTATTATAGAGAATACTTCATTGTTATCTGCTTCAAGAAGCACGAAAGATGACAATTGGCTCTTTTGTGTAATAGTATTTGTTGGGTGTGGGGAATTATTTAGGATAATTTCTTCGGCTAAGGTTTTGCCAACGTTTGCGAAGTATTGATTAACGGTATTTATGGACATTTCAGGAGATTGTTCAATATATAACAGTTCCGTATTTTGGGTTTTATTTGTATTATTATGTATCAAGTTATTAATCGTGCACCATAATTTCTTAGGGTTGTTAGAATTGCTATTTAGTTGTTCTCTATCATATTTACGTTTTAGGTTTTTAATTAAGTTGTTGCAATGGTTTCGGTACCTTCTGTATGTGATTTTTAATATTTCATTATGTGGTTCTGTTTTTAGTTTCATTTGTAAGTGGTTCCTGTTTCTAATGCATTTTAGTATGCCTGGGGTAATCCAAGGCTTAAGTATGCGTTGGTTACTTGGAATTAGTGATATTACAGTATTTCGTAGTAAACAGTCGGTTAAGTGTTTTAGTAAAATTTCATATAAAACGCAGGGATCACTATATGACAGCAATTTTAATAGTAACTCGTTATCAATACAGTCCAAAGCTTTGTCAAAATTAATTGTTGTTTTAGTTTTTAAGGTTGGGGTTATATTTTTTACTTTCGATAACTTTAAGAAAATCGTAAAATGGTCCGTGATAGTGGTAGATATAACTGCCACAAGCGCACCTACTCTGTTACCGTTTATTTTTAACATGAAATGATCTAGGCAGTTTTGTTCGCGAGTAGGTAGTATATGACCCGGTAACAGACCGTGCAATGCTAGCATGTTTAAATAGCTAAGTCTATTTGTGCGTTCATAACTCTTTTCTTTTAAATTCTGTATAATATTGATGTTTATGTCACCGGTTATTATAATGTTTGAGGATGACTTTATAGTTTCTAAGTGAGAATTTAGTGAGTTTATGAAATTAACAGCATTTCTGTTTGAAGGAGAACGGTATATACCCAAAATTATAGTATTATACATAGAAATTTGTAGGCATGACGCGCTGATTAATTTTATTTCTTCAACTTTTGCATTGTGACAATTCTTAACATAGAGGACCACTCCATCGCAGTGATTGACGTGATTAGAAGTATAATAAGACTTATAGTTTTGTATTTGTGGAATAGGTTTGTCTGCGTCTAATCTACATTCACTTAGTACCATCAAATCGATCTCGGAGTGAAGGCTGGCTAACAAAATTTCAAAATAATGTATATTACTATAAATACCTCGAATATTCTGCGTTATTATGGTCAAATCTGTACCATGTATGTTAGTTACTTTGTTAAAGTTCTCTGTAGAACATCCAAAAGATTTTGCAATTTCTATTTTATCTATCTCCTGCAGAGTATTTAGAGTATTATCCATAAAATATTATTAAGATATTATCTATTGTTTTTTCATAAGTACAACATGTTTCATGGGTTATTGTTAGCCATCTTGCGAGATAAGTACAATTAAGTGGCGTTATTTTTATTAATAGTAAACTACATGTATGTATATTATAAATGTGCATCTGGGGAACATAGTACGAGTGAAAAGGGAAATAATGTGTCCAAGAGAGATATACGCGAGAGTATGATATGTATGTATGTTTGTGTATGTATGTATGTTTATGTATGTATGTATTTGTGTGTATATTTGAATATGAAGCTAGATATGTATCTATGTAGGTGCGTGAAACTTTAATATTTCTAGGATTGTTTACAGATGTATGTGTAAGTGTACATATTGTCGTTAAATATTTTAAGTGTATTCTAGTTGTAGGTCTAGTATTTTTTGATAATGTCTGTTTCTTTAGACTATGTGCATGAGGCTTGTTATACTGCCAACATCTTATGAGCTGTTCAATATTTGTTGATACATAATTATGAATGATATGTGTAGTGTTATTATTGTATTTTATGTGTGTTGATTTTAGTTGGATATAAGAATGTGTAAATGGTTTTAATATGTATACACAAGTGAATAGAATTTTATAACACAGTGATAATTTTAAATATAAAATAAGAAGATACACAAAGGCTATAGTTAGCCAAAAAAATAATAACGAGGTCGTCACTTCACCATTTAGTCAGGTATCCTGCATCAGAGCATGCACTTGGGATTCACTTTTAATAGTGATAATAGGCGAGTCGTCAGCCTTTCTCACGTAGATCCTACCATAGGCAGTCCAACAGTATTTATAAACTTTTGCTTTGGCGAGATCTCGAGCAATAAAATATAAACGAGCACCCTTTGCTGTTAATTGTTCCGAAACAAAGATAGGAGTATCTCCGCTTGTAGTTAAACCAAGGTGCTTCGCACATAACTTATCTTTGTGTTTGATATTATAGCTCTTGCACATCTTTAGGAAGTTCGTTTTTTGGACTGCGGATGAAGTCTCAACAACTATTGGTGTATTTGTGGTACTCTGCTTATTTTTTCCTTGGACTCTGTAGATATCTCTGATGTCGGCTTCCTGTATTTTGCAATCAATAGTATTTGATAAGCGCAGCACCATGTTGACAAGGTCATCTTTGGTTTCTTTGCTCAATTTCGGCACATTTTTAATTTCCAAGTTAGCTTTTCGACTTGTACGCTGCATATCCTCGACTTTCTCCTCCAGGAGAGTGATGTACTCCTTGTCTTTTTTATTTTGAGCCTCAATTTGTTGCAATCTATTTTTAAGCTCCGTATTTTGTGCTGTTAAGAAGGATATGGAGTTTTCAATGTTGCAATTTGTTTGTTTGATCTCTATTAAAGTGGGAGTAATTTTCTTGAGTTCATTTTCCTGTGTAGCCATCATTGACTCCAACATAATCTTCATTTCTTCCTTAAAAGAATTTAAAGTCGAATCAATGTCATCATCCCGTCCCCTTTTCATACGTTGGGCCATGAAATTTGGCGGTGTAATGCTGGTATCCTGGTAAGCCATGTTTATATTCGAGTCTGTGAATGATAATTCGAACTATTTGCAATATTTATCTAATGCGCTTGAGCATCCGCAATAGACAAAAGATGTTAATAATCCAATCAGGACTAAGGTGTTAGGAGGGCGGGGCCTTGACCTCCAATAGTGTTAGGTAGGCGTTCTTGGGGTGGTCTCAAAGGATATGTCACCGCCCGCGCGTGCGCCGTATTCGTGCGTTCAATACAAAAGAAGCTTACAGTACCTCATTAGTGGCCAGATGATTGTGGTAAGTACCAGGAAGACAGAAGCACCACGGATATGTTTTGTAATGACTACTATTATGAAGACTCTGGGTGTTTTTTCACTTCACGTTTATGCACTCCTAGTATGCGGTAGATTTTAAATTTCGTATTTTAATTTATTTTAATGAAATTAAATTAAATAGAAATCAATAAACGTCTGCACCGTAAGGCGGTCCGGGGGGAAGAAATATAAACAACAAAATAACAAATGTATGATCATTGATCTTTATCTCTGTCGGGTCTACTGATCTAAGTTACATTGCATGGCGCTCTCGCAGGGCACGTACCCGTCGAGGCCGTACGTGCACAGTATGTTTAGGAAGAAATCCCCGCGGTTGTGGGAAGGCACGTCCTCCACGGACAGCGGGTGGTCTATACGCATCACCCGGGACCTGGTGGGGGTGATGGCTGGCCAGCGGACCGGGATCAGCTCCGTTTGAACCGGCGTAGGGTCCCTGGAATGAAGTGTAAGATGTTTTTTTATTATATAATCCATACTCTAAGTAAATCTGTCTATCTGTTTGTTACGCTTTCTCGCTTAAACCAATGAACCGATTTTTATGAAATTTGGAATAGGGATATATTAGACATAGAGAAATGACATAGGCTATGTTTGATCGCGATGACCGACATCCACGCGGGCGGAGCCCCGGGCATAAGCTAGTAGTATTATCCTGTATACTTAACTCTGTTTGTTATGCCTTCATGCCTAAACTATTGAACAGATTTGGATGAAAGTTGGTACAGAGATAGACTATAGCTTGGGAAAGGGTATATGTTTAGTTGCAATAACTGAAATCCACGCCAGCTAAGCCGAGACTAAAAATGTTCGTTAAGTTATAGCTCTTGTTGGGTTTTTACTACAACATCAAGAGAGTATGACCATTACTTGCTTGCGGACAGAATATGGAGGTTTAATGACAAACTATATTAACGTCATTGACATGGCCACCTGAACGGGTGTAGAGCGTAGTGCCATTCTCATTTAATTGAGATAGCTGACCTACATAGTGCAGTTATGAGCTAAAATAATCTAGATGCTGTTTACAGCTTTACTAGATTCCATTTATCTATCTAGATCTACGTTAATATCCTAGCTCGCGAAGTATATACTCTGCACGTCCGACATTATAGTCAACGAGCTGATTTCTTTATTCTTTTCAGGGTTTTATTAGGGCAAAAATTGGCTCTAGTTACTAAGACTTTTGAATATGTCAGGTCTGACGGTGTCGTGCACAAATAACTTCTTTTGGCATTCCGTATGATGGTAGGGAAATCATGAAGGTTTAGTCTCTTCACCGCTCCACTACCAGATGCCAACTCGCGCAGAATTTCAAACATCACCAAATAAAATAAATAAAAGCTATCAAAATATAAACATGTTATGCTCTAGCAAATATAAATTATTTTGCCTATACCTGGATAGCAGTAAACATATCTGTGGAAAGAGACTTGATCATTTTCACAGTCTATTACTGCGAGTACCTATACTTAGTTACCAAGTGCACTGTGTGGCGACATCATATAATAGCCATTATAGAAGGGATTTATGAAGAGTCGTACCCAGTTTTGGCAATTAGTACATTGGTTGCGATACTTCAGTTGTTAAATTATTTACATTGTTCGTTAACACCAATTTAGGTTCCTCAAATAAACAGTAGTGACAGAATTGCATCTCAACGTATCACACCATCTCGAGACTCACCATAGCTCGTGAACAAACAGGATATGTACGTAATATATGTATTCTGTGCGCATATTTGCGTACAGTTACACTTATCCTATGTTGTTGAGAAATGTAAGCAAAACACTGTGTGAACAGCTACTCAGTATCTCGGGAAACACTCGCGCGAGTTATGTTATTGTGTTTAAACGTATCATGGAATGTCATTGTGGAAGTTAGAGATTACTTTTTTACAAATTAACTCGACAAATGTTTTTGAAATCTATTGAGTAATGTACTTAATATATTTTAAACTAGTTGTTGCCCGCGGCTTCGCCCGCGTGAATGTCGGTTATAGCTTCGTGTTGAGTCAACGCTATTAAGCATTTAATAGCGTTGACAAAATAAGAGTAGAAATAAGAATTGAAAAAATAAAAGTAGCTTAAGTTACTGCTTATTACATCAACCACCTGCCAATAAAAGTCCCGTCAAAATCGGTACAACCATTTTAAAGGTTAGCCGGAGCAAACAGACAGACAGACAGACAGACAGAAATTGAAAAAAAATATTATTTTGGTGTATTACCGCATTACCGCATTATTACGGTTATTGCAATATTACAAACAGACACTCCACTTTTGTTTATATGTAGGTATAGATGTATAGAACAAGTATAGATGCATTGATAATTCTAGCGAGTATACAGTTCACCTAATGTTATAGTCTAGTGCAATTTTAATGCATATAAATTATGTACCTACTTGTGAAATACAATTGAAATTCTATTAAGATTCTGTTACAACGAGCTTTACGACAAGACAAAATTTAAAAAACTTACCCAAACTTCATGAAGTCAGTAATCATTGTGGTGAATCTGTCTATCATCAGTTTGTCCAAATCGTTTATAGGCAAAGTGATTCCACCAGGCTTGTACAAATAAAACAGTTCATCCGCATGCGAAGTGCCATTCACACCAAATCGATTGAACAAGAAGCTTACGAAGTTCCTCCCTCCTTCGTACGAGAACATATAATTAAACACCGGTTTATCGGAATACCGGGCCAGCAGTTTCGCGAAGGCATCTATTACTCCGTAAACTAACCAATCCGAGTACATGCTCATGGCTCCTTTGATCGATACATTACTACTTATCCTCTGATTCTTAAAGTAGTGCGAACGAATTTTCTGAGCTATTCTCTTTTTATCTCTGTCGGAACACCACGAGAATGTAGATGGCAGTCTATCTTTAAAAGTATCATCTAAGTAATCTAAATCTCTTTGGGCATTAAGTCCATAAAATAATATTCCTTCTAGATCAGTGAATCCAATAATCGTAGGCACTTTATTGAAATCTCCTGTCTTGATAATGTGATAGGGAGTATCATGGAAAAATGCATCAGTGAAATTGGTGTCTACGCATGGTGAATACTTAAAGTACTTAGGATCGACTGAGGTGTCGCGAGTTGCTGCCAGTAAATCATGAAGCATCGCTTTGCGGAAGACTTTGTACACATCCCTTTCATTTCTAACTCTTCTTAATTTTGCTGCATCTTCAAAGGCGGGTCTTAGCGGGTCTACATTGAAAGCCCATGGAGTGAGAGCTACGCCGCTCATCAGAACAGCTTTGTGGAACAATCCTTTACTTCGTTTTGATAGCATATGCATAGATGACGAGCTCGCTCCTGCACTTTGACCAGAAATAGTCACGTTGTCTGGGTCCCCTCCGAAAGCTGCTATATTTTTTTGGATCCACTTCAAGGCTGCTAGCTGATCCTTCAGCCCGAGGTTCGCTACATTGTTTAGACACAGGAATCCCAGTACACCAACTCTATAATTAACTATAACTACAATGACATTCTTTTTGACTAGAAACTCTGCGTTATAGTGCCACTTAGCACCGTAGTAGTAGGCTCCGCCGTGGAAGAAGACTAGGACAGGAAGCTTTTTGCCTCTTCTGGCGTTTTCTGGAGTATAGATGTCGAGCTTTTGACAGTCCTCTGTGCCAAGTTGGAAGATGGAGAGGGCCTGGGCGCAAGTATCGAACTGCAGTATTGCTTCGAACACTCCGCTCCATTTCGCCGGTGGTCTTGGTGGCTGGAAAATAATAAGGATCTTTTTAAATATTTGTTAATAAGCATAGCCTTTGAAGAACCTGATAGATATATATATACTTTGATAAAGTAACAGAAGTCTACCGTTTCGGCCGTGTACGAATCTGTAGGTTCGTAATCAGTTATGATAGAGGAAATAAAGATCTTTATAGGATACCAGTTGCCAAACAATAAACAATATCTTTTTTTCATATTGAGCTCTACAGAATGCGTCTAATGAGTATATATTTTTAATATTCGGGTGAATTTCAACATTTATGATTTTTTACCTAATTTTGGAGTTTTTTTTGGATATTAGATATTTAGGTAACCTTTTTCTGTGCTTAGCTAGAAGTGCATATTTCGATGCCTTATATCCCAGACTAATCTAATTTATCTACCCTAAAAATACTTTTCTATTTTATACAACTGACGCCAAAATTGATATCTAACACTAAAGTTAGATTTCATTTTTATTTTATTTTTAAATTCTTACATAATTATTGGACATTTTTTTTTTATTTTTCTTAATGATTCGGCATTAAAAATTGATACCTCCGAAGAAAAACGACTTGTTTAATTTTTAACCTTTACAAGTACAACTCTCCCGGCTTTTTCGAATCGTTATGTCTCTGAAACGTTGGCTTTTACGGAAAAACGTCTTAAACATTTACTACAGCTAAATATCTGATGTTTAATTTTTTCTAAGAAATTTTATGGTAAAATGTACCGTTTGGCCGGGAATCGCGAAAAATCCGTTGTAGTGACGATTGACCTTGAATAAAAAAAGCCAGGCATCGGATTGATGAGGACTTTTCAGAGTTCGTTTATGATGGTGTTTTGAACAATCCTACCAACTCTTAGCCGGGTGCGAATTATTGTAACCTCAAGTCTTTATCCAGACCGGGGTACTAGAGCATATGAACAGAGCCTTTTAGAAATTAAGCGTCGCAAATGGAAATGGATTGGCCACACTCTTTGACGAGACCCCGATCATATCCCTAAGCAGGCGCTCGATTGGAATCCTCAAGGCAAACGCAAACGTGGTCGCCCTAAACAGACTTTCAGACGCACAGTGACAGATGAGGCGAAGAAGATCGGGAAAACGTGGAGCGAAATAAAACGCGAACTCAGGACTGCACAGAATGGAGAACCACTGTGGACGCCTTTTGCCCCATTCAGGGTTCATAGGATATTAAGTGAGTCAAGTCAAGAACCTTTTAGAATATATATGTCGCAGCCAACTAGCTTAATCAGCCGTCCAATTAACTGCCTAGGCAGTTAACTAAACGGCGCCATTCAATTAACGGCCTGAATAACATTCGGCTGTAACGTTCATTACAACATTTAATAAACTGGCCGGCTCATGCTCAGGCCATTCATAAAATGAGGCACCAACTCGAAATGAGAGAGAGAATTACATACATACACGCCTGTAAATCCCCGAGGGGTAGGCAGACGTGTATTCACAGAAAATTAGTGATAGATTTATTGAGAAAGCTACGCAATCCCACTTGGATAGGTTAAGTTATAGATATATAAGGTGGTTATTTTCTTTTATAACCATGCCGAAATAAGTCATTTTTCTAACGGTTTGATTAAATAGCTAGGCAAATATTTAAACGTTATCGATCAGGCTATCGGTCTGAACACCATTCAGACTGTTAATTGAATGGCGCTGTTTAGCTAACAGCCTTGGTAGTTAATTAAACGGCGGATTCAGCAGTGAGAGTCGAATTTATGACAAAAATTGGGCAGCAGCCGCGTCGAAGCGTTAGCCGTGCCCACTAATTTGGGACGCAGATTTCGAAAGTGTGCGTCGAAGTCCAACCGACCATTGAGCACGAGCCCCAAATATTTCATCTGGGGCTTAATGTCGATGAGACACTGTCGATGCGCCTCAAAGGGGAGACACTCCCCTGCGAGGCTGTATCCCGTGGGTAGCTTGCGCCGAGGTCCATGAACGAACACGACCTCGGATTTGTGCAAGCCACCTAGAGACCCAGCCGCCGGATTCGTTCCACGCTATATAATCGCCCTACGATTATCGTTTTTTTTAAGTGCGCGAAATCCCCACGGATTCCCTCCCCTCTGGAGCCGGAGGGGGAGATTATGTCGTACTCGAACCGACTAAACCGCACGCCGTCTGTGGGTCGTTGTCCTAGGCCGAATGTGAGGTTGTCACGCGACATATCTCTCGCACCCCCGCTGACCCAGGGCCAATCCTCTCTGTCTAGCCCTTCCTTGGGCGCATCGTCCTATGATCCGCGCCGCCGCCGTGGCCTGCTTCTGTTAGGGTGACGAGCGGCTCCACCCGTCACCCTTAGGCCCGCGCTCATGGGGGCGGAGGTCGGTCTGCGCCCTCCGACGCCCGAGCCGCCTACGAATGCGGGCAGCGATGTCCACGAGTCTCTGTCGCTCATCGCAGTCTCTCTCGCTCATCGCGCCCTACGATTATCGTATCAAAATGTTTATACACAGGCACGTACTCGTTCTCGCCTACCAAGTATTATTTGAAACGCGTTTCATAAGTGACCTATCACTTTAGGCCTCATTTTATTGCTTCATCATTCTGTTTACACGGACACTATCAATATTCATTTGCGAGACAACTGTTGCCAGGCGAAGACAAGCGAACGGCAATTGTTTCTGCGAATGTTGAGGCCAAGCAATTTTTTTCTATCCTTTTAGGAATCGTATCATGCGGGCGAGAAATTCTCCTCGTCTAAATGAGCCTTAAGAATGTATCATTTCAAAAAGTTGTAGCTTTACGGTATCAAGATCTACAAGCCCACACCAACTTTAACTGAAAGTCGGTAAACCTGCCTCTAGATCCCCGATCTCGGTCAGGCGACTGTCGCTCCTGTGAAATTGGCACTGTATAAAGAAGAGAAGACAAGATTACTCAAGCAAAAATTCCTGCTTCGTAATGTTAATTCATTCGTAAACCGACGACATAAAACAAAAGATGTCTCTTAAAGCATATTTGTGTGTGCATTTTATGGCTTGTGTGGCCTTTATATACCTGCCGTAATTTATGGTTGAAAAATTTGCATAGTAATGGATATTGAGGCAGATTACTTTCGCATCATTCAACTCAGAGCTGGTTCCCGGCAGAGTAGAATTTGAGCCACCCCATCTCCTCCCATGCAGTGTCCTACAAGGTGACTGAGGGATAGGTCTGTTTAACATCAGATAGATATATACAGTCTCAGCCTCAGATGCATGGTTCGAGTCAACAATAGGGTCCGGAATACGGCAATAGGCTAGGATCACTACTACTAGAACTGAAAAATGACCGAAATATTGGTGTTAGTTCACTTCTACATAACCAACCGGGGATAAAGGCATTTATGTATGTAGTATAGGTATGTTCAGCTTACCTGGAACCTCTCGCTGGTGCCGTACGGTATCCCATAATACCGGTTCTGTCCG
Source organism: Eilema caniola (assembly GCA_949126895.1). Classification (NCBI taxonomy): domain Eukaryota; kingdom Metazoa; phylum Arthropoda; class Insecta; order Lepidoptera; family Erebidae; genus Eilema; species Eilema caniola. Next base: position 464,959 of record OX421478.1, read on the forward strand.
CTGAGGGCGCGGAATCCCCTTAGCCTGCCTTCACTGACTTCTATGACAGGTGTGTACCTGACGAACGCGCGCGCACATTGTACACACAATAAACACACCAACAACTTATCACTGCTTAACATATTCTTGTAATGAGTCCACATGCATTATTTCACCTCGAGTCCTGTTCGCGTACTGGCGTCATTTCGAAGCGAGAAGTTCTCTTAATCTACACGTAACGGTCCTAAGGAAAGAAAACTTGATTTAATGTAGTTTTTGTTTTACTGTCACAGCTATTACCAGGCCATATTTAGTTATATTCCACAGATGTACATCTTAAACACTAAAAGTACTCTGAAGAACACAACTCAAGCTTTAATGAAGTAATCTTGATGCACTTTTAAAACGGGTTGGAAAATTTTATATTTACGGCCGGCGATGCGGAATTTTCTCCTGGATTAACATAACTATATTAACTTGAGGGAAAATTCAGTTTGATGGGCACTTGATTAAACTACATCACTGTATATTTCACATCGATAACATCCGATACTTCAATAATCCGGTTTTCATAAAGTTCATTGATGAAGTTCACCGGTTGTATAGACCACAAGCTGTGGTGTATAACGCGGTTCAACAGGTACTGATGGAAAGGCCTGGCGACCTGTGCGCAGTGTCCTAACTGCTCTTGCGTAAACACATAACGTTGGTAAGGTCCGCAAATGTATAGTACTTACAGATGGCTGGTTGAATCACTGTATCCTTTAGTGAGATGTATAAAAATATACAAACAAGACGCCACGCTACAATAACTGATTTAGGTATGAAAATATTTTCTGTCTAACATCTTATTAATAGAACATTAATTTAACGTTCGAGATAGGCATTAAGAGTTCATTTACAAGTTTTAATTATCAAGTCTTGTCAGGTACTCATTAATGGTCAAATGCAAGACAATTAACTGTTTGCCACCTAATCGATATAGGTGTATATGGTCTACTTGATGGGGACCGTGGCCTATGGACATATACAACATCTGGGGCATCACTTTTAATGCCCTCTAACCCCATGAAATTCTGACCTCCTTCCCACAAACAATGAGAAAGAATAGAGAAACCGCTACTTAGATTTTTTTAATAACGTGGGTGGAATTGCCTGTTCGATCAGTCGATTTGAGGTTGTTGAACTACACCTAATTCAGACTTACCAATCAACCTTTGTAACTGTTAAAATGGTTTTTATTGGCACAAAAACTTTTAATATGAGACACACGGAAAAAAATTTGGCGTGGCTAGCGTGGCTAGTAGAATTGACAAAAACTTAATTCGCTATAAATAATTTTATAATATACTAGCTGACCCGGCGAACTTCGTACCGCCAATATTTTTCCGCACGCGTGGCGTCAGATCCCGTTCCCGCTGCACTCTCTACTATATTAAACATGTATTATACATATAAACCTTCCTCTTGAATCACTCTATCTATTAAAAAAACCGCATCTAAATCCGTTGCGTAGTTTTAAAGATTTAGGATCTAGCGACCGAGAAAGCGACTTTGTTTAATACTATGTAGTGATATTACTTGACATTGGCAAAATTGCGGTGAGTCGCTGCAGAAGCCATTTATAAGAAGAAGATATTATTGCGAAGTGCTACTAGGTACTACACACGCACAAATGCAAAGGCTTTCGTGCATTTCCTAATATAAAAATAATTATTTAGCAAAGGTCGATTTAATGCTACGAGTAAGAAGAATGACACGCGCATAACATAACAGCGTATGATTTTTTTTTACGTGCCACTTAGGTTAGGCAGGAAAGCACACAACCCTCCTGATAGAACGTGGTTACTGTGGCCTATGGGCGTGTGCAACACCAGGGGAGTCACTCGTGCTGCCGACCTTGTAACAACAGAGAGTTTCTTTGCCGTCAGTGCAGTAGATAAAGCAGGGCAAGCCTTTGGTCTTCCCACTGACAGCTCAAAAACTCTCCAGTGACCTATGGTTACCATACTCATCGCCGGGATCACAACACGAGGTTATTATGGCCGCGGTATTCTGTAGGGCAACATACAAACATGCCTCTTCCCCAGTGGGGTAGGCAGAGAACACATCTTTCCACTTGCTTCGATCCTGACACACATCTTTCACTTCTTTTACTTTCATAGTTGTTCTTATACATGCTTGCCAGTTTCATTCAAACGACATAATTATGGTAATTATTGTTTGATGTGATGCCAAATTGTACCAGACCACAGAATAGATAATAGTACTAGCGTAACCAGACCATTAGTAAATGAGTTTAAATCGTTGTACAAGTTTTTAATTATGTCAATGCATATTAACAAATGTGTGACCTGTGAAATGGTCTCGTAGACGATAATAGGCTGTTTCGCATTGGGAACAAAATTTTCTAGTATAGTAAGAGCGCGTAATTCTGTCACTCAGGATATTGTACCTACATGCCAACCCTAGAGTCACTAGAGCTCCCATCGAATAATAGAGATAGTGTCGGTGACTTTTGATAAGTATCGATTTACTTTATGTTTATAATATTATATGGAACTTGACTATCTTGCATAAAATAACGGGAATTAACGCGATCAAGGTATAGGTACTTAGATACCTTTGATTGATTAGTTTATCTGGTATAAAATTAAGGGAACGGGAATTAACGCGATCGTGGTGTAGGAACTCTCTCGGTGACTCAGCTGACTCGCTGACTCCAGTCAGCCTGTGACCACGGCCGGTGTAACCTGGTCGAAACGTCAGGCAATCAAAGGTATGTAAGTACCTATACCTTGATCGCGTTAAATCCCGTTATCTTAATTATATATCATGGAACGCGTGAGTTAAAGTCTCTTGTAGCATTTTACAAATTGAAATTAAAAACAGCTGACGAAATCTGAGTGTAAATATATCTCTCTATCTATCTATCCATAAGAATTAAGAGCAGTCTTTACGTTTACTGAGAGTTGGAGAACAGCTTTGGAGATAGCTGTTGGGTCAATTCAGATCAGATAGAAAAATGCTTGAGTACTTTTGAAGTAAATTGTTATCCGATGAGACTGAGTATCGTATTGTTAGCTATGCAAATTTTTTGAATTTATTCCTTTCGAAATTATAAATACCTAAAGCGTTTATTAGGTACTATTTTCGAAATATACGTACATATATTTACTAAACACACGAATTGTTATCTTTGTACGCAACAATTTTATGTAATAAGAGCCATATTTAAGAAATGGCCAAATAAGAAAACGTTTTGTGCCATTGAACTAGTTTTCTGATAGGTACGTTAACGTCTGATAAGCATTGTTCTTCAGACTCGAGCGAATTATTCAAATGTAATGTTCATATTAGGTCATAGTTCTAGAATTGCACTATACATTGTTTATACGTCCATTTAAAATATAATTTGTTATTTGTTTTTATAACTTTTTATTCATAATTAATTTTGTAATTTAATAAGTGAAGCTCGGTATGCGTTTCAATGCTTCATTTTGTTACTTTCTTTACAGTAAAGATATTCACAGGTGTGTAGTGTCAACGCCACAATGGCAGCGATGTCATTTTTAGGTACGCGTTTTATCGCGGTGCTTATTTTATGGCGTTTACTCTAGTGTACCTAGGTATATATGTCAATTCCATGCATTGACCAATCTATTTGTTCTATAAACATATTGCCACTTGTCTAGCATATAAGTCATATAAGTCAATCGGTTCTCTATCTCACCACACGGTATCTAAAGATCTCTGTTTAAAGAATATTAAAATACACATAAGATTATTTTACCAACAAAATTGTGAATTAAGTCCCAAGTTTTATAATTCAACAGAAATGATTTGATCTAAAAGTTGTGAAGTTCAACATGAGAGCGATCTCAAAGAAAGTGCCCGTCACAGAAGTTGAAATGAAAACACTTAAGTTTCTAACGAACGAAAGTCACAAACAATAACACTAAGTAAAGTGCATTAAAACAAAATTGCCCTATGGCGCGGAGGGGAACTCCATTATTTCGTTTGGTTTCTTCTCAAAAAGGCAATACACAACTGACTAGGCCCGTTTAGAATTTCTCAGTTATTTTATGTGACTATTTAAGAAATTATCCACAATGAATGAATGTTATAGCGCTCAATGTTGCCTAATAGTTTAAGATTAAATCGTCTTAAAGATTAGGCCTAGTGGTATGGGTAATGGACTGCTGAGACGAGGTCTCGGGTTCGATCCCAGGTTTTCCATGGCACACACCAATGATTTTTCGATGCTTTTCGAAGTTAGGTGTGTATTTATCACAGGTTTATAAGTGCCCAGTTAATGGCAATAGGCTCGCCACCTTTTACATTGGGACCTAAACATAAACCGGCGAAATGTGGGTGCTAGCACCTCTGCCTACCCCTTCGGGGATAAAGGCGTGAGTTTATGTTTTGTTATATGTTATATACCTACAAGAGTACGTGACAGAAAACTAAAGAAAATCTAGAGTAGAAACTAAACTAGACATAGTTAATGGCGCCAGATATCAATCGGTGGAGTTGTTTAACAGGCTACCTGGGCATCTGAGAGACATTGTATACACCACACATGTGTTCAAATCTAAATTAAAAGAAGTCTTGTTGGACAAATGTCTTTAAAGTATAGCTGATCTTTAGATGATACTGCTCTAATATGTTGCAGGTACCAAAAGAGTTTATATTTTTCGGACATGGGAATTTGACTATTTTAAATCGATATTACTATTTGCATGACATTTTTTATATTATTCTCATTTTATTTTATTGCAATGTAACAATTTCGACCATTATATTATTGCATGTGTGAGTGCTTTAAAGTTTGTGTTTTTTTGTAGTGGAAAAACAATGTAAATTGTTCATGGAAATAAATCAAATCAAATCAAATCTGTGTTGTCGATGGCTTATGGCACTCTTATGTGAGCTTCAATCGTATGTAAAGAAAAACAAATATTGCAATAAAACGTCAGTAAATAATAAAATAATAATACCTACCTGTATATAAATAATTTATTTATTTATTTATTTAAAAATTTATGCACACACAATAAAATTATTACAATAGGTATATGGAAAGTATAGTACAATGGCACTGCTTATTTCTTTAAGAAATTTCTTCCAGCAGACCGGCGAGAGGAGATCGTGAAGAATAAGAAAAGGTACACTGAAGTGTGTATGAAAAAGAGAAAGAATAGAGTTTACACACACATACATAGAATTACAAAAAATATACATATAAATACACAAATATATATTTCAGTATAATATTTAAGATAAATAGATAGGTACATAAAAATATTATAAGTACATAAATACACAATAAATAAGCAAATATGCATACAGGCAAAGTAGTTTGGTATCATATAGAAGAAAGGTAGTGTTTATAGACTTTACTTTTGAAGGCAGATAACGTATTGCTGGCTCTGATGTCAGATGGAAGGGAGTTCCACAGTCTAACCGCTTGCACAGAGAAGGAGTAAGAGTAGAAATTAGTTTTGTGTGAAGGAAATTTAAGCACATAGCGAAGGCCTAACCTGCACGGAGCACCAGGAGTGCGAACAAATGAGAATCGCTCCCTCAGGTAAGACGGCGCTGAAGGATTATACAGAATATTAAAGAGAAGACAGAGTATTCGAGTGTTCCTGCGAAGGCGGATTGGGAGCCACTTGAGTTCATTGCGAAAATCTGAAACGTGATCGTACTTTCTGAGATTATAGATGAAGCGAATGCACAAGTTTTGCAACCTCTCAAGTTTATTTAGGAGCTCCTCAGTGGCATCTAAATAGCAGGCGTCAGCGTAGTCAATAATGGGTTGGATAAGGGTTTGAGCAAGGCTAATTTTGGTTTTTAAGGGTAAAAAGGTCTGGAGGCATTTCAGGGAGTGAAAGGTATAGTGAACCTTTCTGCTGACTTCGTTAATGTGGGCGCTCCAGGACAGGTTGGCATCAATGAGTACCCCCAAATTCTTGGCGGTATCCGAGTAGGGTATTGGAGTACCATTCAGAAGAACTGGGGACAGCGTATTCAGATCAAGTTTACTGCGCATGTACTTGCTGCCAATGATCATTGCCTGTGACTTGGCTGGGTTGATGCTTAATCCAAATGATTTGGCCCAGAGACTTATCCTATCCAGGTCGCAATTTATGGCAGATATTGCGGATGAGGCATCAGCTACAGCGAAATGATGGTACAGCTGCAGGTCATCGGCATAGAGATGGAATTTGCTGGATATAAGGGTCGTAACTGAGTTGATGAAGATGGAAAATAAGAGAGGGGAAAGAACGCCACCCTGAGGTACGCCCGCAACAAGCCCACACCAGTCAGAGGACGCCTGGTCTAGATGAACACGCTGTGAGCGCCCCCGAAGATAGGAATCAAACCAAGAGATAGCATTTGATGAAACATTGTTAGATTTCAATATACCAAGTAGTACGTCAAAATCGACAGAGTTAAAAGCGCTGCTAAAATCTAACAATATCAATATAGTTAGCTCTTTACTTTCCATAGCCCAGCGAATATCATCAGTTACTTTAATGAGAGCCGTAACTGTGCTATGTCCAGCGCGAAATCCAGATTGGAAAGAGCTGAGCAGGTTAGAGGAAGACAGAAAGAAGGTCAACTGTCGATGAACAATATGCTCAAGAACTTTTGATAGAAACGGAAGAATGGAAATTGGCCGAAAATCGGACACTGTGGAAGGATTGGAGGATTTGGGCAATGGAATGATATATGCTGGTTTCCAGGAGTCAGGAAAGGTACCAGAGTATAGAGAGTAGTTGAATATGTGAGTTATAACGGGGAGTATACTAGGAAGAATTGGAATAATCATTCTTGAGCAAATATGGTCAGATCCAGCAGCAGAAGAAGAAATAGACAGGAGAGCTTTATGAACTTCCATTTCGGATACTGGGTTAAAGTTAAAAGGCGAAGTATGCGGTTTAGGCACACCCGAAAGAGCATGCAGAGTACTCTGCTTGATAACTGCGTCCAAGGATGTCGGCGGCAGCGAGAAGTGATTATTTAAATCACACACGTCTATATCCCCGACGTCAGAATCAGGCGATTTCCCTATACCAACAGACTTGAGAAATCTCCAAGTGTCCGAAGTGTTTCGACTATTGAGAGAGTTATAGAAATGGCGTCTTTTTGCATCTCTACACATACGACTGCAGCGATTGCGCAGTGTCTTGAATAAGAACAGGTTGTGCTCCGATGGACTGCCCCTGTAGCGCCTTTTAGCTTTGTCCCTACGACCCATGAGGTTTTTGATAGTAGCATTTAGCCACGGCGCCGGGTTGTGCCTAATCTTGACACGTCTCAAAGGGGCGTGTTGGTCATATAACTGGATAATCCTCGAACTAAAAATATTAACCATTTCATTAACATCAGCAGAATCTAAGATAAACGACCAGTCAGTGCTACTGATGTCACTATGCAATGCCTCCAGGTTAATACCTCCAAAACTGCGACGGCAACGGTACTGTGCCTTACGTTTAGGAGGTCGAATACGATAGGACAGGTATAATAGATCGTGATGGGAGAAAGGAGCAGATAATTGGCCATGTGTACTTACGTCGTCGGAGCAAGAAACTATAACGAGATCAAGCAATGATGGAGTACGATTAGGGATATGGTGAGTGGCTGAAAGAGGTAAGGCTTGAAGGTTATAGGAAGATAGAAGTCTCAATAGTTTGCGAGACCTACAATCGTCTTTTAATAAACAGGTATTAAAAATGAAATATAGTGGAATATATAATTTTAAATTAAAATATATAGCAGCAGTTAATTTTTAGTGTGTGTATTGCGTGACTACCCACACTTAAACTATATTAAAATAAATAAAGTGCTATAGAATCCGTTTAATGTGGTTTTATTTCAGTGAGCAACAATAGTGTACTACGGTACAAGTGTGTAAAGTTGGTGATTACCGCTGAGGCTTTATTGAGACCCACGCCGTCAGGTGAGGGTCTTAAGAGAGCCGAGGGCGGTAATCAACAATATACACGTGTATCATACGACGGTTTTCAACACTATTTGTGAATAAAATAATACTAAAAATCATTTTGACTATTCTCATACTTAAATGTAAACAAAAGAAAAAATTAAAACCTAAACTTTATAGGCGGTCTTTACTTATTGTTCCTTTCGGAAAAGGATTAGGTGCTATGACGATGCTGCCTTGTCATCAGTGGATGAGTGTACGCACAGTGCATTAAAACAAATTTTAATACATCAGCGGGATTTTTCTATATAATCTGTGGACGCGGCGCAACACGCATTATATTAATTTATATCACGAGATTACACTCGCCTACGGCTAATTTTTTTACCTCACACTCGTATTTTAAGAACCCTTTTCCTAAACTATTTAGAGAAACAATTAATAAATGTTCAGTTAATTAATTGTTCTGGTAATCGCGATCAAGAACAATTAATTGTTCTGTTAAGATCGCGAGTTCAAACCCCGCCTAGATCGATTTAATGTTTTCTCCTTTACTTGATTTAAATGGGTAGCATAAAAAATGCTTAAAAATTTAATTCAAATTGATACATAATTAAGTTATTTACTGATAACCATTCATCTAAAGTCACTAACATTTCATTTATATGTGTGGTCAAGTCTTCTAAGTTATTCCTCCTATAACTACATTAGTATCGTCAGTTCTCTACTCTTCGTTATTGTACTGTGGAGTCGGGGGTTTGATCTCCACAGTTTTACGGATGAAACGACTTTTTTGCCGTACTATTGATATTTATTGGAATAAAACACATTATTCCTACACAAGCTTTTTTAAAATGGGGATTTTACCCGAGGTTTTTTTAATTTTATACAATACTCGTTTTACACTTCTCTTCTAATCTTGAGCGTCCGGAGCCTAGCTGGCTTCTTCCGAAGACCTCACGTCAACTGTCAGGAACTGTCCCACACCTTCATTTATTTTCCTAACTTTCAAATACAATGTTTGTTTTTAAATTTTTATGATTACTTTTAGATCGTTGACACATGATATATATTTTTATTTGGAGATTCGAATAACTTTTGGCGGCTTCCACTTTTTCGCTCTTTGATGCCCATAAATTGCAATGTCTTAGGGACTAGATTGCACTCAAATATATCTCCACATTGGCAGTTAAGTTTATAGCTTAAAATTTATGCTAGTCATGATGACAACTTTTCATTTTATTCACACACTGATGAAGTAAAAATCCAGATAGATAACACTTTCACATATGGCCTTGACCTTTGCGCACTTAAGTAGCTTGTATTTATATTGTTTTAACCACTTTAACTATTTTAAATTTAAGAGAATCGAGCAGAGTTCCGCTTTATTGACTTTCACTAGACCGCGCCATCTAGCGAGCTCATGCTCATACACGTGATGTACTGGCAAAGAATCTGATTTTCCTATATGACCATTTATTGTCATCCACACATTGCTGACTCACGGTATTCTGCAGTAAACATACTTATATATAAGAGATACTACTTCTACTTATTATAACGTTACCAGTTTCGTTAACTCTTACCGTCGATTATATCCAAATTAAATACAGGTGGCAGACATGCACATGGCTCGCCTGATGAAAAGTAGTTACCGTTGCCCTTGGATGTGTGCAACACTAAGGGAGTTACACTTGTGCTGCTGTCAGTGCAGAAGACAAAGCAGAATAAGCCTTTGGCCTTCCCACTGACCGTACAAAAACTCTACGACTTCTACACCGAGTTATTTAGACTAGCTTGTGTTAGGATAAACTTAGGTACTAGATACATTTTTTGTTTAATCCATACACATTAAACATAGAAACATCCGTCATAGACCCATTCAAATGTATAGGTACAAATATTTACACTGAGTGGGAATCGAATCCATGACCTCTAACTTAGTAGTCAAACGCTCTACCGCTGCGCTACAGAGGTCGTGAAACTCAGAAACAGTGCTGTTAACTTGTTTAATCAATCAAAACAAACTCAGTTGGCGAACGGCAAATTGATCCCTTCGCCTCACGATTAAAAGTACGAAAAAAAAAACAAAATTGTTAGGTGTTTACGGTGTATAGCTCGGGCAATGTATTTCGGAACTAAATCACGAGACAGACGAAGCCCTGGCGCGCAGATTGTTTTGTAATAATCTATGCCTGGTGAATTGAAGCCCGTTCACCGGCTTAGCACCCCGTGCTATCCTTAAAATACACCCAGAATAGGTGTACTGCTCGTAGGATAGAGCACACTTTGAGCATATTTTAGGTCCAATATATATGTCCCGAGCAATATAACCGGCGCAGTAATGTCCGCCGGCTAGTCGACCGGCGGACTCCAGGCCGGGCGGGGTCCAACGAGATAACTTTTGAATTAAAACGCCGAGGAAGTCCTTTCCTCGTCCAATTTGCATGTTTGCCCAGTTTATAACAATTAGCCGTCGCTTCCCGCGTTTCCCGGGTATTTTTCTTTATTACCCGGATTAACAGCCGCCGTCCAGCGTACCTCTGACTTGCACTTAATTACGCTTTATATATGAATGCGTAGTGCGATTGCTGCGTTTATTGCTGGCTTTACGGCCTCTTATTGCGATTAGGAGCCTGATGAGCTTATGAAATTTTTATGAGGACATGCTCATTTCAGAGCTCCTAATCTACTTATGTAGTAACGACCTACATCTTATTATGTTAGCAAAGATAAGTGCCTTCTGTTGTGCTTATCCTCTTTTGTGTTAAATATAATGTTTCATAATGTTATGATTATGGTAATTCTGTAAACTGCAAATGCGTAGAGATGTTACTTCCTTGGCAGTATTTTACTGTCTTTACCATGGTGAATGTTCTGATGAGCTGTTCCAATTGGTCCCGCCCTCTCCTTTTCTGCACAGGACAACACGAGCAGGGCTTAGATGTCACCCGTATACTGTGCAGAATATTCCTTCAAGAACCAAGCGGTTTGGTGACTCCTTTTTTTAGGTTCCAGGTTCACTTTCCCTAATTTATAATTTCCAGTTCAGCTATTTGCACCCTCCTCAGTGCTCGATAATTTCCAACAAGTAAAGGGCTCCATCCCTGATGCTCATTATTTATTGAATTATTATTTTGACTTTGAGAATAGAATTATTATTTTGACTTTATTAATAGAATTATTACTTTGACATTACTATTTGAATTATTATTTTGACATCATTAACTGAATTATTATCTATATTGTTAAATGAATTATATTATTATTTCTGATATGACATGCTCATGAATAATATTTGAAATGGTAATTGTATCTTCTTTAAAGATTAATTGTTGTGAAAATTATTATATAGTTTTTGAATAGTTAAGAATGATTTTATTGAAGTTTTAATAGTTTTTGAAGCATGATTGTGTATGAAATTGTAATTATTATAATTATGTTGCTACTCTGTCGCATTGGGTCTGCCCCGTAATGACATTGTATGTATGTAATGAATAAATAAAAAAATAAATAAAAAACTTTAACCTTTTCCTTCAGTTCACACGGGCTGAACTCCCTGCTGTGGTTTTCCCTAGCCACTACAATATGGAGATCTTCAAGAAAGGCATTAGAAGGATTTGTCAGGGTCGGCACGAGTGTAACACTCCCCCGTTGCTGCATACGTCCATAGGCCCGTAGCCACTTTCCATCAGGTGGCGCGTGCTTATCGTAGCAGATAATCACACGGTACGCGTATAAATAAACGACAGATTGCTCCAGCGAAGGTCACTCTCCTGCGGATTGCGTTTTATTCGCAAGATCACGAACATGAAGGTTACTGCAATAAGGATAACAGCTATGATCCTCTGCACTTCGGTACTTAACGTATAAATGACCTCCCAGTTCCAAAAATAACTGTCTCCATTATTTAAAAGAGTTAAAAAGGTCAATTGACTGCATTTATATAGGGACAATAAAACTTGGTTTAAAATTATTTTTAAATATACGTACACATCAGGTATTAATGTATTTTGTGTTATAAACGTGTATACCTGTTAACCTCTCCTTCATACAGTACTTCCCCTCCAGGTAAGATTAAAATCTTTCACCCTGTATAAATTACAAACATATTCAGATGACATTTAAACCCCCTTTACCAGTCTAACTGTGGGCTTGGCTAAACTTCGATATTTTCCGTGAAGCGACTGCCATCTGACCTCCACAACCCAAAGGCGATATCGAAGCATTGCAGCTATATCAGTGGTGGGATTTTTGAGGGTTCCAACTACCCGTAACGACTGCCATAGATGTTTGTATGTCAACCGGGACCGACGGCTTATCGTGCTCTCGGAGGCACGAACAGAAGTGACGCGAATCCGCGACCAGCGACCACCGTAACCACAGTTCGTATACTAATTGATTTAAAATTTCATTAAAATCTGCTGTGTTGGTGGGAAATATTGTCAGGAGTCAGCCGAATTTCACATACAACTCTATCGCTGAAAATTTTCTTCGTCAATCGTATACCTAAGTATAATCAGTTTCTAGTAATACGGTTATTCTTTCTTTATAATCGTCTTATCTTACAAGAGGATATATTGTACCTAAAATGTGCAAAAAATCTGTCTTTTGAGGATAGCAAGGAGTGCTGGAGGAGTGCCCAGCTCAAATTCACCAAGAATAGATTAATATAAGTCAAACAATCCGCGCGCGTCAGGGCTTCCTTTGCCTTGTGATTTAGTCCATGTCCCAATGTATAACAATCCCCTTAGAGAAGATATTAACGTGGTTAATTACCCACTTACCAATTATATCTCGCCTTCTGCTCATAACGCCTGACATATTCAAACACAAAACAAAGTTAGGTGAGACCTAACTCGCGCTGTCTGTCAGGCGCTAATCACGACCATTCATGTATGGTAATGTAATTTGAGACTCCGCTGGAGCTGCCGAGACAGATCTAATCCGACTTTTCAGTAATTGTTGTTAGTTGTTACCACTTTTGCTGTCACATGTACTTTAGAAGTAGGCGTTAGAGTTAAAGGTGTGTTTCATGACAATGTAACGTGGAAAGAACGGACGGACTTCGCACCCACCTCCACGCCATTTCACGTATTGTTTCGGAATTGAATTTCTTGCTGGACTCACTGCAAGCAATTGTTACCTGACTAAAAGCCTACAATTAGAAGCATAATGTCAATAAGTATTAATTAGAACTTAGAACTATTAGAAGCTCCATCTTGAAATTTTAGTATCGAGTTAGCACTATTTGTAGAATAGAATAGAATAGAATAGAATCATTAATTTCTTAGAATATGGTACATACACGTGTTTTTAAAATTATATGTCTCACATATTCTACCGTAATTCGGTGTAGAAATACATACCAAATGACATGCTTTCAAGTTGTGGAACAATAATAATGATGATTACAATAATGATAAAATTGTTGTTATATAATATACGCAAACTATTATTGGATATCATTAATTGTAAGTAATCAATAAATTAAATTACAACATGAATAAATAAGGGGTTAAATTGTCAGAGCTCAAATTGCAGGAAAAACGAAAACAACACTATAATACCTTGCCACATAAAAAGATTTTTTTTGTCACTTCTATTTGTTATTTATACTTGAATTCGAATATTTGTCTTTTAAATTTTGTGAGAGTTAAAGCTCTAATATTGCGTGGCAGTTTGTTGTAAATTTTTATTGCCATACAATACACATTCCTTGAATAGAGTTGTAATCTCTGTTGTGGATATAGTAGTTTATTTGGATCTCTACTATTTTGTTTTTGTAATACTATTTCATGTACCTAAAGGAAATAAGGAAGGATATCTTCTAACAAACATAGACAGCTCAAATATGTAAGGGCATGGCAATGGAAGTACTGGTAGTTTTTGAAACAAGGGTTTGCAGGGAGTTAGGTATTCTGCTCAATATAATGCACGTATACATTTTTTGTGGTATGAAAACATTCTGTTTTCCGACTGAGTTCCCCATAGGACTATACCATATCGTAGAACCATCCATGATAAGCAGTGAGGGCATCATATTTGTCACGGTAAGTGTAGATATTTGTTGACGTAGTTAGATTATTACTTAAATACACATCATATAAAGACTGAACGTGCTAAATATCTTGAAAATAGACCTACACTATTAGGTCAAACTTCGTCAATTATTCGCTATAATAAGCTTAACTAAGCCAAGATATCAAACCCTTAAATTGTATTGAGTAACTATATTGTGGGGTAGATGATTATTGAGGTCATTCATTGATAAAATTGATAGTATAACTGTAAAAGAACACAAACACAAACTTTTCCACATAGGAACTTTCTCAAAATGGGTCTGGTAATGTTTGCACGCCTACAACGTTACGCATATACGAACGCACCCTCTAATAGGCGACTTAACTTAAAAACTTCAACACATAATCGCCCAAGTTAATTTCCAGGGCGACGTTGGCCACTTTTAATTTAACTTTGAGCAGTGTGTCGTGTTGCGTGAATGCAGCAGTTAGAACATTACTTGCTTACTGAGTTAACTTGGTCCTTGGTCACTCCGCTGATTGAGGTCACGTCGTACTTCTAATATTAGTTTGCCTATGGGTGTTGCGTTTGCGACGACTCCGCTGTTGTTTTACTTTGATGTTTCCTGGCTTATGTTTATTGTCACCACCAACGAGCTCTATCAGCTGTTCAATTAACTGCCTAGACTGTTAACTAAACAGCGTCGTTCAATTAACGGCCTGCCCCTCTAGACAAGTGGAAATTCGTTGGTCGTATATCCCATACGTGTATATAACAGTCGTTAATGTATGTCATATACCTACGTCAATTTTGTTATTATTATTCAGCAGTAGATACAAATAGTCCTTTCAGTTTGAATAATAACTGGTTTGTTGACCGTTACATAGGAATAAAGTCGTCATTAGCGTTACGGTTCATCAACCGTTATTAGAGGTTAATAACATCACATACTATTATAGGTACACCTGGTAAACTTCTATAACATGTTCATAATAGTTACTATTTGTTACAAAATTTTTCTTTGTCATGTACAAATCTCCGATCTAACCGGCTAAAATTCTTCTTGATTTTCAAGTGCTCCTGCATGCCGGTGTGTAAGGTGGCCCTCCCTGGCACCTTGGCTATGAAACATATCACTATTGGTAACAAGGTCTATAGGTCCACAACCTCACCTGCCAGCCAGTACACCTTTTGATGAAAGGACGAGGCTCTGGGGCACGCTTTACTCTCAGAGTTAGCGCGTCAGATAGATAGATAACTCTTTATTGTACACCAACATAAAATTACAAAAGATAATACAATAGTATGGATTACAGTAATTATAGCTAAATGCGATGTCTTTCAGGCAACCGTGGGCTGGTCAGATGGCAGTCAAGCATTGGATACAACCGGGAGAAACGCTTGGGTTATGATGATGAGGCTCCAGTAAAGGCCAAGCACCACAGCGATACAATGCTGTAAGGCATACAGCATTGTATCGTTGTGGTGGTGTCAATCTCCTTTTGATGACTGTTCAAATTATACATCACAGTATTATAAATCTGATCTATATCTTTTGGAACGAAGTACTTCTATTTTCTATATCAGTTTTTTTATTAAGGTTTAGATGAAAATGTACCTAATTGAGTCTCACAGAGAATTTAGGTGTGCTGAATGTTACCTAGATTGCGAAGGTTCTTGTGAAGCGTGTTTATTAATAAAACTATTGAAAAGCCACATGTTTTATGAATTACTAATGGATAAATGGCTAAGTGTATGTACACACATAGAAAGTATCTGTTTCACGACTAATCCACTGAACCGATTTTGATAAAACTTTGTATATAATAGATTAGAACTTGAGAAAGGACATAGGCTGTGCTTGGTCGCGATAACTGACATCCACGCGGGCAAAGCTGTGGGCAAAAGTTAGTTGTAATATATCTTATCTAGATTCAGCAGGAGCTAAATTACAGGATAAGCTTAATTAGGTAAGCTAGTTTAGTTTAATTGCTTGTGTTAAGAACGGTTTTACGTTGTTAGTGCAATTGCCAGGTTCAAACCTGGGACCTCTCTATCATAAGACCGACTCCTTAACCACAAAGCTACTGACTAACATGTACTAGTGTGTAGTCACAACAGTTCACAACTGTATATTACACACTTTTGCTTAAAATTTTGCAAAATCTATCAGAGTGTTTCCCTCATATAGCTGTCGAACGGCTCATTCCCCAAAGTAAAACGGGGTTTACAGGCTCCCGCTGAAAGTTTACTAGTTTTATATTAGCGTTTTAGCGTCAATAAGAGATATTATTGCAAGTTTTAATGTTAATTGATACGACGAGTCGTTGATAGAATAACGATTCGCTTCGTTATGCTAAACTTTTGAATTCGTTCCTAAAGCACCCTAAGCTTGAATCGAATACCGATCTCGTCTTTAGGAAGTACCTCGTTATTCTGACTGCGATTTAGTCACAATGGAAAGAATGTAAGGGAATTTAGTTCGTGGTCGACTACATATATTTGAATTTAGCCTTTCAAGAATTATGTCATGCTATATGTAGGTACGAGTATTAACTCGTACGAAATAATATAACATTATCACCTGCGAAACTGTTTTTAGAAATAGTGATACAAATTGCCTTCGCTGTGTAGCATATTCTTCACACTTAATCAAAAGATATGCTGCGTCCTTAGAGATTCAGAGGTTCTTCCAAGCATTCGCAGTTACTAAATATATACATATCTCACGAAGATTCGCAGTAATAAGTCTATTGTTACGCGCAAGTTCGGCCATTACCTCTGACTGTCGCGGTACCGACTTTATGCAAGTTGTTCGTGATTCACGTCCATTGTTCGTACTAAATTGTTACAAACAACAAACAGCGGTTATATTATCTTTATTACACCCTGAAGACGCCCGCAAAGATTTGCTACACTTCTTGATATTTTAAGTCTTATTCCACTGTTAGTTTGTTTGACAAAGAGTACAGTAGTTTTAATGTTGTAGTTTTATGACACCTGAATATTTATTGATGAATAACTAAGTGGTTTTGTTTCATTG
Source organism: Eilema caniola (assembly GCA_949126895.1). NCBI lineage: Eukaryota > Metazoa > Arthropoda > Insecta > Lepidoptera > Erebidae > Eilema > Eilema caniola. The sequence goes on from OX421478.1 coordinate 481,956, forward strand.
TAATTTTACTGTTCATTTCAGACTAGCTGTCAGTAGGTTAGATATTACCGTCGTCGGCAACAGGGAGCTCGGAAACTCGATTGAGATGGCCCTTTGTCGGCCGGGGTGCGAGACCCAAAGACGCCGTGCATTTGGTCGGTTCGAGTCCGACATAACCACCTACGCCGGCTTTGGCCCAACCGCGGGAATTGCGCACATTAAATTGAAAAGGGAACCGATGCACTGACTCACCGCCTCTTCCAACAATAAGCCTATTGGAAATACCGTGTGGTTTTCTGTTTCAACACAAGTATTCATCATATCCTCAGTATGTTATTATCCGGAAATAAAAGTATTCCTTTCCAATATAATTTTATGAGCCCACAAATATACATTTTCACCACATCCTAATTTATAAATACCCTGTATGTTAGGTCGAACCAGTTGAGGGCCGGGGCTCAATTAGACGGGCCCTAACCAAATATCTGACCCTTTATTTCGCTACTCGGTACGCGAATCTATTTGCTTTTCATTAAATCATGTTGGTAGTGTATAAACGAGATAGACAGATATACTTCAATCCTTTTTTGTAATCGATATGCGATTTGGAGGCGCGACTTGTGTTTCTAAGTTTTTTTTATATAGCTTTTTTTTATATAATATAGATAATATGATTTTGTAGGATTGCAATGTAAGTTTTTTGCTGTTTCACTTGTTAGAAGCGAAGGTAGGCAGTGTTTACAAAGGGGGATGAGATGCTGTATGGTGTATCGGTTTCATCCAATTTAGGCATCTGTAACACTGCAAGCAACTAGTTAATTCTGCTCATGAAATTAATCTTTCGTCAATCATTCCATTTTTAATTAATTAGGGCGACTTCACCCTTGTCATTTATTAATATGCAGTTTTATTATATGACATTATCGATGACACTAGATTAAACCACGTATCTATTTTATTTTAGAAGGTTACATCAGACTTACTTCTTTCTTTTAGTTTAGTTAGTTTAGTTTTGTTTTTACTTCTTTATTTTTTACTTTAACTTACACGTTTCTACGAGTAATATTGCCTAACGCAGCGCTTAACAAACAGCTTGCTATAATAACATTTGTTAAATGTCACAATTGAATTAAGATAAAAATAACTATTAAAATACTACTTTCACGCTAAACTACTAACCTTCCTAACAGATTGAAATAAAACTGTATTATTTTGTAGTATTTTATTATTTTGTTTCCAATGTTTCGGTGATTCAACAGCTATGGTCACGGCTGGGAGGCCTGAAAACGCAGAGCTAACACTGAAAGTGAATATATTCCCCCTAAAAAATAAAGTAAAAAAATAGTACGTAATATCTTAAAATTATTCTACTAATAATAAAATCTTCTACCAGTTTCTATTAGTTCAGCAACTGTACATATAAGGTTTCCCAACATGTAAAACAACAAAAAAAACACCATATGAACAATAAATATCAAACTTTAATAAATTATTTTTACCATTTCAAAAATAAATATCAAACTTTTAACAAAGCATATTGGAAATATTGATATTATATAACCTTTTCCATTGTTCACGTGCAATTCTCCTTTAATTAACAAGGAAGTAATATTAATTAAAAGAGAATTACTTGTGACATACAGTTTATGCTTACTCCTAAACAGAAAGGCAACACTGGAAATTTTACCTCTTGTAAGGGACTTTTTAACGTAAGACCAAATGTCCCTTGTCTCTTACGACATTCGAAATTTATACAGTCGTCGATAACATATACAAACTCCTTTTGCTTTTCACTCATGCTCCAATTTGGGTCAAGTCACTGAACTGCGTTTCATTGAGTAATGTGATAGCGAATTAGTTCAATTTACATTAGGCGATATCGAGCCACCCCTCTTTCTAAAATTATAACAACCCGACGTAGGTCTTACTTAGGTAGGTTTAATTATTTATCATTCATTTAATCATTCGATCGTATATATTTTTCGATGTTACGCCGACTAACCTGCTCACTGACATTTAAAAAAAGAATATTAGTAATCAAATTACTGATATTTCCGCTAATGCCTCCAGCTCGAGGTTCTAGCAAAGCTAAATTGCTTGAATTAGAATGGGTTCATATCGATCGTATAATGGCCAGGATTCAAACACGCGCCATATCAATCGAAGGCTGATTCCATAACTACCAAGCTATTCGACTTATCATTGGTTTTTTATGCCAAAACCACCTCAGCACTCTTTTCCGCTCAATTTCCTTTCCTATTTCACGCGAAACTATTTGGTAGTTCGGAATCACCTAGCACGCTTTTTCAGCTCACTCTCCCTCCCTGTTTCTTGCAAAATTGTTTCATATTTCTATTTTTCACTATTCTCACTTTACTCATAGCTGGTATCGTTGAAACTGCTGGAACCCATAGTCTCTTCTCCTGTACTTATTGTACGTGTCGTTCCACAGGCGCACGGAGTCCTCATCCCACATGGGAGCGGTACTGATCACGGAGTCTATCACCAGGGCTGTGGGGTTCCTTCGTCTGCTGGGGCGCCATCTGAACGGGAGCAACTGCGACGTGTAGGGCGTTGGGTCACTGGAATTGAGAAGAATGAGTGTTATTTATAGTGAAATGTGTGGGATTGGCGAGAAGTTGTTTGCTGAACTGTCATGTAACTGATAAAAATATGCAGGTTAACAAAAAAATTAAACTACATAAGCCATTTACAAACGGCAGAGTCCACTATTGTAGCCAAAATCGGCATCCTGTGATCATTTTTAATTACTGGTATTTTTTACCTATTACAATCAATCAATTAGCCCACCGCATTCCTCTGCTAGATATAGGCCTCTCCCAATGTGCACCATTTCGTCCAATCCTCCGCCTTCCGCATCCAGTCTGTCTCAGCCACCTTTTTCAGGTCGTCAATCCATTTGACTAGGGGCTACCCTACCTTCCGTTTGCCTAGGGCACGCCGTGATTGCGGCGGTAAGACCCATCATGGGGGAGTGGCTAGAGAGGCCACACGGTGGCCTCTCGTACCGTCAGACGCAGGTCATTACCGGACACGGTAACTTCGGGCGGTACCTGCATCTGATGGGCATAGAGCCAACGCCCGAGTGCCATCACTGCGACGCGAGTGTGGACTCGGGGCTGCACACGCTCACCGAGTGTCCGGCGTTTGAAGCGCCGAGGCGGGAGCTTGTGACGGCCCTGGGGGTGAGAGTGCTCACGCTCTCCACCCTGCTCGCGGCGATGGTCCGCTGCGCGGATGCGTGGGCGGCCAGCGCCTCCTTCTGCGAGCAGGTCATGCTCGTGAAGGAGACAGCAGAGCGGGCGCGGCGCAGCGAGCGAGAAAGACTCGCGGGCATCGCTGGCCGCGTTCGAAGGCGGCTCGGGCGTCGGAGGGCGCAAACCGACCTCCGCCCCCCATGAGCGCGGGCCTGAGGGTGACGGGTGGAGCCGCCCGTCACCCTAGCAGAAGCAGGCCACGGCGGCGGCGCGCATCGTAGGGCGATGCGCGCCCCCTCCATACCGGGGGTGAGTCGGGGACCGCGTGGTCCCCCTCCCGAGGAGGGCCAGACCGAGAGGAATGGCCCTGGGTCAGCCGGGGTGCGAGGGATATGTCAAAAGACAACCTCACCTCCGGCCTAGCACATCGACCCACAGACGGCGTGCGGTTTAGTCGGTTCGAGTCCGACATAACCTACCCCTTCGGCTCCGGAGGGGTGGGTATCCGTGGGGATTTCCCGCACGTAATAAAAAAAAAAAAAACCTTCCGTTTGCCTTCTCGCTTTCCACTCTAGGACTCGTTTGCTCCAACTCACATACTAATACATCAGCCTAATTAGGGGTGGGTTCATCATTTGTACAGTTCATAAGTAGAAACAATAAAAAATCTTTCCTGATTAACCTGACAGCGAGATATTCAAAGTCTCGTAGCTCATAAAAATATAATAAAATAATTTATAAGCTGCGGGGTTTTATAAGTCCAATTTTCCAGCGGCAAGCTTTGCATAAAAATTAAATATGAAAGTGCATTATATACGGAGTAATGAGGATAAAGGTGGGCATAAATTGGAGGTTAATTGCGTAACTTAACAATGTGGTATAAAGTAGCAAACATTCGTTTCATAAAAAGATAAAGAACTCAAACATGGTAATGTCGAGCATAATTATGTGAATTACCTATACATAGCGTGATGGTGGCGATCTGGCAATCGGCACTGTATTAACAGCCCCTTAGACAAGTGGCAATTCGTTGACCGGCGTATTGTAGAATAGAATGATACTGACAGTCATAAACGTATGCCAATCTTAGGATACATTATTCGTAGGCCAATCTACTCTATTCTACAAACTTATTGCCATTTGCATAGAGAGTCAAATCAGAGAACGTGTATCGTTCTTGTCTTGTATTTTTGTAGACAAAACTTTCCCAGTGGCTTAAAGGAGGGTATGGTAGTTTCGGGTTTTGTGACTGTGTATGTCAGTGTCACAATGTGGTTTTAATTGGCAGAAGGTCGGTAGCGACCGGTACAGTACCGACTAAAAACAAAGTGAATGAACTGGTTCGTCGTGCCCTCCGCGAGGACTAGAGGTTCCCAGTGTTCCCGCACAAAAATATACGGTGATGTGATATTACTGGGCATTTCTGGAGGAAAAAATAGAACAATTTGGTTAGTCGAATATCGAAAGTGTGGTCGATAGTGGTCGCACTCGCTCGAGATTATAATCCGTATTTTTATACTAATCCATACTAATATCATAAATGCGAAAGTATCTCTGTCTGTCTGTCTGTGCCTGTATGTTACGCTTTTACGCCTAAACCATTGAACCGATTTTGATGAAATTGGGTAGGTATAGGGGTAGATTAGACCTTGAGAAAGGATATAGACTATGTTTGGTCAGGATAACCGACATCCACGCGGGCGGAGTCGCGGGCAAAAGCTATATAATATAAATGACAATCCTTCATTATAAGGTATGAATAATAAATACAGCCGAAACTCACATTTCCGTGAATAAGTAAGTAAAGCTTAATATGACTGCCGTATTCACATGGAAGTAAAGGTGAAGCCAGCGGAAACATTTAGCTAGGGATTACCCACTTGCTTCACTAGGCTATTCAATCAAAAATATTGTATGTACAATTAGGTTCATCCCACGTACGCTCAGGTTGTGGAATGAACTCCCTGCTGTGGTTTTCCCAAGCGACTACAATATGGGGTTCTTCAAGAAGGGCATTAGAAGGTTTCTTCAGGGACGGCAGCGCGAGTGTGACTATATCTCATTGCCCCCGCATAAGAGATTGCCCACAGGGTCTTTACGCAGGTTTAATTAGGGTGAAAGGTAAACCCCAAAAAAAAAACTGCTGTCCGGGATAAAAGCTCAGAAGTCCAGGGTTTTCGCTCTTCGTGTTCAGGTTTACGAATTTTGGAGGTGGCAGTCCTAATGTTATATCAAAAATAAACCTTTATAATTAGGTAGGTTCAATTGAGCAGTCCCACTGGGGAAGTATTATGTGTTGCACACATTCATAGGCCACGGTAACCACTTCCCATCAGGTGGGCCGTGTGCTTGTCTGCCACCTAAGTGTTAAAAAAACCCACTGTGTTTCTTACCGGAGTCTTCTCGGGGTCAGGTCGTATGATAAACTTGTGGCCAGGCTTTTGACGTTTGCAATAATCGTTTTCTGATTATAACTTTGTCCTAGATTCATACAATTGGACTAACATAATTACATTAATTTCCAAGATTAATGTTTTCTATAGAGTCATGAAAAAAATATAAAATGTGCGAAACAAGGAAAAGGGTTCGCTTAATATGCTCGTAAACGCACTGAGAGCGACCCTCATCTTATTTGACTCTTTTTATTTTCTACCCACGTCCCTAAAACCCACGTAAATGAAGAAATAAAAACGATAAAAACAAACAAATATACTAAACGAATTTTGCCGGCACAAATATGCTGGCTCGACCGGAAATTACTATTCTCTCATTTAATCTTGACGTTCAACAAATTTACAACCATTATAATTTGTACTAATATGACCGAATAAGATACACTACGAGCGCTCCAACCCCATGAACAAACGTGTCGACTCCAATCCAGACTTTACAATACAATCAATCAATTAGCCCACTGTAGTCCATTGCTGGACATACAAGATCAAGAAACCTAATTATGGGCATCAAAGTGATTCGTGTATTAGCTCCGTTTAAGTAGCAGTGATCTACATTTTGTACGGTTTGTGAAACAGCTATTATTTTATTATTATTACGAGTATTCACATCTTTATCTTTATGTAAAAGCGTTAGTGTAGTAGTTACAGTGTGTGGCATCACACGTCCTTGTTGGAGTTGCACACACCTTGGTTAGAGACCTTAAGCCTAAACCATAAATACAAATAATGTGTCCCTTGGCACCTTTTTATTACTATCAGATATAAGACGCCATAAGCTAGTTTATTGTAGTCTTATAATTTACAATTTATATTTTACAAAATGGTGCACATTGGGAGAGGCCTATGTCCAGCAGTGGACTGCAGTGGGCTAATTGATTGATTTTTTTAAGCATGCAAGCCTATTTAACCGTACTGTAGTGAATTATGTTACAGAAGTTACAAAACATCAGAATCAGAAATCGATTAAGAGACCGCTTCGACTCCGTAGCACAAAACATATACTATCAAGACAATAGTAACAAGTTGTCCATCCATACTCAGAGCAATAAACCAACCGGAGACGCCACTAACACGCATACCCCGCTGCCAAAGGTATGAGACAGCGGGTCATGCACGTTATATAAAACTAGTTGCCGCGCTTTCCGCGCCATTTCGACGCACGGCTCACTGAGTTAACTTCTCCTATTAAAATGCCGATTTGCTGTGTATTTTAGTGTAAAAAGCGATCAGCGACATTAAATAAACAAAAGGATAACATTACCTTTCACCTGTAAGTAAAATTTCGTTCAAATAATATCAATTAATTCATTAAATTATCAAAAAATCAAAAAAAGTATGCTAATTGACAGTGTTACCAATGTATGAACTAGACTGAAATCTGGGGTAATTTTTAAGCTAATGCTTCTTACAATTTAATCAATTTTTTATTAAGCTTAATAATATTTTACACAGTATATTTTTTATACCACTTAGATGGCAGACAAGCACACGGTCCAACTGATGGAAAGTGGATACCGAGGCCTATAGCATGTTTATAGTTACTGCGTAAAAACCGCGGTGAGCCGAGTTCATAAATAATAATATTGTTGACATTCTAAGTGGAACATGACGCTCAACTTTGCTTGAAGTTTAAATTATCGCTGTAGTTACGTGTTGAAAGCTATATTTACTATATCGAATAAGAACGAAGGGATCGTTGTTTAAAACAATACCTAAGTCATATCTTCAATTAATATAAAGAAATATTTATTTTTAACTTATTGCAACATAATCTAGTTTTTCAAAACCCTGTAAAGATTACTAACATTTGCTGTCATAGCATCATAGCATTTCAACCAATAGTACCAATGCACACAGATATAATTCAATATGAGAGTATTGTTATCTTACATTCGAAAATAAAATATTTCGAAAAAAAAAAGCGAAATATTTTGTAGGAAGTTGGCCACACTTTGCCAGAATTAGAGCTGGGACAGCATAATGACCAATATCGATATCAATATTCCAGTACCATATTAACAATTTTAACGTAAATTTTTAGATTCCCAAAAGAACTATTACTTTGTACCGCTTGGGTCCATTTTTGTGGGAACCATGTTTCGTGGGTGCCGAGAAGTACAATTTGCTCACAGCATTTTAAAAGTTCCTGTTTTTTAATACAATCAAACAATAAGGGAAAATTGATTCAGGGCGCTGTACCAACGTTCGTTGATATTACCCAAGGTACGTTTTATTATTGTACTAGGTCCTGATTTTCAGCTTAGTAGTTAACCCTTCTAATATTAGGTATACATATGAAATTGGTGTTACAAAACGAAATATAAGCTTATTTTTTTACAGTTTTTTTATTTAATCAATCAAAGTTTGTACCGTTGTTATCTATGCACTTTTGCGATTTTATAGGCAGTTCATTGATTCCTTTGCTGAAAAAGTTGCGGGAGCGAGAATCAACAATCTGATTAAAGTAGTTTTGTTTTGGACTGCCTAATCTGAATTGAACTTTTTTCAACTAAGAAATACTCCAAAAATACTCCAGATTTGTGGAGTGGAGTGAATCAAGGTCCGGGAAGTATGGTGAGTGATGGGGACATTCCAACGTTCCTTCTCTACTTTAACGACCGTCTGTTGGTCTGGTGTGGTCTAACGTTGTCCTAAAGCAGCAGTGACAGTTCACCAATCTCGGCCGATTAACGGCTAGCTGTGCTGGATGTTGCAGATTAAAATGGCCAGTTCTATACAACGCCAATTTCATATGTAAGGAGTATTAAAAGTGTAGAAAAAGTATTCAATAAAATAAAAAGCCTTTTATTAATCACTTATTTAAAATTAATATAAATAATTAACTTATTTATTGTTACTTTGGTACCTACCTGTATTTCATACGAGAACCCCTTATTGGGGGACTTCATCGTCGGGTCCCACGACTGATTAAAATAACTCTAATGGAATTTATTTTGGACAATTTTTGGCCATTTCAAAGTGCTAAATCTACAAAGACTTACAAAATTATTAGAAAAACCCCTGTACACAGTACCTATTTCATTAAAGAATGCATATTCTATTTAATAAATATAATAAATATTATTTTAACGACGTTATAATACGTAAAAAGTCATCACATATGATAATTGATAAATTACCTTCACGCATTTGAAACACAAAATCCTCGATACGTAATATCGACATGGTCAAGCTCTAGCTTGTTTACATTAATGAGATGTCACTGATAGAGGTCCCTGTGTGCGAATGTGAGTGAGTGCGTATAGTTTAAATTAGTGTTCAACATTTTTGTTGTGTGAGTGCATAGCGACGTGATTTAAAAATGCATTAGTAGTTGACAATTAAATTAGTGTGCGTCCCCCGTCCCCCGCTGAAAGTGGCAGACTTTTGTTCGTACAAAATAGCGCGCGAGTCCACTCCGTTTGGTTTATTGCTCTGAGCATCCATACAACAAAATTGTGACAATAGGTATACATATACATACGTACTTGTATTTTGCAAAATTCGTCCACATCGTGACCATTCGCCTTATCATATTTTTCTCCAAAAATCGCTGAGGAAGCGGGAACGAGTGCGGCTTGAATAGATAGAACAGCTCGTCTGCATGAGACGCTCCGTTACCTAGCCCGAACCCTGACACTATTTTGGGCATGTTTATGAGTCCATTGTACCTAAACTGGTAGTAATATATCGGCTGGTCGCTTGTCCTCGCATATAACTCAGACTCCAAGACAATAGGGTATTTGAAATGGATGTCCGAATACAAATCCACCATGTCCATTATCATATCTTCTTTGTAAGACGAGAAGTAGTGACGTCTGATCTTCTCCGCCGTGCAGTTCTTGTCAATATCAGAAGGGAACTGCAGGTCTGGCTGTAAAGTTGTCATTGGATCTACTGGTAGGGTGTCGTTCTTCAGACTAGTTCCATAATCTGCTGCGACAAAGTATATTCCTTCCTTATTTGTGTAACCTATTATCATCGGAACCTTTGTGTAGTTCCCCGTCATGAGTATATCAGCAGGGTGAGCAGTTATGACTGGTTTGATTCCTTCGATGTGTTTCTCAACACACGGTACAAATATATTCGTTTCTGCCACGCAGAATTTATCTTCGTATTTGCTAATCGTATTAATTAAATCTTTGGTTGACTTGCTTGATAGAATATTGTATATTTCTTTAGGATCTTCAGTATCGTATCCAAGTTTTTTGACTAGATTGCTAGCAGCTTTTATTGGGTCATGCTGCAGCGCCCATGGTGCCAAAGAAGATCCGCTTTGGAGGATTGCTTTGTGAAACAAACCCTTTGCAGCTGGAGACAGGATCATAAATGAAGTTGACACAGCACCAGCGCTCTCTCCGAATAGCGTAACTTCGTCAGGGTTCCCACCAAATGATTTTATATTTGCTTGAATCCACTCCAAAGCGGCTATTTGGTCTTTTAATCCTGCGTTTCCAGGAGCTTCTTCGATGCCTAAACATAAGAAACCTTCCACACTTAGTCTGTAGTTCACTCCAACGTATACCACTCCATGTTCTGCGAAGAAATCTCCTCCATACAAGTAGGGTGATCCAGTGCCTCCGAAAAAACACCCACCATGAATATATACCATTACAGGTAGGAGTTTGGTGTACTGGATTGGCGCGTAAATGTTCAATTTCAGGCAGTTGGATTCTCCAAGGGTTATGGCACCAACTGAGCTCTGCGGGCACCAGGTATTCTCGTTGAGGGCGTCGAAGGTGCCATTCCAAGTCGGGGCTGGCAGAGGCGCCTGGAAACACAAGAATATTGAGGTAATAGAGCTCAGTAAAAATTATAGATAACTGTGAATTATGTATGTATAGTAAGAGAAATTGTATTAGAATTGAGAGGGGTTCTGCTGTCAAGCAGTTAGACTATAATTGCGGACCCCATACTCTGATGTACTGGCCTAGAAAGTGACCGGAACTGACGTACTTAAGGATGATTAAGTTTTTACTGGTAAAATATTTTTTGACACAGCAGAATATTTTTTGGCTATCTCGACGAAATAGTGACGGACTTCAGATGGATACTCTTTTCAGACTCTGTACTATCACTAATAATTTCCTAGTAGATAACCACAATAATACTTCGCCTGGAAATCGGACCCGAAGCAGTCACCCTCCCTTTAACAGCTACACCACTGCTGATGAAGTCTAAAAACAAGTTCGATTGAACCCGGTCTATATCTAATAATTACCGCTCAATTGTTCTGTAAAATTAGAAGAGTTAGTATCTGCACTTGACCTTCTTTCTAGAAGTAAGCAAACAAATAAAAGAATTCTGGTAGGTAATGTTTGTATACGTTGACGTAATGTTCGCAATCTTGTTTTGAGAGTCGAATCTTATTTTAAAGTCCCGAGTGTGTCAAGGTTAGATGTGCCAGTGGGCATGGAGATAAGGTCCTTGACCTCTGAGGTGCGTGACGTAGCAACCTGTTATATTAATATTGTTCCGGTTAGAAACTGTTATATAATGCGTTAGTGTTAATATTATGCATCATTTTTAGACATAAATTTGCATTTGTTTGCGTTCGGAAGTCGTTAATGTCATTGGCGATTATTAAGCCTGCTGTACATATTGGTTCAAAACGTCCATATACTGTTTTCAGAATGCCCTCCATCTGAATGAAGATTTTCCAACCATGGAATATATAGCACAAGCTTGGAAATAGCTCTATGTCAAACAATTGCATTGTGAATCATTTCGAATATCTTCACAGCATTGTGACACAGTTTCAAAGAGTTATAGTAACCGAAATGACTAGTATTCTTTGAAAGTCTTTTGCTAAGCTATAGGACTTATGTTTGGAATAGGTTCACGTTGGTAGTACGACCAGAATTTGAACTCCGAAGCTCTCGACCGTGAGGCCACTTAGTTACCGATGCTTGTCAAAACGGTGATAACATCAATAAATTCGTGCAACTGAGGGTAGCTTAATGTTTTGATAATAGTTATATCGATGGTATGATTAAACATTAAGTATATTGTGGTACATATTGGCTTGTTGGCCCAACATATATAACCGGCATTACGTAAGTAACAGTCGTGCTTGACTGAACACGTTTCGTTCGTGAAGGGGTGTTGAAGGGCTTCGAATGGAACAAAGGTGATGACGTCAGCAAGATACGTCACTGAAAGCTTCCCTTTTGCAAAACTCGTGAAACTGAATGTTGATGGGCCCCATTCCTTTTAAGATATATGCTGAATAATACTGGTGAAATAGTAATGTTCTTAGACATACTAGACAGCGCTATCTAGGTTTAACTAGCTTGTGATATGGTTGAAAAAGGAGGACATACTTATGTATACTACTTATAGTGTATACTACTTATACATATTTTCAATAGTAATAATTTTTCATAGATCGTATACATAGAGACCACCACACCAATGTAATTAGACACATCCATGTAAAGTATATCTCAAATAAGTAGTAAGTAGGTATTTGAGATAAGTGCGAATAAGATAAAGTCATAAAATACATTTCTCTTTTGAAACTTACAAATAAACTTGTCATCAGAAAAATCGAAACACGTTGCAAGTTTATGTATTTAGGAATATATGTGCAATGTCGTATAATAGTGATCTAAATGATCTGAATAAAAAAAATTAAGTGTTCTAAATTTAGAGTAAATTTTCATAGGTTTCGTAATTTTTGTTTAATGAGCCATTTTTACCCTGTATTTCATAGGTTTCATATTTTGTTTAGCGAGCCATTTTTACCCTGTGTGGAGTGTGAAGAAAGTGAATTAAACAACACGTAAATGAAAAAAAAAGCGTTTACACGTAAATTAAAAAAGAGCCCGGGGAGGGAATACAAGTTATTAACTTGTATTCCCTCCCCGGGCTCTTGTTACTTCCATACGTTTTCATCGATCGGATGAGAGTCACGATCACATGTTGTGGCAATCCACTCCATTCCTCTTGGATTGCATATTGCAGCTGGCTAAGTGTTCCTGGGGCAGGATCTCTTGCATGAATTCGTCTCTTTAACACATCCCATAGATGTTCAATGGGATTCATGTCTGGGCTTCTTGCTGGCCATTCCATAATGGAGACACCGACTTCGGTAAGATAGTCTCGTACGACGCCCGCGGTATGCCGTGCATGAATATGAAGCCGTTGCCAATACAATGTGCATAGGGCTCCACGTTAGGCTCAAGACACTGTTCGATTTACTGATGAGAGTTTAGTACTTTAAGACGACACGGATACAAGCTCTGTCTTACCGTTAGCGCTGATTCCTTCCCAAACCGTCCACGAACCGCCACTATAGCCGACCTTTTCTTCAATGCAGCATTGTGCAAAGCATTCTCCTTCTCTTCTGTATACCTTGTTACAGCATAATTTTACACTCATCAGAAAAGAGAATTTTGCTCCACTGGAGGTATGACCATTATGACCAATTTAGGTGCTCACGAGCACAGTTAAGGCGCGCTCTTCGATTGTCTGCAGTTAATTTCGGCCCATTTGCTGGCTTGTACGGTACCAGTCCACGTTCCTTCACTTTCTCGCTCAGAAGTGACCCGATTTCTGAACGGTGGGTGAATAAACCTGTCTCCCGATAGCGTTTGTAGACCCTATGAACAAGAGGACAGACTTAGATGAAATCTTTCAGCCAGAACACGCTAAGTCCAGTATCCAGCAATGCCACCACTTGGGTGGCTTCTGCGGGCAAAGCATCCATATCTTTTGAAAAAAAAACTTTTTTTCAGACGTCCCAAAGTCACAGTAAACAAATAAAGAAAAAAGTTTCTAATTTTTAGTTTCAAAGGTGAGATGTGCTTCAACTCTATAAACACATTTGTCTCAAAACAATGATTTATTTCTTTTTTAGGATAAACAAATGAAATTCTAATTTTGATTTTAGAATTTTCGCTTACAACTGCCAGCTATATAATTCTGTGGTTTTTTTCATGGAATAAAAACTCTTTTGTGTTAAATTAGGACAGATATCATAAAAACTAAAGTGTAAAGTGCTTTCTAATGAGAAGTGTATGTCTACAATTTGTAATATAGTAATATTGAGTTAATCAAATAAGACCTTCCGAGTGCCAGCTCACAATAAGTAGAAGCATTGGATATAAGTATGTGATTTTTTGAAATAATATTATGTCAGGTTGCAAGCAAGTACCACCTAAGGTAATTGGTTACAGTGGCCATGAGGTGTTGCTGCATTTTCAAAGGGAAGGACAAAAAAGAAAAAGTAAAGGTAGGTACTTTCACAACTACTTGCTTTATGAAATGAATAATATGTGAGTAAGTTTGAAATATGATTTAATATGGTGTCAGTGCGAATATTATACACTAGCTTTTGCACGCGGCTCCACTCGAGTGAATTTCGGTTATAGCGACCAAACATAGCCTTTGTCCTTTCTCAAGGTCTATTCTGCCCCCCTAGCATGACCACATTTCGTAGATATACGATAAAAGATATCGTATCATATAACACCAACATTTTTACCGATTTCGCGAGCATGGCCAAAGTAGCGATATGATATGATAGGATATGATAAAATTTATCACGTGTTATGAAATGATAAGCCTCGTGATATGGAATAACAATGTTGCCAGTACTAATAAAAATTTTCAATCATCATTCACTTGCCACTCACTCTTTTTTGGTTCTTTTGCAACTTTTATCACCTTTTTTGACGTGCGTGTGTAATCTGTGGACCTGTCCGACCTGTCTTTGTCTTATCACACCTTGTTTATTTACTTTTCTTGGAACCGGATCGCCATAACACAAAAAAAACCGTCAACAGAATAAAAGTTTATTTACCTATTTGTTTGATGTGTGTTTCATCACAATAATGGAAAACAAAGGAAAAACACGGGAAGTTTCTTTTAATTGCCTCGCCGTTTAGAACTTAGAAAGTTTGCATTTTGAAAATTACATATACTTTTATCTCTCTCTCGGTTAACTCTGTTCAAATTCGTTGTCTTTTAGAACTCGCAGTACAGCACAGCAGCTGAAGCTACTGACTGAGTACATGCAGACCCATCCCCGATTGGCGCATGGGGAGTTTAGTGCGCCACAGGGTTGACTGACAGAAAATCGTCAGTGGGAAGAACTCCGGGCTATGTTGAGTGAACATGGCTCGGATAAGTAAGTCTATTGACCAATGGAAAGTGGTAAGGAAGGTGCCTCTGATGAGTGATAGGATAAAGTCAGTCATTGATTGTGATATTAACCGAAGTTATTATGGCATAAGTACACTTTATTCCATTTCATTTCTTCTTTTTACGACCTTAAATCAATGTCTTAAATATATTGACCTAAATATAGAAATTCGTTGCTAATTTCTCTAATTAGGGTCCTCTTTTCCTATTTCACTTCTTTGTCCTCCGCGGCAAGTTAATTAATTCTTATGTATGGTCTAGCCATATTAAAAGATTTTAGGTGAAGCTTAACTTGTGAAGTTGTAACTGAAAAAAGGAGTTGTAATATCTTATTATTTTCTGTATTTTTCATATACATTTACACAACAATCATAAAAATGATTCTTACCTTTTAAAATCAGTTAATGACGAGTGATTGCAAAATAAACTGGTGACTGTTATATTTTATCGAGTATATCACGCACTCTAAACCTCGTCGATAAAATAATACGACTAAATGTCAAAAATCGATAAACTTAACTTTTTATATCCCCCAATAGTTGTTCATGCTCGACTTTTCGATAAATAACCGACTGTCGTGCTCGCTCTTCTATCTATTGTAACGTATCATAACACGTGACGTCACTGGGCACGGTTATGCTCGCTGTTTCGATAAAAATTCAACATGGCGGCGATATTTATCATATTTTGACAGTTGGCGTGGATAAAACGCTTTATCATATCGTGTTATGATGGTCATGCTAGGGGGGCTGGGGTAGATTAGACTTTGAAAGCAAATCAAATTTCATTAAAATCGGTTTAGTGGTTTATCTATGCTTCATAATTATGAATGTGAAAGTAATTCTGTTTTTGTGTCTGTCTAATATACTGACAGATGATTTTACACCTTATCCATTGAACCGATTTGGATGAAATATGATACAGAGGTAGATTAGACCTTGAAAAAGCACATAAGTAGGCTATGTTTGCGAGTCACGGGCAATTAATATTCTCGTATAACCAACGAGCTAGTTAAGATTCCTGTATTAGGAGTCGATTCACGTCGGTATCTATTAGGCCAGGGTCCGAAGTAACGACCACTGACTAATACTTATAAGTATATAGGCGTTATACCTTGTCATGTGTTAACCTACTCATTCATCAATTAGCCATGAGCCTATCTTTTCTACTGACCTACTACTTTAATATTCGTTACGAAAATATTAATATCATTTATGGAATAACTTCTAAAATGTATTAATTTAGAAAAAAACATGAGTACAAAAAATATCATTGATGTTAGAAATGTGGTACAGTACTACTGAATCGGAATAGATTATTTTGTAACCTTTAGAGCGTTTTCACAATCATCCGATATCCGATATCAATGAAAGACGCCGATAGCCGACATCCGATAGCCAACACCTTGTGCTGTTTTCACATTTATCCGATAAAATCGGCCCGATACGGCCATTTGCTCGAAAGGACGGACTAGTTAGGAATGGTAGGGATATTTTTTTATCTACCTTATTAACATGACATGGTATTAAGTTTTTTTTCTTATATACGTGATCAGCGTCATCAATTAACCCGAAAAGCCAAGTAACTAAGAAAATGTCATTAGGGTCGAAAATTACTTGCAGTCGCTGTTTAAGTCTCTTTGTGATCCGATATCGGGCTTAAACAGTGGTGTTGGCTCCGATAACCTATATCGGGCCGGACAATGTGAAAGAGAGATACATATGTCATACATTTGACTTAGTACGGATATCGGATTTCGGATATCGGGTATCGGATATCTGATATCGGATATCGGACAATGGATCTTATAATGAAGCTATTTCTATTTGTATGCTATTTCTATTTGGTGGCAGGTTATCTGCATCAAATGTCATGCAACTTTCAGCTTGCTGCTGCAGCTGGGACTAGGCAAAACTAGCAAATACTCCGATATCTGTATTCAGTTAGTAATGTTCCTAACTTTATTCATGCAATGAAACTTGACTTCCCTCCATACCCTTGTAATAGTTCGACCGTAATTCCTCGCCAACTTTTCCTGCTAATATAGGCGATATTTACAGGCAATTACAGCACGCACAGGTTAGATATACCTCGGGACATATGTGTTGTACCTAAAATGTGCTCTATACCTGCAATTTACGTTTCCTAGATATCTTTTAAGGATAGCAGTAGCACACTACGGCGGTGGACGAGCTTTAACTCACCAAGCAGAGCACTGGTGGTAGAAATTTGATGGCACATCGTGCACTATGCGAAAAACCCTCCATAGTAATCCAATCTCAGTTCGATTGCGTTCAGGAGTCAGCAAGTGCATAGCCGGGCAGGGAGGATTGTGGTCGCAGCACTAGTGGGACCGGTGGGCGTCACGCGGTGCTGCGACTACAATACTCTTTTAATGAGGCCGTTAAGCTGAGTACCACCATTGTCAACATGGTACGTGTATGTAATGGTGAACCTCTTTCCTGAGTCTTTGCCTTCAGATCATTATCAGGCGAGGTGAAGTCAAATTGACGTGTCCTATGTAAAAAAAGACGGGTTGCACTCTGGGAGTGCCGGCAAAAGTGAAAACATTTTCTTTCTTCGTTATATACATAGAAAAATATAAAAAGAACATACCATACCATACCATACCTATAATATAACGCCAATCATCTGACCTATCACTAATTTTCTGCTAATTTTCTGTAAGAAGAAATTAATAAATTTCTAAAAGAAATATTAATCACAAAAAATAATAAATTACAAAAAGAAAAAAAGTCGCAAAGAGTAATAAATTACAAAAAGAAAAAAAAATCATAAAAAGTAATAAATTACAAAAAGAAAAAATAATCACAAGAAGTGTCAGAAGGCCAGGTTTGAACCCGGTACTATCTGAAATCATAAGGACTCAAAGTCGACTACGATGCTATTTATCGTGTCTTGCAAAATAGACAGTCTATAGCTTATTTTGTATGGCGTCAGTCGTCAGTTACGGTCCAAAAGTCAAGCGATCCTGACGCGAATTTAACACTTCACCCATCCAACGCCGCTAAAGAAGTTTTCACTTCAAAAATAATTCAAAACAATCCGAGCACGCAAGGGTCTCGTTCGTCTCGCTACTTAGGTCCATGATATGTGTCCCTAGGTATTAAGGCGCAACGCACTTGATTGCACTGTCAGGGCGAACGCAAGTACGTGCTATACTCGCGAATGCAGGCGGTCAAGGTGGGCAGGCCTAGATTTGCCATTCCGTCAGGCCTTGAACGCAATACTGGTTTGCTACACTTTATGTCGTAAAAATAAATGGTTTTTTTAATGGTTTTCAAAAATAAATCCAACACACTGCTGTTGGCGTGTTGGTTCCCAGTGAAATAAAATAAATCCAAACAGTCTCTTGCCATGGGTGTCATAGACAGTGACTAAAGAATGGGGTTGTTCTTCATCCAAAAGTGAACAAAACACACGAGTAGAGCCTATTACAAAGTGCCCGCTCACATGGAACCGAAAATCATCGTTGGCGAAATGTGGGTGTTAATAAATCACCCACTACCCCTTTGGGGATTTACATAAATAAATGTAAAGGTATATGTATTGCTGGTTGTATATGAATATGTATTGGTTGAATAATATGTTTTGTTCTGCAAGAATGGTTGAATTGAATACAGGTACTTTCTACTAATAAACTGCTTGTCCCAAAATGGGCTAAAACAGTTGTCGGCTGTGCCAGTGGAAGGCTTATTTCCTGGGGACACCATGATACGAGTAATTTACAGAATATAAATACAAGTTTTGAGAGCACAATCCATGCTAATATTTTACATGGGAAAGTGTATGTATCTGTTTGTCCGTCTTTCACGCCTAAACCACTGAACCGATTTTGATTAAATTTTGTATAGTGGTAGTTTAGACCTTGAGAAAGTATATAGGCATAGACATCCACGCGGGCAAAGCCCGGGCTAAAGCTGGTAATCTGAAACTGAAAGAGCTTTTTGTAATTAATATTTTTCATTTAGATTTATTTATTTTATAACATATATGCTTTAGGTACTTTAGACGCTGACTGTACCTCAGTAGGGTCCTCATTGTCAGTCTAAGAGCTAAATCGGTATATAACGAGCGGTTGTGGACTATTATCGAGGTGATTGTAAGTCTGCTGTTGCTTGCACAAAGCACTTAAATCTCTATATGGGTTTGGCGATGGTCAGTTATGGGGCAATACCTCTGCCGGTGACATTTCGTGTTAGATTATCTTGATGATCAGTGCTCGCAATGTACTGCACGTTTCCTATAAAGCGTTTGTTTTTTTTTTTTCAATAATTTAATAATGTCTGTATATTCAACACCTATGTACTTAAATGCTTTTTTAATACTAAAAAGAATAATTAGCATGTAAAATGATTAAAACTTTCATTCAAATTATTTATGGGGAGTTGTCAAAAATAAATCTTTAAAAATGATTGAAAAACGATAGTTCGTAATAATATCGGTAGACACTCCACTGTCGCCTCAAAGACAGATTTAGAAGGAGAAATATGAATTGGTTCGGGTGGGTCTAGTAGCTTAGTGGGCAAAGCATTGCCCCTGTAAGGCAAAGGTCGGGGGTGAAAGCCCCGCCTAGACCTATTCAATTTTTCCTACCTTAATCGATAAGATATACTTGCCTGAAAGCGGTTTCTCTCATCCACCGTGCCGTACGGTATCCCGAGGTACTCGTAGAACCGCCCGCAGCGGCTGAGGGCGCCTCGCACGTCCCCGCTGCGTGTCCGCACCACCGGCGACGGCTGGCGCACCACACACGCTGCGATCAGCCACGTCAGCGCCACCCACTTCATCACCAGTGGGGCAGCAACACCATCTTGTTACGGGAGATAGTTTTTATGTAAAGTTTAATTTTAATTATAACTTTTACATTATACAGGTTGGAAGATTTTGACCTTACCTTTCCCTGCAGGTAAGCTCAAAATCGTTCACGCTGTATAGTGGTTATTTTAAATGTTGGGAATATACAATTAACAATTAATAAACGCGGACGGATCCGCGGGCATAGGCTACAATAGAATAGAATAGAATAGAATAGAATATTTATTTATTTGCATGGAATGTAGGTATTACATGAGGTGTTACATTTTAACAATAAGGTTCCTGATACATTCTACCATTTAGGCATACAAATATAAAAAAATGTTAATCATGCACTTAAAACAAAGAATTTAGTCAATACATAGTCAAATAAAGTCCGACTATAGGTTCAAAGTACAGTCAAAATATAATAATGTCAGTTCAGAATTAAAGATAAATTATTTGGTTATTTGCATTTTAGTTTATGTCACAAAAATAAGGTACATTATTCTAGGTTGGTATCAGCTTGTCATCCAGGAAGTCCGATACCGAGTAATAACATTTGTTTAGTAACATAGCGGTTAAATTCTTTTTGAATATTTTTAACGGATGTTCTCTCATACTGCTTGGTAACTTGTTGTAAATCTCAGGAGCCATGCCAATAACACCTTTTTGTAATAGTACGTAGGTATTTGTATATTAATGTAGTCTCGTTATTATGGTTCTATAGATTGAGCCACGCGTGCATTGTTAATCGGCACCATGCAGCAGAGTAACGCGTATCATGGGTCATAGGCCGTTGTGGCTATGACCGGATTGAAAAACAAAGGCTTGATTATACCCGAAAGTTTAAAAGTCAGTAAATGAATGTTGATTTAAAATATTAGTTGTTCATACTATGTATTAATTATACTAACACACTAATGGAATTTGTTATTTGTTTACTAAATTATTTTCTTATAATTAGTAGGTATGTAGACGGTTCAATATCACAGAATATAGGTACTATATATTTATTACTATTGCAGTAAATATATATTACATTGACAATTCAAATCATAACAAATTACACAATGTCACCAATGCAAACGTGCCCATCACGCTGGCAGCCCATCTGTATGACCAGGAAAACATTTTCTATCAAATATTGGCCTGAACGCGAATCTTACTCTCCTCCGCATTTGGTACGAACCACTTAGTCTCGAGGCCCCATGGACCCGCCGTCTATACTATAACGGTACGAAATTTAACCTCGCGGCCTCAAGTTTCAGCAACGCCGCAGACTCAGACCCCGCACCAGCCGCCCTCTATTTTATATTAATATAGCCCTCGATAATATTTATTAAATTCATTATTTTTATATCTTTATTTTTATTTTTTATTATTTATATTTTTTATATCATATAGCCTTATAGAGCTAAAAATATACTTTTATTATTCCTTATTATTTAATATACTTTTTTTTAGTGATTATTTATAACCTCAAACCTAAGGTTTGTGGTTATAAATAATCACTTTGTGAACCAGAAGGCCTTTAGATCCACAACAATAACTGTTCTATGGTACTCTTTACACTTTTTTCAATTCACTCCGTTTAATGTTTTATTTAAAAAAATTGAACCACTTAAAGGGGGCCGGGCTAAAATAAGTCGAAAGCGTTAATATTTTTTAAATCAGGGAGTTTATGTACAAACTAAAGAAGTACGTATGTTCTTCACCCCTTGCAAATTACAAGTACCTGTATTATAAATTTATACGTCTTGTAATTTGGATGTTTCAAGGTAATGAAACAATTTCAGCCCTGCCCCTGAGAGCCGTTAATATCGCCTGTTCTATTGAGTTTTATTAATAAATTACGTTGTACACTTGCGTAACTCAAGGAGGAAATTCGATCTATCAAACAGCTAGGCAAATCACTTGTTTCTGCATGGTTATAAAAAAATTACCACAAGAATAAGCCTTCTAGTATAACTTATTTAAGTCGAATTGCGCTGCTTTTCTCATGAAACCCATAACCGTACTTTCTGTCTTATTTCTGGGTGGCATCGTTTTTCAGCCAGTTTATTAAATGTTGTAAAAAATGCTTTGACTGAATCTTATATCATTTAGGCCGTTAATTGAACGACGCCGTTTAGATATGAATGAATGAATGAATGAATTTATTTCTAAGAATATGGTCCATCGAGGTCTTAATGTTATTATAGTGGTCATACATATTCTACCATAATAGGTGTAGAAATATTAAGTTATACAATAATAATAATGTCAAATAATAATACAGCTTATGTCACACGTGTAATTAATTAATTATTTCATTGGTCATTTATTTGTTTTATACCAGTTAATATAATATATTTAACATTGAATTTGCTACCTATAAATTCCTCATCGAATAAAAACATTTATCCAATAAAAAATTAAAATGTTGAATTTCAATTTCGTCTTAGGTAGCGCTCTCACACCAACTGATAGTATAGTGTATATTTTAATAGCCATACAATATGCATTTCAAGAATATAGATGTAGCCTTTGTAGATTGTAAATAAGGTATCTCTACTGTTTGTCTTTCCTAATATTTTGTCATGTAGCGTAAACATTTGAGGGTATTTTTACAAGCTTTTATTTAACTTGCAATGTATGTTTGTTCGGGTGGAATCTTACAACTCAATTTTAAGGCACTTGCCCTCAACCGATTGAGCTGAAATTTGGTATGCACGTTTAGTTCGGATGACAATGCAAGAAAAAAAAAAAAGATTGTTTTTAAAAAGGTTTTCTATATTAAAATTATTGCACAAATAGACACATTTCATAAATATGAAGGCAAGGAAGTGGTAGAATTTTTAGTTCCTTGAAAATTGGTTTGCAATGGTCCCGGTATCCAGCTCCATACAATACAACGCTCTAACACATTTCTTCTGTGCTCCTCGGACGCCTTCCAAACTAGGACAAATCTGAGGAAACCTGGACCCAGCCCTATATTACATCAACAGCATCCCAGCGATTATCCTGGTTGCACCCTAAGCTTGCAGTTTGAAGTTCGGGATTTACTTCCCGAATATGGCTTAGATTCGCTTTTACGGGAGCCAGTGCCACCGCATCAGTAACCTAGTCGGCAATGGTTGGAGACACCTTATGCGCGATGCTGGAACTTTTAACTCTATCTACTAGAGTAACTAGATTAAAATGTTAGTACTTGATATCGATAATAAAATATGTAATACTAAAGTAAATATAGGTAG
This sequence comes from Eilema caniola, assembly GCA_949126895.1. NCBI lineage: Eukaryota > Metazoa > Arthropoda > Insecta > Lepidoptera > Erebidae > Eilema > Eilema caniola. The sequence continues at coordinate 504,813 of OX421478.1, forward strand.
ACATGAATGACCATAATATTTATCTACATTAAAATGCATGAAACCTTGGAAAAGATACATGCATACAATAATTCCATACTTGCCATGTCAAGTTCTTTATTTATGACCACGCAAGATATTACCACATCTGGCTTCCTTAGTCGCTTTAAAAAAAATGCACATTTTTGCACAATGGGGGTGCCGTCTGCGCTTTTATCCCTACAGAGGGCGCTCGTAATGGCCAATGTTAACTGTCATCTACGTTTACGATTTCATTGTTTGTCCCTTCAAATCTGACAGCTATGAGTCTGTAAGGTTATTGTTGTTTGGTCATTTGCTGCTGCCATCTACAATTAGTTTTGCGTCGGCATCCCCATTGCACTCTTTTAAACATGAGAAAAAAAAATGAAAATTATTTATGAAATTAACTTTCAAAATATATATTTTTTAATGTATTAAAAGTGAAAAAGCTTCTGTCATGGCCGTCAAGATAGGGCCCTGGAATGTGTATCGCATATTTAATGGCGGCCACTATACTTTGCTCTGTACTCAGTTTGCCATCAGGCGGGGTGCAATAAATTTGATGACCTAAATATATACTTAAAAAGATAATGGGTAATTTCGCAAGCATTTTGGGTACGTTACCAGCCGACATCGATGGGAAGGAATTCTTTGATACGCAAATAAAGTATGAACTTATTTTTTTACTTTTAACTTTAGTTAATAATAGGTATCTACCTGCATACTTCCTTCCGTTTTTTATTAGCTTTGTACGTATTTTAGCCTACCAATTACTTTTTTAAGCATTTAATTAATATGTAAGAAATAAAAAAATCTATGTAATAAAATATTCAGTAGGTAATACGGAACATAATATGTGTTGATTAAAAGTAAAGTTAATAAAAATTAAAATATTTTTACCTAGAGGTCATCTTAAAGTATAACTAGAAATTATGTATTTAAGTATTTTTTATTTTTGGCTAAATGTTCAAATCGATTTAAATAGAAAAAAATTAATCGGTCTAAGCGAGGTTTGTACCCGCGATCTTTGCCTTACAGGGGCAAAGCTTTGACCACTTACCTACCAGACCTCGCCCGAACCAATTCAAATTTCTGTAACAGGAAAAATTAAAAAAGGCATTGAAAAATTTATATTTACTTTAACCGTCCAAATTTATTTTCTATTTTGTTGTATTTTCTTAAACCTTATAACGACCTATTTTTAAGAGACAAACGTATTCCATAGCGCTGCAAAAGTATTGTTCAGGTCTAAAAACAATTAGACTTACCAAATTAAAACTAAACAGTGAAATTTATATTTTTCCTCAACACTATAAAGGCGTTATTCCCGTGTACGCGCGCCTTGCGGACTACGTTTTATTTTTCCTATTAATGTCATTTAATTATTCCGTGGCTGCTTCTAGAGCAACATTATTGTTTATTATTGACGTCTACTTAATCTATGTAAGGTTAGGTCTAGGTCTTTACTTGACTTTAACTTTACAAACTAATCTGAAGTATTGAATTTATTTTACACTTATAACTTTTATTGTTTCTATTTAACCTGTATTACAAGTCGTAGTCTATTTATTGGAGATATTTAAAAAATACTTGGGTTATGTTATAGCGATTATTCTGAAGGCAAAAATATAAATTTTTGGAATTCGTTGAATACAAAAGTTACTGAAACGATTTTAAAGAGGTTAGTCAGTCCTAAAAAGTTTCGGAAGTAAATTGAGTAGAATCAGAGGTATGACCAGAAGGCATGATAACCTACATCTTAGCGGGTGGAGCCGCGGCCAACAGCTAGTATTTAATAAGCTTAGTCCTTTCAATTTAGAGTATATAAACCTCCAACCCGAGTGGGTCTATGGGGTTACAAAACGCGTGGGTCAAGCCAATCTCGACTGCAAGAGATTGACGCAGGTTTTCATCTCGGGGTTAGAGGTTAGACAGCATTCGCTCCCGTAAAAGCCAATTTGCCAATAAGAAACGAACGAATTCTAGGCTCCAAAATGCAAACTATTGAATATGGATAATAAATGTCTACTTATTGCATTTAACCTCTTATATTATTATAGATATTCATAAAACTGGTTACGGAATTGACCTCTGGGCACTGGCCTCTGGTTACGGAAAAACAAATTTGTATAGAAATTGTGTAGTATAGTGAAGCGAAGTGAATCCCAGTCGCATCCGAATCGCTTTCAACTATGAGTCTGGAATCCGTTTTACCAATCTAACTGCGGATTTGGTTGGACTTCGATATTTTCTGTGAAGCGTGACAGTCGCTTCACAGAAAATATCGACTTTCCAACTACCCGTAAAGACTGCCATTGATGTTCGTATGGCAACCGGGATCACGTTAAGCCGTCGGCTTAACGTGATCTCCAAGGCACGACCAGATCAATGTAAATACCTATATTCATGCATACAAATATTTGCAATGAGCGGGAATCGAATCCGCGCCTCCTGTGTAGCGGCTGCGTTTACTGCCGCTACGGCACAGTGGCTGTCGTATTACCGACCGTAAGTATAGTGACTGAACTTAACCAAACTAAACACGAGTTTGAAGAGTTCGAAGCTGCTCGTCTATCAATCTGTGATGAACACTGAACAAAATTATATTATCTGTAACGGAAAGAAATAAGGTGAAATTTTTATTCTAGCAATTAAGTTGATTAATTAAGTCTTGATAGTGATTATCATTGGTCGGACTGAATGACTCACTGGAGATGAGTATGGATGGATGAATGTTTGTTACACTTTCACGTCGACACTACTGGGTGGACTTTTATGACACTTTAAAATAATATAGCTTATGTATCAGAATAACACATAGGCTATATATATGTTACTACTCAAAGGAGCGGAGCAGTGATCATTAATATAAAGACAGTCGAGGACAAAATTGAGTAGAGAGAGGTGAAATAAATACTCAATAGCGTCGACTCAACACTAAGCGATAGCCGACATCCACGGGGTCGGAATCGCGGGCCGCTAGTCGACCAATGAAAATCTCTATTCAGGCTGTCGCATCGTTGTGCTTGGCGCTGTTTGCATAGAGGATTGCTCAGCAGCACGCGTGATTCTAAGTCGGAAGGGAGACAGAGGAATTAGTTAAAAGAGCTCTTCAGAACTGTATAACGAATTTTCTTGTCTCCGTCGAGGTTACTGGGACAAGCAGTAAGCTTATCTACGGATATTACGGTGCACCTTATCAGCTGCAGTAATCTCCTCTGATACCAGGGCTTGGACTAATTTAACATAGTTACTACAAGTTCATTGCACTTTAGGCACTATGAATGACGCTAACATATTATATCGCGATCCAATCAATATAATATTGATAATGGTGATGAGCAAATGCAATTTTTGAATGACACTATTGATCCATACCGTACAATATTGGGGGGGGGGGGGGGGGGGTTTAACTTAGAACAATAAACTTACACTATAACTAATTTCAGGGTGTCGGTTTTTCGTGACGGTGTGCGCGCGCATCTTAATCAAAGCCTCCCGATTTAACGGTAAGCGCCAGATATTGTATTTCCACCCGCGTGAAAAAAAAATAACAGGAGACTAATTGTTTCTGTGATAAAACTTAACTTATGTGCTATTTCAGATTATAATCTATCTCAGTTTTAAATGTCATCCAAATTCATTCGGTCGTTCTAGCGTACTTAGTAACTATATTTTTTACGGGGCCCGTCAATAGATGAGGTCGTCATCTGGGCTGTTGGTAAGCAGATGGTAATCTGATGGCAAAGACTCAGCAAAGAGGGTCATCATAATAGACAACAACTGTTACAATGGTGGCACTCAGCTTGACGGCCTCATCAGATGCTATTTCACGCCCCACTTAAAGGATCTGGGACTGGAGGTAGATGGAAAAAGGTGAAGACTTCATGGTGCAACAAAGAAAAGAGTCACCGAACCGCTTGGTTCTTGCTGAAATTGTTTGCACCGTATGCGGGTGAAATCTAAGCCCAGCCCTGCGCTACAGATTACTTAAAGGAAAGATGAGGGTGGGTCTCTCTTCCGTTCAGCTTATCTCCGCTACAGTGAGGATCCACCTTTAAACGGTTGGTTGGTTGACCCTTATTACCTTAACGCGAGTAGTTTTTGTGAGGACTTACCAACAGTCATTAGTAAGGGTACGTGTTGTTCACGGTCGAGTCGGTTCAATTACCAGGCAACGCAATATTTCGCCGGGATGAGGATGTTCAGTTAATTCTGTTTGATTATGAATTCTAGGATGTTTCACAAGTTATTAGGAAATAAAAAGTAATTTTTTTTTTAATATTCTACTTAATAATTCGCGTTGTGGACTGTGACGGATTTTGTATGGACCCCGTCCCCACCCTCCAACAGACATGGAATGCATGTCAGGTTGTTCGTTCCTACCCAAAAATAAACAAAACACCTGATTTAGTTAGAAAATCTACGGGGTTTATTTAAAAAAGAAATACAGTACATGTACGGACAACATATGGAAATGTACAAATGGCGGTCTTATCGCTACAAATTTTTGTATATCTCCATAGTAAAAACATTTATTCTTCAAGACGCTGTAAAATCTAAACCTCATACATTTCAAGGATGTCGCCATAGTAAAAAATTATCCATCCTACTAGACGCTTCGAATGACATGACATATGTTTCAAATCTGTTGGTGGGTGGGGACGTTTTCATGCAATGTCCTTTACGAGTGTAAGTTAAATGTCATTTTTAGGGTTCCGTAGCCAAATGGCAAAAAACGGAACCCTTATGGATTCGTCATGTCTGTCTGTCTGTTCGTCCATATGACATAGCCACTTTTATAAGAACTATGCTGTTGAAACTTGGTAAGTAGATGTAGTTTGTGAAAGACATTAATATTTTCATCAAAAATATATACTACTACCATACTTAGAACTGAAACTCAACAATTGTTTTGGGATAGCTATGGATAGGTCTTCAAAATGATATTGAGGTTTCTAATATATTTTTTTTCTAAATTGAATAGTTTGAGTGAGAGACACTTCCAAAGTGGTAAAATGTGTATTCCCCGCCTGTAACTTCTAAAATAAGAGAATGATAAAACTAAAAAAAATTGATGATGTACATTACTTTGTAAACTTCCGCCGAAAATTGGTTTGAACGAGATCTAGTAAGTAGGCTTTTTTAATACTTTATTAATCGTAAACCGTACACTATTATTAAAACATTGATCAAAGTAACAACGAACTACAAGAACTTTTATATTATGTTACTTGCTGCTACGGAACCCTTCATGGGCGAGTCCGACTTGCACTTGGCCGTTTTTTTTACTGTAGCAGGGGATTGGAGTTCACCCAGGACTCATTAGGTTTTAAGTTTGAGCCTTATTTGTTCATTTTTCAAAAATATTTAATCATTTTTCACATTCTTCTTTTTAAATTTTGTTCTATTTCGTCAACTGCGTCTACAAAATTCGTTATTTGACATTGAAAGTATAAAAAAAAATACATTGATTGTTTTCAAGGTGTTGAAATAATTAAATTGGTGCATTATGACAGATGCCCTAAGTAATAGGTGGTACTTTGGCACGATTCTAACGAAACATAAAAATATTATAATATAAGTTTAATAATTTGTAAATACGTAATAACTTATGATAGTACGCTTAAAAAAATAGTGCGACATATTTCACTTTTAAATTTAAATTTAGGGTTAAATAATTTTAACTATGGCAGGATTCTAAGGCAGTTACGTTTTATGGTTTATGGTTTTTTATTTTTATTTTGTGTTTGTGTTTTAATCGTAAGAAGTTTACGTTTTTGTTGTTATTTTTCGTTACGTTTTATTAATATAATACAACAAAGCAGTATTACCACACTATTAAATTAAAAATATTATAATAATGCGCTTTGATTAGTAGTTGTTCAAATAAAAGTAAAGTTTACTGTTGTAATGAAAAGGAAAAGTCGTGGTCGCTGGTATCCTCGTCGACACCTCTACCGTTAAAGTGATTTCACATACAATACAGTTGCTATCACCGGTGATACACCTAATGAATTGGATGATAATGACCAAATGCGATACGGGTCGAAAGTAACGTAAAATGTATCAAAAGTTACATTCTGGCAACGCTGCGTTAGTGAAAAAATTGATGATTGGCGAGTTCACTGATGTTTTTCCAATTTCAAAAAAGGCACTTTTTACTCGTAAAATTGGAAAAACGTGAGTGAACTCGCGACATCGTTACCGTTACTGACGCATAAGTACATAATTATCTATATACCTACTAGCTGTTGCTCGCGGCTCCGCCTGCGTGTATGTCGGTTATCGCGGATCGGGGTATGAAAAATAGATGGTAGTCGATGTGTGAAAAATAGATGGATGGTATCGAGACTTACTGAATATGCATAAAAAAAAGAAAAAGAATCGGTCGAGCCGTTTAGGAGGAGTATGGGAACGAACATTGTGACACGAGAATTATAATAATTAGAAGATATTGTTCAAGTTTTCTCTTTGTCGACACTCCCCGACTGTTTTATTTTCTTTGACATCTGTATCATTCCTATGCAAAAGTTGTTAGAGTTTGACAGTACATATATCCGCACATTTTTACTGTCTAGCTTACTAATAATATACTTATTGTAAGAAAAAGGAAAAGCTTATTTTGGAAGGACCAGTTTATCAATGATAACACGATAGGGTAGCCCTTAGAAAGTGGTAGCCGGTAATAATGTATTTGAGAAAAGATAGGTGCAAATCTGAGGTTTAATGGGCCATCCCAATAGCAGAGAGACAAGGTAGAGTCAGCGATAAAAGCATTTATCACGTTCTAAATTACAGATCAATTTATAAAACTAAGGATTATTTGCAGCCTCAAATAGTCATAATTTTATCAACATCATTATTGAAATATAATTACTTACATAATTCATATAGACTGACTCGTGTCAGTCAGCCTGTGACCACGGCCGGTGTAACCTGGTCGAGACGTCAGGCAATCAAAGGTATGTAAGTGCCTATACCATGATCGCGTTAATTCCCGTTTTCATAATTAAATATCATGGAACGCGAAAGTTTAAAAATCATAATTGATATTTTCTAAAGTTTACACGAATATCACTTATTGAAAACCACTTTGTAATGTATTCTATCGCAATTTATTTGTTATTGTTTACTTTTAGCCTAACGGTTCGGTTAAAAAGTGGTTTTATTTCAATCACGATTATTTTAGCACTAACCTTTGTCTGCGGCTCCACCCTCGTAGAATTTTGAACCTATGGGAATCTATTCTTTGAATAAGAACAGAACATGAACTATACCCAATATTAGCCAGATCCGTTGAGTTGTTGGAGTATGATAGAATAACAAAACAAACATTCACTTTTATAATATTAGTATGATAGGATTGTTCCCGGTTGCATTCGAAGTGTTCATCTCATTCATCTCTGAGTCCGGGGTTCGGGGTCCGGGGTCAGGAGCAAGTCCTTCTTTTATTTTGGCTTATAAATAAAATATATATATGGCCTCTAGGATACGCCCCTATACGCCTAAAGATTGAAGACCCTATAATAGGTGCAGGATTACGTTAGACTTTGTCCTCTTTGTGCTTCGTTCCGTAAGGCTGATCCTACGTCTTTGCTCCAATGTGGTGAACCCTTTATCCTAAACCGGGGGTCACTTCCTAGTCCCAATAGAATATTAATCGTAAACAACAACTACCCTAAAGAAAATATGAGTGGTGTTGTCACTTCCGTTGCCTAGGGTGATGGCAATAATCCATGACAATAATTAAAAAATCGCAGCATTTAGCCTAAAGTTATAACAGACCTTATTATATATTTGCAATTTGGATGAGGAAATTATTATTATTATTTTGGAAAATTATTTTTAATATAACTCACACACTGTTACAAAGTATTTAGGTAGTTAGGTTAGTTAAGTATTTATTTACACTTTTATTGACACCGACTATTTCCTCAAAAAAAAAGAATAGTTACATATAGCCGGCCTGTCAAAAAATTCATAATTCGAATTACAAAATTTGATAATTTGAAATTGGAACACCTACTACTATTGGTTTAACTATTCACACGTTTTTGCAAAGATGCGGCGCGTTATCACACGGCCGCTTTGCTCGCGACTACGGTCAGCTAATGTATTATGATTTATGGGCTGTGATGAACCTTTCACAACACGATGGTCGCTTGACAATAATATGGGTGAGTACGTACAGTACGTGGTAGGGGCGGATATCACCGGAGTAATGATATGGGTTTACGTGTTTTGGCGACATAGCATGCCATTGCGAGTTTCCTCGCGTGGACAGTCGACGACAAAAGTAGCCTAACACGAAAATATTTAATAATCTTTTTTATACTGGAATGTAATACATATGTATCAATATAGTAGTTATGTTATCTGTACTCTACTGTACTTCTTGCATTGGGATGTGTTAAGAATAATGCCATGTTGGTGAAGTAGAATAGGACCAATCCAGCTCTTCCTAAAGGCGACTAAGGGATAGGGTTGTTCTTAATCCGACAGTAAACATACAGCCCAAGACAAAGCGCCCATAGTTCGTTCGTGCAAAATCATAGTTCGTGAAACGTGGGTGTTAATACACCTCTGTCCACCCCTACGGGAATTTACTATATGTATGTATATCTATTTTAAAATAAAATACGCCAAAATAATACTTTCAGACGATTTTTTTATCGAAATTGTGTCCAAAATCATTTTATCCCAAACGACTTTAAAATGAGGATGTATAAGTAGTTTTATAATCCTCAGAGAACGTGCAGCTAAACTGTTTGTATGGAACAATAAATTGATATTGATAAATAACCACTTTCCAATAGGTAGGCCGTGTGCTTGTATTCCACCTAAGTGAAATAATAAAATAGATGAATGTCTCACTTTTGTCATTCAATTCACCTTCATAAAACGTTATTTTAAAACTGATGAATTTTCAGGGCGAAACGGCAATAGTGCCCTTATAACCGTTTCCTCCCGAAAATTTAATCATCATCAGTTAATAGGAATAACCAGAATTAACACCACTAGTTGACCAGTAACAATTCGCCACTTTTTGTAGATGATATGCAGATGACATTGTTATACAGTCCTAAAGTCAATTTGATAATAGGTGCCAAATTTCAATAACAATTAACAATTATTTTATGTCAAGTGTTACGATCTATATTAGTTAAGCAACTTTTGTCATTGACTGTACTTGGTACAATGTTAAAATCCTTGGCAAAGTTGTAAAACGTCAATAAATCATCATAAGTATGTGTCTTCTAGCGACCTCAACACAAGTGATCTGTTCATTTACGTAGTTACACAGCGGGTGTTTTGTTTAAAATATTGAGGTCAATTACTTTTTAATAACTTATTTTGCAAAATCTGAGGTCCAATAGTTGACCTGCAACAATGCACATTTTGTTTAAGCTGTCATACAGATGACATAACAAAAAGGCGCACTTTATGCCAGTCCACTGACCTGTAATAGTACTCACTGGACTGACGATCAGTACCCGTGTATTATGACGTATTAAAAATCGCCATATTGGCGCTGATGGCAGTGGTGAGTGTACTTGGAACTAATACTAGTGACGGACAATAACAGTTTTGGTATCGATAAAAGCTTTGGCAATAAACACAGAGTAAGAGAATAAGGATTATGATTCATGATGTAGAAAAAATAAAGTTAGATAGTTGTATTAATTACTTATCTGTATTATTATAAATAAATGAATAAAAATAACTTTATTTGTTAAATAGTGTATATGCCTTGGCCACTGACCTAAAATAGTACTCGCTGGATTGGTGACCGGTACTCATTTATTATGCCTTGTTGGAAATCGCCATATTGACTGAATTGTCTTGGTATCGATACAAACTTTGCCAGGTCGACAATAAACACAGACGTGGACAAGGTGTGTATAAACATAACGTACCTTTTTTTTTTTTTTTTTTTTACGTGCGGGAAATCCCCACGGATACCCGCCCCTCCGGAGCCGGAGGGGTGGGTTATGTCGGACTCGAACCGACTAAACCGCACGCCGTCTGTGGGTCGTGGTGCTAGGCCGAAGGTGAGGTTGTCTTGCGACATATCCCTCGCACCCCGGCTGACCCAGGGCCATCCCTCTCGGTCTGGCCCTCCTCGGGAGGTGGGGACCACGCCGTCCCCGACTCAACCCCGGTGTGGGGAGGCGCGCATCGTCCTACGATGCGCGCCGCCGCCGTGGCCTGCTTCTGCTAGGGTGACGGGTGGCTCCACCCGTCACCCTCAGGCCCGCGCTCATGGGGGGCGGAGGTCTGTAAGCGCCCTCCGACGCCCGAGCCGCCTTCGGGCGCGAGCAGCGATGTCAGCGAGTCTTTCTCGCTCACCGCGCCGCGCCCGCTCTGCTGTCTCCTTCGCGAGCATGACCTGCTCGCAGAAAGAGGCGCTGGCCGCCCACGCATCCGCGCAGCGGACCATCGCCGCGAGCAGGGTGGAGAGCGTGAGCACTCTCACCCCCAGGGCCTGCACAAGCTCCCGCCTCGGCGTCTCAAACGCCGGACACTCGGTGAGCGTGTGCAGCCCCGAGTCCACGCTCGCGTCGCAGTGATGGCACTCGGGCGTTGGCTCAATACCCATCAGATGCAGATACCGCCCGAAGTAACCGTGCCCGGTTATCATCTGCGTCTGACGGTACGAGAGGCTCCCGTGTGGCCTCTCTAGCCACTCCCCCATGATGGGCCTTACCGCCGCAATGACGGCGTGCCCTGCGCGTGGTTGCCCAAGTCGTCGCTCCCACTCGGCCACCATGACCTGGTGGAGCCGGGATTTCTCGGCCCGAATGTCCTCGGGCTCGGGATCGAATCCCCGCTCCCGCGCCTCCTTTCGGAACTGGTATAGTGCCGAAAGGGCCCTCGCTTCCAGGATCCACGGTGGCGATCCGGCCAGGAGACTCGCCGCTTCGAAGGATATCGTGCGGTATCCCCTGATGGCCCTGGAGGCCATCGTCCTCTGCGCCGTACGGAGCAGAGGCAGGAATCTGGCCCCCAGGGTGTCCGCCCACACGGGGCACCCATATAGGGCCATGGACCGCACGACACCCGCGTAGAGTCTCCTGCAGGAGGCCCCTGGGCCCTTCAAGTTGGGCAACAGCCGACTCAGGGCATTCGCCGTGGTGACCAACTTGGGGCGCAGGCTTCGGAGATGTTGTCCGAAGTCCCATCGACCGTCAAGCACGAGCCCCAGGTATTTCAGCTGGGGCTTGATGTCGATGGGAGTGCCTCCCACTGTAAGGCTGGCTCCCGGGCCTGGCCTGCGCCGAGGACCATGAAAGAACATGGCCTCGGACTTGTGCAGAGCCACCTCGAGACCCAGCCGCCGGATCCGCTCGACGACTTGGCCAACCGCGGTCGTGGCCCTCAGGGTTGCCTCGCGGTGCGTAGCCCCGCTCACCGTCACCAGCGTGTCGTCCGCATAACACGTGACGGTGGCACAACATAACGTACCTAATATAGTAGTATCGAGTACTGCTTGTATACAATATCTATTATTATCAAATAATGAATTAAAATAAGTTTATTTGCTAAATAAAGTACCTATATGAGGTATATTATCGAGGCATTGCTATTATTATCAATCGGCTTAAAAATTAAACCAGATTAATCAGGCGGAACACATATTTTTTTGAAGCTGTCATCCAGATACAAAAAGGCGCGCTTTATGCCAGCCTTACACGTTCCAGTATGCTTGCACAAGTGCACATTAATAGAAACCTGCGCAAGTGTCTTCCAATATACGTTCAGGTGTACTTGTGCAAGCATACCGTGTTGTTTGAAAGCAACTTCATCCCCCGCACGCTCAGGTTGTGGAATGAACTTCCTGCTGCGGTTTTCCCAAGCGACTACAAATGGGGTTCTTCAAGAATTAGAAGCATTGGAAGGTTTCTTCAATCCATAACCACGGACTACAGGTAAATCCAGATAAGATGCAGGTCATTGTTATTGGAAGCCCTTGGATTATGTCACGCATTGACTTTACGCAATATCCTCAAATAATCTTCAATGGTGCTGTTGTCAAAATAAATGATCATGTAAAGAAGCTGGGTATTTACATAGATAACACCTTGTCCTGGGATCATCGGGTTCAGGAAGTCAACCGCAAGCTGTTTGCAGCGGCAGGGTCTTTGTGTAAATTGTGAGGATTACTTCCGATTGTGATCAAAGTTGCGCGTGCGCAGACTCTGTTGCTCCCACTCCTTGACTACGCCGACGTCAGCTATCTTAATCTCACTGAGGAGCAACTTGACAAGCTTGAGCGTCTTCAGAGTTTTTGTATTAGATTTAAATTTGGCTTACGCAAATATGATCATGTGTCCGAATTCCGTAACAAACTCAAATGGCTTCCAATTCTCCTCCGTCGGAATACTCACATGCTTTCTTTATTATACAGGGTATTGATTAATCCCTGTATTCCCCATTATCTCAAAGAACGCTTCAAGTTCCTTGGTGACACACATACAAGATTTCTGAGATCATCGGAGATTTGAGGCTAGCAATGCCGCTGCACTTTACCAGCTTCTACGATAGATCTTTCACTATACAGGCAGTTCGCCTGTGGAATGCACTGCAGCTACATATAAAACGAGCACAATCTTCAGAGTCTTTTAAAAAAATGTTAAAAGAACATTATCTATCTTCCCCTGACTAGCTATGATTTGTAATTTCGTGTATTCAAAATGTTGTATATTATATAATTTAGATAATTAGTAGAATGTATAGTTACTATTAAATATTATTATGTATTTTATGTACATTGTATTGACATTCTATGTAGTATATGTATATATTTCAAACTTGACTGATATATAAGATGCTTATATATTTAATTTAGTTATAATTGTGAATTCTTCTTTAAAAAATAAATAAATAACGAATTGTGCGCTACCCTGTCATCCCTTTTGTGTCTATCCATCCAAAGGTTGCCCGGAAGAAGTCGCTGTTAGCGATAAGGCCGCTCATTTTGACAGCCTCCGTGGCGTGGCGGTAGTGAACGCGGCCGCTACGCAGGAGGCGCGGGTTCGATCCCCACTCAGTGCAAATATTTGTATGCATGAATATGTATATTTGCATTGGGCTGGGTGTTTCTATGTATAATATGTATGTATTTCCAAAAAAAACGTAACGTATCTAAGTATGTTTATCCGCATTCTAGATTCCATAACACAAGCTAGTTTAGCTATGCTTACAATAGGTCTAGATAGCGTTACTGATACTTCTATGGTGTTCAATAAAAAATATCTTATCTTATCCAAATTTAAGATATGAAATTCACTCCCCCGGAACGGGGACATAAATTGTCGTTCTTACAATAGCTTGTCCAGTCGTACCCAGATATATATAAGTCAATGACTGTGTTTTAATTCTTGATCAGACATTTACTGCACTTTTCAAACTTTCGAGAAATTTATAAAAGCATTTTGCTTTTCTCCGCCCTACAAACTAATCTTTTAACTTAAATATCAAGTTATCCCTTATACCTAATCTATACCTACCTTTCAATATGTATCTCTGCTTCCTTTATGAGACGAGTAATAACAAGTAAAAATATTAGTCTCTCAAAAAAGTACAGTACCTTTTATTTATTTATAGTGACCGCTTTCTTACCAAAACTAACAATGATAACATGGAAAATTATATAGATAAACACAAAAATAACCTTGCAGTGCAGGTAGGATGACAACGGGTGAGCTCAGTATACCCACTGTAAACAATTTAATTAATAAAAAAAGTGTACCCACACTATCAGTTACATAATTTAGAGTTGACTTAATATTATGTGACTGCCAGTTTATATTGCAAACTGGTGCCCAAACTAGGTATTTCTGGCCACCAGTACAAATCCTGTATTTCTGGCTAATCGTGGAAACACGATTTCACTCAGAATAATCCCCAGCTTGTCTAGAATATGCATAAAATCATATTTCCTAGAGTGTAATTATGGTAGGTTCTTCAAAAATAAATTTAAAAATGAACCATGAGTTTTCAAATTTCGCAACCGAATTATAATATAGCTATTATTTTTTTTCAATTCGAAGGTTCTTAGTTACGCAAAACTTTTTGCAAAGTCATTAATATTATTGCAATGTTTCAAAATGCGATAGTTCGCCTACACCCAGCCATGTGAATCCATTAAAATGTGAACTTAAATGACCGAACTCAATCTTCGCTATGGTTCTGTGAAGAAAAAAATGAGGTCACCGATGGCCTCGTACGCTCGGACGAAATAACTGGAATGTCAATACGTCATTTTATACCTCGGAGTACCCATCTATGCCCCCTAAAATCCAACCACACGTCCTGATCGTCCACCTGAATCTCGTGGGGGCGGACACACGGAAACAAATTACTGGCGTGGCTAACGTGGCTCTGGTACATTGGCGTGTCGCCATTAATAATTTTATATTACATTTTACTGGACATTGGCGAGTTGTGGCGATTTCCTGCAGAGGCCATTTTAGTTGACGTTGAAGTTGTACCCATCTATATCTGTCATTGTACCTATTAACGTATGGAGGCATACTTTTTTTTCTTTAAATAAAATAAATTTTATTGGGTCTTTCATATACAATAGGTTGGTTTGCGTTACTGTTCTCCTAAATAGGCTATCAGTAGCCTGTGCTAAGGAGATTACAGGGCCAATCACTTATATATTCATTAGTTTTTCCAGTGGTTACGAAACATCCCTGGCCCTATCAACATCACCATTTTGCGGAAATCCCCTCGGACACCGCCAGCCGGAGCCAACGGGGGTGGTTATGTCAGACTCGGACCGACCACGGCCGTCTCGGGCCATCAGTTGCCGAGGGTGATGTAACCTAGCTCTGGGATATCGCTCGCGCGCCTCTACTGACCCAGGGCCAAAGAAGGCCGTTTCTGGTCCCCATCTTTCCCTAGAAAAAGAGGTAGGACATGATGGTATTTTTGTCCAATTGAGCAATGCGACTGGGGAAGTACCTCCATCCTACGGAACAGCGCGGCCATAATAACCGTGTAGTGTTCCCGGCGGTAAGTAGGGTAGCCAGAGCTCACTGGAGAGTTTTTATTACTGACAGTGGCACGACCAAAGTTTATTCGTGCCATTCCTTTTGTCTTCTGCACTGATGGCATAGAAACCTTTGTCGGCTACCTCGATTGTATAAAAAAGAGGGTTGGGTTGCACTCCGGTAATGCCAGCAGAAGTGAAAACTTTTTCTTTCTTTCTTTCTTTGTTATATACAGAGAAAAAGATAAAAAGAATATACCATACCATACCTATAATATAGCGCCAATCATAGAACCTATCACTAATTTTCTGTCAGAAGAAATTAATGAATTACAAAAAGAAAAAATAATCACAAAAAGTGTCAGAAGCCCAGGTTCCAACCTGGTACTATCTGAAACCATAAGGAGTTACAGTCGAAGCGCTTACCGCTACGAAGCTTCATAGCATACGTAATAAAATAAACAATATATTGCTAATGTTGTACGACGTCAGTTATCGGTTACGGTTCAAAGGTCAAGTGATCCTGACGCGAGTTTAACACTTTTTACCCATCCAACGCCGCTAAAGAAGTTTTCACTTCAAAAACCTTACCGCTGTCGTGCCAACATCACCTTACCTTTTTATCGTGCGAAAGTTCTCTCGGATTGGTAAAGAATCCGAGGTGGTCCTCCGACTAAACCTCTGGGTGTAAGCAGACAGAGGTGCAGCCGTCTCCGTTGCTAAGGGTGCAAGCACATGTTAGTCGTTGTAACTGTCAAACAACGGACCAGACTCTGACGTTGTTTTATCTCTCGGGGTTGGAAGGTCAGACGACAGTCCTTCCTGGAAAAGTCGATATTTCAATCCTATTTATAATATAAATGTTTGTTAAGGTTTTTGGATGCTTGTTAGTCAATCCTGCTCTAAAGAAGTTTTTACTTTAGAGCAGGATTGACTAACAAGCATCCAATCAACAAGGATTTCGCTGAAATTGAAATCTGATACAGGTATAAATAAAATTATAGTCTGGAATAAACGAAACTGCGGTCAACACACGGACGATAAAATAATAAACAGGCCCAAAGCAGTTCTTTATTAACACTGTCTCGGCACAATCAACGTTGTCAGGACATGTATCTAGGATTGTTTTGTAATACTCCGTGTTTGGTGAATTTGAGCTCCTCCACGGCCGTAGCACCCCGTGCTATCATGTATCGTGATCTAAAATGTGCTCTATACGCGCAATAGAGCACATTTTAGATCCAAGATAAGTGGCTCGAGGTATTCGTGATTATGTTTACTACACAGTCCTAACTTTTGTTGTTGTTTTGACTGGAGTTCTGTTGTAGTTCAAAGAAAAGCAGATTATGAACCTCGCTTAGGACACTCGTGTTTTTAGAACCGGCGCTAAAGCCCGAACTCCAAACTAACATTCCGTTCTTTCAAAATACGTGCTTAAGTAGTATTTATTATTTATCACATTATAGTGGAATTTTTGTCTGAACCTTGGCAGTGCACCCGGTTGCATGTTGAGCCTATTACCTGTGCTATTACTTTGTAGCACTACTTACCTTTTCTCGAAGTTATGTGTCGAATTTCGATGCTGGTATTTCCTGGAATTTGGTCCAAAAATGATTCTAGTAAGATAACCTGGTCTTTTTTTTATACAGTACACGTCAATTTGACTTCACCTGGCCTAATGGGTAAGCTGAAGGCAAAGTCTCAGGAAAGACGGTCACCATTACATACACGTACCATGTTAACAATGGTGGCACTCAGCTTGACGGCCTCATTAGATGCTTTTTCACGCTCCGCTTAAAGGACCCGGGACTGTAGGAAGAAGATATGGGCTTTAGATATGGGCTGCTTTAGATCGGTCGTTCTGGAAGTAGGAGAGGCCTATGTTCAACAGAGGACTATGTGCGGCTGTTACGATGACGATGATGAAGAAAATCTTAGATCTATTTTAGCTAGTTCCACTAATATGTACATGGAATTAGCGATTTCTAAAGCAGATTTGTCATTATCATGAACTCTCAAACGGTTTAATTAATAACCGGTTCACATTATTTCAGTAGCAATTCAGTCCATGAGTTCTTTCGGACCATAAAGTTGAATTCGCGTAAAGTTAAAATCGTTACTCCAGTGCTGGAATTCTAAGTACTAGCAAATTCCAATCCAGTACAGCACTGGACTGGATTGATTATCTGGATTACTGGATTGGAATAATATAAACCGAGCATTATTTTCTAACGGGCTTTACTAGTTTGCTGTGTAAAAATGACCGATTTTATCGATTTAGATTGGAGTGAATCGAGTGAATGCTCAAAACGGAATTTGAACCCGCGACCATTCCCTTACAGGGAATGCTCTGACCAACTGTGTTACATGAATACTTCTTGAGCAGCGTATACAAACATCTTGAGGTGAAGATGGATCTCTCAGTATATACAAATGTATTTTTTGGGTGGATCCAGGATATTAGTAAAACATCGATTAAAATAGGAAAAATTTTGAATTGGACCAGGCGGGGTTCGACTCCACGATCTTTCCCTTATAGGAGGAATGATCTAAACACTGAGTCACTGGACCTTGCCTAAACTAATCTAAACCTTTCCTTTATATCCGTTTTTGAGGCAACAATGGAGCCGTATACCAATATTCTCACGAAATATCGAAACCAATGAATGTTTTTCTTACACAGTCACACAGTTGCAGTTTTTCAAGTGACAAATGACAGCTTACCATATACAGATTATGTAGGAGTTGAATCTATCACAAATAAATAACATCTATACGTTTCCCTACGCAATTTATCTAATATATAAAATTCTCGTGTCACAGTTTTCGTTCCCAAACTCCTCCGAAACGGCTCGACCGATTCTCATGAAATTTTGTAGGCATATCGGGTAGGTCTGAGAATCGGTCAACATCTATTCTTCATACCCCGATTCGCGATAACCGACATCCACGCGGGCGGAGCCGCGGGCGACAGCTAGTATCTATCTATATCTATAACTCAAAGGTGACTGACTGACTGACATAGTGATCTATCAACGCGCAGCCCAAACCACTGGACGGATCGGGCTGAAAATTGGCATGCAGGTAGATGTTATGACGTAGGCATCCGCTAACAAAGGATTTAGATTAATTCTACCCCCAAGGGGATAAAATGGGGGATGAAAGTTTGTATGAAATGTTGTCTATTTTAATCGATCGGGCTGAGACTTTGCATGCATAAAGCTACTATGTTGACTCAACACTAAGCTATAACCGACATCCACGCCGGCGGAGCCGCGGGCAACAGCTAGTTAATATAATAAATAGGAAAGTGTGTGTGTGTCTGTTTGTCCCTCTTTCACGGCTTAACCACTGAACCGATTTTGATGAAATTTGGTATATGGGTAGATTGGACCTTGAGAATGGATATAGGCTAAGTTTGGTCGCGATAACAGACATCACGCGGGCGGAGCTGCGGGCAGAAACTAGTTTCATCATAAAACTAAGAAGGCTGTTCCTGTAGTCCACGAAATCTAAAATTGGATATACAAGTAAGATTTGCACATAAATCCAATTAAAAAATTAAGAAATTTCGATGGCACAGATGCCTTGTCTTGTAAAGTTAGGGGCTAAGCTGTTCCTACATGAGCCTTGATAGCTTTTGACTGTGAAAGCGTAAAGGGCCCCATATACGGTACGATTCATCGTTACGATCCGTCGCTTCAGATCGATCGAAACGACTGGTGTGTAGTGTTGGCGGTCATATACGAAGCGATTGGTCGTTACGAACCATCATTTATTCATTTGAAATGGAACGATAAAGACATGCTCAAAAATTCAATACGTGATCATGGTATAGGTACTTACATACCTTTGATTGCCTGACGTTCGACCAGGTTACACCGGCCGTGGTCAAAGGCTGACTGGCTCAGCGGTGGACGCCCGCCGTCTTCGAATCCGTGAGGTAGTAGGTTGTTCATCTACCCGCACATTTTCAATATTTTCTTTTCGCCATGTACCGTCACATACCATACTCACAGTGTCCCTATTACGTAAGCAAACTGTCCGGTGTCTATCCGACTGCGTAGAAAAGCGAGGTTGCATGTTTTTCATCCAGTGACTATCCATGTTGCAGATAATTTAAAACCATCTTCCCGATTGAAATTTTTATGTTTTTTGATATCAAATTTCAAAAAGTAAAAGTGACGTTCCTTGGAGAGGACTTGCGTATGGTGAAATTCAATCCAGTGATTGGTGCCTGCTTCTAGGAGGTGCTCTGCAATCGCTGATTTGCTCGTCTGGCGATTCTTTACAGCTGCGATGTGTTCTTTGACCCGTTCAGAAATAGTCCGCTTCGTTTGGCCTATATAGGAACTACCACAGCTGCAATCTATCTTATAGACACCTGGACACTGTAACGGTAAGACATCCTTCAGTGTGCCCACGATGTTGTTTACCCTTATGCCTGGGGTGTAAACTGTCGGGATGGAGTCTGTTTTTAACACTGAGCCGACTTTGTCCGTTACTCCCTTGACATAGGGCATATAGGCTGGCTGTCTGCTCACCTCTTTCCAGAGGTCTACGCCTCACTGCTTGTTGCTTCCGTCGTCCGTTCACTTCATATCCGTTGTTCTTGAGTACCTCCTGAACATGATCCAGCTCTCGCTCCAGATGTTCAGGGTCACAGAGATCATACGCTCTATTCCTGAGTGAGGTCACAACGGATTGTAGGTGTCGGGGATGGTGATGAGACGTGGCGTGTAGGTATCTGTCCGTACCTATACCATGAACGCGTTAATTCCCGTTTTCTAAATTATATATCATGGAACGCGAGAGTTTAAAAGTTAATTCAATACGTGTCCTGTAAAACAGATTCTTCTTCTTTTGTCATCTGTGGCGATAACTTTGATTATGTTACAGAAGAAAACAAGAAAACCTAGAAAGTGTGGGTTAAGAAATGGCTATTAAAGTGAAATCAGTAAATCATTGATCGCAAGAACCAATACACGATCGATTATCGTTACGGTGAATCGATAGTGTATTGGCCCTGGCATAGGTTTTCTTTGCGATCTTTGATGTCGTTTGCGATTAAGTAAATCGTTAACGATCGTAACAAACATTACAGATCCGTCGTTTCGATCGGTCTGAAGCGACGGATCGTAACGATGAATCGTACCGTATAAGGGGCCCTATAATAAGCTTCTTGCCTCGTCTATCGACATAATTTACATGGAAGGATTTTGGTAGCATCTGAATTTCCATATAAAGTTTTTGGATATTAATAATAAAAGTGCAGAAACCTCACTATTTACACATCGTTTAATAATATAAATTCGTTTTAGGTGTATAGGTAAAATGACAGTCTTTATGAATTTTATACATAATATAAATAAGAGTTATTGCAATTTCCCAGTTTCACCAGCGACTACAATATGAGGTTCTTCTAAGAGAGCATCAAAAGGTCAGTTACAGGGTAGCCAGAACGAGTGTTACACCTCTGGTGTTGCTCACGTCCATAGGCCACAGTAACCACTTCACAACAGGTGGGCCGTGTGCTTGTCTGCCCCCTAAGTAGTATTTAACAACAAAAAAAGCAAGATACTTTCTGAAGTTCATTCGAATATCACTTATTGAAATTATTTTTTTACCCAAGTGCAACCACTACGGTTCCACTTCAATTAAAAAATAATACATTAAAATAAACGCGTAGTTCTACCGTGCCTACATTCCAGTCTGTACGCTTAAACTATACACAAAAAAAGACGTAGTAAATGACATTACAACGCGGCAAAAAATATCTACTACTCGTACTTTGGTATAAGTTGACATTATACAGACATCCCATTCCCATGTCATGCACACAGTTTAAAGAACAATATTATCATTAGCTTACTCAAGCCGTTTTTTTTGTTACAAATGCTGTGTCTATACAGTATATGGTCTAAGTCTGTCTGTATGTATCCCTCTTATCTACGAATTTTCTCACGAGCGTCAACTACTACCATAACGTCACTTCACTATCTCACTTCTTATAAAACTAACATTTTATGTCCTCACTTATTCTTACAACTCACTACGAAATTATCAAACTTTTTCTCCTATATTTAGAATAGGTTTCGTTCCAAAACTTGATGTTCTCATCGTCCCACATTGGCGCTGTAGAAAACTCCTTGTCTATGATTAATAATTGTGGGTTCTGAGGGTGCGCTCGCTCCCACTTTGGCAAGGCTGGCGATCTTGTTGGGGGTGTGGGGTCCCTGTGAAAGAAAATAACATTTCTGGATCATATACAAAGTAATTATTTAATAAGTCTATCAAATGTCAAGGGCTATTTCTTATGACGTAAAATTTGGTCTCTTCATATTACTACAAAATAGCACCATCTTGCAACACTAATAACGAATAAGAAATACCGAAGTACAAAGTTACCCCTCTTTTGGACAACGGGGTATTAATCAATCAAATTACCCTATCACAGCCCACTGCTGGACATCTCCAGATGTTGGGAGGCCTTAGCGTACTGTCACCACGCTGATCAGACGGTTTGGCACAGGGTTTTATTTCGAGTTTTCTAGCTTCGTATATTGCTGTTAGTCGCCTCTTACGACACCCTTCGCATGAGATGGGGTGATATACTTGTATTCTTTCTCCCTTACCACACTATAAATCATAAATTTTAAACGAGGTAACTTTGTGACAGTTCAAAATGTGTTTTTATTTTTTTCAAAAGCAGCAGGTAAATGTAATGGGTGTGCGTTGTTTTATAGACAATTGTTAAATATAATTTCGTATTACAGAAAATGTTTCGCATAATTTCGTTTCATAGAATAATCAATATACAGAATACTTACTTTAAAGAATTTTAAATCATTGAATTTTGTTTCATATAAAGTTAAACATTAGAATAATCATTTCATAGAATTTCAAATCAAATATTCTTAATCATTATATTGTTTATTTAATAGAAAACTTATTACAAAGAATAACATATTATCAAAGTGACAGTTTCTAAACGTTTCAATTCATAAAATGCATACCCTCATTTAAATGGGACAGTTTTTTTTATAAACTAAACAATTGATGCGTCTATAAGGTCGACGGTCTACTTCTGGGTGGTTTATAAAAAAATAACCACGAAGGCCTAATGCGGGCGCTTCGCTACGCTCCGCTCCCGCATTAGCCTTCTAACCTAACCTATCCGAGTCGGGGTAATCTAAATGGGGGTGTTAACTATAATGACGTTTTATTAATAATTTAATAACAAAATGATTCTATTATATTTTACAGAAGAATTCAAACAAACAGTTAAAAATAAAAGTGATTTGGAACATTATAAAGGTGGTTTAATATTCTATAAAAAATAATTCTACAGTTTGATAAGTTTGTTAAACAAAAAAATGTGATTAAAAATTCGTTCAATTGTGTTTCTGTGAAATATGTTTCATTGTAGTAAATTGTTTTGGAAACAATAATATTCGAAATAAAAATATAAGAACCAAATATTATATGAAACATTTTCTGTGAAACGAAATTGTATGAAATTTCTTTCTACGAAATAAGGGGCGCCCAAATGTAATACAAGATGAATGACCGGACTAGCGTTTTCACTTCTGGTTACGAAAACAATTATCAAAATTGTCACAAAGTTACCCCAGTTCACCGTACTATTTTATGTCTGCATGTACCACTAAACGTCTTACCGATAGACTAACAATTAGTTTTAATGGCATATGCCTATTTTCAACCTATTTCATCTAGATTTAATCTACAGTATTTTCACGCTTTGGTGCTTTGTGGCTAGACCGAGAACGTTTTATCCTTGTTAAGCTTGTGCGAGATCGTATTCACAGTATAATATGTACTTTAAATGTTTTGAGCTAATCATATTTAATTTATGCTAAACTTCACTGATATAACAAACATTGTACACTTGCTAGAATAATACAGCTAGTCTAATGAATTCATACAATTCGTGGCTGCAGCGCAATTCATTCCAGCAGCATACAAATTTAATTCTGTATACAAATATAAGAATTGTTTATACAGGCTAATATATTCTCTGTTTACACTAGAGTTCAACAATATTTTAGAGAGAAACACTCGGACTTTTAACCATTCACCAATAAATTAAAAATTGTATTTGTTTCGTTACAGCACAGCTTAATAATCTTTTAATGAACAGTATGAAATTAAATTATATTCTCGTGATAACTATGCTTCTAATTTGAAATCAAGTGAAGTAAAATACTTACCCGTATTTGGCGAAGTTTGCCCACAGCTCAGTGACATTGTCAATGAACGTCTGTTCCACGTAATACCTCATAGGCGCTCCAGCACTGAATATATAAAATATTTCGTCAGCATGCGTCGCTCCGGGGAACTTCTTGAAGCCAAATAACATCTTTGCATAGTTCAGCATGCCATCGTAACAAAACTTGTAAACGTACACAGGTTCGACGGACGTCCTTAAGAATAAGTCAATTGTTGCTATCGTTGGGTAGGTTATACTTGAATCACCCTCATATTTTGAAAATTTCAAGAGAGTTTCATTTGAAACTTTTTCTCCACCCATGTACCTTTGTTCTAGTTTCTTAGCTGTTATAATTTTCTCTTCTTCAGATGGAAAAACGAGGTCTCGTGGCAAGGCGCTATGGAAATTCATATTTAAAAGCGTCGTATCATTCTCTTTGCCTGTAAACATGTAACCTTCAGCATTATTGAAGCCATAAATGACTGGAACCTTATTGTATTTGCCTTTCATTATTAAATTATATGGAATATCACTTAAGAATCTATTCACCCCTGCAATTTCTTTTTCAACGCATGGTACAAAAATATTTTCAGATAAAACTATATCACCTTTCTTTCTAGGTACGCGGAATTTCAACAAGTCCTCTGAAGTAAAGTTGTTAAATATTTTGTATAGTTCATATGGATCTTTAGTTTTAAAGCCCATTTGTTTGGCTAAAAGACTAGCAGTCTGTAAAGGCTCAAATTGTAGACTCCAGGGAGACATAGCGGAACCACTCTGGAGTATAGCCCTTTTGAACAATCCTTTGGACATTGGAGATAGTAAGTGGTATACCACGGACGCAGCACCGGCACTCTCGCCGAAAATTGTTACATTCTCTGGGTCACCACCAAATGCTTTGATATTCCTCTGAACCCATTTCAAGGCTTCTACTTGATCTTTCAATCCGACATTACCAGGTGCTTCTTTGATACCTAAGCATAAGAAACCTAAAATTTCTAATCTATAATTGAAAGTTACTAGAATGACTCCATGCTGCATTAAATGTTTCGGACCATATATAAAAGGTGATCCCGATCCGTCTCTGAAGCCGCCACCGTGTATGAAGACCATGACTGGTAGGAGATGACTTGTTGTTTCACGTGGTGAATATACGTTAAGGGATAGGCAATCTTCACTACCTAAAATTTTGGTGTTGGTGAATCTTTGGGTACACCTGATATGTTCATCATAAGCGTCGAAGATGCCTTCCCATTTTGGTTCTGGTGCTGGATCCTGGAATTTTTGAAAACATTGAATTAATTTAAGATATAAAAGCTTTGAATACTTTAGATTAATGAAGTACAATATCTCATTGGGGCATCTCATCATCATATCTCATCTGATATTCCCTACTATTCAGATTTCAGACTCAATTAAAACAGTGGACATGGGACTGATGTTTGAATAAAAAATAAAATTTGTAATAAAAGTTATAACTGTGGTATTTGTGTTCCTTTTAAAATTATCAGATCTTTTAAACACGGTAATCAAGCGAATGACTAATAGAAACATTGGACTAACAATGGAAGGTCTCATTACTCGACACTTCATAATATATCAAGGTATGATTACAGCAGCAGACGACAGTCGCCAGTGGTTGGGGGGTAGGCTGTAATCATAAGTAGATTAGTACTAAATCGTTACATGGGGCTTTATTGCATTATTAACGTCTATTAGTCTGCAGTTCCAAGAAATAATATTACTGCCATTGCAGCACAGGATATTGTCGATAGCAAATTGGATTATTATAGTAATATATTATTACTAGTCTAAACAAAAACATACATGAAGTGCATTACGTATAGACATGTTTTTTAAAATACTCTCAGAAATAGTAGTCAATAAAAAAGAGGCGTGACCATCTATGACATCTATGGCAACCGGTATGGGTAGTTGGTGCCAAAAAATCCCTGTGTCAGCCGGGGTGCGAGGGATATGTCGCATGACAACCTCACCTTCGGCCTAGCACGAGGACCCAGACACGGCGTGCGGTTTAGTCGGTTCGAGTGCGACAT
This sequence comes from Eilema caniola, assembly GCA_949126895.1. Lineage (NCBI taxonomy): Eukaryota > Metazoa > Arthropoda > Insecta > Lepidoptera > Erebidae > Eilema > Eilema caniola. The sequence continues at coordinate 530,104 of OX421478.1, forward strand.
AAACTCCCGCTCCGGCTCCGGTGTGGTATCCCCGCACGTAAAAAAAGGTGCCAACAAATGTCCTACTAGTTCAACTGCAGAACTTTGATAAAAATATCGATATCGATTTCGATAAATTATCGAAGTTCAGTCGCACCATAGTCAGTCTGGATAGTCCACTCCAACTGATTTGGGAAAGGTTTAGAGAATGATAAAGAGAGAGGAGTGACTAAGTGTATAGGTTTGTAAATATGAAAATTAGCGCTTATGAACCTAAATGGACTGCGGCAGATCACTATCGAATATCTACAACTAACCTAATTGATACTGATTTCTATACACATCTTACTCAATTATATAGATTAACTACATATTGATACTTTGATTTGAAGTCGTTATCTTTAATCGACTACCTATATTGCACGTTATAATAGCAGCTGTGCTTACATCATTCTTGTAACACGCAACTTAAGAAATACCCTTTTTTAATTGTAATTGCAGCTTGAAATATGCATATTTAAAATACTGGTTCGATGCTCGAAAGAATTTAAAAAGTAGTATAACTCTTTCAATTAAGTATTTTTCTGTTGGCAAAAGATCTTATTAAATTAAGAATGGTAAAAGAGTGATAACAGTTGTGTCGGTTCTTATTTTATCGTTCTTATTTATTGTTCATCATCCGCCCAACCTATAATAGTAAATGATTTGACTATAAATATTATGACGTCACAAATACATTTTTCATTCAACTTTCCTTAAAAATTCCTTACCGTCTTGACGTTTAGTAAAACTTCAACTTCTTTAAAATGGCCTTAACAGCAAATCGCCACAGTAAAGTTATTAATGGCGAAACGCTAATGTCAAGTGTACCAGAGCAACGTTAGCCACGCCGAGTCAATTTTTTTGCGTGTGTCCGCCCCCCACGAGATTCAGGTGGAAGATGGACGTGTGGTTGGATTTTAGGGGGCCGTTTAGTAAAAAGTTACTAATTCACTAATCAGTCAAATACAATTTTTTGTCGGAAAACGTCAATATCTAAGATGTTGTAACATCATCCATTGTTTTGGGACATGTTGAGAATTTTAATCAATGGCAAGGATGTGGAGTATGTTTCACGGTAAAGTACGACCGGAAAGGACTGCCGCGATTTTGAATCTCAGATCAAACTTTTTCCCAAAATTCATGCATTCTATTACCTACTAAACAACACGTTTCTTCGTGGCTGGACTATTTGTCAAGTTACTATAAGTAAATGGAGAAAGCCCTTAAAATAAACACCACTTAGAGTACTGATCATTATACCCAAGTCATAATAAAGAAAAGACTTACCTGAAATCTATGCGTAACAGTCGCGTAAGGTATTCCAAAGTATTCTGTGAAAGCACCATCAGGTCTTATCAGGCCTCGCACCAGGCCTCCAGAAACCTGTACAGGAGTAGTGGGCTGTCTCACCAGCCGCGCCAGTGCTAAAGAACACAGCACCAACCACTTTACACTCATCATTCCCATTATTGAGATTAATTTTCACCTTTCAATTGTTCACTTTTTTAGTTTGCTTCTTTTTATTCACATTGTTAATAGGTAGTTCTTCTTATTTGATGTTTTGGTTGTCTTTAATTACTTCAAGTGTTTGTTTGTGTAGTATTCATCGAATTTCTAGTTATAAATCACGATAATCATTCTTGCATGTTAGTTGTTTCACTTGTCTGATCACGACAAGGTGTTTTATTTATGTCTCGGTTTAAAAATGTCTTCCTTGCTAATGATATTTCCGTGTGGATCTGAAACATTTTGAAAGATTTCTTTTAATGTTGAAGGTTTTCTTAAACAGCCAATATAATTAGATTAATATAGTACCCGAAACAGAAGTACTGTATGAAAAGGTCAATGAAAGTTAATAATGACTTTAGTAAAAGTTATAAAATTTCTATTCCTATGGGACAATGTTTTTCTCTGGATTAAAGGTACACTCCTTTCAAAATTACAGTTAGAATTAAATATTTTTTTTCTTGCCTAGCTTGCCTACTTTTCTCTTTTTTAAAAGACAATCAAGCATCTGAATTAGAGTGTGTTCTTGTGGCTGTACTAAAATGATGCCACATATACCTACTCAGTGTACATAATACTATATTAAAGACCAAACAAGATAGCACAACACACATAGCAACCACACCTTTGGTTGTTCACTAGTAGTTGACTTTTAACCGTTATGTTTGAGTCAATCACCTTTCACACATCAACGAAAAAAACAATGTTACTAGTGTTGGATAAATTTATTCGAACTTCGTACCGCCAATATTTTTCCGCCCGCGTGGCGTCAGATCCCGTTCCCGCTGCACCCTCTACTATATTAAACATGTATTATACATATAAACCTTCCTCTTGAATCACTCTATCTATTAAAAAAACCGCATCAAAATCCGTTGCGTAGTTTTAAAGATTTAAGCATACAAAGGGATATAGGGACAGAGAAAGCGACTTTGTTTTATACTATATAGTGATTATCAGTCGATGTTATTTTTTAAATTGTTTTTTTTTTCTTCAGTTGATGGGAAGTTCTCCTAAGTCAGACAGACTATTTGGGTACTTTTTTAAAATTTAGTTCTAATGAGCGGTGTTCAACTAATGCTTCGGTCATGTCATAGTGTATCGGTTCGCTGACTAACTGGCCACGCTCTAGTAAATTTAGCGCCTCACGATGTGCTCTAGGAAATAAATAGGTAAAGTCATTAGTACTGTGACTACTTCGCATGTCTATGAAAACAAGATTTATTGTATGATAAGGATACAGGAGTTGACATGAACCTACGATACGAATCTATCTTTTAATTACAATGCAATCCTTTCTTTTTTTATTAATTTGATAGTTGTTAATAAGCTATGCAAATAAACTTGCCTGTAAAGGCCACACGTGTAAAACTGAGTTCAAAAAAACTAGTTTTTTCTTCTCTATAATATGAATAACTATGAAGATGATGCTAAGCTGCACTTCCAACACAGAAATTGCCAGAAATTTGGCCCAAATACTAACCAGAAAGCAGAATGCCTATCTTATAGTAAGCGAACAGTCCTTCATCATTATTCAGTTTCAGGTAGGATATATTTAGCAGAGGTTTTTTGGCCCAATATACTAACCTCAATAATCTTATTTACTATCTTATATACTAACCTTAATAATATTTCCTTTGTCTTTGCCTTATAGGTACGTAATGTAAAAAATCTAACAAAGATTTTTTCTATTATCGGTACAAAATGCGAACTGTTAATTAAACGTAAGGTATATAAAAAAAAGATTTCCTCGAAATTTTAAACCAAGATAATAGGCTAATTTTGTGAGAAGACGTCCGAACTCTCAATGAGCGTTCGTAATTGAATTAATCTTATAATTTGAAACAAGCTGATTCAATCTTTGAATTACTCTTCAAAATTACACCACTTAAGGCTAATAAATCAGAAATAGAATATAGAACAGTTTTATGATGGAAAATAAAGCTGCACTGCGGTATTACTGAAAGACGGGTAAATTATGTCCATCTTTCAACGAATTATGAACTTTATTATTTGGGCGGGATTGGAACGAAGAATAATTAAGATAATGCAGTTTATATTTTTCGATTGCTATTACTACCCCACTAATATAAATCATCCGATCATAGCTGCGGATTTTTTCACTTTTAAAGCAAGCATGTCCCTGTTAATAGGGCTGCTATGTCCAAAACTCGAAAACCCGACAAGTAGTGTGAAAACGCTGGACTCTGAACCCCCCCCCCCTCTGCTGCCCAGGGGCATTAGTAATACGGTTTCGAGTTCGAGATGACCGAACAGGTTGGGGGCGCAGACTCAGAGTCTCTAGCCTGAAGGCCAGGCACGTGCAGAAACTGCGTGCTCCGCAGCGTACGATGGCAATCAGGGTTATTAGGGGGTACCACACGATATTCTTTGACGCGGCGAATTTTCTCACTAGATCACTACCGTGAATCCTGTAAGCGAGAGCCCTTTTGGTGCTCTATCGGTATCAGGAGCGGGGACATTAACTCAAGCCTGGATACAAATGGGCCGTGAAGTCCCAGCTGCACGGCCTATATGTCCACCCACGAGCAAAGGCAATTCGGGCGTCGGAGGTCGCGGAACGTCCTAGATTATCCTCCATGAGCGTGAGCTTGGGAGTACCGGCTGGAGTCGCCTGTCACTCAATACGCGTCTCCCAATACCCGAGGGCTAAATGAGAACACCATGGTCCCCTCACCCGAAGTAGGCCAGTTCGAAAGATATGGCCCTGGGTCGGAGCAATCTCTCCTCCGCCAACCTACGACCCACAGACGGTTCAAGTTTTAGTTGCTTCGAGTCCAATATAAAAAAATGTCACTGCGTTAAAGACTCTGTGGGAAATTTGCTATGCCATACCACGGTGAAGGAGAGATAAAGCTCATACTTCCATGAAGTTTAGCATTCTGATTTGACATGTACAATTCGAGTCCCCGGACGCTCACCGGACGCCTTTTGAACTAGGACAAATCTCCTTATTCCAAAACAAGTTTAAAATCTTTTCGTTATTTTCTTTATGTATTGTATAAATAACGAAAATCTTCACTCAGGAAGAATGCATAACTATTATCTAGCCCTTTCAATAGGACGAATACTAATTAGTGATTATCAGACTAGAACAATAAACCTGTGAAATAAAAACACACATTCCAGATAATCTTTTCTTTCCACACGACTCGGCACATGTGACAATCGAAGACATTCTATTGTATTTACTAAAACCCTTGACCCCTGAGTTAATCGCGTACTAATCTAACTAAAATGTACTAATACTGAGGATAGATTTTTATTGACAATCTGTGTTATGTATATGATACTATGATACGGGCCTAAGAGTAGACTCTAGAGTCTAGACCAACGTTTTTGTACTTATAAAGGCTAAAATTGTATGCCATAAAAGGTAAATAAACTAAAGTTCAGCAGCAGTTTCAAGCATTTTATCTGCCGAGCAACTTACGAAGCATCTTCAAATAATTTTCCAATGAGGTAATAGACCTGCCCCTATAGACAAGTGGATTTCGTTGGCCGGCGTTTGGTAGACTAAAATGAAGAATGTATGGGATTTGACGTTTACGACATGCAGATACGTCGAATTCTGCCTCTCTAGACAAGTGGCAATTCGCTAACCGGCGTTCGATGGAATAGAATGACGAATGTATGGGATTTGACGTATTTGACATGTGTTAACGACCGTCATATACGTCAAATCCCTTATATTCGTCATTCTATTGCACCAAACGCCAGCTAGCGAATTGCCACTTGTCTAGAGAGGCAGAACATTTGTCATTCTATTCTACCAAACGCCAGAAAACGAAATGCCAGTTATCTAGAGAGATTTTGTATTAATTCCACACTTTTTTCTATCACGTTCTTGGGTACTCATTTTACGCACATTTACCATTTGTTGCCCACCAAAATCGTGATTAATTTGGTAGATAACACGTTCAAGATCCAAAGTCATACTAGTTCAATGTTTTTATCTACTACAGCGTTCACCGGTTCTTATTCTATAAAAACACCAATTATCTCATCGAATAATCAACCTTATACCTATATTCCAAGTTGTAAATTCCACTATCAGACGACTGTCGTAGTAACATTGTCTTTCATACTTCGTTAGGTAAATATTTAGTTAGCCTACTTACACTGAGTTTCCACAACATAAAATATCACGTATAAATCAATTTACTGCACTTCAAACTAAAATAAATTTGAGGTAGTTGCGATTAGAGTTTAATTTACACTATAAAGGTATAGATGAAATTGAGTTGAATGAGTTCACTTTCGATACGTTTGATCAACTGTCAGTGTGGTGGTCGAATGAGGTGCGCGCGCGCCGCTTGGACCGGTCCGTTGTTGTGTTGTCATACATAACGCCATTCCCACATTTTTATGAAACTAGAATTATGTGCTATAACGCATTATTATGAATCTAGGTAGGTATTATGCATAATATGCATTAGTTTTCACCGTTTTTCGGTGAAGAAAACCTGATATATATGTTAACGTGAGTATTATCTAAGATAATAAAGACTTATAGCTATTACAAATCTTTTAACGGAGTTCTGGAGATTGTACGGAAAAATTCGGTGAAAATTCTTAAGTATCTGAAAAATGCACTTTTGGTTTGAAGAAAAGTGCGTTTTGTTTTGAAGAAAAGCAAGTGGAAAAGAGTGAGCAGGAGATTTTGGAGATCTATATTTCCACATCTCTCATTTCATTTTTCCGTAGATGCTGTTGTTGAAGAGCAACCACAACGTCGGGATCAATGTTAATATAACTAAATTAATCGCGATAGTGTCTACTAAGAAGAGGTTTATCTCGAAGACATACAAAATAAATAGTTAAAATCACACAATAACCAAATGTAAATAATGCAATTAATGAATAATGTAATTAATTAACTACATGTTATCATTTAATACGATACGAATTATTTATCTAATCGTGTAACCGAGGCTAGAACTAAAACAAAGTTATCATACGTACATACGTTGAAGCAAGCAAGAGGTAAAATACAGAATAATATAGACAAAGTCCAGCTTGTGAATTTGCGGCGATAAGATTCGTATCTGACAACCAATGAAATCGCAGAAAAATCAGTCACGTGACCAAAACAATTCATTTCATTGGTCAAACTAGAGCTACAAGTTCACAGTGCCGTGCGACGGCGACGGGTCAGCTAGTAGTGATGACTCTGAGTCTAAAATGGCTAGTGTTGTGGTCGCTGTGGGCCGGCCGGCTCGTCCGCCAGCCAACTGCCATAATCCAGCTGAGCAATGGCCCAGTGCGAGGGACCATCGCTCCTGATGGCTCCCATGCAATGTACCACGGCATACCCTATGCCACTTTTAGACAAAGGTTTCAGGTTAGCAAGCATTTAACCCGATATATATAAATTTGAAGTTTGTAAATTAACATTCAAGGTTAATTAAATCAATAGTTATTTTTTATTCAAAGACGTATTGTGTCAAATACGTATACAATGAATAAGTATTAATGAACTAAAGAAATTGTGATGAAATTTTGCATTAACTAGACACATATAGCATTAACGTAGATAAGGTAATGGTTTTTATTTATTTTCTTATACGGGATTAATTTCTTTCACTCCTATCTCCAGTGACTGCAGTACACCAGGAATAAATATGTTATTCATTCCACGAGGATCCTGGTCCTATTTGTATAACATTTAAAAATTAAGAAAGTGAACTTGGCTTTTACAAACCTTCATCTTGTTACAGAGCCCAGGCCCGGAACCAAAATGGGAAAGCGTTTTTGAGGCCATCGACGAAAATGTGAGATGTTACCAACGTATGGTAGGACGTTATGTGGGAGGTACCAAAAATTGCCTTATATTAAATGTCTACACGCCTTTAAACACCAGCCCAAACTCCAAATTACCGGTAATGGCTTTTATCCACGGTGGAGGATTCTACGATGGTTCAGCCAGCAGTATCATATATGGGCCAAATTATTTAGTGACCAAAGGCGTGATCTTAGTCGTTTTAAACTATAGACTCAACATTCAAGGATTTGTATGTCTTGGCATAAATGAAGCACCTGGAAATGCTGGTATGAAGGACCAAGTAGCAGCTTTGCGCTGGATTAAAAAGAACATCAAAGAATTTGGTGGAGATCCAGATAATGTTACCATTTTTGGTGAGAGTGCTGGAGCGGCTTCAGTATCTTTCCATTTATACTCCCCAATGTCTAAAGGTCTTTTCCATAAAGCTATAACACAGAGTGGATCAAGTTTGAGTCCATGGGCCTACCAATACCGCCCGGTATTCCTAGCGAGTCTCCTGGCTAAAGTGATGCTTTTTGAATCACAGGATGCTCATGAGTTATATAATTTTTTCATGACAAAGTCTGATGATGAACTTATATTAACTAGAGTTCCAAGGAAGGAAGGAAATGTGTTAATTTCCGAAATTCTTTATAAACCCTGTGCAGAAAATAAATTTAATGATGAAGAACCATTTTTGACTGAATCACCGCTAGATCTTCTAAGTAGAGGCGAATATAACAAAGTTCCTATGCTAATAGGTACTAATAAAGAGGAAGGCCTGTTTATAATGTCAATGGACAATGATACTATGACAGCTCAAGTAAAATTTGAAAAATCATTACCAAAAAATTTGAACATTCCCTCTGAGAAAGACAAGATAAAGATAGCTAAAGAATTGGAAAGATTATATCTGAATGGAGATGATTCATCTCTGGAGCTATCGGTTAAGATATCAAGATATATAGGTGAGGTTTTCTTTAACTATCCTGCATTGGAAGAAACTGAATTGCTTTTAAAGACGAATGAGAACCCTATATATAATTACATGTTTCAATATTCTGGTAGAAGAAATATTGTCAAGTCGTTATTACCTTCGCCTTTTAAAGATGTAAAGGGAGCTACGCATGCTGATGACCTGTTCTATTTATTCTCACAAGCGATTATTCCAACTTTGTTCGAGAATAAAATGATCGAGAAAATAAGCACCTTGTGGACAAACTTTGCTAAATATGGGTAAGTAATTGATTCAATGGAAATACGATAAAAAAATTAAAGTATATCCAAGACATTTACTTTAATTCATATACACATTATTGCACACATAGCACATAATTGACTAGGACTACATACGTGTATTTAGGTATAAAGGCGAGTGTGTTTATAAAAGTGTAGACAAAATGAATCTTGACATTATAACCTGAATTAATAAAGATAAGAGCATTTGGACAATATATATCTTTACTCCTTTAGGTCATAACATAATTGCATTTAACCCGTGGAGGATTGATCTCATGATTAATCTAGCTACAATAGCAGCGCAACTGTTTACGAATGATATGAGAGAGAAAATCACTCATGATGTTGTATTAAAATATGAATAGACTTATGAATCAAGAGCCATGAATGTATAAATCTTCTTCATCCTAGCGTTAATCCCGGTCGTATCTGAAGCTATTAACTTGGAGTCTGGGGTCCGCTTTTACCGGTCTAACTGCAGATTTGGCTGTACTTCGACTTTTTCGGTAAAGCGACTGCGATCTGACCTCCAGAACCCAAAGACGATATCGAAGCATTGCAGTTAGACCAGTAGTTGGACTTTTGAGAGCTCTAAGCTCTCTGAGGCACGAGACCAATGCAAATACTCATATTAATGCATACAAATATTTGCACTGAGCGGGTATCGAACCCGCGACTCCTGCGCAGCGGCCGCGATCACTACCGCTAGGCTACGGAGGCTGTAAAATTTGAAAAGAATGTAAATAATTTATTTCAATTCATTTTCATTTTGTGACAGGGACCCTACACCAGACTTCACCAGGCCTGAGGTTAAGTGGAACCGAACTAACAGCTCAATACCCACATCCCTGGTGATAGACGCCGAGTTTGGTACAGCTCCCTTGTGGTTCAACCATAGAGTCAAGTACCTTAGAGAAGTATACTCCAAGTTCCGAAGAAAACGTTAACTGCAATTTTAACATATTTTGTAACTAGGCAGTTGTAAAAATATTTTGGTGTGGTTTTATGCCCTAAATTAGAGAATAAAGTGTTATGAGTAATGTTATTATGTTTAATTTAAATATCAATATGAAGCAGAAAACACTACAGGTTTTATTTAATGATGAATAATAATGAGGTACTTGTAAGCAAATGATACAAAGCAGCTGCCCTGACGCAATTTTTTTTTGCCCTTCGGTCCTTGAATCGATGATACAATGGGTGTTGGATTGAAAAATGAAACTAATGCTTCGAGAAATCGTCTCACGACTGTTATATTTTACATTAATGAAGTAGCACAGATACACTGCGATACAGCAATCTGATCTCCGTAAGGGCAACGGAAATAGACATCGCTGTAGCAGAAAAAGGTCTGAGATGGTAGAATGCGATATTATTCAATATGCCTCCTGGAAGAGCCTGTAGACAAAGCCCCTGGCACGCCGTGGCGCAGCCACCCGGCCGTCAGATGTGACTGACTGGAAAGATTTTTAGGAGCTTCTTCCTAAGATCAAGCAACAAACATTTCAGTCTTTTCACAGATGGCAACTAAGTAATTATTACCTATATTTGAGGTCTTCAACAAGCTATACTGTAGTATGCTATCATAAATTGTAAAATAAGGTTGATTTAGCAGTTTATTACTTGAGATATCAACAAAAAATCGATATCGATATAGAACTATGAAGTGGACTTTGAAACTCGAGTTATTATCTTAAATCACTCTCGTCATTTTAAGTGACACAAATCGGGTTAGGAATTTGAAAACCAATAAACTCTGTATTAAAATTAATACGGTCACAGATAACACACGGTTAATAGATAAAAATAAGATGAAGTACGGTTTAGCAAGTAGCTCAATCGGGGGTAGAGTTCTACCAATAGAATTTCTTGTTCCTCACAACTGAAATAAATATTATTCTACTTATTAGAATTAGAAATTATTATTTATTTTCTCACCAACAACCAAATTACTTAAAGTGTTTACACAACTTAGGGTAAATAGAATCTGGTTGTGGATCGCTGGTGCCTGTTGTAGGTAAAAGATTACCTGTTTTACTGGTCACCAGGATTCTACTATATCACAATGAATATGTTGTGCAAAAAAAATAGGACAGGCATAGGACTCTCCCAATGTTGACCACTGCTTGATCCTATCCCGCCTATCTAAGCTACCTTTGTCAGGTCGTTAGTTTATCTGGCTAGGGAGACCGATATTCTTAGCAATCCATGGATTCTCCGTGCGGGTGCCGGCCGGGTCCGTCGCGTTGCTGAGTTGGGAACTCGGGACAGTGCCTGGTACGCCACCAAAGTGAGGTTTAGAAGGGGCCCCTTTTGTTGAAGTACATCAACACTCACCTCCACTACCCAAGTTATTGCACACAAATAATTGTAATTTTGACAAAAATAAAGTTTTAAGTTTACTAAGATATCTGGCGGTGCGCATTGTCTTACATAACTTTTCAACTCCTATCATCGGAGGTCCGAAAATGTTTCCCATACCATTTGAAATAATAATGATCGTAATTCATAAAAAAATTTAAACTAAATATTGAAAAACGTAATCATTTAAATTCATAATATAATAAATCATACATTTAGTTTTTACTAATATTTGTTTTCATATATTTGTTTATACTAATGATTGAAACTCATAACCATTCGAAAAATTAACTATTATATTCATTAATGTGTTTTATTCTAATATTATTTGTACCAGAAACGAGATGCTACCAGATAGATAGGTTAGGTTCGGTTAGAACTGTGACCACAACAACGCGCGAGCCGAGCGAGCGAAGCGAGCGTGCCGCGGCATTGGCCGGCGAAGCGCCAGAAACAAATTTTTGTTACAAAAGTAGACAGAATTTATGCAAATAGATTTTTTAAATCGTTCCAGCCTTTATTGAGGAACACGTGTAACAGACGGACAGACGGACACAAGGAATTGATAGAACGCAATATGATAGTTATCTGTTATAAAGTAAGATGATAAAATGAGTTTGAGTTTGAATTTGAGTTTAAGCTGTTATGAAGTATGTTCGTAGTAACAACATTATTAATTAAAGCAATATGATAATAGAATGTTATGAAGAAAAGAGATCTGAAAAAAAAATGCATTTAAACGGGATCTTGGTAGTAGCAGTATTAATAAAAAATAAATCAATACTAACCGTTATGAGTTCCGATGATAGTAATAAAAATTAATGAATAAAAAAAGAAAGAAAAATAAAATTATGAAGAGTGATGATTATGAACAAAAATTGGTAGTAAGAAAAAGAATAGGATTAAAATTTTTATGTGAGCCAATATAGACACGATATCTGGCGTGAATATAGTTGTAGTATGTATAGAGGTAAAATGATAAGATATACATACATATGTAGAGCACTGAGAACTGTTATCTAATCGTTTATCTAACTATATAATCCCACCTTCTGCAGAACATGTAAAGTAGTTATTGTAGCCCTTATTTTGTTTTTTGTTTAATTGTCTACCACCTACGTGTTTTGAACTATATTACTTGTAGTATTAGCACAAACCTTAGTGGTTTATTGATACTACTATACTGTAATTATATCCTATATGTAATTTGTTAAAAAAAAAAAAAAACTATCATAAATACTATTTACTAAGCCGTCAAGAAATGCTAGTATATTGAGTTTCAATCTCATATAGGATATTGTTCTCTTTGCATGATTACAAATATATAGAAAAAAAACATTTTTAACTGGTATTCTCTAATAAATAGATTCTTCACTTCATTTAACTATCTTTCCTTCGATCTAGATTTTATTTTACCAGTCTTTACTTGTTAGTCTATCGGTAAGCTATTGTGTAACGTCAATGTAGAGATCGATATTCTTAGCAATCCATGGATTCTCCGTGCCGGGTCCATCGCGTTGCTGAGTTGGGACACGGGACAGCGCTTGGGACTTGCGACCCAAGTGTAGATTTAGAAGGGGCCCCTTTCGCTGATGTACATCAACACTCACCTTCACCACCCAAGTTCCCCTCCCTGCCCTACTAAATTGTATGCGAAACTATTAGTGCCGCTTTAGACATTTGTCCTATATGGTAATGAGCTTATTGTAGCTCTCGATAGGCCTAGATCTTTAAGTAGTTTATAGAGAGATTTTGCTAGTATACCTCTCCTCCCACTTCTGCTGCATAAAAATTAACCACGTAACCGTTTTTGATTAATTGGTTTATGAGATCATAGTATTTATTTTCGAATAAAGAAATATGTCAGGTCTAGATGACGAAAACCTAACATCCTCCGGAATTTTATAGTGCTTTTCATACGTGTCGATTGGGAGTGTCCAATCTGGGGCAGTATCTAGGATTGAATAAGGTTTGTTCAGTCCTGGATTTTATGGATGAAGCTTCAGACACAAAGTTGATACGAGGCCAATTACGACTATGTATATAAAATATATAATTTCTTATTATTTCTTTCTTCAAGATAATTACTGCGACGGATGACCTTAGCACATATGACGTCATAGTTAGTGTCAGCCTTATTCTATATCTTTTTATTACGGTTTTTTGTGTAGTAAATCGATGAAACTTAATATAAGTAGTACTCAGCACTGTATCTGAGCAATACTTCGCGATCAAACATTTTATACTTAACGTACACATTAAATACAACTAGCAATAATATGACGTCATTATAATTTGAATATTTCGTGTATTATTTTATTATGTGATGAAACTACGCGAAGGATAGACGTGTCGAGTGTTCATCGAACATTGTGATAAGTGATAACCTTGTGCGAGCTCCTTAAGACGGGTGCGGGGTAATAACATGTGTTTCGATATCGATTCTCAACACAATTAGTGATCGAATTAGATTACACGGTATGTTTATATCACTTCGTTAAGATTATTAGTGAGTTTTGATGCTCAAAGGTAAATTAATATTACCATAGCTTTGAATATTACTGTTACGTTAATGTCGTAGTATAATTAATTACTACAGAAGCGTGACAGTCATTGTTGTCATTAGTCAGCCGTATAGCATGATTACTATGCGGATGACTAATGATTGAATATAGGTAAATACATCGTGCTTCTATGTCAAAGTGGCAATCTGCTTATCTTTTGGTTTTTATGGGAGCGGCTGCCAGGCGTTCTCAGAAACCCGGCTTCTACCGTACATACGTATACAGACTTGAGCCCTGACGACCTTGGTGGGGCTATATTCACACGATTAGGTACCAAAGTAATATTATATTTGTATCCTTTGTTTAACCAATGTGAAAAATTTCAATTATAAATTGATCACTGGTTGTACATTGTACAGTAGGTAGTTTATAAAAAAATCTTTTGTTTTTAAACTTCCCATCAAAAAAATCGAGATAATTCTTTACTAGTTTGACTTGAAATGAGTTTTACTTAACTATATTTTTTATACTTATGAAACAAATAAAAATGATGACAGTTATTTGTAGATATTATTAGGTATATTTTAAATAATATTAATGTTTCCGATTAAAATTAAATTTTACTAGTACTAAATATCGCCAATTGGTTGTGGAGGTCAGATTGCAGTCGCTTCACGGAATATATCGAAGTTCACGCATCACAGTCAAACTGGAAAGTTGATTCCAAGTGAATTGGGAATAAGGCTCAGGGAATGATGATTAATATATTTATAACTAAACATAGGTCAATGCGTACTTGAACCTCCGGGTCTGAGCAGGTTGGACGGTAAGATATCAGACGGACTGACTTTGGTGCCCTGGAACGACAAGTGCTTGCTTTGGGACTTGCGTCAGCACTGTGGCTACCGGCCACCAACCGTCAACTCCCCGTCGGCCGCTGCGGATGATGCCAGCTCAAGGCAGAGACTATAGAACGCTGAGCTGCAGTTGCTGTACCATTTAGTGCAAGTAGCGGTGGAGACCCGGGGGAGCTAGGGCAAAGAATCCAAAAGCCTTGTAAGGGCAATTGGGCCGAGGCTCATAGAGGTTACTGGTAACGCTCGCTCCGGATCGTTTATGGTATATTATTAGTATATGTTAATTTATATTGTAATGTAATACATATTTGTTATTTACACATTTACATTCATTTGATTACGATGAACCTTTGCCTTTGGCAAGATGCGCAGTCATCCGTGAAGGTTTCCCGCATAAAGAATTATAAAAGACTGCTACAGATGCCTTGCATTAGCCAGTATATTGTAGGATACGGTATACATCAAAGAAGGCTCGTGTGGGGGGCGAGGTAAGCCAGGGCGACCTCGAAGAACGTGATCACGATACTGTTTGATATTTACGCGAATGTAATAAAATAAAACGAACGGATTTTATCGCAATTTATTTGGTACTAGCTTTTGCCCGCGGCTCCGCCCGCGTGGATGTCGGTTACCGCGACCAAACATAGCCTATGTCGTTTCTCAAAGTCTAATCTACCCCTATACCAAATTTCAGAAGAATCGGTTCAGTTGTTTAGGCCTGAAAGCGTTACATACAGACAGGTATATAACCCGACGTTTCGGCTTCTTTTCAGCAGTTACCGTCGCGGGGTAACTAAAGATGGTAGAGTTGTCTCATAGTTTGAAGTGTAAGTTATCTCAGGTCTCTGAACTATTATGAATTGTTGGTGTTACTATTTATTAACGCAGAATGAGCTCACTGTACCGTTAAGTCGTGCTGTATTTTGCTTTCCTAGGTTCAATTCAGTGAATGACTGGGCCCCAGGCTGGTGGTGGCCAAGCATTTTCTCCATTAATCGCGATAGAATCCGTTAAAAAGTAGTTTTATATATATATATTCATCTACTGTCATCTGTAAATATCCCTATCTATTCATCTACTGACACCTGTAAATATAATTGAAAAAAAAAAGCCACTGTATTTTTTTACAGGAAGCATGGTAATAGAGATGTTACCAGAATCATGAATGCCAGTAGGTCCTTCATGATACTCATGACCTGCAAATCTATTAGAACTTAGAAGTCACCAAATTGTACATATTACCCCTTATCCAAGCAAGTTACTAGAAATACGAATTGAAATACAGTTTGCGATGGGTCTGTGGAATGCAAAATGGTTGGTGCTGTGGTCTCTTTGGGCAGGGCGCCTCGTGCGACAGCCGACCCTCACTATTCAGCTGAGCAATGGCCCAGTGCGAGGTGTGGTTGACCCAGATGGATCACATGCTGCGTACAGGAGCATACCTTACGCTACTGTTAGAGAAAGGTTTCAGGTAAGAATTTCACTTAATATGCTAGCACCTGTGGAAAAATGAACGTATTTGTAATTTACACGTGTCATGTATAAGGGGTTCCACTATGGTTGCCGGGGTCCAAGTTAACCGCACTGCTAGTCGTGCATCTGCCTAATAACGAACGAAACTCTGTTTGGGAGATCAGTCAGTCAGAGAGTCAGAAAGAGAGTCCCTCTCAGTAAAGTCAATCAAAAATAATAAGCAGGCTCCAGGTTCAGCCGCGTAAACTTTGGATGCAGCTAAGGAATAGCTAGGACGATGATAACGCTACAATTTACTCTTTACTTGTAATTCTTATATTATTTTATTATATTTAATTACAGAGCTCAGGCCCAGAACCAATATGGGAAGAGGTATTCGACGCAGTCAACGAACATATACGATGTCATCAAAGCATGGGATCTTTGGTGATCGGAACCAAACAATGTCTTACCCTAAACATTTATACACCGCTGAATACAACACCTGATTCTAAAATACCTGTGATGGTGTTTATCCATGGTGGTGGATTCTACAGGGGTTCAAGCACTGGCATATTTTATGGTCCGAACTACTTGGTACCTAAAGGCGTGATACTTATTACCATAAACTATAGAATAAATATACAGGGTTTTCTGTGTCTTGGGATCAAAGAAGCTCCAGGAAATGCTGGCATGAAAGATCAAGTTGCTGCTTTGAGGTGGATCAAGAAAAACATTAGAATGTTTGGTGGAGATCCAGATAATGTTACAATATTTGGCGAGAGTGCTGGAGCGGCTTCGGTATCTTTTCACTTATATTCGCCAATGTCAAAAGGGCTTTTTCACAAAGCTATAATACAGAGTGGTTCATCTCTATGCCCATGGGCTTACCAGTTCCGTCCAGTTTACCTAGCGAGTCTTCTAGCTAAAGTAATGTTGTTCGAATCGCAGGATCCCTATGATTTGTACCAATATTTTATGACGAAGTCTGACGCTGAACTAATACTAACTAGGGTGCCGAGACAAAAGGGGAATTTGGCTCCCTCTGAAATACTTTATACACCTTGTGCTGAAAAAGTTATTGAGGGAGTAGAACCATTTTTAACTGAATCCCCATTTGATGTTTTGACTAGAGGAAGTTACAACAAAGTGCCTATGTTGATAGGTGCGAACAACGATGAAGGTCTTTTGTTGTTTTCTATCGAAAACGATACAACATTACCTCACGTCACGTTTGAAAAGTCATTGCCAAAAAATTTGGAAATTACGTCTAAGGAACACAGGCTAATAATAGCACAGGAGCTGGAAAGATTGTATATGGAAGGAGAAGAAATATCTGCTAACTCAATAAAATTATCAAAATGGGTCGGTGAAATGACGGTTAATTATCCTTCATTGGAAGAATCTGAATTGCTTCTGAAGACTAATGATTATCCTATTTACAATTATATGTTTCAATATTCTGGCAAAAGGAATATTCCTAAGATATTCTTGGTCCGTTCACCATTAAAAGAAGCGAATGGAGCCTCTCATGCAGATGAACTGTTTTACTTGTTCTCACAAACTCTCATTCCATCGTTTTTTGAGAATTCGCTGATCGAAAAAATGAGTACCATGTGGACCAACTTTGCAAAATTTGGGTAAGCGATTTTTTAAATTAATTTATACTTAAGTGGGATATAATATGACCTTATCAAGACCTTTGAAGTAAAGCCTACCTCACCTGAAGATTGATGGATGAGGATCTGGTGGAGGCTTTTCTCTCGGAGAAGGGCAGTTAAGGAGTAAGTGGAGTGATAATAGAAACATTTTATAATGAGTTATGTAGGTCACTGAAATCATGCATTTTGCAGGCTACGCACCTGTAGGTACGACCTTGAAGTTTGGACCCTGCCAAAAAAGACCCGTACGAAATAAAATAAAAAACTCTTTTAACGGATTCTATTGCGATTTATTTGTTATTATTTAACTTAACGACACAGTGAGCTCATTCTACTCACATAGTGACACCAACAATTCATCATGATTCGGGTACTTTGAGATAACTTGATAACTAGATTGTGATAGAATCCCTAATCCGGTTTTTTTTAATGAGTGATATTCTCGTAAACTTTAGAAATATCATATAGACCAATACGAACATAAAATCAATTTATTGATGAGGTCCTAACTTTTGACAATTGCTTGACTACAGCGACCTTCATTCATCACCCTACAAGTCAATTCGAAATATATTTGGGGTTGGTTTTCAATGTATGACACGGCTGATCTTCGAAATTGGGTTGTTTGTACTTCCAATATCCTAATCCACATGTGTCTATATCCTGAAGTCTGTGATCAGTCCAGCTTTTGAAGATCTTTGTTTTGTTTGTAGTGACCCAACCCCGGATTTCACAGACCCTTCAGTGAAGTGGCACAGAACGAATAGCTCGCAGCCGTCAGCCCTGGTGATAGACTCCCAGTTTCACACTGCACCGCTCTGGTACAATGAGAGGGTGAGATACCTCAAAGAAGTGTACTCTAAATATAGAAGAAAAAAATGAAAAGTATTTTAGGTGATAGTGAGTTTTAATATACCTAAGGACTGTGTTGTAAGATTGTAGTTGTTCAGGGAGAATTGGCATAGTTAATTTTGTATTAACCTTGTTTAATTTGTGAAGATTGTAATTACTAGGGTAATTAAGTATTTATGTTCTGTTTGCTGCATTTACATTTTTATAATGTAATTTTAATAATTATACTGGAGAAACTAGGAAAGTACCAGCAGCACCTCATGTGACTTTTCGTTGATTAGGCCATCGGATATGCCATTGAGCGTACCAATTCAACGGTCCAATTCAGCAACACGACGTTTCCAATACGCGTGATTTCAATCCGATTACAAAGGAGAATGTAAAAAGTGTTCAAGTATTCCGACGATCTGTAATAAAAAAAACCTTCCTACGTTTTCGTGAGGTTATTAAACCTTCGGGATCGCTCATTAGAATGTGAAATTTTAACTTTGTTTTTTTAGACCGAATCAGGCCGTGGATGGAATAGTTCAAATTCAAGTTTTAATGCGATTTTAAATATTGTATTGTTACCTTGAAAAAATATAGTATATTACAGAAGAATAAGTTATAAGAGATCTTGTGCTGTTTACAACTAATACCTATATTGGTTTGTATCACTAAATGTTCACCTAAATGGGTCAGATTATTGGTCAGGTTAATATGTGCCGGAGATGAAATAATAAAGTTTATAATTTCGGCTTCAACTGAATTCACTTATGGTTGGTGTTTGGTTTGGGAAGTGTTTATATTTAAAATACTTTCTTCCCAAAACGTGCCTTATAACAGGAAGTTACCTAATTTCTTTATTCAGTGCACAATGAACCACGAACTTTACAAGGTAGAAATAAAAATCTAGGGTTACTTTCAAGAATAAGTAACAAACATTCCAAATAATATTTTAAGTAAATGTTTTCAACAGTGTAGTTTATCTGCACATAAAAATATTACAGCGATCATTCATATTGCTTAAATACAAGGTAGGTACGTTGGTTACACAGCTACCTATAATTACGGAGTTTATTTTTACAGCTATGTGCTGTAAAGGTAGGTAGGTAGCAGACGATAAATCACACATTACACTCTACTTAAGATGTTTTACAAAGTGTATAAAAATTACCATGTGCTAATATTTTTTATACCACTGAGGTGGCAGACAAGCTCACAGTCCACCTAATGGAAAGTGATTACGGTGGCCTATGGACGTGTGCAACACCAGGGGAGTCACAATCGTGCTGCCGATTCTGTAAACACAGAGAGTTTCTGTGCCGTCAGTGTAGAAGACAAAGCAGGAATAGCCTTTGTTCTTCCCACTGACAGCACAAAAACTCTCCAGTGAGCACTACTCACCGCCGGTAATAATATAAATGAGAAAGTGGCTGTATGTATCTACATAAGTATAATATGTATTTAAGCTTTCATTTTGATGAAACTTAGCACAGAGATAGATTAGACCTTGATAAAGGACATAGGCTACGTTTGGTAGCGATAGTTAAGAATCCAAGCGGGTGAAACCGAGAACAATACTAGCAACATTTTATGTCTCATAACTTATTAACTAGTCCTTTCACACAACAGATGACTGATTTAACTAGATCCATCATTACAGTGATAAGGCATCAAACATTACAGAATTATATCGTCAACGAGAACGCTGATATCACAGAATTAATATGAAGGACTCGTCCTTGCGTAATAACGTTGAATTCAGCGGCGACCGCAGATCGCCTCAGATCCAAACTACAGTCGTTTGCCTCCAGAGGCCGGCTATCTATTGACCTCCGCTCGTAAACTGAAGGGACACTCAAGTGCATTCCCTAATTAGGCCAGCGAGGAACTCCAAGGGTCGGCCCGACCAGAACTTTGGACATTTCACCCCCGGAATTATTTATTTTATTGCGCGAGTGATGAGTCAGTGATGCGTTTAGAATTCCTCCGCCAGGCATTTTAAGCTTTGATTAATTTTGGGACTCCATTCAGTGTTTTACTATTTAGTTATTGTTTATTTTATAACGGCTTTATCAACTAACAACTAAGCTGGTAAGTATTTGGTTTGGTTTAGTGTCGAACTACATTGGTAATCACGATTGCTCTTCGAGTTAAATACTAGGATGACTTGAATTATTTCGTAAATACAATTGATGTACAAAAGCGAATACCTGCCAAGTCAACAATAACTGGCTCACCCCTTATCATGGAGAATTACCCCTATAGGGGTATAAAAGAATGAAAAGAAAAAATACACGTCTAAAACACAGCTTATAGGGCCAGACCGAGAGGAATGGCCCTGGGTCAGCCGGGGTGCGAGGGATATGTCGCGAGACAACCTCACCTTCGGCCTAGCACATCGACCCACAGACGGCGTGCGGTTTAGTCGGTTTGAGTCCGACATAACCTCCCCTTTGGGGTAATACGTGGGGATTTCGAGCACGTAAAAAAAAAGAAAACTTAAGAATTGCCAAGCTGGAGTGTTATAAAGTGTGTTTTGGAAGTTTAATCAATTGCGAAGATAATAATATTAATTGCAAAGTACATTTAGGTACTTTAAAACTAAAGAACTCGTTAAACGCTCGTAGGAAATCGTATCTACCATAGAACCAAAATCGAGAACACAAACCAGATAATTCGTTCGCAGTCTTAACACGGTCCTGTAATCAGCAATCTTAAAATAAAACCGTAAATACCAAGGAAACTAAATTTCCGGTATTTGAGAAAGTAAGCCGCTTACCACGGTCTCTTATTAAAGCTCGCCTGAATAGGGAGGCCGAATGAATGAGTGTTTGTGAAACTATCCTGGTTAATCTCGGGCCCTGTCGGTCGCCTAAGCTGCTGTGTAAATAGGCGAGAAGTGCCCCAACACCGTCGTGTTTGCTATTGTTTGCTATTTAATGAGAAAACCTTTATAAAAAGTTAATGGGAATTTGGCGAGTTTATATGGAACAACGTAATCTCGGTTTGAAGACATGTTGTACAGATTAGGGATTGCTTTTTTTAGAAGAAAAATTTTTTTTGATTTTTTTTGTAGAATTGTTTTTTAGTTCGTTTTTGGATGACATGGTGTGGCGTAATCGTCATGTGATTGTTTTAGAATTGTATTCAGTATCTACCTCATCTACGTGTCAATAATCAATCAATGTGCACCATCCAACGCCTACCTCATCCAGTCTTACTCAGCAACCTTTTCAGGTTATCAATTTATCTGGTTGGGAGGTGTCCCACCATTCGTTTACCAAATATGTCTGCAATAATCTCAGGTTAAAACGTTATTTCTTTATTACATACATATAATCACGCCTTTATTCCCGGAAGGTAAGGCAGAGGACGAATTAAAACCAACATTTTACCAATTTGTATTACTTCCCACGTAATAGGGGATGGGTCTATTGCCGTATTCCGGGCATAATTGCTGACTCGAGCCATGCATCTTAGGCTGATTCTGTTCTGTAAATGATCAGAGGATTTTAAAATAAACAAAGGTTCCTACTGTCCACTCAACAAATAAAATCAAAAACCTGTCGTAACAGTAACAATAACAAAAAATGTTGAAACATTCCCCTAACATAGTGAATCCCTGAAAATACCCCTAATCCCTAGTGGCGAGTACTGTTTTCCATAATCCTATGTTATCGGGTGGCCACACATCGGCCATCGCCCAAATATGCGCTATATATCGACGAGTACGAAAATCCTGCTAATGGGTTACCGGAACTTCGGTCATTTAATTTAGATTAACTGTAAATAGTACAACAATATTGGAACAATTTAGTTTAGAGAACTATTAGCCCTTGTTAGCACACGTTGAAGTTTAAAAGAGGGTTCTGTGGAGTCAAACTGTGGATTTGGCTAATCTTTGATATTTTCCGTAAAGCGACTGCCACCTGACCTCTAAAACACATTGGCTATTTTTAACCCATTGCCATTTTGAAATATTAGTAGGAGAAATTATTAGAATTCTGCCTAGCCCGGCCAGCTTGGCTAAATTTTTTGTGTTACAAATAGGTTCATGTCGTTGTAATTCGAACTTCCGGGTCCTCTTGTTCAGCTAGTGGCTATAAGCTATAAGCTTGATCAACTATAATAATAATAGGTATATACAAATTTTATCAGTGGATAACTGTTGAATGGAAAATCCCCAGCCACTTTTTACGACACCTTTAAGCTATCACTTCTAAGGCCATGACCTGCCCTTTTATGAATAAAGCTGACACACGAACCCCCATACCTCAGGACCTTTCAGCACCATCAAACATCTCCCTATCAGTTCCGCCCTCATAATATTATCAAGGGTATAAATCCTGACGCGAATCCTCGCGTTTAAATCTAAACGTGGCAGTTATCGTTTCGTATTCCAAACATTTGTCTCGTCGTTAATTGTTAAACCCGAGATGGTGCGTTAACAGCGTTCGTACTAAGGCGACATTGTTGAAGATAAACTTGAAATGGTGAGACTGTCATACTACAATAACCTTGGCCGGCAACAAATCTGGTTGAATTACCGAATGTGGACTACACGCAAGAGATGAGCTGAAGCGATTTTAATTCATATCTTTTTATAACACTTAGCTGGCAGATAAACACACGGCCCATCTGATGGAAAATGGTTACCGAGGCCTGTAGACGTATGTAAAACCAGGGGCGTCACACTCGTGCTGCAGGCCCTGCAGAATCTTTCTAATGCCCTTCTTGAAGAACTCCATATTGGTATATATTGATATAATCGTATTTCGGGAGCATAGGACATAGGTTTTTATGACACAACTCCTAACATACATAGGTTGCCACAGGGAGGATGAAGAAGAAGGGTAGGATTGACAGACCCGCATGAGTAAGTAGGTGGATAAAAAGAGTATTATATGCTTTTATTTTCTTTTACGTGCGCAAAATCCCCACGGAAACCACCCCCACCGGAGCCGGAGGTGGAGGTTAGATCGGACTCGAACCGACTAAACAGCACGCCGTCTGTGGGTCACAGTGCAAGGCCGAAGGTGAGGTAGCTAGTGGATACCCACGCACAATCATCTCTAAGATATGGAGTCATATATTGGGGTAATTCCACCAACACAGAAATGGTATTTAGAGCGCAGAAAAGATGTGTTAGAGCTATACCTATATTATGTGGCATAAAAAGTACTGATAGCTGTAAACCTCATTTTTTGAGCCTTGGAATTTTAACATTACCTTGTTTATACATATTTGAAATGGCGACATTCATAAAAAATAATTTTCATCTATTCGATACTCTGAATCGTTCACGGTATAGTTATAAAATTAGATGTATACAACATAAAAAAACTGTATTCAATCAAAATTTTCTTGGAATGGTGCCTAAAATATATAATAAAATACCAAAATCTATCCTTCAAATTACTAACATTATGTTATTTAAAAGGGAACTAAAGAAAATGTTCATAAATGAGGTATATTATACAGTAAAAGAGTATCTTGAAGATAAAACATTATAATTAATGTAATAAATAATAATAATTCATATGATGGACATATGATAATAATTCAATGATAACATGTTTTTAATATTTGTATGCCTAAATGGTAGAATGTACCAGGAACCTTATTGTTAAAATGTAACACCTCATGTAATACCTACATTCCATGCAAATAAATAAATATTCTATTCTATTCTATATTCTATTCATTTGACCAAATGTATGGTGAATGAAAATTGACATTTGTGATTTATTCTGTGTTTTTATATTGATTTTTTCTTTTTTATTATGTATGGTAATTAGTGATATTATTATTATTTGACATTGAATTACTATTTCATTTGTCTTTTTTATTTCATAATTATTGTGGTATTTTGTGAGACTATTATTTTGAATCTTTAACTTTAATATTTATGTACCTACTGCCAATGTTCCAATATTGCATGCCGAAATTGGTAGAACATGTATTTCTTTAACATCTCACAATACCTTAGATGTACAATTAATGTTACATGTTCAGCAATAAAATGATTTGATTTGATTTGATTTGAACCCGGCCGACCCAAGGCCATCTCTCTGATCCAGCCCTCTTCGGATGGGGGGACCGCAGGGTCCACGCTCACAGGGGACAAAAGTGTATTATATGCTGGTCATTTTTGAAATCGTTTTCAGAGACAGCGAGCGGTTGCAGTCTCCCTGTAAAGGTAAACTACATGCATATGATCACGCCTTTTTCCCTATGAGGTAGATAGAAATGTTTTAAAAGAGATAAATGTTATTTCAATATTACAGATACTGATTTAACTAAACAGCCACGCGTCTTAATACCCAAAATATGTACATGGCCTGATAAGAAGTTTGCGAAGTATTTCATTTATTTGAAAGTTTACCTCAACGATTAGTTGTTGTACCACACGCTACTTAGGGGTTCACAAAAATGTCCCTACTGAACCCCCATTATTCACCTGTGAGGTATAAATATTGGACATGATAGCGCTAAGTAGCGGCCCTATCTCTCGTTTATGGCGAAATGGCTGCCCGCTCTAGGTATTAATTGTTATTGGACATATATATTACACACTCTGCTTGTATTTTTGGCTAGAAGTTCGAGAGTGAGTATGAAATTATATTCGTGTGCTTATTTTTTATGTTCTTATGAAGTGGCTAACGTAGTTATAACATGTTAGTAGAGTTTTATACATAGATCTGTCTGATATTGTAACAACGTTTCCTAAAGTAATATGAGTGGTACAGACAAGTGGCAAAGAATAGATTGATCAATATATGGGATTGACATACATTGACAACTGTCATAAACGTCAAAATAACCTGTCAATCCTATACATTCATCATTCTATCCTACAATACGCTGGCTAACGAAATGCCACTTGTCTATAGTGGCCAGGTGTGACAGAGGATTAACAAAATCCTTGAGGTCCAAGGCAGTTTCACCTGATAGTCGATGTACCTGCTAAACAATGGACGAGACGAGACTGACATAGGATTTACCCGGGTTGGGAGGAAAGACAGCAGTATCTCTGGGAAAAGTCAACATACCAATAAAGAAATAGGAATGCGGACCCCGGTTCACAAAGTACAAACTTTGTACGCTATAAGAAAATCGCTAGAAAGATGATCGTGAAAAAGTAAATTGAGTGAAATAAAAGCACTGAGTGTAGAAGATTAGAAAACTGATATTGCGTTGTTATAGTTGATAGATACTTTTCTATTTACATTTAATAAAGAAAATGTTAAATGTACAACGTAATGTATTGTTATACAAAGTAATGAATACTGGTTTATGAATTTCGTAGAGAGTAGCGAACATTAAGACGTGGCTGTTTCCTCAGCGCCTGTAATATTTTAATAGCAAACACGCTTCCGTGCAAGAACACTATACGTGTTATACAGGCAAATCAAGTTAAATCAAGTTTATTTCCTTAGTATCCACATTATTTAGAAACGCTTTGGTGTTTGTGATGCTTCGGTAGTGAAATTAAGTGTGTTATGTTGTTATCCAAGGTAAATTTATGTTTATGTGATGGTTTATGAAAAATAGACCCGTTCCATCGTTTTTGTAGGGATTGACTTTTGACTTGATACAATGGAGGTCGTGACTCTTATGCTTGTTCTTGGCAATATATAAGCTGAGAATTTAGTAATAATCTGGGGTTATAATCTTATTATGTATGTTAACTCTTCCAGTGAAGCGAAATTACTTGTTCAGAGTGGTTTCACATTGCTAACTTTACATCCGTCAATTCATCAATTGCATGTCAAATTTCAATACGTATTGATTATGTCGATTAATTGATACATATCTCTTAGATGTATGGATGTTTGGTATACGTTTCATAATTATGTAAGCCGATAGTTAACATTAATTATCTAAGTGTCTGTGAACTACTTGTACCGTTCAAGGGCTTTCAGCGAAATATGTTATCATGCTATCACATGCTTATAATTGCGAAAGCTATTCTCCATAATACATTCTGAGTCAAAAACCTTTTTCGAACTTTTTTCCTTATAGGAATGTATTACCTTTGCTGAAATTAATTTGGTAGTAATAGTATAACAGGCAGGTTTTATACGCTGTACTTTTTATATTAAGAACAATGTCTCATTTGAAGCAAACATTGCGAATACAACCTACATAAAACAAAGCGCCTTACAAAATTCGTATAGCAAGACTTGTAGCTGCAATATATTCGTAGCAATTCTCACTATTAACGTACCTTCGGAATATAATATTCGTTTAGTTAATCAGACTCTAGTGATCACACTGGATCAGAATTCAAATCCAAGACCTTATATAAACTTCCTTCTGTACATCACCATCTGAAATCTGGTTATAACTACTTACATATCACTAGATGATAGACAAATCGCACCTTCGGTGCAACAAAGTCATAAATACCCAAAATAGCAAAATCGACTTAAGTACGCCAGATCGTTTAAAAATAATATTAGTAATTGAAAATAAAATTATTTCATGAAACTGTAGCGAAAGAAACAAACAATATAATTTTATTAAAATACATAACCTACTGTAGATAGTAATTCAGTAATAAGACGACAAACCCGAAAAAAACTTAAAAGTGCTTTCCTGTAAAATCACAAAATGAGCTGTTACGACTTTGTTGCACCGAAGGTGCGAAATGCTGTTTTACCTCCGGGCTCCGTCCGCGTGCATGTCGGTTATCGTGACTAAAGATAGCCTAAGTCCTTTTTCAAGGTCTAATCTGCCTCTAAACCAAATTTCATCTATGTTTGGGCTATGTTTGGTCGCGATAATCGACATGCACGCGGGCGGAGCCACGTTCAAAAGCTAGTTTTACATACATGGAAAATAATATAATAGGTACTATACGAAGCCATCATTTGCGCTTTGCCGATTCACTTACACCTTTGTACCAAAACTAACAACTATAAATAATAATGATTTTCGCTCATATCGTACGGGGGTGTGGGTGTGCCCCAATGCTAAGGTCACGGGTAACACAGCGTGGCTTGATTTACAGTCCAGGGTTCGATTCTCGGCCGGATATGATTATTGTGTGTAACAAATCCGACTGCTCACCCATTTTGTTATGTTATGATGTTATATTTATTTTGTGTGAATAATATACACATAGGTATTATATAATTGTTATTTCTATAAGGGAATTATAAAGTACCGTCTAGCTTATCTTATACTAAAAAGGAATTCATAAGAAAGTAATAATTTTAGTTTTATTTGATACGATCCCCTAAACGAGGGATAAAAGGAATTCTTCTTAAATCCCTTAATTAATTTAGGGTGTGGGGAAGTGAATTAATTAGTTAGAGGATCTAAGTGGAATTCCTTTTCGATCGCCTGGGGATCGAAATGGAACAGTGATTCCTTTTGGATCCACTAAGGGATCGAAATAGGGGATCCACACACCACAACACAACACCTCCTATCTGTCAATCTGTTCTCTGATAAATCGAGATTCAGGATTGAATGTCGTTCTAAAACACGGACCTAATAGTGCCAGACCCAAGTTACCTTTTTTTTCACAAGTTCAAATCGACAGTTTGACTAGTTTTTAAAACCAATTCAATTTCTCCTTTGCAATAACTCCCATTCTTTGAGAACCGTTGTAGATAAAACCCGCTACGTGCGAGTTGGACTCGCGCACAAAGGGTTCCGTACCATGATTCGTTTTTAATATTTTTTGTTACAGTACCAGCAGAAATACATCATCTGTGTAAAAATTTAACTTCACAAGATACAAGCTGCTGACAGACAAACAGTGGAGTCTAAGTAATAGCATTCAGTTTTTCTCCTCTGGATACGGATCTCTAAAAAAGAGTAGGCTGAAGTGAAGGTTGTCTAAACTTTGAGGGTAGTCAGAGATTTCCATGTTTATACGTCAGTTGGGGCGTGTAATGTGTAATTAAGTTAATTAGGCATCATGCCCAGCTGGCTGGGGGCTAAATATAAAGCCTAGGGTAGTATGGCCGGGAAATAATGTGATTATGGTCGTTAGGGCACGTCGGGGTAATTTTTATTAAGCGTTGGATAGTAATGTACTAGATTTTCAAGTAGATAATGTTTCGAGTAGATGATTGACTTCTATGTGCAGATACATATATAACTAGCTAATTAGAATAAATTTGGATCACGTTATTTGCGTGAGACGGAAATGAATATTTAATTGGAAATTCCTATAGGCCGCCATCGTAACCGTGTTTTGTAACAAGTTACCTAAAAATTGCAGTGTTCTTCTCGGTGGGGTAAAATAGGGCCACCTCATGTATTCCTATGGATGAGGTAGAAGGCGCCTAAGGGATAGGGCACCATTCGACAGTAACCATACAGCCCATGATTAAGGGCCCATTTGACAGTAATAGGTCCGCCCCTTATACGTGGGACCGAAAATCATAGCCGGCGAAATATGGGTGACACCACTGCCTTTGGGGATTTGAAACCGGTAGTATATGCATGTAGGGGGTGACAGGTGGTGTCGCCTGTCACTCCAGCAGAAGCAGAGCAGCAGAAGATGAGGGAAAGCGTCGCGTAAACCCCCCCCCCCCCCCTTCCCTGTACCGGGGACGAGCTGGAGACCCAGTGGTCCTCCTCACCCGAAGAGGGCCAGATCGAGAGCGATGGCCCTGGGTCAGCCGGGGTGCGAGGGATATTATCTATAGCTACCTCACCTTCGGCATTACACTGCGACCTACAGATGGCGTGCGGTTTAGCCGGTTCGAGACCGACATAATCTCCCCCTTTGGCTCCGGCGGGGGAGGTATACGTGGGGACTTCCCGCACGATAAAAAAAAGTATAAAATATATGTAACCTATTAAGAAATAGTCACTTTTAGCTTGTCTCACCCAGGTTACAAATAAAGACTATAAGGTCTTGGTAATTTTATGATATCCATGGAATTTTCTCACCGGTTACCTAAGAAGAAATGATCATTTTTGTACTGGACGCAGAAACGAGATAAATAATTTGATGAATTTGGTAATTCTTCATCCTGTCTTTATAGGTTTAGCGTGCTTAGGTATTTGACCTATCACCATTTGCAATAAAAAGTTGCATATTATTGATGGCCCATGATAAATGCCTAAACAAATATTTACTCCGAAAACACCTTAAAATGTATACCCGAGTTAACCATACAATTTCCCTATTATTTCTCCCACGTACCCCATTAGTGGTTTTATTAATTAGTTCGCTTGTAGTTCGGCAGTCACGATTGGCGGTCTGATTCTAACTTATTTAATCCGGTCCGGCGGAGTGCGGGACCCGCGGCGTCTCACTACATTTGGTGCGGTACCCTAATTAAACTTAATTACGTAATGGCGTTAACATGGGTCACTTATGCGTATGTGTATGTGTGTGTGTGTTTATGTTTGTGGAATACATAATCGCAATAAACATGTGTATAGTTCTACTATGTCTGTTTGTACCCCTCAACAGTATCATGCCTTTTTTGTGCAGAAATTCCCATAATTATATTCCCCCATAAAGACATCCGTGGGCACTCCCTATCCGTGGGCCTGGATCGAGCGAACGCTTACACCAGCTTCTGCTAGGGTGACAGGCCACTCCACCTGTCAAGCTTATGTATGATGGAGGTAATTGAGCGACCTCTGAGGTTTTCTTTTATACCAATGAGGTGGCAGAAGAGCACACGGTCCACCTGATGGAAAGTGCTTTCCGTGGCCTATGGACGTGTGCAACACTAGGGGAGTCACACTCGTGCTGCCGACCCTGTAATCACAGAGAGTTTTTATGCCGTCAGTGTAGAATACAAAGCAGGAATAGCCTTTGGTCTTCCCATTGACAGCACAAAAACCCTGTAGTGAGCTCTGGCTACCCTACTAACCATAAATAACATGATATGACATAACCACCGGGAAAGCAAAACGAGGTTATTATGGCTGCGGTATTCTGTAGGGCGGAGATACTTCCCTAGTCGGACTGCTCAACTGGACGGAAATACCGTCGTGTCCTAGCTCCTAGATAAAGATGGCTTGTCAGACAGATATACAGCAAGACGGAAACGGATTGTGATGCGGTACAATTAGATAAAAACGGAACTATTACTATACATACAGTCAAGCTCACACATCTTCACAAATCTCAGCATTAATCTTAAACGTGTGTTACAAAAACACACGGAAATGCTACACTTAAGCCGATGTCACGACATCAAAACATTGTTAGGAGCCAGACGGCTTTTTTTAAAAGTCATTGAACCCACCCAGAAACAGCATCGACCACGGTTCTTAGAAACGCTAGACTTATTGGACGTCTGGTGAGCCGGTATTCTGAATATCTTAAACTGCAGAAAGTCTCGATTTTTATTTAGTCTCATAAAGTAGGTTCTATTTTCTTTGTTGATAACTATCTATGGATTACGTTCAACTGTTTATACTTTGCTTTGAAAATCCGGTGGAAAAGAAAACCTACCTCGACTCAGTTTGTAACACACCATGCGACATACTGGGAACCCGGCAGGAATTGGGTTATTGGGACCCCTCGCCACTGATAGGTACTTTGTATTATGGAATAACTAGCTATTTCCTTTCTTTGCCCGTAGCCATACTTTCCCATGACTAGGTGGATTATACTAAAACGTGGAGGAGCGATGACTTTGTTGAAGTCGCTGGAACCCTATGACCCTATGACCAGCCCCTCTAGACAAGTGGTGATTCGCTAGCCGGCGATTGGTGGAATAGAATGACGAATGTATGGGATTTGACGTAAATGACAGTCGTTAACGCATGTCAAATACGTCAAATCCTATACATTCGTCATTCTATTCCATCAAACGCCGGCTAGCGAATTGCCACTTGTCTAGAGGGGCTGATAGAGTTTTCAGGAGCGGCTTGGAGGAGGTTTTTATCACGTATAATATATATAAATAACTAGTTTTTAGCCGTGTCTCCGCCCGCGTGGATTTCAGTTATCGCTATAATATCGGTTAGCGTTATAAATAGTAGCCTATGTATTATTCTGATGTAAAGCTATAATATTGTAAAGTTGTATTAAAATCCATTCAGTAGTGTTGACGTGATGGTGTAACCGTTTATAATATTAACAAGATAACAACATTCATAATAATAACGTTACTCAATAAGAAATACCAACAACACTAACTTTTTTTTACGTGCGGGAAATCCCCACGGATACCCAGGAGTCGGAGGGGGAGGTTATGTCGGACTCGAACCGACTGAAAAAAATGAGACAAACAGTAAATCTTGAAGCAGCTATGACAGCCTATCATGCATACGTGTCTTCTATAATAAGATATGGTCTCATAATTTGGGGTAATTCCGTAGATGACGATCGAGTCTTCAAAGCAAGAAAAAAATGTATCCGTGTTATGTGTGGAGCAGACTTTCTCGATAGTTGTAAGCCACTGTTTAAAAAACTTAAAATACTGCCTCTACCAAGTCTCTATATCTTGGATATTTGGTCTTTGTAAAAAAACATAAAGAACTATTTGAGAAGTTCAGTGATAGAGAAAATAGTCGTACTCGGCATAAGAATAAGCTATGTCTGCCTATGGTAAGGCTAGAATTGTCTAAACGAAGTGTGTATTGCATGTGTGTAAAAATATTTAATCACTTACCTAATGACATTGCTGAATTACCTATCCGATTATTTAAAAGGACATTAACTAGAATATTTTTAAATAAAAATTACTATGACATAAATGAATATCTAAATGACAAATCTATAGAATGACAATTAAATATATGTAATTAAATCAATAAAGTTTTTAATAATGTTAATGATAATAAATGTAAATTGAAATTGACAAAATATGTATTTTGCATGCCATCGTGTGGCAGAATATGTATGAACTTTATTACCTTACCTTTCTATCTACCATATTCTTACAAATAAATTAAATTTGAAATTTGAAATTAAACTGCACGCAGTCTGTGGGTCGTTGTGCTAGGCTGAAGGTGAGGTTGTCTCGCGGCATATCCCTCGCACAACCAACAATACTCACTCATAATTTTAGTCTCAACTATAATTAACTCATATGTAAGGGACAAGTAAAACTTCATTTATTTTAGCTATTGCCTGTGTCTTCACCCGTATTAAATACTAGTCCTGATTACGGGACTCACTAGAATCTGGATAGATATTGTGCTGTCAGTGAGAAGACTAAAGGCTATTCCTGCTTTGCTTTCTACTCTGACGGCACAGAAACTCTGTATTTACATGGTCGGCAGAATGAATGACTCCCCAGGTGTTGCACACGTCCATAGGCCACGGTAACCACTGTCCGTCAGGTGGGCCGTGTGCCTGTCTGCCACCTCAGTGGTATAAAAAAAAACCAATGAAAAAAGAACTCTAATAGCTTTATTCCGGGATAAGGCCGTGACGGTTTGCAGGGGTCCCGGCAATCTAAGCGGTCCTCATATACCTCATATACCTCATTCTGTTCTTCTAATGCAGACTTTATCCCTTTGTTTTCACTATCAACTACTAACCAACAGGAAGACCGCGTGCTGTTAAAAGTTAAAAGCCACCTCAAAGATTTTTATCCTATTTGTGCATTAAAAACTTAAATGACCATTTTATTGCACAAAGCCGCTCGCAATTCATAACAAAGTAAAGAAAATGCTGACAAATAGGATTCTCTGGCAATTGGACGGACGACTAATTTGCACAACTGCTTTATAAGAATAATAAAAACACAAACTGCAGTCAGTCGCCGGAGAATTTTCACGAATGTCTATCTCCGAAGGGTAGACCGAAGTTATTTGTATAAATGAAGACACATCAATTTTACTTCACATCGCCTAATGGTAAGCTACAGAAAATTACCATGTTACAATGGTGGCACTCAGTTTGACGCCCTCATCAGATCTGCTTCAACTTCAACTATTAGTTGTTATATCTGAATGAAATTTTAAATAATTAAATATGCTTACTGTTTGAATCGATTGTTACCTTTGTTGTTTTTCATTCTTTGTTGTCTCTACATATTGTTGGAATAACCTAAATATATATATTGTTGGCAGCATAAAACAACAGCACAATATTGACCAGCATGCTTAATAGCGCACCGGACAAACCTCCAGTGGTTTAGGGTGTGTGCACATTGTAACAATGATTGTATTGTATTTTAGAAAACAAGGTGCTTTTAACACCGCGCTTAAAGGACCCGGGACTGTAGGAAGATGGAAACACGTGAGCTGGTAAGGTATTCCAGGTCCTATGTTTACCCATGTTTAGAAATTCTTTACCAGCTCACGAAGCCATTACATCATTACTTCATATCCAACCGTCTTAACTTCATCATCATATCGGGTAGCAAACACGACGGCTTCCGTGGTGTGCGGGGCGCGGGTTCGATTCTCGCTCTGCGTAATTTTTAGAGCATTTTTTTTATATGTATATATATGACACGTCCATTTGACTTCACCTCGCCTGATAGTAAGCTGAAAGCAAAGTCTCAGGAAAGAGGGTCACCATAACATACACGTACCATGTTAACAATGGTAGCACTCAGTTTGATGGCCTCATCAAAAGAGGATTGTCATCGCAGCACCGCGTGATGCCCACCGGTCCCACTAGTGCTGCGACCACAATCCCCCCGGCCCGGCTATGCACTTGCTGACCCCTGAACGCAATCGCACCGAGATTGGATTACTATGGAGGAATTCTCGCAATCGTGAACGGTGGTACCCACCCTGCTGAATTTTTTTAACAAATTTGTGCCATCAAATTTCTACCACCGTCCCCTCAGGAAGTAGTATCAGTAGAAAGGCAACAAACACACCCTATCGATAGTAAGCGGTTACCATTATCTATAACCGCAGCATCAGAAATCTCACTTATACGTTACGAAGGGGCGACATGAGGGGGGAAAATAAGAAAAAGGAAGCATAAAGGGCCTCATGCACACAAACCGTTGTTTGCCGATTTAGTACTCGTATATAAAAAGCTACCGTCTACCTGGACAAGAACGGGTTGAATTAATTAAGACCAGCATGGACGTCGAACTGTGTGAGCGTGGAGCATTAAAACGGTCAGGTGGATATGGCAAAGCTTTTCTACTAGCCATACAAATTATAAAAACAAAAAAAGACGTATGTTGGACCGTGGCGGAGTCTGGGCTACGTTATCTTTGTCTTCAGAAGCATGTTTTAGAGCCTCGTCCACTAGATGTACAGTTTGCAGCTAAGTACCGGCTAATAGGTGATGTTCACTCAAGTATCGAAGGTCCTTGTGGCCCCCATAAGCCCTCTGACCGCTCTACTAGCCAGTAGAAAATGTAATGTTAAGCTGTTTTTTTTTGTAGTGGCGGAGGCGTGTCGTGCTTGTGTGTCCTACACACGCCTGCCAACTCACCGACGCAGGATAAAACCCGACCCACCAAGCGAGGCCGCGGTGGCGGCCAATGTCTGCCGGTAACCCTGGGGTTATCCTTTCGAGGGCTTACCCGGGGTGCCCGGCAATGGACACTTGGGAAGGACACCGTGTGGTTTTAGTCGGTCCGATTCCGACATGCCCACCCCATCGTCGGCACCGGTGGGGTGAAGCCCGTGGGGGTTTCCACAAGTTGAAAAAAAGGTGTTTTTGTTATAACACCTTTTTTCCGGTGGTTATACATAATAGTAACGTTAATAAATAGCGTTTAAGTGAAACATAAGTGAAATTCATATATTTACGAGTATAATGTGAGAGTGCAGTTTAGTTTCTGTTTTTTTTTACGTGCGGGCACGCCAATTGTCATGCGACATATCCCTCGCTCGCTTAGTCTCTGTAGTGCAATTGTTAAACCGGCTTGTTTTGAAATATTTTCTATGTGATCCTTTTTTTTACGTGCGGGAAATCGCCACGGATACCCACCCCTCCGGAGCCGGAGGGGGAGGTTATGTCGGACTCGAACCGACTAAACCGCACGCTGTCTCTGGGTCGTAGTGCTAGGCCGAAGGTGAGGTTGTCATGCGACACATCCCTCGCACCCCGGGTGACCTAGGGCCATCCCTCTCGGTCTGGCCCTCCTCGGGAGGGGGGGACCACGCGGTCCCCGTCTCAACCCCGGTGTGGGGAGGCGTACGCTGTTTCTTAAATGATCTTAAAATTTAGTCAAAAAGGAATTCCATAAAAACTACCGCATTCAAATGGTCTTGGCTCGGTGTACGCAATCAACTAACAAAGTGAAGTAATTTGATTGGTTCACAGTGGACGCTGCAAGAACAAGAATTTATTTATACAAATCATTGCATTTGTTTAATTCGCCGTACCGAGTACGTACCGCCCGTACCGTACCCGTACCGCGTGCGAACAATCACATTATTCATTAACGACTTTCGTATTAAGTACGTTATCTAACACGTGCAGTTTAAACTCGACTTGTTTGTATTTACTGGTGAATCTGCAAACAAGATTAGTCCCACCTGATGGTAAGTAGTTGCTAATGCAAATATGCACATTTTACATTAGAGATTAAGCAATAAAAACTTGTTGTTTCTTAAATTGAAGCGTCGGTAGTTTAGTGATTAAGGAATCGGCTTAACGATTGAGAGGTCCTGGGTTCGAACACAGAGAAAGGATGAAATAATTTGTTAGGTATCTCAAGAACTCTATGCATGATCACAGATAATATAATAATTATAATTCTTATACAGATGCACAATCAGGAACGAAGAAAGAAAGTCTACTAGTGCCATCTATTAATTTTTGAATATTACTAAAGATATTTTCTTAGTATCGGTACCCCATGGCATGATGGAGGGCATCAACACTGAGCCAGCCAGTTAAAGAGTAAAGTAGTAGGTACAGCCTAAAATAAAAAAAAACTAATACTTTTATTTTGTATAAAAGAAATTAGAGTGAAAATATAGGCAAAGTTGCGCATTCGAGTATAATAGGACTAACGAGAGTACTACATGCAGTTTATCATCTCCCAATTGTCTCTGAACAGTACCTACATTCACCCCTAGGGGCTACGGGCCATTTGGTCGTGAACTTTTATACGAATCGGATATGAAGTCAATCCAACGAACGGAGACGATTGAAACTTTTCTCATCCAATAATATTTTGTGGAGAAACAATAAATAATAACACAATCGACTAATATAAACCAAATAGGACTGAACAAATGTTTTTATTTCGACCAAATGTCGACCCACATTCATATAAACAAAACTGTTATTTCTACCAAACTGACGTATACCTCAGAACAATTATTTTGGACCGAAATCGCGAGACGAACGAGGCCCTGGCGCGAGGATTGTTTTTTAATAATCTATGCCTGCCCCTCTAGACAAGTGGCAATTCGCTAGCCGGCGTTTGATGGAATAGAATTACGAATGTATAGAATTTGACGTTTATGACATGCGATAACGACTGTCAAATACGTCAAATCCCATATATTCGTCATTCTATTCCATCAAACGCCGGCTAGCGAATTGCCACTTGTCTAGAGGGGCTGGTAAGTTTGTGCTCGTGCTACGGCGGTAGCACCCCGTGCTATCCTTAAAAGTGACCTAAGAAACGTGTAATGCCTGTAAAGAGCACAATTTTAATGTTAGGTCCAACATATATGTCCCAAGCAGTATGAATAGACAAGATTATGTACAGTTCAAAAACTTTTATTTGTGCGAAGGTGCGTCCGCGCGGAAGTAATGCTCGGCTATAGTCGACAATGTTCGGCTATGTTCGTGTAAAAAATGTTTCTTCTTTATTAGGGCAGTGGTAGCGGTTGAGTGCGATAGTTCGCAACTACTGTCCGTGATAGTCATAGAGTAAGGGGAAATTTGAAGACGCGCCGAATCTTCCGCTTCTCAGATTTTTTTTCTGATATTATTACCCACTTGGAAAGATGACTACTATGTACTACTCTATGCAAACTAAACCGATGGACCTACAAACTTGACGTTCTGGCAGGTGATGCCTTATGCCCTGGGTCAGCCGGGGTGCGAGGGATATGTCGCATGACAACCTCACCTTTGGCCTAGCACTACGACCCAGAGACGGCGTGCGGTTTAGTCGGTTCAAGTCCTACATAACCTACCCCTCCGGCTCCGAAGGGGTGGGTATCCGTGGGGATTTCCCGCACGTAAAAAAAAAAAAAGGTGATGCCTTATAATAAGTAAGTATCCACTAAGAAACAATTTTTATAAATGTCAATACGTGAAGATAATCTTGGAATAGCTACGTAAAATGTCAGCAGCCGGGTGCAATTAACCAATACTTAGAGCAATCTTATCAACTATTGCACTGTATGAACCTACTGCACTTTTTCCCATTTGTAGGAACTCATAGGAAACTGCAACCGGATAAGATAGCTTAGGCCATTTTTCGCCCCCTAATTGTCCTAAAATCAATGCCTCATCTCCTATTTCAGTAACAAATATCACATCTGCAATATTTACACGCGTTACTCTTTGCCCGCGTCCAAAACAAGCCGGTGGTAAATGAGCCGCGGCCCATTTGCTTCAAATTGCGCGTGCGAGACAACTGGCTCCTGTTTATGTGCCCACTGACCGATCTCCCCCCCTGCCCACTGCCCACTATTGGGCTTATGATTAATGGGAGAAAAAACTTAGATTGGTCATTTTTGTACAGTCGACTTGATACAATATGTAAACTTCAAATTGGTTTTGGTAAGGCTGGTTTTTTTTTTCGGGGTTAGTTACTGTATGTCATAAGGCGATGTGTCATAAAGAATGAATAGCGACTTTTATTTTTTTACTGACGTCAAAAAAAGGATGACTTTAATTGGATTGTTTTCTTTTGTTGTCCACTAATTTCAATGGATTATTTTCAAAGATGGTTCTATTTAATTTTGAAGAATATATTCATTATTTAGAGGTGCAAAAAGGGAGATGAATAATTTTAAGAATTTTAATTTCGTTTTAAAGTTGTTAATAATAATAAGTATAGTCATTTTATTAGGCTTCGATACTATTATAAAGGAACTAATTAGTTTTTTTAGAACTCTTGTTTTTTGCAATTGACTCAACAAGTAGCAAAATGTACCTACTTAACAAGTAAGTGTTCATGAGGTTTTTATACTTAAAACTAGCTGATGCCCATGGCTTCGCCCGCGTGGAATTCTGTTCCCGTTCCAGTAACGACTCAACCCCTTTTTAATTTTTTCTCTGCGTTAGATTTACCCTCGTACTGCAAGGAATATTCTAAAAAAATATATGGAAATCGGTCCAGCCGTTCACGCTTGATGGCCTGACCAAGGGAAATAGGAATTCATTTTTGTATTCATATATAGAAGATTTGCCATAGGTACATTTGGTCACTGAGTTGAGTAGAGCACGAGATCAGTTAGTAAAAGATAAGTTACAGATTTTATTGACAGATTTTTTGAGATTTTTTCTTTTATTTATACGTTATCACTGTAATCAGTCATGTTTAAAAATGATGACACAGCCAACATAAAATTACGACGGTACTTGGTACCTAAAATTTTCTTGCAAGTAATATTTAAAAATCAATGCAAAATACGTATTTGTAGGTATGTACTTGGATGAGCCTGTCAATTCTAGCAAAAAATAGGCACTATGGACACTTTCTATTTATTTTAAACATTGATTAAAGTATTGTTTATTTACTTATTATACGTTGATTTAATAGATGGCGTATTTGCCGTGCTGTTTCGCGCTATGGTCTCGTAACACGAAAAAGTGCAAACAGTTGAGAAATTTGAATAATAATCGAGGATTTATTGGAATTTATTGAAAACATTCTTAATCCACCCTTGCTAGCAAAATCATGACATAATTACCACACCCGACACACAATCACACTAATATTATTAACGTTAAATTTTACAGAGATGTATGGATGAGTGTGTGTGTACTTTGTCACATAAACATGGATCGGGATGAAATTTGACACAGATAGGGTCCTGATTAGTACGTAGGTACGTTACTTTTAATCCCAGAAATGGGTGCCTGTGGGTCGCTAAAGTGGTATCACAAATCCACACGGGCGGAGCCGACGGAAATTATTCTGTTATGTTAAAAAAAAAAAAACTATTGAATTTGGCGGATGAGTGGTTCATATATCAATATTGTTTACATACTTGAACTTGAGCAAGACTGCAAGTTATGATACCAGTACACACCTGACCAGTCTCATCGACATGATCTATGTTGTACTTAAACCAGAAGTCTTATCACGTGCCGATGTTAAGAGACAACGGATAGAAATTTAGCGTGGGACGTATCGCTTGTTGACCGTCTTGTGCATCTCTTAGCGCAGCGAGCTGTGCTTGTATTGTAGCTGAATTGAACAAGATTTTGTAAATGACTAAAATATTAAATGTGGAGATAGAGGTCCAGCCCCTCTAGACAAGTGTCAATTCGCTAACCGGCATTTGATGGAATAGAATGACGAATGTATGCGATTTGACGTATTTGACATGCGTTAACGACTGTCATATACGTCAAATTCCATACATTCGACATTCTATTCTATCATTTCATTCTATTCCACCAAACGCCGGCTAGCGAATTGCCACTTGTCTAGAGAGGCAGATTAGATCGTTGGCATAGAACCTTGAGATTTAAAGCAATTAGAGTGGTAACAATTCACATCGATTAAGATAGGAAAAGAAAAGGGTTACCTATCTTAATCCCGAATTTTAATTTTCCGAATATCATAATCCCGATAACGTTTGGCCATTTTTTCATAATCCCGTTTTTTCAAATTCCGAAGTTTTATTTGCCATATAATCGCAACTCCGAATTTCATTTGCCCATTTATTCATTTTTACGACGTTTTATAATCCAGATGAACGAGTTCCAGACACACGAAATCTAAATACACAAAATCCAGATGACCGTAATCCATATACACGAAACCAGAATATTTAAAACACGAATTTTTGAAATGTAGTTAATTGAGTTTTAATAATTAATCCAGATTTTTAAACCTAAAACTAAACCTCATATGGCGTCTACTAACTAAGCTCGACGGAGCCCCGCTTCGCGAGGCTCCTACTTCTGGGTGGTTAAAAAAAAATAACCACGAAGACTAAGTCTAACGACTAAAGACTAACTTCTAACCTAACCTATCCGAGTGGGGTGCTCGTTGGGTAACCTCCACGTCGGCTTCTCCGTTTCTTCCCCCTTTGGACCGCGGTCCTGGGGAGCGGAAGCGGGGGGGCTGGTGCACCCTGGACAACGGCTAACAGACTCCTACCTTGGGAGTTCTGTTGGCCGTTGACGAATAACCCAACGGCTGACCTCACGAGGAGGTCGTGGGATGGCGGGCCTGCAAGGCCCGCGGGAAGGGGTCCGTAGGACACCCTTTCACTCCAACAGCCCTTTTAAGGGCTAGCTGACCCCATTGCACGAGGGGGTCGTGGTATGGCGGGCCTGCAAGGCCCGCGGGGAGGGATCCGTGGGGTTCCTCCCACCTCAACAGCCCTTTTTAGGGCTAACCGCCGCTCCCGGTACCCCTCTGCTCTTAGCAGAGGAGACAGGGGAGAGGCGATGGGATCGTTAGGATCCGGGGACGGGTCGGCCTACTGCTCGCGCAGGGGCTGACGGGCATTCGTGCCTCCGTCGGCGTTGGGAGAGTTGGCTACTCCCCCGCATCGCGTAACCTCCGAGATATCGACAACGACCTGAGTGCTAGCCACACTCGGGAACGCCGATATCCCGGAGGCCGCGGGGCTTGCCTTAATTGGCCGGCCCACGACAAGGAAAAGTCTGAAAACCCGACAGCGAAGTCGCTTAAAACCTGTGGATACCGGGGGACCTCCACAGTATGTACCCCGCTTCCTGGAATGGCCGTCACCCAGGAAGTGTAATCCGAGCGGTTCTACTCGTGGGAACTCATGGAGAATCTTGAACTAAAAACCAAAAAAACCCCCCCCTTACCCAGTGAAACAGTCTGCGCGAAGGTCGCGCAGCACCACGACGCGGAAGTCGCGTCCCAAGCGGTGTCAGACCACCCTGACACCGCCACTCAGAGCAGGGCAAACAGCCCGGGCGTAACGACCCGGAGCTCTGCCGGGAAGAGGAACCTGGTTCCTTCCCCCCGGCCTTTTGAGCCGGACCCGGAGGTCAGCATGACTGACTCTTCGACGACCAGCAGTGGGCGGGAGGGAGAATACCTTTCTCCCCCGCCCAAGTTTGCGGCGCTCGGCCGCCGAAAGACGCGGGGTGGCAAGAGGGCTGCCCCTCAAAAACGTGCCCCAGCCCCAGTCCCGAAGGGTGTCATGGCGCCGCCGAGTTCCTCCTCCTCGGCGGCGCCCTTGCCTTGTGCCGGCGACAGCACCTCCATCGAGGTGGTGGAGGCCCTTAAAGGCCTCGCTAAGGCCCAGACTGGGGCCATGAAGCCGGAGGAGGACCGGCTCATGCGGTCGACGCTTCGCCTTGTGGAGCAGTATAATCTGCTCAGGGCGGAGCTAAGCTGCGCGCAGCACGAGCGGGCTGAGCTCGGCAGGCGGCAGGAGGCACTGCTCCAAGAAACCGAGCGGCAGGCGGCGGAATACCGCAAGGAGATGGCCAAGATGGCGGCTGAGTTGGCGGCGCTCCAAGACCGAATGTCCCGTACAGAGCGGCGGAGGATCGGAGCGCAGCCGGGACCGTCGCCGTCTTCGGCGCCAACGTCTCCACCTGTGCGGTCGAGGTCGCCGGTGCGGCCGGAGACGCCACCTACGCCACCTCCGGCGCGGCCGGAGTCACCGGCGCCACCGCGTTTGCCGCCGCCGCCGCTCCCGCCCCGTTTGCCGGTCCCGCCGCCAGTGCTTCCGAAGTTGCCGACGCCGCCGCGAGTACCGCCGCGTTCGTCGGCAGACTCCGTGGAGGCCTGCATGGCAGCGATGGTGGCACAGCAGGCGCGGCACGAGGAATGGACGCGGAGCTGTCTGGAGGCCATCATGGCCTCCATTCACCGTCCACCCTTGGCGCAGCCGAGTGGCGGATACGCCGCGGCGGTCAAACGGGGCCCCATCCGTACGATGGCGGCGGGGACCCCGCAGGAGTCGGCCCGCGGCGCGCCCACTGCGCCGGCTGCTCCGGCCACTATCGCTGCACCAGCCGGGGGTGCCCAAGCTAAGGGCAGGGGAAAGGGGAAGGGCAAGGGCAAGAAGTCCTCGGTCCCTTCCCCGGCCCTGGCACCGGTTTCGGCCCCGACTGCCTCCAGTAGCTCTGCACCGGCAGAGGGCTGGGAGGTGGTCGGTGAGGCCAAAAAAAGGCGGAATGCCCGCAAAAAGGCAGCCAAAAGGGCCAAGAAGGCCCAGGCTGCCGCGAAGGGAGCGCCGGGAAGGCTGCGCGTCCCCCGTACCACCGCTGTCGTCTTAACGATGACACCGGAGGCGACGGAGAGGGGCGTGCAGTACGTGGACCTGGTCAAACAGGCGAGGGGCCTCATAGATATGAGGGCCCTCGATGTGGCGGGGACCCTCCGAGTGACACACACTCAGACCGGTGCCCGCCTCATCCACGTCCCTGGCGCCTCCAGTGGTCCCAAGGCCGATGCCATCGCGGCTAGGCTGAGGGAGACGCTGGATGCGGCCGACGTCCGGGTGTCCAGGCCCACCAAGTGCGCAGAACTGCGCATTTCGGACCTGGACGACTCCATCACGGCCGAAGAAATTCGGGCCACCGTGGCGGAGGCCGGGGGTTGCCCCCTGGAGGCGGTTAAGGTCGGAGCGATTCGCTACGGCCGTCGCGGACAGGGGGCAACAGTTGTCGGCTTCCCCATCGCGGCAGCTCAAAAGGCTGCCGAACAGAAGGTCCTCGCGGTAGGCGGCGTTGTGGGAGTCCGGGTACGGCTCCTGCAGGCTCGGCCGGACAGGTGCTTCAGGTGCCTGTCGGCCGGCCACGTGGGTGTGCAGTGCAGGGCGGAGGTGACGGTCGGCGACCGTTGCTTCCGCTGCAGCCAACCCGGTCACAGAGCCGGTACTTGCGAAGCTCCGCCGCACTGTTTCAGGTGTGCGGCGGAGGGCAAGCCGGCCGACCATAGGGTTGGCAGCAAGGCCTGCACCCGCGGGGAGCCGCTGCCGCGAGGCGGGCGTTCCGCCAACGGTTCGGTGCGGGATGCGGAGATGGTTCCATAATGGATCCCCAGCTCCGCATCCTGCAGGCGAACGTGGGCCACGGTGTCGATGCTCAGGCCCTTCTGCTCCAGAGCATGGCACAGTGGTCCATACACGTCGCCGCTGTCGCCGATCCATACACTCACCGGCCCCTCGGGCCCGCCTGGGTGGTCGACCTGGATGGATCGGCGGCACTGGTGCATAACGCCGCTGCGGGTGCCCCTCCCCTTGTAGTGATCGCAAGGGAGCATGGCATCGTAGCGGCGCGTGTAGGGGAGATTGCGGTCGTGGCCGTTTATCTCACGCCGGGGTCACACCGACTCATCGGGCAGTATCGGCGGTCGCTGGAGCGGCTGACCGACGTCGTCAATGCCTGTACGCCTCGTCCGGTTCTTGTGCTCGGGGACTTCAACGC
This sequence comes from Eilema caniola, assembly GCA_949126895.1. Classification (NCBI taxonomy): domain Eukaryota; kingdom Metazoa; phylum Arthropoda; class Insecta; order Lepidoptera; family Erebidae; genus Eilema; species Eilema caniola. Next base: position 573,759 of record OX421478.1, read on the forward strand.
CTGGTCTCAGGCTTGGGGTTCCCGGCGCACGAACGCGCGGGGCAGGGCTCTGGAGAGCTGGGCCGATTCTCTCGGCTTAGTTCTCCAGAATCGCGGGGCCGAAGCCACGTATGTGGGCACCTTTGTGGCGGGGGAGCGCAGGTCGATCATAGACCTTTCGTTCGCGAGCGCTTCCCTGTCACTCCGCGTGCGGGACTGGCGTGTCGCCGTGGAGGTGGAGACACTATCGGATCACCGATACGTTCGGTTCGATGTCTCCCCTCCTGCGGGTGATGCGCCGGTCATATCGACCCAACGCGAGCCGCGCTGGGTGTTGGGGCGACTGAATCGGGAGGACCTCCTGGAGGCCGCCATCGTACAGGCCTGGGCCATTGCGCCAGACAGGCCTGTCGACATAGACGATGAAGCGGCCTGGTTCCGGGAGGCCATGACACGGGTCTGCGATGCGGGTATGCCTAGGGCTCCAGCCTATAATCCGAGGCGTCGGGTCTACTGGTGGAATGCGGAGATCGCGAGGCTGCGTCAAGCCTGCGTGATCACGCACCGCCGGTGGGCTCGACTCCGTAGGAGGCGTAGCCGTACCGCAGATTCGGAGCCCCGACTGGCGGAGCTTCACGAGGGATACAGGGAGGCCCGGAATGCCCTCCGAGCGGAGATCAAGCGGTCTAAGGCCGCTTGTTACCGGGAGCTCCTGGAGACGCTGGAGCGGGACCCATGGGGGCGGCCTTACCTTATGGTAAGAGAAAAGCTGCGCCCCCGGGCCCCTCCGCTGACCCAGGTGCTCGAACCGGCTCTGCTCGGAGGAGTGGTGGAATCCCTGTTCCCGGCGCGAGCGGAACATGTTCCGCCGCAGATGGCTCCGCCGCCTCGGTCGCCTACGGCACCCAGTACGGCGCCCAGTGCGGTGATTGACGACGACGTGCCCGAGGTCACTTGGGTAGAACTAGAGCTGGCGGTGCGAAGGCTGAGAGCCAAGAAAAACACCGCCCCGGGACCCGACGGCATTCCAGGCCGCGCGTGGGTCCTAGCTCTAGGGGAAGACGGTCTCGAACCCCGACTGAGAGGGTTCCTCAGCGCATGTTTGGAGCGGGGCCAGTTTCCGAAGATGTGGAGGACGGGGAAACTGGTCCTCATCCGCAAGAAGGGACGCCCGGCGGACGAGCCGTCCGGGTACCGGCCCATAGTGCTGCTCGACGAGGTGGGCAAGCTCTTCGAAAGAGTAATTGCCAAGCGCCTCGTCGAGCATCTCTCTAGAGTGGGGCCGGACCTGGCGAATACCCAGTTTGGGTTCCGCCGGTGGCGTTCCACTGTGGATGCCATCATGCGTGTGAGGACTCTGGCGGAGGATGCGGTTGCCCGGGGCGAGGTGATGTTGGCGGTGTCCTTGGACATCTCCAACGCCTTCAACACCTTGCCCTGGAGTTGCATCAGGGAGGCACTCGTGTACCACGGTGTGCCTCTCTACCTCCGCCGCATAGTCGGGGCTTACCTGACGGAGAGAGCCGTCGTCTACCCGAGTTCGACCGGAGTCGGTAGGCGTGAGATGTCGTGCGGTGTTCCACAGGGATCGGTCCTGGGACCGTTACTGTGGAACATCGGTTACGACTGGGTGCTTCGCGGTGACTTCGCGTACGGTGCCACCGTCACGTGTTATGCGGACGACACGCTGGTGACGGTGAGCGGGGCTACGCACCGCGAGGCAACCCTGAGGGCCACGACCGCGGTTGGCCAAGTCGTCGAGCGGATCCGGCGGCTGGGTCTCGAGGTGGCTCTGCACAAGTCCGAGGCCATGTTCTTTCATGGTCCTCGGCGCAGGCCAGGCCCGGGAGCCAGCCTTACAGTGGGAGGCACTCCCATCGACATCAAGCCCCAGCTGAAATACCTGGGGCTCGTGCTTGACGGTCGATGGGACTTCGGACAACATCTCCGAAGCCTGCGCCCCAAGTTGGTCACCACGGCGAATGCCCTGAGTCGGCTGCTGCCCAACTTGAAGGGCCCAGGGGCCTCCTGCAGGAGACTCTACGCGGGTGTCGTGCGGTCCATGGCCCTATATGGGTGCCCCGTGTGGGCGGACACCCTGGGGGCCAGATTCCTGCCTCTGCTCCGTACGGCGCAGAGGACGATGGCCTCCAGGGCCATCAGGGGATACCGCACGATATCCTTCGAAGCGGCGAGTCTCCTGGCCGGATCGCCACCGTGGATCCTGGAAGCGAGGGCCCTTTCGGCACTATACCAGTTCCGAAAGGAGGCGCGGGAGCGGGGATTCGATCCCGAGCCCGAGGACATTCGGGCCGAGAAATCCCGGCTCCACCAGGTCATGGTGGCCGAGTGGGAGCGACGACTTGGGCAACCACGCGCAGGGCACGCCGTCATTGCGGCGGTAAGGCCCATCATGGGGGAGTGGCTAGAGAGGCCACATGGGAGCCTCTCGTACCGTCAGACGCAGATGATAACCGGGCACGGTTACTTCGGGCGGTATCTGCATCTGATGGGTATTGAGCCAACGCCCGAGTGCCATCACTGCGACGCGAGCGTGGACTCGGGGCTGCACACGCTCACCGAGTGTCCGGCGTTTGAGGCGCCGAGGCGGGAGCTTGTGCAGGCCCTGGGGGTGAGAGTGCTCACGCTCTCCACCCTGCTCGCGGCGATGGTCCGCTGCGCGGATGCGTGGGCGGCCAGCGCCTCTTTCTGCGAGCAGGTCATGCTCGCGAAGGAGACAGCAGAGCGGGCGCGGCGCGGTGAGCGAGAAAGACTCGCTGACATGGCTGCTCGCGCCCGAAGGCGGCTCGGGCGTCGGAGGGCGCTTACAGACCTCCGCCCCCCATGAGCGCGGGCCTGAGGGTGACGGGTGGAGCCACCCGTCACCCTAGCAGAAGCAGGCCACGGCGGCGGCGCGCATCGTAGGACGATGCGCGCCTCCCCACACCGGGGTTGAGTCGGGGACGGCGTGGTCCCCACCTCCCGAGGAGGGCCAGACCGAAAGGGTTGGCCCTGGGTCAGCCGGGGTGCGAGGGATATGCCGCAAGGCAACCTCACCTTCGGCCTAGCACCACGACCCACAGACGGCGTGCGGTTTAGTCGGTTCGAGTCCGACATAACCCACCCCTCCGGCTCCGGAGGGGCGGGTATCCGTGGGGATTTCCCGCACGTAAAAAAAAAAAAAAAAAAACCTATCCGAGTCGGATTGCACTGAGTCGGGGTGTTAACGATAATTAATTTCGAAGAATTAAGCGATTATAATAGAATCTGATATAGAAAAAATGATACTAGGTGAACCACAAGTGAAAAAGAATGGAGGAAAAAGTATTTATAAAAGGAGGAAAAACTGCAGAAACTTATAAAAATAAAAGAAAATTTAGGTGAAATTAAATATTTAAAAGAAATTTCTAAATTAAAGTAAATTTCTAAATTACTTACTGTACCTAATAAATGAATCGTACAAATTTAGTGAGTTTTACTACCTGTATATAGTTTAGCTGGAACACGATTGTATGGGAACCAAATAAAAAGATTATGAAAATTTGGTAATAGTTTATTTGGAAAATGGTACGATGGGAAACAAAAAAATTTTTTCTGAGAATCTGGATTATGACAATATGGGAAACAAAAAAATACTATTTGAAAATTTGGTTTTAGTGCACCTGGAAATAGAATCATCTGGGAAATGAAAAATGGAATTATAGAAAGTTGTCATTCATTACATCTGTCTTTTAAAAGTTCTACCAACCGTTTTCGGGGTTTTAAGATTCGGGTAACAGAAATTCGATATTTCAATAGGTTACCAAAGAAAAGATAGCGTGCTTAAGTACGGCCTGAGCGGGTTCATATATTATTTTATTTCTATTTTTTATAAAACAATATTAGAATCGAAATTACTAATATGCCCTCTAACCCCTCCAGTTAAGCTAAATTGCTTGTGTTAGGAGTGGTTTACGTCGGTAGTGTAATGGCTAGGATTCGAACCCGGGACCTTTTGATCGTAAGGCCAGCTCCTTATCCACTAAGCTACCGACGCTTTACGAATTATTCCTATTATCTTAATTGATAAGTGCAACATAGGCGCCCCATGCACCCAAGATTATTGGATAGCTTTATTTGTGCGGAATTCGCTACATATTCCCGCTCATCGGCCGGCGGGGGCGGTTGTGTCGGACTCAAACCGACTAAAACAAGTGCCGTCTCGACTCATCAGATGTCGCCGGGGTGTAAGGATACATTAGGCATTTTCCTAGCACCCCAGCAAGATCGATTAATAGCTCAGTCGATACCGAGCACAGTCAGGATATAATAATAATTATTAACGAGCACATAATTAATACTACAGCACATAAATAATAATACAACTTATTAAGAAAACCATAAATCAAAACGATGATTTTGGTGCTCACGGCGAATGCCTTGGGCCGGTTGTTGCCCAACTTGAAGGGCCCAGAGTCCTCCTGCAGGAGACTCTACGCGGGTGTCGTGCGGTCCATGGCCCTATACGGGTGCCCCGTGTGGGCAGAGCACGATGGCCTCCAGGGCCATCAGGGGATACCGCACGATATCCTTCGAAGCGGCGAGTCTCCTGGCCGGATCGCCACCGTGGATCCTGGAAGCGAGGGCCCTTTCGGCACTATATCAGTTCCGAAAGGAGGCGCGGGAGCGGGGACTCGATCCCGAGCCCGAGGATATTCGGGCCGAGAAATCCCGGCTCCACCAGGTCATGGTGGCCGAGTGGGAGCGACGACTTGGGCAACCACGCGCAGGGCACGCCGTCATTGCGGCGGTAAGGCCCATCATGGGGGAGTGGCTAGAGAGGCAACACGGTAGCCTCTCGTACCGTCAGACGCAGATTATCACCGGGCACGGTAGCTTCGGGCGGTATCTGCATCTGATGGGTATAGAGCCAACGCCCGAGTGCCATCACTGCGACGCGAGCGTGGACTCGGGGCTGCACACGCTCACCGAGTGCCCGGCGTTTGAGACGCCGAGGCGGGAGCTTGTGGCGGCCCTGGGGGTGAGAGTGCTCACGCTCTCCACCCTGCTCGCGGCGATGGTCCGCTGCGCGGATGCGTGGGCGGCCAGCGCCTCCTTCTGCGAGCAGGTCATGCTCGCGAAGGAGACAGCAGAGCGGGCGCGGCGCGATGAGCGAGAAAGGCTCGCTGACATCGCTGCACGCGCCCGAAGGCGGCTCGGGCGTCGGAGGGCGCAGACTGACCTCCGCCCCCCATGAGCGCGGGTCTGAGGGTGACGGGTGGAGCCGCCCGTCACCCTAGCAGAAGCAGGCCACGGCGGCGGCGCGCATCGTAGGACGATGCGCGCCTCCCCACACCGGGGTTGAGTCGGGGACCGCGTGCTCCCCCCCTTCCCGAGGAGGGCCAGACCGAGAGGGACGGCCCTGGGTCAGCCGGGGTGCGAGGGATATGTCGCATGACAACCTCACCTTCGGCCTAGCACTACGACCCAGAGACGGCGTGCGGTTTAGTCGGTTCGAGTCCGACATAACCTACCCCTCCGCGTGCGGAGGGGTGGGTATCCGTGGGGATTTCCCGCACGTAAAAAAAAAAAAAAAAAAAAAAAAGGTTGCTACTTAATGGATCTATATGCACTATTATACTCGTAACATCGTGTAGTTGTCTGTAAGTCACCATCAGATATATAGCAGCAGACCAAGTGACCCAATGCTTCTGAACAGTTAAAATAGCAAGAACGGCCATTGTGGACAGAACCATTGCCCTATAAACCCTTTGCCTCTTTTAAGTATAATATTATATTATACATTATGTACCTCCATTTCTTGTTTTACTTAAATATGGAAAGTTTCAGCAAAAACAATTATTTCCCCACTTTTCTAAACTTCTGATAAAAAATACTTTGAGTTTCTAACGATAAGTAACTTTCAAGATCTCCAAAAATGTTTTTAAATCTTTCACCCACTAAATCAAATCTGCCATGACTTTACACGTCATCAAAATAGATAAAAAAACCAGTTATGAAACTTTAGTCATCCCTGCTCAAATCCCTCTCTCGGCTCGGCCGGTGGGAAACACCCCCATTAAGGGGTGCTCCACAGAAATTACTGGCAATACATCATTGAGATGTTTTTAATAAGCGCGTGTGTTGCCAGCCTCTCGACAGACTACCTTGTTCAATGGATTGTTTCACTCGCGCATGGAACATTGCAATATTGTATTACTGTTTGTTTAACGTCATGTCTAATGTCACATTATGTTTAGTATAATATACATATAAAGACGTGAGTGGATGAAGGGCGTAACTAAAATTTTTGAGATTTTAGATTTTTTGCATTATATGACGGTTATAGATGTATATAAACTATATTAGACCAAAAAGCCCCGCAATTTAAGCTCAGTTTACTGCAACAAAAAAAGCAAAAGTGTCATGGAAGAAGGAGGTATCTTAACACCTTCTTCCATTTGAAATTGGTCAATTAAACGTATTTCTTCCATGGAAGAAGGGGTTATGTGCAGGAAAATGCACTGCCACGATGCTTTATTTGCTGCTCTTCTATGTATTCTACTAGACTGGTTGTATATAACAAAAATACTTAGTAACTATTCCAATGAGCAACTTTTTGTAACCGTTATACATGACAGTACAAAAAGGCGCACAAGGGTGTACAGATTGTTTTTATACCAGATTGAATCTTCTAATCTGAGACTATATATACAAACTCCATGGACACCACAAGTGTGACAAAACGGCGTCATACATACATGCTATGACGTGCACACATTGTCAGTTTAAAGAACAATATTGACATTAGCTAACTCACGCAAAACCGATTTCCCACACCGTTTTTTGTGACGAATTTTCTTGCGAAGCAGTGTCTATACAGTATATGGTCTCAGCTTTTAATGCCCTCCTTGAAACCGAATAGCCATTAGGCAACATTGTTACGTACCATGTTGTGCCACATTCTCGCACAACGAAGACGCGCAGCAGTGAAAAATTTTTGTAAGTCCACGAATGATCAATCGTTGAAGATATGTCATTTTGCGCATCAGCAGCCAACATCGCGTATATGTTACCGAACTTCAGGCATTGCATGTCAAATATAAAAGAATCCAATCTGATTTCGCTCTGACTCCGTACCGACTTCATTCTGACTTCACCCCGACTCCTTCCAACTCCTACTACAAGCCGACTCCACTCCGGATGTAAGCCGACTCCACTCCGATTCACAACCGACTCCTCTGCAACTCTAAACCGACTTCACTCCAACTCCGAACCGAATCCAAACCGAATCTACTCTGAGTCCTTCCCAACTCCACTCGGACTCCCTCCAACTCCAAATCGACTCCACTCCAGCTCTAAACCGACTCCGCTTCAGTTCCAAGGCGCTTCCATTTTGACTCCAAACCAACTTCAATCCACCTCTCTCCTACTCAACTCCGACTCCTTCCAACTCCACTCCCACTCAAACACCGAACTGATTCCAACTCCGAACCGACTTCAAACCGAATTCACTTCGATTCTCTTCCTACTCCAAACCGACTCCACTCGGGCCCAATACTGACTTCACTCGGGCTCTAAACCGACTCCACTCCGGTTCCAAAGCGACTCCACTCCAACTCCATTCTACTCCACTCCACTACCTGCAACTCCGAACCGACTCCAAACCAATTCCACTCCAAATTGAAATCGACTCCGCTCGGAAACTCTCCGAGTTGCACCTTAACTTAACTGGCTAATTAAACCACTTGGTAACACTGTCGAACTACGTGGGTAACAAACATCTAGCCATACCATCTCCGCTAGAACCCGGTAAAATAGTCGATCCAAGAAGTACTGGCTTGACAATGCGTACCAATGATCTCATTATCATAGTTGCCTAAGACCGGTTCGATGTGGAAAAGTAAAAGCCGGTAAGCCAATCCCAGATTCTTTAGTGAAGGTCTCTGATGTTTCCGCGACTAACGCGATGGTGGTGCTGAAAGGCCAAGTATTGGACTGTTCTGAGTGCTTGTGCGAGTTTTTTGACCGTTTTCATCCGATTCTACCATGGTGAATGTTCTGATGGGCTCTTGCAATTAGTCCCACCCTCTCCTTTACTATACAGGACAAGACCTACACCTTAGATGTCAACCGCATACGGTGCAGAATATTCCTTCAAGAAATAAGCGGTTCGGTGACTCTTTTATTTGTCGCAACATTAGGACCTAGAATTCCCTACCAGTTCACGTATTTCCTTCTTCCTATGGTCTCGGGTCCTTTAAGCGAGGCTTGAAAAAGCATCTGATGAGGCCGTCAAGCTGAGTGCCACCACTGTAACGTGTACGTAATGGTGACTCTTGTTCCTGAGACTTTGCCTTCAGCTAACCATCAGTCGAGGTGATGTCAAATTGACGTGTCCAACATATATAAAAAAAAACATTCACAGGAGACGAGTAAAATGGTGATTTGTATGATATTGAAATAACGATGAACTATTACAGATATTAATTTATTTAGTTCAGACACAGATGTTGTACACAGAAGAACAAAATATGTATATCCTTGAATGTATTTCTTTCTAAATTTTTGTAATCTCCCTACGCAATCCGCTACTCAATTCATGATACCTAATTTTATAAAATTCATGATGAGAGTTATAAATAGATGTATGATGTATGTATCTAAGCATAGTTCTCAACAAGACAGCACATTATCAAAGCTTATCTCCGATACAAACAGAAAGCTTGCATTAGCATCGTCGGCACAGCGCGTGTGACTTAATCTGTCACATCAATAAACACGATCAATGCGTCGCTCGCATAAAGGCCTCCGCTGAAACGACCGGCCGGCACAAAAAGCTCCACTTTAATTGCGGACTCTTCTTTGTCCCATTGTACTCCATTCTCACTTAAATATACCATCGCAACCTTGTACATACATTCAAATAGCAAGCTTCTAGCTCTTATTTTTTGGGTCATAAAGTTGGAAGTTGCTATACTTTGTGGTATGTTCCAGGTTGTCGCGCATTAAAATTACAATGAAACATGGTTGGACGAGCTGATAGTCAAGCGGCAGTGAAGTGGTCGATTATGTAAATGCATTGAATTCGTAACGCATCACCACTGATTTATATCGACCGATTTTCTAAAAAGCATCGAATTTTAATTGAGTTTATTGGCTCGATTGTAATCGATTGAGACGTTGGGAGAATTTCAAGTGATTTTAAATGTGGGTTACAATTGGAATTTGATAATAAGGTTTGTTAGTTGAGAATGTGGCTGTGGATTTAGACGGTAATTTGGTACGACTAATGTGTTTTGGTTCTGTAATAAATGATAATAGTCCACTTGGGTTATTTGTTTAACTTCAATAATATCTTATTTTATCTGCTCTTAGTCTTGTAAGGAAGTAAATTCAGTTGACTATATCTTATTTGGTTGGAATTCCGGTCTGCTCGTGAACATAGTTATGTTATAAATAATTGTTGTTAGGTTATTTATCTAAATAACCTAATAAAATGGATAGGAACAAAAATGTAACGAATGTAACGAACTGCTAAAATTTTGGACAACCTGTTAGAAGATAGAGAGTGCTGGATTACAAAATGTCACGTGGCTCGTTGCCTCAGGTGAGGTACGTGGTTGCTACTATTGGCTAAGCTGTGCCTCAGGGAGCTCATTATATGATCGGTCTCAGCAGAGGCCTTGCTGTAGTGTCCGAATCCAATTATTCGCCCTAGTTGTTTTTGAAGGTTAATTGGTAAGACTTACAGTAATATTGATGATTCATTTATTAAAAAGCTATTCAATAAATAAATAATAAATATTCCACAACATTTGACACAACGCTATGACGAGACCTATGGTAGGTAAGCATAGTTTAATTAGCTTGTGTTATGGAATCTAGAATCCGCATTTTAGATTCTATAACACATACTTTTTGTTGTAAATATATGTATACATTATATACATAAAAACACTCAAACCAATGCAAGTATACGTACATATTCACGCCTACAAATATTTGCTCTGAGCGGGGATCGAACCCGCGCCTCCTGCGTATCGACCGCGTTCACAACCGCCACGAAACATAGGCTGTCGAATAAGAGCTATCATGGTTCACGAGATACAACCTGGTGATAGACAGACAGGAGGGACTTAAAGTAATAGGGTCCCATTTTTACCCTTCGGATACATCATCAACTCAAAATCTTACAACAAAGCAAATATTTTTTTTTAAATTGAAATTGTATTATTGTACGAACTAAAGGTGTGTACCAAATATCAGTGCTATTAGTCAATAGGAAGGGGGAATACCACTGGATCAGACGGGGTGCGAGCTGGGTCAGCTGGGGTGCAAGGGACATATCGATGACAACCTCACCTTCGGCCTAGCACAACGACCCACAGTCAGCGTGCGGTTCAGCCGGTTCGAGTCCGAGATAATCTCCTCCTCCAGCTCTGGAGGGGGGGGGGGGGGGGGGGGGGTATGCGTGGGGATGTTCCGCGCGTAAAAAAGGGGGGAAAATCAAGAACTTAAGATAAATTTGAGTACTTTACTATTCAAAATCGATTGAATGTTGACTGTACAGAACTCTAAAAACAGTAATTATTCAACAAGTATTCGTACTCATCCGTCGATTAACCAACTACCCACTAGTAGTCCGAAGCATGATAATTGTCGTTATCATTCAGGTGTGCTCTAATTGTCCCTTAATGCCTTTTATTGCTTTCTTATTGCATCCCAACATCGGCAATTGCCTCCAATTGCCAAACGCCGGTCATTTAACCACTAGGTACCGAATTTACGACTTCCGATGATATATAAGTGTTTATAATTAGCCGAATAAATGCTTTTTTACACTAATGAGTAGTGTAGTGGTGATTAAACGTGATGAGTTAGTGTGTGGGTTAATTGTGCTGATTTAGACAGGGTGTGTGTGATAAATAATTTTGATTAATCTTTTTGAAATGTTTTGGTTGAAGGGTGTGGGTTAATTGAAATGAATTAGGTTAGTATTATGTGTTGTTGGTATAATTAGTTTCTTTTTTGATAGATGATGATTTCGAGTCCAAAACCAAAGAAAGATTGTAAGGTAATAGATAGAGTTTTTTATTCGGTCACACCAGTACGACTGATGAGATTCAAATGAAATTTGGCTAGTAAATAGTTTGCGATAGAACAAAGGATTAATTTTCTCTGTGTCTCGGGAATGGAATTAGTATTTTTAACTTTTTCCATAAAATCCCTATAAGTTAAATTAAAAGGAGGTACAGTGGTAACGTACTTCGGGGTAAAAGCCTCTTGCTACTAGGAACAGCGCCAACATGGTAATAATATAAGTGCAAAGAGTTTAGTTCACCTCAAGCGGCACACATTAGTAGTAGATGATTAAAAACTGTCATAGCATATAAATAATTTAAAGGTGTTCAATATCGGCCTTCTGCGCCAATTCCCACGACGTTGAAGGGGCCCATAACTCTGACGTCACACAAATCCACCATGAAATTGGTACGTTTACGAATATCCTGGGAAACCGCTGGCGGCGGGGATTGTAAGTGAATTATAATTTCCATATTGATGTCGGGGTAAAAGAAAAAGGTTATATACTTAAAAACCTGGCATGGACAGGCATAAACTGTCTTATGTTGAATGCTGGCTACACAGTTACTTAAAGTCGACGCTACTTTTAATACAACATTTTTTTTATACTACTCAGGTGGCAGATAGGCACACGGCCCACCTTATGGAAAATGGTTAACGTGGCCTATAGACGTGTGTAACACCAGTTACACTCTTTCGGCCGATACTAAAGAAATAGAAGGGTTTCTTAAGTCGCCCAGTATGCCCTTCTTGAAGAACCCTATATTGTAGGCACTTGGGAAAACCACAGTAGGGTTATTACTCAGCCGCCGGCGAGGCAAGGTCTCCGAAGTCGTCGTCGCGCGGCCCTGCGCCACTGAAGATGTCGACCGCAGTGATCGACGAAACGTCTGGAACGCAAGTTTCGCATGGACTACGGCCAAATAGCCCGGAAGCAGTATATTCTACATGCAACGCCGGCCGTGAAAGCCTGAAGACTTATATTACTTAGTTGTACAAAAAGTAAAATTTGAAAATCTTCACATACCTAATGACAATTAGGATTCATAAATTACAGCTACTGTCTGTTTAGATTAAAGATAAAGTTCATAAAACACATGTTAAAACATGCATCCAATATCTCAAGATGTTTTAATATGTCAAGAATTTAGCTCGCCGATGTCGATAAAATAAACCTATAGCGAGCCTTTCTTCATCCTGGATTCTTCTCAGAATCGCCTGCATAGTGGCAATCAATTCACCACCTTTCATCGCTGGCATCAGAAAGAATTCTAAATTAGAACATTTGTTTTTATTTGTTGGCCACGGTTCGTTCAAAGACTACGCACTGGGACTTATAAATGCGCTGTTTGATTTGTTTCATGAATATAATTCAATAGCAGGAAAAAAGGTAAATTAATTTGAAAGTAAATTGCGTTTTTGATGTTGATGGAATAGAAACGAAATAATTTATTATTTGATGAATAATTTTATCCATTAACAGAGGTTATTTATCTGTTAATTAATGCATAATTTTGCTCAGAAAATGGCTTTATTTTTAATTAGGTACGTAAAAGAAATTTATTGTAGGTATATTATTTTTGCCCGCGGCTATGTCCGCGTGGATGTCGGTTATCGCTATAATATCGGTTATCGTTATTAATTGTAACCTATGTGTTAGTATGATGTATAAGTTGTATTATTATAAAATTTCATTAAAATCCATTCGGTAGTTTTTACGTGAAAGAGTAACAAACATCCATTCATACTTACAAACTTTCGCGTTTATAATATTAGTATGATTTCATATTTGCATATGTCGATTGATTCAAGCTGCGTTATCATGTTTTACTGAACGAATTTCATGGAGTAAATCGTGGATACCCAGTTTAGTTGACGGTAATTATTTTTACTTACCAGTGAAATCCAATATAAGTGATTTAGCTTACGAATATAACCTTCTTGTTCATCTTAGCGTTAATCCCAGTTGCATCCGAAGTTTTCACCTCGGAGTCTAGGGCCCGCTTTACCAGTCTGTATGAATGTAACCTATAAAGTGGTAAAGTATGCTCTTTCCAGTACGTTCGAACAAGCTGACCCATTGTCTTCCCACTTAAATTAACTTTAAGTTACTGCTGCATTCTGCATATTATGTTGAAACGAGTTATGTGTCCAGTTTTGGAAAGCGTAGTTACTTTTATTACCAGCGTTTATTTGTCCTAGTCGGTATCACCAGACATTAAGGTCTTTGACACACCTAGTGTTGCCAGACTCGGCTAAAAAACTCAACTTCAGTTTTAATTCAATCGGACGTTCACCTAAAATCTGTGCTGTCCTTTTGGAAAAATAAAATAAACTAATTAGTTCTTTGTTCGGTAGAAGGTTGGTGACCTCTGGAGACTTCCCGACCCGGTTTCTTATGGAACGGATCGTGAATTTATGTTATGTTTTTGGTGCAAGAGAGAATAAATAAAGACATATTCTAGGTCATACTGCGCTATTTAGATCCAAATTTATCTAGAATGTACATAGATAATAAGTTTTGTTTTTTTTTTTTCTGTAAAAACCTACTTATTATCCGTTATACGGGAGTGTATCCTATCTAGATCTTTAGGTCTCGTACCTTGTGCCTGCAGTTGCTCTCGTAGTAACGAAATGAGACCGGGTTCATCTCAGATGACATTAATATACAAAAAGAAATTTAAAAAACTGACAGTCTTATTCATAAAAAGTTATGAGAGGTTTATAAGACTGCTATAAGGTGATCGTCGAAAATTTGTATTCATAACAGCATTTTAGCACTAATACGCTCTATAAACCCTCTATAAACTTCATATAAGTTATGGAAGGCAGGAACCCACTATAGCCGTGCTATAAAGCAATATTAAGAGAAAAGATGGCCGACCTGCGCAACAGCTGATGTTACTTTGACAGCTGTTCTCAAAATATTGATGAAATGTTTAATACTATATAGCATGACTAGCATTGTTGCTTTGTTCGCATTACTTTGGTGAATTATTGAATATAACTCGAATATCTCTGATTTGTTTCCAGACAAGCCTATATTATTGTTATTACTAATCTAGGTCAGTTATTTTTTGGAGTTTGTGGTAAATTTATTGCGGCAGAGTGTTTCTCAGTGTCTTGCACAATGCAAGTTTTACAAAGCCTAGATGTACTTGAAGCTATTAAAAATATTGGGAGTCTGCGATATTGGGAAGTTTTAATACCAATAATATTGTGTAAACTAGCCCACGCCGCCACCTTCTTCGCGTTAGTGTTCGTGTCGGTGTTTTTATTTTCCAGCACACCGAACCGCTCTTTCACCAGCTTGTAATATGATCTTATGAAGCAAATATTATTATAATATAAGCGTTAGAAATGCATAATAAACAGACTCATTAAATAACAAGGCAGAAAGGACTTAAGAATTTCAATGATATCTGATTTTTTTAACCAAGTCGCAACATTTTCATTTATTAATCTCTTATAGCGACACTATAGTTATCGAAGGTTTATAGAGCAGTTATGAATACAATATTTTAAAATACGTATGATAGCGTTATGAGACGTTTTAACTAATGTACGCTATAAACCTTCCATAAGCATTTTTTATGAATAAGACTGTAAGTATACAAAAACCGACTTCTAAATCTCAAAGTATAAAATAACTTAGAGAAACAAAAATTATGTGTACCAAATGGCAACAATTCCGCATTGAACTAAAAAAAAACACGTAAATCGGATAATAAATCTCAAGTAGTACGGTGTACATACATAAAAAAATACCGATCAAATTGAGAAGCTCCTCCTTTTTGGGAGTCGGTTAAATAGTGCAAATATACATATTCATACATTTTAAAACTCAAACTTGTAACTCAATCTATTTCAATTGCATGAAAACCGTAAAAAATATTCTTGTGTACCACAAACTCTAAAGTAAACTAGCTTTTTTATTACTGGTTTAGCTGTAAAAAATCTACTATTAAACTATTCTCATTCAATGGTATAATAACTGGTTAAAGCTAAGTACTACTTTTCCCCCTTTTCTATTTCACACCACATCTATAATAGAACTACACATGTAACTTCCCATACCTCAAAATATCACCCCTAAAGCCGTATACACACGTACGAACAAATTTGCTGCGTTCCATGATACGCAATAACTTAGTGCGCACGTGGGTACAACTAACGCACATCGAACACTCGGTTCTTCAAACATGTTCGCGGCGATCCTATCTGTATGTTCCGTCCGGTGTTCGAATAGTTTTAATAAATGTTACGTAACAAAACTGTTTGCATTGAACTTGGCGGGGTGCAGGCGTTTCTTTTTGTACAAAACTGTTTCCCATCGTCTAGGATCCGCTTTAAACAATATCTCATGAATCAATGCAAACACTAAAAATCAACCACTTCCAACGGTGCTGAGTTCGCGACTGTTGTATGTAGGTCCAAATGTTCATGTTTGATGTTTGTGTTCATTATGTTCGTGTTCGTACGTGCGTACGCGCCTTTATATGACAACCAACATGTCACACAATACTGGGCCCTTATTGTGAATCCTTGACTGGGAATAACAAACACAGTACTTACATGGTTTAAGGGGGAAATTTCAATTGGTAAGCATATTATAATGATAAATAACTTGAGTTACGCCGATGATATGGTGTTGCTGAGTCCCTCAATTAGTGGTCTCAGGAAGCTCCTCAAAAAATGTGAAGAGTATGCCGAGGTTTATGGGCTCAGGTACAATTCGACGAAAAGTGTGATACTCGTTTTCCAACCCTGCGAGCATAAAGTAAACACCATACCACCTGTGTTTCTAAGGGGTTCTCCACTAGAGCAAGTTTCTAAAGTCAAATACCTCGGTCACTGGGTCTCGGATAACCTCTCTGATGACGCCGACATTGAGAGGGAATGAAGGGCGTTGGCTGTCCGGGGGAATATGTTGGTCCGTAGATTTGCAAAATGCACCGCAGAAGTAAAGGTGTCTCTATTCAAGGCGTACTGCCAATCTTTTTATACCTGCAATCTATGGGTCAGCTATACCCAGCGGGCACTCAGCGCACTTCGTGTGCAATACAACAACATATTTAGAATGCTGTTGGGGCTGCCGAGGCGCTGCAGTGCCTCGGGCATGTTTGCAGAAATACACACCGATGGCTTCCACGCCATCATGAGAAAAAGAATCGCTTCTCTGCTGCAACGTGTCCGAACCAGCGCCAACGGCATTCTAAATGTGCTAGCGGATAGGGTAGACTGTCCGATGGTGAGGCATTGGGTCGGAGTTCACGTGAGAAGCACGTGAGCTTCGGTCAATTGAAGCAATTATAATTACTTACTAACCTAGGTTAAGCATTACTAACAAAACTATGGATTGTACATTATCCGAAATAAAATATTTAATAATAAAAATAATAATAAAAGATATGACAGGTGGAAAACTAAACTAACTTAAATACATCGGCTAATACGAGTTGGTCAAGCCTGAGGCTGCCTTTGTATCGGAGATGTGCTATGCTAAGCTATGTTTTTTGTATAGAAAGAAGCGTGCGTGCTATTGATGGAGAATAGATTTGAATTTTAAATATTTGTAAGAAGTTTCATAGCACATCATGCTATGTTCGGTCATATAATTTCTTAGCTTAGCTTTTACATTTTCATAGCATAGCTGCATAGCACATTTTCGGTGGAAAGGCAGCGTAATAAGGGCGTTTCTTTAATGAGTATCCTTCTCACTGTATGTCGTGCAGTCCAAGTTTTTCAAGAATAGCACAGTACTCGTACAGCAGTATGGAGGTACGTTGGGCTGACCCGTCGATAAATTAGCATGCATAATGTATGCCCACGCGACGAACCCTTCTAGCCCTGAAGAATTACACGGATCTGGGTGACGAGGATGGATGTGGTAATAGTTAGTTAATACAAAATTATGGTAATAATACAAAATTACTAATAACTTTCACATTGCATCTATATCCGTCGAGAAACGCGCTAGATTGCTGGGCAGAATTCAGTCGATTTAGATTTTTATGAGTTACGAACTTTGAGTTATCCTATTCCTGTTTAGTTTTATTTTAATTTATGAAGTCGCCATGTTTTGATATTTAATGTTTTTGTTTTTTGATTTTATATGGTTTATTTAAATGCCCTTTGAAGATTGCGATTATCAGCGTG
The DNA here is from genome assembly GCA_949126895.1 of Eilema caniola. Taxonomy (NCBI): domain Eukaryota; kingdom Metazoa; phylum Arthropoda; class Insecta; order Lepidoptera; family Erebidae; genus Eilema; species Eilema caniola. Next base: position 590,961 of record OX421478.1, read on the forward strand.
AGATGATAATTGTGTTTTTAGGAGTAAAAACGGCATTTAAACAGGTGTCTATATGGTTTTTTATTCCCTAAGATTTTTTATACCTTCCTTATTAGGTTTTATGAACCGGGACTGCTTACTATAAATAGCACCGTATTTCCATTTACCATTTAAAAATAAATCCAAATAATCAGTGCCCTCTTTTTAAAATATGTAAATGTATAATTTTGACGTTCCTGTGTGATCTATATTTATGTGCCTAATTTGAATAACTGAAATTTATTTTTTGATTATTGGATAAAGTGAGTAAAATACCCATGGATACCGCCCCCGACCCCCTTCGCCGCTAGAGGTTCAAGACAACTAAAACCGCATGCTGTCTTGGGTCATTAGTTGTCGAGGGTGAGTTTACCCTTGAACCATAGTCTAAATGGCCTCCTCGAATAATCAATACCCTACAATCACAAAGACACAACGGTATTTCCGTCCAATTAAGCAGTCGGACAGGGGAAGTACCTTTCCCTACAGAATACCGCGGCCATAATATCCTCGTATTGTGTTTCCAGCGGTGAGTAGGGTAGCCAGAGCTTGGAGAATTATTGTGCTGTCAGTGGGAAGACCATAGGCTACTCTTGCTTTGTCTTCTACACTGACAGCACAGAGACTTCTGTCTTTACAGGGTCGGCAGCACAAGTGTGCCTCGCTTGGTGTTGCACACGACCATGGGCCACGGTAACCTATTTCCATCAGGTGGGCCGTGTGCTTGTCTGCCACCTCCGATGTATAAAAAATATCAGAAATTTGCCTTCTCCATTGTTTTACACTCCTAGTTTCTTATAAAATATTCGTGTACCGTATGTCCAGGAATGCGGGGCAAACACTTGCGATGTTTCGTCTCTCGTCTCCAACCCCCAATTAGTTGGACCACAACCCTCTTGTAATACATTTATTAATATGTATTATAAACAAATGGACGACCAGATTGCGGTTGGAAACTGTTGATAACACCATTTTGTATTTTTAAGTTGTAAAACAGGGTGATGGAATACTTGATTGTGCAGGATACTACATTCACCTTTGGGACCAATCTTAAGCCAATACTCTTAAGCCAATCTTACCTATTTGTTGGTGGACTTGCTGACAACGGATGAGGTTTCTTGTCGGGGTCAGTCACTCCCTCAAAAAGCCACTACGTCAATGAAATCTGTAGTCAGCAAGTCGGTATACTTGTTGGTTGACGAACAAGGGTCTAATGCAAGCTTGTCTCTCGGGGTTGGGAGAAAAGCGAAGGAATAATGGAATCTAGACTCTTAGGTGAAGGCCTCATATGCAATCAGAACAAAGCCGAGATAATGTTTAAGGTATACAGGGTGTCTATTGGAGTTACAGCAAAACGTTTTTACGAGACTATCCATAACTTCTTAAGATTTTTTTTTGTATATCACTTAGGTGGCAGACAAGCACATGGCACACCTGATGGGAAGTGGTTACCGTGGCCCATGGACGTGTGCAACGCCAGAGGCATTACAATCGTGTTACCGACCCATTAGAAACCTTCGTATGCACTTCTTGTTGAAACTCAAATTGTAGTCGCTTGAAAAAACTACAGCAGGAAGTTCATTAAATCCTTCACGTCAATTTGACTTCACCTCGCCTGATGGTAAGCTGAAGGCAAAGTCTTAGGAAAGAGGGCCACAATTATATACACATGCCATGTTAACAATGGTGACACTCAGCTTGATGGCCTCATCAGATGCTTTTTCACGCCCCGCTTAAAGGACCCGGGACGGATCCATCCCAGAGATGGGAGCAGTATTCTGAGTTGAATAGTAAATCAGTTGCTCAGTGGTATGAAAAATGTGACGGAATAACAATATTATATTACCACATAAATATCCATCTGTTCCATTCATATTATTTAGTGCCTATCATCTAAATTTAGATTAACAATACACAGCCCATACCTACACTGTTTAGTGCCACTAAATCAAATTTTACATCGCACTAAAATAATACGACTATCGTTAAGTGTCCAATTTTTTTCAATGCCACTAAAAGGTGCCACAAATGCCTTTGTTTTAGTCAGTCAACGCAATCAAAGAAGAATGTACTTAATATTATGTTAAAATTCATTGCTTGTTTTATTAGATATGGGAGCTTTAGTGTTCAAACTAAAAACGTAATGTATTTTAAAATATGTGTACAATCGTGTCGTCAAGTGATACGCAGGCGAGTACGGTTATATACATAAATACGTGGGTATAATCGCGTCTATAACTCACACGTGACAATACTACTAGTGATTTTGTGATGTCGCATATGGTGTGGTAAGGGTGAAGCTATACTGAGCGTAAAATGTTCGAGTGTGAGGAAAACTTAGATACTGTTAATTTTATTTTATTATTTTTGTCTTAGCATGAATCACTAAGGTTTAGAAGAATGTTACGTTACTTCAATATCGCCAATGGGGATGCAGACGCAAAACTTATTATAGATGGCAGCAGCATATGAACAAACAGCAATAACCATCTGTTCTGTGACAATAACAAACTCATAGCTGTCAGATTTGAAGAGACAAACAATGAAATCTACCTAGATGACAGCTAACACTGACCATTATGAGGTGGCCCCTTTAGGGATTAAAGCGCGGCCGTGATCCCCACTAGTTGTAAAGGTCAGAAGGGAGTCGCTTCACGGAAAATATCGAAATTCAGTCACATTACAGTAGCAGACCCTAAGTTGGAAAAAAAGCTCAGAAAATGATGATATATATGTCGCCGCCAACTAGCTTAATCAGCCAATTCAATTTATGGCCTGAACGATATTTAGCCGTCTTGTTTATTACATCATTTAATAACCTGGCTGCTAAGGCCAATCGTAAGATGGGGCACTGCCTCGAAATTAGATAGTAAATTACATACATACACACATATACTTACACCGGTAAATACCCAAGAGGGTAGACAGAGGTGTATTCACAGAAAATAAGTGACAGGTTTATTGTGATAGATGCGCATCCGACTTGGTTAGGTTAGGTTAGAAGGCTAATGCGGGAGCGGAGCGGAGCGTAGCATATATATAGCGGAGCATATATATACCAATTTACAAATATATTTTATTCAGTCACATCTGATAAGTTAATCTCATCAAGATTTGACTGAAGCTATGCTTTTCGAAATAATTGATGAACTGGTGAAACTTAGTAAGCGTACTTACTTCGTCCTCGTGGTGGGTCTGGACGTGGACACTCTCTCGCTCGAGACCATGGTGCGAGCCATGGTCTCCAGCGGGACTAAGTGGGACTGCGCTGTTTCTTTCTGCGAACAGGTCATGCTCGCGAAAGAGGCGGCGGGGCGGGAGCGGGAGAGAACTCTCCCACCCGAGTTCCGCAGTCGGCGGCTTGGGCGCCGCTGACGTGTCTTCGCCGAAGACCATCGGCCTCCGTGACCGGGGTCCTGAGGACGGTGAGTGGGCTGCTCACCGTCCTTACAGACGGCAGCGTGACGTGAGAGATCACGCACGCCCCCCTCCCCCAAGAAGCGGGGTGACACCCGGAAACCCCCCCCCCCCCCCATAGACGCGGGATAACACCCGAACCTCCTAGGCGAGGCCGCAGCTGCAGGTCTGTTGGTAGTCCTGGGACATCCTTCCGAGGGCTTACCCGGGCCTACCAACCGCAGGCTATTAGGCAGTACGTGAGGGTTTTAAGTCGGTAGGAGTCCGGCATAGCATCCATGAAGGATTTTCCCTCACGTTAAAAAAAAGGCGTACTTACTTCATTGCTATTAGTGGGAATTGAGGCCCTTAAGCGATACTCTTCTCAACACAGAAATATAAGATGAATTTTATAAAAATATTAGGCGATACGGCAGACAATAGACCACCCGTGCACTCAAAAACCACTTTAAAATGCAACAACATAATACCGAAATAGCATACTCACTGTGTCGCCACCTTAACGCCACGTCTTAGACACATAATTTATCGCGACACGACAAACAAGTAATAAGCGCAACTAATTGTCGCAGCGACACGCGACTGCACCGGTGCGGCGACAGACTCCAGCGCTCTATGCACGCGACTGTACGTGAGGAGTGAGAACAGATTGATGTACGAACTAGTTGAAGTTAGGTGCAATTGCAATGCGCGTGTTGACGGCCAAGTTCTTAGTTTAATTGGTTTAACAAGAGTTTATATTGACAGTGTTATTGTTACGGATTTGTATAGAACAACGGCTTATTCATACTAATGCGAAAGTAGCTCTGTTACGTTTTCACACTTAAACTATTGAGCAGATTTTGATGAAATTTGGTATGAAGATAGACTAAATCTTGAGAAAGGACATAGACTTTGTTTGACTACGGTAACGGCCATCCATGTGGATGGCACTGCGGATTTTAGCCAGTGCCTAATAAAAATATCTCAATGTTTTATACAATTAAGCATAGCATATGGGCCCTAGAATTCAAATATTTGTCTATTACTAGTCTATTAGGGTAAAATATTGTTAAAAAAACAAAAATCACTTTACGTTTAAACGCAGCTCTACCGCCACTGCACAATACGCTAATTTATTATAAGCAGTAAAAATAAAAATCAATTCGCTGTCTACATGTTTAGTCAACAAAATATATTGTGTCGAACCATCATCTGATAAGAGGCTTGATCTCACAAACTGAGATAATTGGCATTGGCTTTAGATGTTTAATCATTGAATTAATTGTTACACCGAGCACCCAAGTATTTGCTCACCTGAAACCTCATGTTGTACCCAATTAACAAGCTGGAAGCCATTTTAGTAGAGATTTTGGAGGTCAATATGTAACATGATCCCGCGACAGTGAGGTCAGACTCTATGGTTTGGTAGGTACTACTACGCGCGGGGCTTGGGTTCGATTCCCGCTTAGTACAAATATTTGTATTAATGAATATATTTCCGTGTCGCTCCAGTGCCCCGAGCACGAGTAATATTCGAATTCGTAACGTAAACGTATCCAGAGAACGGAGCAATGTGATTGGCCGCCTGCCTACTGTGAACCAATCGCAATGCTCCATTGCTTTCGATACGTTTACGTTACGAATTCGCGTGTTATTGAAGTGAAATCTTCTTTAGCGGCGTTGGATGGGTAAAAATTGTTAAACTCGCGCGTCAGGATCGCTTGACCTTTGGACCGTAACCGACGACTGACGTCATACAACATTAGCTATAGACTGTCCAAGTCTTTATGGTTTCAGATAGTACCGGGTTCAAACCTGGCCTTCTGACACTTGTGATTATTTTTTCTTTTTGTAATTTATTACTTTTTGTGATTATTTTATCTTTTTGTAATTTATTAATTTCTTCTGATAGCAAAATTAGCAGCAGAAAATTAATGATAGGCTCTATGATTGGCACTGTATTATAGGTATGGTATGGTATGTTTTTATTTATCTTTTTCTATGTATATAACGAAAAAAGAAAGAAAGAAAAAGTTTTCACTTCTGTCGGCACTCCCAGAGTGCAACCCGTCTTTTTTTGTGCTCGGGGCACTGATCTCGGTTGTCATACGAATGTCTGTGGCGGTCAATACGGATAGTTGGAGCGCTAAAAAGTTCAACAACTGTAATATTTCGATATCACCAATAGGCGGTGGCAGTGCTTGTGGAGGTCAGGTGGCAGTTTCTTTATGGAAAATATGGAAGTTCAGCGGTCTCGCCGTTCGTTGGCCTGGAAGAAGCGGACATCTGTCTCCGAGGTAAGGTATTGGATGCGTTGCGGATGAGTTGTGTACCTTATAAATCTTATAATATATATTATAAGTAATATTTGTATTAGTAATATTTGTTTTGTACCTTATATAGGACATTGATTAAAATTGAATCGGTTTTGGCGGGGTTTGAACCCGCGATCTTTGCCTTACAGGGGAAATGCTTTAACCACTAAGCAACCTAGCCCGACGTTGGAGGTATCTACCGATATTCTCACGAACTATCGAAACCAAAGAATGATTTTCAATCAATTTCAAACATAATTTGTGACTACTCCACCCAAACTATTTGAATGAAATTTTAAAGCATTTTGCATGCTAAATATTGAAATAGAAGCCTGAAGTATGCATGAATATGTATATTTGCATTGGTCTGGGTGTTTCTATGTATAATATGTATGTATTTATAAAAAAAAGTATCTTAGTATGTTTATCCGCATTCTAGATTCCATAACACAAGCTGGTTAAGCTACGGGTCTAGATAGCGCTGTGTGAAATATTGTGGAATATTTAATATTTAATTTAATATTTTAGATAGATATCGGTAGATGGCTCCCACAGTCACCACAAGACGGTTGTTTAGGAGAATTGGAGTGCTCAAGATATGGCTCGGCAGCTCAGTGGCCAGAACATGCCCCTATAAAGGACTGCTCGCGGGATCAAGTTCCGTCTGAGTATTTTACTTTCTCGAATCCTTGGAATGTTATCAATACAGTCTCGTTCTACTTTCTCACCATTCTCATACATGAAAAAAGTATTCAATGTTCACATAAACACGTCGTTATAAACACACGCTGCTTACTCCTCGTAACAGACAATAAATATATTAACATATATCACACATGGTGTGCTCCTACTATTGCGACGATATTTTACGACACATGTGTCGAGCACAATATAACTTTGTACTTAATTATTAACAAGTCGCTCCCGTTTGTGCCACGACATGTGTGATAGATAATATAGTATCATGTGAATGGTATTTGATTGTTATTGGAAGGAATTATTTATAGGTTTATTGGTGGTTTTGTGACGGAGAAAGAGTGCGTGAGAATTCGCTACTATGTTTTCTGGAGTTCTTCTGAACAATAATGAAGTCTTGTGGTTCTATCACACGTACAAGCGTCACAATAGTTTTGCCTACGCAGGCCAGTTCGTACACGGAACATCGCGCGTAATTTTATCATTTTGACCAACCACACGCACGGTGGTCCGTGTACAAACCGCGACCTGCGCAGACAAAACTGTGGTGAAGCTTGTGCGTGTGGTAGGCCCATTAGATGGGGTAGATAGTGTCCACAGCATGCTACCAACCCTGTCAGTCTTGAGCTTTGCATTTTACTTCGCTCCAAATCTCCTCAACTCTCTACTTCTCCCATACGTTGGGACAGCTACATTACTGCCTGCCAGCCCTCAATCAGCCTCACATGTAAATTGGTACACCGGCTAATTGATGAACGGGGCTTTAGTGGAAGCTTTCCTCTTGGGATTAGGAGGGCAGTCGACAATCACTCCCGGTAAAGATAAACCAACAGAAACAGTAGAAGTGTGGGCTCTGGATGAAGTGTAATCTTTGAATGCAGCCGGCACTGACACTGTGAATATAAAAAGCTGTCAATTTCAAATGAAGATAATACTATCAAGGAAAAAATAAATAATAATATCTCACTTCCGTTATATGAAAACTGTACCATCTGTACGAAATAAAGAAATATGGAATATCTAATAATAGCCTAGCCGAACACATCACTCCTATAAATATCAATGTCCATTACAGGATGTAATCCACGTCGTTACGGTCGAATGCCGTGCCAACGCGGCATAAAACCTGCGCGCGAGTGGTTGGACACAAATTATGGAGCTATTAGCCGCCCTTGTGGTTTAGTTTACTGTTAAGTGTGTGAGAGCTTTTAGCGACTACATATAGGGACTAATGTCAGTTTTTTATGTACAGTCAGTCGCATAATTGCTTCACACATTCATATTGTATAAGCGCCCCATAAAAACCTGTAATTCTTTACCAGCTCACGTGTTTCCCTCTTCCTACAGTCCCGGGTCCTTTAAGCGGGGCGTGAAAAAGCACCTGATGAGGCCGTCAAGCTGAGTGCCACCATTGTAACATGCTAGTTGTCTGTAATGGTGACCCTCTTTCCTGAGACTTTACCTTCAGTTTACCATCAAACGAGGTGCAATCAAATTGATGTGTTTTAAATAAACATAATTATTGATTGTCCTATCCCTAAGACCTTTCACAAAATAAAACAAATATTTAAAGTTTCTCATAATGATTGCATGTGATTGTTGTACGGGCCCCACCAAGTTCTTTGGAGCCTAAGCCAACCTCACCCGCAAGCAGATGCTGTAATGCATTTCCAGATGCTCGATCACACTGAAGATACATATGTATAACTAGCTGTTGCCCGCGACTCCGCCCGCGTGGTTGTCGATAATCGCGACCAAACATAGCCTCAAACATGTCCTTTCTCAAGGTCTAATCTATCTCTATACTAAAATTTCATCAAGATTGGTGCAGTTATTTAGGCGTAACAGACAGACAGAATTACTTTCGTATCTATAATATTACTATGAATAGCACATACAAGCAGTTATATTGATCTTATTGAAGCCAGTGAATGTTGGTACACTGAACTTCGTTGGCAAGGCACAAATACAGACGGATAAACAGAAAACTAAACGTCTATTGATCTGAATCTTAGGCCTATATTATAGAATGAAACTCAGTTCTGAATCTCGATTTAGAACTGAGGAGAGATTATATTCTAGATGACAGTTCTATTGTCATTGTGAAAGTCAGCTCACAAATGAGCGTTGTTCTGGAATTGGAATGAAATGGCGGTGAGTAGGGTAGCCAGAGCTCACTGGAGAGTTTTTGTGCTGTCAGTGGGAAGACCAAGGCTTGTCATGCTTTATCTCCTACACTGACCTCACAGACACTATCTGTTCTAACATGGTCAGCAGCGAGAGTGTGTCGCCCCTGGTGTTGCACACGTCCATAGGCCACGGTAACCACTTTCCATCAGGTGCCGTGTGCTTGTTTGCCACCTTAATGGATATATATTAAAAATCAGACTTTAGTTTACTATCAGTATAGAATTTCATAGACTCTTAATTTGGTTCTTGAGGTGTTCTAAGACCAAGGCCTTCAGAGTTAAGCCAATCTTACCTGCAAACCCATACATCTGTTACTTGACGGGCGAGGTTATGGTACAGGCTTGCCTCTTAAGGTAGACGTCAGACAGCAGTTGCTCCTGGAAAAGTCTACTTACTTATCAAAAACAATGGGTGGACCCAGGAGTCCTTAGTGCAAATTATGAACACAATTGGGCATACCTGTGCTTTTCGTGCTACATTGAATTCTACTTAAAAATAATTATAGGTAATCCATGTTATAAGCATTTCGACTTGTGGGAGTAACTAGCATTTGGCCAATAACGAGCCCCGCCAAATGAGTCCAGTTGTAAAACAGGATGAACGGAGCGGAGCGGAGCCGGGTGGCGGGCCAATGCCGTCGATGTCTCCTTGGGGAAACATTACGTGCTAGTTGCAACTGAAGGGTCTCAGTTCGAGCGGGAATACGTTTACGTCGACATATTGATATTATGGGGGAAGATCACACACATATGATATGGGCTATCATTGTTGGTAAGGTGTGTTTGGTGGCTTCAAGCCAATTTGTCTCCTATATTACAGTTTCTACTCTGCTTGCAGCTCATACTCTGCACCTGCAAAGGGGGTAATAAAATAATAGAAAAGGTAACGTAATAAATATAAAACTTCTAGCATTTGCATTCTTTCAAATCTTTTGAAAGGGTCCGAACCCATTGAAACGCTGAAATTCGGTTCCGTATAGCATACCAAAAGTCGTTAAAAAAACAGTTGCTACTTTTTTATTCGTGCCTAGTAGAATAATCATAACCTGTACGTCAGAATGTTCTCTAGAATATTTGTAACTGGATTAATGTTTCCGTCGAAATTGAATTGCTTGTATTGGGAGTAAGTTCACACCAGTAGTGTCATGATCAGCATTCGAACCGCCGACCACTCGATCTTAAATAAAACTTCTTAGCCACTAAGCTACCTGCTAATTTCACGTATAAAAGCTCCTCCCCGCTATCAGTGGAGCGGTATACTTGCGTTGAACACTTTACAACAAGCCCACTCAGGCGTCGCCGGGAGACGTCGTTATAGCCATCGGCTGAATTAATTTTATCGCCACTACCCAATATCAACTTTATATGCCGCTTATTTTACCTTATCCTCTAATATCGTCTTCGACTGAAGAGCGTATTATTGACTAACTGAATTGTTTTAATATGAAGATATTATTGTCAGTTCTTTGTTGAGAGGGTAAACGATATTGATTAAGTAATTTACTTCAACATTTATATGGATTGTTTGAGACAATGACCGATATAATAGGCTTGTGTGCTATTTTTTTTAATTATTATCGTAAACTGTACATTTTACAATAGTATACAATGCGGTAGCCTGGTATGGGTAATGGACTGCTGAGACGAGGTCTCGGGTTCGATCCCAGGTTTTCCATGGCACACATCAATGACTTTTCGATGCTTTTCGAAGTTATGTGTGTATTTATCGCAAGTTTATAAGTGCCCAGTTAATGGCAATAGGCTCGCCACCTATTACTTTCGATTGCTTATATTTTACCTATTTTGGAAATTTCATCATCATAATTATCATCAGGCTATATTAGTCCACTGCTGGATAATAGCCCTCCCTTAATGAGCGCCATAGCGCCCTGTCTTCAGCTTGCCGCATCCAGCATCTGCCTGCAGTCTTTCTTATATCGTCATCCCACCTGGTCGGAGGGCGTCCTACACTACGCTTGCCGAGTCGCAGTCTCCACTCAAGAACACGTTTACCCCAACGGTTGTCAGTTCTTTGTAAGATATGGCCAGCCCACTGTCATTTCAGCTTGCTGATTCTTTGAGCTATTGGAAATTTAAGATATTGAAAAGTCATAGGTCCGTAATGCCACTCAGCTGAACCTCGATTTATCTGGGAAAAGATTGTATTTTCCATTGTATTGTATATTGTAGACAATCTGTCTCTTGTAATTTAATGTTGGTGTACAATAAAGAGTTATCCCTCTATCTATCTATTTGCCAGACAACTTGTCAAATTTGTCAATGTGTACAAATTTTGACAGGTTGTCTGGCAGATTGTCTATACAATTTTTCCTCAGATAAATAGTGATTCAGCTGAGTGACATTCTAGTATATATATATATAGTTTCAGTTCAGTTAGGCAAAATCTTAGTTTACTATGCATATTTTATAAGAAACGACATTAAGCAGTATTGGTGGTAATCTATTGACTCAGGACACTACCCTATAATATTGTCTTGAACTGTACTTTAGAGTTCAGTGTCCGTTCTTGAGCTCCCGCTTTTTGATTTACTTCTTCTTCTTCTAGATTCTAGCCCCCGGTAGCATTTCCGGTATTATTTTACTTCTAATTAATGTTAATCAAATCTCTCGAGCACATTTATCCTACCCACATTTTAGTTTTGAGACAAACGGAATTATTGTATCTTGCTTTGTGACTTAGACTTCTTTTATTAACTTTAACTTTATTAAGTATTACTTGCTCCGATTTACGTCACTTCGGTTCGTCTATCCACTAGGATGTCAAGATTGATCGCTCATCAGTAATCGACTGAATCCCGGATTAGTGAGATGGCGACAAGTCTTAGAACAACATGTGATCAGCGAAAGCCGCTTAAGCTGAAGGGATAACTTACAAGGCAATCATTAGGCTTGTCCTACATATTATCGTCTCCTTTTAACCGGCTATGGTAAAGCCAAAGGAGGGTTACGATTTTGATTATAAAAAAATGGATGTTGTTTAGCGCAAAACTCGAGAACGGTTTGACTGAATTGGCAATTTTTTAGTCGACGGCGGAAATCTGACTGCTGATCGGTATATCAGGGAGATTTTAGAGGAACATGTTGTGCCATTGTGCAGGATAATGCTCGGGCTTACAGTGCTCGCTCAGTACAGGCATACCTAAACCAGGTTGGTGTTACGGTGATGGAGTGGTCAGCACGGTCCCCGGATATGAATCCGATTGAACACGTTTGAGACTTGCTAAAGAGGAGTGTCAAATCAAGAATGCCACCTAACAAATAACATTAGTTCAAGAATGGCAGAGGTTGCCCCAAGAAATCATTGACAACATCATTCCTAGCATGCCCAGACGGATAGAAACCTTAATCAGGGCACGAGGGGTAAACATTCGTTATTAAACATCCATTTTGTTAATTTACAACCGTCATAAAATCTTAAAATTTCAACTGTTTCTCTGTCACTGCGAAATCTAAGAAAAATACATTTTGTTTAGTTAAGTTTTTTTTATTAAACTTTAAGTATGGTGTTGCAAATAAACGTCAAAACATGTTAATTATACTGTTATTTCATGCTGAATTATTATTTGTTTAAAGATAAAGCTTACTATTTCATACTCTCCTTTTTGTGTTCCGCTAATTCTGCCGGTGTATGTATATAAAAAATTGTACACCCGGTAGTTTGGGTCAAATATCATCCCCATAATTATACACTTGATCAATATTTAGACAGCTAGGCTGAATAAATCAGTTTAAGTGTCGTCAGATCGTTATTAATCAATGAATTAACTATCTTAAAAGAAATAGCCCCGTTAAACTTATCCATTTAAGGTACTAAGCCATAATTCATAATATGCAATGCTAAATATTCAAGATGGTATCTTCAGTTATTTTTAAAAGAGCCATTAAATGTCAACGAGAAGCGCTCACAGCCAAAAAACACGCTAAACTCGAACAATATTTAAAGTGCTCAACCAAATATCAACTCGTCGAGATAGATACGAAACTCGCCAACTCAAGTTACCATCCCAATTTCCATCTTCATTACTAAAGTACCACGTACAAACTACCCTACTTCTGTGACACGAAAAAAGTGTCAAAACTCCATTCGTCAGGTCAAAGTTAATATATCCCTAGGGGAGGTGGGGGCTAAAAGGGGGAGAAATACAAGACGACCGACGCGTAATAAGTGAACCAAGTTCTCGACTTGGAAAAATTGAAATTAATAATTCAGATATTGTAGGACCCTTGTGGGCTTAATATTGAAGGTAATTGGGATATTAAAAATGTGTGTTAACGCTTGTGGCGGCGCTTGCGGACGGAGCGGAGTGGCTTCATTATATTATGCGCGTGTAATGAAAAGATTAAGTGATAAAAGTATGCGGATGTGCACAAGCTATATAATTATATGGGGCTATACTACCTGTCTGATGTGATGGAAGAACGTTTGTACGTCAGAAGTCACAGGTTCGAACTCTGTTTAGTACAAATACTTGATCTGGGTGTTTTTATGTATTAGATCCTTACCAGTTTCTCCTATTCCTCCTGCAGATCCGGGTGTTATAATTTAAAAGCATTGTAACATTGCTGGTGTTAGTAATGATGACCCTCTTTCCTGGGGCTTTTTGATGATTTTGCCTTCAGCTTAGCATCAGGCGAGATAAAGTCATATTGATGTGTCCTATAAGAAAAAAAGAATATTGATATTATTGGCATACTGGTTTGGGTTTAGATGGCCTTCGAAGCAAAGCTGCATCTTTCATTCAGAGGCCATCTACACCCAAACCGAATAAGATCGATACCCCTCACCTTTCGGAGCCGGAGGGGGACGTTATGTCGGACTCGAACCGACTAAACCGCACGCCGTCTGTGGGTCGTTGTGCTAGGCCGAAGGTGAGGTTGTCTCGCTCGACATATCCCTCGCACCCCGGCTGACCCAGGGCCATTCCTCGCGGTCTGGCCCTCCTTGGGAGGGGGACCACGCGGTCTCCGATGAGTCCGCGAGCCCGCTCTGCTGTCTCCTTTACGAACATGGCGCAGCAGACCATCGCCGCGAGCAGGGTCGCTACAAAGTGTTTGGTGTTTAAACCAAGAAAATTACCAATTGTTAACCAAATCTGTTCAATGGAGTACGCGCTATTGACTAAACATAGTTAAAAGGGGAGTGTTAGGATAAATAGCATTCGGTAAAGAATCTGTAATAACGAACAAATAGTTGAAATATTGTCACCTATTCATGTTCTGTTCATGATGTCATGTTAAGTTATCGTATATTATCAGAACTCATAATTTCTAATGGTTGACACGATAGCACTGCATTGAAAACAATTCGGTACATCGTAGGATGTCGCCGTGAAGTGCGTGTGGCGTCACAATACGTGATATATAGCTGGAACGCTTATATACACTGTGCGTTGCGCCTAACTCGGGTTAACCACACACGGTTTGAAATCTCCCCAATGTTATAATTAAACTGTATAGAGAAGGTTCTTAAAATCGAATAGAATATTAATGCATAAATGGAATTAAATTTTCAATATAAGCAACAATAGGGTTGTGTCTATTCTTTTTTAGTATCGTAAACTTTAACAATAATATAGTAATAAAATATATAATAAATAGTTTTAAAGATCTATTTTTATATATATTAAAACACACTTTACCAGTTCCACACAATTAAATACACGGTATAATTGTGTGGAACTGGTAAAGTGTGTTTTAATATATATAAAAATAGTAAAATGAAATTCCATCAAGAAGTTTCAACAAATTCAATCAACTACAGTTTTAAAGATATTTGATTTTGAAAATTCTATTTCTCGAGCCGCCCAAAAACGCTCCATACAAAATCGAAGCACACTGTGCCGACACGGCATACCGACGCGTAGTGCAAATGTATGGAGTGCAAGAGAATATCGCATTTATCTCAGTCCACAATCCGTTTACATAAGATTGATTTGAAATTTAATAAGGAATCTAAAAAGTTACAATTTTTGCATTATTTCGATGGCTTATATTTTGACCTATCTTAACGATTAAAAATAATGAAAAGTTATATTTTCAGTTTAGTTAGACAATATCTTAGTTTACTATGCATATTTGTTGAGAAAAATCTACGACATAAAGCAGTATTGTAAATCACAGAAGCCAATTTCTCTTGTTTCCACCTACCTTAAAAGAAAAAGCGTGATTATATGTAAACATTACAAGTTACATTATGCTAAATAACACTAAGTAAAATGATAGAAGGATAGGTTTGTCGCAATTGAATTTCCACTGAACAAATAAAATGTCTGCAAATACCTGAAATGAGTCGTTCCAGTGAATAAAATGGTACCTACAGGATAACAGATCTTTAAAAAGAAAAAAACGTCTCTTTACTACTCTAATCCGATGAAGCGACTTGACGTACAAATAGATGCAGTTCATTTTATTTGCTTAAGACAGCACAAGGAGAAGTTCTTAAACCTTTAAGATTTTATCATTGTACAAGAACATAAATAAAGTTTTCAATAAAATGATGAATACATTTTTGAAATGAATATAATAATAAATGTTTCAAATTCAAAGTTAGACAGATACTAATGTCAAATATTTAATATTATGATAGGGTTAAATTTCCAAGAATTAATACAATAAACGTCTTCATAATTCAAAGTTTTGAAATATTTTATATTTTATTTTAGAATAGATGAACATCTATCATAATTAAAAAGAAATTCTAGATAAGTTCATTGTTCATCGTGAATCAAACTTAATCATTCACTGCCTATAAAAGTAAAACTTACTGAATATAAACGAATTCATAAATTTATGTTGTATGTGTACAATTTGTAATTGGTATAGTTTCAAGCTTTGGGTGATATATTTAAAAGAAATTATTCAATATAAGGTCTCCATGGCATTGTCTCACTGTGTTCATTTAATTAAAAACGATACCTATATTGACTTATTCGATTTCTTCTAATTTCTAGCATCGGATTCTCCCATTTTAATGGGTAAACCACTTTATCTGGCAACTCTATATGCCACATACATCACCGGAGATAGCATTGAGGGTCGACTCGACGTCCGACGATATTTTCGTCCTCGTTAGAAATATCTGCGATAGCGTGAACAAATTCTAGCGGCTATGATTTTTCAGGCTTCCATTTGAACTCTGATTTATGACGAGCTAGATAGCATCTTTTTTAGATTTTATTTTATATCGTGTCCGAGTATCTGAGTTAGGGACAGTATCCATTTATTTGTTTAATAGCTTTTTCCCATGGCTTCGCCCGCGTGGATGTCGGTTATCGCTATAATATCGGTTATCGTTATAAATTGTAGTTTAAAGTTTAATTAAAATCCATTCAGTAGCTTTTACGTGGAAGAGTAACACACATCCAATCAAGGCCTCGCATCAGTCGCACGTCAGCCGCCGGCGAGGCAAGGTCTCCGAAGTTGTCGTCGCCCGGCCCTGCGCCACTGAAGATGTCGACCGCAGTGATCGACGAAACGTCTGGAACGCAAGTTTCACATCGACCACGGTCAAACAGCCCGGAAGCAGTATATTCTACACACATCCATTCATCCATCCATCCATCCTTCTATCCATCCATACTGACAAACTTTTCCGTTTATAATATTATTTGTTTATTTATTACACACTTTACCACAAGATGATGGGCTCTGGAGTGATATGGATAAGTTATATATATATAGAGGCATTCAGATATACTTTTAAATTTCCACTTTGTTTGTTCAAATTCAACTCTGTGGGTTAGACGAAAGTGACTTTACCTCAGTAAGTATGTTAGAGTTGACTAGTTAATTTGTCAAAATTTTACCTATCTATTTTTTTAGACTTATATTAGCTTGAGTGTATACTGATATTACATATCCACACGCTTATTTAAAATTTCCATTTAAGCGGGTCAAAAAGCAGTTATTATCTTAATCACTACGTAGCTGAGACTCTGGGGTGGCAATACTTAGAGCCCTTGACGTAACAACTTGTAGTACGGCGACACTAAATTCAACTTACTAGTCAGCAGCCAATTATTCTCAGCTCAGACATTAAAACAAGTCCCAACTAAATCATCCTAAAACTCTCGCAACAGTGCCTAAAATACCTTTCTTAAAGGAAAATTACAGAAGTTGAGCTCAGTTAACGAATTTGAATATCCCAGCATTGGCCTGGACAACTTTACTTAACATTGCGAAGTTTGTTCGCTCCTCTTCAGACGTGTTGCTTTGAGACCGGCCAGTCATTAAGAAAGTAATTATTTCCCTTTTTTCAGGCTTTGTTCTTCATTTAATTGTCGAAGTTAGGTTTAAACCGTAATAAATTGTCGATGAGTTGACTATCTTTGAGCAGCTGTTTGCGCGGTGGAGTGAAAAGGTTTTTAATAAGATCGCCGTCGCGGTATTCATCCCGTCTCATTATAGTCTTTGAGAGTTGAAGCTGGAATTTATTTTACGGAATGAAATATGTATCTTTAAGAAGGAAAAGTATTCATAGACTTTTCACAAGTTTTTATTTAATTTTGTATCTTAATTTGTTAGGTATATGAGACCTGACCTGACCATGGTTTGAGTCCAGGTCAGCTGGATTCACGGACGATTTTTCTTGAGATTGGAGGGTCAGATATCGGTCGCTTCCGTAGAAGTCTAAACAAGGCAAATGTAAGTTTGAAAAATAGTAAGAGAAACGCAGACTCCTAGGCGAGAGCATCAGATGCGACCAGAAAAAAAATGGTTTCTCTGTTCGTTCTTTAAACTCACATTATCATGTTTGCCGAACTCTAAGCTTTTAACTTTTCTCAATAAAATGGATGCTAAACAAGAAACAGGCATGGTGGCTCAGTAGCCAGTGTGCTCCAAGCATCTGCACCTGTTCGCTTGAGTAGCCTCGGTATTTACAACATTCCTGACTTATCTTTATTAGTGCCTGTGCCTTGGCTCAATGGCTTGGAAGAATTAGCAGGAAAATGAGCACACTGATGTTAGAGCAAGTCTGAAATCTTAAACGCTAAGAACATAAGTTGCCTAAACATGGTGTTCAGCTTTATTTTAATTTAAGCAAATTTGATCTTAGGCTGAGTAAGGCACAATATTACAGAAAAGATAAGAGATGCGTATTAAATTTTTGGTTATATGTAGCTACTTTATCGTGGGTATCGTAAGAATGGTTGCTAATAAAGAAATACGCATACAATTTCACTGAGAACTCGAAATAAAACTCTGTACCAACGCGTCTTACTATTCGTGGACAAGGCTAGGTGTTATTGGGTGCTCCAAGTGGACTACACAAAGCCTCCTAACATCGGGAGAGGTCTATGTCCAGCAGTAGATTGCGAGAGGCTAATTTATTGATTGATACTTTATGGATCGATTTCATTGTCAATAACGGCCGATCCTAATATGCGATTTTAATCCCAGTATGCCAATCCGAAACAAGAATTTCGATCGATTCGTTACTCAAAACGTCTATATATTTAATCGATGGATCGCTTTGACCATCCTTTGTCACTATTGATCCCACATATGGACGTTTTGAGCTACGAATCGATCGAAATTCTGGTTTTGGATATTTGGATTGAGATCGCATATTAGAACCGGCCTCAGGCCTCAGACCAAAACCGCTACCTAGGTAATTGTACGTCTACGGACCTGTAAAAGTACTCGCTGGACTGCTGATTGATACGTATATAATGTGTCCAATTGAAAATCGCCATATTGGCGCTGATAGTTGCGGCACGCAGTAGTGAATGTACTTGAAACTAATACTAATGATAAACAACAATTGTCTTGGAGTCGACAATTTAATATAAACGATGGGTTTAATGCATCAAATTAACAATATGGCCATTTCAGACACTTTTTATGTTAAACGCGTAAATAAATACAACGAACAACGTCCATTTGCAAACTAATTAGTTCTCAGTACACTCACGGTGGCGCTTCAAATCGACACCAAAAGTAAGCTGTCATTTTCTATGGAATAGCCAGTCCAGCTAGTTATAGAGGTCAGTGCTTACGCCTCTTGCCTTTTCTCGTGCCTATACTCGTAATTCATGCTTAAGAGAACAACTGAGCCTTCATCTGATTACCAGAATATTAAATAGAGTGTTCTGTAATGTACGCGTATAAATTCTGGATGTATAAAAAGGTTGTAAAAAGTTACAGAGCTATAGTTAGATTTACGTGAACTATATATATATTTTGTATATGGATATATATGCTTAGGGTTTCTTGTGTTTATTCGTTGTTCAATAAAACTGCAAATAAAAACTTCACTGCATCGAAGGATGGTTCTGTTCAAAGCTATGAATGGATCATTAAATGATTAACCAAAATAATTGCAGTACAATTCGCGTTCTATTTATTTCGAAGACTACGCTAGAGCCTTAAATGTCGATAAGCAGATATTTCAGCTAGGAGGTAAGATAGGGTTAGTACCCATACACAGTGCATACAATCATAGCTGCATTATATCGTCACACCGATCGCCATAGGCAGGAAATTCATCCTCACAAATTACGACCAGAAACGATGCGCACTGTCTGGTATGAAAGGAACTTCATCCCAGGCACGCTCAAGCTGAGGAATGAACCCTCCCGCTGTGGTTTTTCCAACCTACTACTATATGGAGTTCTTCAAAATTGGCATTAGAATGTTTCTTCAGGGTTGACACCACGCGTTTAACACTCCTGGTATTGCATACTTCCAAAGGCCCCGGTAACCACTTTCTACCTGGTGTCTGCCCTAAATTGAATATACGTAATTAAAATACAGCATATGAAATTTCATAAAAATGCTTAGACAGTTCATTTTTGTCTGAATAACTACACAAGCCTCACGAATAATGATGATGGAGCCATCAGATCTTGAACAGCCATTATTCCACAGATTGATGTTCTGCTATAATATCCAATGCATAAAGATATGAATGCGTCCCCCGACCTTGGCTGCTCACATGATAAATACTGACCATTTGTCAAACAGACTGCCTACGAAACGTGATATATATTTGTGCTATGGTTTTTATATCCATTTTTATAAGGTCATCGAAGATTGACCGTCTTTCGAGAAGAATCGTTTGTGTTTTTGTGTTACACTAGAAATGTCCGCATAAAAAAGTAAAGGCACATACTTTATCACTTTGTTAAGGCTGTGTATTATCTGTGTGATATTCTTTTTATGCTTACTACAGTTGTATGGATATCTTTAAAAGGATAGGTAGATTATTTGCCATTTTTCAGAAATGTCTAGTGGGTGGAGTCTGACCATAAATACAACAATAAGGCCCGCCTGATAGAAGGTGTTTGTGATGTGTATGGCAAGTAGCACTCGTTATCAAGTGGGCATGCGTAGTCTGTGGCATACCTCTAAACCATATTCATGGGTCCACCTCATCTGAGAAACCCCACCCCACCTAGTCTCATTATCGTTGCTTCGATCAACCTGAGTTCCAAATCTGTTTGAGGACTTGTTAGAAATTGTGAACAGAAAGATCTAATCACATTTATCGAACTAGAGAATTATTTACAAGACATTACACGTAATTAAGCCACGGTTCCAGCAAGTAATTTAAATAGTAGTAATAATTTATATTCCATAAAAGTTACGCTTAGTAGAACAAACAAATAACTCATAGTGTTACTACCACAGACTTAGAGCAGGCTAGACAACTAAGGATCATCATCCCAGCGTATCACCAAAATAATGATTCGCGATACTCTACTTTCCTCTGTATAGTTCAATAGTGTCCTGAGTCAACGGATCATCACTAATACTGCTTGATGTCGTTGTTTCTACTCAACAATATGCATAGTAAACTTAGATGTTGCCTAACTGAACTGATCTATGACTTTTCAATATTTTTAATTCCCAAAATAGGTCAAAATTTAATCAATGGAAATAAGGCAAAAATTATATTTTTTAGATTCCTTATGAAAATTCAAATCAATCTTATTAAACATTGTACATGTCTAAACGTAACGTGAACTGAGATAAATGCGATATTCTCTTGTACTACAAACATTTATACTACGCGTCAGCACCTGCTCGTGAAGGAGACAGCAGAGCGGGCGCGGCGCAGCGAGCGAAAGAGACTCGCGGCCATCGCTGCCCGCGTTCGAAGGCGGCTCGGGCGTCGGAGGGCGCAAACCGACCTCCGCCCCCCATGAGTGCGGGCCTGAGGGTGACGGGTGGAGCCGCTCGTCACCCTAGCAGGAGCAGGCCACGGCGGCGGCGCGCATCGTAGGACGATGCCCTCCCCCATACCGGGGGCGAGTCGGTGACTGCGTGATCCCCCGCCCGCGGAAGGCCAGACCGAGAGGAATGGCCCTGGGTCAGCCGGGGTGCGAGGGATATGTCGCGAGACAACCTCAACTTTGGTCTAGTACATCGACCCACAGACGGCGTGCGGTTTAGTCGGTTCGAGGCCGACATAACCTCCCCCTCCGGCTTCGGAGGGAGGTTGGGGTATCCATGGGGATTTCCTGCACGTAAAAAAAACTACGCGTCAGCACCCTGTGCCGACACATTGTGTTACGATTTTGTATAGGGCGTTTTCTAGCGGCTGAAAAAAATCAATTTTCAAAATCTAATATCTTTAAAACTATTTGTCGTAGGAATATTTAAATTTGACAGTTCATTATATTATTGTAAGATGTAAAGTTTACAGTACTAAAAAAAAGACACAACACTATTACCGAACTATAAGTTTATTGGTACTAAGTACTACCGGTTTACGGTGAGTCGTGACCCGAGGGGACTGTCTCGATGGCTCTGGGTCAGTCAGAGTGCGAGGGATATACCACTGGCAATTTTGTCTTGGGCAACAAATGACTCATGACGGCGTGCGGTTTTAATTGGCCTTAGCCCGCGGGGATGGTTATGTCTGACTCGACTGACATAACCATCCCCGCGAGCTACGGCTTCATCCATGGGGAATTCCCCACGTTAAAAAAGGTACCATCGTGATAAGAATAGTGCACAGGCGGGATCTATCTTCATCTAAATCTATGATTACTATCCAAATAATGCTTTTTAATAAGAATTAATAAATCACTTTATCTATAAAACATCAAGCGCTTAGCGAACTCGTGGATAAAACGATAAATTATTTTAAAAGAGGTAGACTATTTATATTCTTATTAAGCCACATTAAAGCCCATACTTTCAACATCTTTTATTTATCTCAAATAACTCTATCTAATCAATAAATTACTAGTATTCTCGTGAACCCCTCCAGCTAGGTTAAAATTGTGTTTTTGTGGTAACTTGTAATATTGGCCGGGGTTCCTTTCGGTCCCAAATCCAACATTTAGCTACTAGGCTACTACCGCTTTTCATAATCATCATTCAGTAGGCTTGATCAGCACAGTTTCACCGCAAGAGGGATATTTTCAACTAATTCCCCATCGTAATTTTCTATGAAGCGATTGCCATCTAACTTCCGCAACCCAAAGGCCCCCTTTCCTTATTATTTGGTAATAATAAGTGGAAGAAAAGTTCGGAAAATTAACAAGTAATTCATGAGTGATATTTTAGGAATGACAAACATTCGTAACCCTTTTTTTTTACGTGCGGGAAATCCCCACGGATACCCACCCCTCCGGAGCCGGAGGGGGAGGTTATGTCGGACTCGAACCAACTAAACCGCACGCATTCTCTTGGGTTGTAGTGCTAGGCCGAAGGTGAGGTTGTCATGCGACATATCCGTCGCACCCCGGCTGACCCAGGGCCAACAATTTCGGTCTGGCCCTCCTCGGGAAGGGGGGGACCACGCGGTCCCCGGCACTTCTGCTAGGGTGACGGGCGGCTCCACCCGTCACCCTCAGGCCCGCGCTCATGGGGGGCGGAAGTCAGTTTGCGCCCTCCGACGCCCGAGCCGCCTTCGGGCGCGTGCAGCGATGTCAGCGAGCCTTTCTCGCTCATCGCACCGCGCCCGCTCTGCTGTCTCCTTTGCGAGCATGACCTGCTCGCAGAAGGAGGCGCTGGCCGCCCACGCATCCGCGCAGCGGACCATCCCGCGAGCAGAGTAGAGAGCGTGAGCACTCTCACTCCCAGGGCCGCCACAAGCTCCCGCCTCGGCGTCTCAAACGCCGGACACTCGGTGAGCGTGTGCAGCCCCGAGTCCACGCTCGCGTCGCAGTGATGGTACTCGGGCGTTGGGTCTATACCCATCAGATGCAGATACCGCCCGAAGCTACCGTGCCCGGTGATAACCTGCGTCTGACGGTACGAGAGGCTACCGTGTGGCCTCTCTAGCCACTCCCCCATGATGGGCCTTACCGCCGCAATCACGGCGTGCCCTAACATTCGTAACCCAGTGTAAATTGTGCGTGTTAGCCACCTTAGCGGTATAAAAATATACCTATTCTAAAGAATATCGAGAAGATAACCAAATATTTTGTTCTGTTCTAATTACCGGCATTTTTCTTCGGCTGCTAATGCTAAACTCCATTTAATCCTTTTTAAGATTTATAACTTTACTAGCCTACAGCCGCGGTTTCACCCGCGTGAATTACTGATTCTGGTTCCGGGTCCTGTGTGCAAATTTTAATCACTTTCGTCCAGCTGTTTTTTGAGTAACAAAATAATAAACTACTATTTCGTATTTATACTTGTAATGTAAGGTAGTTAGGTTAAACCCTTGAATGGGTAGGCAAAGATGTATCAATAGGTATCCCCATTTCATTAACTATGATTTTCGGGCCCATGTAATAGGGGACGAGCATTCAACCCAGCACTGTCATGACCTGTATGGTTTACTATGGTATTTATTATACAACTAAGGTATAAAACAAGCACTGGGTTCACTTGATATAACGCGACTTTTATGATAGGACAATCATAGAAGTCATTGCGTAAATGTAAGCATAAATAGTTTAAAATACGTTTTAAAAAGATGAAATCCAGGGGAGGCAATTTAAATAATTCGTTGATCTATCATGAAAATTTGTTTTATATGGAATTGAAAATCATTACAACTGTGTAGCCTTAGTTATCAAAAATACATTCGAAACTAGTGTATTTCAGTTCATACTTCATTAACCGAATAACGATGCAGAAATTTAACATTTATTGTATGGGAATTAAAAAATTCCCGACACACGAGAAAATTTGTTTTCCCGAAAATATTGAAGCGCAATTAAGTTGATACTGATAGCGAATCTGTCATGAATCTATGCCTAGGTCATTAGGCAAAGGAAAACAGCCATTAAGCGGTCGGCACAGAGTTGATTAATTGTCGAAGGGCAGGGGCCAGCGGGGCGGGTCATAAATAAAAATAAAATACGGCCTTAAGTCGATAGTAGGGCTGCCGGACACTCGGAGATAACTGCGGATATATCCGCAAAGGGAAACTGAAATATCAATTTTTGTATATTCTCAGTGTAACTTTATTTTCACAGTACATGATGAAAAGCGGCCATAATAACCTCGTGTTGTGTTCCCGGCGATGAGTAGGGTAGCCAAAGCTCATTCGAGAGTTTTTATGCTGTCAGTGGGAAGATCAAAGGCTATTTCAGCTTTGTCTTCTACGCTGACAGCATAGAAAGAAACTCTCTGTGTTTACAGGGTCGGCAGCACGACTGTGACTCCCCTGGTGTTGCATACGCCCATAAGCCACGTTAATCACTTGCCATGTGCTGGTCTACCGCCTAAGAGGTAAAAAATAAACTACATAAGTAGAATGAAAATAATGCGTCTTTAATCCTAACTTTTATGTGTAAATATTGAACTGTTCTCGATATGAGAGTGGCAGCCCTGACCGATAGTACCGACACTAGCACTGCTAAATCTTCGCTTAATTCTTTGAGAAAATGTTTCATTCATTTGAGATTTTGCGAGGTAACTAAAGAAGAAAGGGAAGGTATTTCTAATATATCTTGATAATACACCAATGTATTTGTCCTTTCGGAAGTAATACTTTCAAAATATATAATATAATAAAAATAAATGGCTTGTCTTATACATTTTAAAATGACAAACTAGAATGTCTACGTAATACGAAGGATATTTTGAATTGCAGATGGCTGTGGCTAAGTTTATCAGACGTTGGTGTTAGTTGTGTCTTAAGTTAAAAATGTAGGTATTTGAGTTAGGTTAAGTTAAAGTCAGTAGGGTTATATAAATAGGTAAAAAGTAGCTATTAGAGCTTAGGGCTCAGAGGCGCTTAAATTACAATATTATGTACATTCTTATTTGTAGGTAGGTACATACAATGTACAACGAGCAGCCTTATCATAAATTTTGGAGAGGCAACCAGTGAATTGATTTGAATTTAGGTTTCTTTCTAATTAAAACATTAAAATTAAAAACTTAAATTACCTAACTAAAATACATGGCATATCTATTCGTATTTCCTTATAATATACGCCTATTCAAATCGTACCTAATTCTGTCAAACATCTTCAAAAGACTGAAATTTCGTAGCAACCAACCTGTATAACAATCAAGAGAAATATTGATTCAAGTATCACCTTACTTCGGTCCAATAAATGATAGAAAACTTGTTTACTCATAACTAGGTGATGCCCGCGGCTCCGCTCGCGTGGATGTCGGTTATCGCGTCTATTAGTTATTTCTTCGGTTCAGCTCAGGATTTTAAATTTGAACAAACCTTTTTAATAAAAAACCGTGTTACAAAATCCGTTCAGTAATTTTTACGTGCATCGCGAGCTAGCAGGCAAGAACACCATTTAGGGGTCCCGGGTTCGAATCCTGGCCATTACACAAGTACATACTTACAGCAGTCCTAACACAAATAAGTAACTTAGTTTAGCCTGATGAGGCCGTCAAGCTGAGTGCCACCATTCTCTTCACTCTTTCCTGAGACTTTGCTTTCAGCTTACCATCAGACAAGGTGAAGTCAAATTGACGTGCTCTATGTAATTTCATTAAATATTTAGTTATTTCGGTTAATTAATCGCCTTTTAATAGTTTAAAAAAAAATGTATTTAGAATCGTTAATCTAAGTTGAGTTTTATTTTAATGTCTTCAATAGACAGACACAACTATTTTTTTAATTTTATAATACAAACGCTACAGAAGGTAGATACACCAATAAAAGAAGGTGTACTACACAAACTTTCCCGGGCCTCCTCTCCGAGAGATAATGTCAACAGTTTTCATCTCCCAATTTTTTGTCTTTGTTTTTTCTGCTACCATCGATCAGTTGTGTAAAGTCTCATTCTCACTAGACGGTTTCAACACGGTCCGGTTTTTTATTGGCGCCGAATAGAGGATCAAGCTTGATAACGTGACTATTTGTTACACAACCACGGCTTTTGAAATTCACGGTACCCACATGGTGGTTTTGTGAACTGGAGCTAGCTAGCATTGGCATCTCGTGAACAACTTCATAGTGTACCATATGAGACTTAGGCCCGGATGTATATCTGACATCTTCAAGATTTTGCTGCTAAGCGAATCTCACTTGTTAGTTTGTACACCGGCTGATTAAGGACTGGGTAAGGCGGAAAGACGGCTGACGGAGAGATCACATTAAAACAAACCAACACAACGTGGAGCAGGGGTTACTCCTAATCTTTATTTTATTGCTTTGTTAAGGTTCCGAAGTGCGTTATTGGATTTAAAAAAAAATTTAGGACACGTCAATTTGACTTCACCAATCCTGATAGTAAGCTGAAGGCAGTCTCGGGAAACAGGGTTACCATTACATACACGTACCATGTTAACAATGGTGGCACTCAGCTTGACGGCCTCATCAAAAGACGATTGCCATCGCAGCACTGCGTGACACCCACCGGTTCCACTAGCGCTGCTATCACAATCCTCCCTGCCCGGTTATGCACTTGCTGACCCAAAAAAAAAAAACGCAATCCAACCGAGATTGTGACATGAGAGGATGTGACAGGGATTGGCGCTTAGATGAAGACGAAGACAAGGCTGATATCCGGCCGTAGACGGCTTTATGCCGGGCCTCGCTTCGGTAACGCAGGGTGTCATGGGAATGCGTCCTAAGGGTCCCTGCAGGAATGGTTTGTGTCAACATCATGCGACATTTCATCGGAATATGGGATGCGGACTCCATACTGTTTGTTGATTGTTATTCTCTTTTTGTTGTTTATAGAAACCCTTGTTAAATATGTTATGTGCTTTGAAATTCGATTGCATGCAACTTTATTTATACCTGCGGGCTTTGTAAGAAAATATGTGGGTTGTCCGAATAACCCACATTTATTTTCTAATATTTAAATAAATATTTTAATAACAATTAAGTTCCATCAATTTGTTACTGAATAGAGATATTTAAATAGTAGCGTAAAATATACGTAAATGATTGCTTAATAAGTATATTGCAGATTAATCTAATAGATATTTTTCTAAATACTGACATAGATGTGTTTCTAGAGGTGTACGCTAGGGTGAAGCCATATTCATTTGACATCTGTTTTTGGTCCCACGTACATTCTGTCTGTTCAGTGTACTGCTGTCATCTCTTATGCTGTGGAAGAAAAATTTAATAGTTTAATTCGAACTTAGCATAGCGATAATTGTTTTATTATTATTGTGATATTTTGCTATTACTAAGTTCGTCAGAGTTATTATTGAAGTTTTAGTAATATAGGTTAAATTGAATGAACGTTAAAACATATATTGCAAAAGGTCAATACATCAAAAAATAAAAAATACGCGTATCCACGCTCTTCCTTATAAAATATATTTTGTTTAGAACAATAAAGAAAAGTAAAATGATCCATTTTTACTTGTAACCGAAAAGATTAGTATTTCCTTAAAAAAATACCCCTCCAGTTAAAATAAATTGCTTGTAAATACAACAATAAGCTAACGTCGGTAGTGTACGGCCTAAAATTCAAAACCAGCACCTCTCGATCATAAAGCCAACTCCTCAAACATTAAACCTACCCAAGCTCTCTCTCCTTATAGACATACTGATGTATATCTATAATAAACTGCCAACATTTCCCAAGCTTAGCTCAAAATCTTTCACATCCAACAAATAGCCACGAACTTTCAGCAAATACGTCAAAAAGTGTTGAAAGACTAGGAATTTTCCAAAAAGTAGTGTGTTCAATTTAATAGCAATAAGTCAGTAGTCGCCGCGCGGTGTGGCGTTCCGTTGACGCAGCGGTTCTGCAGTTCGGTGTACAAGCACGTTTACACCGCCCGACCTTAGTCGGCGCGTGTCTTACGAATTTAATGAAGTCACCGTTTCGTATTACAATATTTTAGAAATAGAGACTATATTATTTTGGGAATTATTTTTCTTAGAAATTAGATATTAATGGTTTTGGTAATATTTGATATTAATGTAGGTAGTCATGGTTGTATTTATCTCTAATGTCTGTATATATAATGTATGTTTAATATTGAATGGATCCTCTTCACTTAATCACCCTATATGACGTCCATGGGGAGAGATAAAGTTTGATTAAGATTTTTTAATTGATTCAGGCGGGGTTCAAACCCACACTATTTCCTTTACATCAACTATTTGGGCGGAATAATAAAAAAAACTATGTTTAAAAATGATTGTGAAATCCCAATGCCAATTGAGCAGTCCGACTGGGGAAGTGCCTCCATTCTACAGAATACCGCGGTCATAATAACCTCCTGTTGTATTCCCAGTGGAGAGGTTTTGTGTTGTCAGTGGGAAGATCGAGGGTTCTAACCTCGCCTGAACCGATTCCAAATTTTTTCTAACATGCTAAATGATTTTAAAATTTAATTCAAGAGATAAAATTGTTTTTTGCGTGTTCTAGTTGACTTTTACAGAAGCGACTGCTGTTATACTCTGAGAGGAAGGCCTAAGCTAGAACGTCGTCATTTGATTAGCAATTGAACCGGCTTGCATCTAGTTAAAGCAACCACTTCCTATCAAGGGAGCCGTGAATTTGATTTATTAACAAGACCTAGTCAATTAGTCCCCCATAACATTGTCCATTTCTGCAATTGTTTCCATTATTTTGAAGGAATTCCGTAATTTAAATTGATTTTAGATTATACGTAAAACGTCATAAATAGAAAAAAACGAATTTCAGGTGACTATCCGACATTGAACACTTAAAATTGGTACAAAATCGTAAGCTATAAACGGATCACGTCCATAGTCAGCGTTTCCTTAACAAGTGTGTTTATTTTTACCGGCCACTCCGTCGCACGTACCCACTGGCGGCATCTAGCGGCACTGTGGGCAGCTCGGCAAACGGGATCGCTCCTTGATTCCTTCGCCTTTGAGCCAAATCGTTTGGATGACGGAAATACGATAGTATAACGTCAATAACTGTTTGCGTGAGGGAGCGGAGATTATCGCTCCTAATGTTTGTAAATGATTTTGGATTGGATTATCGTTGTAGGTTTTTATTTGTGTTGATACCAAAAATTTGTTTATTAGTTTGAGTGTTCCTTTGTTAGTGCAGTCTATGTGTCGCTACCAACTAGTTTAACCAGCCGTCCAATTAACTGCCTAGGCAGTTAATTAAACGGCGCCATTCAATTAACGGCCTGAATGATATTTAGCCGTCATTTAATAACCTGGCTGGCTAATGCTTAGGCCAATCGTAAGATGGGGCACTACCTCGACATAAGATAGAAAATTACATACATACCAACATATACTTACACCTGTGAATTCCCAAAGTGTACTCACAGAAAATTTATCATAGGTTTATTGTGATAGCTCCGCAATCCGACTTAAGCCTTCGTGGTTATTTTTCTTAACCATGCAGCAATAAGTCCATTTTCTAACTATTTAATTTAATAGTTAGGAAAGTAGTTAAACGTCATCGATCCAAGCTATTTGCCTAGCCGTTCAATTAAATGGCTGAACTCCATTCAGGTACTTAATTGAACGGCACCGTTCAGTAAAGAGCCTAGGCAGTTAATTGAACGGCTGATTATGCTAGTTGGCGGCGATAATGTATTTATTTGCAAAAATAATGTTTGACCACGTGGAATCTAAAAGTACGTAACTTGTAGTTACGCTAACGTTGGATCTAGATCGTACTATGTATGTACAAGAGTATTTTTGAATACATTTATTCTTGCCAATAAGAAACAAAATAATAGCCAGATGTCTAACTGAACCGCATCGACTGCCGATACCTTTTTAATCCATTTTCTATATTTATTACCCAGTCGTACAAGGCGATCAGGGATAGGGCTGTGCTCCAGACTGTCCCTCTGCCTGTCTCTCCAACAAACAGCCTCGATAAAGTGCCCGCTTGATGGTTATAGGATACTATTATGCGGAATCGAAAATTATAATTGGCGAAAAGTAGGTGTAAATACACATCTGTCTACCCCTTTCGGGGATTTTATTTTCACTGATTTACAGCGTCAATATATGTATTGTAATCCATATATCCATATATATGAGAAGAGGTATGGGATACCATAAAATCTACCAGATTGCCAGCATTTTCAAATCCTAAAAGTTTCCTTTATTCACTGTCTTGGAACATGTCAGCTACTATCTCAAGGTAGACAACACATAAACAAATTTTCCGGGACATTAACTACTAACAGGTAACAGTATTTGTAATGAAACAACCCAATATTGTCTAACAACTTCTGTATGTACCCGAGCGAAACCTTTAAAACGTTCCCAACTTGTGAGAATTTCGTCCG
This sequence comes from Eilema caniola, assembly GCA_949126895.1. NCBI lineage: Eukaryota > Metazoa > Arthropoda > Insecta > Lepidoptera > Erebidae > Eilema > Eilema caniola. The sequence continues at coordinate 621,187 of OX421478.1, forward strand.
ACCGAGATACGTTCCCAGTTAAGGAAATTGACAAAGTTTTGTACAGTGCCGTTGGAATTATTGAAAGTCGCGAGCACAACAAAATTCAATAAGTGACTGTCACTGATTGGGAAAGTGGGGGGAGGTTTGTCGAGGTAGTAGGGCAGCACGTCGATTCTGTAAAATTCAGACAACAACTCGCATTTCACGTCGCTTTTCGCTCTCACTTCGCATAAGGTTCAAAATGACCTTGATTTTGCATTCTGTAAGCATCACATAGGCACTTGCGAAGTGAAGTGAGCTCCAAAGCGACTAATACTGTACTAGTGACTACCACACTCAACAAAATGTAAATCGAGATTTATCGGTTTTTTATTTTACCAGTTTTTAACACAGAATTGTAGCTATTATGATGTTTAAATTAAAATTTCTTATTTTAAGGAATTTGAGGCAGCTAATAAGTAATAAATAAACAGAAAACTCTAAATTCGTGCCGTGAATATAATCTATCCTTACCTTACGAAAAAAAAATGACTGACAGCCAATATCATTATTAATCTGTGGACAATATTTTCATTTAGTGCGTGTGCGTTGCTTGCATTACTTTGTTTACATTTTGTTTGTTTTTTTATCGTTCAGTGCCGATAATAATTGTTAAATAATCATGAAGTAAGTTTATATTTCTTGTTGTGAAGTTCAAAAATAATGTTAATTAAAGGAGTGTTTATTTTTTTTCTAATCCAACAATAATGTTTCAGTCCAAATGAGACACGTTCCTCTCAACCAACGTCGGCTCAGGTTGATACTGGTAGAGTTTATGGAAAGAAACCCTGGCATGGCGAAGGGTTTCTTGAGAACTCAAAATGCCAGAGAGCGAAGTCGACGCCAGTGGGAGGAACTAGCCGTGCGCCTAAATAGTATAGGTGGCACTATCAAAACCTACAAACAGTGGACTAAGGTTAGCAGTGCTTTTTTTTACATGTTAGAACCACTTAACATTCCTTAAAGCAAACCACTTAAAATGTGCGACGAATCTTGGTTTAAAGTGTGTTCCTTGATTTCATAAATATCTTATTTTAATTTTACGTTAATTTAAACAAAAACATTCTTGCCATCGTTATCGCTTAAGTAGGTAGGCACTTATTCACTTTAAAACTTTATTTAAACACTTTATAACTATGATTTCTTCTATATTCACTCGTAAAATAGATGCTTATAATTTGACACTTTGAATCGGGTTTGAGTGCGAAGTGAGCGGCGAAGTGACGGGGGAATTACCTTACAGAATGCCACTTTTTACGTCATCTCATACTTTAGCTGTCAATATCTCGAGGTTAATTTAGTTCAACTCGCAAACACGCTCGCAAGAGTAGCGCTAGTGTAGATTTGCGAGTTTTAGAATGCCAATCAAGAAACTCACAGCGGATTCAGATTCGAAGTTTAGAATGAAGTCTTACAGAATCACACAGCAGGAAACAGACGCGGGCAGGGGCTGGAGCGACTGTGTCAACCAATAAATGATTATGAACTCTGCCAAATTTTTACTCACGATGTTAAATTGAAATCAAACTACGTCATTGGAACGTTACTGGGTAAGAATAAACCCTCTGAACATATTCAAAGCTAGTTTTCCTTATATGTTCACCTAGGTATCTCTGATGGGAAGTAGTTACCATGGCCTATGGACGTGTGCAACACCAGAAGCGTTTCACTCGAACTACCGATTTAACAACCTTCTCATTCTTGAAGAACGCTTGGAAAAACAACAGGGAGATCATTCCACAGATTAAGCCTACGCGGAATGAAGACTCGATATCGAATTTATTCAGCGCATATAGCGTCAAGCACAGCGAGCCTTGATCGAGATTGTTATTGCTCGGATAGGGCGACGTCATTAGAGATAGGCCAATGACAATCTTTATCACAACTATCTGTATGCTTAGAGAATTGGATAGCTGTATTTACATTGGTCAGAGATAGGGTGCTTACGTAGAGAAGCAGGTTAGCCCGCGCGATCGTCGATTGTGTGTGTAAATGAGTTTGCGTGGTTGAGATCGCGCGGGTAAATCTGCTTCTTTATGTAAGCACCCTAATATTCGACATTTCTACGCCTGAATCGACTTCGCTTATGTATTACACCAGATGTAATACTTAGTTGACTTGTAAACGTTTACGATGTTTTCTTTGAACTACAAGGCAGTGTGTTTATGTCCTGTACTCAACGAGTTTTTTACTTTATCGCCAACTTTATAGCCACTTGGTACTGTTAGTGCCACAGATAAAAGGACGAGTTACTGCCACCTCGGTTACTGCCAGTGATAGCAATTAGCTGAATATAGTAAATAAGATAAAATTGTAAATAGCTTCGTACAGTAAACATGTTTATAGGCCAGTCAAGAATTGGTTTGATGTAGTCTAGTGTAGGAGTGTAATTATAGCGAATAGTCATTCAAGCTTTCATAGGCAATGACATCAGTAGCTAATTCACTATGTTTTTCTGATTCCATTGTATTTTTTTAACTAAAAATTTCCTTAACCATTCACGCCGCGCCGCCAGTGTTGTAATACTCGCTTATATTTTCTACCATATTATGTGGGTTACCTAAGTTTTAACTCTATCAAACACCAGAAAATTATCAAAAAATAGTCTGCAAATTTTAAGGATCATTGAAAGCTTGTAAAAAGTTTATCGTAGAGTTGCCATAGCATTCGAAGTTCCCCGAATTTTAAGCGCAAAGAGTGACACATGGCTGGTTTAATATTTATAGCCTACGAATTCCCCCCTTTTTGTGCTGTATATATTGTCGTAAGCATAATTTTTCTGTGAACCATGATACAAATACTTTTATCAGCAAATGTAGATATGCTTCAAAGTTTTTTGGTCTTGTCGGTATGTATCCCCTCACATCTTGTATCAAATTTAAACGTTACCTAAACTTTCAAAGAATGCCACTACCTATTTTAAAGATGACCTTTCCATTCTTCGTTCCTATTCGAATAAGTGTTATTGATATTGATTGTGGTCGACCCCTTTAAAGATTTACAGGCGTGAGTATATGAAAATGATCTAAATACAAATTGTTTCATATTATATTCTCACACAAGACTCGAAACATTTATCCTACAGGAATTGTAAGCACCAAGTGAACTATTTTTCACTCCCATTTTCGAGTGTATTCATCCCATACCTCCGCACAATATTACCTTCCTACTTACCGTAAACCGTGCCGGCGAATAAACAAGCAAAAAATTACTTCGTTAAGCTGTAGCAATGGCGAACCTTCCGTTAATCCCCACATTTATGTATGTTTATGTCAAGCAAGGGTACGTACGTGCGAACGCATAATGCACTCACGGTAAAAACGTCCCTTACGGCATAAATATAGCACCAGCTTGGAGATACAACGATGTTATTATGCATCTATGATACCCAATTTGTAGTATAATGTTCGTGTGTGAATAAAAATAGAACATTTTGAAAGCTAGATTTTGAATGTTTTGGTTGCTGTCGGGTTTTGTGGAACAAATAATAATATTTATTCAATATGTGTTATGAGTTTCACTAAGCAAGTACTTTGGTTTTACATTAAGGTTTGTTTGTCATTATGAAATTAACTGGTTATAAAATATAATTTTTTTATTGAAGTAAATGTTCTTTTTTTTTTAAACTTGAGTACTTTATTTTTACTAGTTATTTATTGACTAATCCGCCTTCAAAACCTAATTATCAAACTGCAACCACTCTCAAGCATACCCTAAGGACATGAACTGTAGAAGAAATAATTAAATTGTCCAGAAGGAAATTGAATGAGCATAAACTTTCTGTACGCTTCCAAGTCACAAGCTCGTGTCGATAGAAGGTGACCAACTTGCTAAGTAATTCATTAATTATTTAAGAATTTTTAGTAATGCACTATAATTATATTTGTGACCTCAAAAATCGAAGCTGGGATAGACTTTACTTAATTACTTCTAGCGGGGGACGCCGTAGACTGGACAGGTGATCTGCCCTTTTTCGGGGACCATTTCACCCAATTTCCCTATTCCTCCTGTTTGGAGGCCAAGAGGTGACCGGCAATCACGGCATTCCTTCGAACCTACCTGTTTCTTTGCAGAATCTTACGATCAGATCCTCGAGGTCTTGAGCTTCTAGGGTTTCTGTCCTCATGTTTTCCCATTTTATTATCGAGTACATGGGGCATTCGGCCAGCAGGTGGTTACTGGTCTCCTCTTCCTCATGCACTCTGGGCAAATGGGGATGGGATAGACCTCACATTTTAGTCACTTCTATAAGGAACCGGCCGGAGAAAGAACACTAGTCCCACCTCCCACCTACCCACCACAAAGGGTGTCCTAAGAGGCGACTCACTCGAATCACTGGGAGAGAGGGAAAACTAGAAAAAAGAAACCCTATATCCACCCAAAGCGTGAAAAACACAGATATCCATGAAAACAATAGGTCAAAGCCTGCCAACATTGGGAGAGGCCTATGTCCACCAGTGGATGGCGATATGCTACTTGACTGATAAAGAGAAAAAGGAAATAGATAATTTCTTTTTTGATTGTATTGTGGTCTTCCACTATATTATTATTTGCGGTGTAAGGTAGATGGTACTTACGTTCGATGGCACTAAAAGTTCGTAGAAGTTTGAAAGAAGATATAATAGTCAGTAAGCACAGAGTATACACAACACAGAAGTTAGATAGGAATAACACAGAAGGCACAAGAAGTAGAAAAGCGAGGATAGCACAGCGATAGAAAGCAAAATCTTTATAGTCTATAGTTACAATTAGCGATACGCGGTAGGCGGTAAAAGAAATTTGCATCGAGCGACACAGTGTACCGAGTAGATAGGTGTGGCTAGACTGCAGCTCGGGGGCGGCCACTATGTGGCGCTGGCGCAGCGCCGCCGGCCGAACGCAATAGTTCCCTCGTTCATTCAGTGCGCGTTTCCATAGCACGACATTGTCGACACAAAAGCTCGCTACTACGGAGGCAAACTTTTGTGTAGGAATGTTAGTGTGATAAAGAAATAACGAATGTATATATTATTGGTAGTAAAGATTTATGTTATTATTGTATATCGGTTAGTGTATTATTGGTGTGATTGTAAATGTATAATATGTAATCTATTGTGTATATGTATTATGTGTGTAACACGTATGGTGTAAGGTGTGTGAATACTAATGTGTACCCTACAACACTCCCCCCCAGAGGCCGTCACTACGGACGATAATAATCCGGGAATCGAACTCGGCGACCGGATCGGGTTGTCTTGTCCGATATTGGACTTGGTACACTATGATGTAGTGGAGGTGGATCCGATGAGTTGAATAGTGGGGAATTAGGGGTGATAGTAGGACTGTTACTGGGCGACGGGTCCACCAGTAGGTAGGCCGGTTTTAGACGGTCTATGGTTACTGTGACGCTTTTGCCTTTCACCAGTATCTTGAAGGTTTTGTCTCTCCTTTCGAGCACTGGGTAAGGAACCCCTTGTGGAATCATCCCTTAAAAATATGTGATTCGAGGAGGACAGGTCTTTGTAAACGAAGATTTTGTGCTTGCCGTGTCGAGCGGCGGGTGTGGGGCGGAGCTTAGAAGTCAGGTTCCTGAGGCGCGAGGTAAAATCTGATACGTCAGTTGTACCAGGTGTAGCCGTCGAAAAGAACTCACCAGGTAGGCGTAATGGTTCCCCATATACCAGTTCTGCTGGTGAGCTGTTAAGGTCCTCTTTGAACGAGACCCTTATGCCTAGGAGGACTAAGGGTAAGCTTTCTGCCCAACTACAGTCTGCGTGGTACATCAGGGCCGCTTTAAGCTGACGGTGCATCCGTTCCACCAGTCCGTTGCAAGCCGGCCTGTACGCGGTTGTGCGGCGATGTTTAAATTCAATCACTTTTCCAAGGTACTGGAAAAGTGTGGATTCAAACTGCCGTCCGCGGTCGGTTACGATATCCGTTGGACATCCAAATCTGGATATCCACGATATTAACGCCTTTCCGACTGTTTCTGCCGTAATGTCGGTCATCGGTGTGACTTCCGGCCAACGGGTGAAACGGTCTACCACCGTCAGGCAGTAGCGGTACCCTTGGGATATGGGCAGGGGGCCTATGATGTCCACGTGTATGAATGCGAAACGCGAATCTGCGGTAAAAGTTAATCATACCCAAGAAGCGTCTCAATTGCTTTATCGTTTGTGGCACGGGGAAGTCATTTATGGCTTGAACTTTGGACGTAAGAGGCTTTGTTCCGGCTTCGGAGATCTGATACCCTAAGAAGGTTACCTCGGAAGCTCCGAAGATACATTTTGAGGTGTTAATCAGGACGCCGTAGTCTTTCATACGCTGGAAGAGCTGCTGAAGGTGTTTCTTGTGAGCAGAAGGCGATTCGGGGAACACGCAGAAATCATCAAGGTAGCAGTAGACAAAGTCCAGGCCTCTCGTCATTTCGTCCACGAACCTCTGGAACGTCTGGCCGGCATTTCGCAGACCAAAGGTCATGAAACCGAACTCGTAAAGACCGAAGGGGGTCGTTATTGCCGTCTTCTGTATGTCAGGCTCATGAACCTTGATCTGGTTGTATGCCTTTACTAGGTCTATGGTACTAAAGACTTTACAACCAGCCATAGCATGGGCAAAGTCCTGCCCAGCGAGTTGGGGGCTCGAAGCGTCGAGATGAAACCTCGGCGAGCCGCTAGTGAGGCGAGGCGAATCCTCGGTGAGTTGAGGTGAGTCCTCGGCAGTGACGGGGCGAATCCTCGATAAGGCGAGGTAGTCCCCCGTGTATTGGGGCGAAATGGCTGAGTTACTACGTAGACGAGAGAGATGTCCTCTTCTTACGTGACCGTATGAACGTGTACTGTGTGCCGTAGATGCAGGCGTGGCCGAAGGGTAACCAGGCTGCAGCGATCGCTGCATGCTATGGTAGCCTTGTAAGGGCCGAAGGTGCTGGATGGCGAAGACTTGATTACCGCTCATGCGGAAGAAGTGAATAGGATGTGACGATGAGAATGCTGCCGATATGCTCAGCGAAGGTTACGTGATCAGATCACGTCGGGGTCACCACTGAGGAGGAACGAGGTGTGATGTTCACAAACACAAAGGGAGGATCCTCCGACCAGGCAAGGTGATCACGCCTGGCGGGCCGCGGCCCAACGATTGTCATTGGAATATGTATTGTACCAGCGCAGGAACTTCACTTTCGCGATGCAGGATTTGTATTATCGTAGTAGTTCTGCTTGATGTCGCTAGATGGCGCTGGGTACATGTGGTATCGCCACAATTGCAAATATCAATGCACATAAAACACAATATTTCATCATCTCAGTGACCTTTGAAGCCGGGGTTCGTTCTTCCTGTTATTTGCTTGGGATTTTTTTATAGGACACGTCAATTTGACTTCACCTCGCCTGATGGTAAGCTGAAGACAAAGTCTCAGGAAAGAGGGTCGCCATTACATACACGTACCATATTAACGATAGTATCACTCAACTTGACGGCCTCTTCAGATGCTTTTTCACGCCGCGCTTAAAGGACCCGGGACTGTAGGAAGAATGATGAGCTGGCAAGGAGTTCCAGGTGCCTATAATGGTGCGACAAAGAAAAGAGTCACCGAAAAATATTCTGCACCGTATACAGGAAGCGACACCAAAGCCTCGTCAACCAATCTGCAGGTGCACCGGGTAGCTGGTGAGGTTATTTTAGGCTCAAAGGTCTTCATGGCCTCCTCGACTCAATAAAAATATTAGCTGAAAAAGTTTCATTGAAATAAAACCACTTTCATCGGATTGTATAGAGATTTATTTATTGTTATTTACTTTTAGGTTCACAAATGATGATGATGATGGTGAAACAGCAAAATACTGCAAGACTTAAACGACACACTGAGCTGATTCTGCGTAAATAGTAACACCAACAATTCAACATGGTTCGGATACTTTCAGATAACTTACACTTCAAACTACATGACAACTACCATCCTTAGTCAAACCGCGAACATGGCTGCTGAAAAGTAGCCGAAACATCGGTCTGAAAGAAAATAAAAACAAGTAAATCGTGATAGAATCCTTTAAAAAGTGGTTTTCGCGTACACTTTTCTTCGACTAAAAATAAATATCTACATAGAATGAGCACATAAACTTATTGCACATATGCTCGCAATAAAACTGAACACCAGCTAAAAAGGGAAAATTTTTATAAAAAAAAATTAAGCAATTAAGCCAAGTACTCACCAAGGACTTGGAAAATTAAAAAGCTAACTGGCATATACTCAGTTGGGTTTAAATGAATTAGCATAATAGAACGTGCTCATATCAAAAGAACTAAGTTAAAACTAAGCTAAATACACTTAAGAGTGAGTTCTTAAGGCGAGTTGTGGAATAAGATATGAGCGGTAGCGATTTATTTCTTATTCCAGTAAATTAATTCGCTTACACGTCTCGCGTATCGATTATGTTGTAATAAATACATATAACTTTAGAAAATAGTTTGAAATTTTTAGTATTATGTTTATAATATTTGTAAGACTCAAAAACTTCTCGAAGGGCGTTCCTCTAACCGACAAAATTTCTGTTTCGTGTAATCTTTTAAAAATATACGTACAAAATAAAGTGAAATATGTTTGTATGATCACAAATTAGTATCTAAATTCCTAAACTGGATATTCTTGGATATCCATACCCCTTCGTACCAAACTAATTCAATGACACACATTTTTATAGGAAGTACCCGTTGGATTTAGCTTTTCTTGCCAAAAACTCTACCACCATAATCTAAATATATTCAATAAAAAATGTGCTAATAAAACGTCTCATAATAACATTTTATCATTTACATTTACAACGCTATAAATCAAGTGGGCACAATGTCGTCGTATCTTACAAATTGCGCCAACTTGTTTAAGTGCCGTACTTAACAATGTTTGGCTTCAGCGTCGTAACGACGTAAACGCTGGGAAAACATAGCTCCCCTTTGAAATAACTTAAAAGAAGAAGGGAAATTTATACTGTCATTCATTAAAACGAGGAAGTAATGCCCCAGCAAAGTGGGTTATACCCAGACTTAATTTTATTTTTTTAATGACGTCAATTTGACGACGGAAATGTATCTCCGGATTCGTGTGTTTTCAATTTTATATTATTATTTGGTAGGTTTTTGTAAGATTTCCTTTTTGTGAAAATATCTTGTTACCTCAAATATACACAGTATTTTTGGAGTACTTTCTTCTGTGCTAAAGCTCTAATTAGTATCATGTGTATTTGGTTAGACTTTAAACAAATACACATGACAGTAATTAAAACTTCGGAAATTAGGTACACTTATTGCTTATCTGTATTCGGTACTCTCCCAAACATTTTCAAACTGTTAGTCTAATATAGAAATCTATGTTTAATCAACCTTGTCATCGTAACTCACAATCACTCGTTTTTTCATCAAAATCTTTTTTTTTACAGGACTGCACAAAAAAAGGTGTTCATTCTTAGTGTTTTTTATTTTTATTTTACCTTAAATGCCGGAATAATTTTGGATTTATAGGGTATCGTTAGAACGTATGTAGGAGGTAGGAGGTATATTTCTGAAGAATTAAGCAGTCCGATTGGAGAAGTACCTCCGCACTACAGAATACCGCGGCCATAATAACCTCGTATTGTGTTCCCGTCGGTGAGTAGGGTAGCCAGAGCTCACTGGAGAGTTTTTGTGCTGTCATTGGGAGGACCCAAGGCTATTCCTGCATTGTCTTCTACGCTGACGGCGCAGAAACTCTGTGTTTACAGGGTCGGCAGCACGATTGTGACTCCCCTGGTGTTGCACACGCCCATAGGCCACGGTAACCACTTTCCATCAGGTGGGCTGTGTGCTTGTCTGCCACCTCAGTAGTAAAACAAAGAGCCCTTGCATCATATTGCATGATATTGCCTTTAACATTTTTTAAAGAAATAATCTTTCTGCCGGTCAACAGAAGTGTTTTTAAAACATTTTTCAGCTCATACTACTCTTATATATTCCTTAATTTGAACACCCGTCCTCATTCCCTTGGGGGTAACTTGATAAACGTTGATACTTATTATATTCTTGTCTTCCGCTTACAATTCAATTTATCTCACGAATAAAAAACTTGTCTAGACAGGTAAATCTTAAAGAAATGTTTGTGTAGATCCGTAGTAGCTGGAGGCTGTACTTGTTAACAATTTCTGTATAATAAGGATATTATTTCTTTATGAATGTATTTAAAGTTTGAAGAGGTTCTCCGCGAATTCGGGTGCTTCTAGAGTTCGATATCTCAAAAAGATAGGATGCTTTTTTTTTACGTGCGGGGAAATCCCCACGGATAACCCCCCCCTTCGGCTCCGAAGGGGGAGGTTATGTCGGACTCGAACCGACTAAACCGCAAGCCGTCTGTGGGTCGATGTGCTAGGCCGAAGGTGAGGTTGTCTTGTGACATATCCCTCGCACCCCGGCTGACCCAGGGCCATTCCTCTCGGTCTGGCCCTCCTCGGGAGGGGGGACCACGCGGACCCCGACTCGCCCCCGGTATGGGGGGGGGGGGGGGCACGCATCGTCCGACGATGCGCGCCGCCGCAGATAGGATGCTTCCTATTGACTCAGAATCATTAAAGTTGGTAAGAAGTAACGTTAGGATTCTGTTGGAGAGACCGATCCATCGGCAGATCTGTCCAGCCCAGTTTGTAGACTAACCTCTTCATCAATGATTACACCATCGTTCTTCACCTAATCCTGTTTTTCATGGAATCCTTAGTGCACGAGTTCTACCCGCATTCGGCCGGTTTTTCAGTATGTTCACATCTATTATACGGACTAAGGTATTCTAATTAAATGACGTTACAGCGAACGTATAAAAAATGCAAAATTGTAAACAAAAAAATGACATGATACCTACCAAGCCCAAAAAAACTCACACCAATGTTCCTAAAATTTATTTCGTATGTATGAGGGTTATAGTGTTAAATGAGATGGCAGGTGGCAACAAAGTTACCGGGATCGACGCGCCTTCTCCAGGGACCCGGCCAATAAAGGAACGGGGAAAAATTGGTATTCGTGACGTCATTCAACTACCCTGACATGTTCGGGCCTTGTAATGTTGAAACTTAGTTGGTTCTAGATTGATTCATAGGATACATTTATTTTGTAACTAGATGATTTTCCTAAGCAGATAATAAATGCGAAAGTGGATGTTTGCTTGTTGTCTTTACTTAATCCTAAAATACACAGGTAAAATAATTACTGGGCATAGAACTGACTGTGATAGTATTCTGCGAATAGATTTTTGGATAGTGGGATCGAGAATATCAGGCCGGCGAAGTCGGGGCTTGATGATAAAGTGAGGTAAGAAATAGCTTTGAAAAAAGGTGAGTCAATATACCAGTTGTTCTTTTTGAATGGTGTATGATATGAACTGAAGCTAACCGAGGAGAGAGAAAGGCATGTAACTACGTATTCATGTAAATATTCTTCCACGAAGAGTCACAGATCTAATGTATTGTCGGTCAAGATTAGTTACCGGTTTTGCTGCCAGTGGCTGAAACAGGCTGAATAGCAGAGGACTTGAATAGGCTAATTATTTGATTGGTTGAGATGTCTATCGGTGCTACAACACTTTCGTAGCTTTGCAAGAGTCCAATGACAACAAGTAAGAGTCATTTAAATCAGGCATAGCATAGAATTCAGTTTATATACATTGTTCTACGGTCTGCTACCAGATGGCACACCATTAGACAAGGTCTGCTTTTTTATACCACTGGGGTTGCAGACCAGCACACGGTCCACCTGATGGAAAGTGGTTACCATGGCCTATGGACGTGTGCAACACCAGGGGAATCACACTCGTGCTGCCGACCCGTCGTTCTGTGCCGCCAGTTTAGAAGACAAAGCTTTATGGAATAGCCTTTGGTCTTCCCACCGACAACATATTCACAGAAAATTAGTAATAGGTTTATTGTGATAGCTGCGCAATCCGACTTGGTTATTTTAGGTAAGAAAAGACTTCGTGGTTATTTTTTTTAAAACAATGCAGAAATAACTCATTTCTCTAACTGTTTAATTAAATGGCAAGTAGTTAAACGCCATCGATCCAAGCTACTTGCCTAGCCGTTTAATTAAATAGCTGGGCACCATTCAGGCCGTTAATTGAACGGCGTCGTTCAGTAAAGAGCCTAAGCAGTTAATTAAACGGCTGATTAAACTAGTTGGCGGCGACATATACACGCAATTTTCACTGCAAAATTACATTCTAAAAATAAACGTGTCTATAAATCAATCAAATATCCAAGAAAGCGAAACCTTTAAGATTCTTCCACTTGAAACAAATCGCAAGTAACTGATTGCCAATTTGTTTGCCGCGTCACCCGCCCGTCACCCGTGCGGTATGCTCGCTCGTTATTAAAACGGGGCTCAATATCATGATACCTGTGCCTTCAGCGCCCTCGCTTTGATCTTCATACTTTGATGTCTGCTGATTGAGACCTACATTCCTTTACACAACTGTAACGACATATCTTTATGAAACATTGCGATTGAATATCAACTTTGTGTCAAAAGGTTATGGTTGTGTTCAGTATGGCAGTGTTGGAGTATGTTCTGCACGAGTAGTAAACGATGTTTTTTTTTCAGTGTATCTACAGATTTCATAATGAGCAACGGGAGTTGGAGTACAAGTGTAAATAAGTGTGTTATCATTACGTCTGTTTGATGTATATTTTGAGACTGATTCTCGGGAGGTTTAGATGTATGCTCGTATGGAATCTTTGGTAACACGTCGGATTTGAGGATTGAGTTCAAAGAAATTCACACCTTGGAAGAGGTTTTTTAGTAAGTACATATTTGTAATAAATTGATACTTTTGGGAATAATATATGAGGCGTTATAGGTAAGTTATCAGGTATACCCAATGGTGAACATGATTGTAATAAATGTGAAGATGTTATTTAGTCCTATGGCGAAGGCTACACGTTAAGTATTTACTGTGGTCCATCAGTATTTACCATGGAACGTGGTAAATACTGACAGTGTAGCATAGAGTACTGATGGATGTCAATATTTATCACCAAATATCCAGATTTCTTAATTCCGGAATGATGGTCCATCGGACCGTGGTAAATACTGACCGTGTAGTCTCGCGTCAGTATTTATCACGTCAGTACGCAACGCGCTAGCGATGGAGGAGGACGCATTGAACAACATTGAAACCGTGGAGCGCTCGCTCTCTCCACCGATACGAGCACAGGTTTCGGTCCCTACTACTTGGGATCAATTAATGTTAAGAGAATTTATTTCAAATTTAGAATCTCTACCGGAACTATGGAATACCTCCTCAAGTTCGTATAAAAATAATATTAAAAGAGGAGAAGCTTTAGGAAAGCTGTTAGACATATATAAAAATATAAAAACTGATGCCACGATAGAGGATGTGAAAAAGAAAATTAATACTTTAAGGTCGAACTATAGGAAGGAGTTAAAAAAAATAGTGGCATCAAAACGATCATACACACACACACACACACACACACACACACACACGCGCGCACACACACAAACACACACACAAACACACACACACACACACACACACACACACACACACACGCACACGCACACACACACACACACACACACACACACACACACACACACACACGCACACTCACAGCAGACGTAAGATTACATTTCAATTACTTAATTTAATTACATCTTAATTACTGTAATTTAATGACAAGAACTTGCAAATTGCAAATTATAACAATAAAAATCTGAATCAAATACAAATGTTTTATTCACTTACCTTTATGTAATTTTGAAGGACATAGACTAACGCTTCACAAGTATCCATGACAGCCTTGCTTATTGATTCTGGTGACATTATAACTGAAAACTTCAAATCTTTGAAATGCCTTCCAGTTGCCAAATAACGTAATGTCAATGCTAATTTTTCCCTTGGGGTTATTGATTTTCTCATTAATGTTTCTTGTTTACTTATAAATGGTGTCACTAATGTCAAAAGATTTTCAAAACAATCCTCCGGCATCCGGAAATAGTTTTTGTAATCCTCCATTTCATTTTGAAACTTTATATCAGATAATAAATTTAAATGACTGTATTTTTCTCTTTTTTGAAGCCATTCTTTCATCCATTTCTTTCTTTTTATTTTTCGTTTTAAAGCAATTGCCATTATAATAGCGACACAAGCTTTATTTTTCATAATTTGTGGATCCATTGCGTAAAAACGTGTGTACAGTACGAGGAAGGACTCTATACTGACGTGATAAATACTGAACGTGTAGACTGGGTCCGTGTTCCATCAGTACGGAATGTGGTCCATTGTTATGGATCAAATTCCGTACCACAGTAAATACTTAACGTGTAGCCTTCCCCTATGAGTTTGCGGCTAGAATTTCATTTGGTTGGTTGGTGGTTCAAAGGTCAGCCTATTAGAAAAGAACTAAGGGAATAAAACCTCACGGCCAACTCACTTTTGTTCTTGTATGTGTTCGCCTGTAAACCCTCAGAGGGTAGGCAGAGGTGTATTACCACATTTAGGCAACTTAAATGCTCGGTTTGTCGCAAAAGGGAGCGTGCCTATTGCCGCTAAGCAGGCACTTTATCATGGGCTACATGTTTAATGTCGAATGGAGAACAGTCCTCCTGTCGTCATCTACGACACCGACAGGAAGAGATGGCTTGTTTTAGTAATCAAAAGTACATAAGTATCATCCTATTTATGGACACATTTAGAACATAGCAACTTATCGTAAGCTTATGATCTCCACTAAGAGCGTTTTCACATTGTCCTATATTCGATATCCGACATCCGATATCGGAGGAAGTCAAATATGTATATATGTATGACATATGTATCTCTCTTTCACATTGTCCGGCCTGATATCGGTTATCGGAGCCAATACCACCGTTTTGGTCCGATATCAGATCACAAAGCGACTGCAAGCAATTTTCGATTCTAATGATATTTTCTTAGTTACGTGTCTTTTCGCACAACTCGATACCATGTTATGTCAATAAGGTCGAAAATTGCTTGCATTTTTTTTTCATCCCTAGCATCCCTCATTAGTCAGTGTTTTCGAGCAAATGGCCGTATCGTGACGATTTTATCGGATAAATGTGAAAACAGCACAAGGTGTCGGTCATCGGATGTCGCAATCGGCGTCCGACACCGATATCGGATATCGGATGAATGTGAAAATGCTCTTACTCCTCCGGCGTACTCCTTGAACCGTTTTCAACCATATTGCGTGCACTTTAGCATAACATTAATATGAATTGGTTAATTGAATATAAATGTCTTTCTTTTTGGCCTTGATTGTTTTCATACATTCAAAATGCCCTCGAGCTGTTTCACATACATAGCCTAATTCGACCCTTACTGGGCTACCCACTCGCCCTCGCCTCATGAATTCATCAAATTTCTTTCCTCCATCTTAAAAAAGCATTCCTCCCTTAAAAAATAACATTTAATACAAATTAATTCAGAAATGGAAATTAAATGCATTAAAAAAATTTGAACTCATTTACCGGTGGATGTTTTCACGACATGCCTGTCGACCCCCATCGCTATATTTACAATACAGAGGACAGTATCTTCAAAAGTAAACAGAGCAGAGGAAATTAACTAACTTTGCCGTAGCACTTTCCCTTCGGGTGGTCATGGCTCGCAGTCACTTTAAATGATATAAATAGGTATCTTATAATCAATAACTGAAGTTAGAATTAATGTTGTGATATAAATCAAAATTATATCAAACAACTTGCATAAAGTAAGAAGTCAAGATCATTGCTTATATATTTATGGCTGGATTCACTAGCTGTGAGAAAAGAATCTAGCAATAAAATTGATAACTACTTTTTTATACCACTTAGGTGCAGACAAGCACACGGCCAATCTGATGATAAGCAGCTACTGTGGCCTATGGACGTATGCAACACCAGAAGTGTTACACTCGCGCTGCCGACCTTGAAGAAACCTTGCCCTTCTTGAAGATCCCCATATTGTAGTCATATCTGTATTGCATATAATGCAAATGGAAGAATGATAATGTGAAGTATTTTAGTTGTTAGTTTATCATCAATATAACATCAATAGAACGACGATACGAATTTTACTGAAAATTCGAATGGCTTTTCTTCTCTTACCTAGAAAGAAAGAAAGAAAGAAAAACCGTTTATTGTGCACACACTACACACTGAAATATCAACAAAAAAAATACAAAAGCCATAAAAACAATTAAAAAAATAATAATGTAAGCATACAAAGTCAATCATGCTCTATTTTGTTATCATCTACAAATACGAGACCTTGACACTTCAGCTGCAATAAGTTGTCTTTAGGTACCTCGATTCCTTAAATCTTTCAAATACCAAGGTACAATTCGAAATTTCTGATGGAAATAACTGTGTTTTGCTTCCAGCAAGTTTAATAAATAATAAACAATTATTTAATCAATCGTAGTCGACAGTTTTAAGTCTGCAAAGTACAATGCACGCAGTCAAGCGAACTTAAAACAAACCCCGTCAAGAAGCATTACGCATGCTCCATAAATACAAATTCCTTGCCAGTTTACGCACACGAAGCTCTGTTTTTTCCGATATCTTTTAAGACTATTTCTTCGCTTGAGAGAAGACATGTGGTAAAAAAGACGATGCATCCACCAGAAAATCTACAATATTTATGGGTATAACATGTAGAATACAGCCTTAAGGTAAATAACATCTACTGCCTACAGAAAAAGCACCTATTCAGGAACCCCTTACCTGTAGGGGTTCGAAAAACCAAGACACACTTACAGCTCAGGTGTAAATTTGCCATACAGAACTAAACTTTATTTCGTAAGTATTATGAGACGAGTGAAGCTTTTTTGTGTGTAATTTTAAAGTTTGCAATATAAATCTGAAATCACAGTAGCGACTCATTGGCGCAGAAAGTGCGTAACTCCTTAACAACGATAATTTCAAATCAGCCCAGTGGAGTGTAGAGATAAATTTTGGTATTCGCCTCTCGTGCCCACAAAACAGATTTAAATAGGCCATTAAAATAGGCTGTTTTGTGCGGAGGCTGCGCTCGTGCGGGAGGACAATCCCTGAGGTGTTATTGTATAACTTTTAATTGTACACGCGATAGAATTTTAGAATAATTGTCTAAGTTCTGTCGGTCGTAATTTGATTCAGTTTGATTGCCATAAGTTAATTTCTTTACAAAAATGTTGATGCGTGAAGATGCGAGGGAGAAGTTTGCGTCAAGAAAGTTTATTTTGTATTGTTGAGTACTGTTAAGGTAGGAAACAAATAAGTGGTTTATTTGATGGCAAGCGGTTACCGTAGCCTATAAATAAATAAATATTTTGGTAAGCATAGCTTAACTAGCTTGTGTTATGGAATCTAGAATGCGGGTAAACATACTTATATACACTTTTTTTTGTAAATACATACTTAATATACATAGAAACACCCAGACCAATGCAAATATCCATATTCATGTATACAAATATTTGCACTGTGCAGGGATCGAACCCGCGACTCCTGCGTAGCAGCCGCGTTCATTACTGCCACACCACAGAAGCTGCCTATGAACAAATAAATATTCTAAGTAGGTTAATGAGAATGACTTTAGGTTAACTAGATAACGTTATGCCCTCTAAAATGCTTCCAGAATGTTCTAGGTATAAGAAATGGATATTTTTTATGAATAACGAAAATAATGTACATTAAAATAGAAACCTTACCTTAAAATAAATGTAAAAGTACAATTGGGTGCCCTTAGTTAAAAAACATCTCTGGCAGACAACCTTGAGATGAAAATTAGAGGAGAATAATAATCTATTAAAAGTTTTATTCGGATTCGGTAAGTATCACATTTTCTACAAAATTATTACCGAAGTGCTTTTTATAATTTCACGTATAGCTTCGAGGGAGTAAGCAGGCATGTATCAACACCTATTGCACTGCGATACCTTTAAAATCACTCCTTATAACTCTGTAACCTAAGCACGGTTGTATTAACATAATGATATGACGTCCTACATGGCATAGCGGTAGAAAGATCATTTAGTAGAATTTTGGTACACGTATTTCGCTATGTTTCCAGTTTTAAGTAATAGAAATGGACCTATTGCTATCAATACGGCTTTTAGGGTATGAAGAATACAACGCTGTATGAAGAGTTACAAACTAGTGTACAACAAACAACACAATCTCTTAAAGTATTTTCATAACAAGTGTTAAACATGTAGTGTGGATGTCACTGGCATGCACTTGAGAAACAGAGCGTGCAATGGCTGTGAGAAAACTAGATAGTAAATGAATACGGGTTCAAAGTAGGTGATAAATACTACATACATATACATGTAGTTCGTAGAGTGGAATTGCGCTTTGTGTAAATATTGGTATGAAAGAATATGTATATTTGTATGGCCACCTCCTTCAAGCGGATCGTTTCTGGGTGTTGGATGTCTGTGACGTCTTGGCGTGGTTAGAAGGTGGCTGAAGGAACGCCAGATCTTGGGACCACCAGTAATCACCCATCCTTGAGATCTTCAGGGCCTAAAACTACCTCTTTCAAGCCTACACCTGCTGATTAGCACACAAGAATCAAACATAGCCTTTTTCACTTGTTTTTTGACAAAAATGTGCTACTTCATAAATCTTTTGACTCTGAAATCTTCTCATTTAATGAACATATATATACTCACGCCTGGAAATATAACTATTATTTTCGGTCCCACGTTATAGTGGGCCTATTGCCATCAAGTGGGCAATTAGTCATGGGCTGTACGTTTACTGTCGGCTGAAAAACAGCCCTATCCCTTAGTTGCCTTTACACCACCCACAAGAAGAGAGGCGGCCTATTCGCCACCGGGTATTAATACGGCATTTAATTAAATTGTATTTTTTTATGTTTGACAACAAAATTAATTGTACTTGATATACTGCCGCTGTTATTCACTGACATTCTGATAGAAAAAGTGGAAGAGTGGTCCCCGGGTTCAAAAATGACATTCCTGGTAGGTTAGCAAGCGTCGGTAGCTTACTGGTTAAGGAGTCGACCTTACTATCGAGAGGTCCCGGGTTCGAATACTGGCCATTACACTACTGACGTGAACCCACTCCTAGCACAAGCAATTTAGCTTAGTTGGAGGGGTTAGAGGGAATATTAGTAATTTCGATAATTTCGGTTGCTAATATTCTTTAAGAAAAACATATGGCCAGGATCGTATCAAGTACCACATATTATGTTTTCTGCCTACCACCTTGGAAAGTGCCGTCACTGTAAGTACGAGTACATTCATACCCTAAAAACTATACACTCCTTTTAGGCTATCGTTTAAAAACAATCAACGATCTACAACTGCCATAGTTTTCGACAATACCC
Source organism: Eilema caniola (assembly GCA_949126895.1). Taxonomy (NCBI): domain Eukaryota; kingdom Metazoa; phylum Arthropoda; class Insecta; order Lepidoptera; family Erebidae; genus Eilema; species Eilema caniola. The sequence continues at coordinate 640,556 of OX421478.1, forward strand.
ACATACACCTAGCAGTGTGGGTACAGTCAGCGTCAGCCCGATCTTGATTTACAAAGTACTCAAAATGATCTTAATGCCTTGGTTGCCCCCTTTTCCTGTTGACTTATTATTCTGATATGGTGGTAGAAATTTGATGGCACAAATTTGTCATAAATTTTGGCCGCATGGTTACCACCGTACACGATTGCGAAACACCCTCCATAGTTATCGAAAGTCAGCAAGTGCATAGCAAGGGGATTGATGAGGTCGTCAAGCTGAGTGCCACCATTGTTAATATGGTACCTGTATGTAATGGTGACCCTCTTTACTGTGACTTTGTCTTCAGCTTACCATCAGGAAAGGTGAAGTCAAATTGACGTGTCCTATAAAAAAAATTTTGGCATACTCCTTTAGTTCGAATAATAATACAAGTTAAGTCATAAAAACTGTTTGATTTGTCCTTAATACCGTGTTATCAAATTCAAGGTGAAGACAAATTGACGTATCCTACATAAAAAAAAAACAAGGTCATTTTGAGACTGCAGTCAGGATCGTGTACACACCTAGCAGTATCAGTACATAGTTAGTAAGTTAGCTACACGCGGCGGCGGGTGCCGCGCCGTCTGGCGAGCCGGGTAACCCGACACTGCAGGCTTACACGCCCCGCTGCACTGCCATGGATTCCGGCTAGAGTGTCACTTGCATAGCCTCGCTACTGGCTTCACTCGTTTATATTATACTCAGAACTTTAGAATGTTTATACGTAGAAATGAATTTTAAAGTAGGTAGGTAATTTTGAAACTATTACGAGCGGTTCCAAAATTAATGGCTTAGGAGGCTAAATGGTTAAGGAGTCGGCGATCGAAAGGTCCTGGGTTCGAATCCTGGCCACTGTACTGCGAACGTGAATCCACTACTAAGAATGTATAGTCAGCATCTGATCAATCTTGATCAACTAAGTACTCAAAATAATCTTTAGGCCTTGGTGTTCACCCCTTTCTGTAGACTGATTGTTCTGACATTTAGTACACATCTTTAGTTGAAACTATTTTAATTTGCTCTTAACACTTTGGTTTTAAGATCATTTTTAGTCAAGCCTTTTTTATACCACTGAGTTGGCAGACAAGCACGCGTCCCACCTGATGGAAAGTGGTCACCGTAGCCTACGGACGTGTGCAAAACCAAAAGAGTGACACTCGGACTGCCCACCCTGTAAATGCAGAGTTTCTGTGCCGTCAATGTAGGAGACAAAGCAGGAATAGTGTTTGGTCTTCCCACTGATAGCACAACATCTTCACAGTGAACTCTATCCTACTCACCGCCGGGAACACAACACGAGGTTATTATTAGATTATTTTGACGCTGACTATACAAGAAGTTTCATCTAGCTGGAGGAGTTAGAAGGAATATTAGAAATTTCGATTACTAATATTCTTAAAAAAGTAACAAAAAATATTTTTTTTCCTATCGATTTAGATTGGAAAATTTGAACATCCATGACTGGAGTTGAACCTGTGACCATTATAGGGGGATGCTCTCATCAACTGAGCTATTGGAATGTCCATGATGTGCCTGAATAGCTTGGTTGGTTGATGGACTGGTCGCGAGTCTTAGTCTTTTAGTCTCTCTAGTCTCTCTACTTAGTCCTCGACGTTCACCTTTTTCGATCAAATCGATAAGAAAAATTAAAAGCGGGTCTTTGTATTTTCTTACAGGTATTAAAATATCTTCATCTTAACTATTCCAGTCATACCAGTTGTATCTAAAGCTTACTTTGGAGCCCAACGTACTACTTTTATCTTTTACTAGATTTTGCCCGCGGCTCCGCCCGCGTGGATGTCGGTTATCGCAACTAAACATGGCCTATGTCCTTTTTCACGGTTAATCTAACCCTTTGCCAAATTTCGGTTCAGTGGTTTAGCCATGAAAGATAGACAAATACACACACACACACACACACACACACACACACACACACACACACACTTTCCCATTTATAATATTACTATGGCTTTTATGGGAGCGATAGCTATGATTGTTGACGTCCTCTATAAGGTATTCATAAATACGAGTACATGCACCTGAAGATTTAGTAGATTTAGTTAGGACATGTAGTCACTTAGCTGTAATTTACGCAAGTCAAATTACTTACAAAAACTATTATATCTAGAGGTGACAATAAACATATTCGCAGCTGTATAACCTTACTGCATATTTTCGCTTGGCAAGAGTTGTTAATCGTGACAGTTTTTGGAATAACTCCAAAAGATCAGGACATGTTTCCATTAAAACCGTCGTTGTACACGTCAATATATAATAGCTAGACCACACTATATTCGACCTTGTCGAGTTATAGACGAGGCGGTATAACAAGTGCACTTTAAAGCTTATTACTTAGTTTGTCAAGCCTTACACATGTAGGTCTTAAATATGCACGGCTAGACTTATACAGGCTGTAGTAACTTTAAAATTCAAGTTGTTTTCTTGACATATTCTTTATATTAGAAGGTGTAAATGGTTGAGCACCATGATTATATCTGAAAGAGGTGCATAGCTCCCAATTGTTGGCAACAACTATTTCAAGGTGTGTGTCGCGTCGCTCCTGAGTGAAATATAGCAATTTTTTGTTAATTCTTAAGTTAGTAAATTGTTATGGATCAACATTGTCAATTTCATCCATGAATGCTGTTAGGATCGCAATGTATATTGACTATCTAAAGTGATCGAACACACGATCTCATAATAACATACAAATCTACGACACAGAACCAACGAGATAATCCCTAAATATCGTAACAGTTATTCGTTCACAGCTAACAAATTGAAACCACTCTGTATACGTTTGCTCAAAGGGCAAAGGAAGATAGAGTTTCCGTCGGCGTCACTCACAAGGGCCATTGCCACGGACATCGACTGGCAGATTCCAGCCAGTTACGCACACTCTGTTAGGTTTTAAGTTACTCAAAACGTACGGAAAATATTTGAGCTGGGCTTTGAAAACTGTAGCCACATTTAGTAAAATAAAATTCAAACTGCTTCGAGAGCCTTTCTGATGATTTGAAATATATCACAAAATTAGATTAAAATTGATTGTATCTATAGTCAAGAGCGGACCCCGAATTAGAGGTAATCGAAAAATGCGACCGGGTTTAACGCGATGATAATGATTCAAATTGTACATTTTGGTGAGCCCGTGGTCAGCTTTCCTGCTTCTCCTTAATATGAGTTGTTTGACTTTGATGGGAGCGACTAACATCTGATCCTTCACCCAGAAAGAAAAGTCTTCACCAGAGCAGGCATCCGTCACTCACCCAAACTACGGAGATAAGTATCTACGATGCGCTGCAGCCTCGGGCTGCAAGCACAGTCAGGGCTTGCGCGTGCTTACGAGTCCACCAGTCGCATTTGAGACCTTTACCTCGGAGGATCAATTTATCCAGTCCAAGTACGATGCGGCTGAACTCCGATATTTTCCGAAAAGCGATATCAAAGCTCTGTAGTTAGATAAGCTATCAGAGTTTTTAGAGCTCCAATCGACAGCTTAGCGTGCTACTCCGAGGTACAGAGGGATCTCAATATCTTATGAATGTTCATCCATCATAGAATCGAATTTACTAGTATTGCCTACCCCTTTGGTGATTTAAAGGCGTGAGTATACCGGATGTAAGAGGAACGCTCCCGAAGCCGAAGGCCCCTGGTAGTATTCCGGGTACACTTCATATTGGCATTATTTTTTTTCAATTTGGTAAAGATTTTTTTTTTGTTACTGTATTTTCATTTTTTCCGTTTCATTAGCATTATTTATTCTCCATCGTTTTAGTATGTAGTGATCTCTTTAATGTATTTGAGACTATTTTGTTATTTTGCTGTTCAAGTAAAGCTCAATGAAATGGCCATTTCATACAATAACATCACTACAAAAAAGCACGCGCTTGGCGCCATTTATTGCCAAAAAATTAAAGAAAATAAAATAAAAGATTTTTTTTCTAATATGCTAATTGTAGCGTACCCGTGGTATTTATTTATTATTTTATTTAATTATTTATGTACACTTAATATGGCATTTATACAGAAAAGTGAAATATTATGTACAAAGGCGAGCTTAACTCAGATTAAGTTCTCTTCCAGCAAACCTGGGAGTGCACAGAGGAATCGCAATCCAATGAGAGAGGCAAAGTCTTGTGTACATTTGTCAATATTTAATAGTATGGGTAGGTATACAACCAGGGGCCTTCACCTTCAGGAGCGTTTCCCTTACACCCGGTATGTATGTAGTATGTAGGTATGTAGTGATTACCCTACAATGTGTTAAACTACGCAGTTACCATTTACCCACGAGCTATATACATAATATAATATGAATATTTATTCATAATCAACCTCAAACCTCACCGAAGCATACTCAACTAACTTCAGAATGTACACAAATCGGTAACAGCTACCTCTCTCAGGCCATTGCTCCTATTGACACTGCGTCTCGCTAGATCTAGCTCAGATTAATATCTTAGTCTAACTTTATGTCTATATTAGCTTATGGTAATCACGAACAGGTGTTTGACGCTGCTCTGAAAGTTTGGTAGCGATGGAGCGTGTTTATATGTTTAAGATAAAAGTCAATATTTCGTGTGTTGAGCTTAAGTTGAGGTTGGATGTGTATACTGCTTTCTGAATAACATTTTGATAATATAATTTTGAGGTGTAGCATCCAGTCCATGCTAAGTATTTAAACTCTCTGCCTTTTTGGAAATTCAAATATATATATATAATCAGTAATATGATTCAAAATCTTTATATTGTTATTTAAACTGTACACACACGCACATACATCAGTGTGCTACAAATTTTTTCCTGCTAAGTTGCATAATTAATATCAACTGAAAAGTTTTTTTAGCTATAATAGAATTTGACAGTGACTACTATTTTACTGAGCATTGAGTGGGCATCGAATGCGCGACCATTGGGTAACATTCGCGTTCACTACCGCCAGTACCGCCACGGTACAAAGGCTGTCAACCTGTCTAGCTTCACAAAATATATTTATTTCATTATGGGATAATAATTTATATCTATGACTTATTACATCACAGGTCGTCTGCCTACCCACGCACTAGCTTTATATAAATAACATAACTCACTGAACCAGAACGAACGCTTTTCCACCTCAGTTGTATAAGCCGAATAAGTCAATCTAAAAAATAAGTACCAAAATAACATTATTATTCATGCCCTTCTTTCGCAAGTCAGGTAAACCCCCCATCATGTGCGCCAGTTCGATATGAGATCATAACATTACGCCGTCTCAAATCGGTGGTGAGCAGTAAAAGTAAAGTCGGTACAAAGCTAGCAAACATTCGAATAAAACGCATAAAAAGGGGAGTAGTTTATACACAAAAGCAAATGACATTTATATGGTAAGAGGCGATCGTAAAAGTTGATATTATACGGCAGGGATGGGACATTGTTAATATCGATATTTATTTGTTTTCTTTTTATATTAATAGAGGATCAAATCAGTAGCTCATCTTATAGGAAGAAATTGCCATGAACATTACAACTGGTAGTTTTCGGTCACTTGGCAAGGACAATCATTTAAATTTTTATTAACAATAATAGGAATAAAAGGAGATTAAAAGCATCTAAAACCAGCTCGCCTATATGAATAACTTTCTCAACCTGCTTCTACAACTAGATAATTGATATCCTTGAAGAAAAAATGATTAAGCTTACCTATATATTTATAGTTTGATATGTAGACAGGCGGAAGGTAGGACGCCCCCTAGCCATATGGACTAATGCCCTGAAAAAGTTGGCTGAATGCGGAAGGCAGAGGATTGGACGAAATGACGCGCATTATGCCTATGTGTTGACTGCAGTGTGCTGATTGATTTGATGTGACGTATTTTTGATATATAAAACCCTATACTTCCAAAAAAAGACTATTTGACGCCATAGTAGTGTCTTTTCTGCAAACACAAACGATTAAGCACATCGATAGGTACTCTCACATCACTAGCCCACATATAAGGATACTAAAATTGGAGCGCAAAATTCTAGCGGAATAAATAAATAGCACTATAAACATGGTCGGCAGGTATTTGCGTCGAGATTATGTGCAAATGGCGATCTTCCCTTTATTTACTTAGTCGGGTTTAAGGTTACAACTCACTACTATCGTTGGCTACTAATGCTACTGGCCATTCGTGAATTCGTACGGTGCATTTGAAATTCGTGACTTTACTTCAATAGCATATTGTAAGGGCTCCACCAAGATCTATCGGGCCCTAGGCAATCTCATCTTCAAGGAGGTTGGCGGACAAGACTCCAGGCTCGGCAGTCAGACGGTAGTTTTGTTTATATTGTCTTTTATGTGAGTGACCCCATAAAAGCCATAGGTATATATGGCTAAGACGAGGAGAAGTAAGCGGATCCTAGATTTTGAGGTGAAATTCTCAAATGACAACGAAAGCAACGCTTAGGCGATGTTTACTATTCAATAGAAATCAGTTATATAACAACGAAATTCCATTATAAAATATTCCTGGTTTGAGAGAATCACGAGACAAATATGTTTATGGAAGATATAATACAGTATAGATATTTTACAACTACGAAGAATAAATAAATCTACTGAACACTACCGATGGTGTCATGGGGATTGAATAATAACACTACCAGTGGTGACATTGAGTGGTGTCACAGGGCCGTCGCGAAACTGAAAAAGAATGAACCCTATAATTGTCCATAAAAATATCTTTCATCGCTAAATTGAAAGCACACCTTTGTTTCTCGCAAAAATCACTGTTTGATATTTTCCTGCTGAAAAAAGGCACGATATAGTCCACCATATCTTCATTCTTTTGACAGCACGCCATTGGGCGGTATCCATAGCGTTTAGTCAAAGCCGGATATTTTTGTGTATTTTAGGTACAAGCCCTATAGCCTATCCCACTATGAGCGGGATGTTTGGTCACGTTACACAGTAAAAACTTTTGCTATCCACAAAGGGTTTTTACCCGACTGCCAAAAAGGGTTTTCTTTTTTGCGCGTAATATATTATTGTAATATAGTATTGGTGCCTGCCACTAGTGATATTCAATACCAGTGATGGTAGCGGTTAGGGATCGGCCTTGCGATCGAAAGGTATTTGGTTCGAATCCTGTGGGTGTGAAAACCCACTCTTAACGAAAGCAACTTAAAGATCAGGGTTTATAATAGGTATAGGAAACTCGTGAACTATGTAAGAACAAGCAGATTTCATTTATTATTTATTTATTTTATTCTTTAAGAAAAACTAACAGCTATAACATAACATTACAATCGGTACAAAAAGGGCGAGGGATGTACTCTATGGCTACCTTGCCTTCGGCCTTGCACTGCGACACACAGACGGCGTGTGTGTTAGTCGGTTCGAGTCCGACATATCCTTCCCCTCCGGCTCCGGCGGGGGTGGTATCCGTGGGGATTTCCCACACGATAAAAAACAGGTTTAACAAAAGTTTAATTACAAGTTTTTACGTGTAAATAAATACAGAGTCAGAATAGATGGCGAAACAGATATGGCAAGCTGTTTCTGCCTACCTCAGAAGGAAAAGAGCGTGAGGATATTTATGTATATAAACTGTTGAGTTAATAATAAGTTAATGAAATAGTTAACATATTTTACTTTTTATGTTTTTAATTTCGGTGTATGTATTGTTTTTATTGTATTATTGAAGTATACACATTTGTGAAGTTTTATTAACAGTCTTATTAGTCTGAATAACTTTATTTTACATACTTATGATGTTTACGATTCCATTTATTAAAGTCACAAAATTATGGCTGCGATGTGACTTGAATATCTTGAGAATTCACCAGAAATTGTATGTGTATTCAACTCGTAAACAATTCTCGACTTGGCGCATATAACCTCATTATCATACTTTAATATATAATTTATGAGAACTTGCAATTTTTAAATTAATAAGAAAATAAAATGTCTGTGGTCTGTTTAAGAAAAAAACTGCTAGAATTCGTATGTGGTATAATACAGCGTGCCATCAGAATTTACTTCTCTGTATTTATATTCTACTAGCTGATATCCCAGGACTTGAAAAAAACGATCGTTACGATCCTGGGACTCTATTCCCGGGATAAAAATACAGCCTTCCAGTTGTTCATTCATTCCTGTACCAAAATTTTAGCTAGATCAGTTTAGCTGGTAGTAAAAATTTGATGGCACAAATTTGACACAAATTTCGGTAGGGTGGGTACCACCAATCTAGGTTGGATTGCGATCAGGGGTCAGCAAGTGCATAGCCAGGCAGGGAGGATTGTGGTCGCAACACTAGTGGGACCGGTGGGTGTCACGCGGTGCTGCATCGACAATTTCCTTTTGATGAGGCCATCAAGCTGAGTGCCCCCATTGTTAACATGGTTCGTGTATGTAATGGTGACGCTCTTTCCCGAGACTTAGCCTTCAGCTTACCATCAGGCGAGGTGAAGTCAAATTGACGTGTCCTATATAAAAAAAGCTGTTCAGATCTGTTAGAGTGTGATTGAAAAACAAACATACAAATATCTTAACATCTTCACAAACTTTCAGTTTTATATTAGTGGGATGTATAATTACAAAGTATTTGATGCTAACTGTACCTATCACGAATAAACAAGCGTGTTCTATTTAATAATACATTTAATTTATTCTCATATAAGACATAAATAATTAGCTATAATATTTTAAGTGTAATAGAATTGTACAGCGTTTATGAGATCGCACTTAGCGATAAGGTCGCCCCTGAAACATTTTAATGTAAGGGTGTAAACGTTGTTTTGTTGCTGTGGTCACGTAACGGACATATCCTATCAAGTAAAGGGTTCAACTTCAATATAAACATTGTTATTTTTAATATTGATAAGCGTAAGTGGACCTTTGCATGGCTATCGACTGTAAATGTTTCCCATAAGGCCAGCAGTGTGGCCAGTAGGGGTGGAAAACTCTGCTATCTGCCCGTGTTTTGAGTTGCGTTATTATCAAGTTCAACTGAAAATAGAAATTTACCGGCAAATTCTGAATGTTTAATTGTAATAAAATTTACATGACACACAATTTTGTAAATAAATTAGACGAGATTACTCAGAGCTATTGAACCAAAATATTTCAATTAGATAGGATATTTTACATAAGAAATTGTATTAGAGAAGTGTATATGATTTTTGAATGTATGGGAGTGACACTAAGCACCCAAGCTAACATTATCTACAAGATGAATTTATCCTAGAGGGCGATAGGTACGAGTTTGTATTTTAGATGAAATTAAAACCTTGAAAGGCATTCCTTTTTTATTTTTTTATGTATTTATTGGATAAACAAACAACATCACAATAGTAAATGCTTAAAATAGTTCACTTAAAACAATAATAATCGTGACATCCACGGTGTTTACTACAGGCATCATACATACATGATAATCTTAAAGGTTAAAAGTAATACAGCTGTTAATAAATAAATTACGGTAGTGTTGGATTATGCGTAAGTGACTGAGATACCCCAGGACTAGAGGGTTGCCCTTAAATCATGGAGCCTCCCAATCACCAACCTTCTATAAGTACCGGTATTATATGCATATATGTCAATTTGGTTAAAATCACGGTTGTACAAATCAAGTAAGCGACGAAGGGGTGCGCGCAGGCCCGCATTAGTGCGCGGCGTTCAAGTGAAGAACAGTGGGTTTGTACGACAGCTTCGTGTGCATGATCTGAGTGGCACTCTGTAGTTGATTCCATTGACGATGTCAATACAGTCGTACCGGTTATGGCATAAATCAATAAGAACATTGCTTGTAATTACTTTCTCCTCTTCTCCTTCCTTAGCTGGTAATGTCAACTTCCATATAGCCCATCCATTTTCTCTTAGGATTCCTATCCCCTGGTAATCATACACATCCATCCATAGTTAATTCTACTTTCATTCCTACACATCACGCGTCTGAACCTGGATATAACGGAATTATATACAATCAACTGAAAATCTACAATTACTATTCTGCCTATTAACGCAGAATATATTTTCCCCACTGAACAATTCCCCAAATCGCAATTTATCCATCCAATAATAAATATCTTTGATTGCTTTCCCAAAATCGCACCATATTTCATCAAATTCACGGCAAATACATTAGCAATCAATTGGGTTGAGCGACAAAACAAACGCTCGCTCTCACTGTATCGCATGGGGGATGAACGGACGTGACGTCACCAACAGCCGCCATGCTAATGGCTAATGCGTGTCGCCGGAAGTCCTGGCCCGGAAACTGAACGGACATCTCGCGAAATTATCATTTAACATTTTATTGCTGGCTTGCCGTGGGGCGTCGCGTCGGGGGCTGTTATGTAAGACGCTGATGTTTGCGGAGGTGGGCGTGTGTCCTGTCTCTGATCTATGGCTTTAGGAGACGATTTCATGGCGTGATATTGTCCTGACGCGAAGGTATAGTATCTGATTTAGATTTTTCTATGCTTGATATAAATTGTTATAGAAAGATTCATTTTTATGTAGCGCACTTAGTTAATTAAACCTAAATATGTAGGATAATACAAAATCAGTAGGATATTTATTTAAAAACTTTCATGTCGGTATTGTAATGACCGGTATTCTAATGCACGACCTCTCGGTCGTAAAGTCGACTAATTAACCATTACGCTTCACTACACTACATTTCATTTCAAATAAAAAGTCCTCTAATTTTACGAGTCCTACGTCTGGTCAAAAAGTATAAAGTTTTTATATGGCGTATTTACCAGTAGATCTTTAACGTGGTCTAATAACATAACTTGCCTATTTTGGGAACTATTTTACTTGCGATAATTCTGTGAATCTTGGCAACTTATTTATATGAAACGCAATATTTTTATTGGGAATTATAATCCTCAAATATAAGGCTTCGTGTAGGTAAGAAAAGCATCTATTATTATATATATTTTCTGTAGGAGGTAGGTCACGCCGATGTTTCCGTCCAATCGAGACTTCCGACTGGGAAAGACCCTCCGCCTTACAGAATACCGCAGCCATAACAACGTCATGTTATGTTCCCGGCGGTGAGTATGGTAGCCAGAGCTCACTAGAGAGATTTGTGCTGTCAGTGGGAAGACCAAAGGCTTGTCCTGCTTTGTCTTCTACACTGACGGCACAAAAACTCTCCGTGATTACAGGGTCGGCAGCACGAGTGTGACTCCTGGTGGTAGGTAACCACTTTCCATTCGGTGGACCGTGTGCTTGTCAGCCATCTCGGCAGTATAAAAAATATCACAACGTTAACAATATTAACTTAAATAAATAATACAATTTCAATGTATAATTGTTATTTTCATTGAATTAAACGGTTGTGTCAAGCCGTCACCCAGCACATACATTATTGTGTTCGGATGTACTGGCGATGATTTATAGCAACAATTGGTCAACCGAGTGCTGAATAACAAATGTTTTGTGGATAAACATATTTTAATGCAATAAAATAATAATAATTGTAATATTCTAGCTTTCACAACATGGTGTTGTCGGCATGAAGCTAAGTATCGCTAAGTAAGCTTGTATTATTAGTTCTACATTTCGTTTCGTACGGCCGAAAATTATAGTAGACGAAATTTGATTCCTAATACACCTCTGCCTGCGCCATTGGGGATTAACGCGTGAATGCGTGCATATATGTATATACCACCCATTAAATGTGGTGGAAAAACATTGTGGATGATATCTTGATATACCTCTATCTACCCCTTCACGGATGTGTTATGTCGCCGCCAACTAGCTTTATCAACTCCTCAATTAACTGCCTAGGTTGATAAATAAACGGCGCCATTCAATTAACGGCCTGAATAATATTTAGTCGTAACGTTTATTACAACATTTAATAAACTAATGCTTAGGCCATTCGTAAGACGGGGCACCACCCTGAAATAAGATAGAAAATTACGTACATACACATACTCACGCCTATTAATCCCCGAGGGGTTAAATAGAGGTGTTTCCATATAAATAAATATAAATATAAAAAGCATTTCACACAACGCTATCTAGATCCATGGTTAGCATAGCTTAACTAGCTTGTGTTATGGAATCTAGAATGCGGATACACATACTTAGATACTTTTTTTTTGTAAATAAATACACATTATACATAGAAACACCCAGACCAATGCAAACATAAAAATATCTTTTATTTCAAACACATTGATTCATATTTTGTTAGTAACAATATACTTAGGACTATGTTAGTAAACAGATTCATATTATGTTAGTAACAATATACTTAAGACTATGTTAGTAAATTAAAGACATTTAAAACTATTTAGAGACCAATTGTACGGCAGACATACATCTACGCGTACAATGGTTCAAGATAGGCGAGTCGTACCTTTCAGCGATCATTCGCAAAATACTGTTGGAGCTGGCCCGAACTCTGCAGAGCAAGGAGGCTGTTTTTTTGCGCCATATTGCAGCGAAATCATTTGTATGACTTTGAGCAAACATACCTGACGCACTGCAGAAGCGAGGCAGCCCCATCAGCATTCAATAGCCATTATTATATAGGACACGTAAAGCGCCGACGGCCCGCTGCGTATAGTTGGTCCACAGGCTGCACGTGTAAAATACTTGGCAGTATGTCTTGAACAAGGTAACCTTCACTGGTTCACTACATCGTGCAAACCTGCGGGCCACCATGTTACAGCGCACCGCCAACGCTCTACGTTCCCTCTCGATATCAGCTTGGTCTTTAAGGTCATCAGTAAAATAATGCCCGAGGTATTTAAATTGATACAAATATTTGAACAACTACCGCCACGCCACGGAGGCTGTCATCGATCCAAGCCATTTGCCTAGCCGTTTATTGAACTGGCTGAACATCATTAAACCCGCTAATTGAACGGCGCCGTTCAGTAAAGAGCCTAGGCAGTTAATTGAACGGCTGATTAAGCCAGTTGGCTGCGACATCTAAATAAGAAAGGAAAGTGACTTATGCTGATTATTTTACAAAGAAATGTATAAGTAAGATAAAAATATCTCCCTCGGGATAACTTTCCACTATAACGATCCATCCAAAATATTTTTATCACGGCAATTTCCTTAGCACCGAAAATTTCAGCCTCTATTTTCTTAAATATTTGGCACTTTATTTTCTTAGAATCTTCCTTCCATATTTTCATTGGAAAATAAAAGTATTATGCTAACACAGTGAGGTCTCCGCTATCTAAATAAACCGGTTTTGAACCTCCGCTGAAAATGCGCCACAAATCATATGCCGGAATTCCTAACTTACCATTTCCTGAGATGTATTTGTAGATACGTTTCAAGATAAAAATTTGGTACGAGAGTCTGTTTGTTTCGTGAACGATATATTTGTGAGGTTGTTATAGGATTTTCTGAGGATTAGAATATTGTTTTACAGTTCTGAATGTAGTGTTGTACAAGTGTTTGTGTCGATTTAAGTAGAAAAAAATTAATCGGTCTAGGCGGGTTTGGTCAAAGCATTGCCCCTGTAAGGCAAAGATCGCAGGTTCAAACCCCGCCTAGACGGATTAATTTTTTTCTATTTAAATCCATTTGAATATTTAGTATGCTTATAAAATTTGTAGTTTTGAAAATATACGTTAGACAACAGTTACAAACAAGATATGTCTTTTTTATGCTTATGTGAATATTTATTGTGTATAAATGATGATTAATAATAATTGATAATCTCTAAGGCTTCAAGAAACAAATTTGACAATATCGGAGGTTCCCGACCTTCGATTCCCGCTCGGTACAAATATTTCTATGGATGAATAGTCTATGGATGAATATGTCTATTTGCAGAGGTTTTTTTTATTTGGATTTGTATGTAGGTAGGTATTTACATTTTATAAATCGACTTATATCTTTAACAGAAACTACTTCTTCGACGACTTACGATCTTCTATCAAAAATATTTCCAAGCTTTTTCAATTAAATCCATTTAAAAAATAATCACAAAATATCAACCAAACCCCGGCGCCATGCTAGTCTGTCAATTCCATCAGCGGGGTGTATTCGCTTGTGTCGAAGTGGCTTTGTGCTAGTCTCGCGGTGCTTCCTTTTGTGCTCAGATTTGATTCCCGGCCACTCAATACACCGCCATCTTTGATATGAACACGCTAAGTATGTATTTAATACGGAAAACTGCGTTTTGGGTAAAATTCTGTGGATAATAATTATGACAAGCCCTTCTTTTGGGATTTAGGAAGACCGGTCTAAAAATAGCAGGTCGAAAAATAGTTGGTGAAAAAATGTTTCAGTCAACATTGCCATACGATGCTTGCGAGTGAAAAATATGACCGCAGCGAATAGGGCGTTTCCGTTTTCAACCCAGGATTTTTTTTCCTATTTCAACCCAGAGGTCATTCTGTTTTTTACCCACGAATCTTATGAAATTAGTGCTTTTGTATATTAAAGGTCGTCCTAAGATTATAAATGTGGGAAGATAATATAACTGAGTGAACGAGCTAAATCTAAGCAGAAGAATTATTCGACATTATATATTACTACATTTTATTATCGCACCGCTCATCACAGGCAAGGAATTCAACCTCACACGTTGTGATCGGAAACAGTGCACACATTCAGGTATGAAAGGAACTTCATCCCACACACGCTTAGATTGTGGAATGATCTCTCTGATGTGGTTTTGTCAAGGGACTACAATATGGGGTTCTTCAAAAATGGCTTCAGAAGGTTCCAAAAGGGTCAGCAGCGCGGGTCATCAAGTGCGGCCGAGTGCTGGTCTGCCACTGAAGTGGTATAAAAAAAGTGGTATACAAAATATTATAGGTTTATTTTATTGTTATTTTTATCATGATTAAAATCTAAGGTGGCTACGGAGTTATATTACTTAACCTCGTGACTATTTCGGTTGCAGGTACACTAACACAATTCCGCGCGCAAATATTCGGTGAAAATAATTTTATCAATTTTATTGTTTATTTATTTATTAGGTCTACCAACAGTTGTTTACATTAATACACGACATACATAAAATTAACAGAAAAAAAAACTTCAGACAATGTTACAACTACTTAAAGGTAAACACAACATGCAACAAATTAATGGAGGGCACTTAATTACTAAATATATTTAATAAAACCATTACACAAACAATTTAGACATTATTAAAACTAAAAACTAAAAATAAGAAATATTAAGAACTTAAACATCACAAAGAAAGAGAAAATAAAAAGGATAGGAAGACAACAGCAATTTTTATGTTTTAAGTGCCTAGGTAATCCAAAGTTTTTCTTTTTTGAATAGCTACTGAGTCAACATGTAGATCAATTATGTCACTGATACTGTTGACAATCTTACATACAATCTACAAATGGGAAATTAGCCCCTAAAACTGTCCTTCTCAAAGGTGGACAGAGAGAAGTGATTGAAGCATTAAATCTAAATCATAGGTAAAATACAAATTCCCTGAGGTTTGATTTGTGTACTTTACAATAATAATTTTAAACGAGCGAGTCCTGCATGCGACAGCGCGTGGACGATCGGGAATGATCTGTTGTGTACGTGTCGTGTTCTTTTTAATTTAAGGTCCTTTGTCTCCAAGTTGGGTTAGGCTAGGTTATGCGGTCTTGAGCTTCGCGTGTGTCGTGTTCTTAGTTCTAAATATTTTTTCTTGTAAAAGCTTTTGTTTCACTTATAATGTTCTTTCTCATTCCCACTCGTTGAAATCAGTACTGTATAAAATTTCTTCAATAGGGGCGCTTATATAGCGCTGCACTCAAAGCAATTTGTTATCAAAGTACACTGAGAGAAAAAAAGGCCAACAAAGCGACAATAAAAACTTTGTTAAGATTTTATTGTGATAGCATTAAAGTACTTTGCTACTTCAACGAGCTGTGCATAGCGGAACCAACAATCTTTTTGTTGTTGATTTTTTATTGTGCGTCGAGCTATAGACACCTGAATGCTATGACAAAGTTCAAAATGCTTTGATAAGTTGGCAAAGTCATTTTGTTTGCTTACCAACATATGAGTTGATATAATAGCAAAGTTAAAGGTTGTTGGAATGTAAAATTTTTACTTTGTTGAGAGATCCAAACAACATTGTTATGTTAACTACTTCATATTTTGCTAAAGTCATACATTGTATTCCCATCAAATTCAACATAAGCGTTCCAACAACTCTTATTTTGATAAATACAACTTTGTTGTAGAATCTCGGCATACTTAGTTGGGTCAAAAAAGTGCGGGAGAAGGGCGGGTAGCAGGGGACGGGGAACTATTGCGTGGTAACTGGTGTCCTCCACGTGGCTCGTTCATTTGTGTGTCGGCGACTGGACGACGCGCTAGTTCAAATAGGTATTATTTTGTTCGTCGTATTTTGTGTGCGTGACAGTATTTGTAATTTTAAACATACCAATATCGTGGATCGTTTTTGTTATGTAAGTGACGTCCAATTATTTATTAATCTCTGTGTGCAAAATAATTGTGCATGTTAACGGACAGTGCGTGTAAAGTTCAGCATGGAGGAAAATATTACCAGTTTAAAAGATTGTCATTCCTGTAAATAAGCCGTTGACATCAGCTCAGATTTAAACCGGGAAACATGGTAATGCGGTTTAAAAGTGAATCAATAAATATTATGTTAGCTAGATTATGTAAGTTTTTTATTTAAATGTTTGATATCTTTTTTTTTTTTTTTTTATAAATAGGACACGTCAATTTGACTTTACCTCGCCTGATGGTAAGCTGAAGGTAAAGTCTCAAGAAAGAGGGCCACCATTATATACACGTGCCATGTTAACAATGGTGGCACTCAGCTTGACGGCCTCATCAGATGCTTTTTCACGCCCCGCTTAAAGGACCCGGGACTGTAGGAAGAGGGAAACACGTGAGCTGGCAAGGAATTCCAGGTCTTAATGGTGCGACAAAGGAAAGAGTCACCGAACCGCTTGGTTCTTGAAGGAATGTTCTGCACCGTATAGGGGTGACATCTAAGTCCTGCACGTGTCGTCCTGTATAGGAAGGGGGAGGGTGGGACTAATTGGAATAGCTCTTCAGAACATTCACCATGGTAGAGACGGTAAAAAACTGCCAAGGAAGCAACATCTCTACGCATCTGCAGAGACTCGAGGGTACTCGTGACCTCAGGATTTCCGATAATGCGGACCGCACGTCGCTGCAACCTGTCGAGAGCATCTAATAAGTACTTTGCGGATCCATCCCAGAGATGTGAGCAGTACTCCACGCAGGAACGAATTTGTGTCTTGTAAAGAAGACACCGTTGCTCCGGCGTGAAAAACCGTCTCACTCTGTTCAGGACTCCGAGTTTACGCGAGGCTGCTTTGATGATACTCTCGATGTAGTTTTTGTTGTTCAGTTTGCAGCGAACATCCATACCGAGGATATTGAGGTTGTCCTGCAGTGGCAGTGGCGTGCTCTGAAGAGTGGGAAGGGGAAGTAAAGAAGAAACCTTTGCTGTAAACGCACATGCCTGCGTCTTCTTGGCATTGAACTCGACCAAGTTCTCAGAGCCCCATTGGGAAATGTGATTCAGGATCCGGTCAAGCTCAGTGACAAGAAGCTGCCTTTTTTCCGCAATATGCGTCTGCTTATCCGCAGGACGTCCATGATAACTCCCGTGTAGGGTGCTATCATCCGCATAGCAATGAATGCTACCGGTCGACAGCATGTCATTGATATGCAGAAGAAAGAGAGTTGGCGATAGGACAGATCCCTGCGGTACGCCGGCATTTACCTGCAAGAACTCCGAGGCTCGTCCATCACAAAGGACGCGAATACGGCGCTCCTGCAAGAAGCCGGCAACCCAGTCGCACAGTCTAGGAGGCAGACCAAAGGCTGGTAACTTGGAAAGAAGCGACTTGTGCCAAACTCTATCGAAAGCTTTGGCGATGTCAAGGCTAATTGCCAATGACTCGCCGTGCTTGTCCATAGCCTCACCCCAAATATGGTTAACATACGCCAGAAGATCACCCGCTGACCGTTTCGGCCTGAAGCCATATTGCCGGTCATTAATTAGGGAGTGATCTTCAAGGTGACGCATGAGCTGTTTGTTAATAATGTGCTCGAACACCTTGCACAGCACTGAGGTGACGGCTATGGGTCGATAGTTGTTTGGGTCTGAGCGATCCCCCTTCTTGGGGATCGGCTGTACATTCGCCTCTTTCCAAGCCGAAGGCACTGTACCAGAGCTGTAGGACAGCCGGTACAGCCGCGCAAGCATTGGAGCCACCTCCGCTGCACATTTTTGCAGAACCACCGCTGGAATACCGTCCGGACCACTGGCTTTCCGGACATCGAGTGACTGCAACACTGCTCGGATATCGCGTTGCCTGATACGAATATCAGGCATTGCATGGTCACTGACGGGCAGTGTCGGCGGCTCCATACCACAATCATCGACTCGGGAGTTGGCCGCAAAGAGATTAACCAGCAAATTTGCTTTCTTATGCGGCTCATGGGCCAGGGATCCATCGGGATTGCGCAGCGGGGGCAGCGAAGGCTGGCAGAAGTTGGCTTGCACGGCTTTGGCCAGTCGCCAGTAGCCACGGCTGCCCGTGGGATGCTCTACTAGCTCCTGACCAAGCCGCGCTATGCGCTGGGCATCCGCTCTGACATAAGCCCTCTTGCAGGCCTTTGTGGCTCTGTTGTACGCCGCCTTGAAGTGGCCCACGTTGGGATCGCACGTAGCGCGCGCCCTGAGCCAAGCGCGGTACGCAGACTGTTTATGATTAACAGCCTCCGCGCACTCGCGCCCGAACCAGGGGCGCGCCCTGCGGACACCGGCGACATCAGTGTAGGGGATATAATATTCCATGCCCAGACTGATCTCACCGGCGACAGCAGTTGCGGCCTCAGATGGGTTCTTACCTTCAAAGCAGCGTTCAACCCACGGGATGGACGCAAAATAATCACGCAGTCCATCACGCAGACCAAACGATGGTCGGATTCACCTAAAGCGGCGCTCACCGAAACACTGTACTGGTCCGGGCGACTCGTCAGCAGAAGGTCTAGCAGAGAGGGCTCATGGTCCGACCTTTTTGGTATCCTAGTGACCTCGTGTACCAATTGGGTCAGGCCATGCGCCAGAGCAAATGCATGGGCGGCTCTTCCCGCGTGGGTTGTTTTGGCGGAGCCCAACCAGATCTCGTGGTGGGCGTTAAAATCCCCCAAAAACACCAGTTCAGCGTTCGGAAACCGCTCCTGCGCATCATCTGCCGCCTGACTCAGGTATTCAAAGAGTCGAGTTGTCTCGGCATCTCCTGTATGGTAGCGGTAGAGGCACACATAGATCTGACTCGTAGAGCCATGGTCTATGTGTACCCAAAGGGTGGAAAAGGATGGGTCCTCTAGGCAGCGCAAACGGCGACAACAAACATCCGCCCTAACAAACACGCACACCCCGGCTTTTGCGCGGAAATTCTCCTCAAGGACATAGCCGGGGTAGAGTAAGTAGGTCGTGTCATCAGGGCGGCGTATTTGTGTCTCCGTAAGAAACAGCATTGCTGGTTTCGCCGTCTCCAGGTGTTGGTGGACGGCGTTGAGGTTTGTATGGAGCCCACAGATGTTCGTGGACTCCACCTCAAATAGCGAGCTCGAGGGAGAGTTTCTTGCCGTTGTGTAGACCAATCTACTGTTATTATGCGCTGCCATGAGAATGAAGAGGAGGGAAGGCGTGAAAAAAGAGGCGATTGTTGTCGCAGCACAGCGTGACAAAGCGTGGGATATTGGTTTTATCTATGAATGTGAGGTATGGCGAGAGCCGACGCGCCGAACGGAAGGGCCCCCGTACCCCCCCGAGTATGGTCGCCGGGCTCCCTCGTCCGGTCACCAACCGGCACGATGAGCCATATCGGGATTATGCGCGACCTGGTGGGGCAGCCTCCCAGGGTGGTTAGTCCCGGTTGGACCCCTGTACTATGCCGCGGGCGGCCAGCGGCACCGCCGTTTCTACAGGTCTCCCTGTTCGGCGCGTCGCCCCGCGCCACCCCCCACTAGACTACGCCAAGACCCACCGGTCCCACTCGTGCTGCGACCTCAATCCCCCCTGCCCGGCTATGCACTTGCTGACCCCTGAACGCAATCCAACCGAGATTGGATTACTATGGAGGATTTTTCGCAAAAGTGCACGGTGGTACTCACCCGGTCGAAATTTGTGACAAATTTGTGCCATCAAATTTCTACCACTTCTACTCACATCTTTATAACTTACTTACATAATTCTTTATCAAGAGGCTGCACCGCTCCAGCGCTCTAAGGACGAGTCGCCACTGCACTTAACTGCTGTGATTCGTCGTTAGTGAATCGCCCCACCTGAAGAGTCTATCGGATCACTAGATAAAGCAATAAAAGGCTGTTAAAATGTTATATATTTTATACATATGTGATATATTTTTCTAAAATTTTTGGTATTTTTTTAAATTTTAAGTCCAGGTACATCATACGCCCGAATATGCATTTAAACTCCTTTTTCCATTTAAGGGTTGCCTGGAAGAGATTACCACTACGTACAGATTCTAATATATATTAAACCCACATAATTATTATGTGTTAGCTTTTTTTTATGTCTATTTTTATGTCTGTATTTTGTATGTGTTCTTGGTGTGCAATAAAGTCATATAACTATCTATCGTGTATATTTCAACTCGATACTGAGTAATGCACAAAACGTCATACAAAAATGTTATTTCAATATTTGTAAAGTATTAGAAATTTATTTGTATCAAAAACTCGGCTGTTCGATATAAAAACCCAGCGAGTAGAGATATATGTTAACGACGATTTGTTCGCCACGTGCCTTGCATAGCGACCGCTGTCAACGCTTTGATGTAGGATAATTGTGCGCGTATCGGACGGGGATCGGACGACTATCGGCGGATGACAGGATCGAAGAAGGAAAACTTGTTCGATTTTTTTTTGTGAAATGTCTTTGACGTTAGCGACTTACAGCGTGATATACCTAAAAATATTTGCATAACATGTCATGATTTTAGGCTAGCGCGGCGACCGAATCAAGAAACACCCGTCTACCATGTAGCTCGGCTCAGCTTCAATTAAAAAGATGTTGAGGGGATTATCAGAAGTTTTACTAGCAAGAATTGTTACTTTGGGGGGAGAAGGACAAGATAGACAGACAGACGGACGGACGGACGGACGGATGGGTGGACGGACAGACAGACTTAAGCTATTGCATAGCTTTTATCGCTGGCTTCGAGCGCGGCGACCGAATCAAGACAATGCAATAGCTTTATCGTAGCAATCCCTGAGTGCCACGGCCATTTTTTTTTGGAAAGCTCAAGATGTGTGATTCGTGTAGCTCAGTAGTCAGAGCATTCTACTTGTAAGCGACTTGTCGCGGGTTCAAGTCATGTCTTGAACATGCACTTTTCCAATCTTAATCGAAAACATATTTGAAAGGATTGTATCGCGATTTATTTAATGTTATTTTATTATTTACAAATAACAATAACAAAACAATACAGTAATTTCAGCGTTTTTGTCACTTATCAGGAATTATGGTCATGCGGAGTAATTAAATTTACTGTAGGTAATTTCGCCAAAAATTGATTCATTACAAAGTGTACATATAAAAAAAACTTGCACAAATAATACAAACAAACTTACAAACCTTCACATTCACAATATTTATACAGTCCGGAGTAGATTGATCGCGACTAACAAAGCACTGAAAATAATCTAAATACCTACTATTGAAGTTAATACCAAACTGTTTTATTTAATTGAATTGTATTATCTTCCGAATTAAAGGTGTGTACCAAATATTAGAACAAGCAGTCATCAGGAAATTTTGAGTACTTTGTTAATCAAGATCGATTTGATGCTGACTACACTATCCCTTTTTTATATAGGATACGTCAATTTGGCCTCACCTCACCTGATTTACCATCAGGTGTTTGTGGCACGTGTTTGTGTGACACTCTTTCCTAAGATTTTGGCTTCACCTAAAGAATGTTACACAAACACGTGCCATGTTACAATGGTGACACTCATCTTGACGGCCTCATCAGATGCTTTTTAAAGCCCCCCTTAAAGGACCCGGGACTATAGGAAGAAAGAAACATGTTAGCTGGTAAGGAGTTCCAGGTCTTAATGATATATACTATCCATCTTATCTCAAAAAGTTACATCAACACTCCTAAATTTTAATTCCTTTTTGTAGTTCCTAACACGTCAAAGTGAAATAATATCAATAAGTTGGGTGAACGCGGTCAGGTATTGAGCCAGGCCGCTAGGGAGCGCTGCGGTGCCATACAAGTGATAGCACGTGGTGCGGCTGCTAGAGGGCGGCACGTGCGTTATCGTTATCTGAGAAGTTGGAGTTCTGTCGTATATGAACTTCCAAGTACATTACTCAGTTTCACGTAGTAATAATAATATTTTATTATATTTCTGTCGTATTTTAAATATATCTACACTACTATTGGGTCGTTACAAATGAAATTGCCGAAATTTTCTTACAGATTCATGAGTTCGTTATTCCTGTAATTTAATAGCTATTTCTATTATTTATTCTTTGCTTGAAAGTTGATTTCAAGATATTACAACTCTGTATTAAATTCTGTTTTTATTGGCCGCTTGATAAATTAAATTCGGTCTTCAAAAACAGTACTTGTGATTAATTTCGTATTACTTTTTTACAGCTGTCACTTTTAAAATGTAATAAAAGTTGCTGTTAGCTTAATGTTATCTCATTCATACCCAAAAAAATAATAATTTGGATTTGTCATTCCTAAATAAAATGCAAAAATTTTAGTTCTGCATATTGGGTTTCCTCTAATTTCTTCAATAAAACGGCAATTTCATATGGAAGGACCTATTATCATAAAGAGGAAAGATTTGTATTTATGTGTGTATGATTGTAATCAATAAACTCAAAAACTACTGTGCCGTTTTCAAAAATTCTTTCACCATTGGAAAGTTGCATTTACCCTGAGTAATATAGGCTATATTGGATTTTCACGAGAGCGTTTTTACCACCCCTGCGAAGCCGGGGCTGATCGCTAGTTAATAATATAATAAAAAAATATAAACATTTAGATAATACATATTTAATTGCGATCAACTTGAACGAAAATGAAATCGTAACGTAAAACGTGTAAACCTTAGGTTAGTTGAACAATTTTTACTGATAAACATACAAACATACTTTTATTCGTATGTTTGTGTAATGAAGTTCCTTCTGTGGTTTTCCGAAACAACTACAATATGGGGTTCTTCAAGAAAGGCATTAGAACGTTTCTTCAGGGTCGGCAGCGCGAGTGTGTCGCCCCTGGTGTTGCACACGTCCATAGGCCACGGTAACCACTTTCCATCAGGTGGGCCGAGTTCTTGTCTGCCACCTAAGTGGTATAAAAAAAAAACTCAGAAATGATAAGAAGGTGTATTATTTTTCGCTAAATATTATTACCGGTCTCACCTAATAGGGGGCGAGCCCTTTGCCGTCAGGCGGGCATTTTGTCATGAGGTGTATGTTTAGTCGAATGGCGAACAGCCCAGCCCTATTAAAGATTTAATTGATTTTCCCAAAATTCTTCTAACAACTTATATAAACAACACCATAAATGGGACAGCCATTAACATTTTTTCCCGCTTAAAACATATTAATGGTCCAATCGGAAAGTCGCCGGGCAGTGACGTCAGCACTCAGTAATTACGTGTAATGAGGCTATCGGCGTCACCCACCCGGGTAATACCGTATTCCGGGGCCATCTGACCCGGCTATTCCCGGAAAGCGACTTGGGTGATATTTTAAATAATTCTTTTAGCTCTGTTTGATTGTATTTTTTTACTAGTTTTAGCAAAACTAGTAAAAGTTAAAGAATCCATACTAATATTATAAATGCGAAAGTAACTCTGTCTGTCTGTATGTTACGTTTTCACGCCTAAACCACTGAACCGATTATGATGAAATTTGGTATAAGAGTAGATTAGACCTTGAGAAAGGACATAGGCTATGTTTGGTCGCGATAACCGACATCCACGCGGGCGGAGCCGCGGGCAAAAGCTAGTAGATTATATTTTGTGGAAGTAATAAATTGGAGAATAGCTATCTTTTTATTTTCTCTGTCTACCCGAGAGAGCAAAAGGCATGAGTATATATATGTATATATGTATTAATATACCTAACGAGCTTACCATCTTTTAGTAAGCTTTTACTGTGGTTAGAAATAGCGAGGGACTTGCCGCTCTACACTTTCCCTGGGCCAATAGCAGGGAAAGTGGGGAGTGAGCTCTACTCCTTGAAAGTATAATTCCTGAAAATAAGCTCAGTAGGTTACTGAAATCCAATAACGCTTGAACTATATAGTAGGGGACTCGAGATGGTTTCGTTTTGCCTATAGTCCTGTGAAATCTATAGGTAGGTTAAAACAGAGTTAGTAAACAATGATGCCATTCATGGTAAATATTCAAACAGTTACTGTTGGCCATCGGTGGCTGAAATACTGAGACGGGACAGTGTATATTCCAATATACGCCTGCCCTAAGTATTTAGAATATGTCTATTTACATTACTATTTCATTCATATACAATGTAATTACCAGATAAGTTTAAATTCACACATTTAGGAGCACAAAGACACGAAAAGGTCGGACTGCGTTGCAACCATCTGGTGGTTCATAGTGCAAAAAAATAGCCAACGACTTTCAAAACTATTCAAAGAAATAAAGGAATTCAAGAAAAAAAAAGGGATCTTTAGAACAAAGCTATATTCAATTGGTTTAAGCGTTTTGGGTACAGACACGATACTTTATTGTAAGCACATGGTATTTTAAAAATATTCAGATGTTATAATATTTCTAAAATTATCTTGCTTGAACGAATGCAAATATGAAACGATGATATTCATATTGTTGGAATATATTATGTATGATGACTAAGTAGGTGGAACTAATGAAAATGCCATGATTAGGCACCATATAACTGTAGGTTCATGCGAGTTTGATCCATGGAAATTGGCCAAAAATGCACATAAAAAAATACATAAAATAGAATTCTATAAAAAAAAAAAAAAATAATCAGAGCTCCGCCGAGATAAGCGCATAGTACTATAATACTTATGTAATTATATCATTAAAATGCATGACCAGCTGGTTAAATTGGTTATATTGGTTAAATTGAGTGTATACTGTTGGTATATTATTTGTAATATTATATGGTATCAATTTGCATGGTTTGATATTCTGTAGAAGGAAAATTAATTACATTGCACGAAGGCATGTTATCATTTAAATATAGTTATAAGCTGCAAGATAACAAATACATTGTCCATTACATTGCACACAAAGGATAGCGAGCTCTCGGCGCAGACGCTTACCTGAAAAGGGGCGCAGGGGCGCGGGACGCCCAGACCTTGCGTCTCAATAAAAAGTGATTTCTAACGTTTTGTGAGGGCAGTTGGGCTCTGACATCGCTTCAATACGCTGACTAACTGGCATTCAAGTAGTATATTATTGGGCATTCTAGACCACTCTCAGTCGCCTCGGCTCCTGCGAGCGGTCTAGTAATGCCCAATAACATACTGTAATAAACCAACGTTCCACATTTTAATGTCGTTCAATACATTACCGTTCCGTCGGCTCTCTGCGATCCCCTGCGTCGTAATTGCGTTGAAAGATGCTCTGTTAGTTAGCGATAGAGTCATTTCATAAACAGTACAGTCTTACGTTTACCTATTGCGTTGTCTGTAAGCAGATTGGTTTAACTATTTACGGTTATAAATACATAATGTCGTAATTACATCTGTTCATAACCAGTCCATCAGCATTGCATCAAACATGAAATTCATTAAACAAGCAAAATCGTTACAGATTAGTATAATCTGTAATGATTTACCAAAAATCAAGTTACGCCACGGAGAATTATTGCCGAATACAGTACGTTGCATCATTTGCGGACCATCAAATTGTGGAAAAACCAATTTGTTAATTGGTCTCCTTTTGCACGAAAATGGATTGACATTTCAAAATGTTTATGTATATTCTAAAACTCTATATCAACCAAAGTACATTTTTTTAGAAAAGGTTTTACGAGGAGTACCAGGAATCACTTTTCAGAAATATCAAGCAAATGATGACGTTATGAAAGTGTCAGATGCAAAACCTAATTCAGTGATTATTTTTGACGATGTAGCATGTGAAAATCAAAGTAATATGCGTGATTATTTTGCCATGGGGAGACATAAATTGATTGACAGTTTTTATTTAAATCAAACATATAGCAAAATACCTAAACAACTAATAAGAGATAACGCTAACTTAATTGTGCTTTTTAAGCAAGACGAAATTAATTTGAAACATGTTTATGAAGAACATGTTAACACTGACATGACGTGGTTGGAATTTCGTACCATGTGTTCTCAAATATGGAAAGAGCCTTATGACTATGTTGTGATTAATAAAGACTGTCCTAAAAACAACGGCTGCTATAGAAAAAAATTTGACACTTTTGTAGAATTAGATAAAATTTGAATATTTAAATAGACTGCTTTCACTTTCTTGTTATTCTTTAATCAACTCTTATCCGATTACCATCTATTATACATGATGGAAAAATCATTGAAAAGACAAATTGTAGATGCGACACAAGCTGTAAAAAAAAAAATACGTAACATGAAGGATTTTGAAGATAATAACAGACAAGTGCTTGATACAGTTTTTAAGCCTGTTACAGAATCTCTTAATTTAATAGCCAACACCAATAACCAACTAGCTCTAACAAAAAAAGAAGAAAAAGGAGAATTTCATGATCAACCTTTCAACCACGACTTACAGAAAGATTATAAAGATAAAGATATAAAAGAAACAAATGATACCAGTGACGAATCGGAAACCGATATTGACTCTTCATTTCAGTCATTAGTCGATACTAATCCAAATCATGATGTATCATCTTGGTCATTATCTTCAGAAATATTAGCGGATGTGCCATTTGGTGTAAGAAATGAATGTGGAAAGTTAATGTTAGGTTCCTCTAGTATAACGATTGGTGACGACGTTATTACTGTAGCCGGACACAAATACAAATGTACACCTGGCTTGCGACAGTTGCTCTTAAAAAAAGACGTTGATCTGAGCTTTGTTACAGACTATGACATGCAAAATTATAAGTCGATGTTACTTGTAACAAATGCACATCGTCGCGATTTTGATTCAAGAAAACCAATTAAAAGTAATAAAGGACAAAAATATATGCAAGTTATTAAACCTCTTTTCGATCAACAAAGTAAAAGTCCAAGCTGTGAACCAAAAGTAGGAAAAGGATTACCTTTAACGAAAATGTGGAAAAAAAACACAGATTTCGTATATTGGGATGATCCAAATGAATTGGTTGATAGATTAAAGTTATTAATTCCTTCTCGAGATGCTGGCAACACAGGACTAGATAATGAAATAATATCTATCGTTGAAGAACTACGTGAAAGCAAAATCATTAAATAGATTTACTAATAAGAAATGTGCATCATTTTATTGTACACCGTTCTACACAATACATCTTAAATATGAATGTAGACAAATTTGGTCATTATATTCATAAGCGATTACGTATATCAGAATTGCTTGGATTTTATGATAATGCATTGCTAAAATCTGAAAATGGTGATTACGATCTGAAGACATCGAAGCTAACAGGGGTCAAACTTCCTCAAGATGCAGATGATGCAGTAAACAAAGCATATGTAGATGCATTGAGAACTAAACTAATAACCGACTTACAAAAATTGCAAAATACTATGTTAAACGATGTTCAGAACCATCTGGAGAAAGCTTTAAAATCAATAGTATCTGAGGCAGTGGTTCACTTGGAAAGCAAATTTTATAGTCGAAGAGCAGTTGATGAGATAGTTGAAAAAGCAGTTAAATTTGTATTAGATCAAAAGTATAAGCTTGAAAGTTCCTCAAAATGACAAAACAACAAATTGTTAACGAAATACATAAAGCTGCACGAAAAAATTTTCCTCGTCGATCTGTAATTTTAAAAGGCATTGATGATTTGTGGCAAGCTGATTTAATCGACATGCAAAACTTGAGAAGATTTAATAAAGGTTATAACTATATTTTAATAGTTATTGATTGCTTCTCAAAGTACGTTTGGATAGAACCACTAAAAACTAAAAATAAACATGATGTTTCTAACGCATTCGAGAAATTGATATCAACTAACCATCGGATACCAGCTCATCTCCAAACTGATTTGGGTACCGAGTTCTATAATTCATCATTTCAAAAGCTTATAAAAAACTATAAAATTAATCACTACTCCACGTTTTCAACGAAAAAGGCTTCAATTGTAGAACGTGTTATCAAAACTATTAAAAATAAATTGTATAAGTACTTTAGTCTCAACGGACACTATAAATGGATAGATTTTGGTTTGGGGAGTGTTGTAAAGACATATAACAACACAAAACATAGCACTATTAAATTAGCACCCGTTGATGTCAATAAATTGACTGAAGCAGATGTTAAAAATAATATTAAGAACTCAATGAAAACGGTATCGTATAGACATAAGCCCAAATTTATGATTGGTGATAGAGTTAGAATTAGTAAATACAAACAACTATTTGAGAAAGGTTATACACCTAATTGGTCAACGGAACTATTTACTATAAAAAATATCAATAACACTGTACCAGAAACATATAACATCGAAGATCAACACAATCAAGTTATATTAGGAACCTTTTACAAACACGAACTTCAAAAATCATCTTGTCCAGGTGTCTATTTAATAGAAAAAGTTTTACGAAGGAAAGGAAATAAACTGTTCGTAAAATGGTTGGGCTTAAGCAATAAAGAGAATAGTTGGATTGATAAGACTGCAATAGTGGAATAAATATACATAACAGTTTTTAATTATAATATTTTGTTCATTATACTTTGAGCTATGCAAGGTGGTGGACTACTCAATAGTGTTATTAATCATTTGCCATTTGAACTGCACTTACCCGGCTATAATTATTGCGGACCTGGAACAAAACTTTCAAAACGTTTACTGCGGGGTGACAAAGGTGTAAATAAGCTAGACGAAGCTTGTATGTATCACGACATTGCATACGAAAACTATACAGACTTGTCTAATCGTCACAAAGCCGATTTACAACTTTTAAATATGGTCAAACAAAGAATGAAAGCAAAAGATGCTAGTAAAGGAGAAAAGCTTA
Source organism: Eilema caniola (assembly GCA_949126895.1). Lineage (NCBI taxonomy): Eukaryota > Metazoa > Arthropoda > Insecta > Lepidoptera > Erebidae > Eilema > Eilema caniola. The sequence goes on from OX421478.1 coordinate 669,734, forward strand.
GTTCGTGGCTAGTGAGTAAAGTTATGAAAGCTAAACTCAAATCTGGCGCTGGTGTTAAGACATTCAATAATTTCGTTACAAAAATTAAAAGAAAAATCAAGAAACGCTTACCCAAAGATAGTAAATCTTTAATACATGCAGCTTATATGGCTGCTAAAAAAATTGTTCCATGCGTTCCAAAACTTCGAGTACCACGAGTCATACCTTTACCAAAAACCGGAGGCATTCTGCCTTTAATCCCGATTTTTGCTGGTTTATCAGCTTTAGGAGCTTTGGCTGGTGGTGCAGCGGGTATTGCAAAAACAGTGAATGATTATAGAGAAGGTCAAAAAAAAAAAACTAGAATCTGAACGTCATAATAAGACTATGGAAGCTATAGCATTAGGTAAGGGTTTATACATTAAACCACACAAAAAAGGCAAAGGATTGTTTATAAAATCGTCAAAAAACTAAATAATAAGCTACCTAATCGTGCCTTAACTAATATCGATATTCAAAATTATGCACATGGTATTCCTTATTTTCGAGGAGTTTACATGAAGGATCAGTTACCAAAAATCCCTAAACGAATTGAATGTGGTATAGTTAACCTAGATAATTCAGAAAACGATGGAACGCATTGGGTAGCTTATGTTAAGGTAAATAATTATTGTGAATATTTTGATAGTTTTGGTGATTTAAGACCACCAATCGAATTGATACGATATTTTAAGAACTGTAATATTAATTATAACTATACAAGATATCAAAAAATTGACACGCTAATTTGTGGACATTTGTGTTTAGAATATCTACAATCTTTTTGGAATAAATACTATAAATTTTATACTGTTCTTTCATTTCAATCATTTGCAAGATGACACTCACCTTGTCTATAACTGGAAACTCATCGGTATTAACTACCTTCTACCCACATACGTTACAATTAATCGGGGAGTATGAATGTGCATTATTACATTTATCCACATATAATTCTATTCCAAATATTGATAAAACAAATAATAAGTTATACTATGGATCAAAGAATGTTATTGAAATACCTGAAGGTACTTATGAGTTGCAAGATATCAGTGATTATTTAAAATCTGAAGTAAAGGATGCATCCATAAAACTCCATTGCAATAACAACACCTTAAAAACTATGTTATTTTGCACATCGACTATAGATTTTACTAAAGATTGTACCTTCGGAGGTTTGTTGGGGTTTAAAAGACAAGTCTTGGAAGCCAATAAATATCATGTATCAGAGTTTCCAGTCAACATTTTGCCTACAACCGTGATAAGAGTTGAATGTGATATAGTTAGCGGTTCCTATATAAACGGACAATCCAGTCACATTCTACATGAATTCGCACTTAATGTCCCACCTGGATACAGAATTATAGAAATACCAAAAAACGCAATTTACTTTCCAATCAACCAAACCAACATCAGCTGCATACAGATCAGACTTTTGGATATAAATAATAACTTAATAAATTTGCGAGGTGAAGAAGTACAGTTGTATCTACACCTCAAAAGAAAACATGATTGACTATAATAAATATAATATGTTTCTTCCAATTCAAAATAACAGTTCTACTCAAACTCTCAATCAAGTAAGAGCTCGACCTAAAAGGAGAATAAAGTTAAATAAAAACAATAAAGCATTTCTTAAGGCGATTGGTGTGTTAAAATGAATATCCTAGATGTTTTATCCGCTCCCGCCTACGACAACTCTGTGGAAGGAATCGAAATTCATTCTTACAAGCCTTACGTAACAAGTTTTAATAGAAGCGATGAAATCAGGATACCTATTAATCAGCAAGACTTGTATATATTACCATCAGGAAGCACTTTGTTTTTGGAAGGGACTGTTATTGTAAACAAGGCTGAAAATTCGAAAGAGAGAGTCAGTAGTGTTCATTTCACAAACAATAGTTTACTTTACTTGTTTCAAGATATAAGGTATGAGATAAATGGAGTGGAGATAGATAAAATAAAAAATGCTGGGATAACTAGCACGATGAAATCATTTATATCAATGAATGAGAGCGAAGCTAAAACATCTTCTACTTGGGGTTGGAATATCGACGGAATAAAAAGTACTAATGGAGGTAGCTTTTCTGCTTCTATACCACTTTGCAACATTCTTGGTTTTGCAGAAGATTTTAAGAAAGTAGTAATAAACAGTAAACATGAATTAATCTTATTACGAAGTAATACCAATCTGAACGCACTAAAACTTAACCCTGGTGAAATTGTAGAAGATATTATTATAAACAAAATAATATGGCGTGTACCACATGTTAAAGTATCTGATAGAGAAAAAATAAACATTCTAAAATTGTTAGAAAAAGATCGACCACTTCAGATGATATTCAGGAATTGGGATTTGTATGAATATCTAATGTTGCCTAAAACCACCAAACATACTTGGTCAATAAAAACATCTTCGCAAATAGAGAAACCAAGATTTGTTGTTATCGGTTTACAGACAAATAGAAAAAATAATGCTATATCTGATATGTCTCAGTTTGATCATTGTGAGATTCGTGATGTTAAGGTATACCTTAATTCCACCTACTTCCCATATGAAAATATAAATACAAGTTTCTCGAATAATCGAATTGCTTTAATATATGAACAATATACTAGATTTCAACAGTCTTATTACGGACGTCGCGCTGAGCCTTTATTAAGTGAGAAACAATTTAAAAACGTTGCTCCGTTATTCGTCGTAGACTGTTCTAGACAACCAGATAATCTTAAGTCAGGTCCTGTTGTGGACGTAAGAGTGGAAATTGAAAGTGATTTTGATATCCCAGATCAAACTTCGGCATATTGTCTTATATTGAACGACTGTATAATTGAGTATAAACCATTAAGCAGCACTGTGAGAAAATTATCATGAACCCGAATACGATTATAGTGGATGTCCAGGGGTTTAAAGACACTTGTAATAACTTTATAGTCAAGGAATTAGCTCTGGCCACTCATGATTATACGCAAACGTTCTTAATAAAACCTCCATACTTATTTAGATACTTAACTAGTGATGAAAAGAAACAGGTTAGATGGTTGGAAAGAAACAGAGGAATTTACTGGAACGAAGGTTATATTGACTATAGAGAATTTCAACGTCTAATTGTGCCCTACCTAGAAAATAAAGATATTCTTGTAAAGGGTTTAGAGAAAGTGAAGTGGATAAGGAATCTTTGTGTGAACTGTACAGTATCAGACCTTAGCAGTGATAAGCACCCAAATTTGTCTATTTTATATAAAAAATATTCACATAATAATTTTAATTGTATAAAGCATTCAAAACACTGTGCACTGAAAAATGTTTTATGTATTAAAAACTATTTAGAGAAACAGGAGAACATTGTATCTAATGGGTGAAAATAAACAAGTTTATACATTTAATACATTTATTTTATTGAACATACCTAGCAGAAAATAGTAAATATATCTATAAATATAGCACTTACAAATTAATAATCAGTGTCCAATAATGACTTAGAAATTTTTTTCACAAGGTATTCAGTTTCATCCATAATACTATCCACCAAATCTTTCACCACGTACTGAGCGTTAATTATAACGTTTTCACTGTCACTACCACTGTCTGGGTTCTCGACGCCGAGATCTATTACTGATATTTTTATCAATTTTATTCCACGCCGAGGTATTCGACTCATTACAAAAGATTTCATCGGGTTCAATTTTTTCGTTCTTTCTTTCCGTCGTGGTTTCGATTTCTTGGGTTCTTTATTAATTAGGTTACTGCTACATGAAGCAGTGTTCTGCAACATCTCGTAGTACTCCTCATAAGGATCCTGAGCGTATTGAGAGAAAACTAGCTCCGTGTCCTCCTGAAATAAATAAAAATATTACATTTATCACCGATGAAATATAAGACCTATACATACACGTATTTAATTATGTTAATAAAAAGAAAAAAATCTTCAAAACTTACCGTTGACATTATAATAATATGTTGTATTTTAACTTTGACGTTGAAACTTGACTGTTTTTAATTCCGACTTGTTACTGTTACTGTGTGTTACTGAGATCTGAAATTAATATTTACGATCGAACATGCACTACAGGGTCAATGCTCTACAATATTGTTAATTTAACACTTTTCAAATATATTAATAATATGGTTATGGAATGATGATTCACATCCTCTGATTAGTAAACATACTATCGCAATCTGATTTAATATTTCGTAATTTTCTAGACAAGACTAAGCTCTTGACTTTGTTCCATTCAATTACTAAATTGTTATCTAATATATAAAATTCTCGTGTCACAGTTTTCATTCCCAAACTCCTCCGAAACGGCTCGACCGATTCTCATGAAATTTTGTGGGCATATCGGGTAGGTCTGAGAATCAGCCAACATCTATTTTTCATACCCCGATTCGCGATAACCGACATCCACGCGGGCGGAGCCGCGGGCGACAGCTAGTTTCAATATAATTATTGTGAATAAAATTATAAAAGATCTTGACGTGTTCTATCTGTCAGTTGTTTAGTTGACGTTTTATATGAAATAGGTTACATTGCATATAATCACAACTTTATTTCAAAGGTAGGTAGGGGTGAATAAACACTTGCATAATAAACTAACTTATTTATTTTCAGTTGGACGGAGTTTTATATATCTATATTCTAACACGTACTTTAATATGAAATGAAACAAACAACATAAATATTCATAGTATATTTCACCATAATAATATTTTGTTACAATTCTGTAAGTTTATTATTCTTAGACTATTGTTTATTTATGGCTATATAAATATGATCGTATAAAAACTTATAAAATAGGTATAAGGGTTATAACTTAGTTTATACTACTTATATTAATTAATAAATAGATCTGAGTGACCCCAGGATAATGTCGATATTTTATTTCTTGAAATCATTCGTTTGTCATCATTACTAGACAATGCTATTTTATTCACATTTTGAGTAAAAATTTCGTGTTTTATTGATTTAAATATAGTATTTTTCCTACGCAGTGTTCCCCCATTTAGTAAAATATTCTCATAATCTTTAATATCTAAATCGCGGATCACACATGACTTAATGCCCTTCGCTTTTTTAATCACATGATTAGAAGATTTTATGGAATAAAGTTTTGATCTTAAACCCACAAATTGCGAAATATATTTACCCCCCATTTCATCTTTAAAATAGCCTGGAACTTTTTTATTTTTTAAAGGCAAATTGTGATTACTATAATTACTAATGTCTAAGTATTGCAAAAACTGGTACTTTAGATCCTTACTATAAAAGTCGTTGGTAAATATTTCATAAACAAAAGAATCAGTATCGGTATAACATAATCGTACTCTGTCATTATAAAACGGTTTAATAATATTATAGTGAAAATTATACATATGTGACTTAGACAGATCCAAAACCGTAAATCCTATATATATAGGTTTATCTAAAATTATCTGATCAGGGTTCATTTGTATAGCAACTAAATTCTCTGATAATATGGATGCGCTATGAAAATAGGGGCTAGCTATAAGTCTCTCTGCTGATAATGACTTTTTAGTTCGATTCGTTTCGTCACTCCATTTATTTACTAAGTGTACAGTAACCCTTTTTTCAGTATTTTCTAATGTTTTACCAAAAACACTGTTGTTTAATAATTTAAAAAAGTCCTGCTCGAAACAACTTTTTGCTTTTTGACGTAATTTAGTGTTTAACTCTATATACTCTTTTAAATACGGACTTTGTTTGAAAGTAACGGCTCTATGAATTTTACGCAATATTAATCCATGTTCTATACATTTTTTCAAATGTACATAATGTATAACATAATGGTACTTATTATACAAGTTTGCTATTAATTTCTTGTTTTTCCCGCCTGGCGGAATGCATTTTTCTGGACAAAAAGGTAAGTCATTGTGGTAATTGTGTAAACTATGGGGATATAAGAGATCTACTTCCAATATATAGCCCCACTCAGCGTTGTCATCAATACTTTCTATTTGTAAATGAGTTAATTCATGTTCACTAAGAAAACGAAAACTAGAATATGGTAAGTATTGACACATGCTAAAACCATATAAATTATTACAGTCTAGATATACTATATAGCAATCGGGTTCTGAGGCATTGTAGTTAGACATATACTTATGATTTGCTTTTGCATATCTGTGCGAACACATACACAATCCTCCTCTAATCCCGTCCTGAATCATTTTAATTATTGCTAAATCGGACAACAGTTCTAGTTGAACCCCTGTTTTAAGAAGCATCGCATCAAATGACAAACTAGGGGTAGTTATATAAAACGCAGGGTCCAACCCATAATATCGCTTACAAGTTTTTCGAAAGTTTTGGAATATATCTGTTAGTAATAATACATCTGTTTTTAAGTACAAATCAGTATATTCGCCTAAGTTATTTATGTTAAAATAATTCCAAACAGTTTGAGCATGATTATAATCCTTATCACTGATCCCTTCATAGGTTAAAGAACTATGAAAGTGTTGTTTTAATGGCAACGTTTTATGTTCATAACATTTCCAATTCGTGATAAAATCATAGGGATAAATACCTTTCCGCGTCAATAAATTAAACTGTTTATCGTCAGGAAAATGGAATCGTAGATTAACAAAATCTTCAATCTCCATTGTTTTCGCAAGTTTGTCTAAACTAGTACTCAAAAAGTTAAAGGAATCTAAGAACCGTAACTGCACGTATTCATTGCTTGCCACAGGAATGAACTTAGAGAATGACATATATTTTTCTTTCGTTTTGGGTATAATTTTTATGAAACCAGGCATTTCTCCTAATTTTTTTATAAATAAATGGCAATCATAACCTGATAAATTGTGAAAAAATATAGGTATAAATTTAGGTACTTTATGCTGAAGATTGCAATGGCGATGGGCCGCCCCGCGGTACCGACCAGTAATATGACAGTGATCTCTGACTTTGTTCGACCATAACAAGTTTTCACAAATATGACATTTAATAGCATCCTTGAAATGTACAGCATCTTTTTCTGTATATATCATAGGTTTATTTTTAGTTAATATTTTATAAATCGCAATGACATCTTCAGTAAGAAAATGTACAAACTTAGAAACACAGTCACTGCCGCGGTAACTTCTATACTGATTATTAAGATCATTTCCCTCCCTTTGTTTCGCCGCAGTCGGATAAATTGTACTATCGAAAGATGATACAATATTGTAACCAAACGCAGCCGGCACATGTTTTTGAGAATATGATGTGTTAGCAGTATCAATTTCATTGCAGGAAATGGGTGCAAGTAATGTTTCAAAATCTGCATAGATTATGAACGGTACATTTTGTTTTCTTTCATAATTTTTAAATTTTAAAAACGAGCCTTTTTCAGGTAATACTGTCACAACTCCTTCATATAAATGAGTTTCGAGATGAGTGATGTCAGGAAAAAACAATAAACAAGATTCACAGAAATATAATTTACTGTGATGTTTGGTAATCTGACTGCGAATTAAGCGTGAAAAATTTTTAATTAGACAATAATGAGAGTCATTATTGTTTTCTAAGTATAATAAATGTATACTCCTAGATTTCTTATTGACTGATTTATACAAAGGTCCGATTATATTTTTATTATTTTTTGAACCATATACAAAAATATTTAAATCGTTATTATTTTTTTCAAAAATAGGTATATCCGTAAAAGTAAGGGGAAACGACAAACCATTAATATTTAAAACATCTTGGAAGTGTGGATATGATGAAACTCTATCAGGGTGGCTCGTGGCAGGGTACAAGGCTGCTACAATACTCCATAAAAAGCAATACGGATCTCGGTTTTTAATATTCACACAAGATTTTTTACTTTTTATAAATGCTGGCAAATCTATAAATTTAGAGTCATGAAGGGGTTGATAATTATTAATATTCACTTCTAAGTATGAATTATTTAAAAAGGTCCAACCGCTATCTCTTTCTTGAAACTCTTCAATTTTTTTAAGAAGAAATAAAATTATTGAACTGAAAATTTTGTTGAAATCATAATTTAAATGAATGTTATAATTTTTTGTAGCAAATGATTTTATTTCCTGATAGTCGTTTTTAAACAAATGAAATACTGAAAAAAGTTCAAAATTAATTTTGAGAGAGGTATATCTCTGTAGTGACTGATCTATCAGAGTCTTAACTTGCCCTCGAATTTTGTTAAGAAAAGTCTCTGGAAATTGAGTGATTACTTCATCAGTAGCTCTAATTCTATAACTTATAATACGCTTCTTGAAACATGATTTAATTATCTCTATATTGTCATAAAAAGGAGTTGCAATTTGAGTTTTATGTAAATTGCTACGCAAATGACCTGACCAGCGATGGCTATCTACAGAAACATGACAAACCATACAATAACGCATCATGACTACACGAAAACACCCAAACAGATAAATAACTTCAGTAACTAACCACAATGACCTGTATTAAGGAATATCTAAATTAATAATTCTGAAAATAAGTATACACTACAATAACAAAGGTACCTGAATAAATAAGTACTTTTCTCTTTAATACTCGTAGCTCTTGTTTTTGTTGTTGATATCCAGAATAATATTTACTTTTCTGAAAAAAAAAAACAAATATTAAATCAATATGTTAAATAGATATCAAACCAGAATTAAGGTCAAACAACAGGCGCTTCCAACATTCCTGGTACTACGCGAAGGGTGAAGCAGGCAAATGCAAGAATGATGATGATGATGATGATGATGATGACGATGCGTGCGCTCGTTCATGAGCGAGGCTCTGGCGCACGCATCCTTCTTGGGAAAGGAGCTCAGCTGGCAGTCGCTCTCACAATTAATTCTCATTAGCCTAAACAACCGAATCTACGAAAAAAAATGTGCACCATGAGCTCAACAGGGATTGACGTTCAGATAATGATAATAGTAAATTAGTACATTATGTAAAAGTAGTGTAAACGATCAACTTACCTGAGTAGTAATATTGTATTTCCAAATAGGTTCTTTATTCAAAGTTGTTGTCCTTTGTTGATATTTAACTTATACTTTATTTTCCTTGAAAATAAGACACGATATGAATTATTTGAGTACTATAAATACATAGTAAATTAGTACATTATGTAAAAGTAGTGTAAACGATCAACTTACCTGAGTAGTAATATTGTATTTCCAAATAGGTTCTATATTCAAAGTTGTTGTCCTTTGTTGGTATTTAACTTATAGTTTATTTTACCTGCAAATAAGACACCACATGAATTATTTGAGTACTGTAAATACATTCAACCAAAATAGAACCAATATAATATAATATAATTGATATAATTACCTGATAAAAATATATGAATTGTAGGTAGGTATACTTAGATAGGTAGATACACAACTTTCACATCGAATGACGCTTTAGGGATTCTTTGATCCTATTACTTTCAATAAACGATTTTTAATGTCTGTCATGCAACAATTATTTGTTATTTGTGACAAAAAATCATATCAGCTTTAGTTTTGCAATAAATCAATAAAATATTTAGTTTGAATATAATGCTTCATTTACACCATAGCAGAACAGAATCATCAAATTCGTCTGGTATAAAGCATAATGACCCTTCACTTCAAGTTTATAAGATACAAACTAAATACGAGTCAAAAAGTCGTGAGACTTTCATTTTGAGAATTTCCTTAGCAAAGATTATATTACAATTAATATAAATGTATATAATATGCTTTGCATCAGACAAATTTGACGCTCCCATTCCGCTTCGGTGTAAATTGGGCCCAAAAATGCTAAGTCTCAGATTTTAAGTAGGTTACACGCGCCCTGTGTATAATGTTGTTTAAGCAATATCGTGAATAGGGTTGTCATAAGATATGAGTAATTATTACTGTAAGAATGTATGTTACTCTTTTACACAAAAACTATTTAATAGATTTGATAAAACTTTAGCATAATACGAGAAAACGCAAAACTTTACTACTAAACTACTTAACAACAGTTATTTTGAGATAATATTTGTATAATGTATGTAAGTCAAATGATATTATTATCGCATCACATTAAAATCGAGAAAAAAATGATAAAACATTTTTTATACCACCTAGGTGCCAGCCAAGCACACGGCTCACAACACATTTATTTTAACAACCCTAATTCAATGCTTTAAATTACAACTCAATATTCATTAATGCTTAGGTTGTATATGCAACCGTTAAAGTATATAATCTAGTTTATTATAATAACTACATTATGTAATCAATGTAAACGAAAACTGAGCTATAAGAACCGTAATGGTTAGTCTTAGCGTAAACCACGCCTCACAGAGGTATAGAAAAGTTATAATATCAATAATTTACTTCGAATTAATACAAATAAAAATAAGAAAAAATGTTATTAGATTAATTTGATGACTGATCTGACTAGAGTTTGGATTTATCTATTTTGATTTTAATACCTTGTAACCACTGAACTAGTCAGGTGGGTACTCACCGGCTCACTCAGGGGCTGCTGCAGAGAACTCTTTCCCAGGGCGCCTTTTTCACAGAGCTAGAGAGGTGCGTGCACAGGGTAGCTAGGGCTCCAATGAAAACAGCTGGTTATCAGGATTGTACACACATATATTTGATTAACAAACACAAAAACACAAAACAGAGAAATATAAGTATGAAAGCACAGTAGACAGAAGTATGAAGTATCTAGATAGATAAGTAAGCAGACAGACAGGCACAGAATACAGAAGTATGGGCAGACGAACACACACAGTAGGCACAGATAATAGGCAGATGAACACACAATATGCACATGAATTATAGCACTAGCTACACATTTAAGGTACGTGAATTCTAGTACAGGCTACTAAGCGTACTACGTTTACTTCTGGTTGGCACTACAGCTACACATTAACAGGTACACGGCGACAGTGTACTGGCCTTGGGTGATTGCGGGATGGCCTCTTGGATGTTCGGAGTAGACCGTTCGCCGATGTATACGGCTCACAGCAGCCGTTGTACCACGAAGCACGCCGTAGTTAAATGTCAGAGAAGAGCGAATTCAGAGGGCACACGAGCTCAGACCAGCGACCCTGTATAAAACAGACCACTCTTAAGCCGTGAATATACATAGAGGCCCGTAATGTATCCAAATAAACAGAGGAATACGACTTACCAGAATATCTGGGAACGAAGTTTTCACCAAACAATTTTATTACGAGAAATAGACACAGATTTTATTTACTCAGAGACAGCTACGAAGATTTAAATAGAAGTTCCTTTGAGGATCGGCGCAGGCCTATTTATACCCGTATCCATCGAATATTCGTGAACAAACCTCAAAATTCTGCTGGTCACGAACTAACTCATTAGCGGCCCATAGACAAGCAAACTAATCAGCCGCTGATGGCCACAGACACGACTAGACCAAATATGACAAACATTTATTATAATTATGACTTGTTCACGAATATGTCACAATTTCTGAGAAAGTAAGTCCCATTTATTTATTATTGTTAAATTGTAAATAAAATGATATATGAGTGCAATTATAAAAATTGAAATATGCTGTAGGACACCAGCGCCATCCGCCGGTCGGGTGTGAGAACTAGAACACACCTAATCGAAGATTAGAAGTTTCACTGCCAAACAATTATGCCTAGTTCCCGTGAGACACTCTAGGTGGCTCTGGAACAAAGAAATCTATATTAGAAAACAATAAGCAACAGTGAAAAATATCACGTTACACCACCCCCCCCTTAATAGTATTTCCTGCGGACACGATACGCTGGAAATACACAACAAAGAAAACAGAAAATGCTTACAATAGATATAGATAAACAGCTGGGTATTTCAAACACAAACTGACAACTATAATTACAAAACTAAAGAACATTCCTCCCACACACCTAATTATACACTGACTTGCGCAATGGTTAGGTTACATAGCTAGAGTCAAATGTCCTACAAAGAAAATGAATGTTCCCTTTATTCGCTGCAGATACACCAACACTACCAACAACTACAAGGAGCTGTGGAGAATTGAGAGGCGAAATGAGAGAGAAACACTCGGTACGGTGTATGGTGGAACCTACAATGTGACAAATTATAGTCACGTAGATACTCAGAGAGAAAACAGATATTATACAGATTAAGCATAACATAGCGCTGGTTTTGTAGACTAGATAAACAGTGCTATGTAGTGGCAACATCGCTGACATTAGGTACTGGAGACGGCTCCTCCTTATACTTCAGGATGTCTTTGATATGGTACTCACCAAGATCCTTACCGTCTAAATCTGACAGCCTATATACCAGAGGGGATTGCTTGGCGGTTACCACACATTTAAGGAACTTAGGGGCTAACTTGGAAGTGAAGTTCTTTGCTTTGTTTGACAGGTAGAACGTGCGTTTGTACACGATTTGTCCTACTTTCAGCTCCACATGCCTTTTTCTGAGGTTGTAATAATTTTCATTACGCTGGTGGGCAACGTTCAAATGTTTCCTCACCTGGTCGTAGATGCGTTGTATTTCTCTCAGTTTGACACCAAAGGCTGATGGATCGTCCACAGCGACAGAAGCCGGGTGGCACGCAATGTCTGACTGCCTGTATAGAACTCCATCTCCAATGAACTCCCTACCATGCACCAGAAAGTATGGGGTGAAGCGAGTTGCTTCGCTAACCGCAGTGTTCAGAGCGCACTGTACTTCAACCAAGAACGAGTCCCATGCTTTGTGTTGTGACTTCACATAGCACGAGATCGCTTGGACAACATTGCGAATAGCTCTTTCCGCCTGATTAGTCTGGGCATGATACCTAGGGTTATAGTATATATTGGGTACATTATATTTAGTTAGTAGATCCTTAAAAGGCTTACTTACGAACTGAGGACCATTATCCATGTAAATAGTTTTACATACTCCATGAACAAGAAATACACTCTTCTCTATGAATCTCGCGACCACAGCGCCTGTGGCAACCCGAATAGGGCACAACATGACGTATTTACTAAAATAGTCGGAGACCACGATCAGGTGCACGTTTCTATTACTTGAAGTAGGAAAGGGACCAAGTAGATCGACAGAGATAGCTTCGAAAGGCTTCGACACCCGCTTCGGGCTACCCATGAGGCCAGGACGAGACGTGTTTACGGGTTTGTACTGCTTACAGACTTCACACTTCCCGACATATTGTTTGACGTCCTCGTACATTTTGGGCCAATAATAATTTAGGGCTAACCTTTTGTGTGTCTTCCAAACACCACCATGAGCACTAAGTGTGTCATCATGGTACTTAGAGAGCAGGGACAGGCGATCCTCCTGGGGTACCACCAACTTCCAGTCGAAATCTGAAGTCAGAGAGTATTTATTCTTAGAAAATCTATATAAAAGGTTGTCACGAATGTCAAAATTCGGCAACTTCCTAGGGTTCTTCCGCACACTGTTCATGGTGTGGATATACCAAGGGTCTTTAGAGGAGGCAGCATCTAGCGAATCAATCGTTATACGAGACAGAGCATCAGGTACAACGTGATCTTTACCCTTCCGATGTTCAATGTCAAAATCGAATTGACTTAGCCTCATGCTCCAACGCGCTAAACGACCCGTAGGGTTTTTCAGCTTATGGAACCACAGTAAAGAGGAGTGATCCGTGACGACTGTACACTTCTGGCCCTCGACGTACTGTCTGAATTGTTCTAAGGCGAAAATCACGGCCAGAAGTTCCCGTTCAGTTGTGCTGTAGTTCACCTCGTTCTTGTTGAGAGAACGGCTGCAGTAGGCGATAGGGTGTTCAACTCCATCGTGAGTTTGTGTCAGCACAGCAGCAACTGAAAATGCGGACGCATCACTGAGAATACGGAAAGGCAACTCAAAGTTAGGCATCTTCAATATAGGGGCAGAGACCAAAGCTGACTTGAGAAGATTGAAGGACTGTTCCGCTTCAGGTGTCCATTCGAACTTAACATTCTTAGACGTTAGTTTACACAGAGGTTTACTAATCTTAGAGAAATTATTGACAAAACGACGATACCAGCCGGCCATTCCCAGAAACCTCTTAACCTCCTTTGGGTTAGTAGGTGTAGGATAGTTGAGAATAACCTCAACTTTACCAGGGTCAGTCCGAAGGCCGTGTTTGTCCACATAATACCCCAGGTATTTGAGTTCACTCCGACAAAAGTGAGACTTTTTCATGTTAATAGTTAGGCCAGCATCCTTGAGTCGCTGATAGACTCTATGTAAGAGCTCTACATGCTCCTCAAAGGTACTGGACACACAGACTATGTCGTCCTGAAACGCAAATACCCTATTGTCGAACTCAGGACCAAACAGACGGTCCATTAGGCGCTGCATCGTGGCGGCAGCTCCAACGAGTCCAAAACACATGGTATTGTAATGAAACAGCCCCCTACGGGGAACTGTAAAGGCAGTCTTCTCGGCGGACTGCAGAGAGTCGAACGGAATCTGCCAGTAGGCCGCACTCAGATCTACAGAGGATAAATATTTAGCATTATTCAGATGGTCCAAGATTTGATTAATGTACGGTAAGGGATAGGCGTCACTTTTTGACACAGAGTTGAGCTTGCGAGAGTCCAAGCACAACCTGAGTTCGCCGTTCGCCTTCTCCACCATGACCACTGGAGAATTCCATGCGGACTGAGACGGGGACACTACTCCCATCTCTAGCATTCGGTCCAACTCGGCTTCCAGGGCTTTCTGTTTGAGAGGAGAGAGCGGGTAGTAACGCTGTTTGATCGGCTTACTGTCACCAGTGTCAATGACATGATGTTCAAGTGTAGTCCGACCTAAACCCACCTTATCCGTGTTCAAAGAGTCAAACTTTTCAATGATCTCGTTGATTACACCCCTTTGTTTAGTAGTCAGGTTGCTGTAATCCTCGAGGCCACTGTTAAGAGACACAGACTCGATAGGATTATTGTCACTAAAACCATCAAGACTAATATTTTGTGAAATTAGTTTATCACCTAACTTAAATTGCTGCCAAAAATCCACTCCAAATATCATGGAGGTGGTGATTCCCGGAACAACATAGAATTTGATAACTCGGATAACCGAATTATACTCAATAGGTAGAGAAATACAACCCAGACATTGCACATATGAGCTGTCGGCAGTTGTAATGCGAAAGGAAGGGTTGATACTTTCAAGATCAAAACCCAGTTCCAAGAAGATACGGTGCGCTCCCTTTCCTAGTATAGAGCAAGAGGCACCGGAATCCAGAAGGCCTAAGACATTTAAATTTAATACTTTAACAATTAGATACGGTCTAACATCGTTATCCCGTTTAGTAAACAGGACCCTATCAGAAATAGACTCAGATACAGAGTGATGTATAGAGTTCACAATAAGGCCCTGGCTTACGCGTTTTTTGACTTACCAGTACATTTTGAGCAGTCTGGTGTCTTGACTCCTTTGAGACCGCACCGGAAGCACACCAACTCTCTCGACTGGGTGCAGTTGTATGCAGCGTGCCCGCTTTCGCCACACCGGAAGCATTTGCGTTCGTTGGAGGTAGATGGCGTCTCGACTGCAGACACCTGCTTAGGGGGCTTTTGCACGCCTTTGGTCTTGTGCTGGTGTAAATCAGACGAAATCTCAAATTTGTCCAGAATAGGCTCACGGAAAGCGTCCGCCCTTGTACGCGCAAGCTCCAGACGCTTACCTAGACGTCTCAGATCATCAATAGAGTTGACATCATGCAAGGCCAATTCCTTCATGTAGTCTGGTCTAATATTGTGCATGAGAATGTCCAGCTGTTCCTCACTGGGCATTTTACACGACAACCTTGAGAACATAGCCTGCATTGTACATAAGTAGCTAACCAAGGACTCAGAGCGGGATTGGCTACGCTGTCTAATCTCATTTCTGAGACGATAATCATAGTCAGGAATATCGAATGTATCTCTAAGCTCACTAATAAGGTCCTCATATGAGATGAAATTAGATCTATTTGTACGGAACCAAGACAAAGCTGGTCCGTCCAACAGGTCAGAGAAAGCCAGAAGGAGTTTAGACTTAGAGACCTCCCGTGCACATCTAAGCTCCTCTAATCTCTCTAAAAACACGCGCACACAAGAGGAACCATCATATTTTAAGTTAAAAGAACATAGGTTAACAGGACGTTCCCTATACACTATGTTGTCAGACGTGGAACAAGATTTACCAGAACTAGCTCGTACCGAGCGGTCCTCTCTCACTGCAGGTGAAGTGTACTCTACCCGGTCACGACCCGAATCATCATCACCTTCATCTGACCCGTCAGATTCAGAATCAGTGCTGGGTTCAGCCACAGCGACGATCTTCACAAGCCTATCACGAAGTTCGGCCAGTTCAGGACAATCTAGACCACAACGAGCCAGCCTAGTTAGCAGATAGTTCGCCCTGAAGGCTACTCTTATGCGACAATTTTTATCAGAAACAAAGTCACCTGACTGGAGGGCCTCACTTAGTTCCGAGACCTTAGGCGTATAGATGGAAAGCTCCGCCGCTGCATCAGTGGGGACCACCGCCTTCAGCTTGATGCTACCCCGACGGACAAGTCGGTGTGCCGTCCTCAGCTCACTCCGAAGGCCAGCCACCGTCGCATCAGGTGCCACTGAAATGCCTATGTGAGCAAGCTCGTTAGAGAGTTCGTCTTTTCTCAGATAGTTAATATATTTTTGCATCTGTGCCATGATGTAAAAGTTTAATTACGACAATTAAATAAGTAACAATGTAGATGACACAGACAGGGTTCAATCACAAAGTATTAAACAGAAATAACAAGTAAGTTCCACCAAAGTGTATGATATCTAACAATGGTTTCAAATTAAATTATATGATTTATATTTATAATAGAGTTACAGGTGTCTATTATTAATACACTAAAGTTAAAGTCTAGACTCAAATGCAAAGTCAGTTACACAACTGGCAATGTAGGTCAAACAGACAAGGTTTAAATACAAGATGTAAAACAGAGGTTCATAAGTAGATATCAACAAGGTGCTTGATATTTAACTAAAGTTTTAAATTGATTGCTATAATTTAATACAAATAGAGGCTGTCTACTAGAATTAAAAGTTTCTATCATTTATGAGAACAAAGTTCAAGTTAATTTTCAAAATGCAAGGTACCTACACACTTTCTATAAAGTTTGTAGTTACACAGAAAATCTTATTAGGTTTTATTACACAGAAAAAAAATATCTTACAGTCCAAATATATATGTGCACATCTGCAAGGAAGACTAGAAACAGGCTAGAAAAGAGGAGAAAAAAGAAAAAAGAAAAAAAACAAAAAAGAAAAAAAAGTGGGTATGCCGAATAAAATCAGAAAATCTTACCAAAATCACAGCTGTTTTTTTAATTTTGAAATTTGGAATTTTGGGTGTCTTTTCCCACCCCAGGTGTAGGTAGCTGGAAAAAGACAAGAAGATTAATTACGTGTTCAGCTGCTAACACAACCAATTAACGTCTTGGGAAGTCTCAGACGGATTCCCAGGTTGTTTTCATCAGAGGTAACCACCTATGCACACGCTCTAGACTGAGACTACCGCAGAGTAGTACGAGAGTCTTGCCCCACGTTGGGCGCCAATTTGTAACCACTGAACTAGTCAGGTGGGTACTCACCGGCTCACTCAGGGGCTGCTGCAGAGAACTCTTTCCCAGGGCGCCTTTTTCACAGAGCTAGAGAGGTGCGTGCACAGGGTAGCTAGGGCTCCAATGAAAACAGCTGGTTATCAGGATTGTACACACATATATTTGATTAACAAACACAAAAACACAAAACAGAGAAATATAAGTATGAAAGCACAGTAGACAGAAGTATGAAGTATCTAGATAGATAAGTAAGCAGACAGACAGGCACAGAATACAGAAGTATGGGCAGACGAACACACACAGTAGGCACAGATAATAGGCAGATGAACACACAATATGCACATGAATTATAGCACTAGCTACACATTTAAGGTACGTGAATTCTAGTACAGGCTACTAAGCGTACTACGTTTACTTCTGGTTGGCACTACAGCTACACATTAACAGGTACACGGCGACAGTGTACTGGCCTTGGGTGATTGCGGGATGGCCTCTTGGATGTTCGGAGTAGACCGTTCGCCGATGTATACGGCTCACAGCAGCCGTTGTACCACGAAGCACGCCGTAGTTAAATGTCAGAGAAGAGCGAATTCAGAGGGCACACGAGCTCAGACCAGCGACCCTGTATAAAACAGACCACTCTTAAGCCGTGAATATACATAGAGGCCCGTAATGTATCCAAATAAACAGAGGAATACGACTTACCAGAATATCTGGGAACGAAGTTTTCACCAAACAATTTTATTACGAGAAATAGACACAGATTTTATTTACTCAGAGACAGCTACGAAGATTTAAATAGAAGTTCCTTTGAGGATCGGCGCAGGCCTATTTATACCCGTATCCATCGAATATTCGTGAACAAACCTCAAAATTCTGCTGGTCACGAACTAACTCATTAGCGGCCCATAGACAAGCAAACTAATCAGCCGCTGATGGCCACAGACACGACTAGACCAAATATGACAAACATTTATTATAATTATGACTTGTTCACGAATATGTCACAATTTCTGAGAAAGTAAGTCCCATTTATTTATTATTGTTAAATTGTAAATAAAATGATATATGAGTGCAATTATAAAAATTGAAATATGCTGTAGGACACCAGCGCCATCCGCCGGTCGGGTGTGAGAACTAGAACACACCTAATCGAAGATTAGAAGTTTCACTGCCAAACAATTATGCCTAGTTCCCGTGAGACACTCTAGGTGGCTCTGGAACAAAGAAATCTATATTAGAAAACAATAAGCAACAGTGAAAAATATCACGTTACAACCTATGTACTTACTTTTAAGCTCTAAGTATGACGTTGTTCGGGCTTCTCTCAGACATCAGGTTTTCTGTACAATGTCGGAAACATGTATATTACTGTTAACATGTTGCAATAATAATCAACAATTCTTTAAAACCTTTGTCATCGTTTTAGACGTGTGTTTAATGCGTACAAAGAAAAAAGTAGATTCTTCCTTAAATTGACACTCAATTGAGGTATTTTTAAATTAGCAAATTTAAGTATGATTTTTGTTTATTAACCGCAGTTTTGAATACCTAAGTCATTATCATAATCAAGAGCTTCAATATTCACCAAGAAAATGTAAGTAAGTGCTATTATGTATGTGATTATTGTAATTAATATATAATATGTAATTAATGTGATTCAATCAATCAATCAACTAGCCTATAGCAGTCCACTGCTGGACATAGGCCTCCCCAATGTGCGCCATGTGATAAATTCGATCAAAACCGTCGATGGATAAAGTATCCCTGAATTTACTAACTTATTGTTTTCATTTTAATTCAACAGGTCTGACTCAGAGTATGATCAAGCATCAACGAGTTTAAATAGAGGTATAGCAGAAATTTCACGTAAACGATCGACTCCTGTAAACAAACGGAAAAGTCCATCGACGAAGAAAACATCAACTTGTGCAAGGTATCTTTCTTGTGTGTACTATTATTGTTTAAAACGTGTCAACAGGAACTACTTATTCCATACCAAGTAACCAAGTCAATTAGTAAGATGATTTTTTTTTTTTTGTAACTGTTTGTATCTTATTTGCATAATATATTAACTATTGATCTATTTGGCAAAATCCTTACTATGTATTCATAGATATTTAAATGAATAATAACTGATTAAAATAAATGTCCCTATGTTTGTTCCAGAAAAAAACCGAACACGGCTGACATCTTCGGCATTTGTAGAGAAGGAATTGAACCGAACGAAGAAACAAATACGATATCATCGTTCTTCGTGAACCGCGTAGCCAACGGGAACGAACGTCGGTCCACAGACACACGCGGTGATTTTCTCATAGACTTGAAGGTGTACCACGCGAACGATGTTCGAGTCACAGAAAACACAGAGCTCTGGAAGAAGGCTTTAGTGCGTATAAAATTTCAGACTGATGAGGATTCCCACCAATGGCGAAAGCTACAGTCATTGGTGCAGTCTGTAGACGGATTATTTTCTGATCCCCCAAAGTTTATGTCAGATAAATAATTTGTTAAATTACTTACTTATTAAATAAATGTATTACAGTTAAATGTACCTATTGTGTGTTTCAGTTGTCAGTTGTGGACGAGCAAACGCAAACTATATAAATGCCTGTTGGTTCTCTTTGCTATTGCGATGAGCCACTAAACTGTTTTACAGTTGTGGACGAGCAAACGCAAACTATATAAATGCCTGTTGGTTCTCTTTGCTATTGCGATGAGCCACTAAACTGTTTTACAGTTGTGGACGAGCAAACGCAAAATATAAATGCCTGTTGGTTCTCTTTGCTATTGCGATGAGCCACTAAACTGTTTTACAGTTGTGGACGAGCAAACGCAAAATATAAATGCCTGTTGGTTCTCTTTGCTATTGCGATGAGCCACTAAACTGTTTTACAGTTGTGGACGAGCAAATGCAAAATATAAATGCCTGTTGGTTCTCTTTGCTATTGCGATGAGCCACTAAGCTGTTTTACAGTTGTGGACGAGCAAACGCAAAATATAAATGCCTGTTGGTTCTCTTTGCTATTGCGATGAGCCACTAAACTGTTTTACAGTTGTGGACGAGCAAACGCAAAATATAAATGCCTGTTGGTTCTCTTTGCTATTGCGATGAGCCACTAAACTGTTTTACAGTTGTGGACGAGCAAACGCAAAATATAAATGCCTGTTGGTTCTCTTTGCTATTGCGATGAGCCACTAAACTGTTTTACAGTTGTGGACGAGCAAACGCAAAATATAAATGCCTGTTGGTTCTCTTTGCTATTGCGATGAGCCAGTAAACTGTTTTACAGTTGTGGACCAGCAAATGCAAACTATATAAATGCCTGTTGGTTCTCTTTGTTATTGGGCATTACTAGACCGCTCGCAGGAGCCGAGGCGACTGAGAGTGGTCTAGAATGCCCAATAATATACTACTCATTCACACGTTTTGGACGCTGCCGTTTAAGCAAGTGCAAATATTGTGGATGTGATAAGACAGTGTTTTGAGTCGTGTTTTGAAAACAACGCGCTTCTGAATTGATATTTAGAAGTTCCTAATTACTTTATCATACCTTTCTATCTATATCAAAATTCCTAGATTTGCTACATTGTGAAGTACTTTTAGGTCAATTATTGTTTAAATCTGGAAGTTGAGACTGGCTTCTGGGGGCAAATCGAATACCTTTATCCCGATCATCTAGGATTCCGTGATCTAGTTGTAGGAAAGTCTAAAAACTAGAGCACTCCCTATTCCACGTAGCTAGTTTCAAGTTTGTTTTCCTTTACACAATTCGCAATACACACACATTTAAAATCACACACATCCATGTTCTTCTTGGTACGAGCTCATGGTCTACAGGTTACACTAGGTTTCTAGCTAGAATGCAGGTATAGACGTTCTATTGCGATAGAACCTAGGAATTCTTACGAGAATTATAGTGGTAATTGATACATTACGTTGGTGAAAAGTTAATTTGTGCGTTTATTTTGTGTTAATATAATAATTGAAATTGGGGTAATTATACGTTATAATAACGTATTATATTTTGTTATAAATAAATAAGCAGATTATTGTGCTTTTACAGTCGGGTTTTGTTTAAAATAATAGTGACAAGTGTAAACTATAATTATAATTTGATTAAAGTTAGTATATTAACAATATACCTAAATCATATACATTGATTAAATCTACTTTACTTCACAAAGTCAGTACATTGAATAAACAAAAGGCTTTGTTTATTGAGATCATTAAATTCAGCACATAGTTGCTAATGAGAGACTAATTGACATCTCCGACATATACAAGATCTCACTCATTACATCATATCAGCCAAAGCTATACTCATTGAAACATCTGTAGGTAAATTCACTTAGCTCCTAGGTCATTTGGACCAGTATTTGAGCCCAAGTTTGTAACGAGTAGTGACATTAGTCTTTCTGCTGAAGCCTATCTGAGAAATTAAATATCCAATAAATAACTGACAGCCAATCGTTACTTGGAAGGTATACTATACTGTTGTTAGAATAAAGAAAAAGACTCACAGTCATCATCATCTTATATTCATAATTGCTTCAGTCGAATCAGTAATGTCATGAGGGTAAAGGGATTCATCATTTTGTACTGGAGCTGAACGTTACCACTGAAATCTACAGTATACAATGATGTTTCAGTGGAGGTATTACAAGCTAAATTAAATTCATTGTGACGAGTTGAAGGAGAGCTTGATCTGTTGATCAGAGCTATCGATTCTTCGGAATTGATCTAAATCTCGCTTTTCGGAGCTTGAGATAATCTCGCTCTTCGGAGCTTGAGATAATATTGTATTGCAATACACAACAACAAAAAAAAATATAATTGATCCGGATCACATATTATAAATCATATATGATATCTACGACAATTAAAGGCCTATTAAAATATAAATACAGCTGGAAAAGACGCCCAAAGAGGCCAAACACATAAAATCAAACTATCACAGACCTATATTTCGAATTTAATACTAATACATTTGATTCCAAATAAATCCACAGTCTTGTCATCATAATATATATTCCATACATCCAGTAAAGTTAAATATACCGCTGAGGTGGCAAACAAGCACACAGCTCACCTGAACTGTGAAACTATATAATATATTCCATATATACATTTAAAGTTAAAAGTTGGGATAGAGTATCATACTTTATATACCACTGAGGTGGCGAACAATCGATTCAAATAGACGCTCTTAGCATTTGTTATACGAATAGATACATACGGTCAGGAGTCAATATTGAATGTAAATAGATTAGTGTAGTAGGTTTCAAAGACGATCACAGCTACGTGTAGCGTAGGGCCGTAGGCCCTAAGTTCCGTTACAATACTACGCAACGTGAAAAAAATATTATTTTATGTTGGTCGTAGCAATTGCTACAAATATGTAGCAGTGCTACGAAAACCGTAGCACTAGCTAGATTATGATTAGACCCAATGCTTAAGATATTCTTTACAAATAGATGAAGCTTGCAAGTTATTTTATATTTAATATATGTACATGTATGACTGTAGGTGGATATAAATAATGTTCTTGAGAAAATTGCTGCCTCCGTGTAGAAATGGAAATGAGTCCGACTACATTGCTTGGGGTCCCAGGTTGAATTTATGGATCAGTGTCTCGTTTTCAAAGCTAAATTTTTTCATACATACTTTTACTATATGGACTGAGCTCTCTTTTAACAATAATATACAGCTCATGAAAAATTGAGGGTGAAAAAATTAATTGGTGAACTGTGGGTGCAACTGTGACATACCTCTGTTTACCCTACCTAGGATATATAAGTATATGAGTACGCACGAGTATTTCCAGGTTTGAAATAATAAATACATATTATGTACAGCCGATCCCCAAGAAAGGGGATCGCTCAGACCCGACTAACTATCGACCCATAGCCATCACCTCAGTGCTGTGCAAGGTGTTCGAGCACATAATTAACAAACAGCTCATGCGTCACCTTGAAGATCACTCCCTAATTAATGACCGGCAATATGGCTTCAGGCCGAAACGGTCAACGGGTGATCTTCTGGCGTATGTTACCCATCTTTGGGGTGAGGCTATGGACAAGCACGGCGAGTCACTGGCAATTGGTCTTGACATCGCCAAAGCTTTCGATAGAGTCTGGCACAAATCGCTTCTTTCCAAGCTACCAGCCTTCGGTCTGCCCCCTAGACTATGCAACTGGGTTGCTAGCTTCTTGCAGGATCGCCGTATTCGCGTCCTTTGTGATGGACGCGCCTCGGAGTTCTTGCAGGTAAATGCTGGTGTGCCGCAGGGGTCCGTCCTGTCCCCTACTCTCTTTCTTCTGCATATCAATGACATGCTGTCTACCGGCAGCATTCATTGCTATGCAGATGATAGCACTTTGCACGGGAGTTATCATGGACGTCCTGCGGATAAGCAGTCGGATATCGCAGATAAAAGGCAGCTTCTTGTCACTGAGCTTGACCGGATCCTGAACAACATTTCCCAATGGGGCTCTGAGAACCTGGTCGAGTTCAATGCCAAAAAGACACAGGCATGTGCGTTCACAGCAAAGGTATCTTCTTTCCTTCCCCTTCCCACTCTTCAGAGCACTCCACTGCCACTGCAGGACAACCTGACTATCCTCGGTATGGATGTTCGCTGCAAACTTAATAACAAAAACTACATCGAGAGTATCATCAAAACAGCCTCGCGTAAACTCGGAGTCTTGAACAGAGTGAGACGGTTTTTCACGCCGGAGCAGCGGTGTCTTCTATACAAGACCCAAATTCGGTCCTGCGTGGAATACTGCTCGCATCTCTGGGATGGATCCGCAAAGTACTTATTAGATGCTCTCGACAGGTTGCAGCGACGTGCGGTCCGCATTATTGGGAATCTCGAGGTCACAAGCACCCTTGAGCCTTTGCAGATGCGTAGAGATGTTGCATCCTTGGCAGTATTTTACCGTCTCTACCATGGTGAATGTTCTGATGAGCTCTTCCAACTGGTCCCGCCCTCTCCTTTCCTACATAGGACAACACGAGCAGGGCTTAGATGTCACCCGTATACGGTGCAGAATATTCCCTCAAGAACCAAGCGGTTTGGTGACTCCTTTCTTTGTCGCACCATTAAGACCTGGAACTCCTTGCCAGCTCACGTGTTTCCTTCTTCCTACAGTCCCGGGTCCTTTAAGCGGGGCGTGAAAAAGCATCTGATGAGGCCGTCAAGCTGAGTGCCACCATTGTTAACATGGTACGTGTTTGTAATGGTGACCCTCTTTTCTGAGACTTTGCCTTCAGCTTACCATCAGGCGAGGTGAAGTCAAATTGACGTGTCCTATATATAAAAAAAAAAAAAAGTCTACCAAAAATATGAAATAAACAAAAAATATTTTTATTAAGAGAATCGATCCTAATATAACACAACACACGCATCCGTCTACAGGAAATGTATCTTTTAAACCCCCGTACTATATCACCGCTAATCGTACCGAAAATATCGAGCAAATCACAAAAACACCATCCATTACTCGTTTACAACACCCAAATCTAAGTAAAGCGTTTTAACAAACAACAGTGTATATAAATATTGGGGTGGATTCTCAAAATATGATGATAAATATTCTAAGAATGTATCCGCCGTGATTTTTACCACCGAATTTATTTACATGGATAAGTAAATTACCCCGTATTGGGGTAAAGAGAGACGGTGGATCGCGGTGGCATAAATATAAAGTGGTATGCAACTCTGTGATGGCTCCGGAGTGAGTGGATGTTTATGTGATGTTGTTCCTTTGGCGAATCAGCGGGTAGATATTTTTGATGTAGCCACTCGTTTTATTGTAGTGGATAGTTGTGTTGAGTTCAACATCGTTGTGTGTTTAGATTGTAGTTACAAATTGTTTCTATTCAATGAATCATCGTCACAATCGATTTACATGGAATTTTTTTTATTCGGTCCAGGCGGGACTCGAACTCGCTACCTTTTCCTTACAGGGTGACTGCTCTTACCACTGTGCTATCAGACCACGCCCGAACTAATCCAAATTTCTTCTTAGATCCATCTTTGAGGCGATTGTGGAGGCGTCTACTGATATTATTACGAACAATCGGAACCAATAAAACGATTTGAAATTTAGTATGTAAAATGACTTTAAAATTTCATTCGACTATCGTCACAATTTTAGTCCTGGTTGCATCCTTTGGCCTACCGCATATATACAACTTTTAATTGAATAACTATTTTGTCGTGTCATAAGTTCATAGGAATCAAAGTCAAAGTCAAAAATCATTTATTCTGCATAGAACATTAAAACGGTACTTACAAAACGTCAAGTTTAAAAGAAAAATCTAGACTTGTTTAGCAAATGGACCACCGGTTCGAAACGCGGCCCCGACCTGAGAATATACAAACATTTGCTTAGTCTACTTAGTCTAAATACAATAGTTTGCTTGAGTAGTATAGTTGAGGGAACAGCTCATTTCCAAGCTTGTTTATCATCTAAATATTCTTGGATTTTATAATAGCCTTTTTGGCACAGTTTAGTCTTAATTACATGTTTAAATTTATTTACAGGTAAATCTCTAATTTCATTAGGGAGCTTGTTGAAAAAGCGTATACAGATGCCCCGGAAAGAATTACTAATTTTATGGAGTCTACTATCACAAGCTACAAGATTGTTTTTATGTCAATATATTAAAGTGCACATATTGTCAACTCGATAGTTGCTCGACAAAAAAGTCGAAAAGCCATATTAAAAATTTGGACAACTATCAATCTAATGTTCAATTTGTATAGCATTGTATTGATTTGCGCATACCATCGACTAATTAAAATGAAATATGAAAAGTGTATAAAAAAGTAATAAAATGAAAAATGATGAAAAGAATCTGTCACTGAGTATATCATCTCGAATATAGTATCTGTCTAACTAAGCACATACTTATTAGAATTTGTTAATTGACATTGTTAATTGTAGCGCCTAACCTCGGGTGTTGCTGAAATAAGACAGGTCGATTCAAAAAGTCGACGACCGACTGCATCGATTGTATGCGCATTTCCATCAACTAAACGGTCTAGTTGTGTGGAAATCGCGAGAAGTACACAACTCGTCCAAACAGTTGAGTCGATATAAAAGTTGTATATTTGCGGTAGGCCCAAGCTTTTATTAGTAAGTCCAGTGTTCGTTTTCTATCTCTTAGCTTGGTTTTTGGGCGAGCGACTGCGTTCTACAGCCCCTAGAAGTCTGTCATCAGTTAATCAGTAGGTATACCGACTCGAAGGTGAGGTGGACTTTAATGTTCCACAAATAAGGCTCTGGTGCAAGCTTCCCCTACAGAATTGAAGGGGACAGACAGCAAACACTTCATAGGTAGATTTCGAGTCAATGAGATTATAAGGCAGTAGGACAGTGGGCCTCATGCTATAACCGCTACGGAAGAACACAGGGCCAATTCTCGTGATAACATGTTTTCAAAATTAATCTCGATCTGGTCTCCATCTCTCAAATGTCAAAAACGATAAATTAATTTTTTGTTCTATTTCATTGTCTTTATTTTCTCACTTATCAAATTTAAATGCTTTTCAACTGATTTCTATTAAGAGAATTGGCCTTACGAACCTTAAAATAATAGAAAGTAGGTGCAATCTAAGGGATACAGCAAAGAGACAGAGAGGGAACACAAGAGGACTGGAGAAATCTCCTAGGGGGGGGGGGGGGGTAATAGGGGTGACACGAGACCGAAACCCAATAAACACGCTTGTTATCACTCGTTAGCAACATTATCGAGACGTAACCTGTAATTCGTGAAGCCGAATACACCCCTACATTATTTACACCACACGATTAATTGTGACATATTTATTTTAAACTCCTTTCCGGTTGCATCTTACTCATAGGAACCGGTTTTTAAAGGAGCGACTACCATCTGACCTCTCACCTACGAGATAAAAGCCTGCACCAAAGCTTTACCCGTTGATCAGTAGGAGAACCAGCTAGCAGGTGAGTTGATTTTCGCTGGTCGCCAATAACACTACAAAATTCCAATTGATTTGCAACCAGTGTCATTTGTAAACGGATTCTTCCCTTTCGAACTTACTATACATAGCACGGAAATAATTTCAGATAGCGAAAATTGTTACCAGTTGTCTCCTTTTCTCAAGAGTGTTCAAAATCGTGTCGTATGCTCTAAAAAGGCGTCGCTACATGACTCCCTCTTTTACAGGAGCTCGTTAAGATACATTCATGTTTGCTAACGTAACGGATATTTTGTATGACTATGATTGCAACTCATACAAATTGCTGTTACATTTATTTATAATAATCTTGTTTGTTTGTCAGTCGATGTTTGACGGAGTTGGGCCTTAATGTGCTTCGCTTAGGGGCGTTGCACACTGGAGTCAAAATGTCAAATACAGAAGGTGAAGTTAATAGGAGTCTTTCGAAGTTATCACTTGTTACAATACTGTGGAAAGAAGAAAGGTGATTCTTTTTGATTCTTTTTATTATCATTTTTACAAAGTTTGCATTAGAGTTACAGAGTACATAGGTATAATATGATAAAGGAAGAAATGCGTTTAAATTGAAAAATTGCAGAACTTAAAATAATTAAATTTGACAATATAAAATATCGGTATGGCAACAATGCCTAACTTTTTATTTTATCTGAAGGAGTTTTGGCGGGAACATCAATATAGACGCATCGCGGAAATATTTTATTTACCGAAATTCGTGTGAATTTGAGTTTTTATGTATTAAATGGTGGATTTTTAGACATTATGTCTTGGATATTTCAAATAATAAGTTTCAATGGCAATCATGGCGCAAAAAACATTGTTTTGCCGCCAAACATAACTACTACCTAATGAAAAAGTAACTGCGTGCGTAGTCTTGATCTTGAAAGTGTATATGGTACTAGTAACAAACAACTTATATTATGACATAAGAATCATCCTAATACATATTAGATTTCAGTAATAGCTTCGACAATAGTAACAATTATTACAGTGTCAGTCCTTCCCCCTGGGTCAGCCAGGGTGCGACGGATATGCTCTATAGCTACCTCACCTTCGGCCTTGCACTGCGACCCACAAACGGCGTGTGGTTTAGTCGGTTCGAGTCCGACATAACCTCCCCTTCCGGCTCTGGCGGGGGTGGCACACGAGGGGATTTCCCGCCCGAAAAAAATCCACCATCAATTCAATTCAGTGCCTCTAACACATTCCAGTGACAAAAAATTTACAGCAGCTTCAGAATGGCGGCCGTCGACAAAATTGAAAAATCTCTTTGACCAATAAAATCGATGAAAAAATGTGTCACGTGACCAAAATATCATGATGTTTTTAGACATATCTAATGGACTTCATTGATCGAAGAGTAGCGAACAGATATTATCTACACTGCCATGCTGAGGCTGCTGATATTGACATTCCTTCTTAACATATTATACAACCTGGCCAGCAATAAAAACGGCCCATCAAAGAGATACCAAAAAAATATATGTCCATTATGTCTCCACAGCTATTGTTGAAAGAAGTTTATATTCGACGACTTTATAAAAAACCAGGTCGTTAAGTCCCCATTGTGTAATGCGCCTTATTTGTAATCGTTGAGATAAATTACGTGTAACGTTCGGGGAATGTTATTTTTAGTGTCCTAGTTGATTTTATTGGCGCCATAAATATATATATGTTTACAGTGGCTTCGACGGTAAGTGGAGATAGGGAATCGGTGAAAACTGGGGCTTAGGCGGTGTTGGGGTAGGTTTGATTTGGAAGGGAATCAGATTTAATTGGAGCACCTTGTGTTGTAAAAAGTCGCTCTAAGTTTGAACATTGAGAGAGTAAAGAATACATATAATAAAGTGATTTTTTTTAGCTAAATATGTGTGGTGTTCAGATACGTTCAAGGTATCTTCTTTCCTTCCCCTTCCCACTCTTCAGAGCACGCCACTGCCACTGCAGGACAACCTCACTATCCTCAGTATGGATGTTCGCTGCAAACTTATTAACAAAAAGTACATCGAGAGTATCATCAAAACAGCTTCGCGTAAACTCGGAGTCTTGAACAGAGTGAGACGATTTATCACGCCGGAGCAGCGGTGGTATACAAGACCAAAATTCGGTCTTGCGTGGAATACTGCTTGCATCTCTGGGATGGCTCCGCAAAGTACTTATTAGATGCTCTCGACAGGTAGCAGCGACGTGCGGTCCGCATTATTGGTAATCTCGAGGTCACAAGCACCCTTGAGCCTTTGCTGATGCGTAGAGATGTTGCATCCTTGGCAGTATTTTACCGTCTCTACCATGGTGAATGTTCTGATGAGCTCTTCCAATTGGTCCCGCCCTCTCCTATCCTACATAGGACAACACGAGCAGGGCTTAGATGTCACCCGTATACGGTGCAGAATATTCCTTCAAGAACCAAGCGGTTTGGTGACTCCTTTCTTTGTCGCACCATTAAGACATGGAACTCCTTGCCAGCTCACGTGTTTCCTTCTTCATACAGTCCCGGGTTCTTTAAGCGGGGCGTGAAAAAGCATCTGACGAGGCCGTCACGTTGAGTGCCACAATTGTTAACATGGTACGTGTATGTAATGGTGACCCTCTTTTCTGAGACTTTGCCTTCAGCTTACCATCAGGCGAGGTGAAGTCAAATTGACGTGTCCTACATTAAAAAAAAAGTTTTCTGAATTTCTTTTCAAATCAAATACCTTTATTCATATCAGTCACTGGTGGAATATAGACGTTTCTTGAAATGTGCCAGGATTGTGATTGGCTAATTAATTGATTGATGTTAGTGACAAAGTAACACTTACGAAAACCAATTTTTCGCTTCTTCTAATATGGTGGTAGAAATTTGATTGTCATAAGTTTCTCACAAATTTCGGCCGGTGCACGATTGCAACAAGCCATTCGTAGTAATCTAATTTCGGTTGGATTGCGTTCAGGGGTCAGTAAGTGCATAGCCGGGTAGGGGGGATTGTGGTCGCAGCACTAATGGGACCGGTGGGTGTCACGAGGTGCTGCGAAGACAATCCTCTTTTGATGAGGCCGTCAAGCTGAGTGCCACCATTGTTAACATGGTACGTGTATGTAATGGTGACCCTCTTTCCTGAGACTTTGCCTTCAGCTTACCTCAAGCGAGGTGGTTTACAGTCAGGTTCGCTATGCTATATACAAAGTCTGTATGAAAAGAAACTAGTCGGGCAGTTATTTATTTTGAATCAAATCTATCAGTCAAGAAGCCCACCGCGGCCCACTGCTGCACATAGGCCTCAATGTCCACAATTTCGTCCGATCCTCTGCCGTAAGCATCCAGTCAATCCCAGCCATCATTTTCCAGTCGTGAGTCCATCTAGATTGCTTTAAATAATGTATTGCCATTCGTACATTTATTTAATAGCTACATACATCGTCTGTACCAACTAAAAACTATTGATACAAAAAAAATACGATAAGTACTTTTTGCGCTGCTAAAAAAGTTATAGTTCGGATGCATAAAAAAATTTATGGTTTCATATTTTGAAACAAAATAAAATCGACATTGCAGTAGGACGAATATCATCGTAAGTGGCTTTTTTTACGTGCGGGAATTCCCCACGGATATCCAGCCCCCCCGGGCTTCGGGACCGGAGGGGGATTTTATGGTCGGACTTGAACCGACTAAACCGCACATCGTCAGTGGGTCGTAGTGCTAGGCCGAAGGTGAGGTTGTCATGCGACATATCCCTCGCACCCCAATTAACCCAGGGCCATCCCTCTCGGTCAGGCCCTCCTCGGGAGGGGGAACCACGCGGTCCCCGACTCGTCCACGGTGTGGGGTGGCGCACATTATGTCACGATGCGCGCCGCCGCCGTGGCCTGCTTCTGCGAGGGTGACGGGCGGCTCCACCCGTCACTCACAGGCCCGCGCTCATGGGGGCGGAGGACGGTCTGCGCCCTCCGACGCCCGAGCCGCTTTCGAGCCCGTGCAGCGATGTCAGCGAGACTCTCTCGCTCATCGCGCCGCGCCCGAACATCGCAAGTGGCAATTGGATGTTGTAGAATAGATGATGTGTATATGTGTCTCCAAATTACACAAATGCTAGGCTTCGAAAAGTGACAAAATATCATAAAATATTATGATCTTTTTTCATATATTATGACTTTTATACTGTCATTGACTTAGTAGTCCTAATTAGTATTAGGTGTTTCCTTCTTCCTACAGTCCCGGGTCCTTTAAGCGCGGCGTGAAAAAGCACCTGATGAGGCCGTCAAACTAGTGCCACCATTGTTAACATGGTACGTGTATGTTATGGTGACCCTCTTGCCTGACTTTATCTTCAGCTTACCATCAGGCGAGGTGAAGTCAAATTGACGTGTCCTATGCATTTAAAAAATATAATAGAAAAGGATGATTTTGGATACATATCCTACAAACCTATTATCCTAATAAACGCCAAGCATCTCCCCTCCTCCTCTGAAATAATCACAGAACCAACATATTAACACTATAAGAAAATAAAAGTAACAAATTTACAACGAATTTGTATAAAAATTTAGGTAGTTCGCACACTAGACTTACTTCAACATTTCCTACGGACTCGCCAATTTTCAAAGCACGTGAGATCAGAGCGGAATATCTATACGTGAGCTGGCTCCTTAATAGAAAACACCAGATAAACATGACCTGTGTGAATTCCACAAGTTTGGAACTAGTATAGGAGCGGTCCAGGTCTAGGTATGGTGGTTTGTGGTAAAGAAATGAGTTTTAAGCCCGCCTAGGTTGGTGTCGGGTAAACGTTGAAATTGAGTGGAAACTGGCCGTGTCGCTGCGGATTAGAGCGTCTATTGTTTTTTAAGTGCGTAAATTGTTGAGTTTAGGTGATTGAAAAAAATGTTCCGTATTTTCTTGTAGCTTGGGTGTTTAAATTCATTTGGGTACCCAGTAGTTGTTTAGTTCTGTGTAGTGTACCTACAGAATACAAATTAGTAGTAAAAACTTTGCAAATTGTTGTAATATTATCGTGGAGCAGTTAGGTTACTGAAGCGCGTTATAGAACATCAAATGGAATAAATTAAAATGGAAAATCAATTACAAAGTAAATTAACAATTTTATTACGGGAAAGAGGCAATTAAGAAGGAAATCATAAAATATAATTTCATAAAATCTTAATAAATATAACTGCCCATATTACATTGGTTTTTCACAAGATTTAGTGATGTTACTCTTGTTTATAAATTGTCTGTTTGTCATAATTGTTCACTATGGTAACCCAATTATTATTAAGCGTGTTGGTGTGTTCACACACACACTTTAAACTTCTATGTTATGTAATGGTAAATTTAAAATAGCTTGTAGAATACAATAGTCACACTTAGATGTCAAACCAAACAGGAAATCCTGTAACCCCCTGCTCCCAAAGTACCTACTGTATTCTAAATTTAATCAACTCCACGTCGTATGTGCTTGATAAAAAAATATGTAATGATTATGGGTCGTGTCGATTTACTTAACTCGTCGCATGGGGGCTGACCCAGTGAACTCGATTCTGCACCAGTGCCTATAGAAAAAATATACGTAATACCGGTTACGTCACTTCATGTTAGAGCATTGGAGAGAGGGGAAGTGTGTATGAGTCTTTACCATATCGAAGTGTTTTTGTTATGGTAACTTTTTCTTGCTAGTTTTATAGAAATTACAATTCTTGTTATTACAATTCATGAGATTATGTTGCTTGCAGTACTGTCACAATATCGGTAAATTGAAAATAATGAACATTCAAGGTACTCACGGTTGTATTTTGTTATATTCTAGAAAGGGCAGGCGGAGGCTAAGGTATGTATATGTTCATCGCAGAAACCTATATATTTAGTCCCACTATTTGGTTTGGTTTCATGTAAGCAACCCACATACCTAACCCTTGAGCCTTCCATTGTCATTTCTTTGACATTTTTAGACATTAGGTAATCAATTTACTTCGAAAATAGTAACTAGTTTAGTTCTAGTTTAAAGCTCTAAAAACCCTCTTTCTGCTAAATCCATCTCTGTTATGTCCCATATCCTCCTACAATCAATATTACACTTTGACAAGAAAAGATGAGAATCACTTTGCCAGTG
The DNA here is from genome assembly GCA_949126895.1 of Eilema caniola. Taxonomy (NCBI): domain Eukaryota; kingdom Metazoa; phylum Arthropoda; class Insecta; order Lepidoptera; family Erebidae; genus Eilema; species Eilema caniola. The sequence continues at coordinate 703,385 of OX421478.1, forward strand.
ACGGATTTGAGCTATCAAGATCAACACAAATAAATGCCTATCGCCATAAGCGATTGGACGATTGCCAAACGACATTATAAACAAAAGGTTCCAAAACATAAAGTTAGCAAAATCTCGTCAGTGCAGCACAAACTCTCTTATTTCGGCACAGTTGGATAACGAATGCCTCTTTTTAAATCACGAATAAGCCGACCGCGCTTCATGGCTGCTTTACAGATTTTTCACCGGATTAGGGTCCCACGGGTGCCTTTTCAAAACGATTTAAACTTTTATAATGAATTCAATTTTTAAGTAGATAGGCTGGACGTGTTAGTTGCTGTAACTGGATTTTATGTCTATGGTACGACGGAGTAGTGAGTGAAATTTGCGGATGGCAGAAAAATCACGAATGTAAAGTATTCAAGATGAAATCAGTGTGCAGTACGGATGGAGTGAGATTGGATAAAAGGAACAAGCGTACAGGGATTTATGAAAGTGTTGATGCTTTAAAGAGAATTGAAAAAAGTACGCTGAGGTAGTTTGAGCACGTATGTGATAAAAAAACTCGCCTCCTTTTGTAGGAGATTGAACAACATACTCTCGAGGTTGACGAACTATCTCTGCCTATTCTATTAAGATGTACACATACTATGAGTATGGGATATTAAGATGATTAAGCCGGCTATCTTTATATTATCAACTGTAGGTATATTTACTAAAACTGGTACAATTTAGGCCTTATTTTGTGTACTACGCGTAATTTTTACCTGATATATTTCAAAATTTGTTAATAAATTAGTTATTCAGCACTTCAAAAGGCCCTGTATAAATATTGTCTGGCTTACTTTGAGTTTTAATTGTTTAACGAAATCGTACATAATTTACTAACAGATTTTCTTGAAAATACTCTCCCAGGCCCGGTGTAATCGATACTTGTTGATAATTACTGAAGTTTTACAATGGTTGTGCGGAACCATTGTTCGACTTATTCAGCAAGTTACATGTTTTCCAAATTCTAATTCTTACATAAGTTCGTTCGTTACTGCACTGTTTTTCGGCGTATTGTATTGTACAATAAATTATTATCTATACGTTCAAGATAATAATGATCTATTTTCGGGCTTTATTTTTATGTACTTCAGTAGTACCAATGATTCAGGATCACAAAACAGTAATTACCCTAGCAACTTACTAAAGGTCTAATACGGTCACCTTATCTTCTTACCATGCAGGCCGATGCAGTCAATTGACAGATTCAACAACAAAAATGAAAGATGAATATGGACGAGAATTTAGTCAGTGAAATGGAAAGAGGACAGAAATGTATTTCATTTCAACGCAATATAGGTAGGCAAAAAAAAAACAATATTATTCTTTTTTTTCACCAATACCTGCTGGTAATAGTTTTCAACTGGTTAAAATATCGAAAATTTAATTAATTAGATGAGTCAGTTGACAGTGTATTTCCTGTACAAAGGGACTATGGTGGATTAAAATCCCGCCCAGAGTTTTCCGAATAAAATCTGCAGTGATATTCATGTTTAGAGAAACACAGAACCCACTCCCGTCACGAGTCAGCGCTCAAAAACGCATGGACGTTTTTCTAAAAGACAACTAAACCAGACAGAGTGCTATGCTTTATGAAATATCGCGGCTTCGGGTTTATACAGTCGTTCGATATTTTCAGCGGATAGTTTAGCCATAGCATTTATCTTTATCGTCTACCACGAGTGTGCATATGCGGTGCAGTAGAGAATATCACTAGTTAAAGTATTCTGTCGTTAAAGATTTTGTGGTAACTACCTAACTTTTTTGATTTGGTTGGCAACATTTAGTTTTTAAAACAGCACATGCAGTTCCAAATACAAGCACGTTCAAACAAACAAAACAATGAAGTTCGTCAACTTGATTGAGTAATGACATAGAGAGTTAGACTGTATGCAGTGTCATAGACACAGTATTACACGAGTATAGAGTAATACTAGGAGTACTTACTTTGGAACAAGTTCGACATTATACTATCATCCCCTAACATGAAGACATTGATAGTTTAAAGGTAATGTCGACATTAGCTCACACATAACGCCTTTCTTGCGTATTTATCACAGTATTGTTAGCGAAACTATATCTATACAGCACATAATTAGGCTGTTTGTCCATTGGAGCGGAGCTAGGCAGTGGAGCGGAGCCAGAAAGTAATGCGGAGCGGAGTTGGGGACTGTGCCTGCCAATTGACGTGGAGCTAGGTAGCGGTACAGAGCGAGTAAATGGTGCAGTGCAGAGTTTGCGGTGTGTTTTCCTTAAGCGGAGCTAGGCCGCCAGCTCACGACGAGTTTTTTGAGCTGCCGACAGTGGGCGGTTGGTTTAGTTTACACGCTCATTTTTCCTTTCCACTTCTCCGTTCCGCTTCCCCGCTCCATTTCTTAGCACGGCTTCCCCACTCCGCGTTTTAAAAATGTATGAATTTTAAAACTAGTTTGCAAATACCTGTCCACTGCAGTGGAGCGGAGATTATATGCAATTCAATTCGTTAATTTCGGTAAAGCTCCGCTCCTCTCCTCTCCACTTTAGTGGACAGTCAGCGTTAAACGTGAATGGTTGACGGTTCTCAAAACTATACTACAGTAGTAAACTTACCAGCTCGTGGTAGGACTACAGGATACGGTTATAGATAGGCATTTTTATATCCTCAGTGATTTACGATCAGCCCCGGCTCTATTTATAATGAATTTTGCGCGGGCACCATTGGATTTTGTTGCGTTCTATGTGATTTAGATTTTAAACTTCCATTTTTTAACTTTATCTACTGGGCTTTTGTTTGGGCGCCAAATTTATGTGGTTATAAGATTCTCTTTGATAAAACGACCATATTTGGTGGGTATTTTGCCTGTATTTTGCCAAAAGGTAAGCAGAGATTTGTTATCAACATCTAAAGACACTTGACCCGGTTCCAAACTGCCACAGACTGATTTGAAGTGTGCAGTACTATAATAATAAAAACAGTCGGTGCTATTACAGGAAGTTTGTTTTAATGTAAGAGGTAGGACACGACGGTATTTCCGTCCAATTAAGCAGTCCAACTGGGGAAGTACCTCCGCCCTACAAAATACCGCGGTCATAATAACCTCGTGTTATGTTCCCGGCGGTGAGTTGGGTAGGCAGAGCTCACTAGAGTGCATGTCTGCCAAGATGAAACATAGACCAGCTCCTTGAATAAAGAGTCATGTTCAAACCGCTATGAAAGGGAGGGACCGGGCTTGTCTTAAGTTTGAAAAGAATCGTCTTGGTACAAACTGGGAGTCTTATAAAACTGCCAGGAATCGGTGTACCCAGGTACGATACGCAACGCTAAACGCCGACATATTCTTGATAATATATCTTCCTTGACATCTGTCAATGTCTGGAGATTTCTAGGGACACTGGGCATTGGTAAATCAAGACAGGTGGAATTACCCAAGACGATTGAGTTGGATGCCATTAACTACCATTTCTCTACCTCGTACACAATTGATGGCCCAACCAAGTGCCAAACGGTTGACTCTAAAGCCGGACTGCCCAGTCCCAATCACGTACCTTTTCAATTCACTCCAGTCACGTCGGAGGAGATCAAAAAGATTATTCTCGCAATTAAATCGAAGGCAGTCGGTTGCGATGACATCAACCGCCGTATGATAACCACTATCATATACCAACTCCTTCCCGCTGTTACACATATAACTTTTCCCTTGATTCTGGTCAATCCTCCGACTTGTGGAGTTAAGCCTATGAACATCCGCATCCTAAAATCTCTAATCCCTCGCTTCCTAATCACTTTCGTCCTATTTCCTTTCCAAGGTGCTAGAGGCCTGTGTTCATCGCCAGCTGTGCAACACAATGGGATACTGAATCCATTTCAGACTGGGACACAGCACTGCAACCGCACTTCTTAAAGTAACGGAGGACATAAGGGACGGCATGGAGAGGGGGTTTGTCACAGTGATAGTGTTTGTGGATTTTTCTAACGCATTCAATTTTTGAATCATGACATACTTTTAGCAATACTGGCCCATCTCGGGATCTCAGCCGACGAGCTGGAGAGGTTCTCTTCATTTCTCGTGGACGTGAGCAATCGATTTGCACGGACGAGATTTCATCTGGCTGGCGCAATCTCGACTCTGGCGTGCCGCAAGGCGGTATTCTTTCTCCTCTTTTATTCTCTATATTCATTAACCTTATTACCTCTAAACTTCAGTGTGCGTATCACTTGTATGCCGATGACCTGCAGGTGTATAGCCAAGCCCGTGTGGCGAGCCTTTCAGAGGTTAATAGTGTTGATACCGATTTAGGGTCAATTGGCAGCTGGTGTGACAAGTTCGGTCTTTCTGTCAACCCCGATAAATGCCAGGGCATCTTAATTGGCAGTAGCCATATGATGCTTAGAGTAAACAATGGAACTCTGCCAACAATAAGCTTCAACGGTAGAGTGATACCTCCCATGACAAGTGTTAAAAACCTGGGATTATATATTGACTCCACCCAGAACTGGCAAGCTCAAGTTACAAAGGTCTGTCAGAGGGTCACAGGGATGCTACGTAGTCTATATCGCCTCAAAACCTTTCTACCAGCCAAAATCAAGGCAATGCTTATGCAAACTCTAATATTTCTAGTCCTCGACTATGGTTATGTATGCTACCTCGACCTGAATGCAGATCTGCTCAATAAGCTCGACCTCCTTCTCAACAATTGCATTCGATTCAATTCCAACCTCAGGAAATATGATCACGTCTCAACTCATCGTTCGGAGTTAGGGTGGTTGCCGATACGTCAGCGACGCAGCTTGAGGGCGGTGACGATGATTCATACAATTTTAAGCTCCCCTAATGCCTCCACTTATTTATCATCTCATGTTCAGTTTCTTGGTTCTCATCACGACAAAAATCTACGATCAGCTGACAACCGTCTTCTCCACTGTCCCACTCATAGTTCTGGCCTAGTATTTTATTTTTATTATATTATTCTTTCCTCGTGCAAGCTATTTTACCCTGGAATACGCTTCCCCTCGAAATCAGGATGACCAACAACCGTGCTCGTTCAAGTACAAAGTACGGTAACTCTACAGGAACCCCTAGTGGCAATGGATAAAATTAGAATATAATATTTCATAATTCATTATATGTTAGTATATATTATAATATTAGTATATAAGTAATATAATATGTAAATGTGTATGTATGAATTTCGTATGTTATATTGTGTTTAGTATTTGTCTTTTATAATATATTTATTATTATTATGTACAAATTAGACCATTATCCTTTCATTACATGCTCAGTAAATATTTCTGCCTGCACCTATCTCAATGTATCTCTGCACCCTAAAGTAGACTGAAGATAATGCCATTGGCATTAAGTCTGCCTTTGTACTAACTGTGCATAAAATTTAAAAATAAATAAAATAAGTAAGTAAATAAATTAAGTGCTATAAAAAAATTGTCTATTAGTAAACGTACACATGAAAATCTAAAGCAGTGGCGAAAAATCTCTACCTCTCCTTGTATACTCGTGTAAGTTAATTGTAAAACTTTCCAATGAAACCCTTCACATAACCTTTAAAACCCTTAACACTTTTGAACAATAATCAGTAACAATATTACAACTCGCTCATTACTTCCGTGCAATTTGACAGCTAACGTCAAACTGACGCGAGCTGTCAAGTTCCGTTCTCGTTCTACCCTCAGTTGACAGTTCAAATTAGACAAAATGGCGATGATAATCGTTTATGTTAAAATAACTGTAAAATTTTATTATTAATTAAATTAGGCATTACCAAGTGTTGTTTCTGAGAGTTTTTGTTGACACTTGAAGGGTTTGGCAGTAGAGTATTCTACTGCAACCAATAATTTATACTACTGATTTAAGATTATTAATATGTATGTATGTTTAATAATTTAATATAACCCAAGCTAATATATTATACATTGTGTAAGTTTGGGAAGACGTTTGAACGTTTGTTATTCAATCAAATTTATTCATTCTATTTCAATCAAATTTGATACAGGAATAGATTTTAGTCGAATAACAGGCTACTTTTTATGCCGGGAACAGGTGCCCAGTGACTTTTTGACTTTGTCATGGGCAACAAAAGGTAAGTAAATATATGAATTACAACTATAGGTACTTAATTCCTTGAAGATAAAATACAGCTGTTAACATATTTAAAAAAAAAAGTAATGTATCAAACTTAACCTAATTATAAAGAAAACCCTTGTGGGGATTTCGTTTCACAAATAACAGGCTAACCAACCAAAATTAAAACCCTATAAGCGTTTAATTATTTCATTGAAACACAAAAAAATCATTCAACGCTATATTAAGTTTGATGTTCGGTACAGTTCAACCCATAATTTTCACTTTTCGACAAAACAAAACGTGGTATTTAACACTGCCGCTGTAGGGTGGATTGTACCCGCGTAATTAAATTTGAAAATCATCGGAAACGTATTAATTGTTCTAGTTCGGCCATAGAACAAGCGTTTAATGGACTGTGAGCGATATTTTCATTGTTGACATCTGCAATGTTAACCCTCTTTCCTGAGAATACCTTCAGCTTATCATTAGGCGAGATGAAGTTATACCGAAGGCAGGCAGGCCTTTTCTTAAGTGGGCAAAGTTGCCACGGATACCCTCCCGATAATAGATAGATAAATCAGACACGAATCAACTAAAAACACCCGCCATCTGTGGATTGTAGGTTGCCAAGGACATATCTCCATCCCATCTCTTTGGAACGGCCGGCAGGCTTTGGAAAAATATCTATATAATAAAATCATATTTTTTTTTATAAATATCAATTAAATTACTGCAATACGGCAGTTGCGAAATAAAATCGCAAAATATATACAGTACTACATTTATTAGATAGAGTGCGTTAACCTATCCAACCAGCTATGGAGGAGCTTCATCGTTAGTAAAGAGCTCTTTAACATTATTAAGATAATTTCCACGTGAAGAATGCTCCTTACACAGAAAGTTTTTTTTTAAATATCACTCCTTTCTTTTGAGAGGATATCTCTGAATGAAAATTGGACTCCTGGCAGTTAGCCATATCTCGGAACGATAAGGTAATTCTAAAAATGCGCTGGCTACTAAACTTTACTCGAAGTAGGAACATGATAAAACTTTGAAACAAAGCCTCTTCCAAACCTTCACTTTTTTTCTATTTAAAAAAACTAAAAAGGTACTACTTGTAACTTGATTCACGAATGGTTTTTGCACTATTATTATTACCTTAGCATTGTTCTCATGAATCTGATATTTTGCATATTTTACAATTTTACATAAACATTTCTTACAGAAATTTACATTACGTACATAAAAATTTAGACTCCTTTACTAAAAAGAGTATAAATACTAGACGTAAAGGTAATCTTATGTTACATACTACTCGTCTCCAAAAAACAAGCAACTCTTTTATGGGGTAATTTATTAGATTCTACAAAAAACTTCCCAAAGAAATTAGAACATTCAAACATTTCAGACTATTTGAATGATAATAACAATTCAAGATAAGAAATTTATTGTACCTACATGACGATGTTTAAAAAAAAAAAGATTCCTACTGAGTTTTTTGGCAGTGTTTCTCAGTTGTTGTCATGTCACACACTGCACGATAGAGGGAAAAATATTGACAATTTCAAAAAAAATGTAATTTTTATGGAAATAGATGATTTTTAGAATTTGAACAAAACTCTGATTCGTTTCACCGCGAGCTACCAGTTAGTTTTGGAAACAGTTTGTTAACATTAGTCATGTAAGTTCTTTTTATAGCATTAGTAAATCAATGCAACAAAACAGCTCGAACTAATATTAGTATTTCCCTGTCTCTGCCGACTTAGGGGCCCTCTGATGACGCTCATTAAGCCATGAGTCGCTTTGATGTGACTTAACAAATTGGCTCCCACTTGATTCTGCTTCAGCTATGTTTAACATACTGAGTTTCATTACTAATTATGTCAATAAAGTTAATGTGTTTAGAAGTTATTTTTATAATTAAGGGGCTCTTGCTTGCGAATCTGCCCGCGTGAATGTTTCTTATCGCGACAAAACATAGCCTATGTCCTTTTCTAAGCTCTAAAGTATTTATGTACCAATTTTCATCAAAATCGATTCAGTAGTTTAGACGTGAAAGCGTAATAGACAAATTTACTTTCTCATTTATAATATGTATTAGTTTGAACAAGCTAGACCCGCTAGAAATATTGACAACTCACATACTTACCAATTAACAAAATTGAAAGTAAAATATGTGCTATTCTAGATTGTAAGATATATTTATATCTAATTCTGCCCAGGATACGCTACTAGAAAGAGTTAAACATACACTCAATCATTCATACTTCATTCATCCTCATACATTCATTCATCCTACTGAACTTTCACTTTAATGATATTTTTTTTTGCGTTACGGGTAAGTAAGAACAGCCGTATCTCACTTATGTTATTGGGGTCGTGCTCTGGAGCTATCGCGGGCACTTTGACTCTACTGGATCCTTTGTGTCAACCCCAACCTGGCCCCTACGTTTGAGGAGGGGTGGGTAGCCCTCTCTATCAAGGTGGCTATTCCTCTTAATTGTAGATGCCTGCAATCCTCTGGTGAGAACAGACGGAAGTATAGCTTTTATTACATAAAACATAATAATATGTGAAACATTACCTTCCAAACTATTATATCGAACTAGAAACCTCTCAACCTTGGCGTTAGTTCTTCCAATTTATTTTCAATTACAATCTAAACATTATTCTATTATACTATAATTTAGTTGATCAACAATAATGGATCATTTGGTAACAAATTCGATTCCAACAGGGTTATTGAGTTGCCGTGCGTTTTGTAGATCAATGAGTTTGATGGCTGAGTGGGGCAGATTGGTAATATTTGATAATGGATTGTTGAGTGGTTTGAGTGTGCAATTGATTGTTGAGTTTAGCTAATGTAGATTGTTATATAAATTGTATTTGTGCCGTCAGTATGTGTTCTATAAGGTTATTCACACGTGCTACTAGCTGAGGTAAGCAGAGATAGAGTTACCCATAAAAATTGCTGTAAAAATATTCATCATATCAATCAATTTGTATAATACTGTCACCCGCTGTACATAGCCCTTCGGAGAGGCCCCATTGCTAAATGATAAATTGTCGTACGTAAAATAGCAAAGTACATTTGACGAACTATGTTTGTACATATCTCTCTCTCTGTCTACCTCTTTTGAATTATACGAGCATGAGTACTGTTATGAATGTGAAAGATGTGATAGATTGTGTATGGATGTTTGTTACTCTTTCACGCAAAACGACTGAACAGATCTAGGCAGAATTTGGCCTAGTGTCGCCAATATATTTGGGGTAAAAGTCTGTGCTAGAATTACACCTATTAGTCAGCAGGGATGATATATTTAGGGATGAGATTGAATTGGCACCGACTGTCTTGGTATATCCCTTGAAACACCTATAGGTACGAGTATAATGTAAAATTGTAAAAATCTGTTTTAAATTCTCCACCCTTCTTCTTTTTCATCCTTGCGTTAATTCCAGTCGCATCCGAAGCTATTATCTTGAAGTCTGGGGTCCGCTTTTACCTGTTCAACTGCGGATTTGGTTAAACTTCGACATTTTCGCGAATGCCATCTGACCTAAACAACCCAAAAGCGATGTCGAAGCATTGCAGTTAGACCAGTTGTTGGACTTTTGAGGGCTCCAACTACCCGTAACGACAGCCATAGATGTTTGTATGGCCACCGGGACCGACGGCTTAACGTGCTCTCTGAGGCCTATATTCATGCACACAAATATTTGCACTGAGCGGAGATGGAACCCGCGCCTCCTGTACAGCGGCCGCGTTCACTACCAATACGCCACGGAGTCTGTCTCTAAATTCTCCTCCACAACAGCAATAAGGAAATTGCCTTTATACCTTCTTACTTGTCACCTTAAAAAACTAATCATACAATCATAAATAAGCAACTCAATATCATCAAAAACGTCATTAACTTTGAGTGAAAGGCTATTAATAGAAGCAAAACGAAATGTCACATCATATCGATCACTGCCTGCTCTCTATCATTAAGCGGTGTGAATATAAATATCGTGAGCCCTCAAGCAAAATAACTAACGCACGTACTAGGAGTGATTAGGATTGTGACGTAGTGAAAGATATGCTATACTTAAGCGGTGTAATATAGCTTTCACTCTTAATGTAGGTTTTTCTGATTTGTGAAGCAATAGCCGAGTCGAAAGTTTTTATTATTAAGTATTTTACTCACAGGGGGAAAAGGCTGCACCCTGTAAGTAAAATACTGGTCAGTAAAAGTTTTTGGCTAAGCTATTGTTTTCCGTAATTTTATCCTGAAAAATTAGGCGTGAATGAGGTATGAAAACAAAATCCTCTTTGCAAGTGACCAAATAAAGCGACATTGTAGACAAGAGCTTCTTAGAGCCTTAAGGATGATTGTTAATATCAGCTCATTTTTATGCAGCTGGTCGTTCTACAATATTAGTAGTTTTGACAGACCTTTAAAACTCTAAAAATGGGATACATCGATGATGACCATCAAGTGACCATCATTAAGACACTATTACCAACACACTCGTCTGATGTTTCCACAGTGTAAATAAAGTTTTGTACAATATCAGTAAATCCTATACCATCCTACTAATATTACAAATTTGAAAGATTGTGAAATTGTTTCTATTTATTTATTGTGAAATTAATAAGGTATTTGACTGACTAGTCAAATTAGTTACTTTTTACTAAACGTCAAAACGGTAAGCTATAAGAAAAATTGTATGAAAAAGTTATTTATGACGTCTTGATATTTAACAGTCAAAGCATTTACTGTTATTATAGGTTGGGTGGACGATTAATAACGATAAATTAAGAACCGAAGCAACTGTTATCACTCTTAATGTAATATGTTCAGCTACTTATCGCAGGTTTATAAGTGCCCAGTTAATGGCAATAGGCTCGCCACCTATTACATTGGGACCTAAACATAAACTGGCGAAATGTGGGTGCTAGCACCTCTGCCTACCCCTTCGGGGATACAGGTGTGAGTTTATTTTGTGATGTTCAGCTACATACTTTTTAACAACAGGAAAATACCCAATTACCCTTTAAGAGCTAAAACGAATCTGGCTAAAATATGGTACAGGAATAAAAATGTAATATTCTGGAATAATACAACAGAAACAACAAAGTAAGGCAATATTAAACGCAATATATGTAAATGCAAAGTGAACTAAGAAACCCATATAATATAGAAAACCATTAAGTTAAAAGATATTGTATAGTTTCGCTTCACAATACACGACACGCCCAAAAATAATTTGAGTTTCTTCAACACAGCGCGAGTTTGTAATGGTAATTGGGAGGGTGTGGCCAGGAAAACACAGTTTATGTACACATATAGTACACAGTACACAAAGTACAACACAGAGTAGGGTAGCATAGAGGTAGAGTTCAACAAACTCTGTATAATGGGCTATAATTTTTCCCATCATTGGGCAAAGGTAATTGGTGAAACATGTAGCGAGTTGGGATATTTTATTTATTTAGATAAATTGTTTATTCTTTTCAGACTCGTAGTACGCAGTTGATGTTAAATATAAATAAAAACCAGTTAGGTGCTCTTTTTCTTAATCTTTGGCTGACTGTACTAATATAGTATGTATAATTTTCATCCACATTGGCTTTGGAATACGGTCAAAATTCTTAACAATTATTTAATTATTTTTTATTGGTTTTAAAAAGAATGACACTAGCCGAAATTACTAGTAACCCCTCCAGTAGTGATAAATTGTTTGTGTTACGTATTTGTTAGTGGATTTTCGTCAGTAATTTAATGGCCAGGGTTCAAATTCGGTGAATATTATACTTCATAAGAAACCTAAGTTGAGGGAACATAACGTACTAATTTTTGGTTCTTCTACTAGTAGCATTACCTACCTAAGTCAGCTGACCTCATTATGCTTGAGAGTAACAATCGTAGATAGAATTAAAAAGGCTTCTGCCTCAACCCACGATTGAGTGACCCTTCTGTACTTTCTACTCTATGTAATATTTCACGCGCCACTAAGACGCTGTGTACAATTATCACTAATTCGGTAATGTGTCTGTCTGTCAATCTGTGTGTCAATGCTAGACTGTGGTTACATGAAACTACACGCTAGAGGCGGAGTCCAATATGCTAATGTGTTTATAAAAATATTGTGTATTGTACCTATTACTCACTGGCAGAGGTTAATTGCTATTTTTCTATTTTGAAGACCTGTCACTTAATGCTGTAATTTATTTAAATGTAATCATTTACGCAGTTTTAAATACTATTGTCTTATAACAGGCTGAAGTGATCTCACCATCTTTGACGCCCTAGAGTGTGAAAGGAAAAAGCCGGAAGGTAGACCTTGGGTTCTCGTGCATTCAGGAAAATATGTCTCCATGATATGATGGTGGTATAACAAAAAAAATAAATACATTAAATAAATATTCCATAACATTTCACACAACGCTATTTAGATCCATGGTAAACATAGCTTAACTAGCTAATGTTATGAAATCTAGAATGTGGATAAACATACTTAGATACATTTTTTTTTGTAAATGCATACATATTATACGTAGAAACACCCAGACCAATGGGTATATTCATGCATATAAATTTGCATTGAGCGGGGATCGAACCCGCGTCTCCAACGTAGCGGCTGCGTTCACTACCGCCACACCACGGAGGCTGAAGTATATTTTACCAGCTATATTTTCAATCAGGCTGTGGAATGACCTCCCTGGATCTCGATTCTGCACAAGCAAAACCACAGTCATGTCACAGACACTACCATAAAACTCGTTTAATTTTAGGTTTCAAGACCATGTTTTTAAATTTTTAAACTAAATGGCTTCTTATAGAGCGAATGAAAAGTGTAATGGAACTAATTTCATTTCATTTTGGACTTTAAGACTATTATGCAATAAAGTCTAAAATTAAATGGTACTTTATGCAATGTTCGTGTAATGACAGTGGTTTTACTTTACCAGAATCGAGGGTCTGTTGGGGTTTTCCAAGCGATTAATAGTTGGGAAGGACATTAGAAGACTTACAGGATACAGGATCTTACAGGATCAGCAGCACAAGTGTGATGCCTCTCTAGTGCTGCACACGTCCATAGGCCACGGTAACCACTTCCCATTAGGTGGACCGTGCGCTTGTCTGTGACCTAAGTGGTATAAAAATCTTATTCAATTTTTTTTTTGCCACAGACTACGCATTGCAACTTAGAATTTATTGATTGAACAATCCTAAAAACGTCTTCAATAAAAACACTTGTACTATTCCACATTATTTATTATTATCGTGACCGGTTTCGCCTTACGGCATTATCAAAGGTGCATTACGGTTTATATTACTTTAAATGACATCTGATATTCAAGAGACATCACATTAACCTATTACTTTTTATTTAAGTTACTTGCAGAAGGTAGGTCACGACGGTATTTCCGTTCAATTGAGCAGTCCAACTGGGAAAGTAGGTACCTCCGCCCTACAGAATACCGCGGCAATAATAGCCTCGAGCCAGAACTCTCTGGAGAGTTTGTGTGAAGACCAAAGGTTATTCCTGCTTTGTCTTCTACACTGACGGCACAAAACCTCTCTGTGTTTACAGGGTTGGCAGCACGAGTGTGACCCTGGTGTTGCACACGTCCATAGGCCACGGTAATCACTTTCCATCAGGTGGGCCGTGTGCTTATCTGCCACTTCAGTGGCATCACCTCGGATTAAAAACATAGAAATAACAGATTGAGTTGCCTGTTTTTAATCATACATACTCACGAATTTTTCGTTTCCGGAGTAGGTAGAATAAACAGTCTACCATACACTTGAGTTACATATTACACTTTAATTGAAATTTCTAATGTTTCTGAGACCGGAACAGACAAATAAACAAAATATTTCCTCGTTACGTTAAGCATACTGATTCATCCCGATTCAAATTGATAGCTTGTAATGTATTCAATTGCGTGTGATGGATGTTGTGCGCCGGCGACTTTACACCGACCACCCATCATTTCCCGGTGACAACCTAATCCCCTTTCTCTCGCATTCAATAACAACACGCTTGTATACACAGGGTGAGTTTACAGCTGTGTAATGGCACTAAATCACGGCACACGTAACGCACGATATTATTTTGGGTATCTATTTAACTTGAAAGCGTATTATTACGGTTTTTAAAGTTTTATGTTATGGAAATTTTACGTGTTGTTTTTATTATGTAATTGTGTAATTTGTTTGATGTGAAATCAAGTTATATCGTGACGTCCGCTGGAATGGCAACATTGCACATTTCAAAAAGAAATAACGGAAATTACTTATTAATAGTAGCCCTTAGCGTCTTTCCAACTAAGCTAAATTGCTTGAGTTAGATGTTTTTCTTTTTTACATACATGGACACGACGGTATTTCCGTCCAATTGAACAGTCCGACTGGGGAAATACCTCCGCCCTACAGAATACCGCGGCCATAATAGCCTCGGGTTATGTTCCCGGCGGTGAGTAGGGTAACCGGAGCTCAATAGAGAGTTTTTGTTCCGTCAGTGGGCAGACAAAAGGCTATTCCTACTGTATCTTCTACACTGACAGCACAGAAACTCTCTGTGTTCACAGGGTTGGCAGCACGAATGTGACTACCCTAGTGTTGCACACGTCCATAGGCCACGGTAATCACTGTCTGCCACCTCAGTTGAATAAAAAGTTCTAAAATTAATTTGAGCACACCTGTGTCAGTACCTGATTATTTGCTATTGACTTCTTTTCCACAAGGGTAAAACATTACTAACTCCTTTAAAGTTCCCACCTTTTGACAATTTTGATAAAAGTTGACAATTAACTTTATAACGAATTTAAAATCGAAAACAAAAGACGTGTACCCCTAAAACGACTAATGACTAAATAATGACCCTTGAGCTAGGCGTAACCGAGACAGATTAACCTCTTCATTAGCATAACAACTTATTTACAGCTAAACCTATCATTATTTTACAATTTCTTTCAACTTATATTCTACTATGCCTATTTTACATTTACATGTAGTAATTAAAATAGTCATACAATTGAGATATTAATACATTGTTTACACATTGAATATCCATTTATTAAAAGCTCGTTTGTGTTTTTTTTTTGTTTGTAAACTGCTGTAATTACCGATTCATTACACAAGGCGTATTTTACAAGTACACATAGACGCACCGTAAGGCCAAGAACTTCTTTACCTGCTCCTATGTTTTCTTTTTCCTACAGCCTCGGCTCCTTTAATCATGTGATAAAGTCGTTAAGCTGAGGGCCACCATTGTGACGTTGTTGGTATCTGTATTGGTGACTCTTTTTCTTCAGACTAGCTTCAGCTTACCATCACGTGAAGCTAAGTTTTGTTGACGTCCTATATACAAAAAAAAAAGGTTGCACTCTGGGAGTGCCGGCAGAAGTGAAAACATTTTCTTTTTTTCTTTCTTCGTTATATACATAGAAAAAGATAAAAAAGAACATACCATACCATACCTATCACTTATTTTCTGCTAATTTTCTGTCAGAAGAAATTTATAAATTATAAAAAGAAAAAATGATCACAAAAAATAATAAATTAGAAAAAGAAAAAATTATCACAAAAAGTAATAAATTACAAAAAGAAAAAATAATCACCAAAAGTAAGAAATTATAATAAGAAAAAACAATCACAAAAAATCCCTGAAGGCCAGGTGGTTTGAACCCGATACTATCTGAAACTATAAGGACTTACAGTCGACGTGCTTACCGTTTAAGCTACGACGATATCTATTGTAAGTTGCAAAATACATAGTCTGTACCTAATCTTGTATGACGTCAGTCGTCGGTTACGGTTCAAAGGTCAACTAATCCTGACGCTTCCTTAACATTTTACACCCATCCAACGCCGCTAAAGAAGTTTTCACTTCAAAAAAACTTCAATTGTTTTAAGTAGGGAGTGAAAATGCGTCTGTAATGGCTGTCAAGGTAGAAGATTTTAGGATTGATAGCAACTATTTTCTGGATTTTTCCCTAGATTCTTAATATCTATTGCTCTATGCTGACGAGGAATATAACAAAAAAGGGGAAAGTAGCGAGCTATAGTGCAGATTCGGGCAACAGTGGATAGCATAAGCATTATCTTAACATCAATAAGCGTCGGAAGCTTTGTGGTTAAAAGCCGGCCTTACAATCGATAGGTCTCCGATTCGAATGCTGGCCATTACACTACCGATGGGAATACACTCGTAGAGCAGGCCATTTGGCTTAGCTGGTGGAGTTAGAGGGAATATTAGTAATTGCGGTTACTAATATTCTTAATTTATATTTGAAAAAATGCTTGCATCCGACCACCTCGGAGCTCAGGGCCCGCTTACACTTATTCTCCTTTAAGCTTATCTTAGCTTAAATGCAACTACCGTCTGACCCAACGTCGATAAGATAGCCAGCGTTAGAGTCTGTTAGAATGTTTTCACATTCATCCGATATCCGATTTCGGAGTCGGACGCCGATAGCCGACCTCCGATAGCCAACACCTTGTGCTGTTTTCATATTTATCCGATTAAATCAGCCCCATACGGCCATTTGCTCAAAACCACAGACTAGTTAAGGATGCTAGGGATAAAAAAAAGGAGAAGAACCTTATTGAAATGACATGAGTTTTTTTTCTTATACCTATTCGTAATCAGCGTCATCAATTAAGTTGAGAAGACACGTAACTGAGAAAATGTCATTAAGGTCGAAAATTGCTGGCAGTCGCTGTTTTAGTCTCTTTGTGATCCAATATCGGGCCAACAGTGGTGTTGGCTCCGATAACCGATATGGGGCCGGATAATGTGAAAGACAGATACATATCTCATACATTTGACTTCCTCCGATATCGGATGTCGGATATCGGATGAGTGTGAAAACGCTCTAAGTCAGCAACTCAAAGGGTCGCCGAGAGGATAGCCAGAGTTAGAGTCTGTTAGCCAGCAACTGTACGGGTTAGTTTGTTTAACTTCAAGGATCTTGGTAGAAATTATCATCTTTCATGAATATTGTGCAATCAAAACATTTTTTCAATGCGTGTTGATGGGATAGCATAATATAACAGTTCCAGGTAATTCCATATTCCTAGCCATCATCCCCTCACGCGCTGCCCTCATTAGTTTTCAGTCATTAACCTCCAACATGGCTCTCTCGATAAATCACTCCGCACTCTATACATTGGTTTACATTCCACTGCGGCCCGTAAATCACTGCCCCTCTCATTACCGAACTAATGACGCATTGTAGCGAATATAACGCTAATTGATAAAGATATATGGAAAAGAAAATTTCAACTCTAATACGGATTTATTAAAAAACATATATATACACATACACCTTGCTTAAGCATCACGGTTTTATCCTCGGAGGGTTAGGCAGAGGTTAATTAACACCCACATTTCACATAATTATGCTTACCATCAGTTGCGTAGTGTTGTGGAAAATTGTTTCCTATTTTAGTATTTTAGTTCACTAATCACTATATATAGTTACATATATATATAACTATATATATATACATATATAGTTATATATATATATAACTATATATATACATATATAGTTATATATATATAACTATATATATACCTAACTAAAATATATAACTATATAACTAAATAAAAACTAATATAAAAAATTAAAATTAAATAATTAAATAAACATATAAACACAAACTCAAGCCTGTAGGTCCCCGAAGGGGTAGGCAGATGTGTATTAATACCCAGGTTTCGCCAATTATGATTTTCGGCCCCATGTTATAAGGGGCGAGCCTATTAAAACCAGTGTAAAAAAATTGTGGACCCCGTATTTCAAGATATAAGCCCCGGATCGCAAAAATAATGATGATGAGTACAGTAATTGAATGTGTTATGTGTGTACTCAAGCGAATAAAAATAATTAGCTAGGTTACGAGTAAAGTGGTCAGTTTCTGAATTGAGAAATTGAAAGTGCTGTTTGTGTTGAAGCGTTGACGCGAATCCATTTTAATTTCTTAATTCAAACATATTCATGCATACAAATCGCATAAAAATGCCAACTCACGACTTCCGACAACAGTTGAGTTTATATTGTCGGGAAACATTGATCTTTTGACATTCATAAGATATCTTTGCCTTGTTTATTTAAGAACTGGAACTCCTTGCCAGCTCACGTGTTTCCTTCTTCCTACAGTCCCGGGTCCTTTAAGCGCGGCGTGAAAAAGCATCTGATGAGGCCGTCAAGCTGAGCGCCACTATCGTTAATATGGTACGTGTTTGTAATGGTGACCCTCTTTCCTGAGACTTTGCCTACAGCTTACCATCAGGCGAGGTGAAGTCGAATTGACGTGTCCTATATATACATTTAAATAAAACTTAGCCGACCTACCCTGGTTTTGCTTGTGGCTTACTTTGAAACCCCGTATCATTTTCAAATAATGTATCGTAATCTCGTAATTTGTTGATATTTATAATTACTGCTCTGCTCCCTTGAATAGTAGTGTGATGAAATATAGCCTTTAACCCACGCCGGGTACAAACTGACAACATGTTAAACCTTCCTCGATGAACAGAATATTCAATACTTAAAAAAAAATTTCAATTGAAACCAGTAGTTCCTGAAATTGACATATTGAAATTTTATTTATTCACTTGAAACTTACTTATTGCATTTACTTATTAGTGTTTGTACCTGTGGTCGAGAAATGATGACTGTATTAGGAGGGACTTTTCTCATTTATCTATACAATAGCGTTGTGTCCTATTTTTATTATTATCTTAAACTGTACCTTTTCGATACTATAATGAACTGTAGAATATACTGCTTCCGGGCTGTTTAGCCGTGGTCTATGTGAAACTTGCGTTCCAGACGTTTCGTCGTTCACTGCGGTCGACATCTTCAGTGGCGCAGGTCCGGGCGATGACGACTTCGGAGACCTTGCCTCGCCGGCGGCTGAGACTTATATAGTATAATAAACTGTTAAAGTGAAATATTCATATTACAAATAGTTCTAAAGATATTTGATTTTAAAATTTTAATTTGTCGAGCCGCCATTTCAGTTTAGTTAGGCAACATCTATACTATGCATATTTGTTAAGAAAATACTACGACATTAAGCTGTATTGGTGATGATCTCAGGACACCATCGTATATTGTAATAAGTTCTTTCTCTCTCTTATTTCTCTTCATTCAACCAAACAAACTCTTCACATTTATAATACTATTGTCAATTTCATCATCGTTCCCTTAACTTTGGTATCTAGTAAAAATATATTTTCGCTCATATACATAGTGAAACGTGCATATTACAAGTAGTGACACAAATACAGATTAGACATGTTATCCCAACGTGCATGTACGTATGTGGAGTTTGTTAATCGACGCGTATGGCCAGAGGCGATCGGGCGTATGTTCGGAATACGCTAGCATAAAGTGGATAAGACGTGTTTCATTCTAATATTCCAATCTGATTTTATAGGAATAACTACCACCTCAACTCTTCCTGTGGGTGTCGTAAAGGTGACTAAGGGATAGGGCTGTTTTTCATCCGAAAGTAACCTAATAGCCGAAGAAAAAAGAGCGCTAAACGGCAATAGACTTGCCACCTAAAACGTGGGAGCGAAAATCATATTTGGCGAAACACGGTGTTAATATACCTCTACCTATCCATTCGGGGATTTATAGACGTGTGTATGTGGCGGTTTTGAGTTTATGTCTGTATGGCAGTTGTTACGCTAGTTAGTGTTGGAGCCCTAAAAAAGTCTGACTAGTCTGACTACTGAACTTCGATATCGCGAATTGGTTATGGAGTTCAATGGTGTGTCGATTCACAGAAAATATTGAACTTCAGTCGGCTGAAAAAGCCGAATCCAAGTCAGTTGGGTTAGGCTCAGAGAATGACGGTTCAGGTCTTATTTTATTCATCAGATAATTTAAAAATATCTACTGACTGCTTCGGTGGTAGGAATAATGAGTGTTATTTAGCCGGAAAAGTGTGCAATAATATGCAACTCGTCGGCGACTGATTTTGAATTACGAGTTACTGGCGTATTTATAGGCGCGGTCGGAGGGGGGAATCGACGTGAACGACGCTGACTTGTCGAAGTGGCAGAGGCGGCAATTTCAATCATGTTCTCCTCCTGTTCCTTTGAGTAGTGCCCACGTATACAGAGCCATATGAGCAGGGGATTCTGTAATTACTTTTCCGGTCAATAAGCTTTCGTCATTATCATTCTAGCATTAATCTCGGTTGCATCAATAGTTTCCTACGGAGTCCGCGGTTCATTTTCCTATGCTTTCCCTCCTCGTGACTTGTATTTACAAGAACATTACCGCTTGAAGGGGAATTGGAATCTCAAGATGAAATCTTGCACTAGAACTGTTAATTTATTAGTTATTATTTTTATTATTATTATTATTAATCAGGCAGCAGTTGATTCAACTGATAATGCCTGTATCCTGCTATTCTTCACCAGCTTATCTTAAGTTGACAAATATTTGTCAAATCTGTTCTTGAATTGATTCACACTTTGTGAAGATATTACGTCTTCTGGCAGTTTGTTCCATGTTTTGACAACTCTATTGCTTAAGAAATGTCTATGTGGATTGTTATGTGAAAAGCTGGTACTCAGTTTCAAGTGGTGACCTCTGAGATGAGTATTTTGGTTTCGCAGAAATAAATTTCCAAAGCCTTCTATATCATAGTGGCCATTTAAGATCTTGAATGTCTCGATTATATCCCCACGTTCCCTGCGCTCTCTGAGTGTCGTGAGCCCCAGAATTTCTAAGCGCTGTTCATAAGGACGTCGTTTTAGCACATGTGGTACTTTAGTGAAACTCCGCTGCACTTTCTCTAGCATCTCAATGTCCTTTACGAAATATGGGCTCCAGATTTGGAACGCGTACTCAAGAATTGGTCTGATGTAAGTTTTGTGAATTTTTAGCATCATTTCCGGTGTTATAACCCCAAAGGCCTTCCGAATTAAGTAAATAAGACTTTTGGCTTTCTTGGTAATCATTGTTATTTGTTCTTCCCACTTAAGGTTTCCCAATATTTTTACACCTAAGTCTGAAACTTTAACGTAATTCAGTCTAAATTTGGGAGGTATCACACCTCGCAGGAAATATTGACTTGGACCCTGAAATCTAGCTTAATCTCCATACACCGATATTCAATACCAGTATGAAAATAATAAAAGGAGGTCTTATCCATACAACATTATCACGCGACGTGCTTCCGCGTATACATTGAGTCTAAGTCGGCTATTTGCGCGTCACACGCATGCCCCAATTAAGCACATCTGCGGTGTCGCAAACATACATACGTGTATATTGTGTTTGTGTATGTGGGCACTAATGGTGAAAAGAAATGGGGGAGACACGTGTAACACAATGTGGTGTGACGTCATGGGAACGGGCCTAGCGGTTTTCTTTAGATTTCTGTTTCATGTGTGTTATTACTTCGAATTGATGTGGTCATTCACATTACTATTATTGTTTGCTAACCCATGTTTGTTCGTTTGACTATATTAGAGGAAGTATGAAAATGGCACCAGTGAATGAAAAATTGCGAAGCGAGCGACTGTCGTGGTATGGACATATTATGAGAAGAGAGGAAAGTAATGTTGTAAGGAAGGTTCAAAGTATGAATGTAGAGGGGCTTTAGTAGCAGAGGTAAGCCAAGGAAAAGATAGATGGATTGCTTAAAATATGATATGGTAAATAAGGGAGTAACTGAGGAAATGACATCTGACACAATTTATGGAGGAGAATGAAACGTTGCGTCGACCCCAAATAATTGGGACCACGGCAAGTAGATGCTGATGACTCATGTTTGTTCGTTTGAGCTTCTAAAATCTCAGAATTGTTACAAGTGCTACACTATTCTTCGTCCTTTACTCCAAGTCGCAACCGTACTTTACACCTTTGAATTCGGGGTCCATTTTTCTAGCCTAACTGCGTATTTTGGCTGAACCTACAGAAGCCGCGGCCATAATAACCTCGTGTTGTGTTCCCGGCGGTGAGTAGGGTAGCCAGAGCTCACTTGAGTGTTTTTGTGCTGTCAGTGACCAAAGGCTTGTCCTGCTTTATCTTCTACACTGATGGTACAAAAAATATCTGTTTAACAGGGTCGGCAGCACAAGTGTGACGCCTCTGGTGTTGCCCACGTCCATAGGCAATGGTAACCTCTTTCCATCGGGTGGGCCATGTGCCTAAGTGTAAAACTTCGATATTTTCCGTGAAGCGACTGCCATGTGCCCTCTATAACCCGTTGGCGATATTAAGGTATTGGAGCTCACTGGAGAGTTTTTGTGCTGTCAGTGGGAAGACCGAAGGCTATCCCTGCTTTGTCTTCTACACTGACGGCACAGAAACTCTCTGTGTTTACATGGTTGGCTGCACGAGCGTGACTCTCCTAGTGTTGTACACATCCATAGGCCACGGTAACCACTTTCCATCAGGTGGACCGTATGCTTGTTTGCCACCTCAATGATATAAAAGAAAGAAAAAAGCGCAGGTGTTGAACTTTTAGGGCTTCCTGTAGCCATTGTTATAGATCTTGGAATGAGTTTAATGTGCCCCCCGGGGCACGGAAATGTCCAGAACAATGCTAAAAAACATATTTATGCAAAACAAAAATAAGTGCACTGAACAGGAATTGAATCTGCGCCCCCAGCGTAGGAGTCCAATCACTACCGCCACGCCATAGAGACTATTACAAGCGCTATAATTAGATGTTGAAATAAAATTCATACAAATCCAATCCCTATCCCAATGTCAATCACGCCAGAACCACTAAACAGTAACTAGAGAAACTATGGCATAGAAATAGATCAAAGGAGGCAGTTTTACAAAGAAAAATCACAAACTTATTCACAAGATAAATTTAATCGTCGTTAGATTTAAGTAAATACCAGATCATAATACTTAGTATGGAAACAGACGATATAGCTATAAATCCCATAGACAAACAGAAAAAGTTACGACCCAGGCAGGTATCCATTCCATACACGGGACCCCGGATACGGAACGGACGATCGGGATCTGCTGAAGTCATGATGGTCAGCGTCTCTATGATCTGTGAAAAACTTTAGAGATATGAATACTTAAAACTATCTAGAAGGCTTTAGCAAGGCATTTGACGGACTATGAAAAATAAATTCAGTATTGTTACGGTATTATTCCGAAGCATATGAAAACTGCAGATGCATTTTTTTATGCCACTAAGGTGGCAGATACGCACACGGCCCATTTGATGGAAAAGCCGTAGGCTATGGACGTATGGAGTCACACTCGTGCAGCCGACCCTGTACACACAGAGAGTTTCTGCGCCATCAGCGTAGAAGACAAAGCAGGAATAGCCACTGACTTCTGACGTCATTCCAATGACATCACAAAAACTCTCCAGTGAGCTCTGGCTACTCTACTCACCGCCGGGAACACAACACGAGGTTATTATGGTATTCTGTAGGGCAGAGGTAGTTCCCCAGTCGGACTGCTCAATTGGAAGGAAATACCGTCGCTTCCTACCTCCAGCAGCAGATACAGCACATACATTACTTGTTAAATTTCGATACGGATAAAGGTGACATTTGAGAAGCTGCGTACGGCAGTAGTTGGCGTATGCGGTCACTTTCAGAATCATAATATTATATTACGTATCACAAATCCATAGCGTGTCGATCAGTTTAGGTATTTCTTCAATGCCTTCATTAATAAATTCATAGAAAGTCTTTCATATTTTATAAGTATTGAAATATTTATAAAATCAATTTAAATTGGAAAAATTGTATGCTCAGACGAAATTACATTAGAAAAAATATATAGAATAGTAAATATAGTCCAAACTCACACAAGTCCAGTAGTTATATTCTCAGGTTCTTCATACTAGGTCTCTTATTTAATATAGATGTAGTTCGCATTCCACACAAGTGTAAGATGAAATATCAGATTTATTATTCCTAAATAGAGTTGTTTACAAATAATTCTCTTAGTCACTTCTAATAGTGATTTCAGCGGTACACTGACAGCTTGACAGTCTGCGGTTGACAGGAACAGAATGATAGAAGACGATGTGACCAGATATAATATTTCACTTGTGTTATTCATAGTATCGTTGAAGAAGTTTTGATATTTTACACTTGTTTCATTATGCTTCACTATCACTCTATATCTTTTTAGTGCTCTTGTTGTTTTAACACAAATCTTTATTATATTTTAACCTTTGTATCTAATAGGATGGAGAAGGGAATGATTCTGTCCTCCGTGGGTAGTAGTACCTATTGGACCGAGGTATTTTATCATTTTGATAGTTTGTCTTTCTGACACATGAAATTGCCGAAAATTTTCACCATTCTTTAAAAATTGAAGTTGACCGAGGCAGTGAAACAGAGAAAGATAGGTAAGAGAGAAATACTGACCACTATCACCGTCCTTTCAATGATTTCCTCAATTGGGTATTTGACCGACTAGTTAAATTACTTACTTTTTCTAAACGTTAAAAAGGTAAGTTAAAAGTTATTTATTATTTTATTATTAATTCATCTAAAATTTTATAGTACAATTAAATAATTTTTAAATTCAATTCCATATAATAATTAATTTGGACATACTTAATACAATTTGATTGATTTTATTACATACTGACTTCAATTTGGATTTACATTTTCATTATAATCTTAAATAATGTTTCATAATATGATTAATTATACTTTAAACTAACATAGATAAAGTAAGAAGAGATTGTAATTAACCCTATGAGCCTACGTTGCTTTTTAAATAAACGAATTTATTTATTTATTTAAAAGAAAAATTGTATGCAAAATTTATTTGTGACGTCATATTTAATATCCAAATCATTTACTGTAATAGGTTGGGTGACTGATTAAAAATAGATAAAAACGATAAAATAAGAACCGACGCAACTGTTATCACTGTTTTACCATTCTTTATTTAATAAGTCCAGCTAAATATTTTTTGTAACAACAGGAAAGTACCCTACTATTATGTATTATTTTCTATTTCAATAAAGAGAGGTATAATATATTGCACTTTTTCATGATAATCTTCATACGTATATTATGCAAATAATAAAATAGTAGATAAGAAGTATCTTAACCCAAGCTTGTACGAAAGATTTGACGATGGTGGGTGCGAAGCATAGCAGCAAATAGGGCATTGTTGCCTATACTTAAATATAAGTAGGTACATGATTTTGTATCATTTGTATAATTGATAATGTGTAATTAAATTAAAAACTCAACTGATGCTGAAAAGATCGAAGCAAGCTTTATAGCAAGCGGTACCCATTTATTTACATCTGGTTTAAGATTTGTAAATGAGCCGTCTGCTATAAAGCTTGTTTCGATCTTTTCAGCATCAGTTGATAATTTATTTTTACACGTTAATTAATTTTTCTTTATAGATATGACATACATTTATTTTTGTAATCGTCTTCTAATTTCCTTCATTTTGATACCCCACTTAATAAATTTGAATGAAATGAAATTTTCGCCAAAAAACCAATATTTGTTCATATTTTATGTACCTAAGATCACTTGGGCAATAAATATCTTCCATTTGAGATATCAAGCAATAGAATTCGTAAAGTGGTTCAGAAGACATGAGGTAACAAAGAATTTTACAAACAAAATACACACATACAAGAAATGCTCGAAAACAATAACCCTTTTTGGAAGTCGGGTAATAAAAAGAACAAAGTTTAGATTCAAGATCCGACTAATTGCGTTAATTGCTGAAACTTTCAAGTAGTGTTGCAAATATAACAATGTATAGGTACTGCCCCTCTAGACAAGTGGCAATTCGTTAGCGGGCGTTTGATGGAAGAGAATGAGGAATGTAGGGAATTTCACGTATCTGACAGTCGTTAACGCATGTCATAAACGTCAAATCCCATAAATTCGTCATTCTATTCCATCAAACGTCGGCTAACGAATTGCCACTTGTCTAAAGGGGCTGCACTCAATTAGATCATTCTTTTTATCGAAATGAAACTTTTTCTGTATTATAGGAATGAAACACTTTGCTTTTTAAAAAGGCCGCTGAGGTTCCTTGGTCTCAGTGGCCTTGGTGTTGGACTTCTTTCAGTTGCGAGGGGTCCCTACAACACAATTCCTGCTGGCTTGCTCTGAACAGGGAAGCCGTGGCACAGGTTGTCTTCATTTACACTCCAAGATTTCCACCAGCTTGCCTTTTGAAAATGTTCACCCTTGGCTAATGCCCTGTATTACATATTATATAATATTTTATAACATATATTTGATATTAGGGTTGGCAGAGACGTAATTCCATTTAGCTTCTAGCAACGATTGATTCTCCTATTACCTACGTAGGACTGAAAACGGAAATTGTTGATAGACATCATCATCATCATCATCATCATTTCAGCCGAAAGACGTCCACTGCTGGACATAGGCCTCCCCCAAGGATTTCCACAATGACCGGTTCTGCGTCTTCCGCACCCATGCCCTTCCCCTTGATAGACATACATACATCATATTATATTCACACTCGTAAATGTGAAGGGATAAGCAATGGAATATTAATATTATTAAGCGTCAATTTTCAACCATGGTAACTATCTATTGTCTAAAGCATATAATAGCTTCTAAAAACAAACACCAACAGCGTACTTAATATAAATAATCACCAGCCATTATCCAGAAAATTGAGTTACCAAAAACGACATTAACATAAAATTTTATCTAAATCGGTCGATCAGTTCCCGAGGTTGGCATATACATACGAACATTTAGATGAGCTGTAAGATAGCTGCGATTAACGCACTCGACCCCGTTCTATGAAAGACTCTATTCATCGTACATTAATATGGATATTTATAGCTGCATTGGGGATATGTGTGGCTTCACTGGCTCCTTGTAAAGGGGCCATTCGGAGACAGCCGACGCAGTACGTGCGTAGTGTGTCGTTTGATATTTTGGGTCACGAAGTTACACTTATGTGGAACATAAATCACTTCTATTTGTACACAATACATTATAGGTTCTTTAAAAACATTTTCGACCTTTACGATAGCCAGTTAAGGAGTCGTTTTACGATTAAGAGGTCTTATTTACTGATGTGAACTCAGTTTTAACACAAGCTTACTTAGCTGGAGAAGTCAGGGGAGTATTTCGTCATATATATAAAGATTGCACTTTTTTATACCATCTAGGGAGAAGACAAGCAGATGGACCACCTGATGGAAAGTGGTTACCGTGGCCTATGGAAGTGTGACAGCACGAGTGTGAGGCCACCACCCTGATACATTTTTAGCACACACATAACACGCAGCCAAATATACTTGTGCAACTTCGGTCATTCGCCAACCAATAAATACAGCTTTTCTAAATTAATTGTAATAATAATTATGTAGGAACGTTTCTTTTTTAATTAACTATATTTAAATAGTGTTGTTTGTATTATTTAAGAGTTCCGTACCTACGTATGAAGTGAACTATTCAAGAATGGCATGCCTTGTCAACGGTACAACTACAGAACGCAGACACTCGACGGATCGCATTTCAGTGAACAAAGGAACATTCTCTCAGTAGAATGAAGAAATACGCGATACGACTTATTTGATATAGTTACTGCATTTGTGTTCACTCGGTAATTCTTTTTTATACCATTTAGTGGCAGACTGTGCACTTGATGGAAAGTGGTTACCGTGGCCTATGGACGTATACAACATCAGGGGCGATACACTCGCACTGCCAACTCTGAGGAAACTTCCTAATGCCCTTCTTGAAAAACCTCATATTGTAGTCGCTTGGGCAAAACTTCAGTAGGTAGTTCAAAAATTAGATACCTAAATATCATGTAAATCTACTCTAATTATCATTAATCATTATTCTCTGAATCTTTTTTTTACCTTACTTGGGGTCGGCTTTCAAGGCTAATGTCATGATCAGCACAAAGGCCTCTACAATGGACTTCCAGAATGACCGATCTAAAGCAGCCCGCATCCTGCGCTTCCCGGCGACCTTGATGAGGTCGTCCTTCCACCTGGCCGTTGGGCGTCCTACCTACGTTCGCCCGTACGCGGTCGCCATTCCAGAACTTTTTTGTTCAATCGGCCATCTGTTCTGCGCGCTATGTTTCCCACCCACTGCCACTTTAGCTCGTTGAGCGGCTTTAAGCTTTTTTAAGAGACCCATAGTCTACTATGATGCGACTGAATAAAGACATTTTCTGCCATCTGACTACCACATTTTCTGCCATCTGACTACCACATTTTCTGCCATCTGACTACCACATTTTCTGCCATCTGACTACCAAATTTTCTGCCATCTGACTACCACGTTTTCTGCCATCTCACTACCACATTTTCTGCCATCTGACTACCACATTTTCTGCCATCTGACTACCACATACTCTGCCATCTGACTACCACATTTTCTGCCATCTGACT
This sequence comes from Eilema caniola, assembly GCA_949126895.1. NCBI lineage: Eukaryota > Metazoa > Arthropoda > Insecta > Lepidoptera > Erebidae > Eilema > Eilema caniola. The sequence continues at coordinate 731,871 of OX421478.1, forward strand.
ACCACATTTTCTGCCATCTGACTACCAAATTTTCTGCCATCTGACTACCACGTTTTCTGCCATCTCACTACCACATTTTCTGCCATCTGACTACCACATTTTCTGCCATCTGACTACCACATACTCTGCCATCTGACTACCACATTTTCTGCCATCTGACTACCACGTTTTCTGCCATCTGACTACCACATCCTCTGCCATCTGACTACCACATTTTCTGCCATCTGACTACCACATACTCTGCCATCTGACTACCACATTTTCTGCCATCTGACTACCACGTTTTCTGCCATCTGACTACCACATACTCTGCCATCTGACTACCACATTTTCTGCCATCTGACTACCACATACTCTGCCATCTGACTACCACATTTTCTGCCATCTGACTATCACATTTTCTGCCATCTGACTACCACATACTCTGCCATCTGACTACCACATTTTCTGCCATCTGACTACCACATTTTCTGCCATCTGACTACCACATTTTCTGCCATCTGACTATCACATTTTCTGCCATCTGACTATCACATTTTCTGCCATCTGACTATCACATTCTCTGCAATCTGACTACCACATTTTCTGCCATCTGACTACCACATTTTCTGCCATCTGACTACCACAACCAATTTGCGAAATCAAATCAATTGAGGGCTTTACCTGTAATGACTATCATAAATTGAATAATACACTTCACTTGTACTTTTCCACAGTTTATTTTTATCTTGAACCTGGCCGCGTGGTTCCCGGCAAAGTAGAATTTGAGCCACCCCATCTCTTCCCATGTGGTGTCTAACAAGGCGACTAAGGGATAGGGCTGTTTAACTGTAACATCAAACAGATATGTGCAGCCCAGACTCAGCCTCAGATGCATGGCTCGAGTCAACAATAGTGCCCGGAATACGGCAATAGGCTCACCCCCTATTACGTGGGACCGAATACAAATTGGTGAAATGTGGGTGTTAACTCACCTCTGCCTAACCCTCCGAGGATAAAGGCGTGATTATATGTATGTATTTTGAACCTAACCGGTTTCACTTACGGCATTCTCAAAGGTTTACATAACAATAGTTATTCAAACTATATTTCTAAATACTGTATCTATAATTTACTGTAAATATACTGTGGTGTATATACTGTATATATTAACTATATTTCTAAATGAAGTACAAGGAAGTATTTTATCTATACTAATATTATAAATGAGAATATAACTCTGTCTGTCTGTCAGTCTGTATGTTACGCTTTCACGACTAAACCACTGAACCGATCTTGATGAAATTTGGTATAGAGATATATTAGAGCTTGAGAACGAACATAGGCTACCTTTTATTGCGAGAAATGGGGTTTAAGGTGGGGAAATAGGGGATGAAGGTTTGTATGAAAGTTTGTCATTTTTGTAGATATCCTAATGAAATTAGGTACAGAGGTGGATGAGACCTTTTATCGCGAAAAAGGGGGTAGAAGGGGGGTATAGAGCCATGGGATGAAAGTTTACATGAAAGTTTGACATTTTTGAAGATATCGTGATGATTTTTGGTACAGAGATAGATTAGAGCTTGGAAATTAACATAGGCTACCTTTTGTCACGAGAAAGGGCTTTAGGGGGGAAGGAAGATTGTGATTTTTGAAAATATCCCTACGAAATTTGGTACCGAGATGGATATAAGCTAAGAAAAGAACATAGGCTACATTTTATCGTGCAAAAAGGGGGGTAGAAGAAGGAGGAGGGTAGGGTAAGGGGATTAAAGTTTATCATTTTTCAATCGCACACAAAAGGAGGATGAATAGGGGATAAATAGTAAGAAGTTTTTTTGGAATATACACTCATGAAATTTGGAACAAAGGTGGATTAGAGCTTCGGAGCGGAGATATTCGAGTACCGAGCCAAATATAGAAGCGAGTGAAGAGACGAGTATAGAATCAAATAGAGTGCAGTAGACAGTCGACTAGAGAGGCGAATATTGAGGCGAGTGGAGAGACGAATGTAGAGGCGAGAAGGGATCGATTAGAGAGTTGAGTAGAGATTCGAGGAGAGAGGCGAGTAGATAGGCGAGTGAAGAGAGTCACGTAGAGAGGCGAAAAGAGAATAGAGTGGATTGGCGAGTAGAGATACAAGTACAGAGGCCGATGGAAAGGCGATTATAAAGGAAAGTACAGAGTCGAGTAGCGAGAGGAGCGGAGAAGTCAGTAGAGAGTCGAGTAAAAAGTCAAGTATAGAGGCGATTAGAAAGTTGAGTCTCAACACTAAACGATAACCGACATCCACGCGGGCGGAGCCGCATGACAAATGCTGAGCGGGAATCGAACCCGCGCCGCCATGCCACAGAAGCTGTCTTTCCAATGGCTTAACCATCGAAAAAACAGTGTAGACAAAACGGTATACGAAAAAAATAACAGTGGCCTCTAGACAGGTAGCTTCGACAGTCATTCAGTCAAAATGCCAAAGGATACACTGAAAGATATTCCCTTTGAGAGCCGCCTGAAAACGGCGGATAGGCGGCAGCAAATCTACAGTGACATTTGGCCTGCAAATGCTACCTTTGTGTGCCGATTTCTGCAGTAATCGAGTAAAAGTAGAGTCTGAGAAAATGTATTGAATGTGTGGAATACAGTTTTGTAACTTTCGACCACATCGTCACTTATCAACATAGTAGTCAAATGCGAGCCTATAAAAGATAAAAAATACTAAGACAGAATCATTGAATTTGATACATAAATCACACGTAATTGAATACAGCGTTAAAATGAGTCATCATCATCATCAGGCTATATTAGTCCACTGCTGGACATAGCCCTCCCCCATTGAGCGCCATAGCGCCCTGTCTTCAGCTTGCCGCATCCAGCATCTGCCTGCAGTCTTTCTTAGATCGTCATCCCACCTGGTCGGAGGGCGTCCTAAAATGAGTAAATATCGTAAATAAATGTTTATGAATTTAAATTTTAAACAGTAAACATTTAAGACGGGACTTGTACCCGCGACCAGTCGCGTACAGGGCAAATGCTCTGAGCTTTGGTCATGGATATTCGGAATTGTCCTACAGCGCGACCTTGTTTTAAATCTATAGGAAAAGATAACATACCAATTACTTTTAAAATATCATTAAAATTTATAGGTAGGTACTTTATTTATAGGCACTAAAGATTATTTTTTTGCTGTTTTGGTATTGGAGTACATAAGGACCACTCCAGCTCTTCCTGTAGGTGTCATAAAAGAGGACTAAGGGATAGGGCTATTCTACATCCGACAGTGAACATACAGCCCAAGACAAAGTGCTGGCTAGGCGGCAAGAGGCTCGGCCCCTATTACGTGGGGCCGAAAATTATAGTTGTAACTGTTGTTAATACCTAACTGTTGCCTACTCCCTCTAGGATTTACAGGTGACTTTTTGATTTGGTTGATTTTTTTTAATATTAATCATTCATGTTCTTAACCCTGGCTAAGATAACAAATGCAGAAATGACTATCTTTTCTTATTGAATAATTATAACACTTGTACTTTTCCACACTTTCTATTATTTTTATTATTAACCTGACCGGTTTCACCTCACGGCATTATCAAAGGTTAAATAATTTTTTGAATGTCCTTAAAAGACATTCAAAAAAATATTTTCCCCAAATGTCCCAACATAATATGAAAATTGAACCTGGAATACACATTTTTAAAACGACCCACATATAAAAATGTAGTATTTAGAAATATAATTGCTTACAACCATTACTATGTATTCAGTAAACCTTTGATAATGCCGGGAGGTGAAACCGGTCAGGTTAAAAATAAAAATAAAATAAAGTGTGGAAAAGTACAAGTGTTATAATTATTCAATATGTGTAGCAGATTCCACCAAGTGCCATCAATCTCCAGTATAAACAGACTTTCTTTTCTTTTCGCGTATTGCGCTGTTTGCAATTGATAACCTACTACCCTTTATCTAAGTTGTTTACAGCCATTCACTGTAAATAATATGTTACCATGGATGACCCTAATCCATTCAAGACATTTTCATCTTCACTATGTAAATAATACTATTGTAATACGTTCTTGCATCGGCTCCCACAAATATTCAACCCGATGTTCGGTGAAATAGTTAAACAACTTCAATGTACTAGCAGCTAGTGTCGTACACTCGAGGGCAGAGAAAATAGGCCACCCGTATATCATACAGGCAATAAACGTCTAAGGATAAATGTCGTAGGCCTCTAGTGTGGGTATAGCCTGAAACGGGTACAGTAAAGGGGAATTTCTGAGAGTATTCATGTACCTTCAACTGGTATTAATCGATTGGTCGTTATGAAACATGACAGCTTAGATATGTGCAAAATGATTTATGTAATGTGAGGTAAAACATATCTAAGCATACATAATTGATATCTTAAGTGAACTGTATCCCTTTTAAGATTAAACTATAGCATGTTAAAGATGAATCTATTGAAATATCTAGAAGATAATCTGTTGAACTGTTGTCTCGTGATCCCAGGATTTTGTTCCATTAATGGAAGCGCACAAGGAACTGTTTCTCGTAGTGCCATTGCCTTTTATCTTCTTCTATTAAGAATCACTAAACGAAATGATGTAAAAGTAGGGTGAGAGTCTGAAATAATTGTAGGCTATTAAAAATGTATATTTTTTCTACGTACCTACGTATTTAGATAAGGGTATATTGCAGCTGTCATTCTATATGGACACGTATTGCACAGAAATTTTCCATAATTTATGGACTGTATGGTTTGTGAGACTCGAAAGCACTTTACGCGTGTTCCGGACTAGAATACTAAACAAAAAAAATCTTGAGCCTTCACCTATAGCTTTACCATCAGACGAGGCAGAGTAAAGTGAACGTGCTTCACATGAAAATTTAAATATTCTTTTTATTTCAACGGGACTGTGACCGCACATGCAAACGAACTGCGTACCAGCTGATTCAATTACCGGGACTCCCCCTGTTAAATTTAATTGAGACGCATGATCTCGTGCATGAAAATAATCTAAGGTTTTATGCGGTTGCATAATCCAATCAGAAAAATAAGGAAGTCACCGAATTTGCATAGCATTTGTAAACTTAATTGTGTTGTAGAGACGCACTACACAGAAAGTGTTTATTTGCAAGCTCACCAGATAACCGTTTTTAGAATTGTTACGATGTAGATAAGTTGATATAAATGTATATGTCATATGTCTTAGGGCAACGTAGTCCTAATTATTTACGGGGCACGCCGTGATTGCGGCGGTAAGACCCATCATGGGGGAGTGGCTAGATAGGCCACACGGTAGCCTCTCATACCGTCAGACGCAGGTCATTACCGGACACGGTAACTTCGGGCGGTATTTCTGCATCTGATGGGCATAGAGCCAACGCCCGAGTGCTATCACTGCGACGCGAGCGTGGACTCGGGGCTGCACACGCTCACCGAGTGTCCGGCGTTTGAAGCGCCGAGGCGGGAGCTTGTGACGGCCCTGGGGGTGAGAGTGCTCACGCTCTCCACCCTGCTCGCGGCGATGGTCCGCTGCGCGGATGCGTGGGTGGCCAGCGCCTCCTTCTGCGAGCAGGTCATGCTCGTGAAAGAGACAGCAGAGTGGGCGCGGCGCAGCGAGCGAGAAAGACTTGCGGACATCGCTGGCCGCGTTCGAAGGCGGCTCGGGCGTCGGAGGACGCAAACCGACCTCCACCCCCCATGAGCGCCTGAGGGTGACGGGTGGAGCCGCTCGTCACCCTAGCAGAAGCAGGCCACGGCGGCGGCGCGCATCGTAGGACGATGCGCGCCCCCCCAAAATACCGGGGGCGAGTCGGGGACCGCGTGGTCCCCCCTCCCGAGGAGGGCCAGACCGAGAGGAATGGCCCTGGGTCAGCCAGGGTGCGAGGGATCTGTCACGAGACAACCACACCTTCGGCCTAGCACGTAAACCTAATTATTTACGAAAAAAACATACTTTGCTCTTTCTGAAAGACTAAATTGAATATTATTATTTTTTACTACTTACGAGGCAGACAAGCACTCGGCCTACCTACCTAAGTGGTTACTGTAGTATCGTCGTTTGCAACAGCAGGGGTGTCACACTCGTGCTGCCGACCCTGAAGAAACCTTCTAATGCCCTTCTTGGGAGAATCACAGTAGGGAGTTCATTCATGTGGGAGTTCGTTCATGTGGTCTTCTATATCCATATCTAATATGAGTCTAATATGAATATCAATTCCAATCTCAATTCAAAACAATAACTGACTTATGAAATGCTTCTACAATGATTTACATATTTCAATGAATGGTTTTCCAAAATTTTTCTTTTTTTATCATAAATTCTCTTCTTCCTATGCCTTCATACGTACAGATTCTAAAGATGACCTTATATTATGAGTGTCATTCAAACTCCAAAGTTCTCCAACCCCCAAAACTTTTCATCATTGAAAATTTCATACGATAAGCTGTGTACTTTCTGCTGGCCACAAGTGTAATAACAAGTAATGGAAGTGCCGACCGGCGCGGCGGTAGCATGTAGCAATTGAGTTTCTTAACTATTCCCTCCTCGGACTGTAACCGTCTTCATTGTACTAACTTGGGAGGAGGATGATTTCTCGAGGGTAGACTTAATACCTTTCAGACGTGGTGTTAACGGTGTGATGCCTTCCGACAAAATGTTTTAGGGACGTTAAAAAGTTGTTGGTTCGTTCGTGATTTTTTTTTCACTTGTAAGACAAGCTTTGTGTAGAGTAGCGTAAGTTAGGTGGCATTTCTGGTTAATACGCCACTTTTTGCTTTATGTACTTTAACATTGACATGATGATGAGTTTTTCAAGTGATTTGGTATCATCGACAAAATAAAAGCTAGGCTAAAGTCTTCCGCTAGGCTAGGTTATCTGCCAGGTGCGATCTTCTAGTATGTTTGGAGGATTCTCTTTATTTGTAGAACGAATATCACACAGGTTATTAAATAATTTTATTCCTTACTATTGTACTTTATAAACTTAATATTCTATAATATCCTTTTTGCTATTATGTATTTTTATAAAAATATTTGAATTTCTCCAGAAATATAATATTATGTTCCCCGCAACTTAGGAAGCATGGAATTCATGTGCCGTCATGCATCAAGGGATGCCGAATATTTGTTACTACAGGAAGCTATTACCTGCCGGAACAAAAAGTATCATTATCATAGTTTATTTGTGAGATAGAGTTATAGACAAGGGGGTTCAAATGGTTCCTATTTTGATTAGATCTTTTCGTATTTCTTCACATGGCATGCAAAACTAACAGTACGCATCTTGGTATCCGAAAACCCTAGACGGGCTGTTTATTATTTGGTCCGGGGACCAACGTTAAGTTAATGAAAAATCTATTTATAAGTAGGTATGTCTTTATGGGCTACGACTGATATAACAGATAATGTTGTTATATTTTGCAGTGTACACTATAAATAGAAGTTGAACCCTTAGCTGGGATCTCGCTCTTCAAAAGTTGAGTTCTTGCATTGACGCACTCTCAGATACGAATATCCTCAGAAAATTTAGGTATAGGTAGGTACAGTCAGCATCAAATCGATCTTGATGAGTAAAGTACTCAAAATGATCTTTATACCTTTAGTATACGCCCTTCCTGTTGACTGATGGTTCTGATATTTCGCACAAATATACAACTTGTAGGAGGTACGACACGACGATATTTGCCTCCAATTGAGAGGTCCGACTGGGGAAGTACGTCCTCTCTACAGAATACCACGGCTATAATAACCTCGTGTTGTGTTCTAGGCGGTGAGTATGGTAGCCAGAACTCACTGGAGAGGTTTTGTGCTGTCTTGCTTTAACTTCTACACTGAGGGCAAAGAAACTATCTGTTCTAACAGGGTCGGCAGTGTAACGCCCCTGGCGTTGCACACGTCCATAGGCCACGGTAACCACTTTCCATCAGGTGGGCCGTGTGCTTATCTGCTGCCACCAATATGGTATAAAAAATAAACGAACACGCCTTTAGTTCGGACAATAATATAATTTTGATAAATAAAACCGTTTGTTTTGTTTTTAATACCTTAGTATTGAGAATTTTTTAAGACTTCGTAGTCAAGATATTTCTGACGCTGACTGTACTAGTTCGTATTCCACCTTTCGCAAGTGCTCGAGTTAATCCACTAGAGTTGAACGACGTATCAAGTACCATGGGACTTTTATTCCGTAATCCCGGTTCAGACTGCTCAGTGCTAATTATTTTGTCCCAGTTTCAACGCCATTGCTGAAACTGAGCTGTCAGGATAACTGTTAAAGAGTTAATGCGATCTAACATTAGTTTCATGTGGAATAAGATACATTCGAAATGTCATATGCAGAATTTCGAGCTATTCGAAGCAAACTGGAATCTGACCTTCAAAACTCACTTGGGATATTGGATTTCTTTAGTTACACCATGTATCGTACTTATTAATGCTTCATCTACCCATCATGACCAAAACAATGGTCAGATAAGAGCCGCGATTACGCTAGTGCCGCGATGTATTCTCAGCCCCTCTAGACAAGTAGCAATTCGCTAGCTGGCGTTTGGTGGAATAGAATGACGAATATATGAAATTTGACGTATATGACAGTCGTTAACGCATGTCAAATACGTCAAATCTCATACATTCGTCATTCTATTCCATCACACGCCGGTTAGCGAATTGCCACTTGTCTAGATGGGCTGAATGGCGATGTGGTCTCAAAGTGTAAGTCATAGTTATTTACAATTTTATTCCTTACTTATTATAATAAACCTAATAAAATAAACTTTTTCTTACTCAGTTGGGATTTGGGATTAGCTTTCAGATTAAGAACGATACTTTAAGTGATCTTCTTAAATCTAATCTCCATAACCCAGCGGCGATATCAGAGTTCTAGAGCTGGACCAAAGGAGGGAAATTTTTAGGGATTTTAGGGCTGTATAACAACCGGATTCGACGGCTTAACGTGCTCTCCAAGGCACAAAAGGTTTTCAATGTGTTAAGAAAGGTTACCCATCCCAGCATTGTATTGGCTAGCATTGCTTAATCTTTAATTATCCTTAGGTACATTTTAGCCGGGTGGGTACCACCGTGCACGATTGCGAAACACCTTCCATAGTAATCCAATCTCGGTAGGATTGCGTTCAGGAGTCAGCAAGTATATAGCCGGTGGGACCGATGGGTGTCACGCGGTGCTGCGACGACAATCCTCTTTTAACACGGTACGTGTATGTAATGGTGACCCTATTACCTACGACTTTGCCTTCAGCTTACCATCAGGCAAGGTGAAGTCAAATTGACGTATCCTATATAAAACAACTGTGTCGAAAATAATTCTATAAGGTAACTTTTGACAATATAAATAAATGAAACAATTTTTTGCTGACACAAGCATCACTGGTTTTCTCTCATTAGTGTTCACCCACATCAACAAAAACATGACCTTTCGAACGATTGCGTATGACAATAATACGGACAATCCGACATCTCTGAAGATATAAATAAGCCTCGTGAGCCAATTACTTGCGGCTCCGTACACAATAAAGTTGTTATATAAATCGTGTGCGGCCATTATGGTACAATGTCGCAGGTAAATGAATGTGTTCGTCGGCTGGGCTAGGCAAACAATAATGGACAATTTCGGATAATGACCGTTATATCAACTTTGTACGTGGTACACGCGCTGGGGGCATTGGATCGATATGTTACAACATATCATATTAATTTATTCATGTTTGAGCGTGTGTGTGTGTGTGTGTGTGTAAAATAATTGCGAACATATAATGGGGTTTTTATGTTAATAAAATAATAATCAAATATATGAATGCCTCATGATAAACAGTCATACATGTAACGTGATTTTTTATGTTAGTTAAATAGTAATCAAGTGCATCACCGCCCATTAGCGGTTATTGTAGCATATAAAAGCGTGAGGAGATCTAAGAGAATAAAAAAAACATTTTTCTTCTTATGCTATTAATTAATGCCACATCTATCTTGGATCTGGTCTCCTTGTATGGCGGCGCCAGTATGCTCTATCCTGAGTTGTCTTAGATTCTGCTCTTTCATTTCCTTATTGATATCGACATCGATGTAGCGAGTGGTGTTTTGTTTCACTCTTTTTAAAATTAATCTATTATTTTGTTATTTTTATATCGAAACTCTAAAAATAAACTTAATTTTAAATCATTTATGAATTTCTGTGTACATACAATTTATTTCCACAGAGTCTTTAACATAAAATACCAACGAACCAATAGTTCCAGCACGTATGTAATCTCCCAGTAGCTCTGCCGAGCCCCAGATGACCGTGATTAGCGTGTCGCAACAGCTCAGCGGTTAATGGAGCATGTACTAACCAGGAACTATGGTTTATGACCCATTTGTTATTATTATTATTAAGGTAGGTCCCATGACATCTTCATGGGCACTCCGCGAAGGTTCGACACTATATATAAATAATTATTCAGACAGATAAATAATAATAGTGTGTTATTAAAATAGTGTGCAGTGTGTAGGTAACACGTGGGGTAGGTAAGAAAGAAAGAAAACCATGTAGGTATATGAATAATACTAAGAGATTATTAGATTTATTTGGTCACAACGTGCCAAAGATATGATATCTGAAGTCCAGCGTTCATTCTCAGATGGTGCCTTTACCACAACGCAAGTGCGCAAAGCAGATTTTCAAATGAATGGAATGACCGCTGTTTGATACCTTTTTATCAAACAGCGGTCATTCCTTTAAGAACTAGAACAAAACAAACAAATCCGATTATTAATTTGAGTGCCAATCCCGGTTACCCTCAGAGCTTGCCATTTTAAGTTGGTTTTTCTACATCTCTATATTTTTTACGAACTTTTACTCTAGATCTCACGTCTATGAACTATATATATATATATATATATATATATATATATATATATATACACACTGTTTCTTGTACCATATAAATTTATTGTAGAATAATTTGTTTACTGTTTCTCGTACCACTATCAATTTACTGTAGTATAATTTGTTCACTGTTTCTTGTACTACTATCAATTTACTGTAGTATAATTTGTTCACTGTTTCTTGTGCCACTATCAATTTACTGTAGTATAATTTGTTCACTGTTTCTTGTACCACTATCAATTTACTGTAGTTTAATTTGTTGTAATACTTAACTTGTTACGGTAACCCTTTCTGTGTTTTTGTATACACTGTTCTCAGTTACAATCCAGTTCAAAATGTTTGCTTATGTATCGATAATGATATGATTGATTGTAATTTGTTGTGTATCTAAATAAAAAAATATATAAATACCAAATACATTCTTCACACACCAATGCCAGCCCTGATCCGAATTTCATAGCCGAGATATATTATACAAATTTATACGTACTATGTACTAGAGTGCATTGTAAAGGCGTGCCTCGCAGTGATATATCGCTACTAGCTTTATCCTACGGCACGGCCCGCCTGGGTGTTTTAAATTATTTTATAGACTAGTTTATGGCTTGCTTTAAAAGTCAACAGGGATGGCTAGAACTAAGAAAATGTTCTCATAAAGAATGAGAATTAGTGTCTTTTGGTATTACATTGGGCATTTTGGTTTGGGTACGTCATCATTAGCTTCTAGCCCATGTATAATCAATCAATCTCGATCGTATCAATAACACTCGTAACTTCGAAAAGCAGGCGCAGCAGCGAAAAGCAGCGATGACTGGTTATAACTAGCTGTTGTAGTATCGGTACCCGATGGTAATGGCCAGGCAATTTCAGTCTTCTTTAATAGGGTTGAACTCACAGGTACATCACTTTTCTCTTCTCATTACGAAAATCAAATACTAACCTACGCACTGGTGTTATATTAATCTTACTGGTACTAAAATCTTTCTCAACCGGTGTGAAAACGCCATACAAACAACAAATAGCCAGTTATACTAATGATTGGCTATTTGTCACAGCATTGGAAGGTTATAAAAATATTTAAACATTATTTATGCTGCTGCTAAGGTCTAAGGTCGCGGGTTCTAATCCCACTCTGTGCAAATATTTGTATGCATGAATATAAATAATTGTCTGGGTATTTCTATATATAAATATACGTACGTATGTAGGTATGTAATTTGCTTATTACGTATGCTTGTCCAATAAAATCAATAAACAAAATTCACGAATGATACGACGTGATGCAAACTTAAAAAATACAGGGTTTATACCAGTGTGTAAAAATACAGGATTTTTACCATATACAATTACGTTTTTACGCATTCTAGATCCCATAACACAAGCTAGTTGAGCTATGCTTAATTTGAGTCTAGTTGTAGTGTGTATTGAAAATTGTGGAACAGTTTTCTATTTAAATTGATTTGTGGAATAGTTTTATTTATTAGACATCAACTTGTAGGGGCAAAAAATAATAGACATTTAATTAAATTAAACTCAAACCGACTAAAACTGCAGGTCGTTTTGGGTCTTCAGATTCCAGGGTATATGTTGGCCCATTAGGAATTTGGTTCATAATCCGGCTGATCCAGGGTCATCGCCGATTTCAAAATCTCAGGTGTGGGAACCACAATGTCTTTCATGTAGCCATTCTAGAACTAACTTACAATTACTATTTTGTTTTAAATTCTCGCGTTAAAAAGAAAATTGTAACCTAACTTTTCTGCGCATTCGGATAGACACCGGATAGATTACTTACAGAATCGGTATACTGTGAGTGTGGTATGTGGCGGTACATGGCGAAAAGAGAATATTGAAAATGTGCGGGTAGATGAAGAACCTACTACCTCACGGATTCGAAGACGGCGGGTGTGCACCGCTGTGCTAGTCAGCCTGTGACCACGGCCGGTGTAACCTGGTCAAAACGTCAGGCAATCAAAGGTATGTAAGTACCTAAACCATGATCGCATTAATTCCCGTTAGCTTTATTATAATATCGTACAATTTTCACCTCTTATCTAAATTTTATACATTAAATTTTATGAAAAAGATACTATTTTGTGTATACTACATTTCCATTAAACCGATCTTGCTATATAAATTCACAACATTAGGGATAATTCAGGACCGTTAACGCACATAAAACAATGTTAATTCAGGTGTAAACGCCTAAATAACAGTTGTGAAAATTTCATTAGTTAGTATCCACTATCGGCTATGTAAATTCGTTCCCTGGCGTGCTATTATATAACTAATATTACTCTGAAAAAGGCACCAATTTTACAAAAGCGACATGTAAAAGTTCGCTCGTTCACTACGACTGGAGTGATACGCACTGAGCTAGGAAAACGCAAATGATTGTGCCAAAGGGCATTTTTTAAACGCTGCAGTGCAGTATTTGTATGATCTGTTGTATTAAGTTTATACTATGGTAGAAATAAAGTTCAGGTTCTTTCCTATTGACGTAGGCGGAGGCGAAGATTATATTAAACATATTTGATGAAGCGACGGCGATTAAGCGCCAAGATGGAGGAAGTTTTAAAGAAATGATTAGATGAATTGCATATAATATTAATATATCCTCTATCATCCATCAGCGTTTTATATATAGTATATATAATAGTATCTGTTTAAATATAGTATTATGTTCAGCAAGTCAACTTGATCTATAAACCAGTAATAACTGCTGATTGACGGATGCAACTAAATTTCCTCTTGGCGTTGAGAGGACGCGGTAGTCGCTCTCATGAAAACCCAATAAAAACAAATAAAATGAGGAAAGCAGTAAACCCTCCAGTGAAAGCTCGTGATACAACTGGGAGTGGCATGAAGGCGTGAATTACACCGCCAGATAATTCACGCAGCTACTGTCTAGAACCATTATGATTTAAATTTGTTACCGTCGCGTCTCCGCAGCCTAGTGCGAAAGCCCATCGCACGCGGTTTATCATAACCTGTCCGGATCGCGCACCAGCTCATCATTCACTCGGTCGCGTGCTGTTAAACGTCACACGCGTTTTGGATTCACAATTTTCACTAATTAAAAATGTTGGCTCAAAGTTCGCGTGTCGTCGGCACTGTTGGTAAACGTAGATAAATAGATGAATATATTAGTAGTTTGTAATTATGCATACACCGTTGTGAATTGCGGTAGGAAGTGTAACTGCTGTGAATAACGAAAATAATAAAATATATGCTTCCCTTCTAAATGAGGTTTAATTTTTCATTGCAGAGTTTTGAAAAGTATAATAAGCTCGCCTCTGATTGCCAGCTCACGTGTTTTCTTCTTCCTACAGTCCCGGGTCTTTTAAGCGGGGCGTGAAAAAACATCTGATGAGGCCGTCAAGCCGATTGCCACCATTGTTAACATGGTACGTGTTTGTTATGGTCTTTGAGACTATGCCTTCAGCTTACCATCAGGTGAGGTGAAGTCAAATTGACATGTCCTATATTGAAAAAACTCTTATGGTTTTCAAAATAAAACTTCAATAAAGAATATATTTAATCTAGTACACTTCTCATTCATTTTAGTTCCGTTCGTTCATTAGAATTCTCTCAATTGCGCCAAACACTTTGCTTCACGCTACCAACAGCCAATAAGGTGCCAGAGCAGAATCACTTGATAGGAAACACAAGCACAAGACTAAAGTAGATTACATTAAAGCTTAAATCCAAATTTCCTAAAAGTCTCTGAACAAGTTCCAAGTCAAACTCGTTCCGGAGGCAAAGTCAGGTCAAGCGGAACTCAAAACCGTTTTTCACTTAGTTTATAACAAATACGTGTATCAATTCGAAATTCAGACCACGCACCCTCTTGCCAAACTTAGAAATTCCTTAAAAAATACTCTTACATTACTTTCATTTGGATTCATTCATTATATAGAGATGCCAATTTCCGGTTGCCATGTTGGATCGGTGCCCGGTCGCAATCTCTGCCGGATATGACGTTTTGATAATTTAAAAACATTTCTGAAGTTTCTATTTAACTGCCGAGCTTCAGATTGGTCTCTGAAATTATAATAGTCTAATTTAAATAGTCGGATTTTAGGTCACTATGACTATACTCAAGCTGTAAGCACTTGACGCTGGCAGTTCAAGCACCATTGAGTTTTCAAAGCTTATGTGCTTTTGGGTTATTAATTGATAGAAAATATTGCGAGGAATCCTTGAGAGACTTTCATAAGGTTTTCGAACGTCTTTGAGTAGAATTAATTCACACTAAGCTAGCAAAATTTAACTACAGCTAAATATAATCTTATACACAGAGGAGAGTTGTAGTTTTAGCACATTGCTTGCCTATTTTTTAATAACAAAGAGGTCCTATACAAAAATTAGGTTTAATTACCTTGATATCACATTCAATAGATTGTTTACTTCTGTTTCTTTCTTACAGTTTCAGAATGTAATTTGATTTTGAAACAGATTGATTATTTAGATAATAGCATAAGTAAATGTGCCCTGAGTTTTTTTTTCTTAATATTTCGAGAAACTCAACCACTTTTTCCAAGCCTAAGTAGGTATACTTCGTAGTTATATTCAAAAGTTTAACATTGTTCACAATTAAAATTCAAAGCCTTATAAAACTCGAGTTTAAGTTACCACCGCCCTGAAAATTAAATGTAAATATCTAAATGTACAAAGGCTTTTTCATACAAAAAATAACATCTTAAAACATGTACCCTCTGAATTAATAGGCAACTACATCTTGCAACTCCATCCAACAATTGTTATAAAGTTTAAATTAACTGAGCAAAGTTTTGAAGAAACAAAACAAGGGGCCAACAAGTCCAAGATAGGCTTCGAGCGATTGCGGCTTCTATTACAATAACATGAGCCTTAGGCCACGTAGTAGTGGATGAGAACGTTGCTAATTAACTTGTGCCGGATTTGCGGTGGATACGGATGTGGAATTGATATGATTATTTACGCTGGGAATGGAGTACCAACAGCCCTCAACACTATAATCTAGTAAATATAGACATAAGAGGTTGCATGAATTTACAGAGCTGAAAATTGGTGAAGGTCTTAAATACACCATAATATAAGAAATATTAAAAGTCCCCATTGATTGGACTTCTAAATTTATTTATTCAAGGTCAAAGGTCAAAATTTTTAGATTCTCCTTTTTGTAGAAGGTAGGACACAATGATATTTCCGCTAAATTGAGCAGTCCTACTGGGAAAGTACATCCGCCCTACAGAATACCGCGGCTATAATAACCTCGTGTTGTGTTCCTGGCGGTGAGTGGGATAGCCAGAGCTCACTGGAGAGGTTTTTGCTGTCAGTGGGAAGACCAAAGGCTATTCCTGCTTTGTCTTCTACACTGACGGCACAGAAACCTTCTAAGTTAACAGGGTCGACAACACCAGTGTGACTTCCTTGGTGTTGTACGTCCATTTTTAGAGAACACCATCTGGAGGTCAGTGCAATTCTTATCGCAAAAGTTGGTAAGACAAAGTTGTAGATCATGTAATTACCTACGATTTTTTTCAAACGGGTCGCCATTTCTGAGCTATTGGCATAATCGTCTCCACATTACATTACATGAGAATAATCTCCTGTTATTATTGTCCGATTTTAGGGAATCAATGACAGTATAAGAAAAAATAGATAGTTGTATGTTTGTAGTAGAGTTTATGAACAGATGTTACTTATAAAGAATGGGTAGGAAACCTGTGTCTACACCAATCCCAGTCGCACTCAAATCTCGCACTTTGGAGCTCAAATTCGCTCTCCTCCTTGCTGGTATTATTTTGAACGACTGTCATCTAATGCGCAACCCCAAAAGGAGAGCCTACATCACAGCCTAGACCATCTATCAGCAGTTTTATTGGTGAGGTTGGTTTTCTGTAATATATTCAAATCAAATATCAATATTCATGTAGGTCACAATAAAGTAACACTCATGACTATCATTTCCACACTAGCACTCACTCCCACAGGCGTCGTACACGCACAGACACAAAAAAGCAATTTTATTTCATATCGCATAGCAATGAAGCGTCATGTCATGAATTAAGTGGCAATTAGTTTGATTATCCGCTCACAGAGGGCGCATTGTACCTGTTTTATTTTTAACTTGATGGAGTTATATCATTAGTGTATGTAATATGATAATGATCAATATATTTCTGGTACTGTTTTTTTTATTAATTTTAACGATGAAATATGCAATTCCTACGAACCCAGTCTGCCCACGGCGCGGCGCCACGCGTGTAGATATCGGTTAAAACAACTTTTGATCATATCTCCTCTTCCACTCAATTACGGTAAAACAAGTGTAAGATTAAGTCTAACCAAGACCTTTGAAACAAAAAAAACGCATCAAAATTCGTTTAGTAATTTTTGCGTCCATCGTGTACAAAAATTAAAGATATTTTTACACCAGCGGGTGCCTTCACCTCGTATGCGTGGAGTGTGTTACACTATCATACAAACTACCATCAAAGGGGGTTGATTTTCAAGGGATACATCATTACATCGTTAGTACACCTACACATCATCTATTACAATTTAAATTCGTTTTTAACACCTTTTTAGGAACCTACCTGCCAAGTTTCAAGATTGTAGGTGTTATAGTTTCTGAAAAATTGTGATTATTCATTGAGCGGTATTTCACTTTTATATAGATATTATTATATATTACGTAGATGAGTTAAAGGTACAGTCTGAGAGTATACATCTCTGCTATTTAAGTATGAATTACAACCATAATATTTACATGAATTATTAACTAACTTTAAAACAACATCTTAAGTAGCTTAACACAAACAGAGCTCCCTATCACGGCAGCGGCAGAATGAGAAAATTTGTATAGAAATTATTCATAAAATGCTTTATAGATGGTCTTCAAATAATAGATTCCCTTTGGACTCGACGATTGGTCCTGACAGCTGATTATATGGAAATTATGGCAATTCGTGCCAATTCGCGTGGCCAGCGAAACGGCTCGATTGGTAATTTGCTGAAGCCGTTTCAACATCTTTGGATTTTTAATGAGTTATACCCTCCCTGATTTATTTCGCTATTAAGAAAATATCTGAAATGTAAATCCTATTTAAGACGTTGATTTGTTACTGATAATCTTTGTTTTTGATTAAAATAGTTGTAGCCTTGTTCGGCCTATTTAATATTTACATATCGTTAACATTGTTTATACCTATGGAAGTCATTATGACTTCAATTAAATCATCAATTTTTTTGCAAAAATACGGTTCAAAAGGTGTCGTTTCTTCATTTTTTTTATGCCACTTACATGGCAGACAAGCACATGGCCCACCTGATGGAAAGTGGTTACCGTGGCCTATGGACGTGTGCAACACCAGGGGAGTCACACTCGTGCTGCCGACCCTATTAGAACAGAGAGTTATATTACATGGAGCGCTACGGTTTAAAAGTTAATGTAAAAATGTTGTATCTTACTTTGTTTGATACTAGTATCGTTACGCGGTTTTAAGCGTAAGTCCTTTATTATTTCCACAGATAACATAATACCGTGGTCACAGGCAGACTGACACGAGTCAGTCTGCGACCACGGCCGATGTAACCTGGTCGAAACGTCAGTCAATCAAAGGTATGTAAGTACCTATACCATGATCGCGGTAATTTCTGTTAGCTTTATTATTTTATAAGCTTTGTGAAGTATTTTTACTAGCCCGAATGACATCATATTGAAAGTTATCTTTTTTTGGGATTGGAGTAATGATGTTCCTTCCTATAAATTAGGTCAGATGAGTCACACACTATAATGACAGCGGAGTTTTGAATAGATGGTGATGTTGTATAGTATTGCATTGAGTCTCTATTGAATCACCTATACAAATATTATAAAGAGGTAACGCTTATTTGAAAATTCGTTTGTAAGACGAAATCTTTGAAGCTACTGAACTGAATTCAACCAAAAAAATTTTAACCTCGGTCCACACGGCAGCGACTTCGACTCGTCGGCGATGTCAAAATCTGTGTAGATGTAAAATATGTGAACCTGGTAAAAGTGGTTACCATGGGCTATGGACGAGTGCAACACCAGGGTGTCACATTCATGGTGCCGACCTTGTAAGAACAGAGAGTTTCTGTGCCGTCAGTGCAGAAGACACTAGCATTTGGTCTTCCCATTGACAGCACAAAACCTCTCCAACAGCTACAGTCTTAGGTATTATTCCTACATTACTGGGTCCTTTAATCGGGTAGTGAAAAGGGGTGTCTATAATGGTGAGACTTTGCCTGGCCTACCTTCAGGCAGGGAGAAGTCAATTTGACGTGTTTTATATTTAAAAACAGATTTAAAACAGACAACACAACAGACACAGATTTGACGTTGCCGACGATTTGCTGTCGATTTGAGTCACTCCCGTGTGGACCGAGCTTTATAAATCTAATTTATCTCGTTAGATTCAATAAAAACTGGTTCATTTTAATTTATTTAATATACCCACTACAAAAATGTGAGGTGAATAAGCCTACCAAAATGAATAACGTATCTTCGCGTACCCAATCAAATACAAAAAATATTGACACATCATGTTTATTATGGGATTGCCGAAGAATTATTTCGCCACGGTACACGACCCCACGGTCCTTTTAATGACAAACTTCTCACCAATCAAAAATTGACAATAAATCAATTGAATTTGTATGTATTGTATTGATCGTCTTCAATGAAATTTTGTTAAAATATTTATTAAAAAGCTATTCGATTTTTTTCTAGGAATATCTTAATTAACAGTACCGCGTCAAGAAAGGTGCGTAGGTAATTGACGAAACTGTTCTTTAGAAGTCGATAATTATTTACCTCAATTATTAACGTTAATTAAACAACAAATAAAAATAATTATAATAGTTGATTAGAACGTTAACAATATACCCACATCAGTTGCTTGCTTCAAGCAATTAATTTGTATAAATCGTTGCCAAATAGGGTTTGTCAAATTATTGAGTATGTATTTTATAATAATTGTAAAGAAACCTGACTGGAACGGTAAGGTAGCCTTACCGTTCCAGTCAGGTCGTCCTCTTGAAATGTTGGCCGCGTGCGACCTGCCCCTCTAGACAAGTGGCAATTCGCAAGCAGGTGGTTGATGGAATAGAATGAAGAATGTATAGGATTTGACGTATTTGACATGCGTTAACGACTGTCATTTACGTCAAATCTCATACATTCGTCATTCTATTTCACCAAACGCCTGCTAGCAAATTGCCATTTGTCTAGAGGGGCTGTACCCATTAATAAGTTCGGCATCGTTGTGCAACATACGCGATGTTGCCGGCTAATCACGCAACGTGTCACGCTGGTTGTCCTATGTTCGATGATTAATTACGATTCGTGGACAGACGATATTGTTGCGGGTTGTTGTGCAACATTATGCAAAAAGGAACATTTCGGGCAACAATGTTACATAGTGCATTCCAGAACAACGCTCAGTTGTCAATTGACTCTCACAATGTACTTAGAGCTGTCATCTATAATTATACTCCGCACGCCGAATGATGATCCCTATGACGTTTCAACTGACAGTTGTATTAGTTATGCGAAACAATTTCGATAAAATACTGTTTTTTCAGGCAAATGTCATGTCATTCAGCCAGGTCATTCAACATAATAAGCAATATTTATTTATTTTGAAAAAAAGACTACGCGCATTGATGGATATAAAACACTAGATAAAAAAGTAACAGCCTTATTATATTTTATTTTACTATAATTAAATTTTTATTCAAATTGCATAATTTAAAGAATTTAAAATTCTTTTTGAATTGAATTTTAAAGAATTCATAATTAGCTGGCAATTATGGATTACATGGAAAAGTATTTAAAAGGAGGCTTACAAGACTGGGATCGAGATGTACAATACGACAATATCATTGACCAACCGTTAATAATAAACGTCACGGATAGCTGTAGTTCAGACTCAGATTTTGAAGATCCGATTGACCCTGTATCAGATTCAGATTGATATAAATAAAATACAAACTCAAAGCATTTGTTTTATATTGGGAACAAATTATCGATATTTTGTTTATCGATGTGTCCCTTCTTAGTCGATAACAGCTTGACGACGTAACTTTTGCAGCACGTACCATGTACATTTGCATTGAGTTTTTTTCTATTATTTCCGAACATTACGTAATAATTTCTTAATATTCATTTTTATAATTTACAATTGTACACAATTATGATTTTTTCGTCTTTTTAATGGCCCTCTAAAGGATTTGATGTGATAGGACGTCAGTACAATGTTAAGCGCTAACGAACTGTCATAGGGATCATGGTTCAGCGTGCGGATTATACAATCTGTCCTCAGCCCCTCTAGACAAGTGGCAATTCGTTGGCCGGTGTTAGCGACGTATGTGACATGCGTTAACGGCCGTACTCGTTCATAATATCGACAGTCACTAAATCGATGGTTGCTGTATCGAAAACGTTCCATCAACAGGCTAATGTATCGACAGTACCCCAAATCGATGGTACGCTACATCGACAGTACCCCAAATCGTTGGTACGCTACATCGTTAGCACACTAAAACGGTATGCTACATCGACCATAAACCACATCGATAGTACGTTGCATCGACTATCCAGCAGATGCAGTGTACTATCTATTTGGTTCACTTTCGATGTAGCATACCGTCGTTTTAGTATACTAACGATGTAGCGTACCAACGATTTGGGGTACTGTCGATACATTAGCCCGTCGATGGAACGTTTACGATACAGCGACCATCGATGTAGTGACTGTCGATATTATGAACTAGACCCGTTAACGACTGTCATAAACGTCAAATGCCATACATTCGTCATTCAGAATAGAATTCAAACGCCAGCCAATGAATTGCCACTTGTCTAGAAGGGCAGGTCTAGCATCGTTCTGGGCTCCAGGACTAAATGAAAAATCAATGTTCTATCAAAAAGATTATCGTGTACGCTAGTAGGTATTCTGAAAATCACGCGTCATCAAATGGTTTGTAGTAGACATACGTGGGTCCTTCCAATCCTTCCCTTGGGTGTCGTACTATGCGGCTAAGGGATAGGCGATTCTCTGTTCGATAGTGAACATAAGCCATGAAAACGTGCGCAGTTGACGGTAACACGCTGCTCCTTAGGAGTCATTATGGTTCTTAGGTATTTGCAGGTGTACGTTTTTCTTCCGCCATCATCATTGCCTTAATAATTTCACGGTTGCCTCCAATCTTTTTACAGTCAAAGATAAAAAATCATTTATTCTTTATAGATCATTAAAATGTGGAATTTAAAAAAATCTAGACTAGTTTAGCAAATGGACCACACCGGTTCGAAATGCGGCCTCGACCTTAAACTCCAGTATGAAACATAGCGGGCATTTTAGTTTGGTCTATTTACAAACATCAGCTTGGTCTACTTATTTCCAAGCTTGTTTGTCATCTAAATATTCTTGGATTTTATAATAGCCTTTTTGGCACAGTTTAGTCTTATTTCTAATTTGCAAATTCCTAATTTAATTTGGGAGCTTGTTAAAAACCGTATTAAGTTGCCCCGGAAAAAATTACAAATTTTATGATACTTCAAAACTCTTCGAAATAGCGGTAACAGCCAGCGTCCACTTATCATTTAAGATTAGCTGCGAATTATTTCGATCCCGTTCTTGCAACGCATGAGACCTTTATCCGGAATATAAAGTATTCATCATCATCATATCAGCCACACGCAGTCCACTGCTGAACATAGGCCTCTCCTATAGACTTCCAGAATGACCGATCTAAAGCACCCCGCATCCAGCGCTTCCCGGCGACCTTGATGAGGTCGTCCTTCCACCTGGCCGTTGGGCGTCCTACACTACGTTTGTCCGTACGCGGTCGCCATTCCAGAACTTTTTTGCTCCATCGGCCATTCGTTCTGCGCGCTATGTGTCCCGCCCACTGTCACTTCAGCGAGCTTATTCCGCTGGGCTACGTCGGTTACTTTTGTTCTCCTACGGATATCATCATTTCTGACGCGATCACGTAGGGAAATACCGAGCATAGCCCTCTCCATAGCTCGTTGAGCGACTTTGAGGTTGTTTAAGACACCCATAGAGAGGGACCACGTTTAAAGTATTACCTTTGTGATGTTCTAGATCTATTCTTATACCAAATTTCAGGCAGATCTGTTTAGCCGTTACTGTGTAAATTAATAATAAACATCAAAACATTTTCCATAACTTTTACATTTATAATAGCTAGCTGTTACCCGCGGTGCGCTCGCGCGGTGGCCGTTGTCGCGACCAAACATAACTTATATCCTTTGTTACGATCTAATCTATCTCCATACCAAATTCCATCCGTGATGGCGTAACGGAAAGACAGACAGACAGACAGACAGAGTTACTTTTACATTTATAATATTAGTATGGATTAGTAGGAAGTGGTCTGTTGACTTTTACAAGATCGACTACCATCTGATTTCCAAACCCCAGAAGAAAAGCCTACACCGAGCCTAGTTTGTTATGTAGCACTTGGGACCCTTTCGGGTCTTGATAGGGCCTAGCCCCCCTGGACAAGCGGCAGTTCGTTGACAGGTGTATTGTCGAATAAGATGACGATAAATCCCATATTTGACGTTTATGAAATACGTTGACCGTAGTTAAATCTCATACATTACGTCAAATCCCATCGAATTGCCTCTTGTGTAAGGGGGTACTATCTGCCCTACCTTTAGCTATCAAGACCCGTATGGCCTAAGTACACCAAGATTTTCTTCCATCAACCAACCCAAGTTTTTATATGTAAGTATTACTTTAGGACAAAATAAAATCCAGTATCTTTTCAAACTTCTTACATTTAATAATGACTTATTTATTGTAACGACATTGTTTCAAAGGGTGATCCATTAGTTTCTGTTTCATTTACATTTAATTCTAATTCATCTACAATTCCAACTTTAACTCAAAGCTCCAAGATTTAGAATCGGATGTACATATCAGTACAACAATTTCTTTTGATCAGTCAATAAATTCAGTTGATTTGGGACAGAAGTTAGTTTGTTGTAGTGACAGCCTTTGTTTTAAATTTGTTCTAAGAACAAACGCGGCCATATATTACTCGATAGTGAGGTGTTTCGCGGAGATATATTGTTTGAAGTTTGTAATGTTGTAGTAATTATAGTGTTGTGTTGTGATCATTATAAATTAGGAAGCTTTCATCTTAATTGTGTGACGATAATTATGTAGAACAACGGTGTTGGTGTGTTATTAATTTAGTGCAGAGGTTGAGAAATATGGCGGTGATGTAGGTGAAGATTTTCCAAATTCGCGCGGTAATCTTTCAATAAAATAATCTCAGCATTTCAATCAATTGGTAATATTTATTCTTAAACATGTTTTTTTTTTCTATCACTTAGATGGCAGACAAGTACACGGCCTACCTACATTAGCCTATGGAGGTGTGCAACACCAGGGGCGTTATACTTGCGCTGCCGACCCTGTTAGATCAATCTAGGTTTAAATTAAATACCTGTCCGGAGCGAGACGAGAAGAGCATTTTTCTTACACTTTCTTACACATATTGAAATTGAAAAAGGACCTGGGTCAGCCGGGGTGTGAAGGAAATGGGTTAGGACCACATCACATCGCAGCATTTGAAGAATCGAGACGAGACGGCCTGCTATTGTAGTCAGTTCGAGACTGACATAATTGCTCCCGCCGGCTAAGGGGGATAACCGTAGGGAGTACCACATGAAAAATAACGTTCAAATGAGATTTATCTATCATTATCACTTCTAGAATACCGTTAAAAATAACGACCAAGATTAGCTCAAGATACATCTCAAGTTAATAAAAGCGAGTTAAAAAGAAAGTAACTTCAATATCCTGTAACGTTGTGGATTTTAAATAAATCTATTTTAAATAATTGCTTGAAATAATTGATTATTTTAGTATATTTTTATTATAATTTACCAAATTTGTCTATGGTTGTGCGAGTGAGATTGGACAACATTAACTAAAGTGTCTATACACGGCGCTGAAGCGGTCCCTTTCTTCGGCTACCTTACGTTGACCCCGGCGGCCAACTACTGTCGGCTCCGGGTAAGTTTTGAGATCAACATTTCCTACTTCTTTCTACAGGTGAAGATTTCCCAACGGTTCAGCTTATTGCCTGTTAATGCATGGCCTATTTATGTTTTTCATTATTTTACTGTGTGCTATTTCAGCGACCCTTTAGGGCCACGAGGCCGATGACCTCTACGGTCGGAGGTCACATCATCAGCTTCCACTGCTTAATTATATGTTTTTCTTATAGCTCCTAACTACACTGTTCTGCCGCTGGGGAAATTATCTTCACCTGCTATTATTTTAGCGGGTTACTGGACGTAGTTTCCTTGTGATATATTGACCCGTACTCTTTCTTTTTCCAGGGTCTTCGCACCGGGTATCACGCCATCATTCGGTCGTGAGGCACACCAGTGAAGACCCTGGCAAGCCGGCAACATCAGCAGCTAAGTGCTTTTATCATCTCAGCACTACGGACCAAAATAACGCCTCGGCAGAATATTTATTACGAATCCACTCTGAGATTCATTACATTCACATACTTTCTACCTATAAATTTATGTAACATCATTCTTTGATCTCGATTACAATAATTATTGTTACCAATTGTGATTCTATCTTATTATTTATGTCTCACCAGCTAGCCAGGTAGACAAACATCATATTAATTACTTTTAACAGCTTCTAATAGCACTTTAATTTGTAAACTCATTTAAAAACTAGCATGAAACATAATATGTTCGTTACAAACCATAGTTGCAAAATTGGCAATCTAAACTTGAATAATAGTGATAATAATTATTGTAACAATAAGCAATGAGCCAATGCAAATAACAAACACATACCAATTACAGAGCCTCTGTTATACAAATAAACAACATACATATCTGCTAATCTACAAAGCACTTTCAACATGATTACCAATCTATCAATAGCAGTGTTTCCCAAACATTGTTCTGCCATGGCCCGGTAATTTTCACATTGTTTCTTCGTGACCCACTGAATACTTTTTAAGCCAAGCTGGTTCTATCAATAATACACATTATTGATAGTAGATATGTTTGATTAATACTTGAACCGACTAAACTGCACTCCGTCTGTGGGTCGTAGTGCTAGGCCGATGGTGAGGTTGTCATGCGACATATCCCTCGCACCCCGGCTGACCCAGGGCCATCCCTCTCGGTCTTGCCCTGCTCGGGAGGGGGGACCACGCGGTCCCCGACTCGTCAACGGTGTTGAGGTGTTTGATTAATACTAGGTACGTACAATATTTTGGTATCACCTATTTAGTCACTAAATTTTAGTGCGAAGTATGCAGCTGCTGCTTATTTTTTACTAAAGAATCCAAGTTTGCGGAAAATGACGAAAGTTTTATCCTAAGGACTCGTTCCACTTCAAGTCAGTATCTATATTTATATTTAAAGTAAGCTAGTGTTGAAAAACCAGCTTCATTTAAATGAATATACGATGCGTCGATCGATAGTAGTTATTATTTTAATAAAAAGGGCGGCAATGGTGCGACCCGGTATTTTATTATGATGACCCGGTACCGGGTCACGACCCGGCAAATGAAAAACGCTGATCTATAGCATTATATAATTGTAAGGTGGTCGTGTCTGTACATTGGAGATATTCATACTAATAGTATAAATGGAAAAGTGTGTGTGTCTGTTTATCCGTCTATCACGCCTAAACCACTGAACCGATTTTGATGGAATTTGGTTTAGGGGTAGATTAGACCTTGAGAAAGGACATAGGCTATGTTTGGTCGCGATAATCGACTTCCAAGCCTCCCAATATTGGTCCATGCATTAGCCTTTGGCAGCCCATGTCCAGCAGTGGGCTGCCAAAGGCTAATTGAAAAATAAATTTATGTGGTGTAGTCAAGACAATGAACACAAAATATTTTTTTTTATTCTTGTCTGTTTGTCCGCGATGAACGCAAAAACTACTGGACGGATTTAGGTGTGTTGTTGTTTTTGAAAGGTCGTGGTCAGACTTAATATTTTAGTTGTTATTTGTTGGATCGCAATTAGTTGAGTGAAACCGGAGATATGAGCAAAAGTTGCGCTAACCGATATCCGGACGGAGCCGCGGACATAAGCTAGTAGATTGTTTCTCTCGGGACACATATATTGAACCTAAGTTGCAAGACAAACGAAGCCCTGGCGCGCGCGGTTTGTTTCGTAATATGCTTGGTGAATTTAAACTCGCCCACCACCTTAGCACTCCGGGCCATTTTCAAAAGTCACCCACGAAAGGTGTACTGCCCGTATAGAGCACATTTACATTATGTTAACATACTAGCTGTAGCCCACAGCAACGCCATTGGATGTCATTTATCGCGTTTAGTTCCGAAGCTCTAATTCACCTCTGTGTCAAATGTCATCAGGATATTTTCAAAAATTACAAACATTCATCCCCTATTCACCCCCCCCCCCTATCCATATCCCCAATCTATCGCGATAAAAGTGCTAGCCTATGTCCGTTCCTAAGCTTTATCCATCCCTGTACCAAGTGTCAACCCTTTGAGCGCGTAATTTTTTTTTTATTCAAATAATTTACACGCCAACCGCAATGTCTTGTCGCAAAGGCTTAGCAACAGAAATAACTATACTGTCACTTCTCTGTATATGCCAGCCGGATTTATTGACATTAATGATCACTGCTCCGCTCCCTTGAGTAGTAGCGTGATGACATATTACCTATGTGTTATTCTGATGTATGAGCTATATTATTGTAAAGTTTCATTAAAATCCATTCAGTACTTTTTACGTGGAAGTGTAACAAACATCCACAAACTTTCGCATTTTGTATAATATTAGTATTAGTAGGATATATTTCCCGAGGTATAATAGTGTTCTCATATATATTGACACCTCTAATGTGTTCTGTACAATACATGTCCATCATTTCACATTCTGTCCAATTAAAACAAAAATCATAGACACCTCATTACGTCACTCTACACGATTAATATATGAGTGCGTAACAACTGCGCTTAATACTTGTCCGAAATCTTAAAACTGTTGCTTTGTCACCCTCATAGATCAAAACGACAACTTTTATAACCATCCTGCTGTACTAAATTAAATCTTATCACGTTGCAATAAGAGTATGTCTGTTGCAATATTAAGTTTGTATGTTTATCCCCAAATGGTTAATTTCAAGTATGCATTTGTAATAGTCCATGACGTAACATATTATCTCCAGTCATGGTGTGACTATTTGTACTGAAATAAGTTTTATTTATAGATTATTATTCTTTGGAATACCTGTATTTTAGTCTAGTTGATAATTTTTCGTGGCTAATATATACTTAATCAGTAAAACAACCGCAAAAGAATGCCTCATGTCATGACGATATAGAGTTTTCGATCGCGAATTCGTTTCTCGCTTACTGTTAATGTTTTAGCTAACATTTCTGTATGGATTGGTCTGGGTGTTTCTATGTAAAATTGCATCAATGAAAATTCTTTCAGTTGAACTAATTTGAGGGTGACGACAGGGTATTTTGTGTTGTATTTTAGTATATAGGTATTTATATCAGTTACTGTTGTTAGTGAAACGTGTGAATTATCTGCATTCTAGAACCGATGAACCGAAGATAGCGTTATACATAATATTTTTTGTATTCAAAGTTGTTCACTTTTGAAGAAAGAATCATGAAATTCAGTACAACAGTTTCGTATGGTTTAAATTCACAAATGGTTATAGAATTTTTACACGAGTTTATAACTGCACCTCTAGCATTAAATATTCCTTTTAGATCATTCATCATCAGCAATCATTCTAATCGAAAACCTTTGACCTTGAATGAATATGTTTGACGATTTAATTTATAAAGCAAAGGTCGCTTTATATAAGTTATGAATTGCCATCATTAGACCAATTATGTCGGACCTAAAATAAATGAAGTACCGCCATGTCAATAAGGTTGGCACAGCATGCAGGCATCAGCTGTTTCTAGTGCTGAACAAATAGAGGCTGATTTGATTGACCTCTGCATTAAACGAATTGTCTTATGAAGTTTTTAGTTCAAGGTGAAAAGTTTGAGGGCTTCCACACATAAAATGAATGAGAAGAAACCATTTTATTACTGCTACTATTTTTAACGAATTCTATCGGGATTTATTTGATGTTATTTTATAGGTGTACTTCTCAAATTCGTCTTGGCTGAAAATTATACCTTAAAGTTAACCTTAATATACCATAATAAAACAATAATTATTTTTTATAAGAAAGACAACGTTTTTCTCTACATGTATTATATATTATTAGTAGTATATATTTTTAGAAAATATTTAAGAGAAGGGAACTAGCGGATGATTTGAGTTTCCTAATCGAGCTGGTCCTGTTATTGGGTTAATCATAATCATCATCACTATTATGACATTCGTCCCGGTTATTTTATCCAATATTTTTGTGCCGGGGTCCGCTTTCATAGTCTTTTTCTTGATATACTTTTAGGAACTGCTTTCTGACCCCCACAATCCGAAAAAGGAGTCTGCGCTAGTAGTTAGATTTAGAGGCGTGCTGATGAGATTGGTGTTGGAGCCCGAAAATCGTGATGCCTTCACGGATAATACATTTTTTTACGAACGTAAATTATTTATTTATTTTCTTACAATTGCAAATACAGGGATGTTAAGTTCATGCATTTAGGTACGCTATATTTAGCCTTGCTTCGTGCAATATTATGTCAATAAATGTTAATTTAGGATATACAAATTTCAAATAATATAATATGTCAATGTGGTAGTCAATACAAGATCAATTGTACGTGTCAATAAACTAATTCTACTATAAGTTTTATAACATGTCAGTATATTTATCTACACCATATTTAGGCTTGCGGCGTGCAAGATTTTATACTGTAAGAGGTTAAGGAATATAAAATTAGAATAATGCAATGCCAATATGGGAGTCAATACAAAATAAATAGTAACATGTCTATAAACTAAGTCTAATATAATTCATATAGAATGTCACTACACTTGACTGTGACAGTCAGTCAGTCATCACTGTGCACTTAACTGTTAATGTATCCATTTACGATAGGTACTCTGTAATAATATTGATGCATAATAAAGAATTATCTATTTATCTATCACAGCTGATCATGTACATAATTTTAAAGAAAGTTTAACTTTTTAACCGACACTCTTAACAAAAGTAAAACAATTGTCCTTACTAACCATCCATCCAACTGTTCAACTAAACTAATAATAGGCATACTTTCTCATTTACTCATTGTGCCCATTTAATTGCCGACCTGAAACACGATCATCCATCCAATTTTGAGCATTACATCATTAGCAGGCTAATGAATGGCGTGCAAACTATAACCTCTTGTCTGAACTAAACCTTGGTGCACATTAGTTATTATGATTGATGGAGGCGCGTAGGGCTGCCATTCGATGGTGTTTAAGCTACCATTTTTCTATGTCTGAGGAACATAAGATAGTATTATAATAGGTTCCGTTTTCAACGAACTGGGGAAGAAACAAGATTAACCTATTTGTTGGCATGAATTTTTATGTAACTTTTATATGTAGCATATTGTCTGAATTTGGTTATTCTTTTTGATAAGAACGGGGATTGACTTATATCAATTTGGCTACAAAAGAAAATCTGTCAACACAATAAAACTAAAATAAGTTATCGTAATCATTGATGATGCCACTACCTCCCACATATTTAAGCATTAAAAGTTAGATCATAAAGGTTAAGCGGTTTTTTAATATAGGACACGTTTATTGACTTCTCTTCGCCTGATGGTAAGCTGAAGGCAAAGTCTCAGGAAAGAGAATCACCAGTACACAGTACATACCATGTCAACAATAGTGGCACTCAGCTTTTATTTTATTTTTTTATTTATTTATTTGGTTCACCAACAATTGTTTACATTTATTTATGCAACATGAGCTTGTACAAAAGAAACATCGGACAATGTAACAATTACTTAAAGCTAAAAACCACATGCAATGATTTTATATGAGATACATACAACCAGTTCTACACAATGAAATCAACAGACCTAGTTTTATATAGTATAGTATTATTACAACTAGATATCCAATAGGTGGCTTAAAATCATTTTTTTGTTTTGTGACGGCGTCGAAGTGTTTGTCAATCGAGCTGGTCAAACCATTCATGATTCCAGAGCTTGATGGCCTCATCAGATGCTTTTACACGCCCCGCTTAAATAAGTACCTACCTACTTTTGTTTTCTTTTTTTATTGCTGCCAACAAGCATTAATTGTGCATAGCATTCAGCATGCAGCAGTCATTCGAGAGCCAATCCCGGTGGCACGAAAATACTTCTGAATGCCCCTAAAATTGAGAGAAATTCCTGCACCAGAGTCTCACACGGCAATTAATGAATCTGTAGGTAGGTGTACCAGCTAGGGAGTGATCTAGTATTCGCAACCGGCAATCGTGTATAAGAACAATGGGTTATTAGAGGAAGCAAAACGCCGATATGTCAGAATAATAGCAAGTGTTAGGCTACACAAATATCCGGGGTCAGCCATGGGCGAAGGATATGTCGAAGACAACCTCACTTTCGGCCTAGCACAACGACCCACATGCGGCGTGCGGTTTTGTCCGTTCGATTCCGACATAACCTCCGCGGGAATTTCCCGTACATAAAAGAAGGCTATATAAATCTAAATGAATATATAGATGGATGGAATAATATATGTATATATTAGAATGATATATTATACAGTTTGATAGTACCTGTTCACATAGTAGGTAATCAAATCCAGTAATGTCGAGGTTTCAGCGCAGGGAATTCCTCACTCCACTTCTGGTACGCATGTTAGACAAGGTTTAATTCAGATTTTGATCTGGCAACTTGTTTCCGCGACTAGTGCAAGCTCTGGAGAGTTAAGTGCTGCGGCTACTCTCTCGCTCAGAAGTTTAATTACCTCCAATGTAACGTTATTCGGAATATCATAGCTTATTGTGTGTTCTGTGAGGTTGTACCGTGTTATTTTTTTGGTAGGCTTTGAAAAAAAACTACTACAAATAATTTACACGATAATTTAGAAGCTCGCTGTTGCCCGCGGGTCTGCCTGCGTGGATGTCGTTTATCACGATCTAACATAGCTTATATCATTTCCCAAGCTATAGTCTATCTTTATACCAAGTTCCATCAAAATCGATTCACCGGTTTAAGCGTGAAAGCGTAACAGACTGACAATGTTACTTTCGCTTTTATAATATGAGTATGGTATAAATAAGGAGGGGTA
This sequence comes from Eilema caniola, assembly GCA_949126895.1. Lineage (NCBI taxonomy): Eukaryota > Metazoa > Arthropoda > Insecta > Lepidoptera > Erebidae > Eilema > Eilema caniola. The sequence goes on from OX421478.1 coordinate 764,026, forward strand.
AATATGATAATATATTTACATATAGAAGCCGATAATCCGGCTTTTTTTATGCAGATATTAATATTATTTTGGATAATCCAAGTTCCAGTCGTAATTCATTGCATGGAACTACTGATGCTTTAACCAGTACTTCCAAATCATTTGTTTTGAGCATAAATCTGTGTCATTTAAATTATTACAAAAATGGACGTGTTACAATCGAACTCAGTTCAATTCGCACCATATCATTTAAAATGTATTGTTTAATTTAAAATCGTGCTTTTTAACATTTAAATTTAAAGGATAGTAAAAACACTATTTCAGTTTATATTAAAGTTTATGTGCTATTTGCTATAAATGCTATTTAGTACGTTTATAAATCTTTAGTATATAAGCATTTAGTATATAAGTTCTTAGTAAGATTTATGATGTTATTTTTGGAAGTTAAAGGTAAAAGGAAGGATCCTTCTTTCTCTTCCTCTTCGTCCTTAGATAAAAAACAGAAATAAAGGTGTTACGATTGTTCAATAGCCACATTGACTGCTTATAATTAGGTAAGCTGAAGCATATTGGTTGTGTTATCGGTATACATACTCGGCAATAAAATGACACATAGATAGGACTTACAATAGCACCTACATGAAAAGCAAACAGAGCCTCCATCGTTTTTGAAGTCAGCTAAATAATTTTTTGAATCAACTTTTGAAAGACACAATAATATATCAAAAATATTTATTATTGAAGATGAATCTTTAATTTACAACTAAGTGAGTTAAGTAAAACATTTCTTATTCTGGTTAAAACTTGTCGTGTGCCAACCCTACCGTTAGGTGAGGCCGTCAGTACGTTACTAGCTATTAAAGTTTTAGTTGAGACACTCGTTGTGTTAAATGTCACGCTTTGGGCTATGCCCGGGTGCGCACTTCACAGAGATGATAATACCAACGAGATTATGTTCTGTTTTTATACCGAGTCCTTGCTGGAGTTGGGTAGGGTTGCCTCTTTGTACTTCTTTTAGGTCTGAAGAATAATAATGAGTACGAATTTGGGATGTTAGATAAATTAGAACGTAGCCTTTTAAGATGTGACGTTTTATTTGTTTAGGATACATAAATATGTAGGTTAACTTTAATCGTTTATATTGAATTAGTTATAATGGGCGATGAAACATTTTTCTCTTCCTAAAATATTTGATGTTTTCATCATTATGTAGGTACAACTTATTAGAATCATTTCGACATCTACAGCCTCCGTGGCGCAGTGGTAGTGAACGCATTCGTTACGCAGTAGAAGCGGGTTCCATCCCCACTCAGTGCAAATATGTATGCATGAATATGGGTATTTGCATTGGTCTGGTCGTGCCTCGGAGAGCACGTTGAGCCGTCGGTCCCGGTTGATAAACGAACACCAATGCTGTCGTTACGGGTAGTTGAAGTCCTCTTAAACTGGTAAAGCGTATCCCAGATGACTCCAAGCCGATAACTTCGGATGCGACTAGCATTATTCCCATTAAAGCTAAGATAAAGACGTAGAAGAAGAAGAAGAAATTGTGAGAATCATTTCTACTGAACTTAAAACTTGATTGGTTTTAGCTATTGCGACAAACGCCAGGCTACGTGGGTAACATAATGGGTACCTACCTGGCAATGGTGCCCCGCCGAATTCCGGTGAAAGGGGTAGGCCCAAGAGGTACTTACAGGCTTGACGTCGTGGAGGTTGACATGCTTGCCAATGGTCTCACTACCATGGACGCCCAAGATCGTACGAAGTGGCGGAGGAAAAGCTGGAAGACGGACCCTGAGCTCCAAGGGCATCTCAGCCTCGGATGCAATCAGGGTACTATATCCTAATGAAAATGATGATAATTCGGTATTTTGCTGATTTTCTTGAGACTAACTTCGATTGGAATGTAGTTATGTCATACATATCATATGTATGTAACATAAGGTCACGCCTTTTTCCCATCGGGGTAGGCAGAGACCACTTCTTTCCACTTGCTACGGTCCTGACACACCTTTCTCGCTTCTCCTACGTTCATAAGCGTTTTCATACAAGCGCGTCGGTTCTGGTTCGTCGTCATGTTTTCATTATAAATAATCATGTCAATTGTTCTTTTCCATACTTTCTTTTTATTTTAACCTGACCTTTATTATGTAAATCTTTGATAATGCCGGTACGCGAAACCGGTCATGTTAAAAATAAAAATAAAGTGTGGAAAAAAAAGTACAAGTGTCATTACTATTCAATATGCGTAGTAGGTATATTCAACAAAGTGTCTTCAATCTCCAGTCCTATATCATTATAACTAAACTTAATTATCTTCAGTATAAGTTATTCGTTATTATATGTATATGTGTACAGTATTATCAGCATTACCTAAGAATATGTGAGCAGAAGCCTAAAAATATACCTAAAAATTTGAAAAAAAAAACCTTTAGGTAAGTATTTGTAAGAACCAATATATTCAGGTATTGCCCAGTGTTTAAACAGATTTTCAGAGATGTAACTCGTATTCAATGCTAATAATTTAGAGTAATTAATAAAAAAAAATTAGTCATGGGATCAAGTATATTTGAGTGATAAACCTACTTTTAAAGTCTCGTGTTCCATGATATATAATTAAGAGAACCATACCATGATCGCGTTTTCCCATTCTCTTAATTATATATTTGAGTGCTATTTCAATTAATCGTTTTTCAGAAATTCACAACACATCAAAATGGTATAATCCCAATGGTCTAATTAGGTACCTATTACTAAGGGGACCAGCACGGCGGTTTCATACATAAGTATCCTGGAATAAAACACAATTAAACTATCAGTAAAATACAATAAGTACACGAATGGATCATAGTCTTGTAATTTAATAATAACTCAAAACACTCAATGTACCTAGTTGCGGTTACATAAGTAGTCACATTTTACCACTTTACAATGTTAAACAGTGTTATCAACAAAACTTTATAACAACAAAAATTATAATAGCTCTGTTACCCAACAAATATTAAAAGTGGTGTTATCAACTTTACGAAATATCTAAACAAATTATATCTAGTTGCGCAAACGCAGCTTTAGTTCAGTGGCACATCGATGGCCGATTGGCCACCATCTGGTGCCGTAATAGATCCTCACTATATACCCACCTAACACTCGAACTTCACCAATTTGTATCATACATTACTAGCTCTGAACTGTAGAGAGAAGTGTCTTGTAAAACAAAAGTAGCAATGGTTTTGATATAAAACGACTGTTCAGTTGCGTTGATAGTTTGAAAATGGGATGGCCTTCTATTATCAATGACACAACTCGAAATCATACATCCATTACGTGTTTAAGTACATCGTATGGGATGCTGGAGTAATTGGCGTTTTGTTTATTACTGTTAGAGTTTGGGAGTAAATGTCGCGTGTCTTAAGTGATTGTACTCATGGTTATTTAGTCATTATTTTAATGGTATAGATACTTTCTTGTATGAAATCCATTAGGCATACACGATACCAATAATATAATTCATGTTAGTTGGTTTTAACTGGCTCCAAAATAGATGTAACCTACATCATTTGAAACGTTTTTGTATGATCAGCGATAAATGCTTTTCTACGTGGTTAGCTAAGCTTATTGTCTTGGCACATAGGGATCTCTCTATAATAAAAAGCAGGCCTTAATAACTGTGAATTTTGTAAATTTTATCAAATATGTAGTCTTAGGTGAGGTTAGTTAACATTGCAAAAATCATTATCATCATCATATCAGCCACACATAGTCCACTGCTGAACATAGGACTCTCCTATGGACTTCTAGAATTACCGATCTAAAGCAGCAAAAATTATAAGTAACAATAATTGTAAAAATAATTAGGTACAATTTAATTACTTTGAGAGGAGGGAATTTGATCTGTGGCCAATATTTAACATGATGACATGTGTAACGATATGCTGCCTTTCGTGCAATGTGAGTCGCGTTTCCGTACTTTACCGACATAACCTCCCTCTCCGGACTCTAACCGACTAAAACGCACGCCCCGGCCGACCCAGGGCCATCTCTCTCGATTTGGAGTCAGTGTCCGTTGGGGTCTCTAGGATAATCGCTCTCAGGTCCACTAGATTCTACAATCGCACAACCCATTGCGGCAAAACATTACTCTCCACAAAACTCCCACCGAGCGCTATTGAATAATAATGATACTTGTACTTTCCACACTTTATTTTAATTTTTTGCGTAATAATGGTTTTAAAGTATTGTATTTCTAAATACTATTTTTATATGTGGGTATTTTAAAAAATGTTTATACCAGGTTCCACTTTTTTCCCAACATTTGGGGAAAATAATATTTAAATTTCCTTAAAAGTTATTTTGTTTAAAAACTAATTAATACATTATAGATAGTCAACGAGAGCATTCAATTTCGCGACTCTATATATAAACATAGCATAAGCAGTTTAAATCCAAACAAGGTTTGCTCAATTAACTGGCCAATTGACTGGAGTCAATTGGGCACTTCGCTTGTCTTGACTTGGACTGATTAAAACCACTAATCATATACACCCGGGTATCATAGGCCAGAGGACACGACCAGATTACATGATAATTGATTACTGATTACCATTGGAGTGGTAAGACCTTCGGGATTAAGTTGGCCTCACCTGCAAGCCGGACCTAGCCCAGGTTTTTTTTCGGGGTTCGGAGGTCACACAACAGACGTTATCATTAAAATCATATAGGCCAAATCAAAACGATGACTTATACGGAGGTCAGATGGTAGGTAGTATGTAGTACTCCTTAAATTCAAATTAAAAGACTTTTAGGTATGTCCATTGTATATATCCTACTAACATAAGAAATGTAAAAGTTTGTGAGTATGCATGGATGGTTTGTTACTCTTTCACGTAAAAACTGTTGAATGGATTTTAATGAAACTTTACAATAATATAGCTTACTAGCTGTTGCCCGCGGCTCCGCCCGCGTGAATGTCGGTTATCGGTTAGTGTTGATCCGACGCCATTGAGCATTAAATTCGCCTCTCTACTCAACTTTGTCCTCGACTATGTACTCACCTCTGTTCTCGACTTTCTACTCGCCTCTATATTCGACTCTCTACTCGACTTTCTACTCGCCTCTTTACTTGAATTTATACTCGACTCTCTACTGACTTCTCTGTTCCCCTCTCTACTCGACTTTGTACTCTTCTCTATACTCGCCTTTCCATTGGCCTCTCTACTTGCCCATCCATTCGATTTTCTTTCTGCCTCTCTACTTGACTCTTCTCACTCGCCTATCTACTCGCACCTCTACTCAACTGTCTACTAGCCACTACATTCATCTTTCCACTCGCCTCTCTATTCGCCTCTCTACTCAACCCATTACTGCATTCTATTTAATTCTATACTCGCCTCTTCACTGGCCCTCTAGTCGCATATCTACACGCCCCTGCAGTCGACTCTACTCGATTTTCGATCTTTACACGCCTATCCACTCGACTTTGTCCGTTCCGAAGCTCTAAATCACCTTTGTACCAAATTTCATGAGGACATCTTAAAAGAAATTCTTACTATTTACACCCCCCTTTTTTGTGCCATTGAAAAATGAGAAACTTTAATCCCATAGCCCTATTCCCCTTCCCCCCTCCCCCTTCTATCCCTTTTTTCGCGATAAGGGGTAGCCTATGACCATTTCCAAGCTCTAATCCATCTCTATACCAGTTTCATAAAGATATCTTCAAAATTGTCAAACTTACATACCCTAGTCCTATTCCACCCCTTCAACTCCCGTTTTCGCAATAAAAGGTAGCCTATGTCCATTTTCGAGCTCTAATCCATCTCTGTACCAAATTTCATCAGGATATCTTCAAAAATGACAAACTATCATACTCTATCTAGTCCTTATCCCCCCCTTTACCACATTATTCGCGATAAAAGGTAGCATAATATGCTACCACATTATTTGCGATAAAAGGTAGCATAATATCGCGATAAAGGGGGGGGGGGGGGATAAGGACTAGATAGAGTATGAAAGTTTGTCATTTTTGAAGATATCCTGATGAAAATGTCCGTTACCAAGCTCTAATTAATCCCTGTACCAAATTTCATCAGGATATTTTCAAAACTGTCAAACATACATACCCTATTACCCCTCCCCCCACCCTATACCACCATTTTCGCGTCAATAGGTAGCCTATGTTCGTTCCCAAGCTTTAATCCATCTCTGTACCAAATATATCATCAGGATATCTTCAAAAGTGGCAAACTTTTATTCACTATAACCTCGTCTTTCGCGACAAAACGTAGCCTATGTTCGTTCCCAAGCTTTAATCTATATCTGTACCAAATTTCATCAGGATATCTTCAAAAAATACAAACTTTTATCCCAAGGCCCTAGTCCCCCCCTTCTACCCCCCTTCTCGAGAAAAAAGGTAGCCTATGTCCGTTCTCAAGCTCGAATATACCTCTGTACCAAATTTCATCAAGATCGGTTCATTGGTTTAGGCGTGAAAGCGTAACATACAGACAGACAGACAGACAGACAGACAGACAGAGTTACTTTCGTATTTATAATATTAGTATGGATTCATCAGAATAATACATAGGCTATATATCATCACGCTACTACTCATGGGAACGGAGCAGTGATCATTAATGTCAACAAATCAAGCCAGCTTAAACAGAGAAGTGACAGTGTTGTTATTTCTGTTGCTAAGCTACGGCGGTATGCATCGCGCAAGTGCGCATATTTAGCGGTTGGCGGTCGAGCAGGCCACCACAAATTATTTGAATACAAAAAAAATACGCTCTCTCATACTTGGTACAGGGTTGGTAAGGCTTGGGAACGGACATAGGCTCTTTTATTGCAAAATAAGGGGTTAAAGGAGGGGGAGGGAGAATAGGGGATGAAAGTTTGAAGATAATCTGGTGGAATTTGGTACAGAGGTGAATTAGAGCTTGGGAACACTACGCGACAAGCGTCACGCGGGCGGAGCCGCGGGCAACAGCTAGTATCTATATAATTTAAAGTATTTATACTACTTAAGTACCTTTACCTATTTTTATGGGTACGATTATACGATAGTCTAGCTATTGGGCCCCGTTATTTGCTCCTTTATTATAATAAACTCGAACTTGCGTACTCTCAATTCCCTGACGACTTTACCATTACTTTACCATTTACCCTTTCCTTTTCAATAATATTTTGCGTATAAAAAAACATTATTCAATTCAGTTGGAATAGAAAAACATAAAACGAGTAAAATTTCACTTTAAACTGCACTCAATATGGTTCAAATCACTTTACCAGATTTAAAACCGATGTTTCTGTACCAGTTCGTAAACTCTTTTAAAATGGAGACCTTTTGAGCCAATTGCTCCCGTAATGACGCCAAGCGTTGCTTTCATGCAATCGTATGAATAGCTACCGAACACTCAGTATAAATGTGGAATAAATCTTTTGGCAAATATATGGAATGGCTTGTTGTAGATACTAGGTTTTAGAATTTAAGTATATCAAGCTAACGAAAATTTAAAAAGAGTGGAATAAAACGACTTATCCCTTTTTTGGGCACGTCAATATGACTACATACTGCCTAATGGTAAGACTGACGCAAAGTCTCAGGAAAAGCGTGACCATTGCAGACACCAAGAATGTTACAATGGGGGCCCTCAGCTTGACAGTATCTTCAGAAACTTCTCCTCCGTTTACAGAACCCCGGAACAATAGAAGGAAGGAAACATGTGTCCAAGACTTCATGGTGCGACAAAGGAAAGTATCATCGAACCACTTAGTTCTTGAAGGAATATTTTGCACCGTACGCGGGTGACATCTAAGTGCTGCACGTGTTGTCCTGTGTAGGAAAAGAGAGAGTAGGACTAATTGAAAGAGCTTATTGCAACATATCCCATGGTAGAGATGGAAAAAAGAAGATAGGTAGATACAATATCTCTATCCATTCAAGTAGTATTATTAGTTTAATAATATTAACGGTTGCTGGTTTAACTATGTCTTCAACCAGGGATTATTTAATACAAAAATGAGAAGTAAGAAAATTTTTCTTTCTTTCCAACCTTTTTTTTAATATTTCGAAAGAAGAAACACACACACACACACACACACACACACACACACACACACACAGATACGCGCCCATCTTATCCTACTAATATTTTAAATGTGAAAGTTTGTCAAGACGTTTGAATGCTTGTTATTCTTCATGCTCAAAAAGATGAACGGATCTGACTGTACAGGGATACATTGTATCCCGGGTTTAGGTTCCTATGAGTTGTAGTAATAGCATTAAAATTTTACGCGGGCGAAGCATCTTTATCAATATCAGTTCCATTCAAAGTTTTCCCTGATAAGGGCTCTTTAGATGCGTCACAAAACATCAAAATTCGTTTCGTAGTATAACTCCAACGTAGATACAATGTAAAAGATTATTGTCTATTAGAAATGTCGTCGCCTTTCTACAATGTGCTTCAAATATAGAATGAGTAAGTGCCACGTGGTGCCCACTGAGTCCTCAATTTGCGTAGTAAGTTGTAGTGTGTAAGTACTGCGTTGCTCACAAAGGACCCTTTGATACGCGCAGCCATATTGCGCGTTTCGACATTCGGCGCGATAGGTTTGCTACACACGGAGCGGTTGTATCGCAGAAGTTGTTTATTCATTAAGCTTATAGCAGCGTTAGTCTTGATTAAATCTAAAGCTTGTACATTGGAGAGAAGAGAGAGAGAAGGAAGTCAACGACCGAGCTACGTACGTTAGAAGTTTCCTTTCCGTTCAGAAGGTGTATCGGCTAGTACCTAAGTACAGTTTCCTTGGGCCCTGAAGATCTTTGTTCGGCCCGAAACACATTATTCTGTTCAGGGCAAATGTCAAACGTGAGGTGTGAAATTCATTACCGGAATTAATAAAAAAATTATAAGGTTTGACTGTATTTGTTTAACTTACTCTACCTACCATAATTATAACTAATCTACATAATTTTTGTAGATTTTTACTTATGAAATAATTCATGGGATTATGATTAATAACTGTTTAAGCGTCATTGGCGCCAAATTGATCGTGACAAAGAAATAAATTAATAAAAACCATGTCGATTTCTTAATAATTATGCATTTAATTTTTTTTTTAAATACCAGTTCGTTTTCAAGTAGGAACTTATTACCGTTCATTCCGAACGACATTCACTCGACGAATCATTCTTTGAAGATATTGAATTGTTGAAGAATCTGATCCTGAATATTGACTAATACGCGTTGGTATTAAACTTGCATAATTTTTAAACAAAAAAAAATGTAAAAATGTCCAATAAACTATAATTCACCGTATGGTCTCCATATACCTAGCCTAATACAATACAAAATTGTCAGCCTCTGGCCAAATATTGGGTCGACATTATGTATCTTATGAGCCTTTGGATTAGATGAAGAAGAGAAATGAACTCTGAGAATGCCATTAGAGTGACTGACTGCATCCTGGGTAAATATTATTCAGATGGATGATAATGATACGCCATCGACACGACAAAAGACCAAGATAATGTACCACCGCCAAACATCAAGTCGCCTTCCCGCAGTTCCTTTTACTGCGGGGCCGTGAGCACGTGATTATTTTAATTGCACCAGTTAGCACAGATCAGAGATTAACAGTTTTATTATATACTTTATTGCTTTAATGAATAGTTATAGTGTTTATAGCCATATGCTATAAATGGTCTCTTGTACTACTGAAGTAATGAGTGCAAAAAAATAGATTCACAGCTGAGATTGGTGATTAATTATTACCAATCTCAGCTGTGAATCTATTTTTTTTATACTTAATAGTCGAGCTGCTTACATACTTTTTAGTAAGTGCTAAGGTACCCTCACCTCCTTCTACCACCGTGGCGTAGCGTTAGTGAACGCGGCCGCTATGCAGGAGGCGCGGGTTCGATCCCCGCTCAATGCACATATATATGCATGAATATAAACGATCGAAGTTCAGCCAAATCCGCATTTAGACTGGCAAAGCGAACCCCAGACTCCAAGTTGAAAATTTCAGATGCAACTGGGCTTAACGCTAGGATGAAAAAGAAGAAGAAGGTATCTCCCCCCAGAGACAGATGGACTGACCAGCTGAAAAACGTTGCCGAGATAGTTGGGATGTGCAAAGCGGAAGATTAGATGTTGCACAGTTCACAGTTGGACATTTCTTTTTTAAAATAACACGTAAATATAAAATCACCTTGACTATTAGTAAGCTGAAGGCAACGTCTCAGGAAAGAGGGTCCCCATTACAGACACGTACCATGTTACAAAGGTGGCACTCAGCTTGACTTGGACTTAATTTGTATATTTCAATAGACTGCGAGAGGTAGTGACTGCACTGATATGTATATGATAGCATAAATGCAAACATTGCACAATTTTTAAGATTTTATTATTTATAGTAACATTGTAATGTATCTGTTTTGCTGACCATCTACATAATAGCATTAATATTAAAGTCGTGGACCTCTTTTAAGGGCTTTTATAATGTTTTTGTATAATGTAATTGCTGTAATAATAATATTAAAATTTATAACATCCTATTGGTCAATCCGGAAGGTTAAGCATTGTTATAGGTCAAGAATATGGATGGGTAAACACTGTTAAAAACGGGCATGACACTAAAAAACATAATATAACCTATTAAAATAATGGATTGAGATTGTAAAAAGTGAATGTTTGAACGGGACTTGAAACCCGAACTTCGCAAATTTCGAATAATCAAGATGTGGCTAAGCAGCTCAGTGGTCGAAGTATTGCCCTTCTAAAGGACAGGGTCACAGGTTTAAGTTCCGTATGAACATTTATTTTTCTAATCTAAAACGATATGAATAGTTAACTTATTAATTGCCTTGAAATTTTATTTAATTCTATTAAAAAAAAGTTTCATTTAGACGTTGATTTGATATGAACCGAAATGCCAAATCAACATTTTTTTGAAACAGATGTATCCATTGTTATTTATTAGATAATGTTTATTATCATTGAAGTTGAATCAAACTTTTATTATTAAAGTTATGGCCGAACCTTCCTCCTTAATAATTTCATTTTAATGACTTAATATTTGACCCAGACTTCATTGTTATATATAGTTACTAGCTGTCGCCCGCGGCTCCACCCGCGTGGATGTCGGTTTTTGCGAATCGGGGTATGAAAAATAGATGTTGGCCGATTCTCAGACCTACCCGATATGCCCACAAAATTTCATGAGAATCGGTCGAGCCGTTTCGGAGGAGTTTGGCAACGAAAACTGTGACACGAGAATTTTATATACTTATTAGATATAACAGTAGTGTTGTGTACAAGGAGTAGGTAAGTAACTGAATTTGAGTTTAAAAACTAATGTATTTGATCACAAGTAATAGACATCCAAGAAATGCACATTTTTTCAGCAACAAAAACATAAAACAAAGCTTTGTTAAACAGCCACAATTCAAAGCCAAGCAAGTCCCATTACGTTACGACGCAGTCCCGTCCACAACAAGGTTTTGTAAGTTCCTAACAAATAAGAAGTGTAAAACAATGATCTATCATCGTTCTTAGTCGGCATAACACAAATATGTTTGTCATAGTTGAGTTGGGAAGTGGGGAGGTGGGGAGATGGGGAAAATAATTACCCAATAAAGATTGCTGATACAGGGGAAAGCTATTATCTGCCAAGGGAGCTGTCAGCAACATACTTTGACGAACGGGCGTATTAATACTAGTGATCGTTGCAAAGGAGTTTTTTTCTGATCCATTTACTGGAATAGTTGGACATTCAACACTGACACGTAGACTTATTAGCTGTGAGTATAACTAGGTCAAACTAGACGATGAAAGGTCTAATGTCTAATGATATGGAAAATGAACTGACTTTCTGTTTGTTTGAATGGAGTTTCATATCTACTTAAGGTATAAATTACTTAGGCTTTGTGATAAAATGTTTTACATATTAGGTTGTCCCCAACTATATAGCTTAATCAGCCATTTAATTAACTGCCTAGACTGGTAACTAAACGGCGCCATTCAATGTTTATTGCAACATTTAATAAACTGGCTGGCTAATGCTTAGGCCATTCGTAAGATGGGACTCCACCCCATCATAACATGAGTCACATGTTGGAGCCTAGGGTTCACTATCAAACGCTTTTTATCAAATTTTGTTTTTATTAACTTTTACGGAGCGACTGACAGTTGACCCTCCTACTGAAGCAAAAGCAAATACATTTAACGAAATAGAAGGAGTCATCAACATTTTCCGCTACATGGTGAGATGAAAACTAAGAAGTATGGAGACGAAAATATTAATCGGGGTTAGGTTGCTCAGTTGGCAGATTAGCAATGTTGCAGGTTTGAGTCCTGCCCTAGATGATGGCAATTTAAATGTATAAAAAAGTTGCTTTTAATACATCAACTTCATGTTCATAGAGATTGCCCAGTTGCGTCTAAAGTTTGTTGTTCAAACACCTTATTACCTTTTTATATTGATGTTGTAATTTATTATGTAGTTTTATGTCGACTACTAGGTTAACTTACTAGTATCTACCTACTTTATTGTTACATTTTTTCTTTTTCTTACCGATCGTCACGCCAATTGCAAAAAATTTACTGTTCTACTTTTCTGTCTATTGTGTTTTATTTGTGCGTATGAATTTAAGTAACATCGAAACATGTTCCCATTATACACAATATATGCATATCGGGTTGTATAGATTTTCAATATCTGTACTACGCATAACAGTGACCTACATATATAAAAACGAGAGTGTCCCAATAATAACAATCAATAACAAATAAAGTATAACTGCAAGCATGACAAATGACCAGGGGATGGAGCCAGGGAAAGGAGCGGGGGCAGGGGAGGGATGTTGTGAGGTAAGATACCGATAACTCAGGCCAACGGCCGAGTTTGTGCGAAAAACAAAGAAAGGTGGGACGATATATATTTGTTACTTATAAGAAGGGTGACAACGAATTTAGACAGATTAAGATTATTTTTTATAGTACATGTCAATTTGACCTTACCTCACATCTCAGGACTCTATCACCACTACAGGCAAGCACCATGTCACAATGGTGGCACTCAGCCTAGCGGCATCATTAGATGCATCTTCACGCCTCGTTTAAAGGACCCGGGACTGCAGGAAGTAGGAAACACGATATTTTAGTTTTTTGAGAGTTTTTAACACGATCTCATTACTTTCACTCTTCAAGTGATACAGCGTTCAACTGCTAAGTCAGAGGTCGCGGAATTGATTCCCGATCAGCGCTAATACATAGATACATTAATTGGGCGTTAGGTCCTATATATTCATACGCTATGCTGTTGCCGATGACGTTTTGCCTGATGCAGCAATCAAAATAAAAACTTGCTTCACACCATTACACGTCCAGCTTGAAGTATAACCTTACGTTATAGGACCAATATACCAATAAGATAGACTGATCGAGTCAAGTTTATTAGCTCAGTTCTCACTAAGTGCCTAAATGATTTTCAAAATTTAGTTATCCCAAATAATATTTTTAAAACATGGTCACCCGACTTATAGACAACTAGATTTTCCCTTTAGGGGTTTGGATCCCGGTAGATGCCAAAGCCGGGGATAAAAACAGCCCTTTTATTGAGTCCCTCGTATTTTACAACTTTTATGAGTGATTCTTTACAAAAAAGAAATAAATTCTTATTGGCTTGCCGTTAATTCGAATACGAACAAAAATAAGCTATTTGATTATTATATGGGTGAAGATTTTAGGTGGGTAACTTTGGTGATCTAGCTTTGGTGGTAACTTATCTGGAGCTTGAAGAATAGCACCATCATCTTCGTGTCCATGGCCCGATTTACTATTGCAAATGTTGTATGGATGGTTTTGTTACTCAACGATGACCGAATGGCTGGACAAGCATCGATAAAACTTGGAACAGACATATCGTTCGAAATAGCATATTCTCTACTTTTTATCGCAGGAAATAGATTCTTGATTAGGTCGTGGAAATAGAATCAGTATATCCCGTATACATTATTTGTCTTATAGCTAGATCTACTACGAGTACTTGCATAAGTTCGAGCGAGAGAGTTTTTGAGTTTTCGATTCCTATACAAACTGCACTGGATTAGTCTACCAAGTAGCAGCACAATACTTAGATGGCAATGAGCAGTTTTCCAGTAGGTATTACCATCAATTGGTTTTTAAAATCATCAGAGATGGCGCTAGTATAGCTTTTGGTACTGAACTTGAATATGAACTGACTGAATGTCTTAATTTGATTGATTGCTGTTTCTGAAGCGTTGAAATTTGTATGTAACATAGTAACCTCAAAAAGTTGATACCTACATAATTTTAGTAAATAATACATACCTGGATGACCGAGCTTCGCTCGGTATTTTTTTATGACAACGCCATCTGTTCGAATCTTTAGTGTTGTTGTGTCGTTAAAGCAGTTAGTTGCTCACATCGCCAATAGATGTCAGGAAGAGTCATATTTCTTTTTTTTTTAAATAAAATGACATGATTCCATAAGATATTACACAACGAAATCAATGGATTAGGGCTTTAAGAATGGGTGTGGACAAGGCTGGTCGTCAGCTGAAAAAGTACTTAAAGTAAAGTACCTACTGTAAGTCTTACCAAAAGTGCCGGCCGCGCCATCCAGAGCGTCTTTAGGAAAGCTATAAATACCTACTAGAAAACTGCTCATTGGCTCTGTTTTTATTGTGTTAGATCAAAATAATGCAGCTGTATTCATGATTCTCAACTGGATTGAAACTCTGATCACAGAGCACATGTATTCCTGATCAGAAAATTAATTTCTCACAAGTAGAAACGGAAACAATATTTCTCACCACACTTTACCTGCAACTCAGACAATTACATCGTGCTAACGAAAAGTATTATCCTTATCAAAATCAGGGCGGTGTCACTTAATTATATAATTTAAATTTACGATAGCTGAAGTAAATTTGATGGAATTACCACCAATGATAAAATACACCTACAATCCGTCGAAATAAATAATCATATCATCTAACGCTTTGAACGTAATCATGATATGGCATGATAAGATGCTGACAATCTTTAGTATAATATGCCAGTCACAAGAAATCCTTCTGCTCGTCGACATGCCGATCATCATTCACAAGAGAAACTTTAGCCCACCGGTCAGATCTGTTCTGATGACATTAGAAATCCTCAATCTGAAATATGAAACTAGAGAAGTAAATCTTGAAGGAGGTGAGCATTTGAAGCCCGAATATGTTCAGAAAAATCCTGCACACACCGTACCTTTATTAGAAGATGGAGATTTTGTAATTGCAGATAGTCATGCTATCATTACGTATTTAGTATCAAAGTATGGAGCTGATAAAAGAGCAGAATTATATCCTAGTGATCTAGCTTTAAGAGCTACAATTCATCAGCGTCTGTTCTTCGATGCAAGCGTACTATTTCAAGCTGGGAAAGCAATTATAGTTCCCATTTTACGAGGTAATGCTACTGGAGCAACTGAGGAGCAGATTGCTAATATGAATGAAGCTTATGGAATATTGGAGAAGTATTTAGAGCAGACAAGGTACATAGCATGCAATTATTTCACACTAGCTGATGTTGCATGTGTAGCTACTGTATCTACATTGAATGTTTTAGTACCAATTGATACGAAATATGAGAAACTGCACGCTTGGCATGATAATTTAAAAAATGAGCAATGGTACCAGAAAGCCAATGTTCCTGGCTTGAATGATATTGCAGAAATCATAAAAGTGAGTGTACAGAGGAACAACGCTAAATAATTGGTTTTATATATGTGAGCTGAGAATTTTAACTTAACTTATACACAATAAGTGATTTCCCAATAAACTATTTTTAAATAACTTGGAAATAAATTAATTACAGTGAATTTGACGATGTTACGTAATTAGCAACTTATTTTTAATTATAATTATTTTCATTTATTATTAAAGATACATTAAAACCTAATAAATAATTATTTTTTGTTGTAAAATACCCATGTTATTTAAGTTTACACGTTTAATTGGTTAGAGTTGAGAATCATCCTACTAAGTATAGAAAACTGTAAATAAATTCTAAGTCTTTTGTAAGAAATTCAAACCAAGTTGAACGGTGTATTGCAGGAGGCCACGCGGCTCACCGTTCATATATTTATGTACGATATCAGCACGTAGTGGCCTACAAAACAGGTTAAAGTATAAGTCTTCGTGTGGCTCACCGGTGACCTGCGTGGCTCCAATGGTCCAGGAAGGTTTGGCTCACCGGTGAGCCGCGTGGCCCCAATGAAAAGCAGTATATTTTAACGTGGCGTTCAACGTGTTAATAACAGTTATATAAAACTCTTTACCATTTTTAACAGAAATTTTATTTTACCTCGTCATAATTTTGTGTAAATTCTATAATTTTGGTTTTCAATAAAATGTAAAAACATATTTAGATGCATTTTTTTCTGTCACTAGAGCGATTACCTAGTAACATATTAGGCACGCCCCAATACCAGTGAAACCAAAAGACCTGATTATCGTATAGTTAGATAAAACAAATACAATAGAAGTATCCATTTTTGCCGATTATGAAAACAAACATGAGAAACGATATCGAGTTACTATCATAATGATTGATACGGCTGATAAAACACACGTGACCTCGATAATCAATGATAAATATATTAGTTTGTATCTCTCGAGCTGTTGTCTTGTTATTGTGTTTACCTTTTGAGTCTATATCAATTTCTAGACCTATGGGTTTTGGTTATAATAATTTCCTACTATATGTGGCTATACTAGGTGAGGCTCGGTGGCTCAGTGGTCAGAGCATTCCCCCTGTAAGGGAAAGATCGTGGGTTCGAGTCCCACCTGGGCATTCACTTTTTCCTATCTTAATCGATTTGAAAAGTTAGCATAGTAAATGCTTCAAAATTTCATTCAATTATTTGGGCGGAGTCATCAAAAAACAATGTTTAAAAATGATTGCAACATCATTCATTGTTTCCGATATGTCGTATGAATGTCGGTAGATGCCTCCCCCCATCGCCCTAAGACGGTAGTATAGGAGAATTTGGATAGCTTCAGGTGTGGCCCGGTGGCTCAGTGGTCAGAGCATTCCCCCTGTAAGGGAAAGATCGTGGGTTCGAATAACAATCAATCTTCAATCTTCTCAAAAATTCTTCCTCCTAGTAGTAATCTCAGTCGCATCCGAAACTTTTAACTTGGAGTCTGGGGCTCGCTTTACTAGTCTAACTGCGGATTTGACTGAACTTCGATATCCATCTGACCTCCACAAAACAAAGGCGATATCGAAGCATTGCAGTTAGACCATTTGCTGGAATTTTGAGGGCTCCAACTACCCATAATGACTGCAATCGGAATCGACGGCTTAACGTGCTCTCCGAGGCACGAACAGACCAATGCAATATTTGCATTCGCATCAAGCGTAGCGTCCGCGTTCACTACCGCTACGCCACAGAGGCTGTGTACAATAACCATCAACGGAGTATTTTATTCAAACTACGTGTTGTTACTGATAATTTCAGATACGTCACACATACTCGTACATGCTAGAATTGAAACCGCACCACAGACCTCATACACCGACTTCCCGCCACCGACACGGTCACTTTCGAAACTAAATTATCTCATACGAATGTGGACTACATAAATGACACTTTATATATAACAAAATCTTGATCCGTTTATTTACTAATTAATATAAACAAGGACGAACCTTTCGCACACACACTCACACACACACTCACATATACACACACACTCCACACGAAGGGAAAATGGGCGAAATTGTAATGATATACTCCGTAGATTTATTCGGCCCCTCCGTTTGTCAATGTTCACGGCGAAATTAATTACGGATCGGTCAGGGTTCGAGTCCTGAGCCACGTATTTGAATGGTCATTTGGGATGGAAGTAATTAAGATAAAATATTATTTTATTTGTTCCAGCTGTATTGGATATTCTCCGTGAAAAAGAGGGTAGTCGTAAAAATTTACAGGATTGTTGACATTATTCACTTTATTGATATTAGGAAAGTGAGTTTTTTTATGTCCTTTTTTATTATTATTAAACGATTTGATTATTTTAATTAAGAGAATATTAAATGAGCAATTCTCTATTCAGGTATACTTGTCTTTATTAATAAAACATCTTAAATAGTATTTGGCTATATTTTACCGCTTTGACATATTTCGTAGGTAGATACTTTGCACAATTTGATACAAGGCATAAAAACATAAAACAAATATACAAGAGTATTTAAGCAAGCCGTAGCAAGCAAGTAAGCAAGCAAGTCCACGTCTGGGCAACAGTTCTCCTAATAGTCAATATGTTAATCCAAATAAAAATATGTGAATTCGATTTTGTAATAACATAATTTAACATTTTGAGCCATTTATATTTAAAACAGTTTACTCGCAAATTAATAAAAATGGATATTTAGATAGATAAAACTACATTTGCAAATAATTACAGTAGACAAAGTTGAAATCCTAGTTATTGCATTTGAATAATATTTTTACTGATAAATTAGGTTCGATGGACAGTTAGACATGCTTCACGCTATTCATATATTTTTTTGTTTTATACAAAGAGAATATTAAGTTAAGATAAAAATAAGAACTATCGGTAACTTTTAATGTATTAAGCTTATACCTATGGCTCTACCTTAAAAGTATTATTGAAGCTTGACATCAATATTATTGATACTTATTGAAGTTGGATAAATCAAAAGGTTCAATGCAATTCTTCCTTAGCCTTGTCTAGTTGAACGAGTTTATTCAATTCAGGAATAACTATTTTCTGATACCAATCTTCGTTCTTCAGTCTTCCCAACCAAGCATTCAACTTTTCATACTCCTTGCTCACTGGTACGACCGTTTCCAATGTTTGACATAGTAGTCACTATTAATACATCAGCCACTGTCAAATGATCACAAGCCGCATGGTGAGTATTGTCTTAGGGTCTCTAATATTTTTATAACCTTCGTTAGTTTCTTCTATTTGCTTCTGTCTAGCCCTAGCAAGTTTTCCATTCAAAACTGCCACTAAAATCACTTTGCGAATTGGAATAATCTTTGATGCATAGAAAAACAACATCTGATCAATTATAGCGCTGTCAAGGGTATTGTACCGGGGATGACTGTACGGGAACTAAGTGCAAGGGGTTCTTCATAATAAATTTCGGTTTCATACGCACCTTTGTTAAAAGTTTGATTTCTTTTACCTCAATCAGATCAATCCTGAAACTCCACTAAGTTTCAGGATTTTTGATCTGATTTTCTATAACCAGAACAGCCTTAGAAGGTGGGGATGCGTCTGATTTGTACATGATAATGGACATGTTGAGTGTCACAAAAATATTACGACACTGAGTTGAAAAAAAAAATGACCACTTACCCCTCCAGACAACAATGACTCCATTTTATTTGATGTGTTTGTTTACTTTATTAATTAAAACATTATTTTAAAATTATACTTTTTATTTATTTTATTATCATAACTAAATCGACTACTTTGAAGATACGTTTGTTAAACTGTAGTTTTGTTAAAATAATTTCAAGTAAAGTGCACTGATAATTTTTCATTGAAGAAACCTTTACTTTCATGAATTGCGTTATTTACTCAATAAATGAAAGGGAATGAAATTTGGATGTCACACATCGAAATTCAATTTTTTATCCTTTAAATTCAAATTAGATTTTGAAAATACATTGATACTATAATAATCGAGTCAGAATATTTCAATAAATCATTCACCACATGTGGGTCTAATAACATTTTTGTCGATCGAAAATACTTAAACACGGGTGTCAACAGCACTGTGAAATCCAAACCCCAATTTCCCATTTACAGTAATAAAAAAAAAATACAACATCAACCCAGGAAAATAACATGATGCAATTACCACCGGAAACATTCAAATATCAAAACCAATTAATTTTACGAAAGCCGTTATTTTGGCGATAAAAAAAAACCAAACAGGCTAGCACGTAGACTGAGCATGAAATATAGGAAGATAAAATCGCGGGTAGTTATCTGGATAAAGCCGTTTCCATTCAAATGTGCGGTGGAAACTGTGAGGGCCCATTTTAGCTGGACCTTTGTTGTGTTTTAAGTGAAAGAAGGCTCCACAGGCGGGTCTAAAACGGTCGAAATGTTACGCCAATTACTACGTAAATGTGATGTAACTTATCTTGTCTAAATTATATTTCTTATAAGTACATTATTCCACATTTTGAAATATTGTGTTTGATTTTATTTATATGTCAATTAGTTTTTAAGTCCGACAAAAGCATTTTCAATTATTTATATATCTGTTTTCTGGATGCAATATGCTGAGAATTTTACAGTAGTCATAATATTTTGAATATTATGATCTTCTCCAGACTGCAAAAAAGAGTAGCTCGTAATATGAGTTCTAAAATATGAATTAACAATGCATATTTTTATGTGTAAATTTCCACATTAAATGCATAGAAACGGAACCTAATAGACATATTCGCACTTACCGTGAATTGTACTCAAAACAATGCCAATAAAATCTAAGAATTAGAACCGAAATCATAAAATCATAAATGACAAGGTTCACATCTTGTAAGAAGGAACTGCGTGGGATATAAATCGCTATCTCTTATAACAAGCACCAGCCATCGTCACACGATTACGACCAGGTACACATGCAGAGCTGGATTCCGATATAGCTGTTAAGGCCATTTACCATGTATCACGCTTTTTACCCACAGGATAACGGCAGAGACCGAAATAAAAGTGTTTGGATGACTATCAAATGTGTGTGTTGTTCAGCTGTAAAAATATATAGCTGGCTTTAGGGGTAAGGTTGATTTTATTTGCATAAGTGTTTTGGTATATCTTTATGGAGTATTAACTGGGGAAAGATCCCTAAAAGGGTCGTAATAGTGACCAGAATATTGCTGGTAATGTAAACTAGATAGATAAGTTATGTTATAGTGGCTGTGAAATTGTAATATTATAAATGTGAAAGTTTGTGAAGACGTTTGGGCGTCTGTAACTCCATTACGCTCTAACCGCTAAATGGATTTGGCTGGAATTTGTTACAGGGATAGATTATAGAATGAAATAACATGCAGGCTTTTTATCACAGCCTAGGGCTTCACCTAGTAGACCTATCAAGCAATCCATCCATCTCTTCTTGCACTTACATCTACATTTAAGGCCCTCTACATTCATACTTTGGACATCTATTACAAAACAACTTTCCACGGCGGCAGCTCGAATCGCGGGACGATTCGTGCCTCTCCACACCGGGGGAGAGTCGGGGACCGCCTGGGCAAGCGGGGAGCCGCCAGACCGAGAGAGATGGCCCAGGATCAGCCGGGGTGCGAGACATGTCGCCTGACAACCTCACCTTCGGCCTAGTACAACGACCCACAGACGGCGTGTGGTTTAGTCGGTTCGAGTCCGACATAACCTCCTGGCTCCGGCTCTGGAGGGAGGGGGGGGGGGGGGGGATTCAAGGGGATTTCCCGCAGGTAAAAAAAAACACACACAACTACTTTCATCTCTTGTCATAGTGACTCTCTCTCGTGACTCACAGACTCTGTAAATTAATGGACATTTTCTTAAGCTGTTTTGACTTTACAATTCTAATACGATTATAAAAACCTTGTAACTTTCACTAGAATAAGTTACAAGTTCGTTCGCTATTGTAGAACTCACTATCACTGCTACAATCTCAAGGTCCATGAAAATTAGCTCAGTTGATTGGCGAATTAATATAATCGAGTTTAATTTGATACATAGAAGCAATTATAGTTATTATAGGAATTAGGCAGGCGGATTTAAAGATTCGGAACACCGGATCCGTTAGTTTTGCTGCCTCATATAGTACTACATGCATCAATCAATTTTGAAAACTATGTATTTAAAATTCCCTAAAGCTGCCTACAAAACGTGTACACAAGCAAAAAAGATTAGCTGGTGGCTTTCGAACGTGATCCGTGGGGCCTCTATCGTATGGTATGCCTTGAGCAGAGAGGGTTTCCAAAAATATGAAAAATGAGAAAACTGATTCTCATTGGCTGAGGTTTCGGATCAAGCACCCGTTACCTATAAACTTTATTAACCTAACTATAGTAAGTTTATAATTATTTTTGAATATAAATGTTATGTAGGTACTTACGGAAAGATTTTTTATTTAAGTGTCAATTTTATTCAAGAAATTTATTCATGTTATTTTTGTTAGAACCTAACGAATTTATTTTATTAATTAATTTTTCCGTCCACGTAGATTTTGACTATCGCGACTAAGTCTGAGGATTGAACCAAACTGTTTCAAATGAAAAACCCGCATAAATCCATTCAGTAGTTTCTACGTCCATCCCGCATACACAGGCAAACAGACAAGCAACCAAAAAAGAGTATTAAGGATCCACTAGGCAACATTCGACGCTCAACAAACTTTGGCAACATTGTGCAACACTCGCGATGTTGAGAGCTGACGTGGAACATGCAGTGTTGCTTGTTGTCTGTTTGACCATTCATCATGTGCAGACATTAGACAACATTGTTTCACGTAGCTGCAGTTTGTTGCTATGCAACTTTATTCAGCATTATTGCGCAACATGGCACAAAACATTGTTGTCTAGTGGATGGCTTGAAACATCTTGACCTTGACCGAAATCGCTCAGTCGATAACTTTTTTATCACAAGTAAGTAATAATATGCTTTTAAAATATAAAAAGAAAATATATATTGTAGAACACGCTAATAATATCATGACGACGCATTGTGTACCTCCTGTCTAATGGAGATCCCTTTGTAAACTGGAAGCGACGAGTAATAAAAATGGCATGGTAAGAACGAAACCTTATAAATATTGAAACGTTCCGTATTCTTAGTTGAAACATCTTGTGCGCTTTCTATTCGGCTTTATACCGTTTGGCCTGTCTGTTTTACCGCATCATAATCAGTCCTGAGAACTCCTGCTCTCGTCAGGTGTCTTAGGGGTTGCGAGGTCAAAGACAGGCAGTCCCATAAAAGCTGTATAAACCAAACAAAAGAAGGAGAACCAACTGTTCCTGTGAGTGTCTTCTATTGCTATTTGACAGCACAATATAAATAAACAGCACATAACGCAATGCCCTTTAGACGGGAATAGGCTCGCCCTATTACTTGGAACAGAAAATTATAACAAAATGTGGATAAATTTACCTCTGCCTATGGTTTGGTTTTCATAATTTGCCACTGACCCCTAAAACCTAGCGTATATCTCGCGAATGTAATTTACATTGTATGTAAGCTCACTGGAATCAAGTTATTGGTAAATGCTACTTTATATAAAGCGTACGAACGAGGTAAAATCTAAATTAGAATGTTTAACAAACCCAGATCATCTGTATATATATTATTAATATACATTTAAGTACACTCTTAGCGTTTTTATTCCGAGAATTTCTCTTTGAAATTTCGATGAAATTTCTTTTGATATTTCAAGGATATTTATCAAATGTTTTATACTTATTAGCTGGTTTTATCTCATGCTATAGAACCGTTAGTGTAACTAAAGAATCACAGTTATATGTTGCGTTTGATTCTAGTACGAACCAAACAGTTAAACCCACAGAAATATTTTTATTGGGATAGAAAGGTCACACGCAGTGTTCACCTGCATGTCGCGCGCGGCGACTTTTTCACTGTAAATAAAAACTTACGAGAAATAAAATTAGCTGTCCATTTTTGTTCTACAGTTGAAGTGATATCAAGCCGAAATAAAAAGATTTTGCCGAAATATTGGATACCTCTAATAATAGTGATTTAATTTGTTTTATTTTATGAATAACATTATTTGATCCAGCCGGAAATAAATGTGAATACAGAAGTGACTATGACTATTGAAAAGTACGTAATCGAAACGTGCTGAACGTTCTGAACAGATTAAATAGTTAATATAATATACAATACTAATGGATAAACTTCAATAATAAATCGCGACAGAATACGTTAAAAAGATTTACTTCTTCAATAAACACTAAATAATAACAATACAAAGCCTGACTGTATATCAATAAATTCAAACTACAGGTAAAGAAAAAGGCGTTGTTACTTTTAGATTCGATATCAATTCTAAACAAAAGCACACGTTTACCTCTATCAACCCCAATTTCAAAGTAAAATGTAGCAAGGGGCCATTATATTGCTACTACGTCATTACTAAAATTTTCAATTTTATTCCTATCAACCGATAATGCCGAGTGTATCTGTTGTAGTACAAAACAGAAATTCAACATTTTGAAATATACCTATTTTTATAGTTTACGACAAAAGTGGCTTTACAAATTCTAATTTATTGACTATACTGTGGCTACTAAACCTATCATAATATAATGAAGTTAACTTGAAATATGCTAGCTGTGAGCTCTGGGGATAATATTGTATGTAAAAAGTATTTAAAAGATTTAGGTGTTAATTAACTTTCGTCGTTGCCTGTGCAATTATTTTAACGGGGATTAACGCGTTTAATACCTGTTAGATATCAGTTTTTAATTAATTTCTCTTCATTTGAAATAGTTAAAATAATTTACGTAACTGAATAATACCGTAATGAAATTTATTATTTGATTGAACAATTTGCTTAGATAAAAATGAATCGTTCAGTCAAACCAAAAACTTAAGTCTTAAAAAACTTCAAATGTGTGTGGACGAGATTAGTTGGTAAAATTGGACATCTAGAACTTATTTTCTTAATAAGTTTCAGTTAAGCTAATAAGAGTTTTTTAAAGTAGCATATGACCTGCTGCACTTATTTATGAAATTAATTCGGTAGCATAAATAGATAAAACGGCATCGAAGACAACTATGTCAATAAATTGTAACGTGCGTACCGAGTGTAAATAACATTATAGTTCGTAAAATATAGCTTGATACCTGTGACTTTAGAGACTTCGTTTATAAAGACTGCAACAATAAATTTGTTGTTGGAAAAGTTTTAATTTTTTAAATATTAATAAGACATTTGTATAGAAATCTAGAACACTTTTTTCAAATAGAACTTGTTATCAAGGAGATACTAGTAAAAACAAAGGTAATTTAAAATATTTATTATATTTTATTATTTATATTTTTTTTGTTAGCTTACTTCGTAAACTCTTTTCGCAGCCTTGTAGGGATGTGTAATTGACTGGCCAGCGAATATCGATAAAATAAATGTATGACAATTTCATTAATATAAATTGTATAAATGATTATATCTAATAATTTTTTCACAACAAATTCGTATTTTTTTAGTCTTGCAATACCTACTGCTTTCGCATGCAGCGAACAAGCGGGCGCCATCTTTTTTGAGTGCCCACGCCTTGTATACGCTATCGCTACGTGATTAATATTGTTTTGTCGTTATTACTGTTGCTTTGTTAAGTTTTGTTGTTATTTCTAGTTATTTGTTTTTTTTTTTCACCACAATGCCGAAAAGAACAAAAAAAACTGTTTTGAATAGCGAAAGTCGCGGTTTTGTGATTCGTTTGCGCGAGTATTTTGACCGCGAGAATCAAAATGGCGGACCGCTACTACCATTGGAGCAAGTGTGCAATAGAGTTGCTGACGCTCTTGGTATCGGACGAGCTACAGTGTCTCGAATTAGCAAAGAAAAGTATGAAGAATCGTCAAAGGAGATGGTGGCCGAAGATGAGGGAGGTAAAATATTATCGACTCCTAATAAAAAAAGGAAGAGAGTTTCGCCAGTCACCGAAATTGACGACTTTGATGCTGCCGCAATTCGAAATCATATTTATGCGTATTACGCACGTGGTGAATTTCCCACGTTAAAAAAAATATCCGTTTCGCTTAAAGACGCGGATTTATTTAAAGGAAGTCCACCATCGTTGTCCAAAATATTGAAAAAAATCGGCTTTGCTTATAAAAAAAGCGATAAAAGAAAAATTTTAATGGAGCGAACAGACATTGCTTTGACCCAAATTGACTTTTTGCGCAAAGTCAAAAATATAACAGATTGGCATAAAGTGGTTTTTCTTGATGAAACATGGCTCAACGCAAACCACACTGTTTCAAGATCGTGGACAGACGATAAAGCGGATTCTACCACCAAGGTGCCCGAAGGCAAAGGACAAAGATTAATAATTACTCATGCGGGGACATCGTCTGGTTTTGTGCCCAATTGTTTACTGGCGTTTAAATCAGTAAAAACAATAGAGTACCATGAAGAAATGGATTTTACAAAATTTAAGGAGTGGTTTCTAACTCTTCTAAATAATTTAAGTGAACCACATTTTATTCTGATGGACAACGTTCCGTATCATTCAGTACAAAAAGATAAGGCGCCTACGACAAGCAATCGTAAAATTGAAATTATTACTTGGCTGCAAAACAAAGGAGTAAAAGCCGACAACAGCATGCTCAAGAAAGAATTGCTAAGATTAGTAAGCATTCATAAGCCCCCCACTCCAAGATATATTATAGACGAAATTGCAAAGGAAATGGGCCACACCGTCATCCGTTTACCACCATATCATTGCCATTACAATGCAATAGAACTAATCTGGGCTCAAGTCAAAGGTTCGTATAATCTAAAAAAAACATACATAAAAAGCTTACAAAGAATTTAGAAGGTTTTTTGTTTGATCGGATACCTTTTTTTTCTAGGTTACGCTGCCAGACATAATGTAGCACCGCCTTTCACAGCAAACAAAATGTTGACATTACTACATGAAGCTTGTGTACATGTAAATGCTGATGATTGGAAAAAGGTAGTTGAGAAGACAAAAAATGTGATTCAAAAAGATTGGGAGCGCGATATTCAATTTGACAACATATGCGATCGAGAATTAATTATTAATCTACAGGACTGCTCCAGTGATGAATCAGAATTTGACTTTGAAGTTGATCTCGGCTGTACACCATTTGACAATTAAACTTTTAAATACCTTCAAATTCATCTTTCATTTCTTTTTTTCTTTCTTTCAATATCGTTAAAATGTATTTTTTTAATAAACTCATTCTATATAAATATCGATAAAATACTAAAGACGTCCCATACCTATTACATGTCATTCTGACAAACGTCAGAGGTATCAAGCTATATTTTACGAACTGTAATTCACCCAGACGTTTCACGTATTCTCAAATCTTGTAATTGGACTGTAACATATCCCTGGATACCATTCCCTTGGCTGGATGACAAAAATGCTCTTGTAATGATAATTTTATTGGTGACTCTTTGATATTTGAAGGTTTCTTTTACAAAAGGCAGTTCAAAGGGGGCAATATGTGTGTAATGGAAGGTAAATGTGTCGTTATGGTAGATATTCGTAAGTAAATTGAGCAGCATTGTTCAAAAGAAATACGGGTAAAAGCTTTTGAGAAATAGCTGGGTTCATTATTTTTTGTACGCATATTAATAGTACTTTTGAGGCTTAGGCTTGGGCTTATCTGTAAATAATAAAATGCAGAGGTTTTGTTGTGAAAATTCAAGTTTTTATCGATAAATACGGTTTTAAAAGGTTCTTTTTGCATTCACTAATAGCATACCATATTTCAAACAGCTTGTCTGATGCTAAGCTAAAGTTAAAGTTATATATTTAGTTATATAGATAATAAATATAATAGGTAAAAAATGTGTACAATTTTATTGCCTATTGTTCCAGGGGCACAGAAAACCTTAATAGTAAATTTGCACTTAGGTATAGTGCAAAAATGTGTATAAGTATAGTACTAGTTTTCTGCTACTTAGAACATGGAAATAAAACATTTTTGAAAATGACCATGCTGTTGATTTATGGCAATTGGTGGACTAGGGGGTTGGGTTGGTTACACGTATTGAGAATACACTTTTACTGGTCGGTAAAACATAAGGTGAAAACGGAAAACGGGAATACTGTGGAACTAGTACAAGTGTGTTCTCAATATGTTTAATTTTTTTTTTAATCTACATACATTGTTTTAGTTCGTAAGAATTTTGATAAATAGCAAAAGTGTTACCCTAAGACGTACATGTAGGAAAATACCTAAGACTATTTAAATAGCTTAGTTGTTCACACTATTCCTCCTGAAAGAGGTCTCTACCTCAATGTGGACTTTCCGGTGAAAATCTTTAAACAGTTTTGAATCGATAGCGGAAATTGAAAGGTGTTAAGGACTAAAATAATATTGTGTCTTATTCACCTAAATGCATATCATTGGAATGTATAATTTAGTAAACAAATAATACGTTCGGAGCGGAAGCCGATGGCGTGTCCATAATAACTCTAATAACTGCCAAATTATTATGTTACTAATTTAACTTCCACCATTTAATGTTACAAGTTCGGAAAGTGCTTCCGCAAATTTAACTTTTTAAGGTTTATGTCGCTTTGCCGATAAGCCGCGGGTTATAGAGGTGCATTAGCCGTGGATATAAATAACCGATTTGTTGGGAAATTGTTGGACACAGTGTTGCCAGAACATTAAGGTTGAACAACAATTATAGCTTAATTTGAATTGGAAAAGTTCAAAATTCAGAGCATATTGTGACCTAATGCTAACTAAAACCAACGGGAAATATTTGCATCTCAACTTCAAGTTTTTCACTTTTAGTTGGGAGTGTCAAGCCAAGGAGGACACCGGGCACCACCTAGGTATTTACCAGGATACAATTCTATTTTTTTTTATACAACTGAGGTGGCAGACAAAACAAAAGGCCTACCTAATGGTAAGTGGATACCGTGGCCTATGGACGTGTGCAACACCAGGGAAGTCACACTCGTGCTGCCAACCCTGTAAACACAGAGAGTTTCTGTGCTATCATTGTAGAAGACAAAGCAGGAATACCCTTTGGTCTTCCCACTGATAGCACAAAACCTCTCCAGTGTGCTCTGGCTACCCTACTTACCGCCAGGAACACAACACGAGGTTATTATGGCCGCGGTATTCTGTACGGCGAGGGTACTTCCCCAGTCTTACTGCACACTTGGACGGGAATACCGTCGTTATTGTTTGCATGGGATCGAGTATCGTCTATAAATATATACATATATTCACGCATGTAAATCCCAGAAGAGATAAACAGAGGTATAGATATTAACGCCCACATTCCGCTAACTAAGCGAGCACTTTGTCGGTCTGTATGTTTACCATCGGATGGGGAACAGCCCTAGTCACCTTCTACGACACCCATGGGAAGAAATAGCTCAATTCTACTACATCGGGAACCGACACGACGATCGATTTCTCCTGTAAAATGATCTCTCATCCTATTTTAACTCAGTTCAATCATCTCATTCGACGCAATATGTGTCGTATATTCAATAACAAACCTCCATGATGTTTGCATGCCGTATTAAATCACCTCCACCCGTTACGACCGTGGTTCAAACCCGGCAAGGGAAAGTGATCCCTTTGTGAATATTTAATTGTAAATACTCGTCGGTAATGGAGTTTCAAATGTGTTTGTTTGTAATATATGGAACGTGTGTATGTACATCATAATCCTGTTATTGTAATTAGAAATGTATTACGCGATCACAAATATTGAATCGTTTAACCCTATTACAAAGATTCGGCTATCCATACGTCTGTCAGCGAGCTATCTGTTGTTGGCGCTTCACATGGCCATATGTGTTTGCTATTGGGCGATTGTTGTATTTGACAAAATATTTGCCGTACAGTTGGCAAAAGAAATAGTATGCCACCTTTACATGTCGCTGATTAAATGCCAAAGGGCCACAATGCAAAAAAAACTGGTACTCGTTTTTTTTTTCAAAAATGGTATCTAAATCATTATAAGTTTTAAATTCTAAAAAGACACCCACGATTCTAGCATCAAAAATGGACCAATCAGACAACCGCCTCTTTCGCATTCCGTGACTTTGGTGACCAACTTCAGAGCAAAACGGCCATCTTGTCAATTGAATCCTCATAGTCGGAGTGAGCGCACGTTTTTTTATGACAAAGAGCCACATGGCGAAATAAGTATGAGTTTAAATTAAATTTTATAAAACAAAGTGCCATATTTTAGATGGTGTCCGTATGGAATATAAATATCAAGTGAGTTTAACATTATTTTATATGCCAGAGGGCCATATTATAGAATGTGTCCGCTTTGCATTTTAATTCTATGAGCTTATTATTTTATTTTTGTAGATGAAAGTGCAGTACTTGTTATGCGTCTGTTTTGTAAATAAGAAGGTAATAATTATATTTCTCAACAAAAATTGGACAATTTTCTTTTGTGGCTGTATTGATGTGTGTAATGGTTCGCTTGTAGGTATTTTTTTAAGGCAGTAAATACCTTATATCTAAAACTATGTTTTTGAGTAATAATTGCTGGAAATAAGTACGCTAGCGAACCAGGGTGCTCCATTCGCGTTCAGTAAGTATGCTTTCATAGCTAGGTACTCCATGCACCTAGTGTTACTTGATGAAATACTAGTTGTGAAGAAAATATACGAATTTTTCAATAATATTTAATTTTTTGATATTTACACTTCCAATGATAAGTATAGAAATTATTCTACCTAATACATTTTTTTAAATAAAAAATCCAATATATAAAACCATAGAGAACTATTAAAGAGGCCACAGACGGCCACATCCTCCCCTTTTTTATAAGAAAACATTTTTTTAACTGGACGCCTCAACGTCCCCGCCAGAGTCTTAACGTCTACTACCCTAGTTATTCCGTCACGGCCTGGATATGCTGCTTGAATGATGCCTCGTGGCCATGTACCACGCGGCAAGGCTTCATCGGCCACGAGCACGGGATCCCCGACGTTAATATTTACATCAACTCCTTGCACTCTTCTTGGAGCCAACGTCGGTAAATACTCCGTAACCCACCGTCGCCAATAATGATCGGCCAGACGCAAAGCCTTGCGCCACCCAATTCTGCTGGACAAATCCGAATCCGACAGTTGACATGGTACTGGGCGACCCGACGACGAGCCGAGCAAGAAATGTGTCGGCGTTAACGACTCGGAGTCTGTGGGGTCAGGGTAGACGTGTGTAAGAGGTCGCGCGTTGACCAAAGCCTGCGCTTCAGATAAAAGTGTATAGTGAAGACTTCATCCGTCGGCGTACGCTCTCTTAGGGTGATTTGAAGCGCTGAAGCGCATGAATGGAGCTGAAGGCGGTATGAAAACCCATTCTATTTTTTCATTAACGGCAAAGTCAGCTACAGCTTGGTCGTAGAACGCTCTCAGCTGTCAGTTGGCGCCGACGAAGGCCGTTCCATTATCGGAATAGATTTTACTTTGTGTACCTCTTCTAGCGATGAAACGGTGAAGGCACATTATTGCTGCATCAGCTGACAAGCTGTGTACCACTTCGAGATGAATGGCTCTGGCCGTTAAACAAGTAATGAGCGCGACCCATCCTTTTTCTCGGCTGCGATGTACCATGACCTGTAGAGGTCCGAAGTAATCAACTCCCACGAATGTAAAGGGGCGTTTATGATGCGACATCCGAGCTTCTGGGAGATCACGCGTCAAAGGTTGTACAGGCCTTCCGCGCAGCAATTTGCGTAGTTGGCAATTATAGACAATCGAACGAACTGTGTTTCTTAGGCTCAGGGTCCAATATTGTTGCCGCCGTTCTAATCACCGTTTCTGTGTTGGCATGCGCAAATTTATAATGAAAATAGTTAATTAGTAGGCGTACGGCTGGGTCTTTACCGACCAGTATGATTGGGTGCTTGGCTTGGTCCTGCACGTTCTCGGCGGCGTCTATGCGTCCTTTCAAAAACATCAAACTATCCTTGTTAATAGCTAGAGATAGGTTCACGAGACGACTCTTGGGAGATATGGGTTTTCCATGTTTTAATCATTCCAATTTTTTGTGGAAAGTATTCGTTTGACTCTGGCAGAGGACGTGAACTCCCGCTATCTGCAGATTTTTCGCGTTTAGCGGCCTTAAGGGCCTTGGAGAATCGGTAGCTGAAGGACTATGTTGTAAAAGGATAAAATTATGTGAAACCCCCCTACTTTTTACGCCAACCTATAAAGTTCTTAATGTTTAGACTAAGCATAGACCTATAGTGTCCTACTTGATATCTACATTTTTTAATACCGTTATATTGTATTACATAATAATAAAACAGTATTTTATAATATAGAATTTTATAGATGTTCAATTAGAGACTGAATTATTAAGACTGAATTAAAACAGTTATTGTTTAATTTTAGAATATAGGTACCTCTCTATGTGAGTTCACTTATGAAGATTATGGTGATGATCAAAAATAATTGATCCACCAGTAAAATGACTGTACTTAAGTTGTGATATTTCTGCGTAAGTGTGAATATTTAATACTACTGGTAGTATAACTAAATACTTAAGTGAGAGGGTTTTGAATTCTAAGCGCGTTTTAGCGGGTTTTTTATTCACTCTGATTATTGCTAAGTCTATAAAAGTTGTTCCTTGTACGTTTAAGGCTTCAATGCCATTTAAATTGTAATATTGCCATATCTGTAAGACAGATATTTAATTATAACATTTTCTTATTAATATAATAACTACTGAATTTTTCAGGAAATTACGTATTATCTGTATTGTGTTATCCTTATTCTTTTTAAGTATAGTTAAGATTGATTGACATAGTTTTTAAAAAAATAAGTTCATTAAACATTACTTAATTTTCGTTATGTGGCATTTTATTAAATACATATTGACAGATTCAACAGCCATTGTTATAAGCAAAACGGACTCATGTGTTATTATACTTTCGTAGATAGAAGCTGCTGAAATTAGTCACTATTACATTAATAAAGCTCTAAAATACGCATCGAATGGTATATAACACATAGATGTAGCACTTATAGATTCGTAAAAAAAGTAAAAATAGCGCTATGAAAACTTTGATGGGCTCTCCTATAAAATTTACCATTTCCGTCATGTGGCCCTTTGGCATTTAATCATGTGTGGGTATTTCTAACGCTAATATCAATGTCAAACGCTGAGAATTAGGTCCAATGTAGGTATTTACATGTGTGTGAATTGTCAATAACTCGTTTCTTCACTAACACACTTGCGAATTGCAATTGATTCTAAACCATTCGTATTTGTTTATTAAATTAGTTACAGTTTCTCGGGTAATAGTTCATAAAATCCATAGAATAGTACAACACTGCAATTTTAGAATAGTCAATATCAATCATCGTGGTTCCGGGGCATACAAGGTCGCAATTTAATTTATATATTTCATATAAGCTTTTGGGTTCGAATCCTAGTATAAAATTAGCTTTTTGCAATTGTGTTCTTTTATTTTAGTGATCAGTGTTATACAAATAATTTGCAACTTTATAGTGGGTAGTAAGCAATTAAAGTCGATTAGAAAGAATCTATACTACCCTCATTTCGACATAAAGAACTATATTTGTCGTTCGTAATTTTTCTATGTTTATTCATTAACTAAAAGAACTTCTTTTTGAATAGTAATATAATACTCGACCACGGTAATGGGGATGCCGACTGTAAACGAGAGGTGCGGGGTTCTTATGAAGTAAGCAGCGAAACAACAGACTAAGTAATATACTCTTCAAAATATATTTGAGCTCAACAACTAAGCTAGACACAATTATACACAATTACACAGTGCAATGGTTACACAATAACCACGTGGGCGCTGTCGGGAGTGCTTATGCGTGGCGATCGCGTAACCTTGCTCGGTTCAGACTACAAACAGGACTGCCGAGGAGTGGGTCTCAGGCTAGCACCAGAACAATCCCCCGCACCGCGCGCGGACCCCCGCCTTAATTACGGTGCGCTGGCGTTGGCCACATCTGTTAGTACAATAGAGACCCATCTCTCGGCTACAAACAATGGGATCTTACCTAGTAACTTAACCTAAACTAAATATAACAAAGAAATCCTCTAAGATACTAGGTACATACAACATAATATTTTTTAAACTATCATGAGTAGTCGTGCTCGTTAACACCGACGCCAAACTAATTGTAGATGGAAGAAGGGGCGAAATGACCAAACAACAATAACAAACTCAAAGCTGTCAGATTTGAAGAGACTCCTTTTCTATTATCTATAAACCCAAGCTTTATAGCAGGCGGTACGCATTAATTTTAATCTGCTTTGAGATTTACAAATGGGTACTGCCTGCAATAAAGCATCAGTCGGGTGTTTTATTTTAAATAATTTATTTTATTTTATACCTTTTTAGTTATGACGCATATAACTTTTACCATATGCATTTTGGCGCCAAAAAACCAACATATAGCTTTTGTTCATATTTTATATACCCAAGAACACTTGGGCAATAAATACCATTCATTTGAGACATTATTCATTGAAATCCGTATGGTGGTTCAGAAGATATGGGGTAGGTAAAAAATATTTCAAAAATACATACATACAAACATACACACATACAGTCTTGACAGTCGGGTTAAATGTATTCACTTGAAAAAAATGTCACATGTGATATACAATAATGAGGACGGGAATTAACGCGATCATGGTATAGGAATAAATGGGAAAGTTAATAAAATATGACATGTTGTATTGTCACATTTTGTCTACTGTCAAAACGGGCCGATTAGAATTTTCAAAACTGAATAACGTGTCAATTGTACGTATTTGGTACCGGCTTATTTGTCAAACAGGTAATAAGCTCGATGCAGAGACTTTCATACAAACTACCATTTCCTATTTTAACCCCAAATGATGGTTGGTTTCTAAGGATGCATTATTAGTACACCTTCACACATCTATATAGCATTCATCTTAAATTTCAAGTGTCTTACTTCAAAAACATAGTCTCTCTCAATTGTACTAGCATTTGCCTGCGGCTCCGGCCGCATGGATGTCGGTTATCGCAACCAAATATTGCCTATGTCCTTTCTCAAGCTCTAGTCTAGCCCTATACCAAATTTCTTCAAAATGTATTCAGTGATTTAAGCGTGAAAGACGGACACACAGACAGACACGCACTTTCACATTTATAATACGTATTAAGATAAAGATAAATTTATTTGCAGAAACATGTGTACAGATGATGTTACAAAAATAGTGCATATAAAATCACTTACTGTCTCAGTTGTAGAGGTAACTATGACGAAAAAATCGAAAGAAAGACCAGATATAGAGCTTTGCATCGTCCCACTAATAGAGGTAATTGCCATATTCAATGTGACGAAGTGTAGGGACCTCAACAAGGGTACCAGCTATGGAAGTTTCTCACTTATCCAGGTCCCAGGTAATTTCTGCTGGCAAAAAAAATATTTTTAATTGCTTACTAATACATATCAAAAAGCAGAGGCACTTTACAATTTTAACTTTGACCTACATTTATAATACACAATAAGTTTACGCTTTGTACTGTATGATTGGGTAAAGGTTTTTGATTACTTATCTGCACCGAGTCTAAAGTAAAGTATAAAGTATACATGCTAAGTACAGATAATGACGCTTAACATTTACAAATTGGCGGTTTAACACATTTGGTATAAATTGGAAAAGGACTGAAATGTTTAAAATAAATTACTCAATAGCAATATTTAACCCTGTCTCTTAAACTAGGGGATTCTGTATCATAAGAGACAGTGTACGCATCAAAAACAATAAAATAAATAATGTGCCGTATTTTCTTACTGTGCTTATTTCGTATCGTGCTGTGTGTGTGTGTGTGTGTGTGTGTGTGTGTGTGTGTGTGTGTGTGTGTGTGTGTGTGTGTGTGTGTGTGTGTGTGTGTGTGTGTGTGTGTGTGTGTGTGTGTGTGTGTGTGTGTGTGTGTGTGTGTGTGTGTGTGTGTGTGTGTGTGTGTGTGTGTGTGTGTGTGTGTGTGTGTGTGTGTGTGTGTGTGTGTGTGTGTGTGTGTGTGTGTGTGTGTGTGTGTGTGTGTGTGTGTGTGTGTGTGTGTGTGTGTGTGTGTGTGTGTGTGTGTGTGTGTGTGTGTGTGTGTGTGTGTGTGTGTGTGTGTGTGTGTGTGTGTGTGTGTGTGTGTGTGTGTGTGTGTGTGTGTGTGTGTGTGTGTGTGTGTGTGTGTGTGTGTGTGTGTGCGTGCGTGCGTGCGTGCGTGCGTGCGTGCGTGCGTGCGTGCGTGCGTGCGTGCGTGCGTGCGTGCGTGCGTGCGTGCGTGCGTGCGTGCGTGCGTGCGTGCGTGCGTGCGTGCGTGCGTGCGTGCGTGCGTGCGTGCGTGCGTGCGTGCGTGCGTGCGTGCGTGCGTGCGTGCGTGCGTGCGTGCGTGCGTGCGTGCGTGCGTGCGTGCGTGCGTGCGTGCGTGCGTGCGTGCGTGCGTGCGTGCGTGCGTGCGTGCGTGCGTGCGTGCGTGCGTGCGTGCGTGCGTGCGTGCGTGCGTGCGTGCGTGCGTGCGTGCGTGCGTGCGTGCGTGCGTGCGTGCGTGCGTGCGTGCGTGCGTGCGTGCGTGCGTGCGTGCGTGCGTGCGTGCGTGCGTGCGTGCGTGCGTGCGTGCGTGCGTGCGTGCGTGCGTGCGTGCGTGCGTGCGTGCGTGCGTGCGTGCGTGCGTGCGTGCGTGCGTGCGTGCGTGCGTGCGTGCGTGCGTGCGTGCGTGCGTGCGTGCGTGCGTGCGTGCGTGCGTGCGTGCGTGCGTGCGTGCGTGCGTGCGTGCGTGCGTGCGTGCGTGCGTGCGTGCGTGCGTGCGTGCGTGCGTGCGTGCGTGCGTGCGTGCGTGCGTGCGTGCGTGCGTGCGTGCGTGCGTGCGTGCGTGCGTGCGTGCGTGCGTGCGTGCGTGCGTGCGTGCGTGCGTGCGTGCGTGCGTGCGTGCGTGCGTGCGTGCGTGCGTGCGTGCGTGCGTGCGTGCGTGCGTGCGTGCGTGCGTGCGTGCGTGCGTGCGTGCGTGCGTGCGTGCGTGCGTGCGTGCGTGCGTGCGTGCGTGCGTGCGTGTGTGTGTGTGTGTGTCTGTGTGTCTGTGTGTCTGTGTGTCTGTGTGTCTGTGTCTGTGTGTGTGTCTGTGTGTGTGTGTGTGTGTGTGTGTTTGTGTGTGCGTGTGTGCGTGTGTGCGTGTGTGCGTGTGTGCGTGTGTGTGTGTGTGTGTGTGTTAATTTAATTTTAAGTGTTAATTTCAAGTTCCACTATAGTTAGGTTATGTATGTCATAAGATTTTCAGTTAGTAAGTAGTCTTGTTTGAGAAGCCAGGTTGTTACATAGGATTCTAATTCTTTTTTATTCATGTCCATAATATTTAGTTTTCTGTGAATTTGCTTATAAATATGTGTACTAAGTATATAATACTGATGTTTGGCGAAGGTGGTTTTGTGCCGAGTACCGGGGGGATAGTTGCTTCGTTTATTGGGGTTAGAGGGAGTAACACTTTTGTGTTTCCTAAGTAGAGACCGCAGCACAAAGAGCTGCCGTACAGTGAGAACCTTACAATCTTGGTATAATTGTTCAGTCGGGTATCGGAAAGGCTTGCGAGTCATGACTTTTAGCAGATGGGTTTTGTGTGCACCTCCCCAGACAGGTATACAATAGCCAATGACAGACTGGCACAGGGTATAATACACCATCTTGAGGGTTTCAGGATTTGCTGAACTTCTGAGAGACTTAAAGATGTGAATGAGTCTCATGGTTCTTGAAGTGAGTGTTTCGATATGCTTATCCCATCGCAGTCCCGCATCGATTTGAACTGCCAGATACTTGACCACTTCCGATCTTATGACCTTTGGACAAAGGCAAGGACCCGCCTGTAGTGGGCAAGTATGAGCAACTATTGCGAACGAGCTATTAGGTGATGTTATGGAGCGCAGTGCGAAGGGAATAAAGCATGTTTTCTTTAGATTTAGGGTTAGAAGGTTAGTATTCAACCATTCTGTTACTCTAGTAGAAGTCAGTTCTTTTTCGTATTACTAAGTATGTACGGAACCCTTCTTGCATGGCCAACTAGTTCTTAACCGATTTTTATTACCACCGTTAATACTAAATCAACACCACTGACAATTGGGACTTACTTCTGTTTCCACTGTTTTGTTAACTTTTACTCGTATCATGATTCCCAATACCTCCCACAACTCTCCTTCGGAGACAACCCTAACTCCGCGATATTTCAAATACCTCGGCATGTACAATTATGTACGTACATGTACGTACATAGTATACTCACGTACAGTAGTTAAACTAATTACAATACAGGTGGCATGCAGCATCAAAACACACAGTAAAGCGCACACGCGCCACCAACTTGTTCCCTCACTAAGTTTGGATAGCTTCGGGTTTGATGGTGGTCCAAGTTATAAGATGAAGTGAATTACCTAATCGTCTCGCATTGCGTTCGCGTATGTTTTTATGGAATTGAGTATGTAGGAATGGTTCACATTCACTTACATATTTTTACCCGTGTCAAAAAAGTAGTAATTATTTTTAAAATGTAGTAATTATTTTAAAAAAGTAGTAATTTTTTTGTAAAGACGAAATTGGTTACAAAATTGTGCTAAATTAACAGTCCAAACTTTTTAAATATGTTTAGATGTATGTCTCAAAAGCAAACCGAAACGCAAATAATGTTGACACATAATTTTATGTCAGAAAAATGCTCTTATAGGCATTTTCATATTCATCCGATATCCGATGTCCGATTTGGGTATCGGATGCTGATAGCCGACATCCTCGAGCTGTTTTGCCATTTATCCGATAAAATCGGCCCGATACGGCCATTTGTTCAAAAGCACAGACTAGTTAGGGATGCTGGGGATGAAAAAGTAATTTTCGACCTCATTGACATGACATGGTATCGAGTTTTTATTGTTATATTCGTGATCAGCGTCATCTATTAACGCGAGAAACACGTAACTAAGAAAATGTCATTAAGGTCGAAAATTGCAAAATTGCTTGCAGTCGCTGTTTTAGTCTCTTTGCGATCCGATATCGGGCCAAAACATATCGGGGTGGACAATGTGAAAGAGAGATACATATGTCAGGGATTCCATCTTTTATCATAATAGTTTTTGTCCTAATTTAAATTGCCATAACAAATTAGGCATAAGTTTCTTATCATAATAATAGTGTGCCATAATTGGTTTTTAGCATACCTACTGTGTTATTAAGCATAAATAATGAATATCCTAATGTTTTTGTTCATAACATTGATATGCATAAAGTTGTAAAGCATATTGTTTATTTGTCTAATAGTTA
Source organism: Eilema caniola (assembly GCA_949126895.1). NCBI lineage: Eukaryota > Metazoa > Arthropoda > Insecta > Lepidoptera > Erebidae > Eilema > Eilema caniola. The sequence continues at coordinate 803,081 of OX421478.1, forward strand.
TTTGGTATAATGATAAATTGTGTGTGTGCTTGCTAACATGGTGCTAGCAAGCTGGCAAGGATCTGGATGCAATCTGGACTTTAGGGCACCCCGACTCGGATAGGTTAGGTTAGAAGGCTAATGCGAGAGCGGAGCGTAGCGAAGCTCCCGCATTAGGCCTTCATGGTTATTTTTTTATAAACCACCCAGAAGTAGGAGCCCCACGTAGCGGGGCTCCGTCGACCAATTAGGTCAAAAGAACATTAGGTTAAATGAACTTTGATACGCCTACAAGTTTGACGAGAGCAATGTATAAAATAGTCTAATATTGCTAATAAAAATTTTGTAGTCATTTTTCGGAATAGTTATGGTTATGCGTCGTTATGCTTAAGTAAATTTATGCTTTGGGATGTTAAGCTTATTAAATATTATGCTTATAGTAAATAGGAGTAAAAAAATATGCTTAAAAAGTTATGGCAAATGAGTATTATGCGTAAATAATGTTATGACAAGTAACATTATGCAATGTTAAATTATGACATAAAATTTTAGGAATAAAAATAGAGAACCCATATGTCTCACATTGTCCGATATCCGATATCGGATGTCAGATATCGGATATCGGACAATGTGAAAACGCTTTTAGAGATTAAGTTTATCAAACAACATCTCTGATGTAAGATTTAGACTTTTAGAAGTTCTACACCGTGTATAAATTAAATAATGTGGATTGACATAGAATTAGATAATGTGCATGATAACTATATAAATATTCTGATTACATTATGTTAAATCAAAAAGTAAAATGATCATTGGAAATCATAAGGATAGGGTTGTTCTCCACTCGACGGTGAACATACAGCCCAAGACAAAGTGCTGGCTAGGCGGTAATAGGCTCGTGGGTGTAAATAATGCCTCTGCCTACTAATCTAATTACAGACGTCTGATTTACAGACGTGAGTATTAACACATATGTATGTAAAATAATCAATTACAAAAACAAGCTCATCAACAATACCCAGGCATTTTTCGTACAATCTACTAATAAATAAAAATAAAAAATTTCCTACTAAATACTAAAAAGCTAATAGCATCCTATTTATATAAAGTATTAACGTTCTCAACCGTTATCAACTCTTCAATTCATACCGCATCATCAGTAGAAGAAATCTCTTCTAACAAGAGTGCCAGAGACACTCGCCCTGGCGCACCTCAGATAGTAACTTTTTGTTTCGGAGAACTACTACTGAGTTTGTTTCGTTCGTATTCACACGAAAACTTTATCTGCATTCGGTCAATCGTTAGGACAATCTTCACAGACATGAAAGACCACCGTGTTAGTTCCACCTCTTAAGTTTTAACGACATCTAACTTTGAAGTGAGTTTGCAAAATAGACAGGTAAACTGATGTCTCTATCTCATAGACTATACAATTATCTTGTCCTAGATAGCAACCTCCCATTAGCAATCACAATATTAAATTATGATAACATACACGCTACCCGCTCATCACTCACGTTCTCAATTAACCTAACATATTATTTAAGCTAATATGAAAATTGGCGAACTAATAACACAGGCCGAGCACGTTCTGATCTGCCCGTCCGTCCCCGTGCTTTCGTAATTAAACTTACAAACGATATGCCGAATGTTTCTCAGAGATTGCGACGCGTTTCTGATACGTTTCTTCGTTCTTAAACGGCCTTATTTAAAGTTTGAGGTGAGCTCACGCGCGGATAAATGAGTGGGGGAACAGATTTATTTTATCGTGAAATGGGAGACGAAAAGTTTGAGGATCTTTGGACTTTGTATTGGTTCTCGATAGTATTGTATTGGTGGTAAGTGTTTGGTATTTATTGTTAACTAGCTGACACGGCGAACTTCGTACCGCGAATATTTTTCCACCCGCATGGCGTCAGATCCCGTTCCCGCTGCACTCTTTACTATATTAAACATGTATTATACATATTAAACTTCCTCTTGAATCACTCTATCTATTAAAAAAAACCGCATCAAAATCAGTTACGTAGTTTTAAAGATTTAAGCATACAAACGGATATAGGGATAGAAAAAGCGACTTTGTTTTATACTATGTAGTGATAATATGTATTCATAAAATACCTACATTAGCTACTGTTTCGGAAACAAACTATTAGGTTGAAAAATATTATTTAGATAGGGTTTCGCTTCATAACTTAAATTCAAAGTTAATACACACAACTGCTTAGCTTAAAAAGCAAATATTTCCACAAAGCTTCCGGCCATAATGGGTATTATATTTTTGTTTATATATATGTATACTAGCTGTCGCCCGCGGCTCCGCCCGCGTGGATGTCGGTTATCGCGAATCGGGGTATGAAAAATAGATGTTGGCCGATTCTCAGACCTACCCGATATGCCCACAAAATTTCATGAGAATCGGTCGATCCGTTTCGGAGGAGTTTGGCAACGAAAACTGTGACACGAGAATTTTATATATTAGATATATTGATATTTTAAACGTCAAGGAATTGGCTTTAGAAGTCAAAGGCCAAACTTTGCTTCTCAGATACTAATTCATTCATGGATAAAATAATCATTTTTATTAAAAAATGATTTTTTTATATATATAGGACACGTCAATTTCACTTCACCTCGCCTGATGGTAAGCTGAAGGCAAAGTCTCAGGCAAGAGGGTTGCCAATACGAACACTTTCATACATACAATTCAACTTCGTCAAAGATGCAATCTAATATCTATTTATGTCGAAAAATTCACAATCATTTCTTTTCACGATAAATTACTCATAAAGTCAATTTAACGTATTTGAGACGATATTCTTAGCAATCCATGGATTCTCCGTGCGGGTGCCGGGTCCATCGCGTTGCTGAGTTGGGAACTCGGAACAGTGCCTGGGACTTGCGACCCAAGTGTAGGTTTAGAAGGGGCCCCTTTTGTTGATGTACATCAACACTCACCTTCACTACCCAAGTTCCCCCTCCCTGCCTAACCAAATTTGATACGAACCTACTAGTGCCGCTTTAGACATTCGTCCTAGTAATGAGCTTATTGTAGCTCTCGATAGGCCTAGATCTTTAAGTAGGTTATAGAGAGATTTAGCTGGTATACCTCAGCTCCCACTTCTACTGCATACAAATTAACCACGTAACCGTTTTTGATTAATTCGTTTGTGAGATCATAGTATTTATTTTTCTTAAGTGTGTGGTCCTTCGGTATATTTGTTTCCCACGGTACAGTAAGTTCCACAAGGACCACATATTTTGTCGTTTTCGAGTATAGAAATATGTCCGGTCTATATGACGAAACCCCAATATCCTCCGGAATTTTATAGTGCTTTTCATACGTGTCGATTAGGAGAGTCCAATCTGGGGCAGTATCTAAGATTGAATAAGGTTTGTTCCTGGGTTTTATGGATGAACCTTCAGACACAAAGTTGATATGACGTCTGTTAGTAGTCAATCCTTTTTGGGCTCTAGCTACTGCCAAACTCATTGCTTCGCGTATGATGAAAAGCACTTTATCGTGGCGGCGTGAGTATTGGCCTCTATCGAGAAGCACCCTACATCCTACTAATATGTGCCTAGCCGTCCCTATTGCCTCACCACACGTATAACATTGTTTTTCTGTGGCCTTCCCCCACCTTACCAGATTACTCTGGTCTGGAAGGGTCATAGGGATATCCCTATATATATTTCAGTATACCGTAACTAAGGCAAGATAACTAAAAACTTTCCAATTCAGTGGCCACTTCACCGTTGATAGAAACACGAGCTAGATATACTCCCAGTATTTTATGGTCTTTGTAACATTTATTTTTATTTGTCATTAAAGATGAAATTACATTTATCAGGGGCGATTCAGTAACGCTACGTTTTCAAAACGAGTGTCGGTAAATGGCACCCACCGTAGCCCCAAGACGGTTGTATTGTATAGGAGAATTAGGATTGCTTCAGGCCTAGCTCGGTGGTTCAGTGGTCAGATCATTCCCCCTGTAAGGGAAAGATCGCGGGTTCGAATCCCACCTGAGCGATTCTCTTTTTTCTTTGTATTGTATAGGATTATTAGGATTACTTCAGGCCTAGCTCGGTGGCTCATTGGTCAGATCATTCCCCCTGTAAGGGAAAGATCGCGGGTTCGAATCCCGCCTGAGCCATTCTCTTTTTCCTATCTTAATCGTTGTGATTGCAATTCGATTAGAAAGGTAAGAAAACTTTAGTATATCGTATTTAGATCTTACGATATATCAATATTTTTGTTACTTATTGTCATTAGGGCCTAAAATAGTTAGGGCCGTGGCGTATAGGGGTAGAACATCTGACTGCTAGGCAAGAGAGCGACTTCGAGTCCCGCTCAGTGTAAATATAAATATTTGAACATGAATATGAATATTTGCATTGATCTGGGTGATTCAAAACAAATGTATATGTACACAAAAAGTCTAGAACCCATAACACAAGCTAGTTAAACTATCTTATTTTGAGTCTAGATAGCGCAGTGCAGAAGATATTACACTTGTTAATTTATTATTTAAAAAACTAAAATAAATAATTTCCACGTCCAAAATTGTGAATACGTAATTAGATAGATAGATAGATAGATAGATAATTCTTTATTGTACACCAATAAATTTACACTAGGACAAGTAGATAGTATGTATACAGTTTAATGTACAATGGGCGGCCATATCGCTGGAAGCGATTTCTTCCAGGCAACCTTGGGATGGACAGTAATGTGACAGAAACAGAAGATATGGTGTAGTTATCAAATAAACTAAACTAAGACAAAAATGTACGAGAGAGAAGTACAAATAAAATGAAATAATAAATATACGGCTTTATGTGAAGTATAATAAGGTATAAATAGATATAAACAGTTTTAATACATAAATGTAATATGTACATATATATATATAATAGTAAATAGTACATATAAAGTAAATAGTACATAATAATATGAAAGAAGGATCACAGCAATGAATCAGCGTTTTTAACTGCGAGCTATGTACTAGATGATAGATAGTGGTCCTTTACCATTCTTTTAAAAACATTTAGTGATTGTGCCCGTCTGATATTTAATGGTAATGCATTCCATAAGCGCACAGCCTTAACAGTGAAAGACTTATCAACAAAGTCAGTGGAATGCATTGGCATTCTCAGCCTCAAATTCTCGGAAGACCTCAGGAATCTCGTATGTGTGGCATGGAGGAACTGGAATCGTTCTTTGAGATAAGAGGGAGTGGTGGGATTAAACAATACATTATATAGCATTGATAGAATATGGGCATTCCTGCGAAGCCGAATTGGGAGCCACTTGAGTTGTTTACGAAAATCTGACACGTGATCATACTTGCGAAGACCAAATATGAATCGTATGCAAAAATTTTGAAGTCGCTCAAGTTTATCTAGTTGCTCCTCTGTGAGATCGGGATAGCTGACATCGGCGTAATCGAGAACAGGTAGAAGAAGCGATTGTGCAAGCGCAGTTTTAGTGGCAATTGGGAGGAAGTTTCGGAGCCTACGTAAGGCACCCGCTGACGCGAAAAGCTTTCGACTCGTTTCCTGTAATTGAATATTCCAAGAAAATGTTTTGTCCATATAGATACCTAAATTCCTGACATTATCACTAACTGGCACGACGGCTCCACCCATAGTAATCCGAGGAAGCTGGGCCCAATCTATTTTTGGAGTCAACCTTGGACTACCAATAACAATTACTTGTGTCTTGGAAGAATTTTTTTAACAACTGAGGTGGCAGACAAGAACACGGTCTACCTAATGGAAAGTGGAAACCGTGGCCTATGGACGTGTGCAAAACCAGGGGAGACACACTCGTGCTACCGACCCTGTAAACACAGAGAATTTGCCGTCAGTGTAGAAGACAAAGCAGGAAAAGCCTTTGGTCTTCCCACTGACAGCACAAGACGGAAATACCATCGTGTCCTACCTCCGGTGATAAAATTGTGAATGATTAGAGTGTGTAATTAGGGAATGAACTTACACGACCGGCACAGCAAGAGAAAATAATAGAAACCACCAACAAAACTTTAATACCCTTTTCCAAGTTATTAATTTATTGGCAACATTTAAGTTTTCAAAACGAAATAACAATTCTTGGACTTTAATTTGAAATTCATAAAGCTTTCGTTTCCTAATTACCTTTTCCTTATTTGCACTTCTATTTCTTTCTTAAGTCTGTGAAGTTACATATTCATAGAGAAATTATTCTAGTGTTTCAGGCTCTACTTTGTGTAGTTGGCTCAACACAAGTTCATAACAAATTTAGACACCGTCTGGCAAGTAAGATCGTGTTGCTATTATATTACTCTAGGATATACCCTAAGACTTGAAACCAGCTGATGTTAAACTTTTTTACGATGTGGTAACGTTTGAGTATTGGAACAATATCAACAACACTCATTTGGCTCCTAAATAACTTTGTGAATTGTTTTTTGGTGTTAGGTTTCAAAGTATCCTGGTTTTAGGAGTTCACATATTTTTGATACGGTATATATCAATCGGCAGGTTTTTATTAAACTCACCTATTGTTTTCCCAACTAATATCAGGTAGGCAAAAATACAGGAAGTTGCTTGCAAAAAAGTAACTTTAAAACTTTAACAACGAAGTTAAATTAACTATTGTACATTTAAGAATAAGCTTTTAAAACAGTATAAATAAAATAATTATCTACTAATATCGATGGACGGTATTTGTAATTTTGTAAGGTTTTAAATTTCGAGGGGAATCGGTAAAAGGGGGAAATGGGAATAAGTTGAAAACTCTGAATTTATACTTCACAAATAAAATAAGAGAAGTACCTTTCGAAATGGAATTGTCAGCAATAACAGCCTGAGCCTATTGATGGTTAACGCGAATAACGATATGGCCGTTTTTTAGCATGCCTCGAGCTAAAACCCTAAAACTCGGACTTAAACCGACTAAAACCGACTGTCCGGAATATATTAAATAAAAGGATGGCTTTCAGATTTCCAATTGCTTTACAATAATGATAAAAGAAATTACCTAAATAATTATTTGAAGTTTCGAGACCAGGGCCAAGTCAGGCAAATTCGAAGTTATTCTACTTGCTTTACAACAGAAACTATATAGCATACAAAAATCTTAATATTATTTCATAAAACTTCTCGAACACCTGTACTATTAACTTATTATAAAGCAAAAACACTGCACATCAAGAAATATAATTCTACTATTTACAAAAGTTCCTCGCAAAATAAACCTCGGAAATGATCATAGTATTCATGAAGAGGACAGTCCTTGTGTCGTAGTTTAGACCGTGGAGGAGCCCTCAGCTACAATAACAAGCAGTTGTAATAAGCGGCGTGATGCTGAAGTGAAACAATTGTCGGTAGCGGCCACTCACAAAAATTGTTCACCCACTGGCGTTAGCTCTGAGGAGGACGACAATCCATATGGACGTTGTACATTACTCGTTTCTCTCTCGACTTCACTGATAAGGTTCCATATTCTTTCTAAAAAGAGTAATCGTAACCGAAGTGACTAGTATTCTCGTTAAATTCTTCAGCTAAGCTAAATTGCTTGTTTTGGAGAGTCAAGTACGCAGAAGTGTAAGCCTTGGATGCAATAGGAAAATATATATCAGGATGAAGTGTGAAGTTGATGAATCGGATATTGTTTTAACTTTTCCTTTTTTTACAAGGAGAACATTAATAACAAAAGAAAAAACAACCAATTAAAGTAACAGACCAGTAAAGCAGTAAATTCAGTTACATTTCACGTTTCAGTGCTTTTTTATTACTCTGGAACATAGTTTAAAAACAAAAATTGTTAAATGAATTATTTTTCATCTAAAGGAAGTCCGTAAACAAATTAGATATAAATATAAATTAGCATTAGCATGGGTGAACGTTTATTGTTGTAGTAATACATATTGTGCATTATAATTTCCTCAGAAATAACATGCCATCTTTCCACCTAATTTATAAATTGCATCGAAAATACTATGGACACTCCTTTAATTTCTTTGCAAGCAGCTCGACCAGTACAATTTCTTTAGAATAAAAGAAGCATTTCTCATGCTTTTTCCATTACCAGACCATTATATTTACTTGTCTCCAAGACAAGATATTCTTTGTACGTTATCAAACCAAAAAATACAACACTCGGAGCCCGCAATGTACTCGTTCCAATTATATATACCCTGCAGTGGGAACATTCGCCTTAGATCGTCAGACGTAGCCTGGGGGCGTTCACTAACGACTGCACTCCTGTCCTAGCCTTAATGTCTAGCCGTGTCGACTATTAATTATTCAAATAGTTTTATATGTTCACACTGGTAGACATCAGCTGTTCGTGCCGAGGCGGTTAGGTTTTATGTGTTTTCATCAACAGCTATTGCTTTACTTTAGTTTGAAAGTTTCCGTTTCAGAATACCGGTTATAGTTCTTTAGACGTGTCCTATTTCCGTAATAATTGAATACTTGTATTCTGTCTGTTTAACAATTTTCAGAATTCTCATAGCGATTTGCTAGTTGCGTTCAAGGGTTTCAGTTTGCACCACGCTTGTTGTTTTGGATTTACATGTCGGGATTTCTGAAAGCAACTGCCGTTTGACCTTGCATGAAAGCTGACAGCCTCTGTGGAGTAGCGGTAGTGAACGCGACCGCTGTGCAGGAGGCGCGGGTTCGATCCCCGCACAGTGTAAATATTGGTATGGATGAATATGTATATTTGGATTGATCTGGGTGTTCCTATGCCTAATATGTATATATTTATAAAAAAAAGTATCTAAGTATGTATATCTGCATTCCAGATTTCATAACACAAGTTCTATCTAGATAGCGTTGTGTCAAACGTTGTGGAATATTTATTTGATTATAGATAATACTGGAAGCTTTTGAATAAGTTAGAACAGTAGCGGATAGCAGTATAGTCTCTGCCTACGCAGGGAAAGAAAGGCATAAGTAATTACATATCAGTGCTGGGTAATGATGTTAATTACAATTAAAAAATATCAAAGAATTAAAAATCCCGACTTCTATCCAAAAGATCGAAGCCAGTAAACCCAACTGCTGTCTGAAAGATCGAAGCAAGTAAACCCGACTGCTGTATGATAGATCGAAAGATGTTTGATAGCCGGCAGGATAAATTAATGGGTACCGCGTGCTGTCAAACTTGTCTCGATATTTTAGGCAGCAGTCGGGAGTAGCAGTATAAATATTAACTATTTTCAATAGCCCAATAAAATAAATAAGCAAGTATCTAATTCCAAGTTAATCTCCGTTCACCTCATTTCCTTATAAACTAGTTTATGATCACAATCAGCCAATATAATTCGCATTGAATCAGCAAAGTGTAAGCAACTATGAGAGATAGTTTAGTTTCGCGACATATAAAATTTTACGAGCATTCGGCTCGGTAAGAGGAGAGGCTTTTAGGGGTACCTTGAGCGGAATAACAATATATTTCCGTGTGATCGAGACGCTTGCCGCTTCTCGGTTTTATTGAACTTTTTGGTAGTTGTTTTTAGTAATAAATGACTAAAGCCCATTTCCAGAACTATACTCAGTCCTGAATCTCGATTTATAACTAGTACCGAGGACAGATTGTCATTGATAATCTGTTAAATCTATTAATGACAAATGATATTCAGGTCTGAGTCGGGTTCGGTTTTCTGCTCAGTGCAAATTTACATGAATCTCCTCGGAGCCCGCATACTCTTACTCAGTATTGTGGTTTAACTTGTACCACTTTTATGAAAGCGTTCCGACTTCCCAACTTCAAGACGATGCCTGCACCAGGATCTTAATCGTCAGTCATTAGCTTTAACTGCTTGCAAGTGAAGCTATGCCCCATAAATTTTAATGGGTCTCCAAAAACATCCAGAAAATGTGCTTAATTTTAGTATGAAACCGCAAATAAGTTAAGTAAACGTATAACAATAACTACGACGCGTTACGAAAGAACAACAGGACACAAATCCAGCCCCTCTCCACCAGCCCAACCACGGTCAAATACATTGAATATAATTCTTCATATTTCATTCATGCATTATTGTATTAAGTGGCCCCACCGCGTTTCACACAACTTCTGCCTACCCTAAAAGTTACGATTGTGCTCACCCCGCTCAAGCCAGTATTCTGTTACGCTTATAGAATATTTTGAGTTGAGTGCCATGCGTAATGGCGATAGGGTTGGCGAGAACTTCAGGTTATTATTTCTTTTAGAATTCATTTCAACAGACTTCGAAGTAGGTTTGTTTTTACGAAAAAGGAAGTGGGTTTATTGGTACTCACATTAATTCAATCATCAAATCTTAATTCATATTATTCATACATACTACATGTTGGACGATACATAAAACAAATTTAACGGTTGAGAACTTTGCTGGGATTTTTCCTATTTTCTCACCACCATGGACGTCTAACACCGTGCGAGGTGGAGCAGGAGGTAAAGTCAGACCCTGAGCTCCGTGTTTACTTCGGCCTCGAATGTTATCAAGAAAATACGCCTCCGTGATGATGATGATGATGACAATTGTGATATTTCGTATTGTATTCTTTTTTGGATGTTTTTGCTATACCTGGAGTATGGAGCGACTATTTTTTCACCTACCTACTTTTTTGGTTAAATGTTCAAAATACCCGTGTCCATTTGCTTCGAGCCGTTCAGACTGAGTACCCTTTTTAATTACAGACGAATGGCCCGCAGGCCATTCCATTTGGGCCACTCAGACCCATTAAATCAGGTCACATTTTTATGCTATACTAAAATTGACACAAAGAATCTCCATCTTCAGTAATCTTACGTTACCTATATGAACAATGTTTGTACTTTAATTTAATTTTATACCACCTTTTGACAACCCTACTGGCAAATATTGTGTGGCCCCTAAACGTGTCATTGTGATATGTGTGACGAACTAGTGTGATGTTGATTGAAATAATGCTGTTACACTCCAATGCATTAGATATATCATTAGAAGAATGGGACATCACAATACTAATATATGGCTCTTCCAAATTATTTTGATTACAATGAGAACTCTCAAGAACTATCAATGGAGATAATGTATTCATAGGAATACTAATATTTTAAGTGTGAATGTAGGTTTGACTGACATTACAAATGAATGCGATCATTTTGATTACTGTGGTATTAATTTATAAAAGATGCTGTTTGTATGTCTGTTAGTTAGTACCTGAATGTCCTCATCATAATCTGCTGAATCTGTTTGAACCCAAAACTAGCACTTTAAAGCCCTAAGTCTAAATGTCATTAGACTGCATATTATGATTTAAAGAAGGAAATAACATAATAAATAAAAATAGCATTACAAGAAATATAAATATCTAGTGCCACTGGGAATATGTCGCCGGCAACTAGCTTCGTCAGCCGTCCAATTAACTGCCTAGGCAGTTGACTGAACGGCACCATTCAATTAACGGCCTAATTGTTATTCCGCTGTCTCGTTTATTACATTATTTAATGACCTGGCTGGCTAATGCTTAGGCCAATCGTAAGATGGGGCACTACCTCGAAATAAGATAGAAAATTACTTACATACATACATTATACTTAAACCTGTAAATCCCCGAGGGGGTAGATCTCTATTTACACCTGTGTATTCACATAAAATTTGTGATAGGCTTATTGTGATAGCTGCGCAATCCGACTTGGTTAAGTTAGAAGTGGTTTTTTTATAACAATGCAGAAATAAGTCATTTTTTTAACTGTTTATATAAATGGCTAGGCAAGTAGTCAAACGCCATCGATCCAAGCTATTCGCCTACCCGTTTAATTAATTGGCTGAACACCATTCAGGCCGTCAATTGAACGGCGCTGTTCAATAAAGAGCCTAGGCAGTTAATTGAACGGCTGATTAAGCTAGTTGGTGATGACATATACATTAAATAACAATAAACAATAGTTTGCCAAGTATTATACATAATGAAGATCTAGAAAGAAATGCAATATTGGTTCCTTTATCCTCGCTAGATGGCATTATTAGTCGATGAAGTGTCGTTTAAACTGCAATACAATTTAATCTTATGTGACATTCATCAAGAAAACACCTCTAAAATATGAAGTCATTTAACTTAATAATGTATAAATTGTTTTATGCTAGTTACTGAACATAATAAAAGTAAATAATTTTATTTTAAAAACATTGTTTACCTTTATAGTTCCTAATTGTAGCACAAGATGGCGCTAGTTACCTTAAAATACATTATTTCTCACTACATTCTTTAACTTTCTTGCATTTTTGATCTCTGCGCAGGCTTTCGTTTCAGGGTTGGCCGAACGACAGTCACCCTGTGAAAAGCCAATCTACCAATTAAAAAACCTCAGACTTAGAAGTGTAAAATTTGAACGCAAATCGCCATGAGAAGGATGATGATAAACGAGTTTGTGCATCATAGGGTGATAGGTGAAATAGTAAGGGGTAAAAAGAGGTGTATTATCACGCACTCGGTAATTATAATTTTAGTCACCACGAAATAAGTGGTCAGTGGTCTGCCTATTGCAGTGGTCTGCATATATGTTTACAGTCAGATCAGGAACAACCTTATCCCTTATTTGCGTTCTACGACACCCACGGGAAGAGATGGGGTGGCTAATTCTACTCCATCGGGAACATATAATAATCTGTTTATAAGAAAGAGTAAACATCAGTCGCAGCAAAGTCGCCGACGGGGCAAGGTCTATGCACTCGTCACCGCTCGGACCTCGGCGCCACTGAAGATGTCGACCGCAGTGATCGACGAAACGTCTGGAACGCAAGTTTCATATGGACCACGGCCAAACAACCCGAAAGCAGTATATTCTACATGCAACGCCGCGCGCCGGCCGTGAAAGCCTAAAGACTTATAAAGAGTATTATTTTTCTTCAAACTACTAAGTTCAAAATACAAAAAAGGTCAGCCTACCTGGAATTCTGAAAAACGAAATAGCGAACCCCAGAGTCCAAGGTGAAAAATGCGACTAAAATCAAACATTCTACAACAATTACCTTTAAAATGAAGAAGACTTTATGTATAATTTTTGAAATACCTAGGCTATTGTTGAAAAACTCCAACAATGCTGTAATTTTAATAATAAAACATTTTTCCGACAGCAACACTCAAAACAGCTTAAAAATGGAATGCGCATTTTTCTGAAAAGAAAAAACCTTCATTCAATTAGAAAGTACATGAATACAAGAGTCAATTCAAACGGGGATCGTAAAAAATATAAGAAATTAATACCTTCTGCTAGAGGGTAGGCCGAGGGAAATGGAATAAAAAGAGATCAGGGCTGAGATGTACTTCACGACGAGTGGTAATCTCGATGAAATAATTTCCGAATCGAATATTAAGTGTGGCTATGAAATATGCGAGTGTAATTTTTAAGATTATTTTATAATTATTATGTCACTATAGATGCCTTTTATTATGTATTAATTAGAAATTCACAGTGCAATTTTTTTGTTCAAATTCTTAATTAGTCACATAAAATACCTACTAATAATACAAATACAATAATGTCATAATAAAAGTAAAAATACACAGAGTGCATCCGTGCATATGTCCCATTAAATAATCCACCCCGTATCGTTCCCGGCGCAACGGAACCCATGATGTTAGGCAGCGCTGCCTAGATGCAATTTAAATCTATGATAGTTATTTTTCTAGGTGGAATACTTACCCTGCCTTACCGTGCTTATCCACTTAGCGAATCATTTTTGAGTTTTGAACTCATAAAAGTGATGCCATTATCATTATCTACCTGTCCTTGTTTATATTGCAGCATCGATAGCTATCTGCTTAAGGACTCGACCTTACGATGGAGAGGTCCCAGGTTTAATTCCATCCATTAGGCTATCACACACATACAGGCGTAAAGCTACTTCTAGGCCACTTAAATTACTTGTGAAGTAGTATGATTTCTTTAGATTGCAGACGAGAAATCAGCCCTCATGATGGAAAGTGGTTACTGTGGCTTATGGACGTATGCAACACCAGGGCATTACACTCGTGCTGAAGACTCTGAAGTAACCTTATAATACCCTTCTTGAAAAGCCCCATATTATAGTCGCTTGGGAAAACCGAAGCAGGGAGTTCATTCCACAGCTTGAGCGTGCGTGGGATAAAGTTAATTTCATACCGCACAGTGCGTACCGTTTTCGGTCGCAATGTGTGAGGATGAACTCCTAGTCTATGGCGAGTGGTGCGATGATAGAATGTAGCAGGGGGCATTATATCGAACAATTCATCTGAGTATATTAAGAATAACAATATTATTTAGGGTCAAAGTGACATGTCTGCCATTCTCTTCCAGACTTTTCTCTCAGACGTCATACCCTCAGTTATCCTGTTTCATGCTATCCATTCATCTTATGTTGGGATTTACTAATCTGCTCCTATCGTCATCTTAAAAAATAAAACGTTTGTCCAGATCCTATTTATGTACCTACAGATAAATACCTTAAAAACAGTGAAGTAAATATTAAATAAAACAAAAAATACAATTGAAAATTAACATAATACAAAAAAGGTTAATTATAATGCGTATGAGTATTTGCTTGAAGTCTAAAAATACGTTTAGTATTTGTTTTATGTATGTTCACTGATATTTTTCTCAACTTCTCAAGTTCAGAGATCAGAGTTTGTAAGAAAAAAATATTACGCAGTTTTCAAAGACCTATTGTAGCCGACCCCATAGTTGCAAATTATTGAAAATATTCACATAACTCCTTAAAGCGTGAGCGCTGAACCACGAAAATGGTGTTTGTTAAAAAGTTTATAATAATGTTATGTAATACATTTATAATACCACGTTTTCCTTGAAATACGATAAAAGTTTTAATATTTGAGTGATTGGCTTCAAACTTGATACAAAAGTTTTTGTTGCCCTACCTCGTTAGTAAAAAACACGTTGCTTAGGCCAATTTCAAAGTATTTATAAATAATCAACAAACGTACTATTTATCTTACATCCATTTCATCTACCAACGACATCGAAACTGGGCTGTTTGTCAGGAAACATCCTCACCTGTTCGAGAGGGTTGATACCAACAGTCATTTTAGTCAAAGAGATTCCACTAAACTGGTCATAAAAAGATGTCGGACAACATTGTGTCACAAAAATGTATTCAAAATGTGTATAAAGATATATATTAAAATACCACAGATGCTGCGAAAACTACCACAACGGCTTGATTTGAGTTGAGTTGTTGAACGAAGAAATACTTTATCGAGAAATGTTTGTATGATATTGAAGAGTTTTTCAACTGTAAGGACACTGTTTTTGGCGACTGACATTAAATAAATAAATAAAATAAAAATATTTTTGTTTACTCAGGACAGTGACATTATATGACATTCTAATAATCTATTGACATTTTAATTGTTTATTATTAAATTTCATGTTTAAATTATATTTATGTTTAAATCATTGTAATTATGATAATTTATGTTTAATAATCATTGTAATGAACTAGGTAATAAATATTTTTTTGTAAGAATTAAAATTTGCATGCCACTTAATGCGGCTAAACATGTTGGGCTGTTATATATACTTACTTACTAAGATCATTGTAACCATGTTTATGAGCAAATAACTTATATTTCTATTTCATCACATTATTCGAGAATAAGAAATTAATAATTTAAAATAATAAATTAGCCCGGTCAATCTAAACTATATTATAGGAGTGAGGCTACAATAATTCGTACATAGCTAAAATTTGTTAGGATTGTTCAAAACACTGCCATAAATGAAATGTAAA
This sequence comes from Eilema caniola, assembly GCA_949126895.1. Taxonomy (NCBI): domain Eukaryota; kingdom Metazoa; phylum Arthropoda; class Insecta; order Lepidoptera; family Erebidae; genus Eilema; species Eilema caniola. The sequence goes on from OX421478.1 coordinate 818,809, forward strand.
AAGTTCTCATCAATCCGATACCAGGAACTTTTTAGTCGGGATCGAACGTCACAAAAATAGGTATTTCACGATTTTCAGCAAAACGGTATGTTTTGTCATAAAAAATATCTATAAAACTTGATCAAGTGAGAGTCAGGGTTCCGTACGAAACTTAATTGAGGCGCAGACTTGCATTACGTTAACGGGAATATACTTTGATTTTACAGTAGTTCTCGTTGTGCTTCAAACATGAAATTTGAAGAAAAGCAAGGGTAAAGGGAACAGTTCGAAAGCTGTAAATATGGAACTACCCATGGCGTACCGTACTCTACCGTAAATAGGTGGATTAAGGTAATGAGCTAGATATTTACGGATTTCAATCGTGCTCCTTTATTTCTGCTATAATATCTTGTTTCTTCCCAAATCCTAAAATCTAATTTCTAATGTGTATGTGCCTGAGTTAATATAAAAAAAAATCTAGTCATCGGATCGATCAGAGCTTTTATATTTCATTTATGATAGTGTTCTGCACAATCCTACCAATTTTCAGCTGGGTGCGAATCATTGCAGCCTTGGATGTGTAGATTGATAGGGGTCAATAGGCAAATCAATAAAATTAAAGATAATTATAAAATATCGATGAGTTTAACAAACCAAATAAATATGGAATAAGGGTAGAATGATGATGATGGTAAGTTTCTATTTATTGGAAAGCACATACTTAAGCTATCTTTTACTGTGAAAATTCGGATTAAAGGGGTACAAATACGGGATGAAAGTTTGTATGAAATGAAAGTTCGTAATTTTTGAAGGTAACCTGACGAAATTTGGTACAGAGATAGAATAGAGTTTGGAAAAGGAAAGGAAAAGGAATATGAATAGGCTATGTTTGGTTGCGATAACCGACAACCACGCGGGCGAAGCCGAGGGCAACATCTAGTTGTCCACATACGTGATAGAATGTGCAGGATTTATTTTATTCCAGAATCTACGCATGTTTATCGTATCGAGTAAAGTGATCGCCAGCTGCTAATACGAGTGCTGTAGATTCTGTCCCCGGGTAGGACAACTATTGTTCATAGAGAGTTGTTCTGTGTTTGAGTGGGTATTATGTTGTATGCGATACAATTAAATTCCCCTGAGAGAGTTACCAGTTAAAATTAAACTAACAGAGTAAGAATTCACCCAGTCTGTCAAATGGAATAATACATGTTCATTATTGAAAATTTGAGGTAAGCTTTGCTCATGATGAAAAAATAAAACTATGTAATTTAATTAATTGAATACTATCATCTTTTTGAATGATAATATTAAAGACCGTCAATAGCTGTTACATAAAATAAATCGATTGACACAATTTGATTAATAATTGGCATTTCTGGAGTATCTACCTTTTGAACCCCCAGCCCCGAAAGGAAAGCCTCACTCGCTGAAGTCTGTCAACTTATAGAATGGCTTGGACCTCGAAGATCTAACACGTATTGCTGTCATACATCCTCTATTTACATAATGAATCTAAAAACCTTTTAGAACGGAGAGGTTTGGATTAATTTGGAAATAGTAGAGACAGTAAATGACAGTCAAGGTTGAATAACGGTCGACACGCATTTCTAATGGCCATAAATTGAACAGAATGTAGTATTAAAATCACTTGTCTGTTTCTGCTAATTGCCTGGAAGTCTGCTATTATAGCAGGGAATTATTTATTAACCTACTTGAGTTTGACTTGCAATTTATTTGCAGGTAAAAGGGAAAAACATTTTCTGATGAAGGGGAATTATGTTTGATTGAATACGTGTATGTATAATGAGCAGCTTATCAATATGTGTATGAATATCACTCTTGTGCCTATTCTTGAAAAAATGTATGAATTGTATTAATTATATTTGATGATCTTTATAGTTATGAGCGGTTAGTCTAAAGGTCATTCTATTTACTCAGAGTGTAACTATGGTAGAGTCGATTTCGATCCCAAAGACTTATCCTAAGGTTACTTTTACAAAATTGGTCCATATTCTAGAGTGGTACTTAGTTCTGAATCTTGATTTATCTGAGGACAGATTGTATGGACAATCTGTCAATCTGTATATATACAATCTGTCTTTAAATAAATCGAGAAAAAAAAAATTTTTTTTTTCAGGTTTTTGAGTAATATTTGATTAAAAATATGCTAAAGAGCGTCATCAGCTTCAAAACAGTAATATATAAAATGAACTTGATACTTGAACTTTGAAAATGGAAGTCTTTGTTTCTTCCTGCATATTCGAAGCGATAGGCAGATGCTATGATGAAATGAATCCTGAAATCTGAACTGATCTGGTGCTTTTTGTCCCATCTTGAGTTCAATGGCTTACCATTCCGCGTTTTGAAAGGAACTTCATCCCACGCACGCTCAGGTTGTGGAATGAACTTCCTGCCGTGGTTTTCCCAAGCGACTACAATATGGGGTTCTTCAAGAAGGGTATTAGAAGGTATCTACAGGGTCGGTAGCACGATTGTGACGCCCCTGGTGTTGCAAACGTCCATAGGCCACGGTAACTACTTCCCATCAGGTGGGCCGTGTGCTTGTCTGCCACCTAAGTGGCATTAAAAAAAATCCATTCAGTCTTTTTTATTCTTATACCACTGACGTGGCAGACAAGCACACGGTTCACCTGAAGGAAAGTGATTACCGTGGCCTATGGACGTGTACAACAGGGGAGTCACACTCGTGCTGCCCTATAAACAAAGAGAGTTTCTGTGCCATCAGTGTAGAAGAACAAGCAGGAATAGCCTTTGGTCTTCCCACTGACAGCACAAAAACTCTGCCTACCCTACTTACCGCCGGGAACATAACACGAGGTTATTATAGCCGCGGTATTCTGTAGGGCGGAGGTACTTCCCCAGTTGGAATGCTCAATTGGACGGAAAGACCGTCGCGCCCTATCCTTCAAAAATATACAATACTATTAGTGTATAACAGCTGATACTAAAAGTAGAACCTTATCAAAACATTTTTTAAAGTCTTTAAGCCCCATTATATTACGTTAACAACAATTAGTACAATTTAATATCTTCATTAGGCGTCAATTACACGGAGCAATTTACTGGACAAATATAACTATTGCTGTCAGGAGACAGGTGAATGTGGGTAGACCTAGTAGGGAGGGGTCTAGTGCCGTAGTATAAATCTAAAACTAGCAGATGTGAGGTTATATCAGATCTTATGGTAGGAACGGCAGTAGAAATGTGGGTTTAATGTACGGTATAGATGACACAGCCAGCTTTTACTGAACGGCGCTATTCAATTAACGGCCTGAAAGGTGTTCAGCTATTTGATTGAACGGCTTAGCAAATAGCTTGGATCGATGAAGTTTAACTATTAGCCTAGCCATTTGATCTAACAACTAGAAACATGACTTTATCTGCATAGTTATAAAAAAAATGACCACGAAGGCTACTGTGGGAGCTACGCTCCGCTTCGCCTTCTAACCTAACCTATCTAAGTCGGATTGCGAAACTTTCTCAATAAACTTATCATTAATTTTCATTGAATACACCTCTGCCTATCCCCTTAGGGATTTACAGGTGTGAGTATATGTTTGTATGTATGATGTATGTAATTTTCTATCCTATTTAAGGGTTGAGCCCCATCTTACGAATGGCCTCAGCATTAGCCAGCCCGGTTATTAAATGTTGTATTGAACGTTACGGCTGAATATCATTCAGGCAGTTATTTGAAAGCTAGTTGCCAGCGACATAGATATAATGATATTGTCTACTTTATTTTTAGCTGGCTGTGGCCAACAGTTCTGTCCGTGGCGAATTCTGATCTTGTTCTTGTAATGCAGTGCAAGGTTCCCATAGGTAGGTATTTCAGGGAGAGAAGTATTTGTGTTATTTTAGACTATATCTGTATCAAAGTTCAGCCAGATCCATTAAGCCGTTTGAGCGCAATTGATAACAAACATCTTTACAAAATTTGTCACAATCACAAACAATAATAAACTTGCTCTCCATTACCACAAACACAAATAATATATATTACTAGGTCGATTATATGTGTGGCATAATATACTGCTTCTACACATTCTTGGATATAGAAGGTACCTAATACCAATTAAAAAGATTACACCTATAAAATTTAAACCGGATGTAACTCAAACTAACAAAATAATATGTTAGCCTAGACCTCAGATTCGATTATGATAAAATTTAATATAGAGATATCACAACCTGAAGAAAAAATGTGGAGGTCAGATGGCTGTCGCTTCACAGAAAATGTTGAAGTATAGCCAAAGCCGCAGTTGGACTAGTAAAAGCGGACCCCAGACTCAAAGTTGATAGCTTCGGACGCGACTGGGATTAACGCTAGGATGAAGACAACCTGAAGACAATACAATAGGTATTTGTCTTAATTATGTTCGTTACTTTAACTCCTCATGAACGACTATAACTGTAATAAAAAGCCAATCACCTCTATAAAGAATTGTCCAAGGGACATAGCCATGTTGCTAGGTCTCAGCAATAATGCACAGTTCACGTTCGAATCCGACGCACGGTCGACGCGTTCTCATTAGCATCAATTAGTCCTAAGTTTCAAGTAGTGTTAAGTATCTATGCAGCAAATACAATTCTATACAGCAAATACAATTCTATTCTATCAATCTCAGGTGTCCCATTACATCGATTTGGTATCGTCTACAAGACTTTTCGTATGCACAAGCTTGTGCTAAATATTAGAAGAATTTATTTTGTTATATATAAATATTACAAAAAAAATATTACAAAATAAATTCTTCTAATATTTAGCACAAGCTTGTGCATACGAAAAGTCTTGTAGACGATAGATGTGATATTAATACCGCAGTTTACCCCTCAGCCAATTTAGCGGAGATTGGGAGCGGGGGTCAGGTCGGAGTTACGACCTCTCTCTGATCGACTTCATATTACATGACGTGAACTAGCGACACTCCAATTTACGAGAGCTATGCTTTAGCTATATGTCGGGTAGAGGAGAAAAGAAAAATGGATGGCTGTGCTATCATTATAAATGCGCACATAGGAAATTCTCGTAGTATACTAGTGATACTAGTATACTGCGAGAATACTAGGTAGACTAACGGCTAAGATATCGAACCTGCAATCGGTAATCTATCGCAGGGTTCCTCTAAGTGGGGTACGTGAACCCCTAGAGGTACGCCATACGATGGTAGGGGCTCTTGACAAGATTTACATTACATAATGTTGGCGTATGGTCGGAAACGCTCGATCTCATAAGTCCTTCACTTTGCAAAAAGCTGATTTAAAAAGGATGTCTAGATAGATTTTTAGGCAGCTAGACAGGAATTTCGCTTTACCCTTTCACTCTAGATATATACCTTTTTTTTTTTTAAAGAATATTAGCATCCGAAATTATCGAAATTACTAATATTCCCTCTAACCCCTCTAAATAAGCTAAATTGCTTGTGCTAGGAGTGGGTTCACGTCGGTAGTGTAATGCCAGGATTCGAACCCGGGACCTCTCGATCGTAAGGCCGACTCCTTAACCACTAAGCTACCGACGCTTCAACGAAAATACTTCTACTATTCCACATTTTTTAATAAAATCCTGACCGGTTTCGCCTTACGGTATTATCAAAGGTTGATACATGTTTTTTGGATATCAGATGTCAATTAGGGTATAAATACTACTATAAAGCAAGTTCCACCAAGTGCCATCAATCAACAGTGTAAGCAGTTCTAGATATATATAAATATATGTGTGGCATAATATACTGCTTCCACGCATTCTTGGATATAGAAGGTAATACCAGTTATATAATACCAGTAATATATATAAATATATCTAGAACTGCTTCACAGTTGCATCCGAAGCTTTTCAACTTGGACTCTGGGGTCCACTTTACCAGTCTAACTGCGGATTTAGTTCGATATTTACTGTAATGCGACTAGTACCTGACCTCCATAACCCTAAGGCGATATCGAAGCATTGCAGTTAGACCACTTGTTGGATTTTTGAGGGCTCTAAGTACCCGTAACGACTGCCATAGATGTTTAGTGTCCTCCGAGGCACGACCAGACTAATGCAAATATCCATATTTATGCATACAAATATTTGCAATGAGTGGGGATCGAACCCGAGGCGAGGTACCTCCTGCTTAGCGGGCGCGTTCACTAACGCTACACCACGGAGGCTGTCTTAATAAATAACATTATTTACTACTTTATAAATAAACCTTTAATCTAACGTTAATCATTTTAAAATTAAGTATTTTCTAAAATATCGTAATAAGTAGATAACAATGGGCTTCTATAAAAATTTAGTGAAGTGTGTTAGGATAAAAACAGATAGCACGCTGTTGGCTCTGTCTACCCCGGAGGCTATGCTTTACATGCATAGTCCAACCTCTCATCACAAGGTTCTAAGTTTGAAGCCCCCCATCGTTAGAGCAATAGTCGCACTGCACAGCTGCCTATAATTCTAGTAATTTATTACGCGAGCACTTTCTTTATAAAATAAACTTTATGCATAACATAAAAATTACAACAAAATAAATGTTATAGGCGTACACTTATTGCATGGTTTAGGATATAGAGACAGGTGGTTGGGCTACGGTTTTTCAAGTCAGTTGACTAACATAGATGATATCAGTAGTACACTTACCATAAGTCTAGTAATGATACTGACAAGTTCTAGTCTAAAACTTTTTTTACAAATTTAATAAGAAAGGTTGTTGGAGAGTACCACCAGCTTAGGAATGGGTTAATTAAGTGAATTAAGTACTGCATTCTTCTTAAAATTAACCCCACGAAGAAGCTGAATCTTACAAGACTTTACAACTCTACAATTACAAGTATGGTTTTTTTTACGTGCGGGAAATCCCCACCGATACCCCCCGCTCCGGAGCCGGAGGGGGAGGTTATCGGACTCGAACCGACTAAACCGCACGTCGTCTGTGGGTCGTTGTGCTAGGCCGAAGGTGAGGTTGCCTCGCGACATATCCCTCGCACCCCGGCTGACCCAGGGCCATTGCTCTCGGTGTGAAGGAAAAAAGCTAAAGTACTTCAAAATACAAAAAAATGGCATTCATTCATTTTGTTTCGTTCTATATATATCCAAAAAAAAATTATGCAGCTTACACATTTGTACCCAAATGTTATTACTTCCCTACAACAGATGATATTCATACAAATGGTGATGATATTCACCCGTCACCACCGCCAGATATGCCAAAACTAGGTCAATTAACTTCGTGTCTACAAAAATATGCAGAAAGATGTTGCTAGGCGGCCGGCACAGCTGATGTCTCAGTCACCTGCCCCAGGTGCTCAACCGATCCGTGACGTGACAAGTGCAAATCGCGCATGTGTGAGTGGAAGGGTAAACGCGAACAAAACGGCAACGTTATAGTTTAATATGCACCTATAAAATTGTTCAGTCGTTGTAGGTGATTTGTTTTATTACAGGACTTAATGTTCTGCGTTTAATTTTAATTAGAAATAAAAAGGTGCAATGGAATTTATTTGCAAATTATTTGAGTTGATGGTTATATTTTTCTCTAGGATATCTAATATTAATGCTTGTAGATATAAATAATGAATAGTATATTTTTACAGGCAGGTGTTTTAAAAAAAATATTTACAATAATAGTTTATTCCCAGACATATTCATAGCGTTGTCTAGACATAATATATAATCGCCCAGACTAATGCAAATATGCATATTAATGTACTCACATAAACCTAAGACCTGTAACGTATTTTGTGGAACATTTTGTGTATGCAATGTATTAAGGGGTGTGAAGTTTAGCCTACACTGATAGGCCAAATTTGACTCCGAAATAGACCACATGATTCCCAAATTCTATGCATATCAAGTTAGTAGAAATACTTGTATTCCTCTAATCACTAGAAGATAACAATAAGTTAATAATTCGAGGGTAATCTATGATATAATGTATCCAAATAAAAAACAATTGAACATTATTTTACCATCAAAAGCAATAATGTCACTGTTTAATATATTTTTAGTATCGGTATTAAAAAAATATAACAGTGTAGTTTACTAGTATTGCATTGGAAACTATTTGTTTTGTTTAGTACCTTACAAAATTATCATTAGCTATAAATTCCAGCATAAACATTAAATTACAATATACTTTGTAGTTCAATATACCCTATTCTACTCTTATCTACTATGCGTAGTCGCCTGCGCACGCAGCCGCAGCCAATGATGTGCATTCATATTTTAAAATTCGAACCGGCCCTCAAATATCAACGGAATTCGTTGAATGAATGAAAGTTGTACTATTGTAACGGTCTCTGCATCTGGTCGAAACAGCTGATTTTGACACATGCGTGTATACATAATTCATTCCTCTTGATAGTTCATGCATGCACTCTATGGCTGCAAATCGCTCTGATGCTAACTGTACCATGTGTACTGCCTCATAATTTGTAAATTGTAACTTTTTTGTAAATATTGTTTATGGTGTACAATAAAGAATCTTGTATTGTATGTATCCATATCCAGTCCAGACACAGTCAGGATCAGATCGCTCTTGACAGGCAAAGTATTCAAAATGATCTTAATAACTTGGTTTTCCCCCCTTCGTGTATATTGGTTGTTCTCATCAAATATACATACCTTTAGTTCGGACAATAATACAATTTAAATCAATAATACATTATAATTTCCTCTAAGATAATTTTGAGTCTTTGCTGTCAATATCGTTCTGACGCTTAATTAAACGTTCAAAACTACATTTCAAAGATTAATAATAGTTACTATTCTAACAATTATTATCTGTAATACGTATTACTATGATATTTGCCAATTGGATTAGTAGAAACACACCTTGAACATGTGGCGGCGTGTAACGGTTGGTCTCTTTCCTAATTTTGATGAACGCTAAATGGTATCAGCTGTTATTCGATATAAGGGCCAGATGTAGGCAAACACTCGCCGCCTAGCAAAAGTAGGTATATCGAATAGCAAAATAATTGAACTATTAGTGTTAGTATTCATCATCATCATCATATCAGCAACACACAGTGTTAGCATTAGATGATACCTTATTTGAACTTGTCCTACGTGAGTATAAAGCTATCGGGATATCTACTATGAATTGTTTGGAGTTACCGATATATCGGCGATGTTCATCTATGATCATGGTGCTTGTAAAAGGGCCGTAATATCGGAAACTTCAAACAATACATGGCAAATATCGCAATAATTCTTATAGTTTTGCGTTTTTAAATATATATTCAAAAGAGAAATTTGGATTGGTTCGGGCTAGGTATGGTAGCTTAGTAGTCAAACCCCGCCTAGACTGTTTTTTTTTTTCTATTTTAATCGATCACAAAGCATAGATTATGAAAAAATAATCCACGCGCAACAGTATCTCGGTTGTCTCACGACTTAGTATACTCCAAGATAATTTTGTCCCGAGAAATTCTTAAGTGATAAAAACCTACTAATTCTCGTACTCGTTACTAATGTTCTAGAAATTTCTACAAAGTATACTTCCAATAATAATGAGCATACAATGAGAGGAAATTATCTCTAAGAACATGATCTGAAACAGCTCATCAGTAGCGGATGTTGTGTGATTGGAACTATCTCCTCCACTCCGCGAGCAATATTAAAAGAAAAAGCTCAAGTATCATTAAGACTTGCTTTGCTATATTGTTTAATATTGTTTTTGTAATTTTAAGATATTAGAAACAGCAAATTACTTAACTGTTCATTGGTTTGGTTTCTATCAGTTTATTCCGATTTATGTTATGTATTTAGATCACCAGTTTGGCTGCACCCGGCCCGATGGTGAGCTAGAGTACCTACAGTCCAAAAAAATTGTAAAACGAATGCTGTCTCTAAGTGGTAGACCTTATCGTAATGGTCCGGAAAGAAGTTTTCCTACCCCCCGCCTAAAGAAACCTGAAGTGTAGGAAGAATCCTGAAGAAATTCATTAATTCTTTTCACAGGTAAGAGAAATATCCATCCAAATATTACAACGACACATGTCTGCAAATATTCAAGACTGTAAATTCTCGGGTAGGCAGAGGTGTTTTAGCACCCACATTTCGCCAACAAACGTAATAAGGAGCTAGCCTGTTGCTGTCAAGCGAACATATTATCATGAGCTCTATGTTTACTGTCAGAAGTAGAATAGCCCTTTCTCTTAATCCCGACACCCATAAATTACGACACCGATAGGAAGAGATGGGTGCATACAAACATACAAAAATAGCAGGCACAATGTTTGATGAACCTAGAACCAGGAGCAGGAACTAAGTACTTCACGCGGATGGACCCGTAAGCTACAGCTAGTAAAACCCAAGGCCTTAACCGTTAACCACCAATTAAAGTTATATAGCAGACATAACAGGACTGGGGTCGTTTAGACCCGGACAGTAGCGACCTGACCGCCCTGGAACGATAATAGCTGACGGCGAGGCCTACTTAGGGCTCAGGGTTATTACAGTAACGCTACTTGTCAACTTAATAACATAATTCGAGGTGTGAGCGTTCAAGTATGTTCGTCTGTGGGTTAGGCTAGTTACATACATACGGTTGAATAAGAAATACATAATTATTTTATTCGTGACGGCTTCTTGGCTCTACCCAGTGACACCGCTGGTAGTGTCAAGGGTAATGTGCTATCCCCGTGTATACTATACATACTTACTAATCCATGCTACTTAATATTACAAATGCGAAAGTAATTCTGTCTTTTACGCTTTCAAGCCTAAACCATTGAACCAATTTTGATGGGTAAAAAAATAGATAAGACCTTAAGAAAGTACATAGGCTTAATTTGGTCCTGATAACTAACATCGGCATGAGCGCAGCCGCGAGAAACTGTCTATCTGTTCATTCGATCATTTCATATACCGGGTGTAAGGGGGACACTCCCAAAGCCAAAGGCACCTGGTGGAACTCCGGGTATATTTTTTTGGATTTGGTAAAAAAAAATATATTTTTCTGTTTAATTAGCATTAATTATTCTCCATCGTATTAGGAAAGCACAATGAAACGACAATTTCATAAAAAGAACATCACTACATCGTATTGTCATTTTTACCTGTATTTGCATATTGGCGTGTATATCAAATATTTTGCAAAAAAAACACCAGCAGACATTATGTTTAGTATTCTTATTACAGGTATCGGGATATTTACCATGTCGTATTCAAATCGATTTAAATAGTAAAAATTGACTCGGTCTAGGCGGGTTTGACCCCGCGATGTCGTATTGTTTGGAATTTCTGATATTTCGGAACTGTTGCGAGCGCTATGACCACGGAGCATATAACTGAGAAACTTGTAACAGTACAACAAGGTAAATATGCCGATAATGTGAGTGACCCAGATAGTTTAAATACCAATATTTTAGTACTCACCATTCTACCTTCTATATCCCTAAATAGGTAATCAGACGTGTAAATCTTATTACACCAGGTATATTTTGTGTCCCACGTATTGCCATCTGCTAGGGACTGCCATCTGCCGATTCTAAGAGATTAATAGTAGAAAAACTGAATAACGCTTTTTGTTTAGTTGTACGCGAAAACAATTGTGAACATATGTGAATTTTAAAAATATAGATATTATGATTCAAGTGCTTTTGAAGTGTATAAACTGCTTTTGTAACAATAGTTATGTCATTTAAAACGCAAACGGTTTTTTAAAGTAAGAACTAATAAGTAGTAGGACCGACCACTCAGCTACCGACGCTACAAACTCCACATAATGTCAAATGTCACTCATGCCACATTAATTCATTTTTGCTCGTGTACGACCAGCCTTATATATAACACAAACTCTATTACTTTTACCAAGGCATTACCACACAATAGTTGTCATTCAACTAAATAAGCTATTAGGTTATTACCAACCGAATGGCGTTCACAAAATATTCTCCATAATTATTACACCCTGTGAACTTTCTAGGACTAAAAATGTAATTATTTGTTGTCTAAAACATTTTGTACGACTAATTATTCTCTAAATATGTTAAATTACATCAATTCTTATGCTAAGTGAATTAAGATTAATTGAATCGGTGATTGATGTTAAATCTTGACTTATATTATAAATGCGAAAGTGAGTTTATGAATCAAATTTTCAACACGTGCAAGGTTTAGAGTCCCCCTCGGTGCACACAATTCAAACCTTCAAGAAAAGGGCGTTCGCCCACCTTAAAGGCCGCAACGCACCTAGAACCCTTCTGGTGTTTCAGATGTCCATGGGCGGCGGTGATCGCTTACCATCAGGCGATCCGTCTGCTCGTTTGCCTCCTATATCATTATTAAGAAGCTTGTGGTTCGATCACTCATTTCTTTACAGAACCATTATCTTGAAATTCTTAATCACCTCACGTGTTTACTTCTTCCTACAGTCCCGGGTCTAAGGGCGGGGCGTGTTAAAGCATCCCCAAAAAAAAATGGCCGCTTAGTTTCTTGCCGGAGTCTTTTCAGGTCGGGGCCGCGTTTCGAATCATGGTCCATTTGCTTAACTAGTCTTTTATATTAATTTTCATCGACGTTTTGTAAGTGTCGATTTAATGATCTATGCAGAATAAATGATTTTTTAATTTGACTCTGATAAGGTAATCAAGCTTAGAGCCACCATTCTTTCCTTTGCTTAGAACTTTGCCTTCAGTTTACCATTAGGTGACACTGCATAACCCTGTCTAGTGTCTAGACTCAACGTAAGCATAGCATATATATAACTTGTGAATATACATAACAGTTAAACGTACATACATAGGTTTTTTTATACAACTGAGGTGGCAAACAAGCTCACGGCCCACCTAATGGAAAGTGGTCACCATGGCCTATGGACGTGTACAACACTAGGGGAGTCACACTCGCGTTGCCGACTCTGTAAACACAGAGAGTTTCTGAGCCATCAGTGTAGAGGACAGGGCAGGACGTATTTTGCAAAAATGCACCATCATCATTACATCGTTAATCCCAATTAAATTCAAAGCTTGCTTTTTGGAGTCGGTTGACAGGTTGACTAATCTTTCCATACGAACTTAATTTTTTCTGGTGATCTAGCTAGCCATTGATTCCAAAAAGAAGTAGATAGATAATAATCAAATAAATATCTGTAATTGAATTAAAATATTAGAAGCGTTCGATGACAAATGTAAATCCAAACCAATTTACATAATAAAACAATCAAATCATTAAGCAATTAACTTGTAATAAACACTTGAACAATACAATACTTGTTGAGGTCATAGATTCGGAGGTGAGCGACCCTGCGCGCGCGGCGGTTGTCGACGCGTGTCAAGCGATCTACATATTATAAACACCACTTTTATATACTATTGTACACAAAACGTACAAAAGAAATTCAACTCTATTCAACTTGAAATATACTTGACTTTACGTTAGTAAAAACTTTCAAATTGTAGAATTTATTGGAGTTTATTGTTCAAAATGAGATACTTTTGTACATCCGATTGTTTTTATTCAAAAGGCTGGAAACGTTTAATTGTATAACGCAATGTTAGGAAATAGTTGAAATGCAGATTATACTCTTTTATACGTTTGGTTGCTACGAGGTTACGTGTCAGTAACCACGTTTGGGTGATAACGAGATCTGATTTGATGTTATTTTTTCGACCGTTTCATGCTAGTTTTGTTGGTTTTTAAGTGGTTTCTCGACCGTAATAGCTCTAAAAGTGATATTGTTAGACAAATTGCTCGTGAGTTTCTCGCTATGTTAAGATAGGTATATTCAGAATAATTTTAACGTAGTCGTAATTTTAAGTAGGTGTGATAACCTGACGGTTATAATCGTGTTTAGCTCGTGTGAGGCAATCGTTACTTTTATTTCCACGTAACATAACTATAATATTACCATTCACATATTAGTACTTAATTTTTTTGGTATGCAAGATAAATTCTATCTTGTACAGGGTGGGCTTTTAGTGTCTGGTTATTTAGAACGTGATTTTTGACTTGAGACCTCATTAAGTTGTTCAGTTAATTCAAAATATATCGCAATACACTGCTAGAAATAAACCTCTCCCAATGTTAAGGATTTGGCATACTGCCTACGCTGGCCAGACAGCGGATCTCACCGACGAGAGTTGAAACGTGGACAGACACCAGCATCACACAAGACGTCTACTAGAACTAAGCAATAAGGCTACATCAGGTACTAGTAGACACGTCAAGCAGCAGCTAGCTAGCAGAACTCCGTACAATGCGGAACGTGCGACGTACGTGAGGAAGCAATCCTTTATCCTCTCCAGCATCGAGCATCAAGTTTTCCATTGTGGTATCCCATTTATTGAGTCATAATCAAATCAATCAATTAGCGCACTGCAGTCCACTTCTGGACATAGGCCTCTCCCAATGTGCGCCATTTCGTACGATCCTCCGCCTTCCGAATTAAGTCCGTCCCATCCACCTTTTTTAGGTAATCGGTCCATTGAGACATAATACATGGCTAATATTTATGTTTATATTATGAGGTTATGTAATGTGAGAGGATACTCCACGCAAAACAAAATAATATTTGCCATCATTATCTAAAGAAAATGTTACTACTTACAACGATTTTCTGCTGTAGCTGATTAGTTGAAAAAGGAAAGTGAAAAATTTCAAAAGACGTTCAAGATTGTTCATAGTCTGGTATATATATCTACCCTATCAAAGCGTAACCTCAGCAGAATCGGTTAGATACAGTGGTTCTTTAAAGACTTAAGAATGAACATCAAAAGAAAACTGTCCTAAGCAGATGATAGTTTCACCGTCAGCGAATTCTCTCAAATATAGCTTGACCTTAAAAGTCTTTTCTGAGACCAGTTACGGTTAGAAACTGTAGTGTGGTTAGGTGTTCAAAGAAGTAAACTTCTATAAATGGTAATGAGGTAGGTAATATGACTGGTTGCCACATTATAAGATTAAAGTTACGATCACATCAACGACAGTTAAGATATGCTGAGGGCGAGTGGGCACATTACTCAGCGGGCCTACTAATCTCTTACAGCAATAGGTCTGAACCATGATTATGTTAATCAACCACTGTCATATAAGAAATCTGGCAAAAAAATCAATTAATTTTAGAGTTTATTCATATGCTTTTCAAGTATCTTGTAGAGTCATGAATGCAAATTATAATGAACTCGTGTTCATTTAATTTTGGATGGCACTTGGTGGAATCTACTACACATATTGAATAATAACTTCTCTTGAACTTTTTCACAGTTTATTTTTATTTTTAAACTGACCGGTTTCACCTCTCGGCATTATCAACAATGGTTTTAAACTATTATATTTATATTTTTTTTATATGTGGGTTGTTTTAAAAATGTGTATTAATACATTATACATATATAATTTCAGAAATAAAACTTTTAAGGAAATTTAAATAATATTTTTCCCCAAATGTTGGGAAAAAAATTGAACCTGGTATACAAAATTTTTTAAAACTACTCACATGATATAAAAAATAAACTGTGGGAAAGTACAAGTAAAGTTATATTTATAGTTCAAAATTAAATGACATTTTTAGCAGTATCAATGGTTTACCATTGGTTGACACTTTGCAGAATTGGTATCCTGCTATGTATTCAATAGATCCTATAGCTTAACTCGACATTACCGTCGTGCCCTTGGTGGAGTGATACCCTGAGGTTTAATAAATCAAATCTAACCTCAGATGTCTCCGATGGCATTGGTAGATTAAACGTTTTCTTAAAACAATGTATAGTTGTAGTATTTATTTTGCCTAAGGTATTTTCTAGCAGGGAACCTTGAGCTGATATTTCTATAGCTGTGGAAGTAGTTAGGTAAGTTTTGTATTAAACCATAATATACATTATTGAAATGAAATTAGTATGATATCCACATAACCAAATAACACACTTTAGGGACATAGTATTCTTAAATTTGTATTTCAATACTTTGAAAATAACATATATCATCATGTATGTTTTTTTTTATTATTATTTCATACATCTATGTGTCATAAATTTTATATTTCATTTGTTTACTGACTTACGTATATAAAAATCGGTTCATAAATGTCAATAATTTTGTGTGAACAAACTTACAGACGAACATACATAACTTCCTCTTTTTTAAAGTCGAATAAAAGAAAAAAAATCTTGAATCTACATACCTAATTAAGCTTCTAAACATTTACAACCTCTCTTGTACAGTAGTTTGCATTATAAACTCATACCAGCTCTTCATCAAATACTCAAAGATTTAAATGATAAAACCATCAGCACAATGCTTACTAAGTACCTACATATCAAATTCTGTTTCGTATAAAGCACATAGTTAATTCAGAATGCAATGACTGTAACGAAAACATTAAACACAGCATTTAACAATACATCACTCGCGGATTATAAAAAGAAATGTATTACCCTTACAATTTGAAATGTTCCAGTTGTTTCGACGACTAAGATCGATGCGTCACTATAAAATGTGTTACTACATATTTTATACTTACCAACATAATTTTACTGGTTAAAAGCAACGCATACTGAATAAAATAAATGTAAGGTTATGAGTTACAAACGCATCGATAAGTTTGTAATTCGAATGCGTAATACTTCTTACAAAGAGACAACATGCATTTATTGTGAGTCTTAGGCAACCGAAAATTAAGATGATTTTTCGTTAATTTATTTGTGTTACTTTGAGTGAATCTAGAGGTGACGAGGTAGGAAAATATTCGGCTTTAGAACATACATAGATGAGGAGTGATAGTGCGTGACATGTTCAGGGCTGGCACCAATACAAAAAAATGTTCAGCGATTATTTTTTCAAATGTATAAAAACTCCGCAATAGATAGAATATGACTCTGTAAACCACATTTTGATAGAAAAATAGGTCTTCAGAAATATCTAGCAGTTCTAGTTTTTTTTTAACATTGTGCATTAATTTTTTACTCGAAACGTGCGGGCTTTGATAGATAGGCTTTTATAGTTACAAAACCAATTACAAAGAATCTTTGACCCTTTTTGCTGTAAAGATTTTTAATAAACTTTCAATTTCGTTTCAAAGTGAGCGAAAGCTCCCTAAAACCCCGTGCTTTTTGTTACTTTAGGAATAAAATTAATTGAGCTTTACGTATTTATTATATTGAATTGGGATTTATTAAGTGATTGTTTTCTTCGTGGTATAGTCGCCATCGATATTAAATTAACACAATTCAAGTTACCAACAAAATACCGTCAAAATGTATCTACACATTTTTATAGGCTGTAAAATATCTTGCAGTTATAGTTTTTTTTTTACTTAAGTATTTATTTTGTACTCGTAACCAGTGGGCTAGATTGAAATGATTAATGACAGTGGAGGAAGCTCGTGAAGTGTGTAAGGGTAATGTCAAATATCGGGCTGATGTCTCTGCATACCCCGGAGGAGAACAGGCGTGAGTGTCAGTTTGTGTGTATTTATTTTGTGTCTCTCATGAGAAATCTTGGCAAGCGCAACAAAATATTTAAATTCCAAAAATGAGGGAACTCTTCATAGTAGTTATTTGGACTATGACTACTGTGATTAGCTAAGTGGTTCCTTAAGGTAGCTTGTATCTTTCTACAGACGACTTAGGTAATCAGCACATATATTAATAAATATATATTATATAATAAATGGTAATACAAATCCTTGTACAAGCGATAAAACACAAAAGCGGAGGTGAAATCTCTTGCAATAATTGGCGTCCGTTTCTGTACCAAACGGTTGTAATTGACTATAACATCAACATTGCACCCAAAATGACTCTATTATCTAGCAGGTAGCTGGTCTGAATCGCGCAAGTAAGTCATCCCAATTTTTTACTATATATTCAACATTTTCGGCTCTTAAGATGGGGCCGTCCGTTTCTTCGCATGAAATCAGTCCCAGGGAACTGACCTATTTCCCGTAGTTTGTAACTTTGTCAGGACAAATTGCCTGACACTGTGTAATCATGTTGGTCCCAGTTTCGAATTGACAGTCCGTATGGCACTTAGTGTACACTAGATAGTCACAACACCAATGACGAAGAATCTTTGACGGCCCTTTTTGCTGTCAAGATTTTTTTATAATAAACTGTCATTTTCGCTTCAAAGTGAGCGAAAACTCCCTAAAATCATGTAATTCTTTGATACCCAGTGCATTTTGTTACGTTCGGAATAAAATTAATTATGCTATAAGTATTTACTTATTATATTGAACTTTGGGGTTTGATTCAGTAAGTAATTGTTCACTCCATGATATAGTCGCCATCAGTATTAGATTAACACAATCCGAGTTACCGACCAATACCAAACTACATACAATATTAATCAAAAATAACCCGACTACTGCCAACATTAAAGGATCAAATTAAAAAACCGTTCTGTTAGAGGTCTAGGCACCGACATTTCAATTCATTCCAGCATAGTTGTTCAGGCTCCACAAAGAAAATTGGCACCAACTTCTAACAGGTTTAATTCAGTTATTTTTCTCTAAGTTGTTTTATACTTTTCAGTTTTTGAAGATAGTTTTTTTAAAGTAGTTTTTTTTTTTTTTTTTTTTTTTTTTTTTTTTTTTTTTATAAATAGGACACGTCAATTTGACTTTACCTCGCCTGATGGTAAGCTGAAGGTAAAGTCTCAAGAAAGAGGGTCACCATTATGTACACGTGCCATGTTAACAATGGTGGCACTCAGCTTGACGGCCTCATCAGATGCTTTTTCACGCCCCGCTTAAAGGACCCGGGACTGTAGGAAGAGGGAAACACGTGAGCTGGCAAGGAATTCCAGGTCTTAATGGTGCGACAAAGGAAAGAGTCACCGAACCGCTTGGTTCTTGAAGGAATGTTCTGCACCGTATAGGGGTGACATCTAAGTCCTGCACGTGTCGTCCTGTATAGGAAGGGGGAGGGTGGGACTAATTGGAATAGCTCTTCAGAACATTCACCATGGTAGAGACGGTAAAAAACTGCCAAAGAAGCAACATCTCTACGCATCTGCAGAGACTCGAGGGTACTCGTGACCTCAGGATTTCCGATAATGCGGATCGCACGTCGCTGCAACCTGTCAAGAGCATCTAATAAGTACTTTGCGGATCCATCCCAGAGATGTGAGCAGTACTCCACGCAGGAACGAATTTGTGTCTTGTAAAGAAGACACCGTTGCTCCGGCGTGAAAAACCGTCTCACTCTGTTCAGGACTCCGAGTTTACGCGAGGCTGCTTTGATGATACTCTCGATGTAGTTTTTGTTGTTCAGTTTGCAGCGAACATCCATACCTAGGATATTGAGGTTGTCCTGCAGTGGCAGTGGCGTGCTCTGAAGAGTGGGAAGGGGAAGGAAAGAAGATACCTTTGCTGTAAACGCACATGCCTGCGTCTTCTTGGCATTGAACTCGACCAGGTTCTCAGAGCCCCATTGGGAAATGTGATTCAGGATCCGGTCAAGCTCAGTGACAAGAAGCTGCCTTTTTTCCGCGATATGCGTCTGCTTATCCGCAGGACGTCCATGATAACTCTCGTGTAGGGTGCTATCAACCGCATAGCAATGAATGCTGCCGGTCGACAGCATGTCATTGATATGCAGAAGAAAGAGAGTTGGCGATAGGACAGATCCCTGCGGTACGCCGGCATTTACCTGCAAGAACTCCGAGGCTCGTCCATCACAAAGGACGCGAATACGGCGCTCCTGCAAGAAGCCGGCAACCCAGTCGCACAGTCTAGGAGGCAGACCAAAGGCTGGTAACTTGGAAAGAAGCGACTTGTGCCAAACTCTATCGAAAGCTTTGGCGATGTCAAGGCTAATTGCCAATGACTCGCCGTGCTTGTCCATAGCCTCACCCCAAATATGGCTAACATACGCCAGAAGATCACCCGCTGACCGTTTCGGCCTGAAGCCATATTGCCGGTCATTAATTAGGGAGTGATCTTCAAGGTGACGCATGAGCTGTTTGTTGATAATGTGCTCGAACACCTTGCACAGCACTGAGGTGACGGCTATGGGTCGATAGTTGTTTGGGTCTGAGCGATCCCCCTTCTTGGGGATCGGCTGTACATTCGCCTCTTTCCAAGCCGAAGGCACTGTACCAGAGCTATAGGACAGCCGGTACAGCCGCGCAAGCATTGGAGACAACTCCGCTGCACATTTTTGCAGAACCACCGCTGGAATACCGTCCGGACCACTGGCTTTCCGGACATCGAGTGATTGCAACACCGCTCGGATATCGCGTTGCCTGATACGAGTATCAGGCATTGCATGGTCACTGACGGGCAGTGTCGGCGGCTCCATACCACAATCATCGACTCGGGAGTTGGCCGCAAAGAGATTAACCAGCAAATTTGCTTTCTCTTGCGGCTCATGGGCATCAAACTTCAGTACATCAAACTTTATAAAGAAATTATAGGACCAAATGGCAACTATTCCGCATCGAACGAAAAAAAAATCACGTAAATCGGATAATAAATCTCTGAGTAATCGGTATACATACATTAAAAAACACCGATCGATTTGAGAACCTCCTTCTTTTTGGAAGTCGAAACTAGTTCGATAGGAGGCGGTACTCATTTTCCAATCATAAGCCGTAAGAAAAGTAATAAGTACCACTTACTACCAAACTTGTTTCGACCTTTCGACAGCAGTCAGGTTTTTTATTTTATAATAATTGATTTTATTAGGTACTAGTTATTAATTTTATATATTTTTTTTTATATATATAGGACACGTCAATTTGACTTTACCTTGCCTGATGGTAAGCTGAAGGCGAAGTCTTAGGAGAGAGGGCCACCATTATACACACGTGCCAGTTAACAATGGTGGCACTCAGCTTGACGGCCTCATCAGATGCAGTTTCACGCCCCGCTTAAAGGACCCGGGACTGTAGGAAGAGGGAAACACGTGAGCTGGCAAGGAATTCCAGGTCTTAATTGTGTGACAAAGGAAAGAGAAAGAGTAGAGCAAAATTTGAACCAATTTTTGCGCCTAATTAATATTTACAGACTATTTTGCGATCGAAATTACCCAAAATCTTTCACTCCAAAATATAAAATCAACTATTACTATCGGGATATTTACCATGTATCGTTTGGAGTTTCCGATATTTTGGCGCAAGCACCATGATCACGAAGCAACTAGAAAATTGAATCCCGATAGTATAATAATGTGTGTGACCATGATAGTTTGAATCCCTAAAATCAGCCGGTATACGTGAAGTACGTAATAACTTTACAATTCTATGACTATTAGTGACAACCCTGCGCATGATACATGGTATTTATTTTGCTGCGCTGACGCATCCCGTGACTCACGACCAGTTTAGGTAAACCGTGTTCATGCGATACACGCGTATTGTAGATATGGTATACCACGGTACAAAGATTGAGCACTCTTTTTATTATTAGTTGGACTTTTTTTATTAGTAGAAGTATATTACTATGGTTGAATTACTTCCATCTTTTCCTCAGTGGTTTAAATACAGTATGAGTGCATACTCAACATTTATTTAAAAGGAGTTACCTAACTAGAGTGTAATAATGTCATAAAAGTGTAAAAAGTCGAATAGCACTACGATACAAAAATTTGATAGGAAGTTTCATAAAAAATAAAGGAATTTGTCAAGAGCACAGTTGGCCTCCTTACAACTTCCAAAAATCAAGAGCTTGAACTTTTGGCTCTAGAGAACTAAGTTGCTTGATCTAATTGTTAGTTCAGTAAAATATAACGATAAATAAAAAAATAAAAAATTCCTAAATTATGGCATAGACTTTTCCCCCTAGAAAGTGGCGGTCTCAGTTTCAAGCGTCATACTGGCTATTCAGGTTAGAAGACATTAGCAGTAACTTACCTGACCAGTACTGAACAGTAGGTGTTTCTAAGACTGTTCAGTACCTTTTTCTTCTCTTTGTCAATTGAGTTTCGTTTTTGTTTAATAGCTATTAGTAAGTTGCAATGTTATCAAAAACACACCGATAGCAAAAATTGGGAAGAATATTATATTTTACCCAATTTTTTGATTTGGTCAACCAATGCACGTTTACTATAAATATAGTACCTATACTATTATAATATTCTATGGTCATTCGTATTATTTGGTATGTTATGTAGCTACTGGTTAAATGGTAAATGATAAAATAAAATGGTAAAAAGGTTAAAAAAATAATGGTAAAAAGGTAAAATAAAACGTAGTTCCTCCACTCGTGAGCCGTGTAGCTCTCCCTCTCAACAAACGTAGTTGTGTAATAGTGACAGATTTGGTTCTGTTACTAATGCCCGCACGTGGACGCTACCGAACTCACTGTACAAACCGAGTGTGAGATTATGGCAACGTTATTATGAACTTTGAAATGTTACGCATTGTTTTATGATTCATACTTATTTAATTTTTCTTTAAGAATTTTTGCCATTTGGATAGGTGACCGCTTAGCCGTACTTCAAATATTACGCTTTCATGTTTAGAAGGGCACGTTAAAAGTCCATTTCGGCTTTTAACAGTTGTAAGGTTAAGACGGAGGTTTAAATGGGCGAATGAAAAACTCTTCTTTCTCCTAGCTTTAATCCCAGTCTTGGGTCTTGGAGTCTTGGGTCTGCTTTTACCAGTCCAACTGCGGATTTGGCTAAACTTCGACATTTTCCCTGAAGCGACTGCCATCTGACCTCCACAACCCAAAGGCGATATCGAAGCGTTGCAGTTAGATCAGTTGTTGAACTTTTAAGGCCTTCATCTAGCCGTAACGACTGCCATAGACCGACGGCTTAACGTGCTCTCCGAGGCACGACCAGACCAATGCAAATACTGTATACAAATATTCGCACAGCCGCTCTGTGCGAATATTTGTATACATGTATACATGCCTCCTGCGCTATAGCTGTGTTAGTGTACGCTACGCTACGCCACGGACGTTGTCAAATGCAAATGAAAAACTCTATCAGTGGTTGGTCACTGACCACAATTTATCCTAGGACATTAGGTGAAAGTCGCTCCCAGGATAGCAGAAGAATCCTTACTTTTTTGTTTCCAAAGAAATAGAAACCTGTTGCTGTTAAGTGTGCACTTTAGAAAGCTTTCAGTTTCTAAATAAATAAAAAACTTTGCGCAACCCAAGAATCTCACCCGAGGTCTAACACACTATATCACCACACTACCAAGTTAACCTAAATAAATATATACCTAATAAAATCTGTTAAATATCAGTTTATTCACTGGAAAAGTAATCCCATACCGCCAATTGATTACGATTTCCGTGTCACAATCCGTACCCCTCCAGTGGGACAAGGGGATTACAGTTTCCCTTCTACCTAAGATACACAAACTATCAAGTTATATTACAGGAACTTACGAAGAAATAATTATCAATAACATTATTCTTCTATATAATTTTATTTTTTTAATGCCCAATGGAGTACATTAGGGCCAACCCCATCTATTTCTGTGGATCAAAGAATCAAAGAATCAATTTCGTTTATTCAGTTTAAGCACATAAAGAATACATATGAACATCAAAATTTTACAATTATCGCCTCAAAGACAGGTATAGAAGGTGAATTGTATAAAAGGTGAAATGTATAGAAGGTGAAATGTATAGAAGGTGAAATGTATAGAAGGTGAAATGTATAAAAGGTGAAATTTTAATTGGTTAGGGCGAGGTCTGGCAGCTTAGTGGTCAAAGCATTGCCCCTGTAAGGCAAAGATCGCGGGTTCTAAATTCGCCTAGGCCAATTTATTTTTTTCTCTTTAATTAGATTTGAATATTTAGCATGAAAATGCTTAAAAGTTTAATTCAAATCTTACAATTGTGACAAGAAATAGTTAAAATAATATTATTAAATAAAACAAATAAATCACTTGAAAATGATTCTTTCGCTGGTTCGGTAAGTTTGTCCTACTGAGAATATACCAAGCAAGAAACACTAGATTACTATCTTAAATGATATTAACTAGATTATCATCTTCAATAAAAATACTTGTACTATTCCATATTATTTATTAAAATCCTGACCGGTTTCGCCTTACGGCATTATCAAAGGTTGATACATGTTTTTTGGGTAATACCGTAAGGCGAAACCGGTCAGGATTTTAATAAATAACGTGGAATAGTACAAGTGTTTTCATTGAAGATGTGTAGCAAGTTCCACCAAGTGCCATCAATCAACAGTATAAGCAAACAAGATTATCGTTTATTTATTTATGTGGTTTTATTTAAAACAAATTTATATTGTGCGAGCAAGCAAAAAGATTAGGATGACCATGCATTTTTATCATTAAAGTATTCGTCTACCGTATAATATATATTTTTCATTAAATAAATTTTGTGTGACGTAGATGGTGTCTAACGGATAGGAATATTCTCCATCCGACAATAAAGATGCAGCCTATGAGTAAGTATCCCCCTGACAGTAATAGGCTCGCCTTGACGTGGGACCGAAAATCATAGCTGGTGAAATGTGGGTGTTAATACACCTCTGCATACCCCTTCAGGGATTTACAGGCGTGAGTATAATGTTTGTATGAAACCGAAATTATTAATATTCATTTTACCTGGAGGGGTTAACCAAAGTTACTTATGTTAGCAGTGCGTTCACTTCGGTAATGTAATGGAATTCGAATCCAGGACCTCTATAGTGGCCAGCTGGAGCGTGAGGGACTCCAGAGGCAATCTCACTTTTAGAAACTAAGAAACTCAAAGTGGCGTATGGTTTTCGTCGGTCCGAATCCAACATAACCACCACCACGTGTGAGGATATCCGCACTTTCAAAAAAAGAGATCCTTCCCTGTTGTATGGCTAGGTAATCTCCACGTCCTTCGAAATTTTGCTTATTTGTTCATATTAGACGTTGTTATTTTCTAAAGTGTACGCGATATCACTCATTGAAATAAAATCACTTTTTAACGGATTCTATCACGTAGCAGCCATGTTCGCTGTTTGACTAAGAGCGTTTTCACACTCATCCGATATCCGATATCCGACATCCGACATCCGACATCCGTCATCCGATATCCGACATCCGATATCGGAGGAAGTCAAATGTATGAGATATGTATCTTTCTTTCACATTGTCCGGCCCGATATCGGTTATCGGAGCCTACACCACTGTTTTGGCTGCGATAACCGATATCGGGCCGGACAATGTGAAAGAAAGATACATATTGTATATACTGGAGATTGATGGCACTTGGTGGAATCTACTACACATATTGAATAATCCGGAGGGGTGGGTATCCGTGGGGAATTCCCGCACGTAAAAAAAAAAAGACATCGCTTGTAATTTCCCACACTTTATTTTGTTTTTATTTTTAACCTAACCGGTTTCACCTCACGGCATTATCAAAGGTTTACTTACTTACTTACTTCCAGCGGGGGATGCTGTAGACCGGACGGGTGATCTGCCCTTTTATGGGGGGGCCATTTCACCCAATTCCCCTATTCCTCCTATTTGGAGGCCAAGAAGCGTCCGGCAATCACGGCGTTCCGTAGAACCTACCTGTCTCTTTGCAGAATCTTACGATCTGTTCCACCTTCAGATCCTCGAGGTCTTGTTCTTCTAGGGTGTCAGTCCCCATGTTTTCCCATCTTATCATTGAGTACATAGGGCATTTGGCCAGCAGGTGGAGACTGGTTTCCTCCTCCTCCATGCACTCTGGGCATTTGGGGTCACTTTTCACCCCTATAAGTGTCAGGTGCCTATTTAGTCGGCAGTGTCCCGTTATCACTTCTACGACCAGCCTCATGTTTCCTCGGGAGAGTTTCAACAGTCAGTTTGTCTTCTTTGTGCCAATGCTTTTGATGAAGATCTTCGACTGTCTCATGACTGGCGAGGACTTCCATCTCCGATTGGTTTCCGCTACTATGCTTCGGCTGATGACTCCCTTTGTTATTTTATGGGCAATGGGTAGTCTGGGCTCAGGGCCCACCTGATCTTCATCAGCTCCCTTTCTTGCCAGTTCGTCCGCCGTCTCATTGCCCATGTTGCCCTCATGTCCGGGCACCCAGGCAAGTGTTACGTCGAGTTTCCTGGACAGTCTTTCCATGGTTTTCTTGCATTCCTTGACGAGTGCAGATGTCGTCTCTGTCTTTCCTAGTGCCCTCAGTGCCGCCTGGCTGTCGCTATAAATGGTTACCTTACCTGCATCTTTCAGGCAGTCCACCATTTCCGCGCATTCCATTATGACGTAAATTTCTGATTGGAAGACACTTGCAAATTTGCCTAAAGATATCGTTTTATTTATTTCTGTACCGTTTTCGCACCTGATGTGTACGCCGGAGCCAGAAAGCTTGGTTGATTCTTTTCTAGAGCCGTCTGTGTAGCAGATGATGCCTTCTGCATTCATCTTCCAGTCCTCTCTTGATCCTATGTGTATTCTATATTTCTTATCAAAAGTCCTCTCCTTCCTAATCAGGTCGTTGTTTGACAGGACCATTGACAGTCTCTCTTCATAGCCTTGACTGATTCTGGCATGGCCCTCATCGAATGTATTTGCAGTCCACTGACCAGTGCTTCTCAGTTTGAACCATTGTTCTGTTGCTTTCCTTTTTATTTCAAGGTCTATAGGATTTAGGCCCAGTATGATTTCCAGCGCGGCTGTAGGAGTGGTCCTCATCGCACCCGTGGTCATAAGAGCTGCCAATCTTTGGACTTTGTTTAGTTCTTGTTTGTTTTTTCCTGCTTGGGCTTTGTGCCACCACACTAGAGCTCCGTGTAATATCCTTGGCAATATAATTGCTTTGTATATCCACATCACTATGGATGGTTTCATCCCCCAGCTTCTGCCTACCGCTCTTTTACATTGCATCATGGCCATTTTCGCCCTTGAGCATGCTTGGCTTATGTGTGTCTTATAGGTCAGTTTACTGTCCAGTATTACTTCTAGATATTTGACCTCCTTCACCACTTTGAGGTCCTGATTATCTATTCTAATTGGTTCAGTCTGTCCTATTTTTCTCTTGTTGGTGAATAGGACTAATTTGGTTTTGTCAGAGTTTAGGTTTAGGCCTTTACCCCTGCACCATTCTAGTGCTTCTTTAAGCCCCCTGTTCATGATGTTGCACATGACACTGAGGACTTTTCCTGTAATTAGGAGCACACCGTCGTCAGAGTACACCTGTGTGTAAATGTGCCTCCTATTAATCTTGTCAACTAATTCATCTATTAGCAGGCACCATAGTAGTGGCGATAGACATCCTCCTTGCGGAAAGCCTCTTTTTGCTATCACCGTGCGTCTTGTTCCTGCTATCTCTGCTTGTATCAGTCGGTGTCTCAGCATGTTTTTCACCCATCCTGATATGTCTTTGTTTATTCCTTCCCGATTCAGGGTTTCCTCTATTGAGTCTGGAGTCGCTCTGTCGAATGCTCCCTCGACGTCAAAGAAGCATCCCAGTGCGTATTCTTTATTGCTCAGCGATCTCTGCACTCTGTTGACCAGGTTGTGGAGGGCTGTCTCGATTGATTTTCCCTCCATGTACGCATGCTGGTTTCTGTGCAGTGGAGATCCGCTTGTGGCCACTTGTTCTCTAATCAGTCTATCTAGTATCTTTTCAAGGGTCTTTAGTAAGAACGAGAAGAGGCTTATACATCTGAAGGATTTGGCTTCTTGGTACGTGGCCTTTCCCGGTTTCGGTATGAACACCGCTCTTACTTCCCTCCATCTCTTTGGTATGTACTTCATTCTGATGCTGCAGTTATATAGCGCCAGAAGATCGTCGCCTATATATTTTAAGGCTGCTTGGATCATTTTTGGGAAGATCCTGGATGAGATCTAGCAGCTTTATATGGCTGGAATGATTGGACACTCCACATTAAATGCTCTTTTGTGATAACTGTCCCCTCCTCCGTCTCCATTGTTGTGTACGTGTCGGAGGACCTCTCATGATCCTTGTATTCTTCGCATTCCGGGAAGTGTGTATTAAGCATCAGTTCCAGGATCTTTTCCGGGTCCGAGATTAGTTCGTCCCCTTCCTTAATACTGCCTAATTTGCAGGTGTTGTTCTTGGGGAACATCTTCGCTAGTCTTGCTGCGTCGGGGTACTTTTCTACCCCTTCACAGAAGGTCTTCCAGCTATTCCTGTTCTCCCTTTTGCAGTCCTTTTTGAATGCGTTTCTTTCCATCTTGTATTTCAGCCAGCTTTCCTCATCGCCCTTCCTTTGGGCTATCCTGAGGGCTCGCCGTGTCTTTTTCCTCTTTTTTTCCAGTGCTTTTGTCCACCATGGTTGTCCCTTTCCTGGTTTTATTTCCTTCAGTGGGCATGCCTTATGGTATGCCTCTCTCAGGGCTTCAACCAGGCGATTGGTTTCTTTTTCTATGTCCTCTCTGTCCCTCAATAGGTTTGGATCGATTATACTCCATTTTTCAATTTGTTGTGCATATGTTGCCCAATCGGTCTTCCTTGCATTTCTAGTTAGGGTCTTCTCGATGTTGGCACCCAGGTTGAAGGTTATTCTTCTGTGGTCCGATTTCGAGTCCCTTTGGTCTACTGTCCAGTCTGTTATGTGCTGGCTTATCCTGTCTGATGCGATAGTTATGTCCAGCACCTCTTTTCTGGCCTTGGTAACAAACGTTGGTGTGTTTCCTTCGTTAAGTATGTCAAAGCCTGCTGAACTGATAAAGTCTAATAGTAAGTCACCTTTGTCATTGCAGTTCGTGCTACCCCACACCACATGATGGGAGTTTGCATCGCAACCTAGAATAATAGGAATGTTCTTACCGTTATATTTTCTTGTTATCTCTTCCATTTCTGGTGTTGGGGGTTTGTAGTCCACCTCGCTTGGTATGTATGCGGAGACTAGAAGCACCCTCTCTTTGCTGCCTGTGCTTAACTGGATCGTTGCTGTGGCGCTTGCTAGGTCACTGTAACAATCTGCCTTTATTATGCCTAACGATCTTGCACTACCGCTGATGTATATACATGCCCTGGGAGTTAACTCACTGCTTTCGTGGTAGATGATTTCTCCTCCCAGGGATCCGAGCCCAGATATACGTCCTTTGATTGCGTATGGCTCTTGCAGTAGTGCGATGTCTATTTCCTCGTCCACCACATGTCTGCAGAATTCGATCATAGCGTCGCGGCAGTGGTGGAGATTAACTTGAACTATTTTTATTTTGTGTGTGTGTTTTTGTGGTGTGTTGCTGTTCGTGTTCATTGTTCGGTGTATAGGTGAGTGTGTGTGTGTGTGTCTGTGTCTATTGCCCCTCCCTACATCTCACTACGAGGGCGGGGTTCCCCCCAACCAGTACGTTTGCAAACGTGCTACGCTCTGGGGGTGGGTCCCGTCGCTACGTAGCGTAGGGAGGGGGTGTATTGTGATAGTCTGTCCCGGGTGTGGCAGTCGGCGGGGTGTGAGGTCGGTCAGGTCCTCCTTTGAGGTTCCCATCACGGCACCCAGTTTCCCGCTTTCAGATTCGGCCCTATCTGAGTTTTGCGCATGTTGTGTGGTGCTCGGGTTCGGGCATTGCTGATACGGTCTGCCGTCGTCAGTGGCCCCCCTTTGCAGAGTAGCCGGCTGAGCGTGGCTGCCGCTTACGGCGGGCTCTTCCCCCGGTGTCGTACTGGGTGTCGGTTGTCCTGATGGCTTTTCAGTCGCTGGGTTGCTGGGCCCTTTGCCCATTACTCTGGCGTAGACTTGTGTGGCTTGATAATTAAGCCACACGTTTTCTTTGGCGCCTGCTTCTGGAACCCCTACCACCAGCCTAATCCCCAAGGGCATCGCCTTTTTGCGGATTAGGGTCCACTCCTCTATTTTAAGGTCTGTCCGGTGTCCGTTTTGGAGCTTTATTAAGCCTAGTGAGTCCAGGCGTTTCCCCACCACGCTCCCGGGCAGCCAGATTGAGAGTTTGTGGACGTCGTGTCTTCTGGTTAGCAACTTGACCCCATTGTGCTCCCCTAGATCGCAGCTCAGCAGCCATGTCATCGAGCCCTCGTTGATCGGGCTCACCAGAAAGTAGCCTTCTGCTACTAGCCCCGACGCCGAGAACGAGAGGTTCATGCTGCTGACCCCGCCAATCGCTGCTTCCTCTATTTTATCTACAAGCCTTATCCTGATCTCGGCGGCTGTGGCTTCGTCCATCCCCGCGCCGTCCCCCCGCAGGATGATGATAGATAGATCACCTTGGCCCGTTGTAGGCCTCCGTGGTCCCTCACTCCGCGGATCGGGTTTTGCGCGCTTTGGAGGACGTTGCTGCGTCCTCTCCTCAGGGTCTGTGCCCTGCCTCTTGAGCTTGGTCGCTTTTGACCTGCCCTCTCCGCTTCTTGGTGTGGACGTAGTCCCCCCCGTGGATGTTCCGGGTGCGGTTAGGCCGGCTCTCTCCTCCTCCTTCTTTCTTCGTAGACGGTCTCGTCGCTTTTTGGCTCTCGAGACCCATACGACCTCTTCCCCTTGGGAGCTTGTTTCCCCCGACGTGAGCGCAAGGTCGTGCTCGACAGACTCCGAGGTGGGTCTGTCGAGACGACGCTGTACGCTTGGGGTCTTCGATGTGCTTTTGTTATTATTGTTATTTGTGCGCGCGAATGTGCCCCCCCCAGAATACGAGGGGCAGCCCGGACCACTGAGTGGTCCAGGGAGGGATTCTCCGGCGTTGCCGGTACCCTCCTGGGGTAATCTATTTTTTTCATTTGCGCTCATTTTTTTATTTGGAATTCCGGGTGAGGTAGTACCACTCCAAGAAATTACCGCAGAGGCTGTGGCGAAAGCCTTACTTCAAGGCTGGATCGCTAGGTTTGGTTGTCCTGTAAGTATAGTGACTGACAGAGGCAGGCAGTTCGAGTCAGCTTTGTTCAGAAGTCTATCTGCATTGGTAGGCTTCCAGCACAGACGAACGACTGCCTATCACCCAGCTTGCAATGGAATGGTAGAAAGATTTCACCGCCAATTAAAGGCTGCTATTACCTGCCACAACAGTTCAAGTTGGGTGGACTCACTGCCTTTAGTCTTACTGGGCATAAGAAGTTCCTTCAAGGAGGACCTTGCCTGCTCATCAGCCGAGCTGACGTACGGTGAGCCTCTAAGGTTACCAGGTGAATTTTTTCACCACCCAGATGTTAATACCACTGATGTGACCGACTACTTGTCACGTCTCAGGTCTTTTGTACAAGACATAAAACCTGCACCTGCTTCTCGACATGGCAAGCAGCCAGTTTTTATCTTTAAAGACCTCACTACCACCTCACATATCTTTTTGCGAGATGACTCACGCCATGGTTCTCTTACTCCGGTCTACTCTGGACCACATGAGGTTCTCGAGAGAGGGGATAAAGTTTTTAAAATCCGTATAAGTGGTAAACCGGTCACGGTATCTGTTGACCGCATTAAGCCGGCCTACATATTGCGTGACACGGATGCCACTCCTGCGAAGTCTCCTCCTACTCCTAACCCTCAACTCAACACCCAAGTCAAAACACCAGACCACAATACACTCCCTGGAACCCAAGAAAATGACACCCGGAGGACGCGTTCAGGCCGTATTGTACGCTTTCCTCCCTATTATCGCCCTTGACGGTCTCAGGGGGGGAGTGATGTGGCGTACCCCCACCTGATGGTAAGTGGTGACCGTGGCCCATCACACCTGCGATTCATGCAACAATTATTTATATTTTCATTTATGTTTACATTTATATTTACATCTTTATTTAGATTGTATGGTTTACTACCTTAGTAATATTATTGTGTAAAATAAATATTTGTACGTTGTAGCGGACGAGCAAACTTCGTTTTATGTAGGGATAGCTTTGAGTAGCCGTGACCTTGGTGCGCCGACGTCTGCGTTAAAACGCTTTCGCTCGGTCGCAGACCAGTCAGACATCAGCCTCCACGCCGAATGCACGTCCGCCGCGACTACATTGTATCCGCTTATTGCTACGCTGCTTCTTATAGTTTACTGTTTCCTAATCTCTTCTTTCTCCTACTGCTTACAACCTTCTACTGCTTCTGTAAACTGCTGTGTGCGTGTGTGCAATAAACTATCTGTGTACTGTGAACTGGACTCGTTTCTATTCTTCCTAAACATAGTGAGTACCCGTCAACTTACCTACTACACACGAACCCACCTCAGTTATACGGGATTGCCGGAGAAGAAGGAAGATGACAGAAATATATATCTATATATATACATTATATATACATGCATAACTATATTTTATATTTGGTTTATAATAGATACATATATAAGTTGTTTAAAGAATAAACTAATAGGCGATTACATATATATATATGCCACGCTTTTTGGGGGTATTTAATGCCCCTTGGCCTGTGGTGACCTGGTCGGGTTAGTTGACCGCCGCCTGTTGTTCGGCGTTTGTTGCTCAATTAGCACCACCCGGGGAAAACGTGTAGGGTGGGCCTAGGAATAGGTGTTAAATCCTACGGACGTTGAGCAACCATTCCCCCATTATCAAAGGTTTACTAAATACAATGGTTTTAAACAATTATGTTTCTAAATACTACATTTTTTATATGTGGGTAGTTTTGAAAATGAGTATACCAGGTTAAATTGCTTTCCCAACATTTGGTGAAAATAATGTTTGAATTTCCTTAAAAGTTATTTGGTTTGTTTAGTTTGAAGGATCTGATAAGCACCATTAGCATGTTAGAATCGTTGCCGGTTGCATATATGAGGCTTTCTGCTCACTTATTCTCTTAGTTCAAGTGAGGGACTACCGCTCAACATTAGAGCCTGCCTCAGAAATAATGTAGAAGTCTATCCGAATATAATTATTTGCATAGACAACTTATCCTAGAGTCAAAATTTAACGGTCAATTAATGGTCACAAAGTAGACACGAGATATTACAATATAAAACAGATAAAACCTACAACACTCAAACAACATGTACAGCCTAATTTTTAATCGTGTTATGCAGAAAGCTGCCATCTCTAAAATGATTAAAATTGAGTTATGAAATAAACTTCACTTCCCCTAGCTGTTGAATGATCCCCTTGTTTTAGTTTTTTCAAGCGACTAAACCATGGGGTTCTCGAAGAATGGCATTAGAAGATTCCTACAAGGACGGTAGCACAAGTATAACACCACTGGTGTTGCACAGGTAGCATAGTAACCACTCTCCATGAGGTGGGTTGCTTGTTTGCCATTTAAGTATTATAAAAGATCTTTCTGCTTTTGATTCCGTTTTCTTTTGATTTGAACTATTACGGAAGCTGCCACCGTTTGACCTATTAACCCCGAGAGAAAAACCTGCATCAGAGT
Organism: Eilema caniola; assembly: GCA_949126895.1. NCBI lineage: Eukaryota > Metazoa > Arthropoda > Insecta > Lepidoptera > Erebidae > Eilema > Eilema caniola. The sequence goes on from OX421478.1 coordinate 851,939, forward strand.
GTAGTCTGTCAATCAGCAGGTGTTTGAGCTTGCAGGTGAGCTGACTTGGCCTTGAAGGTCTTTATAAAGACCCTTACAGTATATATTTAATTACATAATTTATTTTATAGTACGATAACAGCTGTTAAAACAATTAATTGAATTGACTATATTTGGCAACTGATAATACAACAAAGTGGATTTCTTTGCTAAATTATTCCAGCTGTCTTCTTAACTGTCATATTTTGCGACTTGGCTCCTTTTTACATAACCAGATCCATTGTTCCAGATATCGGAAAAATAAGACAGCGATAAAAAAAGGTTTATTAGGACAAAACACAACAAGTAAAAATATTGTGAATATTAACTTTATAATGTGGAATTTATTGTACTCTTACAACCTGCCTACATCTTGTAACAAAATTTAATTACATTTTTATGTGCAATGGTTAATTTTAAAGTCCAACCGACAAACTGATTATTTTTTTAACTATTTTCAAAAGTATCTTTATTCCTATTTGAATGCTATAAAACTAAAAATATTATAATGATTTTAATTTAAGCGCGTAAAACTTTACTAAAAACAATTTACTTGTTAATAGATACATCCTCTATTTAATGATAATTTTATTCTTCATAAAAACAATAAAGTTATTTGATTAGAACATTATTACATAATATATGTTTATTTTATAATTCTTAAACTTATTTTCATTATAATTAAACATATATTTTGGAAGAAAGCTTCTAAATGATGTAATAAATTATGAAAATATAATATGTACATTAGAATTAATTCAATAAAAATATTAAAACAATACATAATATATCCAAACCTGCAGGTTCAGGCGTCAAAGAATTTCTCCCCATCGACGTCAACTCCGGAGGGCGGCCAGAAGGCTGTCGGTATTGCCACGTTGAATTTCAACACCGATTCCTTGCGCAAGGAATAAACAAGCCCTCTGGTCACGGGTAAATAAAGTCAGAACTTAGAATGCCAAAAAAAGCTTTAGGGGTTAATTAATATGTTAACCCCCATACCTCTTTGTATCATTATCATCTTCATAGATATTTCCCAGTGGCGAATGAAGTTCCCATTTTGACTATTCCGGGAGCTTTGGACTTTTCCTCTCTCTCTGGAAACCTCAAAAGGAAAACCTACGTCAGAGTGTCATCCGTTATTTAGCAAGTTCAATAACTAGCAGGTGACGTTGGCTTGGACTCTAATGGTATTTTTTTAGATTTATTACCCCATTGAGTTTATAAAATATACTACACTAGCTTTAGGCCGCGGCTACGCCCGCGTAGATGCCGGTCATCGCTATAATATCGGTTATCGTTATAAATTGTAGCCTATGTATTATTCTGCTATATTATTGTAAAGTTTCATTAAAATCCATTCAGTAGTTATTTACGTGAAAGAGTAATAAACATTCATCCATCCATCCATACTTAAAAAGTTTCGCGTTTATAATATTAATAGAATGAGGTTAATACTCAAACTACCATGCTTTTTGCATCAACAGGCCAACACTAGAAAAACCATGGCTCTTTTACAAATAATAAAAATTAATCCTATCATTACTGTATCAGGTTCTACATCGCACTAACATATCTATCATAAAACCTATTTCTAACACCGCACCTGCACCCCTTGTGTCGATTAATAAACTTCAAGATTACCTACCGTACTATTCGTTTTGTGCCGTTTGTCCCCTTAAGGGTTCATTACATGTGCTGTCAATTACATCGCTGTAATAATACACCGGACTTTATCTACTGTTTCATCAAAGAAAGATGGTAGCTATTCAGGTTAGCAATTCTAGTTTTTAAGAGCGTTATATGGTCGTGTCATTATATGCTCAACTAAAACTGACCATATCGTTATAAACGTCAAGGTTTCAGGATATGATATATCCAATACACATACATTATCATAATATCTTCTATATTACCTAAGAAATATGTTAAGTTAATTTGAGCACAAACACAAACTCAAAAAGTTTTGCATCAATTGACATGACATTTGTTTTAGATGGCGCTGCAATCGAGGTGTAGGATTTTTCACTTATTTTATATTTCCGGTTGAAGATCCAGCTTCTTTTATTTCGGTTATCCCATATTTTGTTAGGAAAATACCCGGTCCTTTAGAGGGCTTACGTAAAGATATGGGGTCCAATACACTAAAGCCCTCAGAATTTTTTATTTTAAATAAGTTTCGTCACTCACTGGAGACTGCACACCACCATGAACTACAGGAAAAAATCTTATACGCAGTTAGTATAAAAAAAAAATTAAGCGACTACAAGGTTTTGAGACTAGATAGACTGATTATATCATATATAATTCGGTATATCACGTCAAATTTAAATTTGTTCATGAAAATGGCTGATGAAAATGGGAAAGTGAATGTGTGTGTCTGTTTGTTTGTCCGTCTATCACGCCTTAAACTCTGAACCGATCTTGATAAATTTTGGCATACAGATATATTTGACCTTGAGAAAGGACATAGGCTATGTTTAGGAGCGATAGCCGACATCCGCGCGGGCGGAGCTGCGGGCAACAGTTAGTTCAGATATATTTTAATTCGATAAAGACACCGACTACAGATACCGACTACAACAGGCATTATGACAGGAATAAATGTGAACATGAAAAAGCTAAAATAAATGCAGTTAAAATAATAGTACAAGAAGTGTAAAGCTGGTGATTACCAGTGAGGCGCTATTGAGATCCTGGGTTCCATCTCTGGATAACTATTGATGTTGTAAAATAATACGAGATTCGTCACAAGATTGGTTTTACATTGATGGTTGTATTGCTCTTCATTGTAAGTTAAACTCCTTATACAAGTTCACAGAACTTTCAATTTTAATACATCTATACGTGTTTTTACATCATATGTTCTCCTAGAGCGAAGCGGGCACCAGTAGGCGGTGCCACAAGAGCGATGGACCCATCCATCACAAATTGAAGGGCTCACACTTTCCTATGCTTTCACACTTGGATTTGTGAGGTGACTTTAGTGCGTCATGTTCAGATTGTGCTACTGAGTATGGAATTTTTACGTAACTGTTTACAATTACGGATATAACTATTAGTACGGTGAGTGTTTTAGTAAGTTAAGCCTCTGGGCGTAGCGGTAGTGAACGCGGCCGCTACGCAGGAGGCGCGGGTTCGATCCCCGCTCAGTTGCAAATATTCTTATGCATGAATATAGGTTTTGGTCTGGTTGTGCCTTGGAGAGCTCGTTAAGCCGTCGGTCTCGGTTGCCACACAAACACCTATTGAAGTCGTTACGGTTAGTTGAAGCCCTAAAAAGTCCGACAACTGGTCTAGCTGCAATGCTTCGATATCGCCTAAGGGTTATGGAGGTCAGATGGCAGTGGCCCCACAGAAAATATCGAAGTTCAGCCAAATCCGCAGTTAAAACTAATAAAGCGAGCCGCAAACTCCAAGCTGAAAGCTTTGGATGCGACTGAGATTAAAAGCGTTTTCACACTCATCCGACATCCGATATCGGATGTCGGATATCGGACATTGGCAGTGGCCCCACAGAAAATATCGAAGTTCAGCCAAATCCGCAGTTAAACTAATAAAGCGAGCCGCAAACTCCAAGCTGAAAGCTTTGGATGCGACTGAGATTAAGAGCGTTTTCACACTCATCCGACATCCGATATCGGATGTCGGATATCGGACATCCGATATCGGATGTCGGATGTCGGATATCGGATATCGGATGTCAGATATTGGATGTCGGATATCGGATATCGGATGAGTGTGAAAACGCTCAACGCTAAGAAGAGGAAGAAGTTCAATTATTAGAAGACACGTAAGATTTTATTTGTCCAACCTGCATACAATAAAATTGTTGTAGTAGGTATATCAATTTACATAATCAAATAATAGTTTAGATTATTTAAATATCAGTCTGCGATACTTTTAGATAACGATAGATACTAAAAGTCCACCGTAATGTTTAAGCTCTACCTACATTTCCATCAGAAAATGTCACCCGTGTTTGTTTGTGAATTGTATCTTGTATAGCATTATTTTGAGTGATATTGAGTATCAAACTCAGCCCCAATATGAGTAGACGGTGGATTACAATATGTTGTCATAGAAGAGAGAAATGGTGTAAAACTAGACCAACTTAAATATGCCAGCTTTTACGAACGAAACGAAACGGTTTGTCAATCAGAATAAGGGTTCTATACTAGAATATACACATGTTTGGCTTGGAATTTCAATCAGCTACGGTTACACAGATACGAGCAATCAATCATGATTATGATTCATCACGACAGGCGTATTAGTAAACAAATAGACACAGGGAACTAAATACGAGGGTATATATTAGTGCATGTCTCTGTGTATCGGATAATAGCGACACAGAGTTGCTTTGCATTGAGTTCTTTGCTTAAATATAGTTAGGATATATTATATGCATGAAATGAGTATAATGTTAGTCTTTAGGCTTTCATGGCTGGCGTTGCATTTAGGAAATAATGCTACCGGGCTGTTTGGCCGAGGTCCATATGAAACTTGTGTACTAGACGTTTCGTCGATCACTGCGGTTGACATCCTCAGTGGCGCAGGTCCGGTGCGTAGACACCTCCTCGTCGGTGACTGTAATAAGAGGGTTTTAGATATAGAGACAGTAACAAATCAAGATAGATGAATTCTGTTACAGAGGACAAGGTAAGGAAAAGAGACTATGGAGATGACGTCCGACAAGCAGACAATATGGAATAACATATAGCTTTATCTAATTGGGTAAGGTCACGCAGATGAAGATTATGATGACAAAAAAAAATTAAGTTTTTCATAATTCTGTGTAATTTCTTCTTTGTTCTAATTCATTTTTGGATATTTTATTATGCGTTACTATAATAATTAAATCACTACAGTTATGACCGTGATGTGGTCATCATCTTCGGGGGACTTGTACGTCTTGTACAGTCAGATTTTTCTAACTATTTAGAAAAAAGAGAAAATAAATATTTCTTTACTGGCAACTTGGTTTAAGCTTGTTAAAATGATTTTATATTTAATTTGTGCTTTACATGTTTCACATAAATGGTGAAGCATGTTAATATATTTATACTATTGTTAATATATTTATACTAATAATTAGGGTACTTCCTCTAATTATTATCTGGGATACTGGATTTTATTTTATAAAGGGCTTCATTTAGTCGTTGGTATAATCCGCACGCTGAATCATGATCCCTATGACAGTTCGTTAGCGCTTAACATTGTACTGACGTCCTATCACATCAAATCCTTTAGAGGTCCATTAAAAAGACGAAAAAATCATAATTGTGTACAATTGTAAATTATAAAAATGAATATTAAGAAATTATTACGTAATGTTCGGAAATAATAGAAAAAAACTCAATGCAAATGTACATGGTACGTGCTGCAAAAGTTAGCTGTTATCGATTAAGAAGGGACACATCGATAAACAAAATATCGATAATTTGTTGGAAATATAAAACAAATGCTTTGAGTTTGTATTTTATTTATATCAATCTGAATCTGATACAGGGTCAATCGGATCTTCAAAATCTGAGTCTGAACTGCAGCTATCCGTGACGTTTATTATTAACGGTTGGTCAATGATATTGTCGTATTGTACATCTCGATCCCAGTCTTGTAAGTAAATTTTCTTCGTTCTTTCGACCACTTTTCGCCAATCGTCAGCTGTCACTTGAGCGCAAGCTTCTTCCAATAAAACCATCATTTTATTTGCCGCAACAAACAGCGAAACAGAAACAAAACTCAGCTAACAAAGAAAGACGTGGCGCATACAAGGCGTTAGAGCACTCGTATGACGCGATGTGATGCGGTGTGACAAGAAGACAAAACAGACTGACAAGACATGACATGACTGAATTAAAAAAAAAACGGTATGTCTATGGCCTCCTTTTAAATACTTTTCCATGTAATCCATAATTGCCAGCTAATTATGAATTCTTTAAAATTCAATTCAAAAAGAATTTTAAATTCTTTAAATTATGCAATTTGAATAAAAAATAAAGTACCTATAGTAAAATAAAATATAATAAGGCTGTTACTTTTTTATCTAGTGTTTTATGTCCATCAATGCGCGTAGTCTCTTTTTTTCAAAATAAATAAATATTGCTTATTATGTTGAATGACCTGGCTGAATGACATGACATTTGCCTGAAAGAACAGTATTTTATCGAAATTGTTTCGCATAACTAATACAACTGTCAGTTGAAACGTCATACGGATCATCATTCGGCGTGCGGAGTTATAATAACTTTTTTTTTCACTTGTATGAACAATCTGCTTTTTGCTACTTCGATTTACTTTTCTCTTGTGAGAGGTAGACCATAATGCAGTACCATGATCTTCGAGGCTCATGCAACTTGAGCTGCAAGGCTCTGGTGCAAGCTCTCTTGTGACTTTCGTTTGTCTAACTTTGCCTACGGCTGAAATTGGTGTCTGAAGAATTCTTAAAGTCAGTATGTCACCTTACCAGGTCACATTTAAATTTAGAAATCTAAAAGTATAGAAACATTAAGCGAGTATGAACAGTTCTTAGTGATTCCTACGCCCTGAAAATACGAATAAAGAATCCGTATCATTACTTCTAGTTAGCTCTGCTATTATAATGTAAACAAGGGAGCGAGTTGCTTCGGAAGCTGTTGAATGCTCTTTGCATTTCAGAAAGTAAAACTTTAACAATTGTTAGAGTTAGTCGAGAACTCGATGAACTCTACAACTAGTTTCGACTTGCACGGCATACCCTCATTAATAATAGCATTATATACTCTGACGGGGTAGGTATAAGTATATTACTTATACAATTTCATATCTTTATGCATTTTTTTGTCGCAATATCCTCATAGGTTCGTCTTATGGCCTTTTACATTTCTTAACAAGAAACATTGTTGTGGGTAATTAGTTAAAATTAAGTTTTCCTTAATATGGGGTTCAGGCCATAAGGAGGTTCCTACGGGACCGGCAGCGCGAGTTTGATGCCCCTGGTATTGCACACGTCCATAACCCACGGTAACTTGTTTCCATCAGGTGGGCTATGTGCTCGTCTCACACAGAAGCGGTATAAAAAGAACTTAATTTGATTTTATATTCTGTGATTGCCCTCTGCAGTCTCCTTGTTGCAAGGAAACAAAACCTAGGACTTTATTATGACGATGTGTGATTGTATTTCATTTCACGCTACCAACAGCAAGTCCCTTAATCCGAACACGGCCCAGGGATGCCCAGTACAGAACCCTCAATAATGATGCCGACATTTCTATTCAAGCGAGTCGATATTAATAAGTTGGGCCCTCCTGCCCTGCGACTTAACATGTAATGCCTGATCCCTCCGATATACGGAGATTAAGGGCTATTTTACTTGCAATCGCCTTTTTAAGATTAAAAGGAGAAACAGGTTTTCTGCAAGTTTTCTTCGGTAGATTGATGTTTTATAATATAAAGAGGGGTTAAATCAGCTCGGTGCTCGTGCTAGGCGCCCAAACGTAACTTTTGTCATTCGGGTAGTACCTATACACAAAATTACTTTTAATGTTGTATCTGAAGCTAGGGCGTTAGACGTTAAAAAAGATTTGAGACTAGATTATTCCAAATTTCCAAATTAGGAGGACTTTTGACAGTTAACTAATTCTATCAATATTATTTGTAACACTACTGTCCATCCCAAAGTTGCCTGGAAAACCTCGCTTCCGGCGATAAGGCCGCCCATTGCACGCCGGGTACAAACTGACGATGTACATTAAACTGTATACATGCTACCTACTTGTCCTACTGTAAATCTATTGGTGTGTACAATAAAGAATTTTATTTGTTTATTATTATAATTGTTAATAAAGAAGGATGGGTGGATGATTGTTACTCTTTCGCACAATAACATCTGAGCAAACTATAGAATAAACACACCTAGTTTACAGTCTTGGAAATATAGTTTACCTCCAACAAGGAAATAGGTTCCTGTGTGTGTAAAAAAATTATAATTTGAATGAAACTTTCCTACTTTAATCAAGTGAATATTTAGCATGCAAACTGCTTAAAAATTTCTCTCAAATTGTTTGGGTGAAGTAATCGAAAATCAATGTTTAAAAATGATTGAAAAATCATTCATTAGTTGCGATCGTTCGTAAGAATATTGGTAGACACTCCACTGTTGCCTCAAAGACAAATATCGAAGGAGAAATTTGAATTTGTTCGGGCGAGGTCTGGTAGCTTAGTGGTCAAAACATTGCCCCTGTAAGGCAAAGATCGCGGGTTCAAACCCCGCCTAAAACGATTCAACTATTCCTATTTAAATGCAATAATGTACAGTTTAGATTTCGACGCTCAGATAACAATATTGTGCGATCGTTATGTTTTCTCGTAGCGTGTATAATAAATATTCTACAACATTGCCGTCAATGATGATGATAAACTGTAGATGACGTATCTACAATTTATATTATTACCATGGCGGCTTTAAAAATGCCGCATACACTAATTATACGTCAACATAATTAATTTATATATATTATATTATTATTAATATCAATAATCTTAATATATATAAATCTCGTGTCACAATGTTTGTCCTCAATGGACTCCTAAACCACTTAACCGATTATAATAAAATTCGCACACCATGTGCAGTTCGATCCAACTTGAGAGATAGGATAGTTTAAATCTCAAATTATAGTCCGATTCGCGATAACCGACATCCACGCGGGTGGAGCCGCGGGCGACAGCTAGTTATTATATATGTATTAACGATTTTTTATAGAAGACTTCTTTTCCGTAGCGCAATGTCGCGTCGCTGAATCGTGCATAAAATGATGACTAAGTCATCATTTTTGTCGCCATTTTAGAATCTGAATAACGAATCTACAATTTATCATTATAACATTGTTATTATTGCAACATTGTATGAGTTTGTGTTATGGAATCTAGGATGCAGATATATACATACATAAATACATTTTCTTTTATAAATACAAACATTTTACACAAACCAATGCTAATAAACATACTCATGCATACAAATAATATTTGCACTGTATAAAAGTACTGGAAAGAATTACTTTCTCTCTATAATCAATTTTAAATTATCAAGGATGTGTTCAAACCGATTCAAACGATAACCATCTTCGCAACAGACTTGACGATATTTAAAACCATTTCAAACACAATTTTAATTAAAACTAGTTAGCTTACTGCAAATACAAAATATAAACATCCAACATAAATTCTTTCCACATGCAGATAAGAAACTTTTATTGTCAATTCGTTAAAATTACATTTTAAATGGACATATTTTTTTTCAATTGAATTGTAAGCTGTAATGAATTTGTGGAGCACAATATACAAATGACTATTGCAAAGAGAAAAGTAAAATTATCTGTCAACTTTATTTACAAAACAAAGCATTATAGACTCTAATTTCATCGCTATAAGAGTTTGTAAAACTGCAATTAAATTTGTCAAAAGTAAAGTCCCTCTTTACACTAACCAGGTTGTACATTCAAGTTTTTAATTAACTTTATGGAATGATAAAAAGCTGCCTGGCCTTGTCATAGCATGTTATGTGTTAAATATGGCTGGAAAAGAACTTAATTTTAACCTTGGCACCATTTATAGTAAATTCATTTAAAGTTTCAGTTACGTTAGTGAAATAGTTTTATTTTATTTACATACTTACACTATTGAGTGTCCGAGTAGGAAAGGAAAGAAGTGTATTTTTTTATATAGGACGCGTCAATTTGACTTCACCTCGCGTAACGGTAAGCTGAAGGCAAATTCTCAGGAAAGAGGGTCATCAGTACATACACGTACGTTAACAATGGTGGCACTCAGCTTGACGGCTTCATCAGATGCTTTTTCACGCCCCGCTTAAAGGACCCGGGACTGTAGGAAAAAGGAAACAAGTAAGCTAGCAAGGAGTTCCAGGTCATAATGGTGCGACAAAGAAAAGAATCACCGAACCGCTTGGTTCTTAAAGGAATTTTTTTGTTTTATCTTGAACCTAATGTGCTTTATACGCGCAGTAGGGGTACACACGTTTCCTGGATGCCTGTTGAGGATAGCGCGGGGTGCTAGGGCGGTGGAAGAGCTCAAATTCACCAAGCATAGAGCTGATTTGTCTAGCGACATACGTTCAAGATAAGTCTCCAGAGCTATATTCTATTTTAAACCAATATTTGGTAAATTATATTCCTCATTCATCATCATCATGTTAGAATTATTCTTAGTTGTATTTTAAGGATTCACCTTGAAGTTGGTGGTCCATTTATTCCGTATTCTTCTGATTTAACTTATAATATGGCTTTTATTGGAGCAACGGCCGTTTAGCCTTCCAATGCTGAGAGCAAAGGCCCGGGCATCTTAAATGCCTCCTGACGTATCAACCCTGACTGACCATGCCTGGATCCGAAACAAGACAGCAGGTATTTTACCTTGCCTCAAAGGTCTAGTTGATGCCCTCTAAACCTATGTTTGTCTCCGTATTACTACTGAGAATTAATCAACTTTACTAAATCTGAGAAGCGAATCTAAGTTGCAATAGAATTTCAGACTGAAACTTTAATTTAACGTTATATTAGATAGATAGATAGATAATTTTTTATTGGTCACCAATAAATTTACACTAGGACAAGTAGATAGTATGTATACAGTTTAATGTACAATGGGCGGCCTTATCGCTGGAAGCGATTTCTTTCAGGCAACCTTGGGATGGACAGTAATGTGACAGAAACAGAAGATATGGTGTAGTTCTCAAATAAACTAAACTAAGACAAAAATGTACGAGAGAGAAGTACAAATAAAATGAAATAATAAATATACGGCTTTACGTGAAGTAAGGTATAAATAGATATAAACAGTTTTAACACATAAATGTAATATGTATATATATATATATATATATATATATATAGTAAATAGTACATATAAAGTAAATAGTACATAATAATATGAAAGAAGGATCACAGCAATGAATCAGCGTTTAAATTAATCAGCGTTTAAATTAATCAGCGTTTGAATTAATCAGCGTTTAAATTAATCAGCGTTTGAATTAGCGTTATTATTATTTTCACAAAACATAATTACATGCATTTGCACTACAACAAGTCCTTATTGATAGTCCTTAATATAACCGTCCTTATAAAATATATTTATGCATTTGTAATGCATCAAGATGTTTTATTACTGATAGTCTACATTCACGTTAATAGTATCCGAAGCAGATGTCCTTATCCACTAAATATATTCATCTCCCACTCAACATATTATTACTATCACTTATTTTAATACCCTATAGTCCCATCAAATGTACAAGCCCCTTAGAAAGGCGTAGCCAGCAGGTGCCATGCTATCGCCTAGATCTGCCCGCGTTATAATAAATAACTCATTGGCAACATGATAGCGAAACCTTGGTTATTTATTTATGTACTAGATGTCTAAATTGTAGTGATATTTCCAGGTATGGTGATCTCCTGAACTGCGTTGTAGAAGGGTTGACATGTAGACAAAACTGTGAATGCAGATTGGTTATTTTGCTAAAGGCAATGAATTTGACTTAATGTTGTACGTCATTTATTAGTAGAATATCATTACACCGGGTACGAAATCACTGGACCTTTTAAATTTGTGCCCTGCACCCACTCGTCTCTTCAAATATTTGAGGCTCTTACTAGTCCCCTGGCCTGCCTGTCGTAATGGACGAAACGTTTACATTGTGATAAAGATGTAAATGCTAGGTAAGATATGTTTTTTCACACCGCTTAGGTGGCAGACAAACACAGCCCAATGATGGAAAGTGGTTACCTTGGCCTATAGACGTTTGCAACACCAGGGGCGTCACACTCGCGCTGCCGACCCTGAAGAAATCTTCTTCTTCTTGAAGAACCCCATATTGTAGTTGCTTGGGAAAACCACAGCAGGGAGCTCGTTCCACAGCTTGAGCGTGCGTGGAATGAAGTTCGTTTCCTTGAAGGCTAAATGAGGAACTAATTTTTTCAAGAATATGAGTACCTAACAGAACTTACTAGAATTGTCGTTAGCCTCTTCAGCTAAGCTATCTAAATTATGTTATTTATGATTTCATTTTGGTATGTAATAACCAGGGCTTTTATTTCTATCGTATATGCGAAGCCTTTGGACTGTCGCCTCTTTATTTTTCCAATATCCCTTTGCACTAGCAAATAGTAAATGATAATTGTTGTTGTATTCACGAGCCACGATAACAACTTACCATCAGGTAAGCCTAGAATAGGCATGTAACGAAAAATACGCACTTTGAGTTTGGAAAAGCGTGAAGAGAGAATAGACCTTTATTTTCCCGTAAATAAGCCTGAATCAAACAACTCAACTAAACCCCAAAAACAACACAATCCATGTTTACGTTTAAATCCGCACAAACACAACAACTGTACCGCCAAAGCGCAATCCTAATTACCCTTAGATCTATAAATAAATAGTAGATAGGACAAATCATCGAAATGTGCGATTCCTGCTTCGCGTTCACGGTGTCGCGGGATTAATGCCTACAGGCTTCAGACCTTGCAAATGACTGTCAACACAAATAAATTAACGATCAAACTGATAGTGTGATTTTGCTTAGTACTTATTTAAATTAAGTAAATAAGAAATAAAGAAATAGTCACATATAATACTGCGTTGTCTACACCTGTATCATTTAGGTAGTAAACAATAATTTATGCCTAAGAAGGCAAACGAAGGGTAGGACGCCGCCTAGCCAGATGGACCGGTGACCTGAAATAGGTGGCTGGAACGGACTGGATGCGGAAGGCGGAGGATCGTACGAAATGGCTCACATTGGAAGAGGCCTATGTCCAGCAGTGGACTGCAGTGGGCTAATTGATTGTTTGATATATGCCTAAACCAGGCATATGTATTATAGGTTCTCAAATACTTTTTGTAAATAAATAATAAGTATACATAGAAACATACAGATTAATGCATGAATGTACATTGTTGTCAATATGTTGAAATAGAAGCTGCGACTTCTGACTTAACAATCAAGTGCTCTAACGCTACGCCCCAGTAGCAAGAAGTACTGAGTAAATATCTAAATTATTATGTTTTACCGGATGAGGTCAGCCTAGGAGGATCTCGTAGAACCATCAAAGAAAAGATTACCTGTCTTTTATTTTAGGTATCGACCCAAATACTTTCAATCAAATAATTAAAGTATTGCAATCCACTACTGTACATAGGCCGCGCTTAACGTGCTCCATAGCAACCTTTCCTCTGCAAAAAACAAAAACCTTTATCGTAGGCATATTTTACTCTTGTCGTGTCGCATCTATCACATCCCTCACAAGTATTAGTACTTAGTCTATGGCTGTAGGCTCAATGCCTACAGAGGCGCGGCGGATAAAAGCAGTATTAGGCGGATATTGGTACGGGTCGGCAATCACTGATTTCCGCTTTGCCGCTACCAATAATTCTGAGGCGCATCGATTTACACAACATCTCTGTTTGTTTTTGACGTCGTGTGTACAAACCGTTTAGGCACGTGTAATTACTAATTAATTTTGTGTAATAATAAATTAGCAGTACTAGTATGATTACGTAATTTCCTGCTGTAATTACTTTGCTGCTGTTTTAATTATTATTTAGGTTTGATGTTATTTATTTTTATATATGGTTTTCTAACGTATTTTGTTGTTCTGTCAATTGTAATAATGTTTTTTGGATGAATTTTATTACTATATTATTATTTTATGTATTTATGTAGTTAAATTCATATTCAACCACGATCTATACCTCCGTGTTGAACCCCTAAATTATTATGCGTTGAAGCCCTGGGGGGTTAAAAATGGGTTTTCATTTTTAATGTTTCAATGAATAGTAAAACTCAGTAAGCATTACATATACATATTTATTTATATTCACATATTCACAGCATTTTCCCTCCGGGATAGGAGAGAGATCAGCTTCCATAATATTCACACATATTTCATTTATATTACGAAAATGAAAGAGTAACAATCAAATATTAATTATATCATTTGATAGGTTCAAGGTTTAATTTATTACTAAGTTGGCAAACAAATGCACATACCACCTTATGGTAAGCGATTAATCGCCGCTAAGATGATGATTGAATCACTTACTACCTACCCCAGCTTACCATCATGCGGTGTGCAGTCAATTTGACGATTTAAATATCAAAAAATGTTCATGTTAAATGAGAGCTTCCCAGGTTTATCCAGCCACCTACACTAGGAGAGCATAGGGTCTACGAAAAAAAACTTAACTTTAGATATAAAGGATTTCTTAAAAGGTCCGGCTCCAATCTCTCAAGGCCATCCGTCTTATTTTATCATGATGGATAGGCTCAGCTTTACAAGCACATTTTAAAGCTACGTTTTCGCATCATACTCAAGTTAGATTTCTACTACTAAATGTACATTTATTTGAGTAATTTTATTTTAAAGCAGCTGTTGCCCGCGGCTCCGCCCGCGTGGATGTCGGCTATCGCTTAGTGTTGAGTCAACGCTATTGCGAATTAATTTTTTCTAAAATAAAAGTAGCTTAAGCATCAGTTACCTGCCATAAAAGTTCCGTCAAAATCAGTAAAGCCATTTCAGAGATTAGCCGGAACAAACAGATAGACAGACAAAAATTGTAAAAAATGTTATTTTGGTGTATGTACCGTATTATATTCATATGCATGTAGTAAAAAACGGGCATTTCAATATTACAAACAGACACTCCAATTTTATTTGTATGTATGGACATTTTAATACTTTAAACCTTATGAGCCTGAAGGCCTCAGCTCATTATCAAGTGAAAGAATGAATATATAACTACTTAATTTCATCATCGATGTATTAAAGTATATAATCATAACTCTAATTGTTGGTAAATGAATTGTTAATATATTGATATATTTTTTTGTGTTAACCCGAAAAGCTCACATGTCGTCCGAGCAAACAATGTTTGACGTAAACTGTAAATGTATTTGGCACCCACAGGAAAGGCTTTGCCTAGTGTGGGGTCATAGTAAAATACCCGACATTGTAACATTTTATTTGGCAATAAATGCATTTAATTTATTATTTATTTCATATTATAGTCATATTATAGGTAACTATCGACTTCTTGCTTGATCAAAGGATTATTTCTTCATTCAAATAGCCCACAAAGGAACACTTACAAGTATAAAAATCTTCCCTTCAACATTAAAAGCCAGATTCATAAGGTAATACTTGAAGCATAAGCCGATAGTGGCAGTAGACCAATAAACACTCATATACCGGCAATGGTTCGATCAGAGGCCTAACCATCCAAACCTAACCATTCAAACCTAACCCTATAACTACCGTGCGTATCACCATGAGAGCGTTTTCACATTCATATATCGGATTATTATATCCGATATCGGTATCAGACGCCGATATAGCCGACATCCGATAGATAATAGATAGAAAATCGGCCCAATATGGCCATTTGCTCAAAAGCACAGACTAGTTAGATATGCTACGGATGAAAAAAAAAAGAAAAAGAGTGCTAGTAATTTTCAACCTAACATGACAAGGTATCGAGTTTTTTTTCTTATATTCGTGATTAGCGTCATCAATTAACGCGCAAAAACAAGTCATTAAGGTCGAAAATTGCTTGCAGTCGCTGTTTTAGTCCCTTTGTGATCTGATATCGGGCCAAAACAGCACACTGACGATGTAAAATGCGACAATGTGAAAGAGAGATACATATGTCATACATTTGACTTCCTCCGATATCGGATGTCGGATATCGGACAATGTGAAAACGCTCTGACGCGGTACGCTCAGTACATACATATATATCTCTTGGATCTAAAATGCGCTCAAAATGTGCTCTATACGTAAACGTCTCTTGGGCGTAGTTTAAGGATAGTGCGGAGTGCTACGTCCGTGGACGAGCTCATATTCACCAAGCATAGATTTATTATAAAAAAACCGCGCGTGCTACAGCCTCGTTTGTCTCACAATTTTAGTCCAAGATACGATAATTACATAACAGCGTTGGAACAAAAGCGTCATGTACTGAACCCAATACATTCATAAATTTCCTTCCAAACTCATCTAAATCTTCTGATTGTTTCTGAGGCATTATTGTGTGCCTAGAGTCATTCGCGTCAAGCCCACTATTGTGAATGGTGAAATATGACGCAATTTATAATGAAATATGATTTTACAACCCTTAAATTTTTAAGATACAAGCTGAATTAATCATGTTTTACAATGGTTAGAATTTGAAAGCAGGTCGCCTATAGTTTTTTGAGTATATTGGAATTCATGTTTTGTTTGGTCGTTTGATTTGACTGTAACCTGCTTAACGGTAAACATGGGTGATGTTTTTTTTTTAGATTTAATCCAAGGGTAATATTCCAGATACTTTCTAATCTAAAATAAGTGCCTCGATAGGTGCAGGGCAGTATAGTGGGCTGCAGAAGTTTGTAGACAGCGTAAGATCTATAATCCTTTGAGCACCTAAGTCTAATTATACAGAATGATAATATAGGTGACGTTACTTCTATTTAAAAAACTATATTAGTAACAGATGGTAGAAATTTGATGGCGCAAATTTGTCACAAATTTCGGCACGGTGGGTAACACCGCGCACTATTGCGAAAAACCTTCCATAGTAATCCAATCTCGGTTGGATTGCGTTCAGGGGTTAGTAAGTGCATAGCCGGACAGGGGGGATTGTGGTAGCAGCACTAGTGGGACCGGTGGGTGTCACGCGGTGCTGCGACGACACGTCTTTTAATGAGGCCGTCAAACTGAGTGCCACTATTGTTAACATGGTACGTGTGTGTAATGGTGACCCTCTTTCCTGAGACATTGCCTTCAGCTTACCATCAGGCGAGGTGAAGTCAAAAACAAGATAAAAATAAATACATTTTATTTACATTGTAAATAGTTTAGTGACTTCTAGTGTATTACTTACATCGTATGTAGCGTCTGAAATCTTCACTGGTTCCCTATAATCTATCAAATATTTGAAGCTACCACTCATTCCTTGATTGGTAATCTTCGGGTGCAATCTGGAACAACATTAAATTTACGCGAATATCACTTATTGAAATAAAATTAAATATTTGTAAAAATTAGATAGGTATTATTTACATTTAGCCCGACGTTTAGTTTAGTTAGTTTAGTTTACCTGGGCTGTTCCGCACTTAGCCTCTTGATTGGGTCATTGTGCGTACCATCCTACCTCTCATTCCAATCAACCCAGATCCTCCCAAAAAGCCAGCAGCCTTTTCAGGTTTTCACATGCTTCCCGGAGCGACGCTGGTGTCTGGAGGAATTTCGCCCGTTGTGCGGCCACGCTCATGCACTCTGTAAGTACTTGCCGTGGCGTTTCTTCTGCCCCAATGCATCCTCTGCATAGGGGCTGTCCGTCACACCTATTGTAAATAGATGGCTGCTGAGGGAACTGGCACTGGTCAAGATGCCGGTGACCTTGCGGATTTGGTCCCTTTTTAGCCTAATGAGGTTTCGGCTAAACGTTTTTGATGCTACCGGAACTGCATTCTTTGTTTGCCTGCATCCTTCAGTTTTTGTCCATTCCATTTGATGGGTTTCTTCTGTACTTTTTCGTAGCCAAATTTTGACCTGTGCTTGAGGTATGGGTAGTATTAGTTCCGGTCCATATACTGTCGCCTCTGATCCTCTCTTGGCTAATTTATAGGTTGGGTCGTTGACGAGGGAGTTGATGTGTCTCTTGATCCATTACAGCGTGACCCTGTTTGTGTTAGCAATGGATTGGAATGTGTTATGACATTCCAATATGAGGACAGAGGTTATGGTGTTACTTTGTAGCTTAGCTTGGAGTACGGGTGCACTGTCTGAGATGATATTTATATCTAGATCTCTGACATCTCTGGCGGCAATCGTCTCCGCCACCCTCGTTATGCCAATACATTCTGCTTGAAATATTGTACTTAGCTTGTCCAGGGTTGTTGTTATTTGATATTTAAGTCATACGAGAAGATGCCTGCTCAAGTACCATATGTGGTTTTGGAGCTGTCTGTGTATATCCTAACTTCTTTGACGCCAGAGATATCTGTTTTTTCTTCAGTAAGTTGGATATGATACTTCCTTTCGAAGACGAGGTGACATGGTATTCTGCCTGTGGGAGTCTCGAGAAGTAGTATCTTCTTTAGGATTCCCTGTAGAATCTTTGAGTGCTTAGTTCCAGTTATCTCTTTCCAAAGCCTATTACTTTTCAGTCTTAAGGCTGCTGCCTTGGCCTCCTCCTGTATGATTAGATGCAGCGGCCTCAGGTTTAGGAGGTGCTCTAGTGCGACTGATGGAGTGGTTTTCATGCATCCAGTGGCAGCTGCTGTACTCGCTAGGCGTTGTATACTCTGGAGCTTTTCTTTCAAAGTGATCAGTTCTGTTCTGGGCCGCTGTTGAAGCTGGGCTTGTTCAATGAAAGATGGTGATGGCTTTAAGCACTTTACTTGCTCTTAGTAGGTACAATTATAAAGAAAACTATATTATGATGGGTCGCGAACGATCCGTTCCTCACGACGCTCGAAAGGTGTGTGTCGCGCAGCGCGGGCAGCCGGGCGCGGGAGCGGTCGTATGGCGTAGACATCCTCCCGGGGGTTGAAGCTTGTCTTCAACTTCAGAAGTATTCTTCGCGTTAGGAGTTTATGTCTGTGCTTGGCAACAGACATATTTTATTGAGGGCTCGTCTCACGGAGCCCCGGCTCGTGGCGATGTCCGCAACTCGTGGCACCCCATCAGGTCCAGGGTACAATTTGGCGACACGTCAAAGTCTCCAGCAAAGCGGCGGGGCAGCATCGTCCTTTATGACGACTAGATCGTCCAATCGCAAGTCCTTACACCGAACTCGCCACTTCGTACGCTGCTGCAGCTCGCTGACGAACTCTGCAGACCACCTCTTCCAAAAGTGTTGCCTCGCTTGTTCCAGACGTTGATATCTGTCAAGATTATTAACTCTGTAGTCCAACAAACACGGTGATGGTAGAGAAGTAAGCGGCCTGCCTATAAGAAAGTGGCCCGGGGTGAGCGGACATAGGTCATTAGGGGAGGGGCTTAAAGGACATAGAGGTCTACTATTGAGGATAGCCTCTACCTGGGCAAAAAGGGAACTTAGTTCCTCGAAGGTCAGATGTGTATTTTTTAGGATTCGGTTCAGATGAAATTTGGCTGACTTGACGCCCGCCTCAAACAAACCGCCAAAATTAGGGGCGTATGCCGGGGAGAAACGAAATTCAATGCCCTCGCCGGCTGCAAATTCAATTAGACCTTGAGTGTTAGCCTTCGATTTTAAAAATGCGTTAATTTCCTTCGAAGCCGCGACAAAATTTCTGCCGTTGTCACAGTAGATTATATTAGGCTTTCCTCTACGAGCTATGAATCTCTTTAAAGTTAGTAGAAATGCATCCATTGTGAGGTCACTGACAGCCTCTAAATGAACGCACTTAAAACAAAAACAAACAAAAATACATAAATAACATTTTATAATTTTCGCGCCGCGGCCCTTCCGGTCTGCAATATAGAAAGGTCCGGCCAGATCGACACCGGAAGTGATGTATGGGAAATTTGTGTGTGTCCGTTCTAAGGGCAAGTTGCCCATTATGTTAGTTAATGTTGTGCCCTTAAGACGACGACATACCATACACTCTCTCGACGTGCGTCTGGCGAGATTTCGACCTCCAATAGGCCAATAGCGCTCTCTGATCGAAGCGAGGAGAAGCTGGGGGCCTGCATGTAGTAGGCGAAAGTGTTCTTGGACAAATAAAAGTTTAGTCAAATGGTGGTCACTCTTTAACACAATCGGGTGCTTTTTTTCAAAGGAATACATAGAAGAGTGTAGACGGCCACCAACTCGAATAATTCCATCTTTGTCCAAAAACGGATCGAGAGAAATAAGTGTAGATATAGGCTTCAAGGACTTGCCGTTCTTTAATAAATTAAGTTCTTTGGCAAAGGATTCACATTGAGCGGATTTCAAAATCAAATTGTGTGCCTTTTTTAATTCATTGACTTGAAGAGGACCTACTATCTTTGTATTCGAATCCTTACAATTACTAAAAAATCGAAACATGAAGGCTATAACACTTTGAAGCTTAGAAAAATTTGAATAATTATTAATATTAACGACTTTAGCGTCATGCTTAGAAGACGCAACCTCCGCCACCAAGGCAGAGTGAGCCTTTAACTCGGGTAAATTAGTCTGTGCGTTACAAGAGAGGGGCCAAGCTGATTCGAGCTCCCGAAGAAAGGGTGGCCCTTGCCACCACAAAGGGTTGCAAACTTGGTCAGGATCCACACCACGAGATACGAGATCAGCTGGATTTTGATTTGTGGGTACATAGCGCCACAATGAGGAATCTGTGAGCTCTTGAATAGCGGCCACTCGATTGGCCACGAAGGTTTTGGGTTTCGTCTTACATTTAAGCCAACCCAATACGACAGATAAATATAAATAATAAATAAATATTCCACAACATTTCACACAACGCTATCTAGACCCATGGTAAGCATAGCTTAACTAGCTTGTGTTATGGAATCTAGAATGCGGATAAACATACTTAGATATGTTCTTTTTTTTTTGTAAATATATACATATTATACATAGAAACACCCAGACCAATGCAAATATACATATTCATGCATACAAATATTTGCACTGAGCGGGAATCGAACCCGCGCATCCTGCGTAGCGGCCGCGTTCACTACCGCTACGCCACGGAGGCTGTCCAATATACGTGACGGCTGATATTGTAACGTAAGGCTTGTGTGACCGTGGCACTGAGTTCTGCGCCCAACACGGCGGCGCTTAACTCTAAACGGGGTATTGTAGTAGCCTTTAATGGTGCTACCCGCGATTTGGCACAAAGTAGATTTGTGAGAACCTTGCCTTCGGCGTCAGAAGACCTCAAATATATACAACAGCCATAGGCGCGCTGGGAAGCGTCACAAAAACAATGTAGCTCAACCGAAATCGGTTTATTGATAATGACACACCTGGGTATTTTCAAGGCTGATAGTTTATGCGCACCCTGTGCAAATATAAGCCAAGCTGATTCAATTTCTGACGGTACTTGTTCGTCCCAATCGACTTTGTGAGTCCATAATTCCTGAAGCAGAATTTTTGCCTTTACTGTACATAAAGATAATAAACCGAGAGGGTCAAAGACCTTGAATGTCGAAGACAATATTTGTCGCTTAGTGATATTCTGCTCAGGCTGTATTACGTGTGGGAAATTGAACACGTCGGTGGAAGGATTCCAACCAATGCCTAACGTGCTTGTGGCGTTACTTATCGTTAGTTCCCCAGTTTCTCGTTTCAGAGACTCGGACAACAGTTCAGGGAGGTTGGACCTATACTTGCGCAAATGAAAGCAGCCCTTCATAAATTCATTTGAAATTGAGCTTTGAATGTAGCTTAATTGTTGTAGCGAGTCAGCCCCTGTCAGCAAATCATCACAGTACAAATCATTTTGAATAATTGTTTTTATAACAGGATCGTCACATTCCTCGCCAATTTGCCACAAACAACGAGTAGTGAGGAAGCTAGCACTGGCAAAACCGTATGTTACGGTATTCAGCCGTAGTGTTTTTATAGGCTTATTTTCGTCATTCCGCCATAAAATGAGCTGTAAATTGCGGTTTGACTCTTTGACTTGAACCTGCCGGAACATTTTTTCAATATCCCCGGTTAAAACAAATTTATGCTGCCGGAAGCGAACTAAAATATTGAAAAGGGGATTTTGGACAGTCGGGCCGACCATCTGTATGTCGTTTACAGACACGCCTGTAGAAGAGGGTGCAGATGCGTCAAAAACAACGCGAAGTTTGGTAGACTCGCTTTGCTCCCGCAATACGGGGTGATGTGGCAGGTAATAGGAATTGTTGATATATGACTCTGTGTATTGCGATAGATGACCAAGCTCTTCGTACTCATTGATGAAATCAACATAGAGAGCCTTGAGGGCTGGACACCTCTGAAATCGAGACTCTAAATTGAAAAGTCGTTTCAATGCTAGATTGCGTGAGTCTCCTAATAAGCTTGGACTGTCGCGAAGGGTTAGAGCGACGCAAAATCGTCCCTCGCTGGTGCGAGTAGTGTTAGTGACAAAATGTTGCTCGCATAATTTTTCTTCTGCTGTGAGAAAATTTGTCTTAGGGAAGCTCTCAAGCTCCCAAAACTTAGATAGTTCATCGTTTAAACTAGTAAAGTTAGTTTCTTTCAATAGAAAATTACACATTATAGGCGACCGACTAGTGGCACCCTTTTTAATAATATCAGGTTGCATAGTACCTGCTACGAGCCATACCAATTTGGACTCGTGAAGACGGAGAAGTTTAGATCCTAGCTGATGCTGCTGGGAGCCTATTATTTCCCAGAATAGGTCAGCACCAATTAGCATATCTATAGGGGATGGTTCATTAAAGCTGGGATCAGCTAATTGAAATTGAGACAAGTTGAGGTGGCTTATGTTGAAGGCCGTTTTGGGAATATTACCTGAAATAGTAGGTAATACAAGACAAGACATTGAGGCCTCATAGTGGCTATTCAACGAAAACAAATTGAGAACACAGCGTTCCGTATTGAGTTTTAGGGGCGTGTCACCAATGCCTACGATGTTAGTGTTAGTGGGCTGGGGTGACAAATTTAGTGTGACCTTCACCCTTTCTGTGACGAATGAAGACTGACTTCCACTATCAAGCACGGCCTTCACTATCATCGCATCATTTGTGTCTGGATTTGTTATTTTGACTCTTGCAGTAGAAAGGAGAATTTCGGAAGACGACACTGCTGCCATTGAAATAGAACTATCCGCTTGACCCGATGTGTGCAACAGACTATTGTGACGCTCCTTGCAATGACGACATGACCCCAACAAATTGCATCGATCGGTGGCGTGACCGCTACGTAAACAATTATGGCACAGATTATTAGAGGACACGACAGACAACCTTTCATCCGGGGTCTTGGCCTTGAAAGAAGTGCATTCGTAAAGATGGTGATTGGATTTGCACAAAACGCAGGAACCCAAATTCGTAGAAGTCTCCTTGATGGCTACAAATGCCTTAGAAGTTGATGGCTTTGAACTAGAAGTGGGTTGTTTTTCCTTATTTTTATCGAATTTGTGACGGTTAACAATTTCTAACACGTCGGCGCGCCCTTTCAAAAACCCAAAAAAGTCGTCGAGTGTAGGTATGTCGCCTATAGTATTTCGTTTCTCCTCCCACTTGAATAGTGTACTGGTATCTAACTTCGCAGACACAATGAAAATTATCAAAACATCCCACTGGGCCGTGGGCAAACCAAGCGTGCTGAGAGCCCGCAAGTTTTTTGTGACATGATCAATTACAAATCGTAACGACTTGTCGGTCTCTCGCGTTGCTTCAAAGTTAAATAGTGACTTTAGATGGTTGTTAATCAATTGACGCTTGTTATCGTATCGTTCGCATAAGAGATTCCAAGCTTGAGAATAATTTTTATTTGAAACTTCAAAATTAGTCATCACTCTAGCCGCTTCACCCTCAAGATAAGAATTGAGGTAGGGAAATTTGTGCACGTTTTCAATTTTATCGTTATTGTGTATGAGCGATGTGAACGTTTCCTTAAACTCCAACCATCTAGAGTATGTGCCGTCGAACTTGGGTATTTGAATTACTGGCAATTTAAAACTAGGCATATGGTTATGACAATTGCTATCATGATGACAATGAGTTGTATTAGAGGCACTAACACTATCATTGGTATTGGTATTAGCCTTTATTAAATTTTGACTGGTGAGAATGCAATGATAAAAATCTTGTTCAATTATGTCTCTGCTCTCAAGTTCGACGGCTAGAGAGGCTTCGTCACACGAGGCTTCTATTTGAACTTGCAACTCGTCAAAGTCAACAAATAACGTCTCAAATTTAGCTAATCTCATTGCTAGTTTACTAATTTTGAATTCTGATATTTTTTCTAAAGAACTTAAATTATCAAGACTGTTCTTAAATTTGGTTAGACGTCCCTTAATAGAACCACGTTTGCATACCAGCTCTCTGAATTTGTCCATTTGAAACATTTGGTTACGCAATGAGAATATCTAAACCAAAAATAGACAATGCAAATGGCATACGATTACGTCCCTTGCTCTGGCGGCGATAGAAGGCAGGCGGCAAGCAGTGCAAATAGCGGTGCAAGGGCGAGTAGGTGTCGCCCCACCACCGTCCCTGAGGTTCGTCTGGTACAGGCGGCGTCGCGCTCGTGCGCCGAAGCACGCGGCCTACGGCGGCGGCTCGATGGGCGTAAGCGGGGTAGCAAGCGGGGAGCGGGGACTGCGTGGTATAGTACCGCAGTGGAAGCACTGAAATATTATAAGTAACAGCTAAACACCTGATCACCAATAGGTATATAAATGTTTAGAATGCTACGAGTAGCTAGCTTGGAAACTCGAATTAAATTAAATTTTACTTGGTACCCGTGCAAATTAAATTAGGTAGGTAGGTACCTACTTAAAAATATTTAATGTAATCACTAAATGGGATTTCTAATTGAATTTTAAGTGTGTATAAATTGCACAACAAAAAACAGAAATAATTTTACGGAAGCTTATGATCAGTTTAAAGTAAATATGTAGAATTTATAGGTATTGCCAGGTAGATGCAATGGATGAGTGAATTGGAATACTGGGATGAGATTGGAGTGGGCTCACGAAATTAGGCAGGCCGGCAGTGCTGCGGCGACGTGTTTTTGGTGTTCACTTGGCTCGACGACAGCTAGGCGCTGGCTGCGAATTCGGCGTAGCCCACAAAAAACTGTCCAGGTAGGCCGGCTGCTGAAAGCAAGCACGGCTGGTTGGCTGGCACCACTTGCTGGCACACCCTATACAAGCACGTGCGATCGGTCCGCGCAGACTTCTTCTAAAGTCTAGACTGCAGGTCCTGTCACGGTCGCCATTTGTTGAAGCTGGGCTTGTTCAATGAAAGATGGTGATGGCTTTTAAGCACTTTACTTGCTCTTAGTAGGTACAATTATAAAGAAAACTATATTATGATGGGTCGCGAACGATCCGTTCCTCACGACGCTCGAAAGGTGTGTGTCGCGCAGCGCGGGCAGCCGGGCGCGGGAGCGGTCGTATGGCGTAGACAGCCGCCATACAACTGTTACATAGGTTGGAGAAGGTCTGATAATAGCCGTATACAGCAAAAGTGTTATCTTCGTGTTAAGACTCCAGTTGTTACCAACGAGTCTTCTGCATT
The DNA here is from genome assembly GCA_949126895.1 of Eilema caniola. Lineage (NCBI taxonomy): Eukaryota > Metazoa > Arthropoda > Insecta > Lepidoptera > Erebidae > Eilema > Eilema caniola. The sequence continues at coordinate 877,177 of OX421478.1, forward strand.
GCCAGAAAGTTATACAGGCCTTTTTCATCTTAGCATTTAGCTTTACTTAGCCCAATTCAACTTATTGTCAAGTATGATGCCCAGATATTTAACTTGAGTTGTTAGAGCTAGTTTAGTATTAAATAGTTTTGGTTTTTTTTTCATAGCCGGAGGGGGAGGTTATGTCGGACTCGAACCGACTAAACCGCACGCCGTCTGTGGGTCGATGTGCTAGGCCGAAGGTGAGGTTGTCTCGTGACATATCCCTCGCACCCGGCTGACCCAGGGCCATTCCTCTCGGTCTGGACCTCCTCGGGAGGGGGGACCACGCGGTCCTCGACTCGCCCCCGGTATGGCGGTTAGTTTTGGTAGTTGTAGTTCTGGTATTTTTTTTTTGTTGGTGAAAATGATAATTTCTAAGCCCGACGTTTTGACTACTTCGTTCTTTTTTTAGAATCTGTCAAAAAGTGGATTTATTTCAATGAGGTTATTAAGTTTAACAGTTTACAATTAACATGACTTAGGCAATGGTGTATTAACTAAAAATACGAAACATGGTGGCATTTAAAAATGGCGCAAACACTATATATTAAAAAAATATAGCTACTTATTAATAATACGTCAATATTATTAATCGATATGAATTATATTACTATTTATCTCAATAATAATTTATTACGACTTTATTTCATTAGAGACGTTTTTCCCGTAGTTTACCGTCGCGATAATTCTACTACTGCGTGGCTCCAGTTACATAATTGAACTTAGTTTATCAATATTCCGCATAAAATTTCGAACATTACCTCTATAACGAAGTTAGTTATAGCCAAGCTACTAATATTCTTTTTCCACGCCACTAACTCTCCAAACAGCACCTCCCTATCTCCCATCTCGAATGGGCAGCTATCAATACCTACAACACAATACCTTTCAACGTGTGTGTTGTCGTGACGGTCTCATTGCCATGCCAACATGCCCACTCAGCACTTCATCCGTTTGTCCCTTTTAAAGTACGAAATACTTTTTCCTTGTAAATAAAGCTTTTTAGGATTAATAGAGTGGAAAGGCAAGGTAACTGTTGTATGGCCACAGGTAACATTTTATATCATGTATGATATTTATTTATGAAATTTGCAAATACATAAATGATCTTTCAAAATGGTACGATTTTTGTTTTATAAATTTTCTGCTAAAATTTTACAGTAAGAAGCAAGCAGAGGCTGTATTCGGTGAGAAATTAGCCTCTACAGCAATTCCCAGTCTTCCTACTTTTATAAGGCAACTAGCTGACCCGGCCAACTTCGTACCGCCAATTTTGTTCCGCCCGCGTGGTGTCAGATCCCTTTCCTGCTGCACCCTCTACTATATTTAGCATGTATTATACATATAAACCTGCCTCTTCAATCACTCTATCTATTAAAAAAAAGCATCTAAATCCGTTGCGTAGTTTTAAAGATTTAAGCATACTTAGAAATATAGGGACAGAGAAAGCGACTTTGTTTTATACTATGTAGTGATATTTCAGTTGGGAGTTTCAGAATCAGAGAGAAATCAGAATTTTAAGCTCACAAAAATTGTTTTTTGGTAGCTTAGTGGTTATTCAGTCGGCCCTAAGATCAATAGGTCCCGGGTTCGAGTCCTGGCCATTACACAACCGTCGTGAACCCATTCCTAGCACAAGTAATTTAGCATAGTTAGAGGAGTAAAAGGGAATTACAGTATTAGGTTCCTAATATTCTTAACCTTCAAAATATATCAATTTGATCCACTTATCCATACCTAAAGGTGACAGTTCAACGACGCATTTATAGTGTCAATTCTTCTGCACCTTGCAGTAGAATCGGCATTCAAACTTCTGAGGATCAAAATTTTACAAGTAAATAATGCCAATTTCAACTAAAAACAGTATCTATACTATGTAACAAGTACTTCGCAGTAAACATACTAAGACGTAAACAGTAAAAAATAACCTAATCTCGTTAACTCTCAACAGCTAAGGGCTTTGACCCTAGCAACGAGATGTAGGGTGAGCGACACAATTGTCGTCCGTAGATTTGTTTTTAATTAAGTTTCGGAGTTCGGGGTTTCATTTGTGATTAAATATTTGGAGTGATTTATGATTGTTATATGAGATTAGATTTTGGTAGGTTATGCCGAGAGTGGATATAGATTGTGATGAATAGTTAACACCGTAGTACAAGGAAAACTTGTTACACAACACAAATTCGATTATGAATTGTTATGAAAGTTTCTAGAACATAATAACTTATAAGGAGATTACTCGTATGCAGTGGAGAAGTAAAAGAAGTAAGGTAGGCTCCGACCAGACTCCGAGGTGAACGCGTCGGATGCGAACAGGACTCACGTAAAGATGACGACAATGATAATGAAAAGAAGCCATAAACACAAATAAGGCTTAGCTCTAATATGAGTGAGGAAGAAAAATAATATGCCTATTCAAAAGCGTCTATTGCATTAATTTATTATTAAGCCAGTTTCGTCAAATTCGTACATCCTTAGACATATTTTGACTAATGACGTCACACATAACAGTGGTATATTTGACTATAATTTTCAATACGTACGTATAAACGTTCATATACGTATTTGCATAACACAACAGTAACCGTCAGTTGGTAGCCAAAAGCGTAAAAAAAAATATATTGAACATTTTCACAGCACCTGCAAGCTTACAAATTCAAGATCTAAATGAAGAAAAAATATTAAAATTATCTCATAAAGGAAAAAAAGAAAAATTACTTACCCGTTTTAGGTGTTGTCACCCTATAAACATATTCGACCTATTTTCGGTAAGCCACATGTCTCAGATTACCGACCATGAATATAAAAGAAAAAATGAGATTGTTAATAACAGCTACGCACAGCATATTGCCATTTGTTTATTTGTTATTCTCTTTGTAAGCAGAGAATACATTTTTATTAAATGATTCTATGTAGTACACGAATTTATTTCATCGGTTACAAACGAAATATGACAATGTATTAAATTGGTTGTGTTCGAAACCGTTCAATAAGAGTATTGATATCTGACGACTATTGATTCAACTAGCAATGACAAAAGTATTTTCTTGAGGTAGATTTGCCAAAAATTGTCATAAACAATGTCTTTATAAATCTCAATCACACACAAGGAACATATTGAAGCATACGAACAGCCATAGAAGAGGAAAATGCTTATTGCGTTAATGAAAAAATTAAATGTCATTGATATTCTAGACTTCGACCAAATATTTATTGAAGACTATATCAGTATTAATGCAAAACAGTCCTCATTATCAATGATCAATTATTTATCAATCACTTCAAGATGGAAAATTCTGAAGGTAAGATTTTACCACTGCATTTTTATAGTCAACTTTATATAAATTCGTTGTATTATCTCAACTCTTTTGTCTGTTTTATGTTAATTGTATCTATAGCATTTTAAGTTGATATTAATCTTATCAATTTATAAATATATTTGTAGAAAATAGATTGTAGAATCTCACTCTGTGCTTTAAGCTCAGAGGGCAGATATAATCTTTTAATCACTTAAGACACAAGAAACTACAAGGTATTGTTTCTTCTTACGCTCCATAAGATATTGGAGTGCCCTGAATTAAACCCTATGAACGACTTTAATGAAAATATCTTACACGGTCTTGTGTGTAGTTTTAAATTGAAAGAAAAACTGCATATTACTAAATTTAAAGAGATTTCAAGTAGTTTAGATGGCCAGGGATTCCCAGGTTCTTTAAAAGTTCCTTACCAGGTAACAATGTGTGTGCGAGAGAAATCTCTTATTGGGCCACCTTACATTCAAGTGGTGTACAGTTTTAGTGAGTCGAGTACGAATTAACAAGCCCCGCTAACCGATTACATTCGTGGTGATTTCCTCACGTAAAAAAAGGTACCAGGTTGACAAGCTTCTTTCCAGGTAAACATGTACTTCGGGATTTTATACTTTCGGTATTTTGAACACTTGGTATTGTGAGTTTCGGGAGTTTGATTTGTAACCTTTCCTTTATATACAAATAGTTATTTATTGTAATCGAAATCGATGCGAAGCGGGGCTCCTATTTCTTTGTGCGTTATCACAAGAAAAACAACGATAGGTACGCTTACCTATCTTCGTTCTATCTAACCTTATCTATCCTTGATGGGACGCACGGTGTCCACGAGTTCGCTTCGTTAGCTCCCGCACATCATAATTTCGCTCATAATGAACGTCGTCGTGGTGTTCAGTTGCTCACATACAGTTACCAGTGTATTTTAATATACAATACATTTTGGAGATTTTTTCACTAACATGAATATAAAATATTAATTGCGCTGGATATAAAAAAGCTACGGCCGGTTGTTAGCACTTCTACCCTATAACTTTTACGCTCTCTTAAGACAGATTTTCCTTTGATATCTTAAGTCGGCTAATGTAATTTTAAAGTCACTCATTGAAGTTAATGAAGATGCTTATAAACTAGTTTGAAGAATATGGAGGTCTGTGGACTAATTTATTTTTTTCGTAATGGTTATGAAAAATGTTAAGTTGGAAAAGCTTATACAATGAGAAATTATAGTTGAAGAGCACTTGAATAATTTTTGTATAATATTACCACTACTGAGTAGGATTGTCAGAGTTTATTGAGAGGAATGTTTTTAATTTGTAGATTCATGGTAATTTCGATAAAATGTGCAAGACCAACACATTAGGTACCTAAATTTTCAAAAAAATGCAAAATTGGGGACCAATTCTTCTTCATCCTAGCGTTAATTCCAGTCGCATCCAAAGCTTCAACTTGGAGTCTGGGGTCCGCTTTTACCAGTCTAATTACGGATTTGGCTGAACTACAAAATTTCCAACCAATGTTCATATTTAAATATTTTAAATGTATTATAATCAGAAAATACTTTATGTTGAGTATGTTAGTGGCCTTTAGACAATAAAGTCAATTCAATTTCATAGACGTTTTTGAAACTAAGACCGAAAACGATCTGTGTATAAATAGAAAATGTGTAATCTATTATTTATATATTTTTTAATTTATTTAGTTATGGTACTACTAAACATTTCGTGCTTATAGTTTGTTAGTAATTCGGAGAATATCAATATAGCTCTACCCACCCCTTCGGGAATTAAAAACGTATGTACAGACGGCAAAAAATAAGTATACGCTTTGCTACTTTGCTGGATATACTACTTACATAAAGTTTGTTACTATGTGTCTTATCAAGGCCAGCTCGTCATCTTTCGACAGACAAGAACACCTACAATGTAACTTAACGATTTTTTTTAATCATTACCGATGGCAGATATACATTACAAAGTCCTATTTAAGTGATGTACGACGCTAATAAAGCGAAACGGGTATATATTTGCTCACAAGTTGTGTTATCTAAATGTGAATCTTTTTACAATGGTTACTATGAAATATAATGATAATTTTGTATACCGCATAGACCTCCCTGAAAAGTAATTATTAGTGTGGAGGAACCGCGCCTCAATACTTAGGTTCCTCTACTAGTTCTTTTGTCAGTTTTGTTTTTTTATGCGAGCGAGTGTCGTCCGGCCTGCCAACGCCGAGAGGATCCATCCCTTAGAGGCACTCCTTGTTGATGTTGAGATGATGTATATTTGTTCATCAAAGAGAAAACATTTGTTGCGCGATGCAGAGTTGCGCGACGCTATAATAACGTATGATCTATTCAAGCAGAACAAAACCAAGGTAGGTTTTGTTCTGCTTACGTGCCTAAATTGCACGATGTAATGTGTCCATTAAATTTTATGGTTGTTTTGCCTTACCTGTACGTGCAACTGCTACCAGAAATAATTTATTAAAGACATAATTATTATGAAGTAATTATAAGTTTACGGAATAATTTAAAAAAAATGTAAACGACTTTCATTCAAAGATACCGAATAAATGACTTAATATTTTCATCAAATATTGTACGGTTTACAAAACAAGACTGTTGACAAATAATTAATTCGTATGCATGTTGTGTTGCAGACTCTATTATATTTAGGTAGTAGTTGATTCTATGGGTTTAATATCCCAAGATGTATATAATTTAGGAATAATAAATAGCATATTCAAGGTCTATATAAAAAAACTAACACAACTTAAAATTGAAATACAAGTTGAACAAAAACAATTACCTAATTCGAAAAAAATTACAAATTTTTCATAAAGCTTCATTTGTTGTATGATAATGCCATAGTTAGAAACTCTATCATAATGTAAATTATATTATTAACAAACCGCAGTTAATTAAAGCCACACTTACCTTGCATACCCTGCCCACAGAAAGTTAAGTATCTTTTCTGCTGACGCTACGTCGTACAGACTCATTAATAAGTTGATAAATGGTGTATAATTCGCGTCGGTTTCGCTGCGTCGTCTTGCAGTCATCGAGCCCTATCGCACACTTGATCTTAACAGATTTTTAGCTTTTCAAGTGTGGGGTCATAAAATTTGCGATTAATAGTAGACGACTGGTAGATAAATGTGAGGGAATAAAAAATAAATTAGAGTATATTTGCTGTTTTTTCATAACCTATTGAAATTTCTTTCACAGGGGTTTTATTTTGTTTCGGAAGAGCTTCCTTTACAATCTTCTACCGCAGCTTCACATGTCCTAACAGTAATAATAGTTCGGAAATAACTTTTTCTAAAGATTGTCTTGGAATTTACCTACGGTAATAAATAAATTGGTTTGTTGATGAATGAACTAATGTTGTTCAGTAAACATGCAGTTATGAAAACAAATTTCCTATGTTCGTTACTCATTTAGAGTTATTTTTCAAGTGTTGTGACTGAGGCTTGAGATTTCATTGCAAGTCTCAAGACTTAGTCAGATTTTTTTAAAGTAAGTATGTTTTACAAAGTTTTAACGCACAAAGTCCCGAAATAGTTTACAAAAACTATTCCAATGGAAACATTGCAAATTCGAGCCCTATCCCTTAGACTACCGATGTGTACTCACTCGTTATAGGTACGAACTATTTAGCTTAGTTGGAAAGTTGTTCTTTTTTATTTCAAAGTGAATCATATTAAGGGATTTTCAATAAAAAAAGCTCAAACTTTGTAGCCACACAACGAAAACCTCAGGATTAATGATATCGGCTTCAAACGGTCATTAATAATTATTTTTTATGCACGTTGCGTGACGTGGCTGGGACGTTTACCTTATTTTGAATAATACATTATAGGTAGACACCCGGCTTGGGTTATATTGTGACGGGTACACACTTGGATAACGGAGGCCAACAATAGCTTTCGAACAGAGACGTCGAGAGCGAGGGCCTTTTTTTTTACTTGCGGGACATCCCCTCCGATACCCACCCCTCCGGAGCCGGAGGAGGAGATTATGTCGGACTCGAACCGACTAAACCGCACGCCGTCTCTGGGTCGTAGTGCTAGGTCGAAGGTGAGGTTGTCATGCGACATATCGCTCGCACCCCGGCTGACCCAGGGCCATCCCTCTCGGTCTGGCTCTCCTCGGGAAGGGCGTGGGCTAGTGAAATTTGTTATCATAATGATACTCGATAAGGATCAAGGTATCACACTCATTTAAGTTCGTTTTCATTCGGTTTGTGTGAACCAAGCATAATGTGAGATGTAGTTACGTGAAATTATGGAGAATTTTCAAAACATTCAGTAGAATTTAAAACTTTCAATAGAACTTTTTTAAAACCTGCATCTGTCTTGAAATTGGTTGAAAAGTGAAAAAAAGTATTCTATTTTTTTTTTTGATGTCTTCCGTTCCTTACCGACGAAACTTATACCACTGAGGTGGCTGACAAGCACACGGCCCACCTCATGGTAAGAAGTTACCGTGCCCTATGGACGCTGCCGACCCTGAACACAAAGTATGTACGTTTCCGATATTATCTGCAAACCGGTGCACCTGTCGATTGATGGATTAGGCTTTGAGCAGGCTTTCCATCTCGGGTCGGTATGGTCAGGCAGAAGTTGCTACCGCAATAGTCTATCCAAGTTAAATGGAAACGAGGTGTAGAAGAACGAATCCTTGGCTCCAAAGTGTAAGTTTTGGACGGAATTGGATGCAGCCGGGACTGACGCTCGGATGATGATGATGCCGAATCTCCAAAGGGAAAAAGACAGAGGTGTGTTAACACCCACATTTCGCCAACTATGGTTTTTGGTCTTACGAGAAAGTAACCTCAAACAAACATTTCATGGGTTTTATTATCGGCTGAAGAACAGCTCTATCCTTTAGTCGCTTTCTACAAGATGGGGTGGTCCTTTTCTGCTTCACCGGGAACCAACACTTTAAGTATAAAGTGAACATTATGTCTCTCCCAATATGCGCCATAGCACCCGATCTTCCGTGTTGCGCTGCGCATCCAGTTCGACTTAGACCGACCATAGTACCCATTTTTCGTAATTCTAGGAATCGTTTGCTCCACCGGCCAATGGTCCTACGGCACATGGGCAGTTGGGCATTGAGAACCTACACGTCAAATGTAAACTCACATTAGTACATTAATAGCAATTACGAAATGAACTTGGCACACCAAACACATATGAAAAATTCATCAGATTTAAATAAAACTAATTTTCCCTCCACAATTATGTCACCATAATTATTAACAGCCGTCCGACAAACGCCCTGATAATGTTATTTACTTTCGTTTCGCGTGTAGCGTCGCCGCTCCACATATATTTACACAGGACTTAACAACTTCAACATAATTAAAAAACATTTTTATCAACATAAATAATTAATATGCCCCTGCTTCTACAGATTAATGAACTCATATGTTATTTGAAAAAAGAAACTTTCAGGCCGCCATCTTGTTTAGTCAGCCTATATTTTTTTTAAAGACTTCAAATATTGAAATGTTTTTTGAACGAAAAAAAATGACTTATTGTAGTTTGTACGACAATACGTCAGACGTTTGCGTTCAATGATTCGATATTAGTAATTTGTTACTGCGTTATTTTATATTAAAAAAATTGAAATAAATGCAACCTTTTTTTTATATCACTTATGTGGCAAAGCATGACAATCGTTTTTTATAAACGTGTGTGTGTGTGTAATGTGCTGCAGACCTCGTAAGAATAGAACGTTCTTGAAGAACCCCATACGGTAGTCGCTTGGAAAACCCCCAGTAGGGAGATCATTCCACAGCGATAAGACAGATTTTTATGTGACATTGGTACATGTTACCCAGTCGTTTCTAGAAATATGTCTCACAGGCATCTTGTGAATCTGGCGGTGAACCTAACAATAGAATTAAAAGTCCATGTTTGTAACGTAAACCTATGAATAAATAAATATGAATGCCCTTGCAGCTTGTTTCTTAACATGGAAAGAGATCGAAATGATGGCTATACAATGCATAGTCATTAATATACTCTGTATATACTCTGTATTAACACATTAAATATTTTTTTAAGTTAAATAAGCCAGAACACTAACAAAGACTACCGTATGAATAAAATGATTTAATTCTTTTGTTACAGTTTGATTTAGAAAAATAAAGGATACGTATATTTTTAGTTCTCATTATAATACTTATAATTAAATAAACGTAACAATAGTTAGCAAGCATGTTTAGATGAGTGTGTTTGTAACTGTACTCGTAAGTAATTGTAAGCTTATCATAACTATAAGGGAGCGGTTTGGAATCTAGTGGCGCGAGTAGCGGCAGTGATGTGCTACACTGACGGGAGCTTTTATTCAGTCATTTACTTAAAAAAAAACGACTCAACTTTGGGTAATTTCCAAATTAAAAAAATCAAATAAAAGTCTCCATGCCTCCATGAAGTTCCTTGTCACGCTGTCCGGTTTTAATAGCTTCGTGTTCGACATACCGACCTCATCGTTAACTCCAATGAGATAAAACCCGAGGGAGCTTGGGCACGAGTAAAAAAAGTCTCCAAATGCACGTTAAGTCAATATATAAATTATTTCAAATAACATTATTGCAAAGTGGTATCAAAATATTTAAACAATAAATAAATTATTTATGTTGATTGTATTTCGCCTTTTATCCTACAGGGTAAGCAGACACAACAATCCATCGCGTTTGTCCTTTAGCAAACGTAAGTGTGACTATAAATCAAACGCTCAGCTAGCCGCTCCGCTTAACGCATCGCGTGCACTCACATAGCGACCTTATTTTAAGCCTATAATGGGGTAAACAGGAAACAAACTTGTTGGAATTTTTAACCTTTATTCAGTAATACTTTATGATAACCGATATACATCTCAATGTCAAAATAGTATATTATTGTTAATTATGATGTTGTGTTCTTTATTTATGACGTGTGTAGGCGTGTAGTTGATTTATAAAGGTGTCTCTTGACAAAAAAAATTACCTTAACACAGTGTGTTAGATTTAAGATTGTTAACAGAGAGTTACTAAGTATACCATTTCTTTAAAATAATATTTAGAAATGAAGTATGTAGTATTCCGGCCCGGTATCGGAAATCTGCTTAACTAGTGGGTTTCCTCAAGCTAAGGTAAATTGTGTAAATAGTGGGTACTCATCAATAGTGTTATAACCAAAATTCAAACCCAAAAGCTCTCGATGGTGAGGTTGACTCTTTAGCCACTATGCTACCGACGCTATAATTTGTCGCGTACTGTTTAGTAAAAATATACTTTCAACGATAACGAGAATATTCACAAAAACCGATTTACAGATACGAGATGAGATGTTTTGACGGGCAGTGTAATGTCCAGCAGGGCTAACATGCACGCCACGAGATAGCTATCTCGAGGCATTTTGCCGTTTTATGTCGATATGTCGACTGTTGGTAACATGCAGGGCTAACATGCGCGCCACGAGATAGCTATCTCGAGGCATTTTGTCGTTTTATGTCGATATCGATTGTTGGTAACATGGCGAATTTCATGGCGATCTGTCAGATGTCGACATAACTCGACTTCGAGAAATCATCTCTACTTGGTGTCTGCAAATTGTAACATACGTGCCCTTATTTACTCGAATTTTGACATTTAAAATGTTTTGTCTCCCGTCGTTCATTTGGTCGACGAGAAGTAATCTCGTGTATTCTTTTCTTGAGCTCCGTTCATTTTGGACTAAAACAGCGACTGCAAGCCATTTTCGACCTTAATGACATTTCTTTTGTTACGTGTCTTTTCGCATTAATTGATGACGCTGATCACGAATATAAGAAAAAAAATTCAATAGCATGTCATGTCAATAAGGTCGAAAATTGTTTGCACTATTTTTTTCTCTTTTTTTCATACCTAGCATCCCTAACTAGTCTGTGCTTTCGAGCAAATGGCCGTATCGGGTCGATTTTATCGGATAAATGTGAAAACAGCAACTAACATGTTTAAAAAATGTGTATGCCATAGACAATAATTGAAAAAGTTTGACGCGACAAAATATGTCGACGTTACTTCGCTCGAGAAGAATCGAGATGATATCTCATCTCGATTCGAGATATTTGACGACGCGCGCATGTTAGCCCTGCAGGATAAGAAGCTGGGACCAGTCGATCGTGAGACCGACTCTTTAACCAGTAAGCGAGCGACACTTTAGATTTGGTATGAATTAAATTATATAAATACATTAATAACGATTTAAAATTCATCAAAACCGATTCAACACGTGGACACAAGAAAAATCATTAATAGATATCTCTTTTAGCTTCACCATAATGTTCAACACAAGACATATCGATAGATAACAGAATTTACACATTAAGTTGTACATCATTTAGTATAGAAATCGATAGACATGCAAGTGAGGGACGGGCTGTAGGTACACTCTACACACATACTTACATCGAGTGTACAATATGGACGCTAAGGGATCGCGTGCACTATGAAATATGCAGAGGACTACATCTGTGTGTGTCGCCTACTTCAGTCATTATGCCTGAAACATGGATGCGGCAATTTTTTTGTTTTAATGGACTTATTTCGCTGAATAGTCGTGAGGATTTAAAAAAATGCATTAATTTTTGTTCTTATTTATAGTTCCTAAGAAGTAGGATAGATGGCGCTACGTGTCACAATCTAAATTTGTTCAATGAATATCAATCCTTAGATTTAGTGACTCGGTCTGCTGAGATTACTGATGAAAATGGGCAGATAAATGGGTAGATAGATAATACATTGGTGTTTTATCCGTGTAGCTATAATATGTTTGTTTCTCTGCATCGATTCAAATCTAATGCCACATTTCTAATATCATTGATATTTCTTTTTATCATGTTTATTTTGTGTTCCAAACGTAGATTAAATGTCTGAGGTAATCGAGCAGAGCACATTACAAGATTAAGCAATCCTATTTAAGTCACTCTAAAGATGGGTGATCATTCTTCACGTTTCAAGGTTAAGCAAAATTAATCAGGTCAATTTTAGTATTGTTAGTATAAAAATAAGCCCATTATTTGACCTCTATACTTCTAAAATTTGCCTTGGAGAACAGGTATAACACCGTTGGACACAGCTGTCAGACCATCTGCGAATGATATAGACTGCAGTGACAAAATTTAGATTAACGTTATTCAATTAACGTTAACCGTTACTGATATCGGTGATATTATACAGGTGTATGTGGATATTACCGTTGATATACAGGTGTAATGTATACATGTAACTATTTGATATATGAATTTAAACAGGTGCCATTAAATGGTCTAACATGAAATGTCGGTTGCAAGTGGTTATAGAGTTGTTAATATCGAAAGGTCCAGGATTCGAATGCTGGCTGTTACATTACTGATGTGTAAAATTTCTAATACTGACATAAAAGAATATGAGGAGTCGGTAGCTTAGTTGTTAAGGAGTCGGCCTTACGATCGAGAGGTCCCGGGTTCGAATTCTGGCCATTACACAACCGACGTGAACCCACTCCTAGCACAAGCAATTTAGCTTAGTTGGAGGGGTAAGAGGGAATATTAGTAATTTCGATAATGTCGGGTGCTAATATTCCTTTAAAAAAAAAGAAAAAAATTCAGAAGGAATATCGACTAGTTAATTCAGTTACTAAATATGTTCAGTTTTGTTCCATTTCCAGCAATCCACGAGCACCTAGACCAGGGATAAGGCTGAGTATAAGAAGTAGTCTATGTTCTATTCCAGACAATAATCTGTCCTTGTACCAAATTTTAACCAGATTCGTTCAGCCGTTGGAGCATGATTAATTAACCAACATCCAAAATATGTTCAACATGTTCACCCGACGAACTTCGTACCGCCAATTTTTTTCCGTCCGCGTGTTGTCAGATCCCGTTCCCACTTCCTTCCTCTTGAATCATTGTCTCTATTAAAAAAAACTGCATCGAAATCCGTCTCGTAGTAGTAAAGATTTAAGCATACATAGGGACAGACAGACAGATACGGGAAGTGACTTTGCTTTATGTAGTAATGAAGTAGGATTAAGTAAGATAGTAGGAAATACAATTGGAAGCCACATTTATACCGCATCCAGATCTTCCCATATCCGTCTCAAGGGATTATCCAGGATTAAAATGTCAGCAAGAAGCCAGTTATGCGCGATTCATGATGTTTATTAAGTAATGCGATAACAATACACATCCATTTATTGTTATCGATATTGGGCTCGCGTTTTACTTGTTAGAATTCTTAAAAAATCTACTGATATCGTTTAATGGACGCTAAGACTGGATTTCAGTAGTTAAAATTGTTTGCCACATTTCACTGTTGCAACATGTATTAATCATTCAGGCTAAGACTGGAATTCACCCATTACAAGATGTACCATCAAATAGAAATAAACTGCGTTATGATGTTTCGATAATCGAATTTCATTAGGAGAACGTAAGAACTCAGTTTAATTAAATGGATTTTCTCTGGTGAAACTCGGTCTTAACTGAATGAAATTTTGAAGCATTTACTAATAATCATTTTTAAACATTGTTTTTTGATGACTCCGCCCAAATAATTGAATGAAATTTTGAAGCATTTACTATGCTAACTTTTCAAATCGATTAAGATAGGAAAAAGTGAATGCTCAGGTGGTACTGTTTAAAAATGATTGCAACATCATTCATTGTTTCCGATATTTCGTATGAATGTCGGTAGATGGCTCCCACCGTCGCCCTAAGACGGTAGTATAGGAGAATTTGGATAGCTTCAGGTGTGGCTCGGTGGCTCAGTGGGCAGAGGATTCCCCCTGTAAGGGAAAGATCGAGGGTTCGAGTCCCACCTGAGCATTCACTTTTTCTTATCTTAATCGACTGTCTTAACTGTTTACCAAATCGAATTAGGAGTAAGCTGTCAGTCAGTCAGCTACTAGAAGTCTATTACAAATACCAACACTTGTTTATCACATTAGTACCACAAAAAGCTCTATTTTAGAATTACTCGGTAATTGTTTACTAATGTTTCCCTGCCCGCCGGCCACGATGCATAAAGAAGGGTGATTTTATTTTTAGCAAATTCGTATGTTTGACAGACTCGAGTTATTTTCGAGAACATTAATTATTATATTACAGCCACAAAATGTTCGTCCGTCCGTCCGCTTGACTACACGCGGAACTCCCCGATCTTCACGCTTGGTAGCAAGGGTTCGACAGCAGGTACTAGAAATCACTATGTCTCGGACATGCCTTATAAAACATTCACAGAGAGCATGGAAATGAAATAAATGGTTTGGGGCAAAGATTAAGTTTTCTTTATATATTTTTTTTGTCCAGTCTTCTGTATGAAATTTGTGTGTTATTTGTAGGAGGAAGGACACGACAGTATTCCGTCTAATTGAGCAGTCTGACTAGGGAAGTATCACCGCCCTAGAGAATACCGCGGCCATATTAACCTCGTGTTTTGTTCCTGGCGGTGAGTAGGGTAGCCAGAGCACACTGGAGAGTTTTTGTACTGTCAGAGGGCAGACCAAAGGCTTTTCGTGCTTTGTCTTCTAAACTGACGGCACAGAAAATTTCAGTGTTTACAGGGTCGGCAGCACGAATGTGACTTCCCTGGTTTCGCACACGTCCATAGGTCACGGTAACTACTTTCGCTCAGGTGGACCGTGGCATGTCTGCCACCTTAGTGGAATAAAAAAAAACTCAATTTTTCATAAAATATGTTACGTCTGTGCCGTGTTAGCAGTGAACTCGACTGCTACGCAGGAGGTGCGGCTTTAATTTCCTCTTGGTGCAAACATTTGTACGATGTATGTTTCAATGTGACTCTTCGCAAAGACGACGGTTCAGTTGTCATACAGATATCTGTCGCAGACGTTACGGGTAGTTGAAGCCCAAGGTCCGAATATTTACTAAAGAACTTCGATGTCGCCAATTGGTTTTATTTTGGACGTCAGAGAGCAGTCGCTTTATGGAAAATATAGGATAGTTCGACTGGAAAGCCGGCCTCAATTGAGTTGAAGAAAACAATAATAATGTATGTTATGTAAATGTTATATAGATGAGTTAAATATATAATTAAATTTACAATAATTAAAAAATATATATATTTATAAAATAATAATTTGAATTCGCTTATCTTAGTACCTTTGAAGCTATAAAGTTTTGAATTACTTAGTCATTTTATTAAACAGAGTCAATTAAATTAGATCAAGTTTCATGAAACCGTACTAATTTACTAGAACCAAGTATTCGAGTCCTAATTTCAACTAATAAAAAGTACTTCAAAAGCTCCAATTAATCTTTCAACGTTGTAACCTATCTGCATAATAATAATAATCTATGCAACGGATGCACATAGGTAGGGCCCGTCAGACGGGTTCCCACTTTTTTGCCTCTACGGCCTCGGACCCACAAACACACGCATAATGTTTACATGTTCATGCACTTATGACTATCTACGTGTGCGTACGATCAGCTGATGTGAACAGCTGTAGGATACGTAACTTTGGTATGCCAGGAATCGGTATTGAGGGACACGGCTTCGGGTAAGATCGGCAATGTTCGGTTAATTGAGGAATGCATAGATTTTTTTTACGATAGAGCTGGTGGTGCGCAGAGGGTACGTTGGTCGGAATTTGATTAGTAATTTAGATATATTTTGTTAATGTTCTTTTTTTTCGATAGAAATTAGTCATTTTCGGTGTTAAATTTCGTTTTTACGTTAGAGACATTCATTCATATCCAAACGAGTATATCGTTTGGATATTAAAGGTTTACGAAACATTAAAGGTTGTACGAGATATTCTAGACATGCAAGAGCCTAGATTTCATTTCCATTATATATATTTATATATTATTATTTACTATTAGATAAATAAATGTCAATAAGGTATATCATTTATATCAGTAAGCATAGCTTAACTGACTTTTGTTTGTTTTATTGTAAATACTATAATTACGTTCAATCCTATCCCAGATCCCAGATCCAGAGAATCCCAGATACATGCAAAGATTCAAAAACCTACCGTATGGTAATTGAACCCGCTACCTCAAACTTATCAGTTGACCCCTCTTCCACTACACTACAGAGATCTTACAGTACCTATTAAATGTTTACACATGGTCTAAGTTGACACTACATTAATTCTATTGTAATAGGTTTCTAGTAGCGAGGACATTCCGCTAAACAAATATCAATCAACTGGACTGCAATTAACTCGAAGCGAGATGTCTGTTTGTTTAGGTCCACGCAGACTCCAAACTTACCTGAGTTACTGACCTCAAACGAAGCAAAAACGATTAGTGACGGACCTCTTGTTAGATGAAAATTACTCTACAGAAAATACTTAACAGTTTATAGATTAAATTAATATCTTTCCTATACATTATATATAGTGGAACAAAACAACCTCTCTTTGCCTAATTCCACTGTAATGCCACCTTTCAAATTACTTTTACGAAATCGAATAGATGTTTAACTTGAGTTAAATTCTTTTATTATAAAGCTTAAAATTGTCACCTACTTTTTTATATACCTATTGTTTATTCAGACACGAGACAAATGAACTTATGTCCATATTTAGCCTTAAGGAATTATCAGCTTATTCCCATGCGCTCCAAATCTATTGGTCTCTAAAATTCATATTCAGTTATAGGTACATTGATTACCTTAAAAGACGCCGCAGTGGAGTTTGTTGCGCCGTTTCTTATCCACCAACGCCTTGGAAGTGGTGGTAAACTTATTATTGACTATAGAAGAAGAAACAATCGTGTTCTTCTATAATGAATAAAATTAAGACTGAATCAAAATATGCGTGAATATCACCGCTATAATATCGGTTAGCGTTATAAATTGAAGCCTATGTGGTAATCTGATGTATAAGATATATTATTATAAAGTTTCATTAAAATCCATTCAGTAGTTTTTACGTGAAAGAGTAACAAACATTCACGTTTCATTTCAATATCAACATTTCGCGTTTAAAATATTTGTAGGATTCTAAAGGTTTAATAACCTCGCGAAGATATTGATTTTGAGATTAAATCGAGACTGTATTTGGAATATTTTCTTATTATTTAACTGGCCACGATTAGTATGTTTTCGTTGCGAGAGACCCCTTACGGCCAGTAAGGGGGTTGCCATGGTGTCATAGGGATGGCTTACCTCTTATTATTAAAAATAGTTAGGGCGTACGAACACAAGAAACAACATAGATTTATATATACACTCGTTAATTTCAGATTATCTAATGGATTAGTGAAATACCTGTTTAATGATCAAGGGGGGCTTCTATCCCTAACAGTAACATATAATACCTTGTGACTTTCATAGTCACTGATGGAAGCTGATTATGCATTAGATCAGCTACTGCAGGATACTAGTATTATATGGTCAAAAGTAGATATAAAAAAAGTAGAAAAGGTGGAAAGAATTTATTCGTTTAAATTGTAAGATTTTACACTTACCTTGTTCAGAACACAAGTATCTACGGACAGAAATAGATCAAGGCCAATTCACACTATGAAATTAAAGTAAGATTAAAATAAAATTACTTTACGAGATGGTGGCGAGGCTGTTTATGTGAAGTCTACTTATAAAAAATCCCAATCTATGTTGCATATATTATGCTCTCTTGCTCTCTATGCACCTCCAATTGTACTACCGAGGATCCTTTTAAAGCAACAGAAAACGCTGCTGGACCTGTAGCCAAGTTCTGTTCCGTAAAAAAATGAAAGATGTGTGCTCAATGATGTCTAATGTTTATTAGACATCATTGAGCAGATGCGTTGTCTGGACTCTAAAATGGAGACAAAAAAATGATGACTTCCGTCATCATTTTATGCAGCAATATAAGCGACGCAACAGTGCGGTACAAAAAAAAAGTCTTCAGTAAGAATTGCGTAATTATAATATTATTATTGATACAAATAATAATATACTTCATATAAAGTAATAATATTGATGTATTATTAAAACGTGAACGCGTCAGAAATGATGATTTCGTAGGAGAGCAAAAGTAACCGAAGTAGCCCAGCGGATTAGCTCGTTGAAGTGGCAGTGGGCGGGACACATAGCGCGCAGTACAGACGGCTAATGGAGAAAAAAAGTTCTGGAATTGCGACCGCATAAGGGCAAACGTGGTGTAGGATGCCCAACGGACAGGTGGAAGGACGACCTCATCAAGGTCTCCGGAAAGCGCTGGATGCGAGCTGCTTTAGATCACTCGTTTAGGAAGTCCATAGGAGAGGCTTATGTTCAACAGTGGACTACGTGCGGCTGATATGATGCTGATTAAAAAGTAGCTATATTTTTTTATATTTAGTGTTTGCGCCATTTAAAAAACTCACCATGTACTGGCATGACATATTTACAGTTTATAACAATCATTAGGTGTCCTAAATTTTTCAATTCAGACTACTAGAATTAACGGCGCGAATGTATGTAAGAATGTTTTAAAAAAAAATGAAATCATTACGCGGAAATAAATTATAATCTACACAAATCTTTCTTACCAGTGGTCTATAAGTGCATATTACGAATAAAAAAAACCATAAAACTATTATATCGAGAAGAGAAAAATGTTATAGCGTAACAAGTAATAATTTGCACGTGTAAAATGAAAAGCTATTAAACCAACACTTATGATTTAGGTAGGTATGTGTTATATTTTTTTCCAGATGCTATCGCGAATACTGCAAGGCAATAAAGAAATAATGAAATATAAAGAACCATTAATTGCTTTGCCCCTCTAGACAAGTGGCAATTCGTTGGCCGAAGTTTGATGGAATAAAATGAAGAATTTATGGGATTTGACGTTTTTGACATGCGTTAACGAGTGTCAGATTCGTCGAATCCCATACATTCGTCATTCTATTCCACCAACCGCCGGCCAAGGAATGGCCACTTGTCTAGAGGGGCTGTTAGTATGTAAATTATAAGTCTGTGTTTGCTTATTATTGTTGGGTCTTGGTTCGGTTCTCGGCTCGAATAGTTTTCCTGGTCTGTATATGAAACCGATTGCAGGGAATAAGCTTATGCGGTGTGTAATGATGTGTGGTGACTGCTGTCTGACCTATCAATTCTAAGTAGAAGTCTGCGTTAGAGACTCTTCTATCTATTAGCAGACGTGCTTGTAGGTGAGTTGGGCTTGGTCGCCTAAAACTTTGATGGTACAGTCAGCGCCAGAAATTATCTTCACAACAAAGTATTGCGTCCCCGGCGGTGAGTAGGGTAGCCAGAGCTACTGAAGAATTTTTGTGCTGTCAGTGGGAAGACCAAAGACTATGCTTTGTCTTCTAAACTAACGTGGCCTATGAATGTGTGCGACACCAGTGGAGTCACACTCGTGCTGCTGGCCCGGTAAACAGAGAGTTTCTGTGCCGTCAGTGTAGAAAACAAAGCAGGAATAACCTAAGTCTTCCCAATGATAGCACAAAAACTCTCCAGTGAGCTCTGGCTACCCTACTCACCGCCGAGAACATAACACGAGGTTATTAAAGCCGCGGTACTTTGTACTGTATATAGTCGGTAAAAAAAACAGTATCTAAGTATAACGAACGAAACACATCAATTTATTTAAGGCATTAAGTTATCATGTTTTATTATATTATGTCACAATTCAGTAAGTTCTGAATAACGGCTAATATGTCTTGATAATATATACATGTTCGCGGCGCAAATAATTTTTTTTAATAACTTTGTTCATATAACCATAACGATTATTATTATACTATCACCTTTTTATTCTATTACCATAAATCTATGTGTTCATGTACCTATAATTTTATGTTGTACATACCTATCACTTTATTAATAGATGTACAGTAGGAGTACAACTTTACATTTAGTTTTTACATGAAAAAGTGCGCCTTTGTCGACGTACATGGACTATGAGCAAATTGACTCACGGCCAGTCCCAATATGCGATCTCAATTCAAATATGCCAATCCGAAACCAGAATTTCGATCGATTCGTTGCTCAAAACTTCCATATATTCTATCGATGGATCAGTTTGACAATCCTTTTTCACTCAATCAACTTGGTGTCTGGGGTCCGCTTTTACCAATCTAACTGCGAATTGCGTCTCGACTGCCGTCTGACCTCCACAACCCAAAGGTGATATCGAAGCATCGCAGCTAGACCTGTTGTTGGTTTTTTGGGGGATCCAACTACCAGTAACGACTGCCATAGATGTTTGTATGACAACCGGGACCAACGGCTTAACGTGCTCTCCGAGGCACGACCAGATCAATGCAAATACCCATATTCATGCATACAAATATTTGCATTGCGCGTGGATCGAACCCGCGCTACATGCGCAGCCACCGCGTTCACTACTGCTACGCCCTCCGGGGCGTAGCAGTAGCTGTCTAAATAAATATTTTAAAACTACTGAAAATTATGAAATAAAAATAAATTGAATTGAAATAGCGTATTAGATCAATATAAACCTGTATGTATCAATAATCATCTTGACATTGATAGAATAATAACCGTTGTATAAGTGCCAAGTATCGAGACTGTAGTTACAAGTGTTGCAGGTGAGAATACGACAAAAAGTAAAAGGTGTAATAATTGTAAAAAAAAATACAATTCTAAATTAATTGACATTTATTGTATTGACTAAGAACAGTAACTGAATTTAATCATCTTTATTCATTAAAATGACAAGTAACGACTCACTTTTTTGCAATGCGTAGGTATGTATTAATTGATACAATGCGTAAGAAGAATAAAAGTCCATTTAAGATCGGTCTTCTTCAATTTTATAATGTTCTCTTTCTCATATATGCACTACCGATTGGTATAATTTTAAACGATTTCAGAAAAGCGGAGATATTATTTATATTTGAAAATTAAATTTAAACCCATGGCTCCACTCGCGTGGATGTCGGTGTCGCGTTTTTGATCATATTTCCGGTTCTACAAAACCAATTGCGATTATTGGAAAATCACATCAAAATTCGTTGCGTAGTCTTAGCATCCATTGCAGATAAACAAACAGACAATAATTCCAAATTCAGTACCGTTAATATAATATTACCCACATATTTCTTAAAAATATCACCAAAGTACAGACATGACCATTTTTTAAATATAATAGATAGATTTTTAAAGTAAGCAAATAAATCTGTACAAAATAAAACTTAAAGTCCGCACACACAACCTTTACTTCACTAGACTTCCAGTGAACACGTAATCACACACCGTGTGCGTCCAACTTCCGCCAGATATTTCTTCACGGTTCACGGACTTTTGTCTATCGCACACAATTGCCCGTTTGAGTTACTGCTCTGTTCCTATCAATCGTAGCGTAATGTTATATCGTAATGAACTATTATCTTAACCAAACAAATATACAAATAAACAACCCTACGATCATTGCAATGTTACATTAAGTACTGAGCAGACGGAGGACTTTTAGTGGCGGACTTAAGTTCGAAATATGAATGAAATGAAATGTTACAATCATTTGAGGTATTATTAGATAGAGAAGTACCTCTTATTGTAGTCGCTTGGTCAAACCACAGCTAGTATTATTTGGAAATAATTTCTCATTCACTTTACTAATGATTAAATTTGCACATTCCAAGATAAACAATTATGTCAAAGGAAATCAACATGATAGTGTATATAGGTAGGAGTATGGATATGCCTGTAATGAGCCAGACATTTCGACCAGCTGCCACTGACTGTGTCGACAACCTGTTTTCGTGAACATAATCATATAGTCATATAAAGATGTTGTAATCTCAACATCTCAACCTCCTTAAACTGCAATTAATTACTTTCAGTGAATTAATTTAATGATGCATGAGTCATTTACCGGGTTATTCTCGATTTCCCCCGATTTTATTGATTCTACCACGCTTTTACAGGACGAAAAAAAATCTAACGAATCGAGAATGGGTGAAATCGCAACTAACCCCATCTGCTGGCGGACTATTCTCACGCCACGGGAACTTTTTGTCCGTTACATAGATTTTTCGTCTGCGAAGGGCTTTAGTGTTATTGTCAACCTACATATTGGCCCGATGCGTACAATGACCATTAATATTGTACTAAACATGTCAACGCTAATGTTTCAATGTTATTATATTGAGATATGTTCAATAACTAACTATCATATTGCGTGTTTCTATGTACTTAGTTACAAGTAATAAAAATCAAAAATACTGTTAATATTTTATCTGCGGAATAAGTAAACGATATTGTACGGTTGAGTTATAAATATTTTATGAATGGAGTTCTCCTGTTGAAGAACGTGCTTCTGTTTTTGTTAATAACCGAGTTCAAAATAAGGAAGTTTTAGATTTGGCCTGCTTCTGCTAGGCTATGTAGGTATGTGTGTATTTATGTATTATGTAAGTCATGAATATTTCTTAAGCAATATTAGATTTTTGTTGAAATCCCCGCTAGGAATGGTTTCATATATAATTTCGGTCATTATGTTATGGGGTTTGATGATGTTCCATGAAGGTTAATATCTCTAAGCTTTTAAGTGTGCAAAAGCATCTGCACAACATATGGGAGAATAATTCTTTACATTGAATACAATGGACTTCGAGGGGATATGCTTGCATCAAAATTAAAAAAATACCCTAAACTAAAATGGGGTTTTCAATTGCATTTAGGAACTTTGTATTCTTATTAGTTGAGTTTGATGTAAACAGTTTTCTGTTTTAAAAGTAGCCTAATTGTTATAGACAATATCATATTTCCATTTCTGCTAAGAGATTCTATATGTAGAATGAGCCACTAATTACCTATAGCAAGAAAATAATTTTACTCTCTCGTCTTCTGAGAGACCTTCTTCACAAAAATTCACCGTCTCTGGAAAAAACAGTCATGAACCAAAAGAGGAAACTCTAGATGATTCAATCAAGGAAGTATTATGTTAGCATTCTTCTCTGTCATATCTCGTTGTAGAACTATGTTATAGAACAGGATATATAATACGTCAGTGTTATCTAGGTATCTATTCTGCGATAATCGGCGTCTCATTTCGAAAACTTAATTTGAAACGTAATCTGTAAGCTCCATAAGCTGGTTTCCACATATCCATTAGTCGACGTTCAGTATTTCATTATATTGGTATCTTTGCTCTCAAGAAATAAGGGTTTAATTAGCTTAAAGCCAGTTCGGCAAAGAAAACTACAGAAACAACTACCTACATTTAGCAATAAAAACAAAATGTCAAACTAGTCTGAAGGTTCCTAGCGGCCATTATTCGAAATGACTGAACGTCACACATCACTCAGGTCACAATTTAAAAATCGAATGCATTCGTGCACCTTGCCTCCCGGCGAGCTTTACAAAAAAGGAACGCTTTGCCGCACCAATAAAATATCCCCGTCTCCTACCAACATTCATAAAATACCCGTTTCACATATCGTTGCTTCTCTATCACACAACGTCGTATCTCTTGTACTTTTTTCGAAACCCTCTCATTACTGTACGAACTACACACACACACACACACACACACGCTCAGTTAAGTTGTGTAAACACAATACGTTTGTTTATTTGTGTTGTAGAGGGTTTGCATGTGTGTGTAGTCAGCTGAGTAAATCCTTGGCGCAACACGTGTCCGTGTGTGAGTGTGTGTGTATTGTTTAGGTGCCGAAGAGTTGAAGATGAAAGATGTAATTTTAGATGATTTTTCATTCTACGCAATATTACATTTTTCGAAATTTGTATTACTAAAGTTGAGGTTTATGGGATCATCACATGCAGGCCTTCTCTACACCTACTGATGGGGCTTGGGAGGTAAAAAGAGTTCCTAAGCCAAATGAAAAGGAGGAGAAGAAATAAGTGACAGATCTAGGCGTTAGTACTAGTTTGATGTTTTCACCTCGGAGCCCAGAGTCCGCTTACTCAGTCTTCTCTCACTGATTGACTTTTAAGGGAACGATAGCCGTCTGATCACCTAACCTCAAGAAGAAACCCTGCTTCAAAGTCACGTACGCTAGTCAGCAGGTGTATTATCTAGCAGGTGAGCTAGGGTTGGACCCCGAAGATCAAGTGGGAACTCATAAACACCCGCAACCCGCATTCATGGGTCCTAATAAATTGTTTTTATTTTAGCACAAACATCTTCACAAACTGTTATTTAATTTTATAATAGTATTAGTAGGAAGGAAGATTACTTATAAAACATAATCTAAATATAGTTTTAAACCGCAATATAAATAATTTCGTACTTATAATTACATATTGTAAGTAACACTATAAACCTGCGTATACCTACAATCAAATTGATATTTACTAAAGTTTACGCGAATATCACTGATTGAAGCAAAACCACATTTTTAATAGATTCTATTGCGATTTATTTGTGGTCTAAAAGTAAATAATAAAAAATAAATCGCTATAGAATCTGTTAAAAAGTGGTTTTATACCATCAAATTACTTACCTACTTATATCATATCGGAGTATTTCTAGGGAATTGTAGAAAAAAAATACCCACAGGGTGTCGGCCTTGAAGTCATATGGCCGAGGCAAGCGCAACAGCTGATGTTACCTGATACTACACACACACACACACACCCCCAACCTTCTAGTGTGTGTGAGTGAGTATGTGTGTGTGTGTGACCGATAGATCGGGTTCTAAGAAATGTTTTACAGACCTCGAAAGTTTCTGACTTACTATACTGATAACGTGTACAGATTAAGATAATAAGTTTAATAAAATGGTATTTAATGCAATGAAGTTAGTGAGATAATGTAGGAACAGCTGCAAAAGACGCAATAAATGCGAACGCGTACAACAGACATGCTAAATTTTAACAGGCCGTGTGGTGTTCGACAAAAATAGAATCACCCCAGCTCTTCCTGTGAGTGTCGTAAATAGTAACTAATTCTAAGTCAGGAGGGTGGTGAACAGCTGATTTTGACAACAGCTAGTATTGAACAAATGTAGAAGTAATAACTAGAATTGTGTGTTTTGTTGTAGTTTAATCTCGGTACAATAACAAAATAAATGATTGCGGTGCGGTACAACCAAAAATAATGTTATTTACTGATGAATTTATGACAATAATTTGTAGCTATTCGCATTCCAAATCATTCAGTAGGTAGGTACCAAATGTGAGTCCATAATGATTATAATAGTGAATATATATCGATATATTAATATGGAGTCCAGCAAAGTTTGGAAACGTCGTTGGCTCTTAACCCCACCATGGACCTTGACAGGGGTATTATTTTGGGTTTTCAAGGCGAAGTAGTAATATTTAATGAAATATGATTTAAAAAAAAAAACTACCACCTCCATACTAATATTATAAATGCGAAAGTAACTCTGTCTGTCTGTCTGTCTGTCTGTCTGTCTGTATGTTACGTTTTCACGCCTAAACCACTGAACCTATTTTGATGAAATTTGGTATAGGGGTAGATTAGACCTGGAAAAAGGATATAGGCTACGTTTTGTCGCGATTACCGACATCCACGCGGGCGGAGCCGCGGGCAAAAGCTAGTGGGAAATAAAAGTAAGTAGGCATGGTAAACTTAGGTTAAGTAGAATTTATTATTGACGTCAATAAGAAACTATCAAGTTGTTCTAGACTGAATAAAAATCTTTGCATTTGACTTTGATTTTGACCTGACAGGGAAATCTAAACCCAATAAAGTTGAGAGAATTGTGAAAGATTGATTATAATTGATTACCTATGTCAAAATTGCATGCAATGCAAAAAATATTGACGATTTTTTTCTCTGAATAGGAGTGACAGATAAACATTTAAGAATAGAAACGAAAATGTACGCGTAATTGACGCATCAATACTGTCACAAAACTATCAATACGAATATACGGACCCTATTGAAGCAGGAGTCCAAAATTGTGAAAGTAATTGCTTCAAATTAATCACCCTGTAGGGACGAAGTTTCGTTGTAAGTGTTCGATCAGTCATATTCACAATAAACCAAATGCGGGATGATATAACACTTTTTGTACAAAACTATTTTGTCAGTTTCAAACGATCACGTGTTATTTTTATTTATGTATACTTTTGTACACGATTCTTGAAATGAATGTTATTAAGAAAAAAATTGTCAGCTGCGTTCAGTAATTTGTTAAAGTCAAAAAATAAAAAGGGTTGCTGATGCCTATTTTGAATTCGACGATTTGTAATAAAAATGCATAAACTGAATCAATTTTAAGTAACATCGATGTTTTTTTCATGGGAATGCTAATCTGTTGAACTATTTTCAAAACTTACTGATATTAAATCAATTTCTCGTCACCACTACATAAGTTACCACACTTAATTCAGTGATTTAAAAGATTTATGGAGCATTATACAGAATATACTTTAGCAATAAATGCTACTGATAGTTCAACACATATTTTAAATTTAGCAAAATTAATATGTATGTCTTTCTATTATAAATACTAATATTATAAATTCTAAAGCTTTCACGCCTGTGGTTTAGAACCGATTTTAATAAAATTTGGTATAGGGGTAGATTAGACCTTGAGAAAAGACATAGGCTATGTATGGTTGCGATAACCGACATTCACGCAGGAAGAGCCGCGGGCAAAAGCTAGTAATACCTAAAGCTTTGC
Source organism: Eilema caniola (assembly GCA_949126895.1). Classification (NCBI taxonomy): domain Eukaryota; kingdom Metazoa; phylum Arthropoda; class Insecta; order Lepidoptera; family Erebidae; genus Eilema; species Eilema caniola. Next base: position 904,069 of record OX421478.1, read on the forward strand.
ATCTAATATTATATGTGCTATAAATCAAATGAAATATAGATGTACTTCCATACCCTAACAAATACTTTGCAGAAAGTAGATTCACAAACTTTAGTAACGCTCAACAATAACGTAACTTACATGAAACGGTTAAAAAAACTTCAAGATGTATTGCAAAAAACTCGGCACATTATGAACAAACTTTGAAGACAGGTAGATGTTTTTTTTTAGTTCGGAGCTTCAAAAACATGCCAACGAAATGTGAACCTTATGTATTGTTTCATACAAAAATAAGGATTGCAGCTTCCATAATACGGGGCTTCACCGTAGGAGATTGGCATAGATAATCATCCTTATAATATTGTAAACCTCAAACGTTCATGAAGAAAGCAACCAGGCCTTTTGAGTATATAATAAACACAAAGCCTATAACTCCACGTTTAGAATAAGTTTTAAGGAATCAGGGTCCGTACCATGAGGTTTCGGGTTTATAGTAACAAATCCTCAGTGCATACATATTCAGGTAAAAGGACCGGCTTGTTGGCAATAGGTACCCTCCCTTTTTCATGGTTCCGAAAAAAGGACAAATTGGGGGCGTCGGTAACAAAATGTGAGGGTTGTAGGCCTTCGCTTAACTTTTTGGGTATACTGTTTAGTACACCACTGTAAAGTAACAATGTAAGTACATAGTAACTTCAATATATTATAATTATAGAGAAGGAAATCTTATCATATTCTGTCCTCCATGATTATATCACAGATCACAATCATACCCTAGAATTTAGCGCTATATTTATTATTATATTTTTTTTTCTTTGTATATCATTACCTAGGCAGATTGTCTCCTATATCTTATAACTATAATCCTCATCACCACACTCATTACTTTCCCTCTGGGGGACAGACAGAGATATATCTCCACTACTGCTTTTTCATTATCTCACAAGCATCCGCTCCCTATTTTTTTCATTTTGTTCATCAATTTTGCGTGCCTTTTTTTTGCAAAATACCATTATAGTAACCAATAATTCTTGAGGTGGAACAAACGTGTTGGCTAATTAATTTTTGCCTTTTATACTTTATTTATCAATCATTTTGCATGACCAAATACTATCAGTATAAACACTTATTTTGAATCTCATCACTAAATTCTCTTTCAAGCCACTTCCATTATCTGTACCTACTTATCTTTATAGAAATATTCTCTTTATATCAGAATGTATGGAGTAAGATTAATAGATAGCAACGAACCTTGCTCCTCACATTCTGTACAGTAAACTACGTCGTTGTTTCTACTTCCAATAATCTGATAAAGCTCTCAACTGCACCAACAATATTATTACTATCCAAAGGATCCGTGGTAGAAATCGCTTCAAGAGATGGATTGTAGATCTATCTGGTAATAAAATACTTTAATATTATAATAAATTGTATGAAAACTAATTTTAATATATTCTGTAGCTATCTATTATGGGCTATTTTTATATTATCTAATACAATTCGGTATAATAAATAATGATATTAACTTTATTTCAAAGAGTATTCTTCGGCTAATTTCAATATTATCTGCTATTCGTTCATATTACCAGTATGTTCAAGCAAGCACGGTTATATAGCATAATATTCTGTCTAATTATGAGATCCACTAGACATATTCTGTCTACTAATTCAAGTGAAAGCTCCAAATACAATTTAGCTCAACATAAACCATCTTTCATCGCTCGGTTACTGCAGCATTATCTCCGCAATAGACGTGACAGTTACCAAATGCTCATACTAATTTATCTGCACCATATTCTCTTTGCAGCTCGTCAAAACAGCTGATGTTTTATCATAATATTTCATAGCCACTACTGAATTCAACTCTGTTAGCATCAATATTACGTTCTATTTCGTTTGTACTGTTCATTGAATACCCAACCACTTCTATTTTTTGTTCTCTCACGTGTTTTGCATGCATGTGTGTGTGCCCTTAGCTTTTTTTTATTTTCTGGCTATACCAGTCTTTCAAGAAAGGGTGGGTACAAATAGTACAGCGCGTTACTTGCATAAGTTAGCCGTATTGTTTTGGTTCGGTTGTTTTGTACGTTTTTTGACGATCCATCTTGAATTTTATGATCTCTATTGTAGTAGTTTTAAGAATAGCATTGTGATTCTACTTATAATTGACCAGGTACCAATGGGTTACCGAATGTTGGATTCGGAATGAAATGGTTGTAACTGCTAGTCATGCGACTTAAGTTGTAATAATATGATATTTGTTATTGAAGTAATAGCTTAACGATGTTTCTCGTTTATAGTTTTTGCTTAGTGTATAATTTGTTATCTTTTACTGCCTTAATTGGCTTTCAGTGAGTGAAAGAATTTTTGAAGTACTTCAAGTCAGGCGTAACAGCTCAATATCAAACTGATATTCTCCCACAAGGGAGAAGCAGAAGTGTATTAAAGCTAACCTTACACCATTTCAACTTGTTGTCACTAGATGGCGCTAGGAACATACATATAGACCGCCACAACTCAGTACCAAGTCTTAGGATATAGTTATAGAAATCGGTGAACCCAATGTTGCCATCCCGAACATCTTCTTTTTTCATGGGGTTGTACTAGCTTAGTCATGGGACAGTACCCATAAGGAACTACATATAGGTAAAAATCTTACGTTATTTTTTTCTACAACTGACTTATTAACTTACCCCCAGTTGCATGTGCCCTAGTACCCATAAAATATAGCAACCGAAATATAAGTATACAAAATTCACATCTCTGTATTCCTTTTCATTGATGTATAGCATAAAACTGGTAACTCCAAAGTCATTTGACGTTTAACAAAGTTGAAAACCTATCGACACAACTTAATACTAAAATCAAATAGGTACTATAAGCTGGAAGACAAAGCTACAAAGTTGTGATATTCGAATATAAAGCTAGGTACGTGTCTAGTATAAGTTTAATATGCTCCTGATAGTTCGATCTATCTCAGTACAGCAACATTGTATTTTGTTAGAACATTCGATCTAGAATAGGAGACTAAACTTCTTTGTGGTCTCTAAACATCTATTGGATAGATCTTTAAGAGAAAGGACACGACGGTATTTCCATCCAACTGAGCAGTCCGATTGGGGAAGTACCTCCGCCTTACAGAATACCATGGCCATAATAACCTTGTGTTGTGTTCCCGGCGATGAGTAGGGTGGCCAAATCTCATTAGAGGGGTTTTGTACTGTCAGTGAGAAGACCAAAGGCTATTCCTGTTTTGTCTCCTACGCTGACGGCACAGAAACTCTCTATATTTACAGGGTCGGCAGCTGAGTGTGACTCCCGTGGTGTCGCAGACGTCCATAGGCCACGGTAACCACCAACCAACCATCAAGTGGGCCGTGAGCTTGTCTGCCACCTCAGTGGTATAAAAAAATGACTTCTGACGGGTGCTAAACGTAAAAAGCTAATATTTATAAGGCGTGACTTTAGTTACTTTTATTCTAGAAAAAGAATTAGGATTGCTAAAATCCGAATTGAGTACATTAACCTTTTTAAGATCAATTTAAATGTAATGTCTATTTATTAGTATACGTATAAGTAGTTAACAGAAAAAAAAATAAAAAAATACTCCTGAATGATAAATAAGATAATTGTCGATAGTGCTATAATGTTCCTAAAGTAGGTGATTAAATAATTAATGATGAATTGGCTGATTGTACTGTTGTCGAAAGTTGATAATCTAAAGCTCTGTCAAAAGTATCTGATAGTCTTGGAAATCATAAATTATATTTACTGATAAATTCCTATGAAAAAACTTTGAAACAAAATAACATGGCAAAGAAACGTAGAAAATTAATATGAATAATTTTTTAACAATTATTTTTCTGGTCGGGTACACACCAAGCAAATATAGACGAACGATGGCGTTTGACGAACGAAAAATAAACCAGTGTGGATGTCACGGCAAAAGCAAGCAAATGGAATTCTTCATCATTACTATTCAATACGACATGCTCGATAGCATGCGGTAATGATCGTCGAATTCCATTCGTTTCCGTTAATTCGGTTGGTGTGTGTACCTATCATAATAAAATATACCTATGAATTGGTAGAAAACATATTTATATTTAACTAGCTAACCCGGCGAACTTCGTACCGCCAATATTTTTCCGCCCGCCTGGCGTCAGATCCCGTTCCCGCGGCATCCTCTACTATATTAAACATGAATTATACACATAAACCTTCCTCTTGAATCACTCTATCTATTAAAAAAACCGTATCAAAATCCGTTGCGTAGTTTTAAAGATTTAAACATACAAAGGGATATAGGGACAGAGAAAGCGACTTTGTTTTATACTATGTAGTGACTATAAAAATATATTTCTAGTTTAACCTAATTACCTTAACATCGCGACCATGGCTGACGAAGAGTGGCCAAAACGTCAGGAAAAAAAAAAACAAATAAATTGCTGTAATATCCGATAAGAAGCGCTATTATTTTTTTAATAATATGACTAACTTCGTCCTTCTTCATCCTAGCGTTAATCCCAGTCGCACCCGAAGTTTCCAACTTGGAGTCTGGGGTCCGCTTTTACCAGTCCAACTGCGGATTTGACTGTACTTCGATAATTTCCGTAAAGCGACTGCCATCTAACCTCCACAATCCAAAGGCGATATAAACGCATTGCATGGATTAGTTGTGGGACTTTTAAGGGCTGTAACGACTACCATAGATGTTCGTATGGGAACCAAGACCGATAGCTTAACGTGTTCTCCAAGGTACGACCAGACCAATGCAAATACCCATGTTCATGGGTACAAATATTTGCATTGAGCGAGGATCGAACCCGCGCCTGCATCGGCGTAGCGGCTCCGTTCCCCACCGTTACGCCACAGAGGCTGTCACTGACTTCATTGTCTACTCTAAATCATTCCCTTATCGTATTACAAATAATTATTTGCACAGATTTTAAAAGGAATAAATTATATTGTGATGTAATGTGCCAACCTATCTAATCTCATGTAATTTATCTGGAAAACGATTTGTATGAAAATTTGTATTTAGATAAGGCTTTATTTTAAGTTATTCTTTATTGGAGTCCTTGCTGAAAAACTCACTATTTTATCATACAATAACGCCATGTTTGAGGTGTTTGAGGTACTTACATTGTTGAAATCTGACGTCAGAAATAATCCCTGAGTCGTAAGTAATGTGTGTTATAATGTCAGTTGGAATCTTTTGGATTAGTATATTTTGTTTGTATTACTTAACTACATTACATACTCTACTCTTAAAAATATTCCAGGTATATCACAATGATGGTAATACAGCTACGTTGCAGCTTTGCCACGTTGCACTGTACCACGTTGCATAGCTCATCCCTTGAGCTAAAAAAAGTCTGTTTTCTGATCACGAGAGCATCGATCATTCACTTTGCAATCTCCTAAAGAAGGTATACGAGCCGGCGGATGCAATGACCCCAACGTCTCGATCTCAGAGTACCCACTCTTATATTTTGGACTAGCTGATGCTCGGCTATGCTCGTGTGAATATTGGTTGTCGTGATTTTTGGTCTAATCTTTGACTCTACACTAGCGATTCCAGAAAATTTTATGTAAGATCTCAATTCGGACCTAGAACTTTATATTAAGAATAAAAACTGAATCAAAATTCGTTTAGTAGATTTTGCGTCTATTGCGAACAAACAGAGAAAAATTTGCGAACAAACAGAGAAAAATCTCAAAAAATATATTTTAGTGTTTAAAATCGTTAATCTAACATAATAATTGCGTACCTGTACAGTCTTATTTAACAATAGTATCTGATTTCTTATACTGTAGAAGAGACTCGTGAAGTATGTACGAATAGAGTTAAGTGGCAGGCTGTTGTCTCTGCCTACTCCGTTAGGAAATAGGTGTGAGCGTATGCATATTTTAATGTACAATTGTAGCATGTACGATTTTGTCCACACGTCGCTATATACTGAATGAACTACAGTGCGAACAAGTACCTAATTCCACTCCGTTGCCCGCAATTATTCAAAGCATCTACACTTACGTTTGTAGTAGACATTTGCATATTCGTAATACAATGATCGCAGTGGGCCAGAAACAGTGCGCAACAAATAGTATTGAATAAGGCAAGTTAAGGGACCATTGTTTAGAACCGTTAGGCCAAGGGAGAGTCCACGTGTTTTGTAAGGAATCCGTTGTTTCGGGCGAATATTGTGAGCAAAATATTGTATTTTAAATATTTTTGCCATCTAACCATCAAGTGGGTACTCATATTATTATGAACACAATCTGATATTATAGTTCAAAATGACTTTTTAAAAGAGAAATTTCATACTTAAGAGTTGACTTTTTTATAAGATGTTTTTGGAACAAGAATTATTACTGGGAGATTTCACCCGCAGATTATATTATAGAAAGAATACAAATATCACCACCCCATCTCATCCGAAGGGTGTCGTTAGAGGCGGAAAAATACGTAGACGAAATCATTTTGAGAGAAAGATAACTGGAAATGAAACCCTGTACCAACCCGTCCAGCTAGCTTCCCTTTATTCTCTTCCAATTCCAATCTTCTCCCAATATTGACTGCAATGGGCTAATTGATTGATTAATATCATGACCCATCAGTCTCCCCTAGATTCTGGTCAAGATTCCTGCTGACCTCTTTCATCACCACATAAGTTTCAGACTATGGTTAAACAATAGTTAATAATTGTTATAGCTTAAACAATTTATAATAATTAAATTCTACATGATAATCTCATTTGAGAAATTTCTAATTAAGTTAAGGACTAATGAAGATCGTTTGCTTAACTAATTCTCACTGAAATATAAAGGATGATCAGATTAAACATAAATAAAGTGGAGCCCTGCTTGTGGTAATCATTATAAGTATGTTGCCTGAGATGTTTTCAGTGAAGTTGCCATTTAGCACAAAATATGACACCGAGTGACCGGCGTTTGGGACGCCGAGCCGAGAGCTACTGGCGGCCCTGGGGTGAGAGAGAGTGCTCACGCTCTCCACCCTGCTCGCGGCGATGGTCCGCTGCGCGGATGGGTGGGCGGCCAGCGCCTCCTTCTGCGAGCAGGTTATGCTCGTGAAGGAGACAGCAGAGCGGGCGCGGCACGATGAGCTTGAGAGACGCGCGGCTCCACCCGTCACCCTAGCAGAAGCAGGCAACGGTGGCGACGCGCATCGTAGAACGACGCCCCCCCCCCCCCCCATACCGGGGGCGAGTCAGGGATCGCGTGGTCCCCCCTCCCGAGGAGGGCCAGACCGAGAGGAATGGTCCTGGGTCAGCCGGGGTGCGAGGGATGTGTCGCGAGACAACCTCACCTTCGGCCTAGCACAACGACCCACAGACGGCGTGCGCTTTAGTCGGTTCGAGTCCGACATAACCTCCTCCTTCGGGTCCGGAGGGGGCGAGGGGGGTATCCGTGGGGATTTCCCGCACATAAAAAGAGCACAAATATGATGCCAAATGTATTGCAACGGCGTACCTGAATTTCACCAGTTATATTATTATCTACGAATGCCATAAATTGGAAAAGAATTCTTTTCCAATTTATGGCATTCGTAGATATAAAGATTGGAAACATCAACATCCTGGATTTCAACCCGGTAAAATACCCCTTTTGGTCGGCAATACTCAGACCAACAAAACTACCTAAACACGTTCTGAATATTTGAAATTCTTAGTTTATTCTTAGTTTACAGCAAAGCTCGTATATTAATATCTATAGAAAAAAGTTGCTTTAAAATTTCATTACATTGATATTATATCTACCTAGCCTCTAGAATTTTGAACATTTATTTGTAGATATTTCCTTAATAATTTCCATTATGTGTGAGCGTGCTCGCGTAAAACAATAGTGCCCCTACACCACGTGCAGCCATCACGCGTATAATACAAATCGTGGCCATAAAACAACCGAACCAAACTGGGCGGACCAAGTCCGTCAAATAACAACTTTAGAATAATAAACTTTTTACGCCCATTACAACTTCTACAGAAATCAGATTAAAGTTGTAAAAAACTGACTTTTATGAAAGAACAGCTGAAGCACGTTCATTTTTAATCCTAGATTGTTATAATTTCGAATGTTTTTAAACTTTTTTTTCTGGGTAATTTTTTTTTTTTATATCACTTGTTGGCAGGCAACGACAATGTTAATACAGTTACCGTGGCTTATAGATGTGTGGAACACCAGGGATACACTAATGCTGCCTACCGTAGGAACCTTTTAATGCACTTCTTGAAGAACCCCATATTACAGTTGCTTGGAAAACCCATTGTTAAACCTTAGATGCCAATTTTTAGACACGCTATCTTATCCTACTAATATTATTAATGTGAAAGTTTGTGAAAATGTTTGAATATTTGTGACTTAATCACGCTAAAACCATTAAACAGATCCGGTTAAAATTTGGTACAGGGATAGATTACAGTGTAGAATGAAACATAGGCTAACTTTCATCCCAAGAACTGGTTCCCATTGGTAGCAGAAACGGCATCAAATGTCTAATCAAAAATAGAGTCGCTGACTTTATCTATATCTATACTACACTGTAATATTATAATTTCGAAAGTATGCCTGTCCGTATGTTACACTTACACGCCTAAACCACCGAACCGATTTTGATGAAATTTGGTATACGGGTCGATTTGACCTTGAGAAAGGAGAAAGTCTATGCATGGTCGTGATAGCCAACATCCACGCGGGCATAGCCGCGGGCAACAGCTAGTGATACTTGAAACTATCTAAAATATTTATGGTACCTTTTGTCTTGCAATTTAAGTAAAAGCATAGACAGACAGTTTGAGTCTCCAAAACTTGTGTAATAATATGTTGTCAAGGTATTGATCTGATCAAATTTAGCAGATGTTTGCTACAGCGTCTGCATAGTTGGGACTGCGTTTTCGCAATAACGTAATATGAAACGAGGAGCGAGGATAGGAAGCACCTGGTGGCATTTTATAGATAACCGAAGACAGAGATAAAAATTTCGTTCTGTTATAAAATATTCACCTTGATTATATAATCTTGAAGAAGTCTGAAGTCAAGGAAAGTATACAAAATATATGTAGTGGAATCAGGTGAATGGTTTTTATTTATTTATTGCTTTTGCTTGAGGCTTCAACCCGATGAAATTTTGAACCCGTTCCGAAATCTATGAGTAAGTAAAAAAGTAGCCTATGTTTTATTCCAGATTCTATTATATTCCTGTATTAAATTTCAGCTAGATTCATTCTACCGTTCAACATAATATGTTTACAAACTTTTGCGTTTTACTGTGATTTTAAGGTTAGCTACTATGACAAAATACAAATACTACGTGGTTTTATACAAATGCTTATGGATCTGAATAAATCATTCTAACTACCAGAATAACAAAATTGAATTGTTGAGCAATGGCAAGGTCTCTCTCTCGCAAAATAACCCGAATTAAAACAATTCTAAAAAAGTGCTACGTATAGATACCCAAAGACCGAACATTAAAATAATTCTAAAAAAATGCAACGTAAAAGTGTCCACAGACGGAGCATTGAAACCGACAGAATACCCGATCGATCGTGCGTGAGCCGTGAACGAAGTTGTCGTGTACAATTATGCGCATTAAGTAGCAACCAGCGACTTACCTGTCATTGTCTTCCTTCCCTTACATTGTCTGCTAAAAGGTTCTTGCAATACATTAATAAAAATGCGAGTACTAGTGCTAATGACTCGTGTAACTAGAGCTAAGTAAGCATGATGTATTTTTTACTATTTAAGTTGGTTGATATTTTAAGTTTCCCTGTGGAGTAAAATAGGACCACTCTAGCAGGCTCTTCCTGTGGGTGTTGTAAAAAGCAACTATGGATAGGACTGTATTCCATCCAACAGTAAGAAACTCAGACCAAGATAAATTACCCTATAGATGGCAATAAGCTCGCCCCTATAACGTGCGACTGAAAATCATAATTGCCGAAACGTGGGTGTTATACACCTCTTTACCCCTTTGTGGATTTCCAGGCGTAAGTATATGAATGTATGTAATAAGCTTCTAAACCTTTGATAATGCCGATGACTCGTGTAACTAGAGCTAAGTAAGCATGATGTATTTTTTACTATTTAAGTTGGTTAATATTTTAAGTTTCCCTGTGGAGTAAAATAGGACCACTCTAGCAGGCTCTTCCTGTGGGTGTTGTAAAAAGCAACTATGGATAGGACTGTATTCCATCCAACAGTAAGAAACTCAGACCAAGATAAATTACCCTATAGATGGCAATAAGCTCGCCCCTATAACGTGCGACTGAAAATCATAATTGCCGAAACGTGGGTGTTATACACCTCTTTACCCCTTTGTGGATTTCCAGGCGTAAGTATATGAATGTATGTAATAAGCTTCTAAACCTTTGATAATGCCGGGAGGTGAAACTGGTCAGGTTAAAAATAAAAATAAAATAAAGTGTGGAAAAGTACAAGTGCTATAATTATTCAATATGTGTAGCAGATTCCACCAAGTGCCATCAATCTCCAAAATAATATTTTTTGTAGGGTCAGTAATGATAGTGAGATAATAATACTTTTAATTCAGGGGCACAAATGCTTAATTAAGTATTCACTATGATTTCTTCTAGGAATTTATCACAACACTAATATAACGAGTAACATGATTATTAGTAAATAATTTACATATTATATAATTTGACATTAAAATTTGCAAGAGGTAGTTTTTGATGCTGTAAATATGCGAAGTATTGCAAATGCCACGTGGCTTGTTTCGGAGATGTTATTTATCTAACACAAACTAAGTTTGCGACTACTAAAAGTGTTTCAAAGGCTAGAATAAATAATAAAGACCATCCGATATTTTACATACACATACATATAATCACGGCTTTATCCCCGGAGGGTTAGGCAGAGGAGAATTAACACCCACATTTCAACAATCTGTATTCGGTCCCTATTGCCTATTGCCTATTGCCGTGTTCCGGGCACTATTGTTGACTCGAGCCTGGGCTGTACATATCTGTCTGATGTTGAAGTTAATCAGCCCTATCTCTTAGTCGCCTTGTACGACACCACATGGGAAGAGAAGGTGTGGCCTAAATTCTACTCTGCCGGGAGCCACACGGCTAGACCGATATTTTAGGGACTTCATAATACTAATCATAAAGCCGGACTTTAAAAGTAACACGTGTATAGGAATAATAATATATTCACAAGATGAAACACGTTTAAGGAAATCCTCTCGAAAAAAACTTCCGAGAAGCGGTCGAGTATTTCTAAGAACTACCTGCTAATGTTCAAAAGTATTTTTTGTATTTCTATTTCGTGAAAACCAACTAAAAGTATTATTCTCTTAATGTGCCTGAACTTTATGATAAAGAGAGAAGGTTCAATTTTGAACAATAAAAGTTTTGAAGATGGTAAAAGCAAATAGGGTAACTTAAAAAAAATTAAGGAAAGAAACGAAACAAAAGTGAAGATCATAAAGCTCTTGGGTTAACATAAATCAATAACGAATCAAATAACTATGGACATTTAAATGGGATTTTGTGCCGAAGATGACTGCTGAAGGCAATTTTAAAACAAAAAAAAATACGCAACGACAATTTTTCTTCCATAGGGGTTGATAGAAACATAATATCATTGGATATAAGATTAATAGATGATGTTTTGAATGAAAATATAGTTCGTAATGATTTGTTGAAATAACAATTTAAGACTAGGTGTCTTCTAACAAGTTATGAGATTATGGGATCGGACAAATTAGACATAACATATTTGTACGATTTTAGGATGGAATAGATTCAAATTCGATGTTTCGAATCCCTTGCAGTATGGGTCCTAGCATAGTAAGTAATGTACCTTTTTTTTTTTAATTGCTAATAGACATACATTCCATTTGTTTTTTTTTTTTTCATTTCAAACAACGGGATTTTGTTAGTTTCTTCCTTATAGTAGTAGCTTTTTCGTCAAATATGGTGATCAAAATCTCTAAAACTAATAAAAAATATTTTGCATGTTAGTATTGTAGAAGGTATTTTGAAAGACATTATCCCAATAATGTATCAGCTGCCTCTGGTCCCACAGAAGTTAAGGGTCCACTTAAAAGCGTGGGTCGTAGTGGGCGTTGGCGACTTCACTATACCACACCTGTATTTTTATGTAATCTGCTTACACATGGAGATAAACAATTATGTACAATTCAATAGTTCATAGACATATTTCAGAAAAAATAACACGAAATTAAACATTGAATGCTGATGATCTTCAAACATATGAACATAAAATAACGGAACTAAAATCTATCTCGAAGCTGATATGCAGCTTGCAACCAGCAAAAAAATGTATCAACATCGGTTAATTCTCTTGGGAGCTACGAGCACAGTCACAAACAGACTCTTAGATACAGCGATATTCATCGAATGTTAAGGATAATTACTTAATACGGTAGTGTCCTGTCCAAGAAAAAAATAAAGTACTCATTAGATGCTCTCGACAGGTTGCAGCGACGTGCGGTTCGCATTATTGGAAATCCTGAGGTCACGAGTACCCTCGAGCCTCTGCAGATGCGTAGAGATGTTGCTTCCTTGGCACTATTTTACCGTCTCTACCTTGGTGAATGTTCTGATGAGCTATTCCAATTAGTCCCACCCTCTCCTTTCCTATACGGGACAACACGTGCAGGGCTTAGGTGTCACCCGCATACGGTGCGGAACATTCCTTCAAGTACCAAGCGGTTCGGTGACTTTTTCCTTTGTCACACCATTAAGAACTGGAATTCATTGCCAGTTCACGTTCTTATTCCTACAGCTTAATAAATATGAAATCAATCTTGTTATGCATTGTACATGTGTAATTGCAACGTGAACTGACAGAAATGCGATACTTTCTTGCACTCCATACATTTGCACTACGCGCCAGTACACTGTGACTTGACAGTGTGCTGCAATTTTGTATGGAGCGTTTTCAGGCATCTCGAAAAAATCAATTTTCAAAATCAAATATCTTTAAAACTATTCGTATAAGAGAAGAATATATCACTTGAACAGTTCATTATACTATAATAGTAAAAGGTACAGTTTACGATAATTATAACAAATAGTATGTAAAATAAAATGTAAAATAAATTTATTGATGCCATAGTCCTTATACAAGCATGTCTTAAATGGTTTACACAATACAATGAAGTAAAGGTTATACAAAAATTTAATAAGCCCTGGCTCCCAAACTAGGTCCTGTGACATGGGAGTCAGTGTTCTGCTGTTACTGCTATACAAAAGATTTCATTAAACATGCGTGTCTTAGTATAAATGAACACTCTATGGCATGATGGCCATTAATCACTTTACCAACGTTGTGTGTGTGTGTGTGTGTGTGTGTGTGTGTGTGTGTGTGTGTGTGTGTGTGTGTGTGTGTGTGTGTGTGTGTGTGTGTGTAGTGTGTGTGTGTGTGTGTGTGTGTGTGTGTGTGTGTGTGTGTGTGTGTGTGTGTGTAGTGTAGTATATATAACAAATAAGTAGAATATAAGATCATCTCATCTCTTTCCAGAATGATGTCATAAATTATTCTATGGTCATAACTTCATCATAAAAAGAGTTCGGTTGGCGTTAATTGGTACAACAAACAGAAGATCCATTTGCCGAAGTGTGGCACAGCACATCTTTTTACGAATACATAGGCGTGAGTCTATCTATGTAAAAATATTGAAGACCATAAAAATATATTATGATCGCCATTATCCTATAATATCTTAGACTTCCCTGAGGTACTTACATTATAAATTGCATTCAAAACTTTTACCTCTACACCATCATGTACAAACCAGGATTATAACTCATACGAAATAGTTGTGCAAGCAAAATTCGAAGCTACCAACATTGCAATTTAACTCCGTCTACCCAATAAAGCTTACGAGAAGACAAACACACATCCACTACGCCAACAGCATTAAACACGAAAAGCCAAGTAAACAGATCTCGGAAACTAATAAAAGTCATTGACTGCCAAAAATTCAGTCGAGTTTAGAACTTGGACGAAATCAGTCGTACGGCAGCTCCAAACTTCAGTGAATATTCAAAAAAGGTTTGCCAAATAAAATTTCATCTCACGAACTGAGAAAGTTGAGCCAAGTTCTTCAACTGGTCTTCTATAAAGTGTTCGTAACATCTGTTGTATGGACAGCCAGGCAACTTTTGTATACTACTTGTTTGAACCTTATGACGTTGTGACAGAGTTTATTTCTGTTTGTGTTTAGCTATTTCTGAAATGGCTCGCAGCTTACGTTGGTTTTGTACTCCGGCTAGAAGCATGTTCATAAAAATAAAGGGGTATATGTTTGAATGGAAATGAATAGTTGAATGTTTAAGACCTTTTATTAAAATTTTGGAATTATTTTAATGATCTGAGAATGTACAATAACGTAGGGTCACATTGTTACTCCTCGCCATGGTTTTGTGTAAAGGTATTGTCCAAGGATTATATTATGGTATCTAGTTGCCCGTAAATAATTTAAATGTTGAAACATGAGACAGGATAAAACTCCCCGTACTGTAAAAATGTTGACCATGTGTGTTTGTTTAGGTTAGTTGCCCTTGTGTTTGTGTGTAACTTGTGTGTTTTGCCATCATTATCATTGTATAAGAAAGGATAATGTATCATTCTTTATTATAGTAAGACATCAAGTTTAATTCCCTAGTCACTTACTAAAGTAAATTTTAGTCGATAGCAAGGTGCATAAAAAGATCATATAACTTTGCCCTAGCGTTGTCGATATATAGTTTTCGAAGTTATAAAAAACATTCACAAATTAGCAACTAGATGGCGTTGCTTTAATGGCAAAATAAAAAAGCAGCTGACGTTTTAGAATTCGAAAAGGTTCAAAACATTTTCATGGCCTTTAAACTCTTGTTAGTTGATCAGTTTTTCAAAGTTTGTTCTTCGATAATCTTGTATTACTGACTAATTTAGCATCATATCACGAACAGAGACCACACGAGATTAGTAGATTTTTTGAAAAATCTTGTCTGGTAATATCGAACTTGGCTGGTAGGTTCTGTACCAGCCAAGAGCGGAAAAAATGACAGTACTGTAGAAATTTCATATCTAAGGCCTCCAATAATTCAACTTATTTAACAAACATGCCACACAGTCAAACCTCTCACCCAATAGGGGAGGCAGAGGCAACGTCATACAACTAGCTAACTGGCACTATCTTGACATAAGCCTTTCATTTCTTTTACACATGCACACATGGTTACTTCACAAGTTAATAAAATTCATCAAATCTAGGTTCTCCTTACCTCATCTTCAGCATATCTACTTGATAATGGTACTGTTGACACACACCTTGTCTTTTATGCCAACAATCCAGTAGTTCTTGTTTAAACTTATTTGCCTCTCCACCACTATAAAGACCTCCAACACATTAGATTTCACCAGAACACTCTTGCTCTTAATAGCCGCTAAAAAAAACTTTCTCTTTGGTCTTTTCCACAATAGGTATTTCCCCTATGTTAAACTTCATCCATAAACTCCATAACTCGTTCGAAATCCGTGCTTCACAAATTACGTAGGAATTAACCAGTAAGTCTAATTGGCGCGAGTTGTATTAAAGCAACGTATGGTGCATTCGTTTACAAGTTAAATCGGGGGAGCTCGCCAATTAATTGAGGGAGTTGCCGGGACAAGCGGTGGTGTCGCGAGAATCGTGAGCTACGAAAGCGTTGACTTTAAATTTATATGTCTTAATATTACTTTAATTTTCTATAGGTTGGATTGGAGTTTCAAATTTGGAGGTGCCTAAAAAGTACATAATTACCTTGTAAGGAGCCTTCACTAAGTACAGTGACATGACTTATCGTCGATCTGCTTGGTTGGTAACTGCATCAAAGTTTAATCTTAACTTGATATAACGTAATATGTTCTTCATTCTAGCGATAATCTTAGTTGCATCCAAAGTTTTTTCAACTTGGACTCTGGAGTTCTCTTTACCAGTCTTGCGAATACACCTTATTAAAAAAACTTGAGTCAAATTAGTTATATTAATATGAAGCCTCAAATCAATACGACAGTTTGAGGTTGATTCTAAGTTCTAAGACTTCTAAGATTTAAAATTTTAAGAGGATTTGAATTATTTTGTTTCAAATACCACATCCAAATTTTAGCAGTTCTAGCATCCGTTGTCTAGAGTAAAACTGCTGCACAACTGTACAAGTCTATGCACTTGTATCCTAGCTCATTTACAAGTACGTATCGACTGTAAGGACCAATTTAAATTATTGTCAACTTAACGATGCACTACGCCGTCTGCGCACTCTGGCTTAATTGTGCAATTTGCACAACTGTGTCTTATACGTTATTAATGTGGAGCTGGCTTCATGTAATTACTGTATTGATTTGTGCTTGACTTTAGAGTGATGTAGTGACACAGAGGAAGTTTTGTACGTCGTAAGTAGGTGAAGGACTCCCTCTATGAACACGACTGCTACGCAGGAGTCGCTGTTTCGATCTCCGCTTAGTGTAAATACTTGTATGCATGAATATGTCCAATAGAATTGGTCTGGGTATTGCCGTGCCTCGAAGAGCACATTAAGCCGTCGGTCCTGGTTGCCGAATATCTATGGTAGTCGTTACGGGTTTGGAACCCTCAAAGTCCGACTAATCTAATTACAGGACTTCGATGTCGCCATTGGTCGTGGGAGTCAGGTGGCAGTCGCTTTACGGAATTATCGAAGTTCAGCTGCATTACAGTTAGACTGGAAAGCCGACGATGATGACGATGATGATTGATAGGTAAAGCTTGTAAGAAAATTATCTGGCAATATACTTGTAAACTATGTTTTCGATTTTAATTGCTAGTGACTCTTTACAAATTGTATCGACAAGCAACGTGCTATAATTAACATATTAAAATGCAATGAATCTAACTTGCAGTAGTTAAGGTATTGATTTGTATTGACATTAGAATATAGTTTCGAGGGGGGAATTTTGTACCTATGTCGTAGTTCTAACTGAATACAACAATTAATTTGATATGCAGATTTGATATGTATAGACGTGAATGTTAATTTATCTAGGTATATATTTTATTCTAAAACTATAACTGATATTTACGAAAAATGATAACAATATCAAGATAATGAAGTAGATTGTGACACAAAAACTAAAAAAGATAGGTTTAGAAATCACATTTAATGTCTTAAGTCATAATAGACCTTCATCAGCAAACACTGTAAAGTTTAAAGATTGAAGTTTACACGTTGTTACGAAACATTGCACAGAGGAATAAAAGATTTTCTTCAGCTGGAAACCAACTAAAGTGTACACTTAGATAACAGACACTAACAAATTGTAACCAACAAATCTAAACAACTCGGAACAAATAGCCGCAGTTGTGCCACTAATTTGCAATTAATGCACGGTTCAAGATGTAGTTTAGACTTAGGACGTAACTAATGGAGTTTGCTCGATGTTAAATAATTGAAAAATAGTGATTCTAGATGGAATTGAACACATTCTACCTTTTGTTTCGGGTAGTATGCATAGAGACTTAGGAAAAGACTTGTTACTATTTCATTTGAAGGTGGAAACTATCTGTCTGGAGGCTATAATCTCAGGAATTACCAAAACGCTCATCGTATACCTAGATTTAAGATCATTACACCGGTACTATGACCATTTCATTTCATTCATTCATTGGTCACCACATCTTAAAAGTTATTTGTTAATGCAGTGCTTGCACACTATATTTATTATTGTAAATTATATGATACACTTTTACATACTATTATACCAATAGAGTCGCAAGTTACCGCGAATATCACTCATTATAATAAAACCACTTTTTAGCTGATTCAATCGCGTATTTTGGTAATATTTTATTATTTACATTTAGACCGACTAACTTGACAATCATCATAACTACAAGATATGTCAATAGGCAATACCATGAGGAAGGTACTGAAATTTGATGAAGATGTCGGCAAATATAATGAACTAAATTTACAAAATAATCTTATCCTTAAGACGCATCAAGCTATGTACGATAACTACAACAGAGAAATATCACACGAATATGTTGTGTTGCCCCTGCGATGTCTGATTGTAAGCACTAGATATGTAATCAAATCAAATAGTATTATTATTTATTTTAGTAATAACAGAACGTAACATCTTCCATAATCTTAAGATTAAAGGCACAACGCTACCCTAACAATACAAAAACATATTGCTAAATGAATTTGGCAGTAAGAGGGCGCTACTGGCAGCCAAATGCGCAGATAATGATGATGAATTGAATATCAATAGAATTCTTAGTCATCGTGAATGGCAGAGTGCTGCAAGGGGAAACAGTTTCATGGGTGGTCTGGCATACCATTTTATGTACATTTTGTGTGTGTATAAGAATTATTTCTTTTGTTACTTGACTTATGTAATGGGCCGATAATTTGCCCTTAGGGACTCCTTGATTTTTGTTAATAAAATAAGAAGATGAACGTGATTAATGATTGAGTGCTTATTCTTTTAACTTTTTATCAAGAAATGCTTTTACTAAGTTGGCAACGTGCAAGTGATGTTATGGCCGAGAATTTACCTATCTAAAACGATTCTACATTAACTCCTTAAAGGGTTGGCCAGAGGTGTATAAACACCCACATTTCGTCAACTTATGTAATTTTCGGTTCTACGTAATAGAGAGTGAGTGTATTACTTCTAAGTGGGCGCTTTGTCATAATTATCTTGTATATTTATTGTCGGACTAATACTTGATTTGATATAGTATAGTTCCATCCATATGGAATATTGCACACGTCAACAATCCAATTTATTCCCATACGAATCTATTCATAGGCTAAATTGTGTCTATTTTGGATCGTGCTATATAATTCATCATCAATATACTGAATTTCTACCAAATACATCAAATCATTATAACGAGATTGTAACCCAATATTAGTCAGGAGGATTGTTTAGCATTGTTGCGCAACGATTCAGGGGAATGAAGTCACGTCAAGTCACTAGTCCTTTACATCCTTTGATTTGTTGAAATGTATATTTCATTCGTGATTTCAAAACAACAGGATAGGTTTCGAATTGCTCGGAGGCGGAGAGTCCTGACAGTGTTGGAGTTGTTCCGGGTTCAGGTTTCGACAACCATCATAAGCTTGATTCATTTGTACCGCAAAAGGGCGTAACTGTTGATTAGAGTTTGTTTTTGTAATTATAAATTTAGGATATCAAAATATTGATTATGAATGTTAATGTTTCATGGTTGTATCAATAAGGAGTTGTTTTATATCACGCAAACTTAATGTGTCCAGGACTTTAGATAGGCCACGGATCTTTGTAGGGTATACAACTGGATACTGAAAGAATGATAAATATTTACAATAGTATTTTCTCATTTTCATTCTGTGTGCTAACGAAATTCTCTTTTATGGCAGCTTCAGTGATAAACTGGGATGCATTAGATGCTGCTACCACCGTCGATGAGAAAGTTAAGGTGTTCAACGATGCTGTGCTCAATCTTTACGACGTACATGCTCCTGTTCGTAGGGTAAAACTGAAACGTCCACCGGCACCTTGGATGACGCCGGAGGTTCGAGGGGCAATGGGGTGTAGGGATCGCGCTTTTCAGAAATTCCGGAAAAAGCGAACAGAGGAGACCTGGAACCGTTTTAAAGCAGCAAGGAATCGCTGCAACCAGATGATACGTAACGCTAAACGCCGACATATCCATGATAATATTAGTTCATCTTCACCTGCCAATATATGGAGATTTCTTGGTACTCTGGGTATTGGCAAACAGCGGACGGACTATCAGTTGACAGTTGGTTTGGATGAATTGAATCGACATTTTTCCTCTACTACTCCTATCGATCACCAAACCAAATGTCAGACATTAAACTACGTCGCTTGCCTTATTAGTCCTGATATAGATTCTTTTACGTTTTCTCCAGTTGCAACCGAGGACATCAAAAATATAACCCTGTCGATTAAATCCAACGCACTTGGCTGTGCGTGCTGCCGTCGTATGGTAGTCACAATAATCGACCACCTACTTCCCGCCATCTCCCATATAATTAACTTTTGTCTTTTCTCTAGAACGTTCCCCTCTCTTTGGCGTAAAGCCTATGTGATTCCTTTACCTAAATTACCCAACCCCACACTTCCCAACCACTTCCGTCCCATTTCTATTCTCCCGTATATGTCTAAAGTGCTCGAGGCCTGTGTGCAAAAACAGCTCTCGACGTTCATTCATCGTAACAGACTGTTAAGCCCGCTACAATCGGGCTTTAGACCTGGGCATAGCACCACTACTGCTCTTCTAAAGGTTACAGGCGATATAAGGACTGGTATGGAGGCTACTAAGGTAACAGCGCTTGTCTTGGTGGACTTTTCTAATGCCTTTAATACAGTCGATCACGATATCTTGCTGGCTATACTTTCCCATCTTAAGATCTCAGCGGAGGCACTGGAATTTTTCTCAAATTATCTTCAGGGACGCCAGCAATGTATTCGCATTGATGAGTCCACATCGAGCTGGTCCGATCTCAACTCTGGTGTCCCTCAAGGCGGTATTCTCTCTCCCTTATTATTCTCTATTTTTATCAATCTCGCTACCTACAATCTTCGATGTGCGTATCATCTGTATGCAGACGACCTGCAGCTATACGCTCAAGCACCTGCTGATGACATTTCTCAGGCCATACGGGAGGTGAATGAGGATCTGGAAGCTTTGGGAAATTGGTCCACTAAATTTGGTCTACACGTAAACCCATCAAAGTGCCAAGCCATCATAGTGGGCAGCGGAAGGTTAATAAGTGGACTTAACACTACGACACTGCCACCAGTTACATACAACGGAACAATAATTCCTCTCAGCCCCTCTGTGAAGGACTTGGGACTCTACCTCGATTCCAACCTTGACTGGCGTGTGCAGGTAACGAATATGAGTCAGAAAATTACAGGTAGGCTTAGGGTTCTGTATCGCCTAAGGAACTTCCTGCCAACAAGGACAAAAGTTACGCTGGCCCAAACTTTAATCCTTCCTCTGATAGACTATGGTGATGTGTGCTATTTTGACCTGAATGCAGACCTTCTCGATAAACTTGACCGTCTTCTCAATAACTGCATTCGATTCATCTTCAATCTTCGTAAATATGACCACGTGTTCTTTCTTTGTTGAGGCTGTTCGTCTATGGAACGCACTTCCTCTGGAGATCAGGAGGAGCACGAGTTGCAATGTATTCAGGTCTAGGGTACGGCAATTGATCACCACTGAAATGGCATAATCATCGTCTCAACGATAATGACAATAAGGATATGTGTATATTTAGGTATATATATTAATCTTATGTATGTGTGTATATTTTATGTGATATATGTATATTAATGAGATATATATGATATATATTATGGTATGTAGGTATATGCACTATTTATATGTTTATATGTGTCTTTTATATTTGTCTTATTTATATAGAAGCAAATGTACCTATTACTCTTCTTTAACATGCGCCTACCTCGTACTAGCTCTGCATCACCCAATGGTAGACTGGTAGAGAATGCCTACGGCATTAAGTCCGCCAATGTACATCGTGCATAAAGAATAAATAAATAAATAAATAAATAAAACCATACCAATCTAAATTTTCACAAACAACTGTTTTCAATTACCATCTTTTCTGACTCTGTGCTTTCCCAGTAATTGGACACATGACATTAAACATATTATCATTTATCGTAATATTCAGAATATTATAGAACAGCGTTCCTACCTATTTTCCGTCTCCAAATATTATATTTACACACACACTCATTACGTAATTATCTTGGAGATTAACAACAGTTTACAATTAAGCGTTCACCTACGGCTAATAAAGCTGCAGCGTCGTGCTCATATTAATCAAAGAGAAATATTCATGCCGACACATGCCATCAAATGATAATGAACCCGTATTGTTAGGAACGATAAGTTATGGAAAACAGCGGGCTGAGTTTTCAGAGGGACTTTTCGGGTAGAACAAACCTATTCGGAGTCAATGAACCAAAATAGGAGTTGCTAGAGAAGACCGGGGAAAATATGAACGATGAAATCACCGCACGTGAAATAGGTAATATATTTTGGGTATTTATAGAGCGTTAGTGAGTTGTGGTGTAGTACATAAATGTGAATTTTTGTTATGCTTACCGATGTGGCAGAGAAATGGTTTTTTGTCCTTGTAACTGAGGAAGTAATCATAGAAAAATGTGATTGTTTAACATACAAGTTTAAATTGTTGGCGTAATATTTGTACTTTACCAGTGCCACTACAACTACTGTTACTAAAACTAGTGTGTCGTTAAGTTTAGTGATCGGGGAATAAACCAAGAACGAGAGGTTCCGTTTTGGAAGCAAAGTCTAACACGAGCAATTTGTGTAAGCTGGAGTAGTTAACAGAAACACTAGTATTTTTAGAACTCTTTTGAAAGAAACAGAAAAACGAAATCTATTCTACGTTTCGCTGTCCTCTTGTCTCACACTCCACCCATATTGGTGAATATCCACCCGGTTAGAGGCGGAATACGGACTCCGTAAAACAATATCGTTTACAACGAAATTCCATTGTACTAGATATGCTTTTAACCCACTAGATGGCAGTTTGATATCTATTGGCGTTTGTTTCAGTGGAATGGATCCTAGAAATTGGATTCGGTATTTCATTGATAGACTATCGATGGTATTGCTGCTGAATGTTTATGACTTTTTAGATAATTAAGGGGCACGTTAAAGGACGTTTATGCTTATATTTCGCAAACTACGTGTAGGGTAGGCATTGTGATGTTGGCCCTGGGTCAGCTGAAGTGCGAGGGAAATGTCCCAAGGGCCATTTTACACTCCAGCATCTGAAGATCGTTGATGGCTTGCGATTTTAGTCAGTTGAAGTACGATTTCCGATTTCCACCCGAAAATAAAAGGTATAATATTAATTTCATCATCAGGCTATATTAGTCCACTGCTGAATATAGCCCTCCCCCAATGAGCGCCATAGCGCCCTGTCTTCAGCTTGCTGCATCCAGCATCTATTAACTTGTGTATTAACTTGTCTCATCCGAAATACAATAATACTGCAAAAAATAGTAACTATATAGGAGTTACTAATGCCCAAGGCTTTGGATGTCACTTATTGCCATTTTTGGTCATTTCTTCGGTTTTACTGATTGCGATCAGAAATACATAAAATTTTTAGTATGACTAAGATCTTTCTTATAAAAAAACTGCATTGAAATCCGTTCAGTATTTTATTGTACCGAGTGAAGGTATATCTGTCCAAAACAAGACGGGCACTCCACGAATATCAACAAAATGTATCAAATAATGTTCCAGGAATTACAAGGTAGTGAACAGGAACGTGCCTACCTTTGTGCATGACACTATTTCAGACAAAGGCCAGACGTCAAAGAGGAGTCTGATAAGGGAACGATATCTGAACAAAAGGATCGCAATCAGAGAGGGCGGCTAAGCGCTGTTGTCAAAGGCTAATTGACAATATCTGTGACGAAATGAATTAGTATAATTTTTAATACACCCCTTTTACTTTTCACTACTTTATTAATTTAACATTAAATTTTTACCGGTTGCAATTAAAACCTTTGATAATACCGTCAGACGAAGCCGGGAATGATGATTAATTAAATAGTGCGGTAAAGTACAAGTAGTGTATTTGTTGCGTAGCTCCCATATTGGTCTTCGTGTTTTTTTTATGACCGAATCGACAGCTTCACGTGCTCTCCGAAGTACGACAAGACCAATGTAAATACCATTATTCATGCATAAAAAATATTTGCATTGAGCGGGATCGAACCCGCGCCTCCTTCGTAGCGGCCGCATTCACCACCGCTACGCCATAAAGGCTATAATTCTGAAATCAGTGTTTTAATCAATGTAAACCTTTCGAAAAAATACAGCGATAGGCAAAACGGCGATATGGGGGTTTCGAAGTATTCCATAAATGAAGCCGAGCAGGTCAACTAGTCTCATATAAGATCAAAGCTGAAAACTGCAGCTGACATTTCTCATATCAAAAATTATATTAATGATAGGATTCACGATATCAAATACAAGGATCAAAGTCTGTGTCTAAATAAACAGAAACTGTATGTTAGGATCTTTGATGACGTATGCTAATATCATTTGGCAAACTCGAGCGCTGGTCGTAATATGGGCTATGGAATACGGGGTATGGAATATGGGCTATGGAATATGAGGTTTGCGCTCGATCAAAGAGCAGCTTTTGACGTTATGTGTATGTTTGTCCATCAATGCTAATGCTGTTGGTGTATCAACCCGTCTGTTTTATAGAACTGCAGTTTGGTGGCCATTGGGTATGTTTTGTTCTGTTTGAAACTGTGTAACGTAACAGTAGAGCTTTCGGTCGCTATGTTGGAGGTAGCGGGTTCGATTTTTGTTCAGTGTAAATGTTTTATTATTATTTTATTATAACTCATATTTATTAAAAAGAAAAATGTATCTAAGTAAGACTATCTAAACGTTGTTTTTTAACGTGCGGGTAAATCCCCACGGTTACCAACCCTGCTGGAGCCGGAGGGGGAGGTTATGGCATAATTGGAACCGACTAAACCGCACGCCGTCTGTAGGTCGCAGTGTAAGGCCAAAGGTGAGGTAGCTATAGTGCAAATCTCTCGCACCCCGACTGACCCAGGGCTATCTCTCTCGATCTGGCCTTCTTCGGGCTCCACCTGTCCCCCCAAACTATCCAAACTCTTGAATAAATATTATCAGCTCATGATACCATGCTTACTTTGGAAATAGACAGCGCTGTGTAGAATAGGGGCGAAAGTTTGTTGTAACCGTTCATAGACATGGTAGTCGCTTACTATCAAGACGTGATATTGTCAATACGATTCCCTGTGGAATCGTAATGGAATAGCTATTGGTTGTGATCCCCTATGGAATAACTATTGGAGTGTGGTCCCCTGGGGGAGCCAGGTAAGGCATTGTGTACTTATTTCATATAGTATTTTTTACAGAACACTTCAATATAATATCACCTCCCCTGATGTTAAGTTACCATTTCAGTCACCAACAATACAAATAGGGCAGACGAGTCCTAGAGTGGAGACCGCGAAAAGGCAAACGGAAGGTAGGACATCCCCTAGACGGATGGACTGACGACCTGAAACAGGAAGCTGGAAATGGAAAGAATTGGACGAAATGGCGCACATTGGGAGAGGCCTATGTCCAGCAATGGACTGCAGCGGTCTAATTGATTGAAGGATGCAATAATGGCCTTTAGCATAACGGCTTCATTAGATGCTTCATCATGCCCCGCATAAAGGACCTGGAACTCTAGGAAGAAGGATATACGTAAGCTGGTAAAGAATTCCAAAGCATTGTGGTGCAGCAAAGAAAAGAGGCATCGATTATGCAAGTATATAGTATTTAAAAAAAAACTTATTTCATTGCCAATACATAATTTCAATTTTGTTTCGAAGATATACCTCTAACATACCACTTAGGTGGCAGACAAGCACACGGCCCACCTGATTGAAAGTGGTTACCGTGGCCTATGGACGTGTGCAACACCAGGGTCGTCACACTCGTGCTACCGACCTTGTTAGAACAGAGAGTGTCTCTGCCGCCAGTGTAGAAGATAAAGCAGGGCAAGCCTTAGGTCTTCACTTTGACAGCGCAAAAAGCCTCTCCAGTGAGCTCTGGCTATCCTACTCACCGCCGGGAACACGCATTTTAAATATGCATGTACATTTTAACGTCCAAAAATCAAATCTCCCCGGATATTTTGCCTTCATATCAAGTTCAAACCGTCCTAAAATACGAGGTTTGCACAAATTCTACGTTTTGCACGTGATCCGAGTTTTAATATGGCCACTGAAGATTTCAGAAGCTTTCAGTAACCACGTCGTGTTTTACCAAAATCTTACACCGTCCTACTGAATATTAAAAGTGACATCGTTGTTATTACGTACTCCAAGTGTTTTAACCTAAGAACCTCTAAAACAACTTTAATAATGTATGTTTTAGTAGTCTAGACGTGAAAAAATAACAGATAGTCAAAGGGATTTAATGTAATGATTTTGTAGTGCCTCCGCCCTACATAATAACCTCGTGTTGTGTTCACGGCGGTGAGTAGGGTTAAATTAAATGTGCCCCCAGAAGCACGGAAATGCTCTGATGAAATACCAGTAAGCTGCCACCCATCCGAATGGTAACTGTGGCGTGGAGGTAGTTAACGCGGCTGCTACGCAGGAGGCGCGGGTTCGATCCCCGCTCAGTGCAAAAATTAGTATGCATAAATATTTATATTTGCATTGGTCTGGGTGTTTCTAGGTATATTATGTATGTATTTACAAAAAAAAAAGTATGTTTATCCGCATTCTAGATTCCATAACACAAGCTAGTTAAGTTATGCTTACTATGGGTCTAGTGTGAAATGTTATGGAATATTTATTTATTATTTATTATTATTATTATCTAGGTAGTTTAACCAACTGGAGGTTTACCAAACATTGAGCGCACTTAACTGGCAACGAGGGCTTCTATAGCATTAATAATGGCAAATTGCAATGAAATCAGTTCAGTGGTCTAGGTGTGAAACAACAGACAGACAGAATTATTCACGCAGGTACAACATCAGTACGGATATATGTGTGATATGATTGTCATTTCATACATACAAGTACGTGTTCTGGTTCAAAGGCTTCATAAATTTGAACACGATCATGAAATTACGCGAGAAGCATTGCACCTGCTATTACAAAACATACGACTCAGCACGCAGTGTGCAGTGCAAAGTACTGATTTCAGTGCGATAGAGCTGTTGACACCTATTTTCAATTAAGTAGAATTTGGTACAATGTCGCTTTGAATCACGTCTGTGCAATGAGATACTGAAATTTCAACTGATACGTTTGTATACAGGGTGTGGTTTGAATTACGAATTGCAATTATATCTATTATATAATGTGGTGCTTTTTGTATTTGGTGCTCCGTCTAAAGAGCTCTACGTCGGTAAAGCATTCGAGTGCTAAGTTGCGAGTTCGATTCCCACTCGCATTAGTCGTGTTTCTATGAATATTTTTGTATATTTTAAAACATATCTAAATATAGTAATCATGTTAAGAATTCTAGAAACTAAAGTAAGTATATTTCAACTAGCTTGTTTGATACAAGTCTAGAGAGTTTACATGATATGCAGTGAAGAACGTCTTAGAATATTTGAAAAAGAATCGTAGCTTAGTTATTAAGGAGTTCACCAAATGATCGAGAGGTCTCATGATCAAATCCTGCCCATTACACTGCTAACGTGAACTTCCTTCTTCTAAACAACATAGGAAATAGAAAGGATTAACAGGTGTACTAGTAATTTCAGTTACCAGTATTTTACTTACTTAATTAGCTAAGTAGACTCAAAAACCACGAGTCTACACTAAGGAGCATCGAAAGCTGAAATATCATATCAATTAATGGTAGTTTATCTCACATTTTCTCTATAGAAACTCTCACACAACACCGAGGGAGGCTCTTGAACAAAATAGACTATACCGCTCAAAGGTGTTCATTCATGTTCTAACAGAGGCGCGTGTGCGTGGCATGAACAGCTCAATTTTCTGATCCGCCCGTGCCTCTGATTGTGTTTTATTGTCGAACGCCTGATTTACAATGCGTTTAGTGATTGAGTATATTTGTAAAACTAATAACGGGAAATATGGGAACTAGGAACTTAGAAATGCCTAGGTTATAGCCTGAGTCTTTTGCATACCACGGCATACCAAAAAGGGGCCTGTTCAGTTAAAAGGTATTTAGATCTGAGATAATTTGAAGAAAAGAGTTTGTATAGTATAAACTGCTAGCTAGATAGATACCTAAATTCAGGAATTTACGTGAGGTGGATGTGGGAAAAGTGTAACTGCTGATGGACACGTCATCACCAGTTACACCTTTTCTACCACCGACAAGAAAAAAATATTGAACTATTTATTAAATTTTTTAAGGATTTTGTATATAGCATTAATAATGTATTACAGGGTTCAGAAAAAATGCTCGAGTAATGGCAATACGCTTATCGCAAATAAAATAAAACTGAAATATATATTTCTAAAAAAGAGACAACAATACATTTTAATAAACGATAGGTACATATCCCCGGACATGTTGCAACTCACAAACGGCAAATAACTAAAACAAAGTTTAAAAACCCAAAATTAAACGCGCACGCTCGAATATTTTCTAAACGTACCCGCCATATTGATTTATTGCGCGTGTAAATTTACTATTCTCCCATTAAAAGTAAATCAAAGTGGGCTGTAAATCGTCAAAGTCCGCGTTGGACTGCGTTAACATGGTCTCTGGTTTTCCTATCAAACGCGTGTATTTGTTCTTGTTTCGTTCGTATTTAAGGGGGGTGGGGAGGTCAGGTTATGTTGGCGGTTTGTGAGGCTGAAGCTTTGTGCGGTACCACGCAAACCACGTTTGTGCAGTCAACATTTGTGCAATGGCGGTAGTGGGCTCATAAATTTCGGGATTTTTTTCACTATTTTCCATCACACTTAATTCTTTTGATGGTAATCTTTTATTGAACATTTTAGAAAACGTTTCAGTGGTTTCGGATTTATATTGCAAATATTCTTGCTAAGCCGGTTTAGCAAGAATATTTGCGAAATATATACGGTTTTAAGATACTAGCTGCTGTCAGTGGTTCCGTTTGAAATACCGATAACGTTCCACTTTCCAAATAAAACCACTTTTTAACGGATTTTATCGTGATTTATTTGTTTTTATTTTCTTTTAAACCGATGTTTCGGCTACTTTTCACCAGCCAACACCACTGTTTTGGCTCCGATAACCGATATCGGGCCGGACAATGTGAAAGAAAGATACATATCTCATACATTTGACTTCCTCCGATATCGGATATCGGAAATCGGATATCGGATGTCGGATATCGGATATCGGATATCGGATATCGGATATCGGATGTCGGATATCGGATGTCGGATGTCGGATGTCGGATATCGGATGTCGGATATCGAATTCCGGATATCGGATGAGTGCGAAAACGCTCTAAGGATGGTAGTTGTCAAAATGCATTAGTCAAACGGCGAAAATGGCTATTCAAAAGTAAAGGTTAATATTGATAAATAAATCACAATAGAAATCGTTAAAAAATGGTTTTATTTCAATGAGTGACATTCGCGTAAACTTTAGAAAATACCATCACTTATTATTATCAATAATATCTTAAAAGGTCACACCAAGGTAAGTAAATATTGCAAGCTATCAACAATATTTATTTAATTAGCTTGTAATAATTACGATAGAAGCGAAGATGCAAGTACTGTAGTCCATTAGTAGGCATTGGCGCTACTAATGGATCTATTAGTTTCAATAAACATTTATTATAATTATTGAAAATATTATACAACGATTGCATTTAATTTAATGTTATGTATTCCACGATTTAATTTGTACTTTCATGTGAAACCTCGTATGTACATTCAAGGTTTAAAACAACAACTTCTACAATTCTAATTCTATCCTAACAATAATTTGATAAATAATATTCCAGAAAGTTTTTGAATCGACGCAAAAAAAATCCTTTCACTTGTACCGGTAGATGCCCGGTTATTTAATTTTTCTGTACTCTAAGTTGATTTATAGCAGATAAATTAGATTACTGCGTGGCACGCATAATCACATTTATCACCTAGCCAGGCCAGCAAATCCTATCAGTTAAATCTATATATTTATAATAATAAATATATAGATTTATAATATGAATAGAATAGAATATAAAAATATATAATAGGATAGGATAGAAATAGAATAACAATTTTATTTACATTTTTTTATATCACTAAGGTGGTAGAGAATCACTCGGTCCCCCTGATGGGAAGTGGCTTATAGTCGTGTGCAACAAAGGACGTCAAGCTCTTATTGGTAATGCCAACCCTCTAAGAGGCTTTTAATGTCCTTCTTGAAGAACCTCATTGGAAAAACCACAGCAGGGAGTTCATTCCACAGGTTATGCAAGCGCGAGGTGAAGTTTCTTTCATACCTCAGTGTGCGCACCGTTTATGGTTGTAACATGTGAAGATCAGTTCTCTGCCTGCGATGGGATGATAGCACGTAAAAATAATAATAACACATGTTATATTTCGATTGAAACTCGCCTTATTTCAATTCGAGTTCTTAACCAGTGGTAGTGTAAAAGCTTTTCGCCCAAGAGTGTTGACATGTCTAAAGTACAACAATCCATTGTCTTCAGTTGTTTGTGATATATTTTTGCGCTTAACGCACAATTTATGCGCACTTTGAGGCGTATTGTTTTAATTAAAAGATGCGTTTATACGTAGAAATCGTATATCAACAACCATTGTATTTTATCGATTTTATTTGAGGAAAATTTGTAATAACACTCCTTATGCGCAGTTGGATGCGTTTGTTTTGTTTATATCATTGTTTTCAGAACAGCGTAGTAGTGAACAATAGTTTGTAGTTTTTATAAATAAAATCATTGTGTATCCTGTTATCTAACCTACTACTATATTATGTAAATAACGTTCTTTGCGATCGACTACTTGCAATGAAACTTGTTTGTTGTACTTGTAAGAAGTAGGGAATACGAGATGTGGATTATTATAGTTTTTTGCATTGCAAGTATATGCGACCATACCTTAAAAATACATTGATTGCTGCCATGATTATGTCAAGTCCAATAACCTACCCCGTGTCGTTCCCGGTGCAGAAGTGCCCATAGGTTAATTATCAGAATATCACTTCTTCTTACTTGAAATAATAGTCTATATGTCTATAATGCATGGGCAACTCAGGGTTTTGGACTGTCGACGGAATGAACTCGAGGTACAGGGTCGGCAGCACGATTGTGATACCCCGGTGTTGCATACATCCTTAGGCCAGGGTAATCACTTCCCATTAGGTAGGCCGTGTGCTTGTCTGCCACCTAAGGGATATTTTAAAAAAGTGGCCCTATGGGCGAGACATTTATGACTTTTTAGTCGACAATTACAGAAAAAACGGTATGAGGCGTAATGCATAATCAAAGAAAACTCACGCTATGATACTGGTAGCGTTGGCTCGCTAAATCGTAATGCCATATTTTTGCCCCAGGTACGAGCCGGAGCGGGAGTCATAGCCTTGCTGCATTATGCCAATTTCTGGATTTCTTTCATCATGATCTATAATAATTACATACTTTGTGACACATGCTGGGTAGCACTTGCTTGCAAGAAAACGTACAACTCTTGGGTTTCATTTCAAACGGGATTGGTGCTTCGATGAAGAAAAGTACGCTGCACAACACCTAGAACAAGAGCAGATTAATTTTCACAGCATAAAAAATAACCGTCTAATGTTTTAATATTATATTAAAGTTGAATGACCGTAAGTGAGCCTCCCAAAGCCTCTGGGTCCTCTAAGCTGTCCAAAATTAGTCGTTCAGAACCTCCCTAATATGATTTATTTGGGGGCTGTAACTGTACCCATATGTCTCCACGTTGGTTAATATTTTAAACATATTATGCGTATGTTATAGGCCAAGCTAATTTATTTGATGATGGCTGGTTTTACCTTGAGATTGTGTCACTCGATGAAGGTTCGTGTTTATATTCGTATCTTATTAGTACAGCTAAAAGAGCGAGCATTTTTTTGGTTCTATTATGATTGTAGTATGTGCGTATAACACATTTATGTACTTAACAAAAAACAGTATCCAAGTAGGTTTTTAATAGATTTTATCTGCTAAAGTTAATGTCTATTTGTAGTGCAGTTTGATTTGCCCTTGGAGTGTCTACCATTGGCGCTTTTGCCTTACTGACCTCCATGGGCATTCATGGGCGTGCATTTAATATTAATATTCTGTGAGTGCAATGTATATAACTGAAATACCTTAGAGTTGTACTGTTCTGAAGCTTTGCAATAAACATTTATTCATTTATTTATTTTATTTAGTTTATCCACAACCCATTAATTTATTTATTTACACATGGAAACCTTAAGTTTTCGCTTCTATAGTATTGGTATAATGGTACTAGGTAGGTACTTAATTGTAAGCAAAGGCTAGCCAAAAAATATCCCATAAGACAAGCTCCCTTTTTTATACTACTTAGGAGGCAGACAAGCACACGGCCCACCTGATGGAAAGTGGTTAACGTGGCCTTTGTGCAACACCAGGGGCGTCACACTTGCGCTGCCAACCCTGTTAGAACAGAGAGTTTCTGTGCCGTTAGTGTAGAAGACAAAGTAGTACAAGCATTAGGTCTTCCCACTGACAGCATGAAAACTATCCAGTGAGCTCTTGCTACCTTACTCACCGCCGGCAACACGACGCGAGGTATGGCCGCGGTATCCTGTAGCGCGGAGGCACTTCTCCAGGCGGACTGCTCAATTGGAAGGAAATACCATACTTCTATAACTTCACATGGCTAGATCGGAATCAAACCGATTATAATCACAGTGTTTCACACGGAACGGACCTTGCTATTTTTCAAGAACGGTACAGCCGCGGTACCAAAATAATGTTATACGAACCATTTTTCTTTAATTTGTGGAAGCTAAGGAAAAATCCTCGCCTCGGGATGACACGAACTGGTCATGTCACAGTTCAACCAACTAAATCCACTTTATGTCTCCGAGTTACCCGATTTTAGACCTTAAGCGTGTGCCCGAGTAACTATTTGACCGAAGTGTGGTACAGATAAACTTGTCTAAAACTAAGTTTCGTACATAACATTTTGTTGTAATTACCTAACTACATATAATAATATGACCAAAAGGCCGTAATGGTAAACCACAATCCTGAGACTTTACCTTCAGCTTACCATAGGGCGAGGTGAAATCATATTGATTTAATAAGAATACAAGTATCTCTGTCATGTCATCTTTTTTTTTTACTTGCGGGAAATCCCCACGGATACCCACCCCTCCGGAGCCGGAGGGGGAGGTTATGTCGGACTCGAACCGACTAAACCGCACGCCGTCTCTGGGTCGTAGTGCTAGGCCGAAGGTGAGGTTGTCATGCGACATATCCCTCGCACCCCGGCTGACCCAGGGCCATCCCTCTCGGTCTGGCCCTCCTCGGGTCTGTCATGTCATCATTGCACTTCTAGCGATTTCCCGATTGCGTACAATACGCTGGAGACTGGGGTCCACTTAATATTTTTGATAGGTTTGTTGGTTTTTACGAAAGCAACTGCCTCTAGCCTCTCAACCCCGAAAAGAAGCCTGCGTCAAAGTCTTGTCGTTGTTTAACAGGTGCACTCACTTGCAGGTGAGCCCGACTGTGGCCAACAAATATTTTTCAAGTTTAACGACAAATTTATTGTTATTTTATTGTTCCATTATTTTTATACCACTGAGGTGGCAAACAAGCACACGGCGCACCTAATGGAAAGTGGTTACCGTGGCCTATGGACGTGTGCAGCACCAGGGGAGTCACACTCGTGCTGCCGACCCTGTGTACGAAGAGTTTCTGTGCCGTCAGTGTAGAAGACAAAGCAGGAATAGCCCTTGGTCTTCCCACTGACAGCACAAAAACTCTCCAGTGAGCTCTGGCTACCCTACTCACCGCCGGGAACTTATGGCTACGATATTCTGTAGTGCGGAGGTACTTCCCCAGTCGCCCGTATTCTAGAATACCACTCATCTGAACATTGATTTATCTGGGTAAAGATTGTAAACACATATTTATAAGTTTGACAGGTTGTCTGACAGATTGACGATACAATTTTTTCTCAGATTAATCGAGATTCAGCCGAAACTTTCAACGTCGCTTTGCCAGTCTAACTGCGAATTTGGCTGAGCATCGATATTTTCCGTGAAGCGACTTCCATCTGACCTCCACAACGTTCAAAATGCGATATCGAAGCATTGCAGTTAGACTAGTTGTTGGATTTTTGAAGGCTCCAACTACCCGTAAATACTGCTAGAGATGTTCGCATGGCAACCGGTACCGAAGGCTTAACGTGCTCTCCGAGATACGACCAGACCAATGCAAATACCCATATTCATGCATACAAATATATACATTGATAAGGGATCGAACCCGAGCATTCTGCATAGCGGCCGCGTTCACTACCTACCTTACCTACTACTACGCCACGGAGTCTGTTGTATAGAAATACTGTTTAAAGTAAACTGTATTTTTATACAACAGCCTCGGTATACATGATGTAGAAACGTCAATATTTTTTCTGTTTTAATCAAATCAAATGATCATACTTTTTGTTTCAATGGAGACAAAACTATTTTACGTTTGCAGATCTATGTAGGCCTAAAACTTATAAAAGTTCAGACTAAGAGTATTCAAAAGAATGTGTACGCTTATGCTTACAATTGCAACTCCCACGTCTTCCTACAGGTTGTCCTCTCCACTACTGGGAATTTAAATTTCTAGTAGGAATAATATAAAGTGTGATTGAAGATGTAGTGACTAAGATAGAGAAATGGATGCTTAGATGATTCGGACACGTGGAGAGCATGGACCAAAGAAGGCTGATCGAACAGATTTATGAACCAGGGTGAAATTTGAATGGAAAACCCGGTAGGGGTTGACCTAGACATACGTATGTCAATCGGATCAAAGTTACTTTAAAGATAGGACATGTTAAGAGTACCCGAAATCGACAAGCATGTGTGAAAACAATTATGAAAGTAGACGAAACGACATTTGTAAGTACGTACGATTTACAAGTAGAAAGTCTCTGCCTAGCTCACTGAGAAAGAAATATGACTGTATGTATATAATATGTGTTTATGTAACAATATAATTGTTATTTTGTGAAAAAAAGATATACCTGACTGAATAAAAATACGCAGACCAATTGTACCAAAAATTTCTAGAGCCCAATATATCAGCCATTTATTATTCTAAACTAATTTTAGTAACAAATTTCCCAAGTGTGAATCAAACGCCACAACTCAAAATACGAAGGATCTCCATTTTTGTACAGAACCGAAGCCCAAAAACGGCTCATATAATTACTGTCAAAAGTGGCGTGAAAACTTGTCTGTGGATTACCACTGTTATACATAATATATCACACACGACCGTAGCCGCGTAGGGTCGCTCAAGGGTTGCAAATATTAGAGTATTATTTTCAGGCACGTGTGAAATGTTTTTACAATGAAATTACTTGTAGGTTCATATTTTTTGTTTACAATTATACAGCTTACAGCTCTGCAATGGGATATGCAGAGGTGTATTAATACCCACATATCGACATCTATGATTTTTGGCTACACGTGATAAGAGTGAAGACTATGGCCATCATTCGGGTACTTTATCCTGAACTTTATTTTTACTGTGGAATGAAGAACAGCGCTATTCTTTAGTCGCCTGCGACGCAACACACTCCTAAGACATTGGACGAAGAGATGGGAGGGCCCTATCCTACTTCACAGAATCAATACTTTTACTTTACATTTTTACTAACATATTTCTTACATCAACTATGATTAAGAAACGATAACAATGGTAGTCTTTTAGCTTTTTTTTTACATTTATAATTGATAAATGTTCTTCTTATTCTATTGACGAATTTTTAAATATTGGTAAATTGTGATAATGGTCATTTTTTTTTCTGCATGATAATGTATATGATAATTTTAATTATCGAATAATTTAATTTTAATTGTAAGACATATTTTTGTACGCCACACAGTGGTAGAGTGCACCTAAAATGCGAACATCTAAAATTTGTGTACACACTCATATTCTGACAAATAAACTTTCATTTCATTTCATTTGAAACATGTGACTATCAAAAAGTACCTGAAATTGTTTGTTTGTCGATAAGATGACCACGGCACTTGGCTCCTAGTATAATAAACCAGCTAATAGCAGTATAATAAATCAGCAATAAACCAGTATAATAAACCAGCTCTGAAAAGATCTGGAATGTCAAGAAGAGTTTAAATGCAAAAATAACAATTAATAAAAAGCTGTTTGAAAATTCGTAGTTTCGTGATCAGGGGTTGAACTTATGACACAAATAAGACTAGGCCCTACAATTACTGCTATTTGTCGTGTAAATGCCCCAAAATTTCTTTTAAATAACCAAATTATACATCTAACAATGTCCTTTGAACTACAAGTTTTTGAATAAAATTATTTAGCAAAAGTTTCCTCGCTATAATTAGCTCTTGCCAACCCTAACTTGCTCAACCCTTTTCTAAATGTTAGACAGTTAATATTTTAGGGGCTGAAAATTGGAATTTCGATGAAGACGCTCTTGTTATAGTGGTTTTAACTCTGCTGTCAGTTTCCCGATTTGATTCGCATTTTGTGTTTAACGTAAATTTACCTATCTACATGTATATTGTGTAGTGTTAGGGAACGTTGGAAGTAAAAATAAGTAACTACTGCTATCATCGTTTTCCCTTCATATAGATAATAATGAAGGATGATTTGGGCATAACGAAAAGAATTTTATCAAGCAAAAAATTTGGGAATCTTTTTGAGGTTCTATAATGCGCGTATACGTTCATATGTCAGATATTTCTCAGAATTTTGATAGTGTTTGGGCTGTTATTATTGTTAGTCAATTTCAAATAGAACTGGAACAAATTCACTATTGATTAATCTTGAATAACGAATTTTTTTTTTATATTTAATACTTTTCAGAAAAGTCAGTTCTTTTTACCAACAGTCAGTTCTTTTTAGCAAGTTCAAATTCTTGTAAATACTGCTCTATACTAACAAATAGACAGAAATATATACTTACTTCGACTAATATTAAAAATGTGCTTGTTTGGGAAAATGTTTGGTTGTTTGGTATTTAATCACGCTCTAGCGGCTGAAAGAATCTGACTGAATTTGGTACAGGGATAGATTAGAGCCTGGAATAATACAGGCTTGAAGTTCTTATGGGATGCGGGAACGGGAACTATGTCTAAGTCACAGGCATTGGCTAATATAATAATAAATCTTTGTTCTTCAGTCAGACAACCTTGTCTACTCATGTCTCTCTTACGTAGGCCATATAGCAGGATCATATAGGGCCATATATCAGTTCGAGGCCAATCTGTCAATATGTCCTAAGATAAATCGAGGTTCAGGACTGAGTGCCGTTCTAGAAAATGGGCTTAATTCCACTTTCTGGTAAGTACTGCGCGTAGAAACTAACGTCCATCACCAAACTGGAGCAGTGATAGCCGGTGAGCTGGGCGCTGCATGTATCTGGCACATTCGCTGATAAACTTCACCCCGTACGTGCCGATAAGCGATATGACTAACTCCGTTGGTAAAAGCGTTTGGTACAAGTTTAAGGATATTACGAAATTCCTTTACATCATTTTCATTCAATTTTTCAATTTTCATTCTATTGTTTGGGCGGAGTAATCAAAAACAGTGTTTAAAAATATTTTAACATCATTTATTGTTTCCGGTAGTTAAAAAGACTATTGGTAGATTTTTCCCACTATCGCCCCAAGATGATTATATACACTGATCACGAGTTCATTTCCCGCCTAAGTCGTTTCCTCTTTTTAATTCTAATCTTATCTATTTGAATAGTTAGCATATACTAATTGCTAAAAAAATATTCTAATGAAGTTTGTCTCTAGTAAAGTCAAGCATTTTTCAGTGAATATTATCTTTTCGCCTCTCTCTTATTCCCAACACCACACATGTCCGATTTGCAACACAACAAATTGAAACTTTAAGGTGTTGCAATAAAGGCATTTATGTGATTTCACGATAATATGATTCATGTACCGATAACAATTATGTTCAACGGCCAGCTCTCCTGCTCTGAGTGATCTAATCTCTTGAACCAGAAACGTGACAGAGTTAGTTAGGTCTATGTCCACTTTGAATAAGCAAGTAGATATTTACCATTTCATTGTGTTTAAGGACGTTCGTTTAGATTTTAAGACTATTTTTTACACTACTCAGGTGGCAGACATGCAAGCGGAGATCATTCCACAGCTTCTTGAAGAATGAATTTCCTGCCTATGGATAGCGGTGTAATGTTAGAATATAGCTGTCGGCATCATATCAAACAATTCATCTGAGCACCAACCATTGTATAGGCGATGAAACACACACAGCGAGGGCAAGTCTCTCCTAAGGCTGAGAGGTTCCACATCGCCTGCGTGTATAGGATTTCATTGTCATCGAGCCGCCACACCCGACTTTGCACCAAGTCGAAGAGGTCAAGCCGGTATGCAGGCACTCTGGCAAAAAGGTGACAGCAGTACTTATACACAAGAAATACTAAAAAGTATTAATAATAGTATATCTGCCAGCTTTTCAACTTTCCAGTTTCAACACACCTATTATCTTTTACAAAATTTATTTTCGTCTTTGGCAAACATAAGAGAAATAAATAGTTCAGTCAGGTCTGTAACAGATAAAGTGCATATTATATAAAAAATTCAAAAACTAACAAGCAACCCCGTTTTGTTGTGTAATTGTGAGCTATGTTCGCGGTTGTTCGGGTGCAGCGCGACGGCAATAGTTAAATTCAAATATCATCTCGCAAAAACCTTATCAGTCGTGTCTCCTCCTAACATTCATCGTCATATTATATCTTGGTTCCATTGTGCATAGGTACAATAAGATTCAGACTGGAACCTTAAGAGATACAATATTCTTTAACAATATTAAATCTTAATCTGTTTGACATGCGTAATTGAAGCAGATGTCTATATTACGCAAGTAAGTACGTGGTTTATCGCCCAATGAATCACTGTTAACACCCGTCTACACTATATCTACGTCAGTTACTGTATTGTTATAGATTGGTCTATTATAATTACTTGTAATCAAAAGCACTGATTATTGCGCAGATTGGTTAATTTACGTGTGTAGACAAAGGTGTGCGTAATTGATGCGTAAGGATGGAAAATATCATGATGATGCATTAAGATTGTTATATGATTAGGTCTAAAATCTGACTTCGATAGATCCGAGACGATGTGTGGTTTTAGTCACTTTGAGTTCGACATAACTAACCGTCCCTGGCCGGTGGGATGGTAGGTATCCATAGGGATTTTCGCCGGAAAATGTCACACACACTGCTCACTACTTACGTGGTTCGAAGGAACACCCTTATGGTGTATCAATCCTATATATTCATGCCTGTAAATCCCCACCACAATGCTTTACCCACCCTTATTTCACCAAATATTATTTTCGGCCTATTCCCATCAAGCAGGCACTTTTTCAGGCCTTGCGTTTAAAATACAATACATAAGATCATCTTATTGCAAAACATAATAATAATACTCGTTTGTTATATTATACTATGTGGAGAAATTCGTAACATTGAAATTTCATTCGTGTTGACGTAATCACAATTGCTTACAGACTAGCAATGGGTAAAACAGGCATCTAAAGTAATAACTCTGTACTTTTAATATGTAACTTTAATATCCTGTCAGAAGCTAACAAATAAACATTTGATTCAGCGCTTAACAGAGCCTAGTATTACGTAGCCATTGAACAGAGAAGTTATAGTAGTTTCTGAATTAATATAATACTTTATTAGGATGAATTCGTCTTCTCTAGCGTGGCCACGTTTTGCAAAAATCGTCAGTCTCCGTGGGTAATAATAGGTCTATCAATGGTACCCCCGTCGAGTTGTGGTATAGACCCAAGAAGCCTTGGCGTCGTCTAGGGCGCGGTTTATACAGAAAAGAAGTGGCGGGGACGTATGATGTGGCAGACAATTTGATATGCAGTATGCGACAACGTCGTTTTTGTCTTAGATGAGAATTGCATCAGCGCATCCAGGCGACGTCCCGCCACTAAAGTGACGCGCCATCGCATCACGTGGGGCACGTCACGTCATTGACGTTTTTATACACTACACAAGGTTTATATTTGTGTTACCTAAATTTTCTGCTATCGCCAAATGTCACTGCTACCACAGAAGAAAATAATAGTACAAGCGTACCGCCACGTCTCTACTGTATAAACCGCGCCGGTGATATGCGTGCCAATGGTCTCACTACCGTGGATGCCCAAAGCTATGCAAAGTGAAGAAGTAAAGCTTCTCAGCTGAAAGCGTACAAAGGGATGAAGGGGGGCTACACAAGATAAAAATGATGACTCCATTTAGGATGAATCAACCAGGGTTATAACCTCTCAAACGAAGTTATGTACTAAAGAAGTCAACTAAATTACACCAATAACAAAATGACACTTCATGCTAGATTCAGATTCGTATACACATGGCCGATGAATTACCATGCAGATGTGGAAAATCAGACCCAGACAAACATTGAAAATTTATAATGGTGCTAAGATAAGAGGGTAGACTTTGTGAAAAAATTGAAATCAGATTCGCTCAAACAGACGCCAGTACCTGAAATTGTATCATTAATCTTGTCTTATAGTAATAGTATTAGATACTACTTAGTAGTTTCAGTTATATCCAATCCAATACTCCAATCCAATCCTATGAAAAAACCTCACATGACACTCCAAAGAAATAGTCAGAAGTAAATTGAGTTTTTTATGAAGCGGAACATGAAAGAGCAAAATGTGCAAAAAAACCAAAGCACGAACATTATGGCCTCTACTTGTAACAAATGAAATTTCAAATATTTCAACACTGAATATGATAAATGGGTATTTTAGTACCAGGAATCCGCTCTCCTGCTTCTTCTTTCCATAATTTGGTTTATTTTCCTTGTTATGGGAGCGATGGTAGTCTGCAGCCAACCTTAAAAGATATGCTTGCGCCAGAATGTCATCCAGCAGTCAGTAGGTGCATTACCAGCTAGCAGGTAAAAGTGCCTTGGGCTCCTAAAGATTTTGACGAAGCCGTACGCCCGTCGAATCCAAACTCATCAAAATCTCTACAGAGGTTATCAGGGTTAGTTATTATGCTTCTGAAATGTCAATTGGTCATCCATCAATTAGTCTATTGCAGTTCAATGCTAGATATAGTCCTCCATCAATGTTTCCACACTGGGAAGATGGGTTGGTGTAGGGTTTTATTTCGATATCATCTGCATTTCCGTTAGTCGCCTCTTACGACAGCGTTTTGATGAGATGGGGTGGTGATGCTTGTGTTCTTTCGCCATCATCACACAGGATACGGATGGACACCTCATCCATATCAGTTACAATATCAACTACATAGAAGCATTAAAGTCTTTCCAAACTAAACTTCTGTTTTGTACCTGTGGATAGCTGAAAGTTGAAGAAGGCTAAATAAATATTGGATCGAATAATAGGTCGACAGTACCAGTTTTAGACTTAGAGCCCGTGAATGCCAAACCTTCGTCATTTTATAAAAGCTGAAAGTTTTTCAGCGCATGCTCCGAACACAGGTAAGAACGATGGCCAATTATGATGTTTGGGTCTTTGGCAGATAAACGGTACTAAAGTTGTGTAAATAAAAAATATTTTCGTCAAATAATAAAGGATGATTTTTAAGTATTACCTTCACAGTATTGTTAGAAATCACGTCATTCATATACAGACACTTTAACATGGTGATGACCCATTGCCATCGTTCTTAAATGCGTTGGGAGCATGCGCTGACAAACTTTCAGCTCTTATAAAATGACGAAGGTCTGGCGTTTACGGGCTCTTAGTCCATCAGTTTGCGTTTCGTAATTACTGGTGCAACATCACCTCATTCTATACTATTCCTAGTTAATATTTCATGAAGTTTCAACCGCATTACGTAGTAAAAGTGATTGAATAAATAATGATAAGCCGTAGTAGTTTATTGCTGCAATGTGAAGGAAATAAAAAGGCAAAATTTTTACAAGTTATTAGTATCCGCAAGACTTGCTACTATTATAAAAGTATGGATCGATGATGATAAAATTATGTTGCGAAATTATTATGATGGCAAAGATAGATGCTTAGAAACGTGGGGTAAAATGTAAATAATACCAAATATACTGCGATAGAGTTCGCTAAATTTTTTTTATTTCAAAAAAAGATTATATCCAAGGGAGGGAAGGCCAGAAGAAATCAATGAAATGACCCACAGTGGAGAACAGATTACTCGCCCAGTAGACGGTGTCCCCATATTAGTACCTAAGCACGTATCTAGGGGAGGAAAGAAGCACGTGTGTGGATGAAGTATTCCATTTCTTTATCATGTGATAGTGAAAAATTGCACTGAAAAGTTTGATTCGTAACTGTATTGTTTACCCAAAACTATTTTGGACCAGGGGGAACTAAAGGTAAAGTTTTTCCCAAATGTCACACTGTTATGTAACTTTTGAAACCTGAAATTTGTCCACAATGTGAATTTCGTCTAATTCAAAACTATTACCACATAATTACCGGTGTTGTACGGTCCACAGCAGACCAAGCTTATGAATATTATAGTTCGTAATAGCCTATAGTTAGCTACTCGCGAACTGCTTGTGGACATCATAATACAGTAATGAAACAATACTGGTTGTAAATTTTGGTTACTTTTTTGGTTCTTGTTCAGACGTACAGCTATTTTTTTTATTTGCAAAAGAATTCGTGAGACCTTTCATGAGTGATGAAGGATTTTTACTTGCCTGCGGTGAAACCAAAAAATTTTGGTTTTATGTTTGATGGCAGGATAAGGGGCCAGCAACAAATTGTTTCGCAATTACGCACATTCGTAAAAGCCTAGCAGACATTATATTAAGTTAGCCTTTAGAGTTAGATCTGGTCACTATCCATCGGCAAAGTTTGCATATCTGATGAAAAAAGCGGATTCGCCTAACTGTCCTGTATGCCATAAAATTGAAGATGTGCAACATTTGCTGATGGATTGTGACCGGAATAAAACTGAGCGCGAGGCTCTGCTTCATGAATTAAAGGTAAATACTCTTGATGTGGGCCTAATTCAAAGTATTATGAGTTATCCGACTTCCGAAGCAGCCCAAAAATTATGTCACCTGATTACAATAGTTCAGCAATGATTCGATTTAATAAATGTAGCTACCTTGACTATAGCAATCATTGTAAGACTGTGTCCACTATGAATTAAGGTACGATGGGGTTGATATATCCTTACTGGATCAAAACCCCAAAATAAATAAATATATAAAAAAGTCTACAATTTTAGTTGGGTTAATTTAACATCAATTCTCTCTCCTATGTTAACCGATTGTTATCTTAAATCTACCATCTACTCACATTTCATAGGAAACTTCTGAATGATGTCCTCTCACCAGTCAAGCATATTAAATCTGAAATCTCTACGAATCTCTTTTCTACTACAAAGTATGCTCTAACTATTTTTGCGATACACGATACAGATATTCGTCAAAACACAATTATCATACCAGTATTCATATATCTCGAACTATTAGCTCATAAAACCACATTCAACTTAAAATAAATAGACTAATTCCACAGTCAGTGCCAGCTAATTGATAGCAGCAACATTCTATGAAATATAACGTGCATACTCGGCTAAAATTGGTCTCTTACAGTTTGATTAATTATCATAATATGCTGTGTATGTCA
Organism: Eilema caniola; assembly: GCA_949126895.1. Taxonomy (NCBI): domain Eukaryota; kingdom Metazoa; phylum Arthropoda; class Insecta; order Lepidoptera; family Erebidae; genus Eilema; species Eilema caniola. The sequence goes on from OX421478.1 coordinate 947,499, forward strand.
TAATAAATGACCCTGCAGATGTTATGCGAACATCTATGGGATACAGTGCAATTAAGACAACTTTAACAGTACCTCATAAACGGGAGAAGGGTTAGAAAATTAAGTTATTGTCGAATTGTACTGTTTCGTTTTATTGTGCTGTCGGGTTCATGCGGATGGTATGTAGTTGTAATTTAATTAATTTGGTATTAATTTATATAACTCAATTACTTTATGTTCAGTTGTAAATTATTATGGTCTTGGGTCTAGGAGTTGAAAGGGTAGAGATCACGAGAGGGCATGAGTTCTTAATACTATTATAATAGAATTTCAGAATCCTGATGATTTAAACAAAGAGTACTAAAATCGCAAACTACGTTGAGTCTTCTCTTCTCCCCTAACGCAATGCCTGAAAACAAAGGTCTTTGACCAGTGCGTCCTACCTGTTATGACTTACGTTGCCGAAATGTGGACACTGATGGTTGGAAGGATAGAATTCGAAACGAGGTGATCAGACTAAGAACCAAAGTTACCGACATAGCTCGCAGAATAAGCAAGCTGAAGTGGCAATGGGCTGGCCACGTCTGTCGAAGGACCGATGGCCGTTGGAGCAGAAGAGTCCTGGAGTGGAGACCGCGAGAAGGCAAACGAAGGGTAGGACCTCTAGCCAGATGGACCGATGACCTGAAAAAGGTGGCTAGGACTGACTGGATGCGGAAGACTAAGGATTGTACGCAATAGCACACATTGGGAGAGGCCTGTATCCAGCAGTGGGCTGCAGTGGGCTAATTGATTAATTGATTAACTAAAGTCGGGAATGTGAGTGTTTTTATGAAGTGCCATTAAAATCATCTTTATTATCTGTATCTACAATGATTGACATGGTACTTTATACACTAACTACCTAGCATGTCCTAAGTTAGTTAAGCTATATGCTTACTTAAGTCTAGAAAGCGTTATGTGGAATGTCCTAGAAGATATTTTTTTACATAGTAACATTTCTGAAATCACATTTTACAGCGGAAAGGGATATGTACTCCCGCAATTTCTTTTTTTTTATGATGTGAAAAGAAAACATTTGTTGAACTATTAGTTACGAAGAAAAAAATTGGCAGGAGTATTTTCCCGATTTTTACCCCAAAGTTTCTTCCTAACTTTCCTTATAACCTACTCATAAATTACAATTTATTTTTGTTGGCATAATAAAGCTTAGCGCGAGCTCCTGTACCTCCCCTATTTCAATGGTTAATCACATTAAAATGTGTGAATATAGTAATAAATTTATTACAAAAGTCTTCATTTTCACTTCAATATAAATGTAAAAAATAACTACCTTAAGGAGAAATTGTCGGAGAAATCCATTTTCACATCAATTTAGTCACGAATGACAGTTTGACCCCAAAATTAGCAGTTAAACTTTTTCATGTATTTGCTTCCTGTTGCCACTACCAATAGCAAGGACTTAAGCTTTGAAAGAAATTACGAGGAGCTGTAAGTACAGTCAGCAACAGAATTTTTTTGAGCACTAACTATAGTACATATCTTCGCATTGGAATGCAGCAATAGATTATAAATGTTTTTTTTTGATAAATCTCGGAGCACAAAGATATAAATAAGATTGCTTTTGCTGTTGACTATACGGGTTAAAACAATCCGTGCTAAATTTTAAACGCCCATACCAGTTGTAATCGAAATTCTTAGTTTGGCACCAACGATTCGATCTCCTACTTATTAGGTAGACTTTTACAGATCTGATTCCTAAACTCTGCAAGAAACACCTGCGCCAAAGTCTGTTTAGCTATCCAGCCAGTATCCTGTGTAACATATGAGTGCGGTCGGAAAGGTACCATCCAGAAGAAGTTTATAAGGTCATAAAATATCTTTAGTTGCTGAATTACAACGATAAAGCGTCAACAACAGTTTAAAAAAAGCATTTTTTTTCACATACCTAATATTGTTACCAGTACTTCCCTTAATAAAATATGTACCAAGTCCAAAGTGTTGGTGGATGTCGGCCTATAGCGTGCCACAGCACCATATCTGTCGCCTGTCGCTGACAAATAACACTAAAACTTACAAAACTACACGTTTATAGCCTAAAACAAAACGTTAGAGAACTCACTACGAGCTTAGGAGACATAACCACTAAATAATTGCTTTTTGAGGACCTCGCCACTGTAATGGTTATGTAATGTAATAAAACAAAATATCTAAAAAAGTATATAATCAGTATACATACCTAAGATTCTTATGCACTTACTCTATATTATTACACACGATAGACTAAGAAACTGTGAAGATATTATTATTGTACAATGAATAGGAAATGAAATAAATAAATTCACACATTCATACATACGTAAACTCACGCCTATATTCCAGAAGGGGTAGGCAGAAGTGCTAGCACCCACATTTCGCCATCACTATCACTAGGCTACCGCGGTTATCAAATTCAAATTCAAATAAATTCAAATTCAAATTGGTGTCACCTAACTTTTATATCTATATATATAAAACAAACTCGTGTTAGTTACACTTCTTATAACTCAAGAACGGATATACCGATTTGGTTGAAAATTGGTGAGGATGAAGCTTATAGAACCAGGAGACGGACACAGGATATTTTTCATTCCATTGAACCCCCCTTTGGGGTTAAAACGGGGATGATAGTTTGTATGTAACTTTATGCGTACAAAGTCGCGGGCGGCCGCTAGTTTAATATAAAATGTAGTGTATGACGTCAAAATTAAAAAAAAAATTATTTGCATTCTAGAACTCATAAATCACAAGCTAGTTAAGCACGTGTCCAGGTAGCTCAGTATTGGGCATAGTATTAGTCATAAAGGAATGGTCGGGGGATCAAATCCCGTCCTGAATATTGAAATTTCTGATCTAAATCTATAGCTAAACGATAATTGCTTTGGGTCTAGGCAGGACGGTATCGTGTGTCCAAGAGTAATAATTAGTATAAACATGGAACCTTATCACGTCTCTCCCAAATTTGGGGAAAGTCCCGAAAAGATGGGTGGCCTCTACATAATTGTGAGATGAGTATATCAAGTCACACGATATTCCTTCGTTTGCTTGCGTTACCGCGAAAAGTAGTCTAGTAAGAAAATTCAACACGTTCTGGTAATGAATTCAGGCAATTGCAAGCTATAAGTTGACAAAACTTAACGAATTTGTTTTAACGATACAGCAGCACAAAATGTACCAGAAAATAAATATTACTATTAGATTCCGTATATAAACAGTAGTATTTTATTATGAATATCAATTGCGCTTTGAAATTAACAATACAACAACTACACTAACAAATTCTAAATAGAAAGGTAAGAATAAACGTCTCGGCATTGACATGCAATTTAAAAAGTATTCTAAGTATCAATTACATTTGATAATAAGTGCAACAATGATAGGTATTACTCAGGACATATATCTTCGACTTAAAATTTGCTCTATACGTGCAGTAGGTACACGTTTCTTGAGTCTAGTCTTAGGGTAGATCTTTTAAGGATAGCAAGGGGTGCTACGACGCCTGGCGGTGGAAGAGCTCAAATTCACCAAGCGCAGATTATTACCAAAAAATCCGCACACGGTATTCATTTATTTCATAGATGGAAACTCTGTTGTCCCCACACCCAGGAGGGTCAACCTGTCTCGCACCCCGGCCGACCCAGATGGCCCTGGGTTGGCCGGGAAGCTAGAGATATGTCTTAGTCACCTCTCAGTAACCTACGATCCACAGACGACGTGCGTTTTAGACGGTTCAAGTATGAAATAACCACCCTTACCCCTGTATCCGTGGCGATTTTGTGCACGATAAAAAAGGCCTCATTTATTTCACTACTTAGGTCCAAGATATAATCTCCCAATGTATGATAAGTTACGGTACTAATTTTCGATTCATACAAAACTATAATCACGATGTCGCCAAGGCGTGGGAACTAGCAAGTGGGGAGTCGACCGAAGCGGAATCAGATCCCTGTAAGTATTTGTTAATGTGTGCGTGCTCTGTTTTCAATAGTTGTTTAAGGACATTGATAAATTGTTGCAATTTTGTACTTAAATAGCTATAGTTCTTTCGACAAAAGGGTTATATTCAAGATTGACGACAAAAATATATGCCCTGCAGACCAGAGGTATACTCTACTCTTTCAGCCACATATGGGCATTATACAGTCTACTGTTGGACATAGGCCTCTCCTAATGTACGCCATTGCTCCCGATTCTCCGTCTTCCGTTTGCCTTCTCGTGGTCTCCCACCAACATCAGTCATGACTCATGAGCATATATATATTTATTATGTTTACTTCTGGTATAAACAAAATCTTGTAATTATTACATCGCGTACACGAAAGCTGTTAAAATCACTAAAAATTGCTGCTGAAATATAGAACGATAAATATTGTTTTAATATCATATGTAAATTACGAGCTTAAGCATACCTAAAGATTAAAACAAACTCTCCGATGCGGATTAACAAGCGTCATAAAAGAATTAAACATACGTTTCGATGCTTTAAAAACATTTTTGTATTTTCATAGATAAATAAAATAACCATAATTTTTTCGTGCCATTCTCGTTATTTGTTCTATGGTATAGGATTGTACTTTGGTTTATATGTGAGAACTTTCGTCATAAGATCTTTGATTGTATTTCCAAGACTCGGCTCCGTGCTATAAGAATTTCGATAGCTTTTACAGACCTTTACCACACCTCGGAAGCTCTCGGAAAAATGTATGAAACAATCGCGTTGTAATTACTACAAACATAGCTCGTGTACATGCACGGTAGTGTTGATGTGTGAAAAAATTAGAAATGTCATGGATGGCTCTATTTGAAATTTAAGCTAATTTTCGAGTGAGATAGCGTGATTTTTCTCACTCTATCCGTTGGTGTCATGATTTACGTCACATCCGACGGAGGCGATAATCCTGCTGTTACAAAAAGTTATATTAATGATTTTGGCATTAAAACGTATTTCCATCTTTTTCTTCGCTTCGGAAGAAAAGAATATGGCGATACATTTTGGTCCTGTCAAACAACAGAATTGGCACAAATAACAAAACAATACTACAACACGACTTTGATATGTTTATAGAGTAATTAAAACCGATTGTGTTTATAAAAACTAGCTGTTGCTTACGGTTTCGCCCGCGTGAAATTTTTCATTAATTATAAATAGTCTCCGTTCCGTTCGGTCTATAGGGCACATTTCTTAACCGATTGTCACCAAAGTTGGCATACATGTTCTTTGATTTAAAACATATTTTTTTCCTAGAGCTTTTTTAATCAGATGAGAAAAGTGGTGCCTTTTCTGTCGCGTTATTTATGAACGGATTATGATGATTTTTGGCTGCAATATCCGAACATGATTCCTTACAGGTAGTTGTGGAAAAAAAAACATGAGAAAAGGGGGAGACGTTTGTTGTGGCTTTTTTAAGAACGGGTTGTCAATATTTATTGGTGAAATATCCAGAGAGCTATAAAATAAAGATACGTATCGTATACAAGAAATATAAGTGAGGATACCAGATTTGATCTCCAGATGCCAAAAAATAATTATCTGGAACTCTTTACAGAACTACTAGTATTTATCCCTTAGTAATTAATGCTCCATTGTCAAGGGTGAGGTAAAACATTTCTTTATAAATGGTGTTTTTATTACTTACCAAGGTTTCTGAACCTCAACTGAATGACACGGATTTTATGCCCGGTTTTTGTAATAACTATCCTAATACTTATTTAGAATTGTCAATGGCGAGTTGGAAATTAGAAAAATGGCAGTTGAGCACACTTTAATTTAATAGTGTTAATTAACTTAAACATCAATTATAATGTATACTAAACGGAAGTTCACGGAAAGATATCTATTTATATTTTTTAGAAACAAATGGTTTTAACCGCTCTATACTTTATAAAATTTAAGAATCATAATTTTGACAGCTCACGCCTATGAAGTGTAGCTTTTTTTTCGATTTGAATGTATCACAATTAATGTCGTCCATCATGGATTCCGTCATTGCCAGGTACCGCCCAGTTTTTAACCTGTTTTTTTTTTTTTTTACGTGCGCGAAATCCCCACGGATACCCGCCCCTCCGGAGCCGGAGGGGTGGGTTATGTCGGACTCGAACCGACTAAACCGCACGCCGTCTGTGGGTCGTGGTGCTAGGCCGAAGGTGAGGTTGTCTTGCGACATATCCCTCGCACCCCGGCTGACCCAGGGCCATCCCTTTCGGTCTGGCCCTCCTCGGGAGGTGGGGACCACGCCGTCCCCGACTCAACCCCGGTGTGGGGAGGCGCGCATCGTCCTACGATGCGCGCCGCCGCCGTGGCCTGCTTCTGCTAGGGTGACGGGTGGCTCCACCCGTCACCCTCAGGCCCGCGCTCATGGGGGGCGGAGGTCTGTAAGCGCCCTCCGACGCCCGAGCCGCCTTCGGGCGCGAGCAGCGATGTCAGCGAGTCTTTCTCGCTCACCGCGCCGCGCCCGCTCTGCTGTCTCCTTCGCGAGCATGACCTGCTCGCAGAAAGAGGCGCTGGCCGCCCACGCATCCGCGCAGCGGACCATCGCCGCGAGCAGGGTGGAGAGCGTGAGCACTCTCACCCCCAGGGCCTGCACAAGCTCCCGCCTCGGCGTCTCAAACGCCGGACACTCGGTGAGCGTGTGTAGCCCCGAGTCCACGCTCGCGTCGCAGTGATGGCACTCGGGCGTTGGCTCAATACCCATCAGATGCAGATACCGCCCGAAGTAACCGTGCCCGGCTATCATCTGCGTCTGACGGTACGAGAGGCTCCCGTGTGGCCTCTCTAGCCACTCCCCCATGATGGGTCTTACCGCCGCAATCACGGCGTGCCCTGCGCGTGGTTGCCCAAGTCGTCGTTCCCACTCGGCCACCATGACCTGGTGGAGCCGGGATTTCTCGGCCCGAATGTCCTCGGGCTCGGGATCGAATCCCCGCTCCCGCGCCTCCTTTCGGAACTGGTATAGTGCCGAAAGGGCCCTCGCTTCCAGGATCCACGGTGGCGATCCGGCCAGGAGACTCGCCGCTTCGAAGGATATCGTGCGGTATCCCCTGATGGCCCTGGAGGCCATCGTCCTCTGCGCCGTACGGAGCAGAGGCAGGAATCTGGCCCCCAGGGTGTCCGCCCACACGGGGCACCCATATAGGGCCATGGACCGCACGACACCCGCGTAGAGTCTCCTGCAGGAGGCCCCTGGGCCCTTCAAGTTGGGCAACAGCCGACTCAGGGCATTCGCCGTGGTGACCAACTTGGGGCGCAGGCTTCGGAGATGTTGTCCGAAGTCCCATCGACCGTCAAGCACGAGCCCCAGGTATTTCAGCTGGGGCTTGATGTCGATGGGAGTGCCTCCCACTGTAAGGCTGGCTCCCGGGCCTGGCCTGCGCCGAGGACCATGAAAGAACATGGCCTCGGACTTGTGCAGAGCCACCTCGAGACCCAGCCGCCGGATCCGCTCGACGACTTGGCCAACCGCACTCGTGGCCCTCAGGGTTGCCTCGCGGTGCGTAGCCCCGCTCACCGTCACCAGCGTGTCGTCCGCATAACACGTGACGGTGGCACCGTACGCGAAGTCACCGCGAAGCACCCAGTCGTAACCGATGTTCCACAGTAACGGCCCCAGGACCGAGCCCTGTGGAACACCGCACGACATCTCACGCCTACCGACTCCGGTCGAACTCGGGTAGACGACGGCTCTCTCCGTCAGGTAAGCCCCGACTATGCGGCGGAGGTAGAGAGGCACACCGTGGTACACGAGTGCCTCCCTGATGCAACTCCAGGGCAAGGTGTTGAAGGCGTTGGAGATGTCCAAGGACACCGCCAACATCACCTCGCCCCGGGCAACCGCATCCTCCGCCAGAGTCCTCACACGCATGATGGCATCCACAGTGGAACGCCACCGGCGGAACCCAAACTGGGTATTCGCCAGGTCCGGCCCCACTCTAGAGAGATGCTCGACGAGGCGCTTGGCAATTACTCTTTCGAAGAGTTTGCCCACCTCGTCGAGCAGCACTATGGGCCGGTACCCGGATGGCTCGTCCGCCGGGCGTCCCTTCTTGCGGATGAGGACCAGTTTCCCCGTCCTCCACATCTTCGGAAACTGGCCCCGCTCCAAACATGCGCTGAGGAACCCTCTCAGTCGGGGTTCGAGACCGTCTTCCCCTAGAGCTAGGACCCACGCGCGGCCTGGAATGCCGTCGGGTCCCGGGGCGGTGTTTTTCTTGGCTCTCAGCCTTCGCACGGCCAGCTCTAGTTCTACCCAAGTGACCTCGGGCACGTCGTCGTCAATCACCGCACTGGGCGCCGTAGGCGACCGAGGCGGCGGAGCCATCTGCGGCGGAACATGTTCCGCTCGCGCCGGGAACAGGGATTCCACCACTCCTCCGAGCAGAGCCGGTTCGAGCACCTGGGTCAGCGGAGAGGCCCGGGGGCGCAGCTTTTCTCTTACCATAAGGTAAGGCCGCCCCCATGGGTCCCGCTCCAGCGTCTCCAGGAGCCCCCGGTAACAAGCGGCCTTAGACCGCTTGATCTCCGCTCGGAGGGCATTCCGGGCCTCCCTGTATCCCTCGTGAAGCTCCGCCAGTCGGGGCTCCGAATCTGCGGTACGGCTACGCCTCCTACGGAGTCGAGCCCACCGGCGGTGCGTGATCACGCAGGCTTGACGCAGCCTCGCGATCTCCGCATTCCACCAGTAGACCCGACGCCTCGGATTATAGGCTGGAGCCCTAGGCATACCCGCATCGCAGACCCGTGTCATGGCCTCCCGGAACCAGGCCGCTTCATCGTCTATGTCGACAGGCCTGTCCGGCGCAATGGCCCAGGCCTGTACGATGGCGGCCTCCAGGAGGTCCTCCCGATTCAGTCGCCCCAACACCCAGCGCGGCTCGCGTTGGGCCGATATGACCGGCGCATCACCCGCAGGAGGGGAGACATCGAACCGAACGTATCGGTGATCCGATAGTGTCTCCACCTCCACAGCGACACGCCAGTCCCGCACGCGGAGTGACAGGGAAGCGCTCGCGAACGAAAGGTCTATGATCGACCTGCGCTCCCCCGCCACAAAGGTGCCCACATACGTGGCTTCGGCCCCGCGATTCTGGAGAACTAAGCCGAGAGAATCGGCCCAGCTCTCCAGAGCCCTGCCCCGCGCGTCTGTGCGCCGGGAACCCCAAGCCTGAGACCAGGCGTTGAAGTCCCCGAGCACAAGAACCGGACGAGGCGTACAGGCATTGACGACGTCGGTCAGCCGCTCCAGCGACCGCCGATACTGCCCGATGAGTCGGTGTGACCCCGGCGTGAGATAAACGGCCACGACCGCAATCTCCCCTACACGCGCCGCTACGATGCCATGCTCCCTTGCGATCACTACAAGGGGAGGGGCACCCGCAGCGGCGTTATGCACCAGTGCCGCCGATCCATCCAGGTCGACCACCCAGGCGGGCCCGAGGGGCCGGTGAGTGTATGGATCGGCGACAGCGGCGACGTGTATGGACCACTGTGCCATGCTCTGGAGCAGAAGGGCCTGAGCATCGACACCGTGGCCCACGTTCGCCTGCAGGATGCGGAGCTGGGGATCCATTATGGAACCATCTCCGCATCCCGCCTCGAACTGGTTGCGGAACGCCCGCCTCGCGGCAGCGGCTCCCCGCGGGTGCAGGCCTTACTGCCAACCCTATGGTCGGCCGGCTTGCCCTCCGCCGCACACCTGAAACAGTGCGGCGGACCTTCGCAATTGCCGGCTCTGTGACCGGGTTGGCTGCAGCGGAAGCAACGGTCGCCGACCGTCACCTCCGCCTTGCACTGCACACCCACGTGGCCGGCCGACAGGCACCTGAAGCACCTGTCCGGCCGAGCCTGCAGGAGCCGTACCCGGACTCCTACAACGCCGCCTACCGCGAGTATCCGCCGGTCGGCAGCCTTTTGGGCTGCTGCGATGGGGCAGCCGACAACTGTTGCCCCCTGTCCGCGACGGCCGTAGCGGATCGCTCTGACCTTAACCGCCTCCAGGGGGCAACCCCCGGCCTCCGTCACGGTGACCCGAATCTCATCGGCCGTGATGGAGTCGTCCAGGTCCGAAATGCGCAATTCTGCGCACTTGGTGGGCCTGGACACCCGGACGTCGGCCGCATCCAGCGTGTCCCTCAGCCTAGCCGCAATGGCATCGGCCTTGGGACCACTGGAGGCGCCAGGGACGTGGATGAGACGGGCACCCGTCCGAGTGTGTGTCACTCGGAGAGTCCCCGCCACATCGAGGGCCCTCATAGCAATGAGGCCCCTCGCCTGTTTCACCACGTCCACGTACTGCACGCCCCTCGCCGTCGCCTCCGGTGTCATCGTTAAGACGACAGCGGTGGTACGGGGGACGCGCAGCTTTCCTGGCGCACCCTTCGCAGCAGCTTGGGCCTTCTTGGCCCTTTTGGCTGCCTTTTTACGGGCGTTCCGGCTTTTTCTGGCCTCGCCGACCACCTCCCAGCCCCCTGCCGGTGCGGAGCTCGTGGAGGCAGTCGGGACCGAAGCCGGGGCCGGGGCTGGGACTTGGGACGTCTTCCCCTTGCCCTTCCCCTTCCCCTTGCCCTTGGCTTGGGCGCTCCCGGCTGAGGCGGCGGTAGCGGCCGGAGCAGCAGGCGCAGTGGGCACACTATGGGCCGACTCCTGCGAGGTCCCCGCCGTCACCGTACGGCTGGGGCCCCGCTTTACTGCTCCGGCGTAGCCCCCACTCGGCGGCGCCAGGGGCGGACGACGGATGGAGTCCATAATGGCCTCCAGACAACTCCGCGTCCACTCCTCGTGCGCCGCCTGCCGCTTTTCCATGGCGGCCATCGTCGCCATGCAGGCCTCCACCGGATTGGTGGGCCTCGGCTGCGCCGGCGGCGGTGGGGCCGGTAGGCGCGGCGGGGCCGGCAGACGCGGCGGCAACGGCGGCGGGGCCGGTAAACGCGCCGGTACAGGCGGCGGCGGTGGCGCCAGCGACACCGGCCGCGCCCGAGGCGGCAGTCTCGGCCGCACCGGCGACCTCGACCGCACCGGCGGCGACGGCGGCGACGGCGGCGACCGCGGCGCCAGAGATGGCGGCGGCGTCACGCGCTCGTCCGGCATGGCCTCCTGCAGCGCCGATATTTCGGCCGCCATCTTGGCCATCTCGCTGCGGTACTCCGCTGCCTGCCGCGCAGTCTCCTCGAGAATCGCAACCTGCTGCCTACCGAGCTCAGCGCGCTCGAGCTGCGCGCTGGCCAGCTCCGCCCTGAGCAGGTTGTAGTGCTCGACGAGGCGCACCGTCACCCGCATGAGCCGGTCCTCCTCCGGCTTCATAGCCCCGGTCTGGGCCTTGGCAAGGCTCTTCAGGGCCTCCATCACCTCTAAGGAGGTGCTGTCGCCGGCACAGGGCAAGGGCGCCGCCGAGGTGGAGGAACTCGGCGGCGCCACTACATCCTCCGGGGCAGAGGCCCGCGATGGACGGGCTTGGGAGGCAACCTTTTTACCACCCCGCGCCTTTTGGCGGCTAACCGCCACCAGCTTGGGCGGGGGTGGGCGCAGCATTTCGTCGCCACTGTGACTGCTGCTAGAGGACGAGTCGGTGAGCGTGCGCTCGGCATCGGACTCTGTCCTCGGTCGGGTAGGGACTTTATTTTTGACTTTGGCGCTCCTCTTACGCCATTTCGATTTTCGGGTCCTTAGACCCACCGGGCTTCTGTCCCGGCTGTCGGCGGTGTCGAAGTTCTCCGACACTGCCTGGGACGCGACCTCCGCGTCGTGGTGCTGCGCGACCTCCGCGCAGACTGTTTCACTGGGTTGGGTTTTTGGTTTTGTGTTTAATAGAGCTTCCATGATGTCCCACGAGTAGAACCGTACTAAGGACACTTCCTGGGTGACGGCCATTCCAGGAAGCGGGGTATATACTGTGGAGGTCCCCAGGTATCCACAGGTTTTAAGCGACTTCGCTGTCGGGTTTTCAGACTTTTCCTTGTCGTGGGCCGGCCAATTAAGGCAAGCCCCACGGCCTCCAGGATATCGGCGTTCCCGAGCGTGGCTAGCACTCAGGTCGTTGTCGATATCTCGGAGGTTACGCGATGCGGGGGAGTAGCCAGCTCTCCCAACGCCAACGGTGGCACGAATGCCCGTCAGCCCCTGCGCGAGCAGTGGGCCGACCCGTCCCCGGATCCAACGGATCCCATCGCCTCTCCCGTGTCTCCTCTGCTGAAGCAGAGGGGTACCGGGAGCGACGGCTAGCCCTAAAAAGGGCTGTTGAGGTGGGAGGAACCCTACGAATTCCTCCCCGCGGGCCTTGCAGGCCCGCCATACCACGACCCCCTCGTGCAATGGGGTCAGCTAGCCCTAAAAAGGGCTGTTGAAATGGAAGGGTATCCTACGGACCCCTTCCCGCGGGCCTTGCAGGCCCGCCATCCCACGACCTCCTCGTGAGGTCAGCCGTCGGGTTATTTGTCAACGGCCAACAGAACTCCCAAGGTAGGAGTCTGTTAGCCGTTGTCCAGGGTGCACCAGCCCCCCCGCTTCCGCTCCCCAGGACCGCGGTCCAAAGGGGGAAGAAACGGAGAAGCCGACGTGGAGGTTACCCAACGAGCACCCCGGTTTTTAACCCTAGAATGTATACTAATCTAAATCATGCTTTTGAGTTATAATCTTTATAATGTTAAAAAAAAAAAAACTAAGAACTGGGTATTCTATCCGTTATTTTATAGGCCGTGTTAATTTTCAATGTACCTTCTCTCTCTGGGTAAAATTTAATTCCGGTTTACAAGTATCCAATGTAAGTAAATACTTAAATAAATAAATAAAATTATAGTTTTCGAATAGTAATAAAGTAATAAGAAAAAATCATGTTAATATTTTAATATTTACTTATTTAATGCCACTAAAATGCAGTTCCTAAATAATTAACCTATAATCGATATCGGTCCACCATAATGTCACTTAACACGCTAGTTCTAAAGTTATTTTCTAAAGAACCCGGACTATGTGAAAATTATTATAATTTTTAAGATTTTTCACCTATTTATTCCTGGGCGAACCTGGCATCCAGTTCATTAGTTTTTTTTTATACTGTTGTAATGTTTATTTGTTTATATGGATTTGCGGGTTAAATTTCACTTAAGTCATGTGTGAAAGAGCGGATGCCTTAAAAACCGAAGCTAGCCGAACTTTTCACTCATTTTCCCGAAGTGCCGTTCTTACACCTTTTACCGGTGACAACCTTTGTTTTAGGCGCCCATGAAAGCGCCCATGATTTTGACGTGCGGGGAGAGGAAATGAAATCGGTGGGAGGGGGTGAGCTTCCATTCTGTACGCTAGTACTATTATCTATTCTGTGCCTTTACCTATCTTCAAGAATATACTAACCTGTCTGAAAATTGACCGCTACAAAATAATAAATACAGTCAAGAACATAAAACGAGTTGAAATCATAAAATTATATGAAATACAAATTTATTTGAATACGGAGAGATCTATGACTGTCGGAGACAATACTGTAATACAATTTTAGTCTTGCTTTAATACATATTTATTTTTTATTCCTTTTTCTCCTGCGAATAATTCCTCTAGTTTTATAAGCGTCACTTCTTACCAGAAATAGTGCTTAGACGTTTGGTAATTATACTATCGAGGAATCAAGAACAGGATTAGGACCGATAGTAAATTCTAGGATGAACTAATCTTGTTAACAACTTGAATAACTACTGCAGTCGGTTTGCGCCATCGACCTCGTTTGTCCACCAATTGTGTGTCACAATAAACATGATTCTTTCAATCAACCAAATAGCAGAAAATGGTAAACTATCAATTTGGGGCAACTGCCCTGGATGTGTACAATTCGTTGAAATGTTATGTATATAACTACAGTTTGCATGGGTTGATAGGGCAGCGCTGTAATTATTTGTAGCTGAATTAATGTCCAAACATCATAGAAATTATAGAAGAAAATGTAATTAAGTATTAACTAAATAATTTAAAAAAACTGTAAGACATATTACGTATAAGAGCGTTTTCACATTCATCCGACATCCGATATCGGTATCGGACGCCGATAGCCGACATCCGACAGCCTTGTGCTGTTTTCACATTTATTCGATAAAATCGGACCGATATAGCCATTTGCTCGAAAGCATAGACTATTTACCAGGGATAAAAAAGTGCAAGTAATTTTGGACCTTATTGACACGACATGGTATCGAGTGTTTTTTTCTTATATACGAATATAAGAAAAAAAACTCTTAATGATCCGATATCGGGCCAAAACAGTGGTATTGTCTCCGATAACCGATATCGAGCCGGACCATGTGAAAAGGAGATACATAATATGTCATACTTTTTACTTTCTCCGATATCGGATGACGGATATCAGATATCGGATATCGGATATCGGACAATGTGAAAACACTCTAAGAGTCTATACTCTTGCTTCTCTTTTCCATATTGGTTTTACTGTTACAAGAATGACTGCGGTCCGACCCATTTTTTTTTTTTTTATCATAATTAAGGAAAGCCTGCTACAGAGCTTTGGTCGTTAGAGGTTAAGTTCGTCTAAAGATATTTTTCTGTCGGTAGATGCTCCACCATCGCCTCAAAGAAGGATATAAAAGGAGAAATTTGGATTGGTTAGGTCTGGTAGCTAAGTGGTCAAAGCACTGCCCCTGTTGGGCAAAGATCGCGGGTTCAAACCCCGCCTAGACTGATTATTTTTGTCTATTTAAATCGATTGGCCTAAAGATGGTCTTATACCCCCTCACACTCTAACTTCAAAATATATATACATATATTCCCGTTGGATTTCACCGGAGAAGCAGGCTTAAGTTTTCGACAGCCTCTGTGGCGTGGCGGTAGTGAACGCGGCCGTTGTGCAGGAGGCGCGGGTTCGATCCCCGCTCAGTGCAAATATTTGTATGCACAAATATGTATATTTGCATTAGTCTGGGTGTTTCTATGTATAATATGTATGTATTTACAAATAAAGCATCTAAGCATGTTTATCTGCATTCTAGATTCCATAACATAAGCAAGTTTTTTTTTAATATCATTTAGGTGGCAAACCAGCACACGGCCCACCTGATGGAAAGTGGTTACCGTGGTCTATGGACGTATGCAACACCGGGGGCGCACCACTCGCGCTGCCGTCTCTGAAGAAACCTTCTAATGCTCTTCTTGAAGAACCCCGTATTGTAGTCGCTTGTTAAGCTATGCTTACCATGAATCTAGAAAGCGTAGTGTGAAATGTGCGAAATATTTATTTATTTATATTTATATTAACACCCACGTTTCGCCTATTATATAGATACGTAAGTGAAACCGTATTATAACAATTAAGTAGTATGTAGCTCACAACTGCACATAAAACACTAAGCCTCTTGTATTGGTTTAAGCGGTGGATTAACGTTTTCCACCACTGCCTATAAGCCCATGAAAAGCAAATATTAAATATTGTTCACGATCGATTTAATACACTCTTTCATTTTTCCCATATCCGGACAGTAGATCCGGATAAAAATTGTTATCCGCGTACAAAACAATATGTTTTTTGTTTTACATGTACGATGTACAAAGTATTGATTAACGCCCAGCTCTCAACGGACCCGGGTATAAAAAAATAAAAATCAACCGGACTGCATCGCCTCCGGTTATGCACTCGTGACCGTTCAAACATAGTACGAACATAATGTATACGGGAAATGTCCAGTTTACCTAGATCTCCCTCACGTCCCTTTGTAAGGTACGCTAGGGCGGGATTTCAGGGTTTTGTAGCAATAAGAGGGTTTTTCCAAAATCGGTAGCCTTACATGGCCACGAGGCATGGTAAATGGATTTTTTATTTCCATTCAACGAATCATATGTGAGTATATTTTTTATTCGGTGGGTCAACGGAACAAAATGTCTAAAGGATGTAAGTGTTAAATAAAGTTTTTTTTAAATATTAATTTCTCTTGCGCCCTTGCCCTTCGTCTCAATACTGAATCACATGTGGTTTAAATATAACTGACTTTTGTAAAAAAAGGTTATTCTCAATGCCTATTTTTTGTCGAGGTGTTGTCAAAAAACTGTAGGATATGTGGGCAAAAGTGAATTTGGAATTATCTATTGTCCGATGGATAAGTAGAGACAACGGCCTTCCATTTATTCCATACTTACACACTTCACGAGCGTTATCTTGCCCTATTTCAAGACATTACCAATTTGATCAGTATTTCATTTTCTGAGCCCGACTCTGGCTAGCCTGCCTATAACTATGAAAAACTTTTCAGATGTTATTCACTTAGAATTAATTTAAGAAAGAAATATTATGTTCAATGAACACATCAAAACAATACTTAAGTCAATATTCTAAAGCTTTTACGCATTGCCGGGTATATCGATAGCGACAAGGGTACTTTCATAAGCTAAAAGTCTGTTATTTTGGCTATGGTATGCTTGTATGAACTGATAAGAAGACTATTGAGGTCGTGCACTGTAAGCTGCTGCAAAACCTATGTTCCATGATAGTAAGGTTAGTTGGCATCGAAGTCTTGCTACTGGCGAAAGGTTCGGACAAAGGCGAAAGAAGGACTTCCCAATGGGTCGCATGGTTCATGACACACTTAGATCTAGGTAAGTTGTTTTTGTCAACTGATTTACCTTGTGAAAATATTCACAGTTCACCACTGAGTTTTGCCATTATTGATAGGTGGGCTATGGTCAACCTCTAGGGATACGAGTAGTACCACAGCGGCAGATAGCTATGCCCTTTACCCTTCACCTTAAGCTCATGATCATGGAGGTTGGGCTCCATAGGTCAACCTTTGACAACATCATTTGCATGCATTAGTGTATAGTTTATAGGTTACATCGGAAGTAGTATATTTTAGTGACCTTGTGAAAATTTCTAGACATGGGGTAGAATATAAATATCACACTTTGTTTTGCTGTGGGTATCGCTTAAGACGATTAAGTGATAGATTAGTAATCTTCTCTGTTCTAACTAAAAAGTCATTCAAATTCCGAACCTCATTATTAAAGCTGGTTAACAAAATAAGGGATTATAAAGCAATCATTACCGACAAAATTACGCAATCTCCTGAGTAAGAAAGTATCATTTCAGAACTGTAAATACAAACAAAGCTTATATAGCACAGTCGCTCTCATTAGGGCTGTCGCGTGATTTTAATATATAAACCGGTGGTGGTAGGATCGCAATTAAGCGGAATGGCTTCCGCGGCGTAGCCTCAATTTACATATTTTTATTGTGGTCGGAAAGCGTCGTATCCTCACGGAATGCCTACGAAACGACGCGGCTAAATGTTTTTGTATGCGTGTTTAGATGAAATCGTTTTGAATTTTTTTGATGTCATCCTTGAGATGGTTTTCTTTTGTTGACATTGTCACTTATGCGACAATCTCTGGTTCTTATGAAAATTTATAGACACTTTTCCAAGTATGAATGGAACGAGTCGTTCGTAGAATTACCATCTTCTTTTTTAATATCGAGTTTGAGTCGTATTTACTGTAATAAAATCAGTAGGAAGTATCCTCGTTGGTATGGAAGCTAGTGTGATCAAACTGTTACTTGTTACCAATTGCGTCATACAAAATCTAAACGTGTATGACTTTTCTTTGGGATAAGTTTCAAGTTAGAACAAAGTTAAAAAAAAAATCACATAATAGGCTACCTTGAGTAGCTAAAATTGTAGCCTACATGCGCCTCAGTACATATGGGAAAGTTAAAATTCAGAACTTGGATTCTCACCATGACAGCCCAGGCATAGTCATCCCTTCAACCATAGATGCGGGGGTTCTGCGACTTATCTAAGGCATTCGATTGTGTTCACCATGAGACTCTTGTCATAAAACTACACCACTATGGTATCAGGAACAGGGCTCTCGATCTTCTGACTTCTTACTTGAGTAATAGGGTTCAGAGGGTCGAAGTAAAAGGTAAACGATCTGGGGGAAGCCCAGTTGTAATGGGCGTCCCGCTGGGGTCAATCCTTGGTCCATTTCTGTTTTTAATATACATAAATGACTTACCTTACTGTGTAGGGGATAAGCATGAGATTGTATTGTTTGCAGATGATACATCCTTGACGTTTTTAATAAACAATTACACAATAATGACAAACTTAACAAACTTAACTTCAAAGGTTGTTCATTGGTTTAATGTTAATAATTTTCTTTTAAATGATAAAAAAAGTTAAAAAGTAATCAAATTCTTAACACCTAACTGTAAGGCAGGTAGTTACCAATGTACAACTTAATGGATCTGGGTTGGACACTGTGGGGACCACTGTATTTTTGGGTATCACTATTGACTCAAAACTGCAGTGGGGACCGCAGATTGAAAAATTATCAGGCAAATTAAGTTCTGCAGCATATACAGTAAAAACAATTAGACGGCTTAGGTACTGATATTGAGACAGCTAGAATATTTATTTTAGTTATTTCCATAGTGTTATGTCACATGGAATTCTTCTCTGGGGTAATTCTGTGGACATTAATACCATATTTGTATTGCAAAAGAGAGCTGTAAGAGCAATATACCAACTTGGTCCTAGAGTGTCTTCAAGAGAAAAGTTAAAAGAAATAAACATTCTTACGGTTGTATCGAAATTTATTTATGACAATTTACTTTATGTGCCTAAAAATGTAGACTCCTTTACTAAAAAGAGTGAAATACATGGTATAAATACTAGACATAAAGGTAATCTTTTGTTACATACTACTCATTTCCAATAAATAAGCAACTCTTTTATGGGGTAATGTATTAGATTCTACAATAAACTTCCCAATGAAAATAGAAGATTGTCCATAAATAAATTTAAAACAACTATTAAGGCCAAATTGTGTAGCATTTTTTGTTATAACATTTCAGATTATTTGAATGACAAAAATTAAGTAGCTCTAAGTCAACACAACAAAATGATTGTACAATTTGTACATACATGACGACGTTTTTGTAAAAAAAAAGGATTCCTACTGAGATTGTAGTGTTTCTCAGTAGTTGCCATGTCACGCACTGTACGGTAGGGGAAAAAATAATGACGATTCCAAACAAATTGAATATTTTTATGGAATAAATTATTTTTTGAATTTGAATTTGATAGTTAAAATCCTTGTCTACATCAACTCTTAGAGTGATGTGGAAGCCGCTTACTAGCAATAATTAGAGGAAGGTACAGGACGGTATAATAAGGGTACAGTCGGATCGTATCAGGAAATAAAATGATTGGCAGAAGGATCAAATGATATTATTTTTAAACTATGGCGGTGTAAACTCACAGTTTTTTAAGTTCGGGACTTATCACGATAACATTTTGGAAAACTTACTTTAGCCGACGTTTTGAGTCATGACCACGGATACTGCAACGCATCCAAAACCTCGGCAAAAGTAAGTTTTCCAAAATCACATTCCGATAAGTCCCGAACTATGAGGATGAAATAATGTTACTCAACTGACAAGAGCAGCTCTCTGGCCAAGAGAGAGAGGTACGTTGTATGATACGTCCTTATACCTACAAAGTGGGTTGCCAGTTCGCAATCACTCACTGGTTCGATACCGTCGAAAGTAAACTACAAATGAAGATTCGAGAGCCCTTCACAGAATGCCGTGGCAAATTGTAATAACTATTTTCCACCACCTATGGCGCGCTAATCAAAATAATATCAATGGCGTCCAGTAATGTAAGTATTAGTACACACAAAAACGAAAAGAAAATGTATATCAAAACGAAAAACTATTATAAAGACATTCATTATGCATAATTTAACGTAATGTACGAATCCAAACTGACTATAATATAAATGTTGAAAGGGTTTTTGAGGTTATTGACTACGGCAAACATGATCAAATATTTTTTTGAAACTAGCAAAAGACGCATCTACTCCTGTGGATGCACCAAGATTTTCGGAGCGGGAGTGGGTGTACCTGCTGACTAGAGCCCGGGTGCCAGGTTCCTTAAAAGTTAAGATAATCGACATTAGGATGAAAAAGCTGAAAAGAGCAGACTCGAACTCTTACGTACAGGGAAGGAAGGAACTCCTCGTCTATCAACAGCACTGATTTTATATACGAATTTATAAAGCTTATTTAAAAAATGTTAAAAATATTTTTTTAAATTAATATTACTTTAATAACTCTTTAAGTTGTGCTCAAGAAACTCTTAAGTTTTCTCAAATGCGTGTAGACAGCCTCAGTAGTAATATTTTACGTTTGTGCCATGTCGAATGTTACGATAAACTCTTTTAATTAGTCTCACCCACTCCTTCCCCTATTCAGAGTCCATATACGAGTACCAACTTCATATTAAGTATTTTTATGTTCTTCCTGTTTTGTATGAAGAAAATACTCCAGTGATATTAATTTGATAGCATAATTATTAAACTTAAATTATAAAATAAACTATTATTATTTTCATACAAATGAACCACTTCAGCTTCTGCTTGTAAATAGTAGATGCTAAAGTGGTTCATTCTCAATAGTGTGTTTCTTTTGATACCATGATGAGATTTTGGAAGACTTACTTTTGCCGACGTTTCGGGTTGTGACCACAGGTCCTGTAACACATTCGAAACGTCGGCAAAGGTCAGTTTTCAAAAATCACATGGCGAGCCTCCAGACTCCAAATTGAAAGCTACAGATGCGACTAAGCTTAATGCTAGGGGGAAGAAGGTATTTCACTCACAGAAACAAAATATGAACGGAAACAAGGAAGGTAAGTAAAGTCATTATCCTCTTAGGGTGGTCCCTGCCCAGAAGAAGCTGACGTCCGAGTGACTTCACGGTGATGCGAGCGAGGACTCGGGGCTGCAAACGTTGACCGAGTGGTGACCCTTGGAGTGGGATTCCTCTCGCTGAGAGGTCTACCGTCGCCTCCTCTTGCGAGCAAGTTATGCTCGAGGAGAATGCGAAAGGATGGGTCCGGAAGAGACTCAGGTTTCAGTAGGTGTGGATGCGACTCAGGCGTTGGAGATCATTCAACGACCTAAGTCCTTTTTTTTCGAATTTGATTCTTCAGACGTGACAATAGACTACTACCAAAATATGTACAATAAACAGAAATAAAACGCTACGAAACTCACTTATTGTAATTCTTACGTATCAATGTTCGTCGACACGAGCAAGTTTCAAGTTGTACGAAATCTTAATTAGTGTTTCTAATTTAGGAAACTCGCCTAATGTAATGTTGCCTTGACATTTAATGAAAAAAAAAAACTAATTGCTTGTTTTATCTGTTACTGCTGTTGTGCCTTATTTTCGGCTGGTTGAATTACTATTATTGCTGAAAAAATAGCCTTATCTGTAATTTATTTCATGGAATACCTCACTGGTGCTAACATTGAATTGACTCGTGTAGATTAATTCCAACACTATGTTCCGTCACGTGAGGCATTTATCGAGAATCCTGGGTATACTTAAGAGGTCTATTAGAAGGTCTGACCTTCCTACAGTCTACTACCAGTCAAAACGCTGGTGGTGCAACTGTAAATTATAAACAGCGGGTTCTTATTTAGACATGTGCATGTAGATACCAATTTTAAAGACTCTTTTTCTTTCGGTCAGAAATTGGGATTGGGAGATCCGACGCCAGTTACTCCCATAAATGAAACTACTGTTGTTTTTCCAAGCGACTACAATATGGAGTACTTCAAGAAGGGCATTCAAAGGTTTCTACAGGGTCGGCAGCGCGATTGTGATGACCCTGGTATTTTATACGTCCATAGGCCACGGTAACCGCTTTCCATCAGGTGGCCCTTGTGCTTGTCGGTCACCTAAGATGCATAAAAAAAGAATGGATGTATAAACGAGCACCGGGCTCTGAGAGCTTTGATGATGATAAGTAGGTACCTATTGTAGACGATATTATTAGCTGTTTCGTAACAGATAAATGATGATGAAATGTTTTGTAACAGATTAAATTACAGTACTAGATAGACGACAAAAGACTAAATTAGTAGGTAATTGTACAAGATAGCAATAAAAGTAAATTGGTACGCGTTCCAAGCAAATCAAATTTCAAATTATTTCATGAACTAAATCGAGGCTCAAATATGACTTTTATTAGAACCGACCTAATAAGAATATCAACTTCATTTTTAGCTGCCAATATGATTAATTGAAGTCTAGATTTTTATATAAAATTGTTCCATGGAAAATCTTCTAATAGTTTTCTCGATTTGAAATCATTTAATGAGAATTGAATCATCGACAGACTAATGAAATTGTGACAATTATTAATTCGTATTCAGTTAATTTTAGTACTCGTAGCCAGTTCTCGAAATAAAAATTCATAGATAGCAGTACAGGATTTTTTAATTTAGCTTTCAACTGAATGTGAAGTGTGATCGACGACGAAACTATCTTTAAAACTTTTATATTTAAAATTACCTCCAAAACCATATATTTTTAAATTGGTAGGTTCATTTTTGGCCTCAAACTAACCTTCTAATAAGTAATGATGTGGTCTACGATCCTGGATATTACAAAAATAATACAATCTTGAGCTCGTTTTACAGTTATTGTTTAGCAACTTGTGCTGCTAACTGTACTTCCATTCACTACTCTTTTATATCGACACGTGTGTTGTGTTTCTGCTGCTGAGAAGGGTCACCCGAGCTTCTTGAAAGCAGGGATAGGCGGGGTAACGCAAGAATGACAGCTAATTACCAATGGTAATAAATCCGATACCCGTATTTCATGACGGTAGCTGTGGAAATATTTTTATATACTAACTCTTTTTCTGCAGCGATCGCCAGGTTATAAGGGTATCAAACAAAAAAAACATTTAAATCAATGTATTGTGTAAATGAATTACTATGGTGTTGTAGGAAATAAGGATATGATTATTCTCCATTCTGTACCTCAAGGCATGCAATATTTTATAGAATGTGCAATGTACTTAATTGACTTTTGAAGTTACATTTTTTATTGATTTCATATGCAAATATGCTTCATTTTCATTATAGGTCAATTTTTTTTTAGATTTTTACTGATATAGTAATTTCTTTATTTAGTGATAAAAGTTAATTGACTTAACAAAAATGACAGAAATATTAATGAACTACTTAGATTAGTGCAATAAAATAAGTTGAATTAAGGAGCAAACATAGAAAATGAGGGATAGGCTCAAGAAGTGCTGGTTTGGCGTCTTAGATTCGCAGTATTGGGCTCGTGTAATGTGAAAAATGCCTTGTGTCTTTGGGGTGGTAGTGTTCTAACAATTTTTTGTGACTCAGTAGTGTAATTGAAAATGGCTTAACAGAAAAATAGTATGAGAAAGGAAGGAGAAGAATCTTCCTATATCCTCCGTCGCGACGTCCATGAGCGCGAGCCTATGGGTGACGGATGGAGGCATCTGTCACCCCAGCAGAAATAGGTCGAGATGGCGGCGCAATACTTACCACCTTTCGGTAACCGTAAACTCATGATAGCCTGTAATTAAAATATGACAGAAAATTCGATAGATCCTCATTCACAAGAATGAACAGGGATCTAGATTAGATAAGAATGAATAAAGTATTTAGGTAAGAATCTAAATACCTCATTTATAATCAAACAGTTCTTTAGCAAAATATCATCTTGAGACGAAGGTCTATGAACTCAGATTGAAGAGTACTTACCCAGCATAAAGATGTCTGAGATAAAGTCTGAAAATACTTTCCCTGCCGTTATCCAATATAGATGATAACAAAACCAGCTACGAAGACTCACTCGCGATAAGTCCACTTAATGTTAAGTATTTAAAATTAAAAACAAAGGGATTCTCTTGTGAGCCGGCACTCGAGACTCGAGTAAAGTTGAGCGAGTTGAGCTGTATACTTGTTGAGCAATGTCGAGTAAACTCGAGTGATGTAAGTATTTACTATAGTCACGGATCAACGCGCTGCTTTTTAATTAGGGCTCTTACTTTTTATGTACTTGTGTTTTATTGAAGCTGTTTTGTTACTTGGCTTTGTTTATTTGACTATAAACTATGTTGCTGAGGAAAGCTTTATTAGATCTATCGTAGATTAGGTATTTTTCACCGTGCAAATCATTGAAAACTGTTCAACAATACGTAAAGCTAATCATTTTTCACATCTGGAAGCTAATTCTTGTTCCATCTAAGGCGGAGCTCGAGCTCCAAAGAATTGCAAAAGGGTAAGACTTATTACCTTATTATATTGATTTATCTTAGCTTTTTCGGGAACGACTGCCGTTTCCCCCCAACTTTGGTAGCCCGTCAATCAGCAGGTAAACCAGTTTGCATGCACCGCAAGGTTTCTTTAAGGATTTATGAAGTGGCTTGAGTGTGGTGCAGGCAACTCCTAATACGCTTTAGTAATGGCATAATTTTACTTCTTCGTCATATTTTATTACTTATGTTCATTCAAACACGAGACAAATGTAGATTCGTCCCCTTGTATCTTAAAAATATAAATATGGCAAGTTGGCGTCTTAACAAATGGAGTTGGTTGCTCCATTTCTTGTCCACCAGTGCCTTGAAAGGGGTGGTGAACTTACGTTAAGTAGAATTTATTATTGACATCAATAAAAAACAACCATGTTTTTCTAGATTGAACTTCCTTGTCTTTGACTTTGAGTGATATTTATGAAGCCCAATCTAATTATTTCATATAAACGATCGAAGCAGTTAAGGAAACATAAAATACTTATACACTTTCAGAACGATCAGCCCCTCTAGACAAGTGGTAATTCGTTGGCCGACATTTCATGGAATGGAGTGACGAATGTATGGGATTTGACACATTTGACATGCGTTAACGACTGACAGATACGTCAAATCCTGTACATTCGTTGTTCTTTTCCATCAAACGCCAGCTAACGAGCTGCCACTTGTCTAGAAGGGCAGGAGAGTTATTCAATTAGCCCAATGTAGTTACGCACTAAACATAGATCTCGCCCAATGAGATTTGATCTCCTTCGTATTCCTTTTTCAAGTATACAATTCAATTGTGACTGGCCTTTCCCCTTTGTCCAGTCTATCTCATCTTCATCCTAGTGTTAATCACAGTCGCATCCAAAGCTTTCAACTCGGAGACTAGAGTCCGCTTTTCCATACTAACTGCAGTTTGACTGAACTGCAATATTTTCTCTGAAACTACTGCCATATGACCTTTATTTCCACCAATCTTTTTCCTCATTAATTTATAAGTCTCCTAAATTATGGTTGCGTTAAACAAGTGGTTTTAAAAAGGCTTAGCGACCGATTGTGTACCGCCTGTGGGCGAACAAGTTGACAACCGTATGTCATACCCAAGGCCCAGGTTATGTCAATAAGACAGACATATATGGGCATACACTGTTGTTCTAACTACTTGTATACTGACATTAGCGATTATGGAATATTTTGGATTAAGTATTTAAAAAATCATAGTTGTTTTGCCTAAAATAGGCAGATGAATGATGAAATAGGTTGAAAGATTGTAGCAGGTATGTTAGATAGGTTAGATAGGTTAAAGTGATAATATGTTGAATTAATATTCACACATTCGTTGGTTTGTCGCTGGCGTACTGTTCCTAATTCGAATCCTATTGCGGTATAACTCTTTCAAGTTATAGCTTGCATTTCATTGATCAAGGTTATTTACAGAGACCGATATTCTTAGAAATCCATGGATTCTTCGTGCAGGTGCCGGGTCCATCTCGTTGCTGAGTTGGGAACTCGGGACAGTGCCTAAGACTTGCGACCCAAGTGTAGGTTTAGAAGGGACCCCTTTTGTTGATGTACATCAACACTCACCTTCACCTTCTCTACTCAAGTTCCCCTCCCTGCCTAACCAAATTTGATACGAACCTACTAGTGCCACTTTAGACATTCGTCCTAGTAATGAAGTTATTGTGGCTCTCGATAGGCTAGTAGTATACGGATCTTTAAGTTGGTTATAGAGAGATTTTGCTGGTATATCTTTCGCTCCCACTCCTACTGCATACAAATTAACCACGTAACCGTTTTTGATTATTTCGTTTGTGAGATCATTGTATTTATTTTTCTAAAGTGTGTGGTCCTTCGGTATATGTGTTTCCCACGGTACAGTTAGTTCCACAAGGACAACATATTTAATCGTTTACGAATAGAGAAATATGTCAAGTCCAGATGACGAAACCCCAATATCATCCGGAATTTTATATTGATTTTCATACGTGTCGATTAGGAGTGTCCAATCTGGGGCAGTATCTAAGATTGAATATACACGTAAATCAACATCATCAGTTGCAATGTTCCAGTTTTGTAATTTTGATTTATTTGTCGGCTTTTCTTGGAGCGACAGCCGCTGAACTTCCTACCCTAAAAGGGAAGATAAGTTAATATTTTAGGGCATGTATATATATATATTAGAAGTACGTTTTTCATTCCTTTGTAATAAGGGAAGAGTCTAATGCTGTCAACTGGGCCTTTTTGTCACGTAGAGTAAAATTGTCGGTGAGAAATTTAGGCTTAATGTTCCAGCCAGAGACAGAGGTAACATTAGCCTAGTGCACCATAAACAGATTCATGAAATCGACCAACTTATGTTTAAATTTTACTGAAACGCTCGTGGCCAGGTGTGCTCATTGTTCAGTAAACGTTCAGTGGGTCAATTTACCTAGTTACCATTGGGATGGGTGACAGTTTAGTGGTGTTACATCTGAGCGCTTCCGTGCTTCGGAGGGCACGTTAAAAGTCGGACCCGGCTGTGGTCAACAGGCGTTAGATCAAGACGGAGGCCTATACGGGCTAATTGAACAAGTCTGTCACAGGTTGGCCACTAACCACACGAAAAGAAGATTTAATTTGACTACCGGTGAGTGTCTTTTTCATGATAAAGATATTTTTCAACTGGAAGGCCTAAAGAGACTCACAAAGAAAACCAAAGTACACTGTTAGTATATTCTATAGTTCTACGTAACCCAAAATAGCAAAATTTTCCTCCAGAATACTAAGTATGCACACAGAAATTATTGGAGAGCGACATGGAGGGATATTCCTTTGACACAAAGGGTCGGTTCTTCGATCGAGCTCGGTGAACACGCCTGGCGAATACCTGTCCAACGATCTATAGGACATTGTATCTATACTAATATTATAAAGCTGCTTATTTTATTTGTTTGGTTAAACAGGCTATTCTCAGAAACTACTAGTTTTTTTTTTTTTGTATTTAATAGTCCATCTATCGAAAGAAAGTATAACCTTTCTATCTAACTATATATAGGCTAACTTTCATCTACTACTAAAGGAAGCGGAGCATTAATAACATATCAACAAATCCGACAGACTTTCTTACTTCATTTGAAAATTAATAAATTGCGGTCCTATAGATGACTGAATGGGTTACTACGGGGTTTCGAAATATGCCATGGGAGAAAACAGGGTGGGTCAGCTAGTATAACATATTTATCAACGTGCGAACATTAATATCGTGAAAACCGTGGCCTATGGACATATGCAATACCAACGGCGTCACAGACGTACTGCCGAACCTATAGGAATCTTCTAATGGTTTTCTTGAAGAACTCCATATTGTAGTCGCTTGAAAAACCACGGCAGGGAGTTCATTCCAAAGCATAAACGTACGTGGGATGAAGGGGTGTTATTTTAACCAGGATCAGTTTAAAATACACAAATCCCATTATTTCGTTTACTTTTTACTATCCATGGTAATAGAGAGAATCAGTAAAAAACAGTTTTATTTCAATGTGTAACATTCTCTTAAGCTTACAACTTCCAAGGATTTATTTTTATTTAATTGCAAAACCTATGGGTTTATTGTCCAAACCATTGATATACC
Source organism: Eilema caniola (assembly GCA_949126895.1). NCBI lineage: Eukaryota > Metazoa > Arthropoda > Insecta > Lepidoptera > Erebidae > Eilema > Eilema caniola. The sequence continues at coordinate 975,244 of OX421478.1, forward strand.
ATAGCGACCTTAGTCTCACGGCATTTCGGACGCTAATTACAACAAGTTTTAAGTCCGACAATATACTTTTGGGGCCAATTGTATGGTAATTTTTACTTTACATAACCTTCACTAATGTATAGAAAAGTTTAGTACATACATTACAGGGTTTTGGGTGTGGTTATGTTGCAATTGTTTAAAAGGTTCCTTTGTTTCATAATAATACGTATTAGCAAATTTAAAAGTAAAAATAAACGTGTAATCGACCTGATGTGAGGCAGTCGCCATGGCCTATGAACCTTGACGATACAGAAAGAGAGACAGAGGGACAAGAAAATATTCTAGAACACTTACTTGCTAGGGTTTCTTAGGGTTCAGGTCTGATATAAGTAATTCCTGGAAAAGCCGACATGCCAATCCAATACAACAAGTGAACCCAATTGGGAAACCGATATGAGAATGATGATGATGATTAGCATACACAATCCAGCATATATACTGGTACGTGGCGGTAGTGAACACGGCCGCTGCGCAGGAGGCGCGGGTTCGATCCCCGCTCTGTGTAAATATTTGTATGCATGAATATGTATATTTGCATTGGTCTGGGTGTTTCTATGTATAATATGTATGTATTTACGAAAAAAAAGTATCTATGTATGTTTATCCGCATTCTAGATTCCATACACAAGCTAGTTAAGCTATGCTTACCATGGATCTAGATAGCGTTGTGTGGAATGATGTGCAATATTTATTTATTATTTATTTACTTAAAGTGGAAAAATAAAGATGGCATTCTCGTGTTGAAAGGTATATTCCATCAACTAGTAAGCTGTTGAAACTGACAAAATAGCCAGAAAAGAAGGCTTTTCTTTATTTACATAATTTACCTGAGTCAGGCGGCAGATGATGCGCAGGAGCGGTTTCCGAACGCTGAACTGGTATTTTTGGAGGATTTTAACGCAATCATGAGATCTGGTTGGACTCCTGTAAAACAACCCATGCGGGAAGAGCCGCCCATGCATGCATTTGCTCTGGCGCATGGCCTGAGCCAAATGGTACACGAATTTACTAGCATACCAAAAATGGCGGACCATGAGCCCTCTCTGCTGACGAGTCGCCCGGACCAGTACGGTGTTTCGGTGAGTGCCGCTTTAGGCGACTCCGACCATAGTCTGGTCCGTTCCAAGGTGCCCATTAAAGCGCCACCACGACCCGTGCAGGGGAAACGGCGTCTCTGGCACTACTCGTCAGCGGACTGGGATGGACTGCGTGACCATTTTGCGTCCATCCCGTGGGTTGAACGCTGCTTGGAAGGTAAGAACCCATCTGAGGGTGCAACTGCTGTCGCAGGTGAGATCAGCCTGGACATGGAATATTATATCCCCTACACGACTTGATGTCGCCGGTGTCCGCAGAGCCCCTGGTTCGGGCGCGAGTGCGCGGAGGCTGTTAATCATAAACAGTCTGCGTACCGCGCTTGGGTGAAGGCGCGCGCTACGTGCGATCCTAACGTGGGCCACTTCAAGGCAGCGTACAACAGAATCACATAGGTCTGGAAGAGAGCTTATGTCAGAGCGGATGCCCAGCGCATAGCGCGGCTTGGTCAGAAGCTAGGAGCGCAACCCACGGGCAGCCGTGGCTACTGGCGATGGGCCAAAGCCGTGCACGCCAACTTTTGCCGGCCTTCGCTGCCCCCGCTGCGCAACCCCGATGGATCCCTGGCCCATGAGTCGCAAGAGAAAGCAAATTTGCTGGCTAATCTCTTTGCGGCCAATCCCCGAATCGAGGATTGTGGCATGCAGCCACCGACACTGCCGATCAGTGACTATGCAATACCTGATATTCATATCAGGCAACGCGATGTCCGTGCAGTGCTGCAGTCACTCGATGTCCGGAAAGCTAGTGGTCCGGACGGTATTCCGGCAGTGGTTCTACAAAAATGTGCAGCGGAGTTGTCTCCAATGCTTGCGCGGCTGCACCAGCTGTCCTACAGCTCGGGTACAGTGCCTTCGGCTTGGAAGGAGGCGAATGTACAGCCGATCCCCAACAAAGGGGATCGCTTAGACCCAGAACTAACTATCGACCCATAGCCGTCACCTCAGTGTTGTGCAAGGTGTTCAAGCAAATAATTAACAAACGGCTCATGCGTCACCTTGAGGATCACTCCCTAATTAATGACCGGCAATATGGCTTCAGACCGAAACGGTCAACGAGTGATCTTCTGGCGTATGTTACCCATCTTTGGGGTGAGGCTATGGACAAGCACGGCAAGTCATTGGCAATTGGGCTTGACATCGCCAAAGCTTTCGATAGAGTTTGGCACAAATCGCTTTTTTCCAAGCTACCAGCCTTCGGTTTGCCCCCTAGACTATGCAACTGGCTTGCTAGCTTTATGCAGGGTCGCTTTATTCGCGTCCTTTGTGATGGATGCGCCTCGGAGTTCTTGCAGGTAAATGCTGGCGTGCCGCAGGGGTCCGTCCTGTCCCCTATTCTTTCTTCTGCATATCAATGAGATGCTGTCTACCGGCAACATTCGTTGCTATGCAGACGATAGCACCTTGCACGAGAGTTATCAAGGACCTGCGGATAAGCAGTCGGATATCGCGGATAAAAGGCAGCTTCTTGTCACTGAGCTTGACCGGATCCTGAACAACATTTCCCAATGGGGCTCTGAGAACCTGGTCGAGTTCAATGCCAAGAAGACACAGGCATGTGCGTTCACAGCGAAGGTATCTCCTTTTCTTCCCCTTCCCACTCTTCAAAGCACGCCACTGCCACTGCAGGACAACCTTACCATCCTCGATATGGATGTTCGCTGCAAACTGAATAACAAAACCTCCATCGAGAGTATCATCAAAACAGCCTCGCGTAAACTCGGAGTCTTGAACAGAGTGAGACGATTTTTCACGCCGGAGCAGCGGTGTCATCTATACAAGACCCAAATTCGGTTTTGCGTAGAATACTGCTCGCATCTCTGGGATGGCTCCGCAAAGTACTTATTAGATGCTCTTAACAGGTTACAGCGACGTGCGGTCCGCATCATTGGGAATTCCGAGGTCACAAGCACCCATGAGTCTTTACAGATGCGTGGAGATGTTGCATCCTTGGCAGTATTTTACCGTCTCCACCATGGTGAATGTTGTGATGAGCTCTTCCAATAGGTCCCGCCCTCTCCTTTCCTACACAGGACAACACACTGCTTAGATGTCACCCATATACGGTGCAGAATATTCCTTCAAGAACCAAGCGGTTTGGTGACTCCTTTCTTCGTCGCACCATTAAGATCTGGAACTCCTTGCCAGCTCATGTGTTTAATTCTTCCTACAGCCCGGGTCTTTTAAGCTGGGCGTGTAAAAGCATCTGATGAGGCCGTGAAGCTGAGTGCCACCATTGTTAATATGGTGCGTGTGTGTAATGATGAGATGAGACTTTGCCGTCAGCTTACCATCAGGCGAGGTGAAGTCAAATTGACATGTCCTACATAAAAAAACCTTAAAAATATAAAACAATACTTAATATAAACAAACCTGCAGATTCAGGCTTCAAAGAATTCCTCCCCATCGATGTCAACCACAAGGGTGACCAGATAGCTGGCGGCATTGCGACGTTGAATGGCAATACCAATTCTTTACGCAAGGAATAAACTTACATACATACATACATACATACATACATACATATAATCATGCCTTTATCCCCGGAGGGTTAGAATTAACACCCACATTTCACCAATCTGTATTCGGTCCCAATAATAGGGGGTGAGCCTATTGCCGCATTCCGGTTACGCAAGGAATAAACTTACATACATACATACATACATACATATAATCATGCCTTTATCCCCGGAGGGTTAGAATTAACACCCACATTTCACCAATCTGTATTCGGTCCCAATAATAGGGGGTGAGCCTATTGCCGCATTCCGGGCACTATTGCTGACTCGAGCCATCCATCTGAGGCTGAGTCTGGGCTGTGCATATCTGTCTGATATTAAAGTTAATCAGCCCTTACCCTTAGTCGCCTTGTACGGCACCACATGGGAAGAGAAGGGGCGGCCCAAATTCTACTGTGCCGGGAACCACGCAATAAACCAGCCCTCTATTAAAACCTTATTAAATTTCTCTCAATGATAGACGGGCACTTGGACCCCTTAATCCCAGCGTCTCAACCCCAAACGGTTCAAATATGTAATTATCACTTGCGCCGTTTGAGGGTCGCTTCCGAAGCAGCAGCAGCACAGGCACAGTCTGCAGTCCCTAGAACTGAACTAAGATATTATAATACAGCTAGAACCAGTGATTGTAATATTAACCCTTTAGGTATTCGCAAGCTGTCATTACCAATTCATATTTTAAACTTTCACGTTTCATGATGTACAATTCTATTTACGGAAATGAACACGATTTACATGTTTCTGAACGGTCTGGCGTGTCATGACAACCAACGCAACCTAGTCAAAACATCAAGCAATTCACAGGTATGTATATTATATTTCACATACTTATGGCATGTACATTATATTAAACAGACTTTTAGTATGTACATTATGTTTTTTTTAGGTCAACATAATTGTATATCATTTTGTCTGTTCGTTTATAGTGCAACCTCTTTGTACACTATAGAGCACTTTAATTAACTGTTATAATAGCCATTGCTTATCAATTAAGTGCCTTAAAACAATGTGAATAACGTCCGTCTCTCGTCCTAATTGGGATATAACTTGTTTCATGTTGTAATTAAATAGTCTAAAATTATAATGTTGGACTAATGTCGGTATTGTTAAGTGTATCCTTCGTTTTAGTTATATACTTTTCGACATTTTCACTTCTTTTGAAGCTTGAATAGGGACATGTGTCATACTAATTTTAATTTATTATGGACACCAACATATGCAGATAACTGACCTAATAGCAAAAATTTGAGGATTTTTAGTAAAATGAAAATGGACCGATAGCCTTTGCAGCAGACGAGTCCTAGAGTGGAGACTGCGAGAAGGCAAACGAAGGGTAGGACGCCCTCTAGCCAGATGGACCGACGACCTGGAAAAGGTGGCTGGGACGGACTAGATGCGGAAGGCGGAGGACCGTACGAAATGGCCCACATTGGGAGAGGCCTATGTCCAGCAGTGGTCTGCAGTGGGCTAATTGATTTATTGATAGTAAAATGGAAAAGAAATTAGTCAAAACGAGGAAGTTGCTACTGAATGATGCTTTATTTCTTAAAGTAAATCTACATAAGACAGTTCTTTGAAATGCTCATATGTTTATTCAAATTACTGATAACCGGGCACTTCCTTGGGCTGAGCCTATGTTTACTGTCAGACAAAGAACATTACCTACATTTATATCTCTTCATACTACATCCACAGAATGACAAGTTTAAGAATGAACAGTACAAACATACATTACAAGTATTTGCCATATTCATACCTTTTCGTGAATTTGTCGCCCCAAAAAGTAAACACAAAGGAGGTCTTACCTCTGATCTCACAATCTATATGTAAAACTTAACTGAATATTCCAGGCCAAAATCCGTGAAAAATCTCAATACGCTGGCACTCAACATGTTCCCACCAAGGGATTTGTTTTCACCATTTCTACTACAAAAGTAAAAAAAAATGTTTTTGTCAATGTTACAATATTCTTTTTTGTCGACGGTACAAGGCCGCTTGTAAAGCCCGAATGAACTCGCATTAATGTTGATCGAAAAAAGGAAGATTCAATTGTATTTATTTCAAGATAAAAATGGTGAAATATTGTGTTATAACAATTAAACATTTACCAGGTTTTAATTATCACAAACAAGAATAGAACTATGGAAAATATTATGGCCTTGCTGAAATTTTTTACAGGAATAAATTATACTCTGATCACACAATCGATTTGCTATTTTTCCACCATGAACAGGTCCCTACAGAAAGCCATAACGGGATCAGAATTCCAAGCAAGCGAAGTCACCAGTAACAACTATTATACAACCCTAACAATACTAGAATTAAATACCACGATCCACGTGGCTATTTCTACACAAACTCAAAGAAAAAAGCAAAATCGGTAGTAAAATATTTATATCGTTTCGTCAACGTTACAAAATAGTATCTAGGTATTGGGGTGAGTTCTAAATTCTAAAAAGTAACTTGGTATTATAGGAGAAAGTAATGCAGTACCTTAAATAAGTAATAAAAGTTATAGATACTAAAAGGACCACGTGTGATCGTCTCGGAAAATGTAAGGAGTATTTTTAAGTTAGCTTCAAGCGAGAAAGTGTAGATTAAGTTTAAGTTAGAAATTCATTGAGCGGTTCGTCCAGTAAACTGTGGAATGAAGATTTTTATACCAACTTTATGGATAAGTTCGTTAAAACTATGCATGAGAACTTAGTTTCAAAACTAAGTCTTGGATCCGCATTTTCCAGTAGGTTTTCGCGATTGAACTTTGATATTTTCCATAAAGCGACTGCCATCTGACCTCTAATAACCTTTGGCGATATACTACATGAGTAATTGGACTTTTTAGAGCACTAACAGCATGTAATCATTGCCGTAGATGTTCGTAACGTGCTCCTCCAAGGCACGGAGGGGTCTCATTGTCTTAAGAATGATCCATCCTAAGAATGACTGGGCTTGTGTTGCTTAACCTTGCCATGTGTTAACTTACCTCTACAGCTTAGCCACGAGCCCCACAAATTACATGTATTATTCATTTTATAAAAATTATTACAGCATTCGAAATTACTACTACCCTTCCTGTTAATTAAAACTTTATTAAAAAGTTCCAGTAGCAATTCCCTGAAGTCTGAATCAAGAGTAGTTTAAAAGTCAAATATTATATTTTTTACAGAACGAAACAGTTTGCTAGGTCCCGTTTAATTGAAATGTACCTGGAACCGAATGAGTTCCGACATTCCAAGTTCGTAAAACATTTTAACACGTTACGATTATTTTGCTTATTATTCCTTTTGAAACGCAAATTCGTTAGTATTTTCTTTTTTTTTCTTCAAAAGAGCACTAGTTACAGAGTTTTTTATTATTCCCACTACTTAGTGTGCAAAAAAATTACAAAAAATTGTATTTTGTTTGCATTCTACTGTCTTCATTCGGGATTGCATGGTACCTGATATCCAGGTAGGTACTTTGAAATGCTTCAAGTACGTGATTATGGTACCTAGACTATGCTAACAAAAGATCTATATAAAATAACAAGATAATTCCAATCATCAAGAGGTATTTTCTAGTTGCTGTTAAATAAAATACTCACTCCAATAACTATCACATCCATAAAAATCTGAAGTGACGGTATGATGAAATTTTATTGAACCTACGTGAAATTTGCCTGGAGCAATAAACGCGTATGTGGACCCGGATGGAATTCGTATCGGTGCACTGAAAACAAACTGGTATTATATTCAATGAAAAAACGACCGGTTGAATTTGAGTTCGCGGTGGATACTCGAATAGTTCGACCGACCGACCACGTTTGCTAGAAACATATATTTGAACATTCAAGCCGGTTGAAAAGTCAGAAATTCGTAGTGAAACTTTCATTACCAATGAAATTTAATGAACAAAATTTATTTCATAGTTAGTTTTGTGACTTGGGTTTTTAGTATGCCCCTGCATGGTATTTTAGAAGATGCTTGTTGCAATGCTATGTATAATATTCTTGATATAAATTCACTCCCATAAAGAAGAATTAACAGCTTGAAACTCCAATGAACTCCACTACGCAATATTAAAGTTCTGTGTTCAAAATTCTTTATTTCTCTTATTGATGTCATTTCTACTAAACCTAGTAGTTTATTACAGCTTATTAAAAATTGTTGCAGCAAACTCTTCTTGGTACAGCAGTTTCTTCAAGACATCAAGGTACAATAAATAATTACTTAAGACTAAATGTATGTCTTTATATCCTTAAATCCCTCATCGAGTCCGACCTCATAAGATCTGAAAAAGGAAGCTGTAATAGGCTGCATGCGGAAGGCAGAGGGCCGATTTCTATGGCCTATGTCCAGTTATAGTATGCTCCAATAGGCTATTGAACTAGGCTAATCGATGCTTGAAGCAAATGACCCTTGAAATTGCACATAAATGGTCAACAATATAAACCATTACAGTTGTGTATAACTTACTAACTATCCTATTAATGCTGATCAAAGTGTTCGTCGTTTGTGTAAATAGGTTATTATGATCGGAGCAAATCTAAATTGATTATTAATACATCTGTGTTTAAGTTTGCTGAGGAGGTCACCGCCCACAAACACAATAATGCCACAGTCACTTGTTTACCTTCTGCCTGTTGTTGAGTACACATTTAACACATTTTATTTTTCTTTAATGATAAACTAATTGCTGCCTGTACACGGGCAAGCAGAAACCCTTCATCAAGAAAAAAAAAAGCAACATGTATTTTGAATGACCGAGTAAAGAACAGCGTGATAAGGGAACATTGTAGTGTGTTTGAAGATGTAGTGACTATAAAGCGATGCTTAGATGGTTGAGAGAAGTGGAGAGGATAGATCACGGAGGACAGAATATGATTAAGTAGCGGAGATGCCACAGTCAAATTTCTCTTAAGAAAAACGCGTGACCAAATGCGGGTGGGAAGGGAGACGCGGGGGGCATGACGTCATACCTCGTCCACGTCTCCATCTAGTGCGTCATAGCAAAACCGAACAGAAACAGACCTTGTCATTTTTGTTATATAGTTTGACTATTCGCCACTAAGCGCTACACAGAATTCTAGAATAATCTATTTTAAGGAAATAATTTTCAAAAATAAGGCCATCTTTTGGATTATAGCAAAATCATTTAGGGGGCTAAATGATTTGGCCTTATACCGACAGATGGCCCAATTTTTTTTACTTTAATTTTCAATTTTAGCAAAATATTCCATTTAATAAATAATATAACATTTTTGAAATTGCTAATGAAGTCGGGCGAGATTATTGTGATCATTTTCATAAAATGAATTGAGTTATTATTACATCTAGTATACATGCCAGACTAGGTTACTTATTTCTACTCTACGCTAGATGGTTCTGTTAAGACATTTTTTTCGGAAAAATTAAAATTTAAATATAGTGGACTTACTGATGAAGTGTTATACCCTTAAAATGTTGACATTGTTTATTTTTACACTTTGTACATCCTTGTACTGTACACTTCATTCTTAAACCAGGTTAAAGCTATTTTTATCCTTGAACTTTTGACCAAAAATGACAACCGAACGCAAGGACGTTTCACTAGAACTGGATGGTGACGTCACAGACCAATTGAGTCGTTTTGACATATGGAAGGCTCGCGACTCGATTCCCTTGTAACATCTCCGCTATCATTTCCTTCTCCATGGGATAGATCAACGAAGACTGACGAAACAGATTTATGAAGTGAGGATGAATAGTGTAACGAATGATAGTTTGATGCTGGGGTTTTATGAAAGTAATGTTAAGCACTGTGAAATTAATGATATAAAGGTGTCTAACGGCTAGCAGTTGAGACATAAATAATAAGGTAGATTATAACAATTGTTAATGATAATAGATAAAAAGCGTTACATGAATTTATGTATAAAGGTATTTAGAGATTATCTCAGGGAGGATTCGCAATAAATATTCTGCCGAGGCGTTGTTTGATCCGTTGTGCAGAGATAGTAGCATGCACTTAGCTCGTTCACTCCCGGCTGCTGATGTTGCCGGCGTGCCAGGGTCCTCGCTGGTGTGCCTCACGGCCGAATGATGGCGTGAAGCCCGGTGTGAAGACCCCGGTGCCGACAGCAGTTGGCCGCCCGGGTCAAAAGTGACCTTCCACGGCGAAGGGTAGCCGAAGAAAGGGCACACTTCAGCGCCGTGAATAGTCACTTTGGATAATGATGTCCAATCTCGCTCGCACAACCATAGACAATTTAGTTATTTAGTATCGAAAAATACTAAAATATCGACTATATTAGAGAAATTATTTAAAATAAATTTATAAAAAATCCACAACGTTACAATAGGCGACCTGGTAGGAGTTGACCTAGACATACGTGTTTTATTCAGATCGAAGGCATTTTAAAGATAGGACATAATAAGTACCTTGAACCTGAAAAACTTTTCAGGGTTTCCAGGATTCAAATAGAAAACAAAAAAGGTAAGGGATCGTAGCAAGTGGAAATATGTGCATTTTGTCAGCCCCGCTGGGAAAGAGTCGTGACTATATGTAGGTAGATATGCATGTATTTTGTTCTCTTGTGCCAATCTTGTCCAGAACTTCGAATAGACTGACACGGAAAGGAAAAGACTGAAGTGTATTGACGAAGGTGCAAGGGGAAGTATAATAATGAAACTCTGTGCTTACAGGGTCTTGTGACTCCCCTGGTGTTGCACACGTCCATAGGCCACGGTAACCACTTTCCATCAGTAGGGCCGTGTGTTTGTCTGCCACCTCAGTGGTATAAAGTAAATCCGCTTAAAGAATTTAGCTTAAATTTTCCACAGAGCACTTCTACCATAGTACTAAGTTCCCTTATCATGTATATATAAATAAGTAAAAATATCAAATAGTTTTACCCCATAAACTCCGATAGTCGCACCATAGTAATACAATGGTGGCGTGTTGCCTGTGATAATTAAATAAACTACCTCCACTTTTTAAACTTTTTAATACCCATCACATTTCAAACTTGACACAATCGGGTTACAACCCACGATACAACGGTGTACGTGCACTTTTTAAAACTAACATCGTGGATTTAAAACACGCTACGATAAAAAATAGGTTAAAACCCTACTGAAAGCGCTTTGAAATATGTTTCGAACATATATAAGTGTATCATGCATGAATAGGGAGTAAGCAGAGGTGTTATCACCCACATCAGTATATAGTTTTGATATTACTCCATTGGGGTTTAGCCTATTGCCATTATCCGTTCGCTTATTCATGGGTCATTTGTTTTTGTTAATGGAGAGCTATATTTTTTGTACAGCCATACTATAAAATATTTTTTGTACTGCAATATTTAAATATACTAACACCTGATATTCGCAATGTATGTATGTATTTATACACCTCGTCGGTAGCTTAGTGGCTAAGGAGTCAGCAATACGATCTAGAGGTCCCGGGTTCGAATCCTGGCTATTACAATATCGACGTGAACCCGCTCCTAGTACGAGCAATTTAGCTTAGTTGGAGGGGTTGTTGTTCTATAAAAAAAGAACACTTCTGCGGGGGCAGAGGTGTATAAATACATAAATTTCGCCATAGTCTTCTGTGTTACGTAACTGCCTGGGATAGACTGGATGTTGTTGGTGAAAAATCTCAAAATGTTAAATACGCTAAGCCAGTTGGTAGCCCCAATTTTGTTGGAGACCACGACGACTTATCCAGGAAGATAAGCAGCTAACGCATTCTTTGTAACATCTCCTTCCCAGGTCAGCACAAAAATTCGACATAAAGATCAAATCTCTTACTTACACTCGGAGTACTCAGAACGAAGGGCACCCATAGTTCTTCCTACAGTGGGAGCGAACTTAGAAAGTCCACGGCTAAGCGATACGTTCGCCACCTTGACACCAATACACGCACATAGAGTAGAAAATGTGGCATTTGCGGTGAATTAACTTGTGCCCGTTTACTGAGCAAATTGAAAGATGTAGTGCGGTCGAATATGATGATTTTCTGCTATAGGTGTGCCTACAATAACATATATATGTATATGTCGCATCCTGCTTAGTCAGCCGTTTAATCAACAGGCTAGCCTCTTTACTAAACACCGCTGTTCAATGATTCTTTGATTGATATTCCTGAATGATATTCAGCCGTAGCATTTGTTCAATATTTAATATTCTGGCTAATTTAGGCTATGCGTACGATAGGGTATCACCTATTGGGGAGCAAAATCCCCTCTGCGCTATAGAGAAGGGCGCATAAAAATGTGACGCGCCACTACCTTGGGCCGGCTACTATTAGGGTGACGGCCCCAACCGTCACTTCCAAATCTGCGTTGATGGAATACGTAGATAGTATAGCCCTATCCCTGAGTCGCCTCTCGCCTCACACTGTTAAGAAGAATCTACAACCCATTAAAGCGTCCAGCACAGGGCCAGGTTTTTTTATATCATAGTTGGCAGACAAATACACGGTCCACCTGATGGAAAGTGGTTACCGTGGCCTATAGATGTGTACAACACCAGGGGCGACACACTCGCGCTGCCGATCCCGTTAGAAAAGAGAGTTTCTGTGCCATCAGTGTAGAAGATAAAGCAGAAAGTTTTAGATCTTCCCACTGACAGCACAAAATTCATTAAGTTCTACCTCCGACAATATATTATATTGCTTTGCATAGAAAAACTTCAGAAATGAATAGTGATATGTCCAATATTTCCATTTATTATCCACGCTGACCTATTTGTCCACTTCCTACGTGCTATCTCACACGTGTCATGCGCAAACACACGCGAGCACACGGACCGGCTTGCGACTATCAACACCTGGCCTGCCTGCCCGCTAAATGTCACGTATTGATATCATATTAAAACAATTCAGACGTAATAATGTTGTTTTAATTACCTTATCTCCACTTCCGTTTACGTGCGATTTGAGGAGTTAAAGCTTGGATTGAGACCACCTATTAAGTTCGTGATTACCTCATCTTAAATGTGAGAATTGGTAATAATAGCGTGAGCATTTTTTTATCTGTCTGTCCCTTCAAAATAAAGCGCGATAAAGAGCAATAATGACCTCTTCTTACAGTCCCGTGAAAAACGCATCTATCAAGGCCGCCAGGTTAAGAGCGTTTTCACACTCATCCGATATCCGATATCAGTGTCGGACGCCGATAGCCGACTTCCGATAGCCGACACCTTGTGCTGTTTTCACATTTATCCAAAAAAATTGGCTCGATACGGCTATTTGCTCGAAAGCGTAGACTTTTTACGATGCTAGGCAATTTGCGATCTTATTGACATGACATGCTATCGAGTTTTTCTTGTTATATTCGTGATCAGCTTCATCAATTAACGCGAAAAGACACGTAACTAAGAAAATGTCATTAAGGTCGAAAATTGGTTGCAGTATGCTTTAGTGTTATTGTGATCCGATATCGGGGCAACACAGTGCTGTTGGCTCCGATACCCGATATCGGGCCGGACAATGTGAAAGACAGACACATATCTCATACATTTGACTTTCTCCGATTTCGGATGTCGGATATCGGATATCGGATGAGTGTGAAAACGCTCTAAGGACCTCCATTTTAAGGTCAATATCACCAGAAATGGTGGTCGGTATCTTCTATATTGCGTCTCAGCTTTTTACTGACTAGAGGGCTTGCAGTCAATTGACGAACCAAATACAAAACAAAGATAGAACCATTTAAGCAGACAAGTTGATAACTCCTGAAGTGACGCGTCGCAATCAACTACATTGACGGTAAAAAAACTCTCTGTTCTTACAGGGCCGGCAGCGCGAGCGTGATGCTCCTGGTGTAACACACGTCCATAGGCCATGGTAACCACTTTCCATCAGATGGGCCGTGTGCTTGTCTGCCACGTAAGTGGTATAAAAAAAAACATTTGAGATTGGAATATTTTATGATGAAGGTCATTTTACTAAACGCAAGTGCTTACGAATGACGATGGTGGATCAATAGGTCTGACGCAATTTAACTTGTTTACGCTAGGCTAGGAACACTTCTTAAGGAATACTAGGCGAAATGGACCCCTGGGAAAACTTATGATATATATCTTAGCGTATGTTCCCAAGAACATAATAATATCTATATGCTTAGATGATGATGACAATGTTCCCAAGAACATAATAATATCTATATGCTTAGATGATGATGACATTTTAAAATATCAATATTTCTATTGTCTGAACTCACCTTTGAGTAATGTCTAATAACGCACCTATATTAGCAATAAGCTGATCGTATTGACTAGAATTTTCATAAAAGGAAAAATATGAGATTCATGTGTAGAAAGATACGAATGAATAGATTCTCGCTTGGCGAATTGTCTGTAAAATTTCATAAACATTGAATAATTGTATGTGCGTTTCTTTGCTTCGAGATGGGCATCATATAATATAAAACATAGGTACAAACAGACATTTAGTATTGTTAATATATTGAGACCCCTTTATTCAAGATGCCTTTCGGTGCCAGATCCAATATGAATTCATCTATAGCAGTCGTTACGGGTAGACGGAGCTCTAAAAAGCCCGGCAACTCCGAGCACGAATATATTCTATTCGTAACATAAACGTATTGAGAGAAAAGAGCATTGCGATTGGTTCTGTCGGACTCAAACCGACTAAACCGCAAGCCGTCTGTGGGTCGATGTGCTAGGCCGAAGGTGAGGTTGTCTCGCGACATATCCCTCGCACCCCAGCTGACCCAGGGCCATTCCTCTCGGTCTGGCCCTCCTCGGGAGGGAGGACCACGTGGTCCCCGACTCGCCGCCGTGGCCTGCTTCTGCTAGGGTGACGAGCGGCTCCACCCGTCACCTTCAGGCCTGCACTCATGGAATGGGAGGTCGGTCTGCGCCCTCCGACGCCCGAGCAGCCTTCGAACGCGGGCAGCGATGTCCGCGAGTTTCTCTCGCTCGCTGCGCCGCGTCCGCTCTGCTGTCTCCTTCACGAGCATGACCTGCTCGCAGAAGGAGGCGCTGGCCGATTGGTTCACAGTAGGCAAGCAGCCAATCGCAATGCTTCATTCTCTCGATACGTTTACGTTACGAATTCGAATATTATATGTGGTTGCGACACTTGTCTAACTATAGAGCATCGGTATTGCTAGCGGGTTGAGAAGGTTAGAAGGTAGTTACTTCGCAGTAAATATCAAAATTTGGCTGCTTCGTAGTAGACGGAAAAAACAGCCCGTAAATCAAAAGCCTGTTCAAGAGAATATCATATTTTCTAATAAGTTGTGATATTTCACTAACAGAGATTCACTTCACTGGTTAAATTAATTTTTCAGCAATATTTTACGAAAATCAAAATACGGAAGCTTCGTAATACACGGAATATAATATTATTAATACATTCAATAGCGTTTTCAATGAGAATCGCGTAATTATTTTCCAATATTAATATCAACAGCTTTTGATTAGTATTTTGTTGTACAGCCCTTATACTCGTACGGTTCTAGAATTTTCCAATTTCATGAAAGCATTTGGTGGATGGCTGAGTTTTACGTATGAAATATTGTTTGTTAACTTGCCACCGTAGGATATTTAATAATCTACATTTACGAATATTTTGTAACGCCAAAATATAAAATATCTTCATTTATTTAATCAGGTCACAAAGTAACATTTATGATTATCAATCTCCAAACATACGGACCGTCCTGCAGTCCCCAGTCCTTTAAGCAGGGCATGAACAGAAACTGATAGGACAGGCGAGGCGATTGAAGAGAATGAAAGAAAAAACAGTAGTCGCAATCACTACTATAGTAGCGGCACCTCGCGGAACTTCACCTCGCCTTGTGGTAAGCTAAAGGCAAATTCTCAGGAATCATTACAGACACCAAAATAACACTACAAAGTTGCCCCTCAGCTTGACGCCCTCATGAAATGCTTTTTCGTATTCGGGTCCTTGGCAAGAAGGGAACACGTTTCCTGGTAAGGAATCCCAAGTGTTTATGATTACATTTACAATACTTCATAATTTAATCCAGTATAACTTTTAAAAGACACTATACCTAGCCGAACCAACTCATTGCAATGTGTAACAGCCCAAGACGGCGCTGTCGTATCTGATAGTAAACAAACAATATTCTTTGAATCGCAAACAACGCAAATAAGCAAGAATCACTTACATTCATGTATTTCTTACTAGATAAACTGCACAGACAATACAGCTGTCAATATAGCTTACTCAATTGCAGATAGTGCTTTGTAATATACAAATTCGATATCGAGTCTTGCTGACGAGATAGTTTCACTTCGAGTTCGTTCGGGAAGCTTGCAACAGCATTGGCTTTGGATGGATTGGCCACACTATTGGCTGTTTGTATAACATTAAAGATGACCCGAACTTACCTGAACTTCTCCGAAGTGAACTAGTTTATCTAAAACAGATTTGACATAGAATTTGATGTTTTAAGGTATATTGGGTATACTAAGATCTTAGGGCCTTGCTGATTAAAGAAAGATGCTTTGCGAAGGTTTTCCTCTCAGAGTTCAGGGATCAGATGGTAGTAGTTTCAGTTAAAGGTAAGAAACTAGCAGGAGATTGGTCTTCGGGCTTTAGATGCAACGATTCACCGTCGGCTACTTTATTGCCAGTGGTCCACCTGATTGGACTACCGTTTTTTTTACATACATTACTTTTAGAAACTTTGACAAGGATAAACAGCACCATTGAGAAGCTGCAATAAATTAAAACAATAAACAAATTATCAAATTTAAGTCTATTTCACGGTACGCTGTTTCTGTTGCGACTGCTGCTGAAGTTAGCGATGGGCTTCCGAATCATACTTTTATCTTTATATACAGGGTGGAAGATTATAACCTTACCTGGAGGGAAAGTTCTCTAAATACTGAAGATAGAGAATTTAACTCAAAGGCAACATTCCTTTATTTTTAAAAAGAAATATGTTGCAGTTAACAGCCTCTGTTACTCCAAACTGGCTGCAAGGAACGCAGCGCTTTTCCTAAGACCTAACCCTGAAATGACAATAGCAAGTCACTTACCCATTGTGATGTCACCAGCACCTGCAGAACCCTCGCAAGGCGTGTCTGTATTGTGAGGTGTGTACTTGTTCTGTGTGATGCGTCTGTTTGTGTTACTTGCCCTCAAGATGGGTGACTGGTCCTGCGCAGTCGCTCACGGTGCTGATCTGCTCCAAGCGTGCCAGTAATCTCCAGTAGGTACACCACACATGTGCTTCGCGAATTCCACCCGAAACAGTATGTTACACACTCCGCGATCCCGGACATGTATATATTTCACAGATTTATCCCAAAATATTCCCACAATTATATAATCTTCCCAAGATGAATTCTACCCCGAGGCAGACCATAAGACCCAGTGATTGACAGAAGTGACACTTCAACTGTCATCGAAACTTATAACTAATGTGTTTGGCCTCTAGTCCTTTTAGCCAAAACAAAATAAAACGGCATTAAATTTTTTCAGGCCGTGTCAGGGCACAATTAAAATCTTCTGTGCAGTGGCGGTAGTGAACACGGCCGCAGTGCAGGATGCACGTGTTCGATCCCCGCTCAGTGCAAATATTTGTATGCATGCATAAATATGGGTTGTTGCATTAGTCTGGCCGTGTCTTGGAGAGCACGTTAAACCGTCGGTCTCAGTTGCCATACGAATATCTATGGCAGTCGATACCGGTAGTTGGAGTCCTAAAAAGTTCAACAACGGGTTGAACTGCAATGCTTCGATTTCACCTTTGGATTGTGGAGACAAGATGGCAGTATCGAAACCCACAGCTAGGCTAGTAAAGTAAACCCCAGTTTTCAAGGTGAAAGCGTCGGATGCCACTGGGATTAACGCTAAGATGGAGAAGAAGACGTAAGTCACTACCAATACGGCAATTCTCTCGCCTTCCCCGTTGCAGGCTACACCGCGTGGAGGTTTCCAATCAAGCATCCTAAATTACTATCTACCCTACCTATACCTTGTGCAGTTACCCAATAAAGTTACATTCTAAACCGGAAACAAAGTTCAGCCATTTAGTATCTACTCATTTTAATAAATATTTGGCTACAAAGATAACTTTATTGTTGATAAGGTTTCTGAAGACACATTGAGTAAAAATGCTGTATCTGCTGGCACTGAGTTTATAAATTAAGATTTTATGAACTTCCTTTCATTTATAAGTCTTCAGGCAAGGCGAGGCAAGGTCTCCGAAGTTGTCGTCGCCCGGCCCTGCGCCACTGAAGATGTCGACCGCAGTGATCGACGAAACGTCTAGAACGCAAGTTTCACATCGACCACGGCCAAACAGCCCGGAAGCAGTATATTCTACTTCCTTTCATTTAATTTACCATGTTTCAGAGACAGATTTTATCCTTATGATTAACACTATCGATTGGTGCCATAAAAATACAGGATGTTACTTTTTAGGATTTTAGTCGGTTCGATTAAAGGGTATGGTAAGCGAGTTTTCAAAAATCTTGGAATGCAGTTTTGTTTCTTTTAGAAAATAAAGGAATGTTTCCTTTGAGTGAAATTCGCTGTCTCCAGTATTTAGAGTACTTCCCCAACATTAACTGCATTTAAAAAAATCTTTATGATGATATGCATGACTGACGTTGACCTCACGTGAAATTTGACCTCTTTTCTAACGGTAAAACGTTATTTTTAACGTTAGGGGGAGATTATTGCAAAATATTATCTTATCTTTATACGATAAAAAATATCTTTATGATTATATTTTTGTCATTGTATGTAAATTAACCGTGTTTTAAAACAAGTACAGGTCAGACGCAATTAAAACGGGTACGCTTGAAGAAGGTGTCAACTGTCTAGCCTGAAGAGAGAAAGTCAGTGTGTGAATCCATACTAATGTTATAAATATGAAAATAACTCTGTCTGTTAACGCTTTCATGCCTAAACCACTGAGCCGATTTGGATGAAAATTAGTACAGAAATAGACTAGAGCTTCGGAAAGTACAAAACAATACTATCTTTCGTATAAGGTAAATATAGGAGGAGTAGAAAAGGAAGTTGAATGTAGTAGAATTATAGGTGTAGTCCACTTAGAGCACCCAGCCGAATAGCACCTGAGCGAATAGCACCTGTTCATGGACATGGCTAGGTGCTATTCGTGGTGCTCTAAGTGGACTACACTGAATTATAAGTCCTGCTCCACTATATCTACGTGGCTAAGATGTCCATGATATTATTCTACAAATTGACATTAAACATAATACAGTCAAAAGATTGTGTCTAGGGATGCACACATCCATAAGCCATGGCAACAATAGAACATAAGTGTATAATGTTCACATTTATGTTTACCTCTTCGAGGCTATACGTACATTTTATATCAAAAATATCATTTACGAAAATTGCTTTTACGCGAAGGTACACTTACTAGCAATAGAGAAATAACCCCCATTAAAATATAATACGTACAGCATAAACAATCTAACAATTATAGTAATACCTTTTATTGCTAATACTGTTGTCCTTGCTTCGAAGCCTCAAACGAAGATTCCAACAAGTCTAATACATCGACATAAAGTTCAAAATAGTTTGAATCAAAAGTCAGAATTAATTTTGTCCTTGCATTCTTGAACAAACTTAATTTGCTGACATGATAGCTTTATTCAAATTAAGTTAGAGTTGACAATTGTGTGGTTTATAGCAAATACTTTTGTTAATATTAGTTGTTCACCATGAACTGAAGGGCTCAGCGAGGAACCATGCATTAACATTTAGGGTATATTATGTTTGATGATGAAATTTAACGTAAAGCGGAATTGCGTGCTTTCGTTTCGAATGACGTCAGATTGGAAATTGATTACAAAGAGCTGGTGAAATGTTTGAGAAATGGTTACAAGTATATTAAGATGTAGTTTGTTGCCATTAGAAATAGAATTGACAAGTGTGATGATATAAATTTTGATTATCACTGTGGCGTACCGATAGTTTTCGACTGCTAAAGAGGTCACGGGTACTGCAATTTTTTTGTATGTATTGGTCTGGGTGTTTCTATGTAACATTAAATGTATTTAGGTATCTAATTACTTATATCAGCATTCTAGAACCCATATTCTTCTGTCGAGTCGCCGTCATATTGTGTCATATTTTGCTTGTCCAGTATGCATTCACCCCGATAGCGTTCTCAGAGGCACTCATGAGAACCCATAACACAAGCTAGTTAAGCATTAATTTCTTTAAACATATGTAATGTGATTTAAACATTTGCTTTGGGTCTATATTGTGTAGAATTTCGTAGTATATTTATTAATGTCCCTTCGGTTTTCTTGTCTTCGTTGTAATGTTCCAATAAGCGTCAACAGTTAATACTTTTGAGCTCGAAGTCTGATTTTTGTTGGCTTTTCTGGAGGTGACCTGTTAAGGTGACAACGTCCTCACGTAACTGGAAAGGTTGAAACGTGTTGGTGACCTCAAGACTCCCAATGATGTCAACTGCTAGTCGCTGTAACCCGTCGGGAGCACATAATATGTACTGTACGAAACTATCCTGGAGATGAGCACGGTATTCCGACAGTTGCTTGCAACCATCTCACCTTGTTCAAAATACGTATTTACGTCACAACATTTTCTATCATTTAGTTCTTTGTTTAAAACGACAGGAACCAGGGATAGATATGCAATCTCTTTCAGAATCTTTTTATACCACTGCAGACAAGCACACGGCCCACCTGATGGAAAGTTTTTACCGTGACCTATAGACGTGTGCAACATCAGAGAGACACTCGTGCTGCCTACCTTTCTAAAGCCCTTCTTTCTGCCTTCGATTCCCGCTCAGTGATACTATGGCACAAGTTAGTTAAACTATACTTACATACTTTAAGATAGCGTTGTTATTTATCATGCTAAGCAGTACTTAGGTAGGAAACCTACCTAAGTACTGTTTAGTATTAGGAAAACAGAAAAAAAATACCTAATAGCAATTATTTTAAATGCTAAACTTGGCGACCCGTCAATACTATAATTCCAGCAGCTTTTTTGTATTATTCGAAGAAATTTTATACAATAATAACTTTCAAACATTACCACATCCTGTAGCAGTAAATTTAAAAAATATACATTAAAATGTGCCGTTATTAGTTGGCACTACTAGTACCGCACCGCGGGTCTGCCCTCCATACATTATCACTTTACGGTCATAAGTTTATTTCAATAGTCTATTGTGTAATTATCTGTTTAGGGATCTCGTGTTTACATTTTTATTGTGCATTCGGCTAAATTTATGACGTCACCATATCATTACTTTGTACGTATAGGTATAAATTATAACGCATTGTGCAGTTTAACTGATGGTAAAGGTCTTTTGTGGTGTGCCGTATAAGATATTATGGGTGTGGATTAATTTTATAGCGGGATTCGGTGTCATAAAATTAAGGTTTAAATCCATTATGGCAGCAGCTATATCTGACGTCGTTACAACATAGAATCTGCGTATGTAAATGTTTTGCGAAAAAAAGCCATTTATTATTTGTTACTACACTTATGACAGCAAATAGGTTAGTACAGTCGACAAAATCGATAGTATCCCACCTTTACATATAAAGTTGTATGTAAAAGTGGGATACTGTTGATTTTTTCGAGTGTACATTAGATGTTCGATGAATGACTTCCGTCCTCCATGAGCGCGGGCATGGGAGTGACAGGTGGAGCGCCTGC
This sequence comes from Eilema caniola, assembly GCA_949126895.1. Lineage (NCBI taxonomy): Eukaryota > Metazoa > Arthropoda > Insecta > Lepidoptera > Erebidae > Eilema > Eilema caniola. The sequence continues at coordinate 996,542 of OX421478.1, forward strand.
CACCCCTGCAGAAGCAGACCACGATGACGGCGCACGTTACGCCCCCCCCCCCCCTCCTTACCGGAGACGAGTTGGTGCCCCCAGTCGAAGCGAGTCAGATCGAGAGAGATGGCCCTGGGTCAGTCGGGATGCGAGGGATATACACTATAGCTACCTCATATTCGGCCTTGCACTGCGACCCATAGACGGCGTGCGGTTTAGTCGGTTCGAGTCCGACATAACCTCCTCCCCCCAGCTTCGGCGGGGGTGGTATCCGTGGGGATTTCCCGCACGGTAAAAATTAAAGGTATTTTAGGTGGTCAGCCGAGGTTCGAGGGATATGCCAGTGGCAATCTCACCTTTGGCAACTGACCCAAAGAAGCGTACGGTTTTTATCACATCAACCACCTCTTCTAGCTGGATTATGTGTGTCCCACATGTGATTCAAAGGGATTACGAATTATAAAAAAATATAATAGAATACTTTCATATAAAACTGGTCATTATAAATTAAAAACTAATATAAGAAAATAATGCTTTAACATTGGTTCGTGTTATCACGCTAGTAGCTTCGGGTCACTTTATAGCCTATCCACACACCCCACCTGTTTCGTACATCTGTCATATTGCTGAAAGATTTAAAAAAAATAACTAAATGTTTGATTTTTTTCCTTTTAGAAGCTTCTTGATTATTTTATATGATAGCACTGGAATTCCGTGATTTATGTTCCTTTTTTCACCAAATAATGAACATAACATTATTTTTAAATTTGTTGTACTGTCTTGTTTCAGCTTCATTTACAAATAATCCCCAGATTTCATTAAGCTATTAAAAATAATACTTTCGAAATCTGGGTCTTTTTGACCCAGCGCGACTGTTCGTGTCTTAAAAAAGACCCGACTACTCGCGGGTTAAATAAGTGTATTTTGTGACATTTATTATGAGTGAGAGGTATGTGTGTGTTATTCTCAATTTTATTTATAAACATTTTTGTTGCCCGTGCAAAATATGTGCATACTCGACATGACATTAACGAGTATGTGCAGTCTCCTGTCAAAGAGAGCGCGGTACCGCCCAATTAGAGATAGGAACATAAGTCGTTACGCATAAAAGTGGCATAAGAATAAATTGAAGCGTGCCTCGTAAACTTTCGCTGGGAACACAATGTAAGGACTGCCCTGGCATGGATTAATCTTGCCTTTTGAAAGCTTATTGCAAAGAATAAGTAATTTTGGCAGATGTGTTAATCTTTTAAACTGTGAGTCAAGAAACATCTTTTTCTTTCGAAATTTTAAAACAATTAGTATGCTAATTATAAACAGCCTCCGTAGCGTAGCGGTAGTGAACGCGACCGCCGCGCAGGAGGCGCGGCTTTGGTCCCCGCTCAGTGCAAATATTTGTATGCATGAAGATGGGTATTTGCATTGGTCTGGCCGTACCTCGGAGAGCAGTTAAGCCGTCGGTCCCGGTTGTCATACAAACATCTATGGCAGTCGTTAAGGGTAGTTAGAGCCCTCAAAAGACCAACAACTGGTCTAACTGCAATGCTTCGATATCGCCTTTGGGTTGTGGAGGTCAAATGGCAGTCGCTTTACATAAAATGTCGAAGTTTAGCCAAATCCGCAGTTGGACTGGTAAAAGCGGACCCCAGACTCCAAGTTGATAGCTTCGGATGCGACTGGGCTTAACGCTAGGAGGAAGAAGAAGTATGCTTACTATAAATCTTGTAATATTATGTTACTTATATTTATTTCTTTTATTAGCTCAGGTTTTATAGTAGCTCATTATTCTCAATTTTATTTTGTATCATAAGGAATAACCATCCTAAGTATTTAAGTAAATATTAGGAATCAGGTCATGCGTCCCTCGGATACATAAATTTTTGTTGTTTAACTAATTTGTATGGTACGTCTTGTCTAACATAAGCACTATGCAAACGACACGTTTGACGCTGTAAATATTCATAAGTAACTGCTTTTGAAACAAGTGCGGTTGTTTGCTACCTTAGTGGGATGAAAAATAATATTTCAAATCATATGTTTTTGTATTATTGACATAGGTTGAGCTTATTAAAACAAACCAGAATACAATACGCACGCGCCCTTTTAAATGTGTATATTTTTTAAAATCTTTATAACGACTACCTACGTAACCATACACTCCGCATCTGCGCAACAATCTTTGTCCCGCAAATGATTCACAACAATGCCTGCGCGCATAAAAACTCATCGACCCGCAGTTGACATAGAACGATAAATGCCAAAAAATATCGTAAATTATCGCCGTAATACCGCCTCATGAACGACAGCAGAATACGCAGTATAAACTTGTATTATACTTTTGCGCTCATAAAATAATATTTTTGGAATCTTTGTTTGAAATATTCTTTGAAATTCGATTTGAGGGGTTTTATGATGCGTTTAAAATTATTTTTATAGTCCTTGTATGAAGCTCGCATTAGGAATCGGGACATCCGTGAGTAATTCACACAGACAAATCTTTAGTGTTAATTTTGGAGTCCTTAAAAATTTATGGTCACTTACTTTTATAACTCTGATTATTTAAAAGAAAAAGTTTCTTACTGTGAATTACCATAATATAATAATACTCCACCACCACCACCATTTATTTCACTAGCTGTTACCTACTGCTCCACCCGCGTAATATTTAGACCTCTGCATGTACAAATAAATAAATAAATATACATCATAGCTTTTCGTACAAATTCAATTCAATTACAGACCTCAAAAAAATTATAAATAAATTAAATGTCAGCAGCAATTGCCGTTAAAAAAACTATTGTAATACAAACATTATGAAATTCCAATGTATAATCAAACGAATTTGCTCAAAAGTAAAATCAAATCTTAAATAAAACATTTCAAGATTTGAATACACGAGATTTGGCACTAATGAACTATTATTTTCTATTGTAAATTGAAATTCACAAACGAGAGCTATTTAAAATCGCGTCCTTTGAGAAAAAAATGTCAATGTTGATGTTAATGCTTCTAAAATAATTCGTTACCTAAATTGAAAACTAGTTATTTATTTTAATATTGTCTTTATTAAAGTCTAAATAAATTTTCTAATAAATATGAAGCTACTAGTTACCTTTTTATATTTCGGCTGTTGTGGACAGTAAACTATAATAGATATATATATATATATATTATATTGATATGGGCTGATCATGACGATTACATCAATATTCAAACACAGAAAATCGTATCCCATTCGACCCATTTCTTAGAAAATTAAGATGTCACAAACTGACAAACGCAAAAATTTTCTTTTCATTACTATGTACTTATTTTATTTTTATGTTTTTATTCCCTTTCACTGTAATCGAATGATACATCATTATGAATGTGCCGGATATGCCATTATTTAAAAAATATAGTTTCAGAGTTCGAAGTTCTGGGCTGTATTTTTTTATAAGCGGGAAATCCCCATGGATACTCTACTGGAGGGGGGGTTATGTCGGACTCGAACCGACTAAACCACACGCTGTCTGTGGATCGCAAAGCTAGGCCGATGGTGAGGTAGTTGATGCATATCCCTCGTACCCCGCTGCTTCTGCTGGGTTGGCAGGCAGTTCCATCCGTTACCCCCAGGCCCGCGCTCATGGGGGACGGAGGTCATTCATCGACCTCCGACGCACGAGTTGCCTTAGTTGGTGGGCAGCAAAGACCGCGAGTCTTCTTCGCTCCCGGTTCCGCTCCCGCCCCGGAGTTTTGGGCTGGGGATACAGCCAGTCGCTTTACGGAATATATCGAAGTTCAGCCAAATTGCAGTTAGACTAGTAAAGCCAACTCCAGACTCCAAGGTAATAGCTTCGGATGCCACTGGGATTAAAGCTAGGATGATGAAGAAGATAATTTATTTTCAGAGTTGGACTCAACTATAATAATTGCGAAAGTTCCAAAAATCCTACGGTTATTAATTTTTTTTAAGAAACAACAATGGACACGAAAAAGGTATAAATTACGTAATTCATGCAAATTTAAGTTTTCTCTGCGGTGAAGAAAAAAAAAATGCAAAACACCTCTGGTATTCTTATATTTAAAATTCCACAAAAATTTGTAACGGCCCACAATTTGTATTTATGAAAGAGAATCTTAAATTGAGGCATTGTGACCGGAATACTTCACGATTTTCTCGTCAATCATTATGTTTTTTTTTTGTTGTAATTTTCGAAGTTATTGTCCTTTGGCACTGGAGTTCGTAAAAAGTATGAATGTAAAAACGGTATGCGCTTAAAATTCCTAAGAGATATATTGTTTCGTTTGTCGACAATGTCAGTAATTGTGCGTGTTTATGCAATGAAAAATATTTATGTTCAACTTTAATATTCGAGTAGAGTTTCTAAAGCTGTTGAACTAATCATTTCTTTATCTATTTCTATATAAGATATCAATAAAATTTTGTAATAACTTTTGTCATCAACTCAAATTGGAATATATCGATTTGGAAATTTACCGCGACAGTAATTTAGACTACTATAGTAAAGAGAACTTGTTCTGCTCAATTTTGCATTTCCTTGGTGGGGAGTGTCTAAGATAAATAATGTAGAGTATTATTATTTTAGATTATTTTAATAATAGCTTCTAGTTTTAAATGTAATTATAATTTGTGTTTGTCAATAAATTTAGACCTTAGGATAAAAAAATGAAATTTGTAAATAAAAAAAAAAGAGTAACATTTGACCTTCTAGAAAAGAACTATCCCAGGTTCAAAACCCGAATTTTATTCAGTACCTACCTATGAAGTATTAATGAGATTAATGAATATGTTAACTACTACAAAAACAGCTTTCATCTATTGATGTAGGTATTATATGACTTATATACTGGCTATAGCCGCCTGGTTCCCGGCAGAGTACAATTTCGGCCACCCCTTCTCTTACCATGTGGTGTCGTACAAGGCGACTAAGGGATAGGGCTGATTAACTTTAACATCAGACAGATATGTACAGCCCAGACTCAGCCTCAGATGCATTGCTCGAGTCACCAATAGTGCCCGGAATACGGCAATAGGCTCACCCCCTATTACGTGGGACCAAATACAGATTTGTGAAATGTTGGTGTTTATTCACCACTGCTTAACCCTCCGGGGATAAAGGCGTGCTTATATTTATGTATATGTATGTACTATATGACTTCTAGAATAAATCCGAAAACGCATACACATCTGTGCACTCGTACAATTTGTTAAATTATCCTCTCTGTCTAAAAGCCAGGGTAATAACAATAAGCGAAATGTCAGTCGAGTTGCTTTTGTAGCGTCGTCGGTGCCAAGATTGGAACTACATATTTAGACGTAAATGCGTTCATATGGCACCGCGTGTATTAGCTCGGGATCGACGACGATTGGTGTCTTGCCATATAGGATCTGTTGTGATTTATGACAGTGGTTGATTCAGGAATCGCTGTAAAGTAGTCAACTTCATTAGAACAAATTTTGTTGGGTAAGATTTATAGGTATTTTAGTGTGTGCTTTGTAGCTTTAATGCTATATTGTTGTTTAGTTCTTGTCACTTAGTCCAGAGTTTACCACATATAATGCATTATAATATTTTTTTTCTATACCATACTATACCATAAACTTGAGAGAAAAGCCGACATCAAAGCCTAATCCGTCGATTATCATTTGCACCGGCTTGCATTTGAGGCTCGCTTAGATAGATAGAGAAGATCTTATTGAGATTCCAAAAACATTGTTTAATATATAATAAACTAAGTTTAAATATAAATGAAAATGACGTTATGCATCTAACCATAAAAATAATCCTCATTATTAAATGCTTACGTTACTGTTGCCATAGAAATTAGTAATAAAATAATTGTTTAACTAATAACACAAATAAAACCAAATTCCATACTTGTACTGAAATTAATCAAATAAGCTTACGATTAATTTTATCGCAATATCTAATCGTAAGGGTAATTAATTAGGCTCTACGCAGACGGCGGTTAATTAAGAATTTAATGTACATTGTGTATGTAGGCACGATGAGAACACACCCTAATCCTCTTTGACGAAACTTGCATGTATGGTGTGAACTATCACGCTATTTTATAATTTGGGGTTGCTGAAGATAGTCTTGGGCTTATGGCGTAAGTAATTATGTGGCTTGTAATTGTTTGTATCTTGGTATTGTATATTGTAACGTACGTCAAAACAGTTGATTGGAATTTAATGACGTGGCTTTAATCGACCGCCTTTTGATCGCCTAACCTGAGAGAAAAATCTCCACGTATACCCCCCCCCCCCCCCCCCCTCTGTCGGGGCCGGAGGGAGAGGTTATGTCGGATTCGAACCGACTAAAAGGTACGCTGTGGCGACTCCAACCGTCACCCCTAGGCCCGTAAAGCAACCTCAAGACAAGTGGCAGTTCGTTGGCCAATGTAGAATAGAATGATGAATGGATGAAATTGACACATATTTTGACGTTTATGAAGTCTTCACTACAAACGTATTGCAACTAGTTTAGAGGGTCAAATGCACCGACTTGTAGTTGCTTCACAAAGCTTCATTGACCATTGTAGTTTGAGATCTTCTTCGTTTCGTGTTGTTAGTATCCAGCCTGTAACCGAGTTGTTCAGGTCGCCCATATAGGCCGCCGTCTTGACCTAACGACTGTTGACCACAGCCGGGACCGACTATAACGTACCCTCAGCGCTAAACGGTTACCCATCCTAGGTAACTTTCGCCTAGGTAACTTAATCCACTGATCGTTTACTGAACAGTAAGCGCGCCACGAGTCTGAGATAATATATTGCGACCTTTATATACTTGGTAACCGACAAATATGGTGACAATGTACGTTTTTTTTTAATTGCACGAAATCCCCAGGGATACCTCCCGCTTTGGAGCCGAAGGGGGAGGTTATGTCGGACTCGAACCGACTAAACCATACGCCATCTGTGGGTCGATGTGCTAGGCCGAAGGTGAGGTTGTCTTGTGACATATCCCTCGAACCCCGGATGACCCAGGACCATTCCTCTCGGTCTGGCCCTCCTCGAGAGGGGGGACCTCGCGGTCCCCGACTCGCCCCCCGTATGGGGGCCGCGCATCGTCCTACGTCCTACGATGCGCGCCGCCGCCGTGGCCTGCTTCTGCTAGAGTGACGAGCGGCTCCACCCGTCACCCTCAGGTGACAATGTACGTAGGCTAAGGTTACTCTTTGGTGGTAAGTGCAAGGTGCCTCAACTTCTGTGACGTGGCGGTAGTGAACGTGGCCGCTACGCAGGAGGCGGGGCGCAAATATTTGGATGCATGAATATGGGTATTTGCACTGGTCTAGTCGTGTCTCGGAGAGCACGTTAAGCCGTCGGTTCCGGTTGTCATACGAACATGTTGTATGGTAGTCTTTATATCATATCTTTATACAACTGAGGTAACAGACGGTCCACCTAATGAAAAGTGGTTACCGTGGGTTACCAGAGGAGTCACAATCGTGCTGCCGACCCTGTAAACTAGGAGAGTTTCAGTGTTGTCAGTATGGAAGAAAAAGCAGGAATAGCATTTGGTCTTCCCGCTGACAACATAAAAGCTCTCCAGTGCGTTCTGGCAACCTACTCACCGCCGGGAACACAACACGAAGTTATTATGGCCGCGGTATCAGTCAGACTGCTCAATCGGAAGTCGTGTCCTACCTCCTAATATACCTACCTTTATAGCAAATGGCCCTTACAGAAGGGTTGATTACCTGTCCGGTCAACAGCGTCCTCACTAGCAGTAGTAGACGTAGTAGGGACATGGCGTGACGGCAGAGGCATGCATTAATCAAATCACGGGCTAAAAGGGCTCACGTCATTGGATGGTCAGTCCTTTCGTTGATTTGTTGGTCAGTTAGTGCACATACGCGAACTTTTTGACGTTTGTACACGAAGTTTGCCGGTCACTATACTCGGATACAATGCTTCATTTATGATCGAAGTCTGAGATAATGTGGCGCGACCTTTGCGTACTTATAATGACTTAATAATTCTCTAGTTGATGCTATCTTTCTAAATGGATTGTGGAGGACCGGACTTGGGGAGGCGTTTTTGTTCTTTTATTGCTGGGGGGTATTGTCAATATATTGGGGTTATAAACGTGTAATTAGAGGATGTAAAGTACTCGTATGTTAATAGATTGGATCATTATATACTACCTGTGTGGCGTGACTTGGTGGTTGGATATTCGAGTTACTTACGCTCGATGTCGGGGGTTTGATTCCCAGTCAGTGTACTTAAATATTTGTATGTATGCATGTATAATGACTATTTGCAATTTGTTATATTCATCATCATCCTGGCTCTAATCCCTGAGCTAATCTGAGGATTTACTTAAGAGCTCGGGGTCGGCCTCTTCACCGTGATGGTTTTTTCCGGAGGGATTAACTTCAATATTTTTCATGAAGCGACTGCCATCTGACCTTAACGAATTGATAATATCCAGGTGCTAACAAGCGTACTTCAACAACTTACCATCAAGAGTATTCTGGTTGCAAGCTAGAGCAACGTAACACTAATATATTTTTTCTCAAAGACAAATTCAGTCCAATTTCCTCACATAATGATAAGATTCCTTTCTGTGATCACCAGTAATCTCCTAAACCTTTTTTCTACCTTATCGCAACAAAAACTGGGTTCCCAAGTCCATCCCTGGCACGAATCGTGCGTCGTGTCGTTTTAACTACGTCTGTCCGTCCGCGTGTCACGACCTGCAGTAATGGTCATCTTTGTACACTTTTTACATAATTATATACCACCTAATTGGGTATAAATACACTGCAGTGAAAGAAAAAGGTTAGGAGAAATTTACTGATTACGTTCTTTTAAATTGGGATGAACAGATATTAAATATATTAGTACGGTCAGCATCGATCGATCTTGAATAGCAAAGTACTCAAATGATCTTAATCCCTTGGTATTCCCCCCTTCCGTTTAATTAATTGTGCTGATATTAGGATTAGGACCATTTTGAGACTCTAGTACCTATTCAAGATAGAACTGATGCTGACGCAATTGCTAGTAAAGTAATAGATCTAATGTAATACAATGCGTAAGCTACATTACATACATACAGTGCAGAATATTCCTTCAAGAACAAAGCGATTTGGTAACTCCTTTCTTTGTTGCACCATTAAGACCTGGAACTCCTTGCCAGTTCACTGTTTTATTCTTCCAACAGTCCCGGGTCCTTTAAGGAGATTGTGAAAAAGCATCTGATGAGGCCGTCGACCTGAGTGCCACCATTGTTAACATGGTACGTGTATGTAACACGTACCATGTTAACAATCATGTTACCATGGTAACCCTCTTTCCTTAGACTTTGTCTTCAGCTTACCATCAGGCGAGGTGAAGTCAAATTGACGTGTCCTATACAAAAAAAAACCTAGCAGTAAACCATCGACTGCTACGTTACAAGTCGCGAATTTGAGTCCCTATCAGTGAAAAATTTATTTGAAGGCATGGATTCGATTATTCTCCAGGTGGTTTTATGAACAATGTGTACCTATGTATTGAAATAATTCACACAGTGCTGCTTCTGAACTGAACATTTTTTTTACATATATCATTATTTTAATTGGTGCTATGCCATTAATATGTATTTATTATCCATCATACAATTTGGCTTTTGGGGGAACCACTCCCTGACCTCCCAAACCTAGAGGAAAACCTATACCAGACTCTCGTCACCAGGTTGTATCTCAAGAACCGTAATAGCTAGACAGTTGAAATTTTCACAGATTGTGTATTTCTGTTGCCGCTATAACAACAAATACTAAAAACAAAATAATAATAATAGTTAAGGGGGGCTCTCATACAAAAACCGTGATATTTTAGCCCTTTTCATGGCTTTTAGACTTTTTGCCTTTTTTCTGGTACGGAACCCTTCGTGCGCGAGTCTGACTCGCACTTGGCCAGTTTTTTTTCTTTCCCGGTGGTTTATGATTTCCTGTGTCGAATAGGACCACTCCATCTTTTCATTTGGGTGGGCGACTAAGGGAAAGGACTGCTCTCCATCCAACAGAAAATCTACAGCCCAGAACTAAGTGGGGCACAATAGGTTCGCCTCCTTATACCTGGAACCGAAAATCATGGTTGGCGAAATGTGGGTGTTAATACACCTCTGCTTACCCCTTCGGAGATTTACAGGCGTCAGTATATGTATGTATATTTCAGCTTGCTGGTGAATTTGACTAGGTCCCATGTAATGAAAGTATACCTATCATTACAATTTATTGTCTGAACTATATGAACTTTCTTAAATTTCTGGTAAATAAAAGCTTCATAAGCACCAGTAAATGCCTACAAATCCTAAGCTTTGGCTCGCATTCCAAAAATCATTTAATTCTTTATTAAAGGACCTATTCTTCACTATAGTATGATAATCTGTTGAACCGCAGGTCGCATCGTGATCTCGATATCGAATCATACATCTCGATAGATGTTATCAACCGGTTCGAAATGGTTCGACCTTGGTTCTGATGAGTCGTAAAGATTCGATATTAGATGGGCGATACTGTTTTTTGGTGGTAGGTATTGAGATTCTAGGTTAGATTGGTGTAATGCGAGTTAGAATAGTTTAGGAAGTTGTAGGGTTTTAGGGTGTGCTACATAGAGGCAGTGACTTGTGGTGCTGAATAATAACGATTGCAAATTATATTTTGATTCTATTTTTAGGGTACCGTACCTCAAGAGAAAAAACGAAATCCTAGGATTTCGCTGTCCATCTCATCATTGACATCATCGACATTTTGTCGTTATCCTGATTGCATCCGAAGCTGAGATGCCCTCGGAGCTCAGGCTGTGCCTTCTGGCTCTTTCTCCCCCACTTGGCACGATCTTGGGAGTTCACGGTAGTGAGACCATTTCCACGCAAGTCACCTTGGCAGGGGTGCCGACATCAAGGCAGGACCTTTTGGGCCTACCCCTTCTACCTGGACCCGGCGGTGGCACCATTGCCAGGCATTTGTTACCCCGTAACCTGGCTGATGGATCATCGACATTTTGTCGTTATCCTGATTGCATCCGAGGCTGAGATGCCCTCGGAGCTCAGGGTCTGCCTGCCGGCTCTTTCTCCTCCACTTGGCACGATCTTGGGCGTCCATGGTAGTGAGACCACTTCCACGCAAGTCACCATGGCAGGAGTGACGACATCAAGGCAGAACCGTTTGGGCCTACTCCTTGTACCTGGACCCGGCGGGGGCACCATTGCCAGGCATTTGTTACCCACGTAACCTGACTGATGCCGCAAGACCTGGCCACACCAGCGCTGTCCATCTGTCTTTTTGTTTGTCAAGACCTTTTTTCTTGAATGTTATACTAAATACGCAGGATTGCAATACCTTGAAGATGTAAAAAAATCTACCTTTTAAGTCAGTGCAATCGAAAGATACAGCTGTTTAAGTGGCAGTGTTCAGGAATGCAACTTCTTACAGCTGTGAATAAATCAAATTTCTAAGTTACGTAATAACAAGATATTACAGTTTGTTGAGCATTAGGTAGATCGTTCCTCAATTCAGTTTTTTACGGAACGCTTAGAGTACGACTCGAGTCGCACTTGACTAGTTTTTTGAGATTTCAAATGACGATCATGTTATTTAACGTACCTAAATGCGATCATAAATATACATCTATATACAAAAAGGTCTTGAGTTCATTTTTAACAGGTTAGTCTTCTATTTTATACTAGTATGAAGCCATATAATATCTAAACACAACTAGATTCAAATCAAAACATTTTGTTAATCAACAGAGTAACGCGGTAACGCCAAGGAGGCGAGCCGACGACCCTCGCAGAATCCAATCATCCAAATTACCACAGAGTCACCCAACTATTCTGACGTATATGTATTTATGGGCGAACTATTGTTCGAAGTTGAACCCATCCGGCAGCGATGGAGTATGATGGAGGACTTCAGCTATCGGACTACCTACTGAAGATGTAATTTAATTTTGGATATAACTATGGTAACGGGAATTAACACGATCATGGTGGGGATCATGGGGATGGATAACTTAATAACGGGTTTTGGGATGAGTAAATACGTATTGGTGATGATGCAAGAAAAGGATGAGTTTTAGAGGGAATGAATGCGGAACAACCCATAACTTTTACATTCATCTTGGGATTGGCAGGTCATACTGCCAAAATAATAGGGTTTGTCAGTAAAATCTGTCATCCAAAGGGACGTCTTTCTTCGCACGTTATCATAAAAGTAACCTAACACGCAGATATCGGCGGAGGTTTCTGCGGGACCTTCACCAATCTCTTCAATACGTGTCGTGGTACACGGTGTCATATTGTGCAGACTAATCGTTGTATTTAAAAATGAAATACATTTCCCAATAGAAAACAATAACCTGACGTCAGTTTTCTAAGTGTTTGTATCCTGGATGATGAATGTAATATTATTCCCGAACAAGTAAACCTATAACTCCAGACCAAACCTGAAGGCCATAACCAAATTTCAATTTTATTGTGCCGCCGCTCCCAGTCTGCGATATAAATCACACGCAGTGTTCCGTTCGCCGATCGCTCGTCTGTTCCAACCCTCACTATTTGTATATGCATACTACCCCTGTGTACATTTGAGAAGGTAGACAGAGAGCTAAATTTCATCGATTCTATATTTTGGAGCCAATGTGTTGGTGCTTGCTGAAGTCTGTTCGGGCATTTTTGCAGCTTATGTTGTAAGTAATAACACTGACATTTCTGATGTCGCAAGCATTTATAGAACGGTAACCAATCAACATCGGTTGAAGTCGTATCTATGCTTTTTTGGTATCACGTTGGCTCCATTATCCGTTAGTTCACAATTAAACATAACATAACGTATCATAAACACCGACTTAATCTCACGGAAATTTGGGTACATGCGTCACTTCAGTATTGCTATGATATGTCTGCTGTGTTGCCAAGAAACCAAGTATATAGTAAGAAATCCCGAAGATCCCGACCGGCCTTAACTACCCTGATGCACTGTTCAGGGATTAAATTCTCCACTTCCCATATAGAGAGTCACGCGTGAAACCACTACACGCTACCACCCTGGGCCTGCTTCTGCAAAGGTAATACCTAGTTTATACCATCGCCCACAGGTCCATGCACATGGAGATCATTCTAAAATGTCCAGTTGGTACCTTTTATGCCTTCTGTAGAACAGAAAAATGTTGAAAAGTTATCCAAAAAAAAAAAACTCCTACAGTACCAATACCACGGTCATTATAACCTCGTGTTGTGTTCCCGGCGGTGAGTAGGGTAGCCAGAGCTCATTGAAGAGTTTTTAGAAGAGCAAAGGTTTGCCTGCTTTGTCTTCTGCACTGACAACACAGAAACTCTCTGCGTTTACAAGTTCAGCAGCACGAGTGTGACTCCCCTCTTGTTGCACATGTCTATAGGCCACGGTAACCACTTTCCATCAGGTGGACGGTGTGCTTGTCTGCCACCTCAGTGGTAAAAAACCAGGTACAAAAAACTTTTTGACAGTCTACACGAGTGAAATACAGAGCAAAAGCATGTTCAGTGATAAAAGGAATTTGTATTCATTCATTCAAGAAACTGGATTCGCTAAATGTACCTGATTTCATTGTACTTATTTGTACTGAGTCTCATTGTACTCATTTTATGTGCAACATCAAAGCAAATGAATGAAGCCTTTCATTCCTGCCTGATCTATTGATTGACAGTGAACCTTTCTGAACGACCCTTAACAATTTACGCACAATATTAAATTAGACTTTTGCACTCTCATAATAAGGTTTAAATTTGCTTACCTTTTCACCTGTTAAGTTACCACCTAGACATTTGGCTGGAGGTCATAAAACAGCCTGTTTTATATTAATATAAAACTATTTACTACAAAGTCACTAAACAGTCTTGATGAGACTTTTTCAATCTTATTGGTAACTAAATAGAGTACAATATAGATTGTAGAGGGTAGTCTGGGCCTATTTGAGTCCGTCAAAAAGATTTAAATGACAATCTTAGTTTTTTTTACCGTCGGATTGAGTCGTTTTTATTGATTTCCAATTTGTTTTGTTGTTATTCTTATTTTATTTTATTTTGGCCCATTACCTGTGGTGTTGTGTTATTTTTATGTTTATTATCTATTTCACTGTTGAATTGATTTGAAGAGTATGTTGATTCTAGGACAATCAAACAGCGCCTTCCAGACTCAAACTACGGATATGAGTTCTAGAAAGCGAATAAACAATATCCATTTTCAACTTTAACTTAACCGTTACTCATGTTTGTATTCGTAGGTTCGATTCACAGGTTGTGTATCGGTAGCAAAACGGTGTCTTCAAATATTTTTATCCGGTATAAGGTAATCTCGCTTCTTGTAACACAGCGTCTTGATATAGATGGCGAAATATGAGTAATTAGCGGCCTCGGCTTATCCCTGTGGGAATAAGCAAGCGTGAATAATAAGGTTCATGTATAGGCAAATAATATAATTATATGACTGTAAGCAGGTATTCTTCGAGCTAATGTGGCGTGGCATTAGTCAACGCGGTTGCTACCCAGGAGGCGTGGATTCGATCTCCGTTCAGTGCAAATATTTGTATGCATGAATATGTATATTTGCATTAGTCTCGGTGTTTCTATGTAAATTATGCATGTATTTACAATAAAAAAAGGGTATGTAAGTATGTTTATCCGCATTCTAGATTCCATAACACAGCTAGTTAAGCTTTGCTTACCATGGGTCTAGATAACGTTGTGTGAAATGTTGTGTAATATTTATGTATTTTATTTGTAGACAATATTTCATTACTATAGTAAGGGTTTCATTCCCGCTCATTGCAACTAAAACATGACACTGGACACTTTACTTAGTTTGGATGAAAGTAGCCTAGAATTATACTGTTCTAAATTATTTTTATTAGTCGACAAAATGTAGTTTTATATATGCCATAGTAACCTCAACCAATCAGAAGAGGTAACTAATTTTGTGCTACCTTAGTAATATAACAAAAAGAGAAAACAACGTAACATTTACCCACTTTTTTCAGTCCGAACATAAACCTTTAAGCTCCAACAATTTCCTTCACAATCCGTAAGCATCCCATAAACAAGTTTTAATCTCAAAATTTTAAAATCTCGACGCCAATCCCTTTAAGTTTGTAAATCGAAGCACTGTGCAGGCTTCATCTGACTGACGGCGACCAGAACTCCTTGACCCTTGCACTACCCCCCTCTTGCTTTTACCAACCTGTATTTACTGCCATCGCAAGAGAGGGGAAGGTCAAACTGAAATTGGTGAAATGTATGCAAGCGATGCAAAGACCGGTATATATTGATCCTTCGTGTTGAACCTTTTCCCGTCCTATAGTATAGATTTGTTTGTGCTAGGGAGGGGATTGGGAGGTATTGTAATTCTAGCTGCTGGAAGGATCCTTGTACAATGAATTGCATTAAGCGACAGGGCCTCTACGAGCTATGAATGCTCTTAATGTATGGATACGATTTGATCGCTCCAGGCGTTTAGTGAGGGGACCATAAAACCTGATTTATCGATAGTCGACTATGTGAAGTTTTATTTTGAGCAAAAATTGGGCAGATGGTGAAGTAGTTTAAGCGACTTTTTAAGTATTAGGTGCTATTTTAAATACTGCAGGTTCATGGATCAATATTATCGGTTCGATCTTCTGCCGCCGATCTTTTTGTTAAACAAAATATTGTTTCACAAAAAGTATTAGGGTTAAACAAAAAGTATAAGGTATTGTGACATATTGGCTTTTCTGGAAACAACTGCTCTCTGACCTCTCAATCTTGATAGGAAACCTTGCGACAGAATTTCGTTTCTTGTTTTGCAGGTATGATAAGTTGTAGGTGAGGGTCTTGGGTTTGGGTGTTAGGGATGTTGGTAGGACCTTGTACCCTGTAAACAGGTTTGTACTATTTTTAAATTAAAAGGTATAACAAACTGACTAATTGTTATTTATTTGTGTATTTAAAACTTTTCCTCAATTATCCGTAAGTCAATAAGGGTTACCCGCATTCGTTAAATAGAGATTCCTTATAACGTAAGCTTACAGTTAAAAATCAATATTTCTATATTGTTTAACTAATGACAAAAATTATTGTTAATTACTTTTTAATCTCTCTGTTAATAATGTTGTGTGTTCAAATTTACGTTTAACAGAAATCAGTTTTCTGTTCCCCTTCAGATAAACTAAATTGCTCGTGTTAGGAGTGGGTTTACGTCGGAAGTGTAATGGCCAGGATTCGAACCGGGACCTTTCGATCGTAAGGTCCCGGCACCGCTAAGCTACATACGTTTCTAGCACTAACCGATCTATATTTTTTCTCCACTGAGTTGGCAGACAAGCACACGGCCCTCCTGATGGAAAGTGGTTACCGTAGCCCATGGACGTGTGCGACACCAGGGGAGTCACACTCATACTGCCGACCCTGTAAACACAGAGAGTTTCTGTGCCGGCAGCGTAGAAGACAAAGTAGAACAAGCCTTTGGTCTTCCCAATGCCAGCACAAAAACTATCCAGTGAGCTCTGGTTACCCAACTATTAATCTTATATCGCATTATAAACATTTTTCAACTGATTACCATATTATATACAACATCCTAACATCAACAGTTTGGCCTCAATCCGGAAAAGGTGGAAAACCTTGCCTGATAATAAAAATACATTGCAAATCTCTTATTCAAATGTAACCAATTCCATACTTAATCTTATTTTAGCTAACACGGAAATATGAATGAGACGAACCGGCTATTAATACTTGGTTGAACGTGAAAGACGTTGCAAGATACTACAATGTAATAATTCCACCTGTGTCTATTGTTAGCTCATACAATAGGGTACTTGAAAGAAACTCATCACTATCAGACCGTTAGTAGTGGGCCCAAAACTAGCATTCTTAATATTTTATATGCGAATAAATACGAAAAGATACATACAAGTTTCCAAAATATGAAGTATGTTACTCTTATTGCGTTGTCCAAGCCCCTGTTCAGAAGGAGATTCTCCTAAAGTTATTTTATTAGAGCATTATTAATTTGTTGTTTGTTGGTTATTTTTATTGGGTATAAATGATATTTTCAACAATGCTTGTAAGCGATATGAGAAAAAGTTTTATGTTATATCTAGTTACGGGTAATAAGGATCAGTGAATAAAATGAGCAATGAAAAAAGGAAAATAGGAACTCAGAATAATGCTGCTTCAAGATACTATTCAGTGGTGACGATGGTGGTACAATTATACCCCCCTATTCAAGCTGGGGCATAGGCTTATCACCTCTTAAGCCGCATAATCATCATCATCATCATCATTTCAGCCGAAAGACGTATAATAAAGACTTAGAATTATCTAGCAATACTCACGTTTCCATCATCTTCCATTCTATTTCTTTTAATTTGGATGCGAACAACCATCCATCGAAGTTACTAACCAGGATAAAACCATTTGATCTAAGTCTACATTCATAAGACTTCACATAAATAGCATGAAAGTCATGCCTTAATTGAAACAGAAAAATTACACACATTCACACCTGTCCAAAATAATCTAGCCTATTTTATCGATTACCCCGCCAGCTCAACACTAGCCGAGCGAAAGCTCCAAGTCACGATTGGTTAGCTTTACACAAGGATATTATTATTTCTCACCGTTTCGCCTGTACCGACTACACATTTTTCAATTTTATATTATAACTGAACAGCCAACGATGTCGCTTACAAATGTCCACGTATGTATTGTAGTGGTAACGGCATATTGCCACGGTGGAATTGAAAGTTCGCTGTGTGCTGATGATATTTGGCGCTATCTACGTTATGACCTTTTATTTCTCTTGGCTTTCAATGCTTGCTTATTTTCTAAACGACTTTTAAAAAGAAAGAGGTTTTCTTTTTCATTAGAGTCTTCTTCTTCTTCGCAATCCAGCAAAGCCACAGGTTCGATGGATTACGAATGAATATACCTTCTTAATAACATCAACATAAATACATATATACTTACATACACACCTCTTTCACCGTTGGGTAGGCAGAGACCACATGTTTCATACAACTTCATACAGCAACGCATTATGCATTTTTGAATAATTATAAACTTACCTAAAACTTACGTACCAGTAAGACATAACTTCATGTTAAACATTACTGAATTTAATTTCATTCCATTTGAATCAAGACGATTGACGGCTGATTACTCTCATGCAATTGAGAAGAATTTTACCACTCTGGCTGAGTCAATCGGTGGTGACATTAATGATAATTGTCAATTTATGACCACGTTATTTATTATCATTGCTCTATAAGCTGGTAATGGCTGAAGGATCATAAAATATTTTTATACACTTTTAGTTTCATTCGATTCGTATAATTTCGAGCGTAATTGAGGAGTATTGGAACAAAATCTATCATTGATTTTTAGTTATCGTACACTTCGGTTGGTCATTGATTAAATCAAAATTCATTTATTATTATATTCACTTCAACCCTCTACTCCTCGGTAACTTAGTGGTTAAGGAGATGGCCAAGAAGTCCCAAGTTTGAAGCATGGTCATTACACTACACACTTGAACCCGCTCCAAACGAATTCCAACGGCCAATACAAATGGCGAGAATACCAACAAGTTCAGTATGGCCTTTGAAAAAACAAAAGTATTATAGGCATTTAGCGGAAATAATATAACATTCAGCAGATTCTATTGCGATTTATTGTTCACCCATGGATATGGCTGCTGAAACACACAAATTGTGTAATAATCACTTAGAAATAATTTTCGCAAATAACATTCAAACGATTCAAACAATATTAAGACTATTGAAACAGTGATAAATCAATCATTATTTCGGTTCCGTCGAAAACAGTCCAACCCAGTTTTAAAGTTTCTCAGTGAAAACTTAGTTTTGGATGTTTATTTGTCTTTCAAATATTTGACAGTTGATAACTCGATAATGACAGTAACTATGACTCATGGTTGTTTTGACAGTTTGCTTGGCATAGACACAAAACAATTTGGCGATGATGGGGATGATGAAACTAATTTGAGTGACATCAAAAATATTTGATGTTAGATAACTGATAAATTTCACTGGCGCTATTCATATAGCAGTTACTTATATACCTAATAATTCCTATTTTTAATGTGTTGCTTCCATAAAATAATAGATAAAGTATTTCTTCTTCATTTCCAATTTTCGTTAATACCAGTTGCATCCGAAGCTTCACCTTGGAGATTGCGAGCCGCATTTTCCAGTCTGACTACGTGTTTGGCTGATCTTCAATATTTTCCGTGAAGCGATTGACATCTGATGTCCACTACCCATTGGCGAAATCGAAGTATAGCAGTAAGACCAGTTGCTAGATTTTTTTAAGCTCTAACTACCCGTAACGACTGCCATAGATGTCCATATCAATCAATTAATAAGCCCACCACAGTTCACTGCGGGACATAGGCCTCTCCTCTCATAGATGTTCCTATGACAATTAATAATTTATTTATATTTGTCCCAAAACGGCACGGAGAAAACCATAGAAGATAAAGGTAGACCCCATTTTCGGATATGGAACCTTCTAGGCTTCTGTCACGAAGAGAGCTCGACTGCAGAACATTTTTAACACAAGAAATAAAAAGACTTTTATCCAATACAATATAATGTAGTCCACGATGATATTTAAGATAACTTACTACAATTAGCTTCCGTTTATTTGAACGCCACCTGTCGTGAGGATTCCAAGCAGCCTTGACGTTCAAAACTGGAACAGAAGTGTCCGATACTACAAATCGTCTTCAAGGTCTGATCGTATCATATCACTTAAGGACATCTTACGTCAGTTACCAAAAGTAACACTTCCATTTGATTAATACGAACAAGTACAATTCACTACTTTAACATTGCCATTGTTTTAAGACAATACTCGCAAAGACTGAACAGGCACTTACCTTAAAAAAATGAAGTAGTTACACTAAACATAATTATTTTGCGTATCTGAAAATCACAATGACTCTGAATTCTTCACCATAAAGGTTCATTTTTGAATGTGCTTGAAGTTTAACAGTTGGTTTCGTAAATTTGTTTTTTATTATACAATTTGATTTGCTCCAATCTTAAGTAAAATCTTAATAGTGTAATAAATACGTTGGTTGTTTGCTTATTGAGTATTTGGGCGCGAGATTTGGATGCCCATGATCTATTCGCCGTGTTGTCTTTGAGAGGCTTGGCAGAACTTACGGTATCAAGGCTGAACATTTTGATATTTATGTTGGTATATATTCAAATTCAAGATTCAATTTTTTGCAATGATTGGAATAAAATAAGTAAAATAAATAATCACTGTACAAAAATTCAAGGTATTTCTGTAGGTAGGTTCGGTCGATCGGTCGTGCAGTGTACTGGGCTTGAGATTTGAACCTGGTACGGTTCAATTCCTAGTCCACTATTTTTATCATCTTGCATTCCCTATCATTCTCTTATTACTTCGATATTCCTTTCCACAGGTGTATTTTTCGTCACTCATGGTGATCTCTTTGTAGAATAATTTCATATTTATAAACTCTGTGTACAAAATCTCAAGTACCAAGTAATTGATTACAAAATTTAACTTTGTCTACTTAATCTTCATACTAAACCGGAGTAGTATGATGAATTACTTAATGCACACTCTAAGGTAAACCACTCTAGCTTATTGCAAAAATAATAGCAAAATTTACAACGATTAATCAAAGTTTTCACCAGCGTAAACCGACTAAACCTTCAAGATTTTACCCGAAAATGTAAGTAAGTACATCTTTTAATTTTCCCCAAAAGCCGGGACAATCACGCCAAAAAGTTATTCATCATAGTTGGCCAAGTGTTACAAGTTAAGTGCAGGGTAAACAGGCGGTAACAAAACACCCGGCGTGATGAATGGTATCCACATGGATAGGGTTAGAGGAATACTCTCCGTAATGTACTGCTAACAGTTTGAACTTGGGATGAATTTCTTTTGGGAATCTTGTGATGAGTAGCAGCTTTTGATTGCGTGACATTAATAAAATGTAATATTTTAGTTTAATAGCATAATATTCGAAGTTGGTTAATAGGCATAAGATGACAACTATTCGGCAAGATTTTATCGTTGTTTCCTTACCATTAGAACCCAGCATCTGCTTTCACTTTTTGGTTTAGCTTATATGAGCCTCGTTAATCAGAAACTACACCAGTTTTCAGGTGAGTTCAGCGTGAACTTCGAAAATCTTACAGGAGTCTTAAACAAACTGGATTTCTATAGCCTTAAGTATGTTGTTACTTATGTTTTTAGTGGAGGAATCAACATTTACATTTTTTTGGAACTTTGTTTCAATCTCATTTATTCAATATATTATTTATTTACAACATTTAAAATATTGCCAATCAGATGTCGATTGGCGATGTTAGATGACAGTCGCTTTCATAAAAACCCAACCATAAGCTTCGGTTACAATCATAATTACCATTAAAATGAAGAGAATCAGTTACATCTTATCTTTAAATGTACCAAGTCGCTACTCACCGTAGTTTCATGCCAAGTTAATCTATCACATTGTATCTCGCACAATCTGTACAGATTAAACTGTGTTACGTATTTATTATACTCTGTATTCAAGTAACAATACCGCTCGTTTAAACCTGTTGTCGGGGGTTCAAAGTTCAGGCTGCTAGATCGAACTTAATGTCATGCGTGTTACAAACCGGGTTTGTAAATCGAGCTGGTAACGAGAGGAAATCGTATTATGTAGAAAACGAGTACATGGTACGCTAGGGATGCGAGTGAGATATACTATTACGCGGATATTTGACTACGCGTTACGGGAAAATCAGGACTGTAAGTACTGTACTACATTTGTTCGATTTAGGATGGCGATAGTGGGTAATTGTCCAAGCAATATGTGTGCTAAATTTGACAATAATTGGTTACAGATTGACGGCCTCGTCATATGCCTAATTTTAATCTAAAGAATCCGGGAGAAGAGAGAGATGAGGAAGAGAGAAGAAGAAAGCACGTGTACTTGTAAAGAATTTCAAGCTTTTATGGTGTGGCAACGAAAAGAGGTTAGATGATCCTTAAATATTTTTTGTATAGCCTAAAACAAAGCGATTTAGGCAGTTTAGTGGTCAAAAGTCTTACGATCGTTAGGTCTCAGGTTCCACTCCTGATGACGACACAACTGTCCACGAAACGAATGCACTTTCTCGTAAGTTAACTAATAATTTCATTTACAAGAATCCTCTAAAAAAAGAGAAAAAAATCATAGTCATGAGGGCAATAATCCCATAAACTGCTTGTAATCAATATGAACTATGCGATATTTACCATCCATCAACATCACCGTCAATTGTGTTCGGCATAAAAACACATTACTGATTCATAACCTTTATAGGCGAATTCTATTAGAAAGGCCACGCTAGCACACAATTTGCTAAAGAGGTACATTTTAATTAAAATATGCTATTTATATATCACGACTCCAGATGCTAAGGTGGAAGCATAAATGAATACCTTTTAGCTCTTAACTTATGCGTACTAACGCTAGGTACTTAATCTTACCTCATGTCTTATCATGAGTAATAATCTAGTATAGTAGTAAATAATAAAAATAAAGTTTGTATTATATATATAGCCTCCGTGGCGTGGCGGTAGTGAACGCGGCCGCTACGTAGGAGGTGCGGGTTCGATCCCCGCTCAGTGCAAATATTTGTATGCGTGAATATATATATATTTGCATTGGTATGGGTGTTTTTATGTATGCATTTACACAAAAAAAAAGGATCGAAGTATGTTTATCTGCATTTCAGATTCCATAACACAAGCTACTTAAGCTATGCTTACCATGGGACAACGTAGCGTTGTATGAAATTTTATGAAATATTTATTTATTTATTTATGTATACTAGCTTTAGCCCGTGACTTCATCCACGGTATTATCACTTATGTAACTCAAACCTTTGCGTTAAGTTAAATCTTTGTATCTATTTTAAATTATTTATATTGTGAATAAAGTTTCCTCACAGTACTGACTAATACATGCAGAACGGGAACTACGAATTTAAACCGACTTGTTAAAAACCATTTACATAAACATAATAATGTATCCACATTTATCACTGTTCATTAGTTAACGGTTTAAATATCCTTCCTTCCTCCCTCTACCACTACAATACAATATTAACAGGCTTACGAACTTCAGGACTTCTTGGGATTGCGGTTTCACCTTCGTCTCCAAACTGCAGAAATTCGTAAGGATCTATTTTGTAATAATAATGTTAGCTATTTTCAAGTGATACTCGAACATTAAAATGAATAGCAGCCAAACAGATATGAAATTCTATAAATCACATTTTCGGCATCTGTACAGTGTAAAATATACAGTGAAAATTGGTGAAAATCATCATCAAAATAGTTAAAGAAATTAGAATGTCATTGCATCAATCCTTTACATCATTTCAACCTATTTTATTAAAATCATATTGAGTTTTCAAACGATTCAAAATAAAACGTCATCTAAAGAATAAAATTTACATCAAAAGTAGTGTCACACTCAAACCGGATTGATATCAATACGGTTTATGTGTGTGAGTGCTTCGAAGCAAATCATCCACAAAAATACTTTCTACCCCCTTTTAACCCTGTTAAAGGGGGTAATTTTATGAAATAAATAATACGTTTTTTATCAATTCTATGCAAAATGGTTTATGCTAAATTTGAGGTAGATTGGACTAAGGAATCACGTTGTCCCAAACAAACTTTGTCATTCTTCTTCACTCCCTTTAGGGTGGTATTTCGGAAAATCGTTTTTTATCGGATGCCTACGTCATACAAAGAACGCACCTCTAAGTTTTAGATTCAGCGGTTTATGCTGTGTGTTGATACCTCAGCCAGTCAAGACAAAGGATTTTATATAACTATATAAATAAATATTTTTTTATTACATAGCATAGAGTTTAATGCTGATTTATTTCAATGAAATTGTTATCTTTTAAACACTATAAGTTTTAGCTGGAGTTTACCTCAAACACCCATGCGTGCACATGCAAAGCCTTTAAAACAAAAAAAAAGCCTTTTTAATATTTAATTTGTCTTTTTATTTTGATTCCTACAATCTTGTCACTACGTATTGATTTTAAATAAAAAAGCAATATTTTACTATTAGAGAGGTACATATTATCAAATTATAAGAGAGAAAATATGTGTACTTTTATGAAACAATATTGAAACAGACCACAAAATAGGCCTCAAATAAACAGTCTCTTATATTTGCTAAAATCTCCGCACAAAATCGCAGACCACCCACTTAGTCAACTTATTATTCCATCAAAACAGTTCCGATCGGTCAACTCTATTCAATAACACTCGTTACGGTCCCGTGTCGTGAGCTATAAACGCTCCAATGTATTTTATAGTCATTTTTCTTATTCGACAAGTAATAAATCATTTGTTACATTACCGGATTGAGTGATTCCATTAGCGTTTTTTTACATAACAATTATTATTTTATTGTAGTTTTCGCATCCCTAGCTATGCTCTTATCGTTATAATAAATCAAATTTACTCTACGCAATGTATATTCATTCAAAGGTTGTTATTGAAATTCAATTTAAGGTGGGTTTTAGTTTCTGGGTTGGGTCAGAGGAGATCGAACTGACTAAGATCATTTCCCTTTTGTTTCTCCATTGAGAAGTGAAACTGACAAGAATGAGTGTTGTTTGCTAAATTGAACAAGTATGTTTATATGCGTTCTAGATAACATGTTATACGCTATGTTTTACAGATAACCAAATGCGTGGTTCCCGGCAGAGTAGAATTTGGGCCACCCCTTCTCTTCCCATGTGGTGTCGTACAAAGCGACTGAGGGATAGGGCTGAATAACTTTAACATCAGACAGATATGTACAGCCCAGACTCAGCTTCAAATGCATGGCTCGAGTCAACAATAGTACCCGGAATACGGCAATAGGCTCACCCCCTATTACGCGGGACCGAATACAGATTTGTGAAATGTTGGTGTTAATTCACCTCTGCCTAACCCTCCTGGGATAAAGGCGTGATTATATGTATGTATGTAGCTGAAAATTTTGTTTTGGTTCTTACTTTAGAGATAAAAGCCTTTATTTATTATATATCTTGAAATTGCAATTCTATTCTATGTAATTGTATTTTTATAAATACAAAAATAGTTATAAGGTTATGCCAACATCGATCAGAGATGAGATGAGCATGAGTAGAGAAAAGAGGCTGCGCTTTACTGATTACATATCAAAATCCCGAATTTCATAATACCGATTTTCATAATAACGATGTACGAAAGATCTATACCGAAAGTACAAAATACCGATGTATTTTTTCAAAATCCCGAATGTTCGTTCGACCAAATGTTCAAAATACCGAAAGTAAAGAATCCCGAAGAACAAATTCTCGAAGCACATAATCCCGAAGTTCAAAATACTCAAATTTAGATTTTTGAGTGGTTTTGTTTGTTTGGTTATAAAAAATTGTGCCTCGAAATAGATACTTATAGGTTAGAAGGGTTTGTGGATGACCTCCGCCATACCCTTCGTGTTAGGTTACTTGTAATAATAAATGGAATAATAGGAGCTATAGCATTATAGGACTCCCGCACGAAGGGCTAAAACCTATGAAAAAGGGCTAAAATATCACGTTTTTTGTATGGGAGCCCCCCTTAATTATTATTATTATTTTGTTTTAAGTATTTGTTATTTATGCAATAGTGAGACAGTGGCAACAGAAATACTAATATGTGAAAAAGGAAATCAGGAATCTGTGAAAATTCCAACTGTCCAGCTATTACGGTTCTTGATATACAGCCTGGTGACAGACGGACGGACGAACGGATAGCAAAGTCTTAGCAATAGGGTCCCTTTTTATCCTTTGGATACGGAACCCTAAAAACTACCTATAGCGATTATATTGGAGAATCTGCCTACACAGGTAGTATTTACGAGTTATCTTTTCCAATTCAATTATTTTTTAATCACTAGAAGGTGTACTTACAATGTCGCTTTTTTTTTCAGAACAGTTACAGCAAGGCAGATACCTAAAAAAAGGGACAATTCCAACCCATAAGAGTTGGATAGATACAATATTTTGTTGCATTAAGAGTTAAATAACACGATATCTTTTGAAAACACAATAAAATTTATAGATTACCTTTTTCTGAGGTTAACTTTCTTTACAGTTAAAGTTGCACCTCTTTTCCGCAATCCTGTTTTGTGTTGTTACATATTTCAAGTAGAATACATACTAAAGCAAGTCCAGCAGGGCTAACATGCGCGCCACGAGATAGCTATCTCGAGGCATTTTGCCGTTTTATGTTGATATGTCGACTGTTGGTAGCATGAAGGGCTAACATGCGCGCCACGAGATAGCTATCTCGAGGCATTTTGCCGTTTTATGTCGATATCGACTGTTGGTAACTTGGCAAATTTCATGGCGATCTGTCAGATGTCGACATAACTCGACTTCGAGAAATCATCTCTACTTAGTGTCTGCAAATTGTAACATACGTGTCCTTATTTACTCGAATTTTGACATTTAAAATGTTTTGTCTCTCGTCCTTCATTTGGTCGACGAGAAGTTATCTCGAGTAAACTTTTCTTGTGCTCGGTTCATTTTGGATCAAAATTTAGTACCTTGTGCGACTGCAAACAATTTTCGACCTTAATGACATTTCCTTTGTTACGTGTCTTTTCGCGTTAATTGATGACGCTGATCACGAATATAAGAAAAAAAATTCGATAGCATGTCATGTCAATAAGGTCGAAAATTGTTTGCACTATTTTTTCTCTTTTTTAAATTAAAATGTTTTGTCTACCGTCTTTCATTTGATCGACGAGAAGTTATCTCGTGTAAACATTTTTGTGCTCGGTTCATTTTGGACTAAAACATCGACTGCAAGCCATTTTCGACCTTAATGACATTTCCTTTGTTACGTGTCTTTTCGCATTAATTGATGACGCTGATCACGAATATAAGAAAAAAAATTCGATAGCATGTCATGTCAATAAGGTCGAAAATTGTTTGCACTATTTTTTCTCTTTTTTTCATACCTAGCATACCTAATTAGTCTGTGCTTTCGAGCAAATGGCCGTATCGGGCCGATTTTATCGGATAAATGTTTAAAAAATGTGTATGCCATAGACAACAATTGAAAAAGTTTGACGCGACAAAATATGTCGGCGTTACTTCGCTCGAGAAGACTCGAGATGATATCTCATCTCGATTCGAGATATTTGACGACGCGCGCGCGTTAGCCCTGCAGATCATAAAAAAATACCAAAAAAAAAAACATGATTGATAACAAAAAACAAGTCCCTTCAAATCTGACAGCTATGAGTTTGTTATTGTTGTCTGGTCATTTCGCCCGTAATGCCATCTATTATTAGTTTAACAGCCGTCTTTCAACAGGTTATAGAAATTTTCTTAACATAAGCTGTGCTTTGAAATCAAACTTGACTCCTCCTGCATTAGCAGTTGCAATAAATACTACTAAATCATCTAGATATTAATTTATTTAGTACTTAGTACCATCATTAACAGTATAATACTAATTCAACTGAAGGAGAGATGTCACACTTTATTAATGAGGAGAAAGGCCTCAGTCCCCGCTAAGTACTCCCGAGATTTATACAAGCATCTAGTTATCACTTCTAATTACTTCAAGTATGGAAAGCGGATAAATTACCGCCCCTCACAGTTCAAGATTATCATCTTATACGCGGTCTGTACCGTTCAATCAAATGCAACGTCGACTGGCAAATTGTCGATGTTCTTATCTAGTAATTCTTAAGGCCAAGTTTGTTTAGCGGAGTCTGACCGCGCGGTTTTTTTTTCGGGCGGCTTACAATCCGCACGACGGCAACGGATTAAATTTGACGCGGTTTTTTACAAATTTTTAGTAAAGATTGTTCTTCCTGATAGTGCACATTATAAAGAGATGGATTCTGTAACAAAACAGATTTGATAACATAAATAGTTTCACTGCGTAATTGGTTTTTCTGGCAGTTCATTCACATTTGGAATCTTAACTTAAAAATCCGTTTTTATTCAGGTTCAAGTAAAATTACACCTCCATATGGTGCCGAAAATATTTGCGTGAATTGAAATCCTACAACGGTGACATGCTGTATCAAAATACAGTTTTGGTAACGGAATTATTTCCGCGCGGAAGCGAGGGTTCGATGTCCTAGTGTGAGCTTAGCCTAAAAGAAAGCTTTAAGATTTTCAATGCAAATAGATCTGACTGGTCATTGGTGTTTTATTGCCACACTTAATTAAGGCTATTTGCATTATTAAATTAATTTAATTGCAATAAGCATTATAGGTAAGGTGTTATACATATTGATGGCATTATTTTACGTTTATTTAAATGTTGTATAATTTTTTGTATCCATGCTGTAAGTATGTAGAGTAAAACCAAATTCTTTCTTCTTTCTTTCTTCTATATCACAAGCCTATACCCGTGGCTTTACTCGCGTAGAATGCTGATCCCGATTCAGTCACCAACAGGCGCCTATTTTGGAAATAAAATTCTCTGTTCAACTCCCGGTTATTCCATACTAATATTGTTTGTATGTGTCTGTTTGTTTGTCCGTCTTTCACGCCTTAACCACTGAACCGATTTTGATGAAATTTGGTATATAGGTAGATTATACCTTGAAAACGGACATAGGCTATGTTTGTTCGGGATAACCGACTTCCACGCGGGCGGAGCCGCGGGTGAAAGTTGGTATAAATACAAAATTTCAGTCAGTTTAGTTGCTTTTGTGTGACTGATTAACAATGACTGATAATCTTTGATTTAACGTCGCCGGCTAGCCAGTTCACTTGTTGATTGACTGGCAAGGATCTCACGTAGGTTTTCCTCTCAAGTTAAGATCATACAGCTGCTCTTACAAAAGCCAAGGTAAACTATATCCATAAAGAAGCTTTATAAGAACAGATTCTGTGTGCGAATATCACAATCACCGGTGACACGTAAATGGTGGATGTGTATGCGCAAAAACCAAGTGGCGGTAATCATACAAATCACACTCTGGTATCTTAAGTGCAAGCTTTGGATACAACCAGCTCAGATGATGGTGATGAGAAAAATTCTATCTCCATTGTAACCCCGCCCGTAGTCCCCGAAGCGATAAACCTTCAACTTTCAAGAATAATGGCAGATCACGTTTGATTAGGGCGTAAAAGTCCTGCTGACAATTTACGTGCCACATAAGCCGTGCTTTTAGCAGCTTGTAAAATTTATACCCTCAGTTATGAGTTCGTCTGGTGTCCTGTGTTGATAACTTTCAGTTTAACTTTAAAAGAAATGAGAAATCGATTTAGTCGTTGTAGTTAATCGATGTAGTTTAGAGTTAAGAAGTTGGCGTTACAAGAGGTTCCAGTTTTGAACCAATACAATATACTCAGCTCTCAACACAGGTTCACATGTGAACCAAACCCTAACACAATATACTCAATTTCACTAAGCAAGCGTGCTTCCACGAAAAACTATGAACCTAGAAATATTTGTTGTAATTCTAGTCTTGTGATCCAATTGTCTATCTGTCTTTGCGAACAATTAAACAAACAGGTCTTTTTGATCGTTCGTGAAGGACGCGATAACTACTGCTATAGTCTTGGTTAGACTTACAATCGGCCTTATGTTTGATCGCAACAGTTGGTTAAATAGAAATGAAAATATTATCAAAAGTCGCGATAACGGGCATGAAGTCGCGGGCATCCGTTAGTAAATCTGTTAATAATTATTATGTGTCGACAACAGTATGAACCTCTACAGTAGGTATATATTCTGCTTAAAAGATATATCAGAAATATATTTAATGTATATTCGCGCGTCCTATTTGCGTAGGCTTATGAAATCCGGGTCTACATTTGGGGATTACGAATGTTATGTTTATTTGAATGTAATAACAGAGTGTATTTTGAATGCGTATTACTTTAATTTTGTTAGAATATATGGTAAAAATAAATATCAAAGCTCGAGATATATTAATATTGTTTTTAAAAGAAAGGTGGTTGTTAAAACGACAAAAAACGTGATTAGATAAAAAAAAACCACGAGTATAAAGAGAAAATTATAATGTATTTTTACACTAATTCTAGTTTTTTTTATACCACACGTGACAGCCTTTGGGCCTAGTCCTAGGTCGGCAATGAATATTTGCCTAAAATATATACTTTTCTGTGATGAATGAATTCATTCATTCATTCATTTCAGAAAAGTATATATTTTGGTATGTATGTATGTACCTATATCATGATCGCGTTAATTACGACGCTACAGAATACCGTGGCCAACCTCGTGTTGTGTTCCCGATGGTGAGTAGGGTAGCCAGAACCCACTGGAGAGTTTTTGTGCTGTCAGTGGGAAGACCAAAGACTATACCTGCTTTGTCTTCTATACTGACGGCACAGAAACTCTCTGTGTTTACAGGGTCAGCAGCACGAGTGTGACTCTCCTGGTGTTGCACACGTCCATAGGCCATGGTAACCACGTAATTTCAAGAAAACAGCCATTGTCGACTTAAATTACTTGTCACATCAGCCTGCTTGACCGGGCAATCCGGTGGGGGGTAGAAAGGTTAACTCTGAGACCCCAACCGGCGTTAACCACCAACATAGGCAACCCAACATATATTACCACGGAGGGACTATTTGAATCAAAATCCAACATTAACCTGGTCCTCTGAGGATTAGTTTTTTTTTATATGACAGTAAGCAGTACAGTCCACGAAATATAAATACTAATGCCTCACATATTGGGCTCACTTGTACTTTTCCACTATTCTCTGTTCTCAATATGTGTAACAACAAATTTCATTCGCGGCTGCACACGCTCACCGAGTGCCCGGCGTTTGAGACGCCGACTCCTCCCTGCTCGCGGCGATGATCCGCTGCGTGGATGCGTGGGCGGCCAGCGCCTTCTTCTGCGAGCAGGTCATGCTCGTGAAGGAGATAGCGGAGCAGGCGCGGCACGATGAGCGAGAATGATTCGCTGACATCGCTGCCCGCGCTCGTAGGCGGCTCGGGCGTCGGAGGGCGCAGACCGACCTCCGCCCCCCATGAGCGCGGGCGTGAGGATGACGGGTGGAGCCGCCTGTCGCCCTAGCAGAAGCAGGCCACGGTGGCGGCGCGCATCGTAGGAAGATGCGCACCACCCCACACCGGGGAGGAGTCCGGGACCACGTGGTCCCCGCTCCCGAGGAGGGCCAGACCGAGAGGGATGGCCCTGGGTCAGCCGGGGTACGAGGGATATGTCGCATGACAACCTCACCTTCGGCCTAGCACTACGACCCACAGACGGCCATCAATCAACAGTATAAATAGACTAAATCCTCAATTATTTAATCAATATCAAAATCTGTAGCAAAGTGTACATCGATTTTTATACTCACAGTACCTTCAAATAATAGGGGTTAAAGTATGAAATTGCCGTTTCATTGTAATAGGGACTTCGAATTGACATAGAACCTTCATGGTTTGAGATTTTTGAGTGAAACTTTTTCCACATGGTACCTATGTAGTTCTTCATTTAAAAATTTGCAACATTCGATCATCGACTTTCAGTTGTTTTTTTTATTCAGCTTAGACAAGAAAGATGGATACTTCGAAAATTCGAGTGATTTTTGAATACGAGTTCCGACGCGGAACTAACGCGGAAGAAACAGCTCGCAATATCAATGTTGCGTTTGGAGAGGGGACTGCTAATGAACGCACCGTGCGATTTTGGTTTAAACGCTTTCGTGATGGAAACTTTGATTTGAAGAACGAACCACGAGGAAGGCCGTCCACACAGGTGAATAACAATGAATTGAAAGACATGGTGGAAGCCGATCCGAGTCAAACTACCCAGGAATTAGCTGCATGGTTTAACGTTACCTTACCAACAATATTGACTCATTTGCGTCAAATCAATAAAATAAAAAAATGTGAAAAATGGGTACCTCATGATTTGACTGATCTGCAGAAAGAAATGCGTGTTGAAACTTGTGTTGCCTTGTTGAATCGATACAGAAATGAAGGAATATTGGATCGAATTGTGACATGTGATGAAAAGTGGATTCTTTACGATAACCGTAAGCGAAAAATGCAATGGCTGACCCCAGGTGAAACGCCACAACAGTGTCCTAAAGCAAAGCTTACCAATAAAAAGGTAATGGTAACTGTTTGGTGGTCTCAGCATGGTGTTATTCACTATAGCTTTCTACGATCTGGTCAAGCAATAACGGCAGATGTCTACTGTGCCGAACTCCGAACAATTATAGCAAAACTAGCAGTGAAACAGCCCTGACTCATGAATCGATCTTCACCATTATTGCTCCATGATAACGCGAGACCTCATACAGCACGAGAAACCATTTTAACTCTACAGGAACTGCAATTAGAAACTATCCGTCACCCTCCGTATTCGCCAGACTCTGCTCCAACAGACTACCATTTTTTTCGTGATTTGGACAATTTTCTATGTGATAAAAAGTTTTTTCACTTCTCATGCTCTTAAAATGTTACTTTACTCCCTGCATATCGGGACTAAAGTTCCTTATTAATATCTTTTTAATTTACTTTGATAACTCCTAAACAGCCAATCACGGTGTTTGTGAATGGGAGCATTATCACCTTTTTAGTGATTGTGTAGGTATAGAAATAACCTCAAAATGACATTTGAAAAAATCAAATATCCCATTTAATTTCGTGAACCACGAATAATGATATTAATTTAATTAATTATTATGTAAGTATTAAGGATAAGTCCATTTTATTATCCATTTCCAATTAGTTTTCAACTTTGAATCTGTTGGCTAAATATTATATATGCAAGCATATAAACCGTACGTCGCTTAACAACAAAAAAAACCGCGGGACAAATTTCTTTGCAATTTGAATTTTGAATAGATTATTCGTAATAAGCTTGCGTTGTAATCACCAATTACTTACATCAATTAATTGTGCAACTTAGAAACTTTGTTATTATAAATAAATAAAAATAAATAAATATTCCACAACATTTCACACAACGCTATCTAGATCCATGGTAAGCATAGCTTTACTACCTTGTATTATGGAATCTAGAATACGGATAAACATACTTAGATATTTTTTTTGTAAATGCATACATATTATACATAGAAACACCCAGACCAATGCAAATACCCATATCCATGCATACAAATATTTGCACTGAGCGGGGATCGAACCCGCTCCTCCTGCGTAGCGACCGCGTTCACTACCGCCACGCCACGGAGGCTTTACCCCGTTATCGATATGATGAAATTAATATATTCAGGTTGAAAAAGATATTTGCATATTTCTTAAATTTTTTTTTAAATATTATAATTTTGTATAAAAAGTCGCTTTTTTTTCCTCGCATTCAAAGTGAAAAGTAGAGTGTTTAACGTGGGACTAAACAACCATAATGACACTCGAACTATTAGCCACCCTCGCTTCGCTCGGGTGGCTAAAACATCTCGTGTCATTATGGCTTGTTTTAGTCCCTTGTTGATCAATCTACTATCTTCGCAGGAGGCAGTACCAAATGCTTTCACACAGTTTGTCGAATCTAGATCACCAGAGTTCTATCGCAAAGGCATAAATGACCTTCCTACTAGATGGCAGCAATGTATAGATAATAATGGTAATTATTTTGATTAAATAAATACGTTAAATTAAAAAAAAAACGAATTTCAATTTGTCAGTACAAATCGGCAATTTCATACTTTAACCCCTAATATTTACTGTAAAACACTGTCAAGGCATATGCTTAGAAGTGTGAACAGTGAAGTGAGTTCAGAAGATACACGAGTGAAAGTTCTGCTTCGAGGAAATTCAGCCGTAAGTTTATTTCAAAGCATTTTCAGCGAAAAATTTACTCAAGTAAATCTTTTAATCCTCGTTAAAAGGGTTTTCATGAAAACGTAGACGAGATTTTCGCCCGACAGTTCAAACATTTGATTTAGCTAGATGCTGACATGATTATAAATAATGCACGTTGCTTGTAGTGCTTAGAATCCTGTCTGGAAGAATGAAGTTGTTAGCTATATATGAAGTTGGTGAACGTTTAGGTGAATACAACGTATTTTGCAAGACATTGAATTTTATTGTATTATTTGTATACTAACCTCTTACTCGTAACTTCTTTTGCATGAACCTGTGAAAAGTTATTTTACTATATCTAAGTTGTGTCTTTATATCTAATAGACTTAGATATAAAGATACAACTTATATAACGGCGCTAAAATGATAAACAATACTTAGTTTATTCCACGTACTTTATTCCTGACTCTTCTAGAATATTGAACATACTCAAACCAACATTCACAATACGAGAATACGCCGCCAATATAAAATGCCAGTGCAAGTAAGCGACTCCTGTCAGTGAACACCAGCTAAATTGCAACAGACAAAACCACCTATCTTCATATACGCCATTACACCCATATAGTACGAGCCGAAATTACACTCGCGTTCAAAATAACGCAATGATATACCGCCTTTTAAGGCCCAGATGTTGTGCCTCACTGCACTGTAATTCCGTGTGAAAGTACTGTATACCTCAATTTGATCTGTAAGTAGATGTGAATTTATCGCCTTTCTGCGCGTGTGAGAAATAGAAATTGCATATGTTGTGGTCAACAGGTCCGTGGAAAGCTTGGTTGCTACCAGTTATTATGTTTGGCAGTATTCGTATCGGCACGCTTCTACTTGAAAATTCAAAAATTATGTGGCTATATAAGTAAAGGGGTGTTTTACGAGCGGCTTATAAAACATTATTCAGTTAGGTATGAAAGAAAGTAGGAACTTTCCACTTTTGTAGTGGAATACACTCCCTGCTGTGGTGTTCCCAAGCGACTACAATGTGGGGTTTTTCAAGAAGCCCTTCTTGAAAAACGCCAAGAAGTTCCTTACAGGATTGGCAGCACAAATGTTACGCCCCTGGGCCTCGATTCTACTAAAGTAAAACCATTGTCATACCACAGACACTGTAAGAATTACCCATTTAATCTTAAACTTTAAATTCACTGAGATAAAGTCTAATATTAAATGGCTTTTTGTAGAGTGAATGAAAAAGTGAAATGTGACATTCTTCATTAAATTTTTGACTTTAAGATTATAGCAATAAAGCCTGAAATTTAATGCCATTTATCGCTGTGTCTGTGGTGTGACAGTTGATTTTGCTTTAGCAGAATCGAGGGCCTGGTATTACACACCTCCATAGTCCGCGATAGCCACTCCCCATCACGTAGGCCTTGTACTTTTCTGCAAGTAGTACAAAAAATATAGGTTGGTCATCCTTGAAGCATTCATCATTGTCATACCGAATTCCCAATTTATACTTTGAAGCCCAAAGTCCTCTGTAGCAGAGTTGTCTGTTTAGCAGGTCCTAAGACTATAATAGTTGACGTTTACTTGGGTCTCGAAGATGTTGATGAGACCCTGTACATAGTATATATATATCATTGTATCATAGTTCATTTTTATTTTTGAGATATCACCTTCTGCTCGCCATCAGCCAATTTTTTCCAAGATTTTATAAAGGGATAAAGAAAATAGTTACCAATTCGCTTGGCGGTCTTGATGGAATTGCTTGCACGGTATGCGGGTGACATCTAAGCCCTATATTACTCTGTATAGAAAAGTAGACGGTTTTTTTTTTACGTGCGGGAAATCCCCACGGATACCCCCCCCCCCCCCCCCCCCTTCGGAGCCGAACGGGGAGGTTATGTCGGACTCGAACCGACTAAACCGCACGCCGTCTGTGGGTCGATGTGCTAGGCCGGAGGTGAGGTTGTCTTTTGACATATCCCTCGCACCCCGGCTGACCCAGGGCCATCCCTCTCGGTCTGGCCCTCCTCGGGAGGGGGGACCGCGCGGTCCCCGACTCGCCCCCGGTATGGGGGGGGCGCGCATCGTCCTACGATACGCGCCGCCGCCGTGGCCTGCTTCTGCTAGGGTGACGAGCGGCTCCACCTGTCACCCTCAGGCCCGCGCTCATGGGGGGGCGGAGGTCGGTTTGCGCCCTCCGACGCCCTAGCCGCCTTCGAACGCGGCCAGCGATGTCCGCGAGTCTTTCTCGCTCGCTGCGCCGCGCCCGCTCTGCTGTCTCCTTCACGAGCATGACCTGCTCGCAGAAGCGCAGCGGACCATCGCCGCGAGCAGGGTGGAGAGCGTGAGCACTCTCACCCCCAGGGCCGTCACAAGCTCCCGCCTCGGCGTTTCAAACGCCGGACACTCGGTGAGCGTGTGCAGCCCCGAGTCCACGCTCGCGTCGCAGTGATGGCACTCGGGCGTTGGCTCTATGCCCATCAGATGCAGGTACCGCCCGAAGTTACCGTGTCTGGTAATGACCTGCGTCTGACGGTACGAGAGGCCACCGTGCGGCCTCTCTAGCCACTCCCCCATGATGGGTCTTACCGCCGCAATCACGGCGTGCCCTGAGAAAAGTAGACGGTAAAACTAATAGAAAGTACTCATCAAAACATTCGCCATGGTTAACTCAAACCTATTAAGCTTGTTTATTCCTATATCCTACGGTATTCACTAGCCAAATGAACGGCAAATCCGTACAACAATTACATTTAAATCCGTTGCCATAATGCAGTAACGTAACGCCAATGAACACACAACAGCAAAGCGGCTTTCGCCTGACGTATACCTGGCAGCCATTGTTATGTGCAGACTACCTGATATCTGTATGTATTCCCTATTTATGGTATGTAATCCTCAAGCTATGTTAATAGAGGTACTCGTGCATCGGTAAATTCAACTAATATTGTTATTTGTTCTTCATACGTGGGTGTGTGTATGAGTTACATACATTCATAACAATATTTAAAACTAGCGGAGCATGACAACAATTTTGGAAGTAGAAGAAGTAAAAATTGTATGCCAGGATCGTAGCAAGTGGAATCATGTGGTCCCTGGCTACCCCACTGGCAAAAAGTCGTGACTATATGTATGTATGTACAAGATGAGCCCGCGACTTTTTCCAAAATAAATGTTTCCTAAGTTGTGGCTTATAGTAGTTATTTAGAGTGAAAATTTCACTAAAATTACCTATAGGATATGGTTTAACATACTATCATAATATTTATAAATAAATACAATATTATATATAGAAAAACACACATCAATAGTAACATATAACATTACATTTTCAAACACACAATTATTTAAATACATTGAACGAGAATCGATTCCATGATCTCCGACAGCAGATGAACATTGTGCCACAGAGGTCGTTTAATGGAGCTTAATACCACATTACTGATATAAAAAATATAACACATATACACCACTGCCTATCCCCTGAACGTAATACAGACATAAGCATATAATTTTCTCAAGATAATCATTCGACTCAGACCCCTGTACCTAGAAGATCCCTATCGTGTAAAACTTACCTGGCTACCAATTACACCACTATGGAGCATTCAAGCAATTTTACTATCTTATCATTCTCTTTGCTCTATAGAATAGTTGCCATTTCATCAGATAATGTCTAGACGGTTGACTTCATTACCTAGAACGACTTATAAGTAGACGGTTAATGAGAAAATGCTCTTAGAGAGTTTAAAATAATCAGATTTTATAGGTAAAGAAGCAGGTAGTCTTTATGTAGAATGACATAATAAGTTGTTTAAATATCTGAAGTAGTTTATATTAATGTCTGGTAAAGTTCTACTTATATTATGTTTCGCTGGTACTTCACGTGGCAGTTTGTATTTGCATATTTGACATATTTGACAAACAATTATGATTTATGGTAAAATGGAAAAATGGTAGTAAACATTGGCCTTATTGCCTATTTGACAAATCTGACCAATATATCTGACCAAATCATAATCATAATCTGACCAAATAAGTAAAATTGTCAAGTTATGTGCTCTTTATTGTTCAAATTTTAACAGGTGACAAAATGTGACAGTTCATGATATTGATGATGGAAAATATGACATTTCACATGTTCATTAAAGTGAATACTTTTTATGAAGTAAATTGTATTTATCTGTATTTGCATGTTTGCATGTACGTCAAATATTTAGCCAAATACAAGAAACGCCCAAAAGCAAACACATAGCCATGTGAAGTGCCACCATTTTAACTTAACGGTTTGTAAAGATGTTTGTTGTTCAAACCCGCTTTAATGGCTGAATGTAGCTGAAATTTGATAGAGTGGGCATCAGATCGAGCTTGATGAACAAAGTACTCAAAATGATCTTCATGCTTTGGTAACCACCCCCCTATGTTGACTGTTTGTTTTGAAATTTTGGTACACACCTTTATGTTGGAAAATAATACAATTAAAATCAATGAAATAGTTTGATTTGCTCTTAATACGAGAGTTTTAAGATGTTTTAAAAAAGATATTCCTGACGCTGGCCGTACAGGGATAGATTATAACCTGGAATATGTATGTTAAATGATTTATAGCAAATCCAGCTTATGTGACTGATTTATTCACAAAATTAAGTTTAACTTTCTAGGTAAATTCACTATCCATGATTGTCTTAGTTAGTAAAGCTTACGAGTAACATTTATAAAATGTTTATATTTCCTAATATTTAAATAGAGATAAAAAAAAATAGAAATAAACCATTATAATATTTCATTTTGGGTTTCGGTTATCTTGCCCACAACAGCAATTGGGGCACTCCCTTGGGAGCTTGATGTGTGTAATGTTCATAGTTAGATCATATCGACACTCCAAATAAATAGTTTTATTGGCTAATAAAGCGATAAGACTGAAGCAAATACATTACAATGATTTAACTCCAAAATCAGTAACCAAACTATCAAAACTATTAATTTTCAGATTTAAAAAGATGATAAAATTAATATGTCATCAAATATTATTTTGCCGATGTTACTTCGTCAAAAACTATCAACTTCAAAGTATATTTCACAAACTATGAAAAAAATGAAATAATCAAACAACTGAAAAAAGGCCCAGCTAGGGTCTACAGAACCGTCTGGCCAAGATGCAACTCTGACTACAATGGTCAGAAATAATTCATCTTTAGGCAGAAATAACCGTATGATAGTTAGGCGGGGAATGTTGGAGGTTTATGAGGCTCAACATGACCTTTGGGGCCGAACCAATCTCATCAACAAACCAGCTATGGCACAAATTTGTAACAAATTTTGGCCGGGTTGGTTCCACCGTGCACGATTGCTAAAAACCATCCATAGTAATCCAATCGCGGTTGGATTGCGTTCAGGGGTCAGCAAGTGCATAGCCGGGCAGA
The DNA here is from genome assembly GCA_949126895.1 of Eilema caniola. NCBI lineage: Eukaryota > Metazoa > Arthropoda > Insecta > Lepidoptera > Erebidae > Eilema > Eilema caniola. The sequence continues at coordinate 1,035,778 of OX421478.1, forward strand.
GAATCAAAGTTAAAGTCAAAAGTAAAAATCATTTATTCTGTATAGACCATTAAAACGGTACTTACAAAACGTCAAGTTTAAAAAAAATTGTGGTCGCAGCACTAGTGGGACCGGTGGGTGTCATGCGATGCTGCGACGACAATCCTCTTTTGATGAGGCCGTCAAGCTGAGTGCCAACTTTGTTAACTTGGCACATGTATTTAGTGGTGACCCTCTTTTCTGAGACTTTACCATCAGACGAGGTGAAGTCAAATTGACGCGTCCTAAATATATACGTATATAAAAAAATCTTCACCTTTTCAGATACTCCTTTCCATGCCAATATCAATAGTAAATACAATCGTTAATTTGAACATTGCTCATTTAAAACATGGCGTGCAACACACTAAGTAAGCATGCTATTACCCGCTTATCTAACCCAAAATCGGCAATAAACATCCAAAATCCTAATTTCCAATGGTATCACTGCCTGCATCAGTGTCAGTGGTTATTTGGCGATTATGGAACATAAAATTTGAGACATTTAGCATAATTTGTGCGTATTCACGTCATATCATTACAATAGTTGATTATAATAACAGGTGCGATGCAGCTCTGGTCGAATTGGCCCCCGGCGGTTCGGACGTGTGTTCGGTCTGTTGCTCTTTGTGACCAGTGTAAGGGTTAAGTTGAAGCGATTATGAGTTTCATATAAATGAACAATTTTGAGGCTCAACTAAAATCTTCGGGACCCAAGTCTACCTGTGCTGTGGCACAATCTTTTCTATGTGGGTTTCAAGGTCAGATAGTCATCGCTCCCTTATTCTTGGCTTAACTTAAAAGGAATTGAAGGAGTTCTCCCATTTTGTTCTTCGTATTTTCTAACTGCCTGTTCCTCTACAGCTAAATGGAAATACATTTATAGAACAGAACAAAACGGAACGAGACGGAATGAGACGGAGCGGGACAGGACGGAACGGGACGGAACGAAACGGAACGGAATGGAACGGAACGAAACAGAACAGACCTTCTAGACAATTGGCAATTCGTGGTCGACGTATTTGACAGTCTAACGCATGTCATAAAAGTCAAATTCCATACATTTGTCATTCTATTCTACCAAACGTTGGCCAACGAATTGCCACTTGTGTCTTGTCTAGTGTATCTGAACAGAACAGAACAAAACAGCTTACAAGCTAGCGTGTCAATCTCATATTTTCAACAGACTATTCTACAATATACACTGGCCAACGAATTGCCACTTATATTATCTTGGCAGTTAATAATTCGTAAGTAACTCATTTAATGTTTCTAGCTTCCCAACGGTGTCGAGCGACGTGGGCTTAGTAAAAGCGTCTTTCTACAATAAATAAGAAGATTTCGCACCCTTCTCAAACTTGTACCACTCGCAAGCTTTAACGGGGTTTAATACTAGTAGATACATAGACAAAGTGGTTCAGGTTATTTCACTAGAGTTGGCTTTCCCGACTGGGATTGCTGTACAGGTCAATTTATGATAGTTATTGGGATATGACTTGCCATAACTTTGACTTTACTGCATGGGTGGAACGTGGTGATCGGTTATTATGGTGGTAGCACACGTTCAAAGATGGTGTACACGATACATTTGACTTGAATCGCCATTCTTGCATTGATCATTGCTGGCATTTATAGGCTTTCATCATCAGCTTTTTATCAGGAAGGGAGAAATTATATTGCTGTGCCCTGCATAAGAAGATCTGATTTATAGAGTAGGCAGTTACATTCCCAGGGCCTTTCTGCAACTTAGTTCGGGTCGACTTTCGAGTCTAACTGTGAGGCGGCTAGACTTCAATATTTTGGTAACGTAAACTTAGCATTACGATTGGTTCACAGTAGGCAGGCGGCCAATCATAATGCTTCATTCTCTCGATACGTTACCACACACAACCAAATTGGTGATATTGAAATTCTGTAGTTAGAGTAGTACTTAGAACTTTTGAGGGTTTCAACTACCCTTAAAGACTACCATAGATCGTATGGTAAGCGGGACCAAAGTGACGGTCTAACGTGCTCTCTGAGACACGGAAACACCCAGACCAATGCAAATAGGCAAATTTTAGAAGTAAATTAAAACATAATTTATGAAAACCGAAGCACATAGTTTTTTTTCTTTAAGAATACATAGACTTTTTATGTGTAAGAACCACCAAGACTTTTAGGGTCAAAAAAGCCCTTCCTGTAGTTGATATACCTTTTGAAAACCATTAACATAAACTCACGCCTTTATTCCCGAAGGGGTAGGCAGAGGTGCCAGCACCCACATTTCGCCGGTTTATGTTTTAGGTCCCAATGTAATAGGTGGCGAGCCTATTGCCATTAACTGGGCACTTATAAACCTGCGATAAATACATACATAACTTCGAAAAGCATCGAAAAGTCATTGGTGTGTGCCATGGAAAACCTGGGATCGAACCCGAGACCTCGTCTCAGCAGTCCATTACCCATATCACTAGGCTACCGCGGCTGCTTTTGAAAAACGGACGAGCTTTATTTTTTTTTAAACAGCCCAAAAATTGACCACATCCCACCGGATGGTAAGAAGCTTGGATAAAGTACAGATCATAAGGTTTACTATTCGAGATGTTGAGAACCCCAAAATGGTAGTACCTACCTTGACGGCCTGGCAGATGCTTTTTCACACTCCGTTTGAAGAAACCCAAGATCGTAATAAAAGAGGAGTTCTGGTGTAAGAGCAACTTAGGGTTCGGAGGTCTCATAAAGGACATAAGCCAAACCATAAGCAGCGGGAATAATAATATATCCTAAAATATATTTATAAAAAAATATACCGACTTGTGCCCCGAGCACGAATAATATTCGAATTTGTAACATAAACGTATCCAAAGAATGGAGCAATGTGATTGGCCGGCTGCCTACTGTGAACCAATCGCAATGCTCCATTTTTTCAATACGATTACGTTACTGTGGGAATGAACCTACCAGCGTTTTAGGTCTCTTCAATGAAGCACAGTAAGTTCGTCACACAATAATGTTTATTTTCGTGCACAGAAATAAAGCAAACAAAGCACTATACGTAAGCACTAGTTAATAACAAATGAGGCACAGAAATAAGAGCATACGTAATTATTTTGGGAGCGCAAACAAGCGTGCATTCGCCGTCGTAGCTACTAGCGACTGACTTGGCCGCGGGCCGGGCTGAGCCGGCGGCGCGCTGCGCTTGCACTGCAGTGAGAACAAAAGGTACAGCGCGCCTCACAAGTTTGCAAATATACATAAACTAGTTGCCGCGGGTTTGCTTGCGATTTATTTTCGCAAATTTAAGATCAGTAGTAAATAATAAATTAATGTATAATAGAATAAGACTACGTTAGAGTAGATACCCCTACACTACTCCCCCACCGAGACCGTAACTTGTTAAGGTCGATAGTAATCAGGAAATCTGACAAGTCTTCCACTGCGAGTCTTTGTGACTGGTTCTGGGACATGCTTATTATGATCAGCATCTCGAGTCATGTATGCTGGCTTTAGTCTATCTATGCTCACGTCAGATTCTTTGTCCTGGATGCGGATTTTAAATACCTTCTCCCCTCTCTCAAGAACTTTGTAGGGGCCAGTGTAAGGGGGTTCGAGAGACTTCCGTGCTGGACCACGCCGCAGGAAAACGTATTCAGCTGTCATTAGGTCTTTAGGTAAGTAGAACGACTTACTGTCATTGTGCCAACTTGCAGGAACAGGGGCGAGCTTTGCCATGTGAAGCCGTAGCCGTGATGTGAACTGCGTATAATCATTAGGTAGATTCTTCGGCGTAGCGAAGAGCTCTCCTGGAAGACGCAGAGGCTCACCATATACAAGCTCAGCCGCGGAAGATTGCAGGTCCTCCTTCCACGCACTGCGAATACCGAGCAGCACGAGGGGAAGAATTTCGCTCCAACGGTCATTACCATGGCACATGATGGCACTTTTTAGCTGGCGATGCAGTCGTTCGACCAGCCCATTGCATGCGGGATGGTAGGCTGTAGTAGGGCGGTGCTGCGCGCCGAGAATGGATGACAACTGCTGGAACAAACTAGACTCAAATTGCCTTCCTCGGTCTGTGGTTATCTTCTCGGGGCAGCCAAAGCGAGCCACCCAACCAGCGACGAAAGTGCGCGCGCAGGTCTCCGCCGTGATATCGGCTATGGGGTATGCCTCAGGCCAACGGGTGAACCGGTCGATCACCGTGAGGCAGTACCTGAAATCTGCAGAAACTGGTAAAGGCCCTACTATGTCCATATGGACATGGGAGAAACGTGAAGTGGGGCTGGAAAAAGGAGTGTAAGGGGTGGAAGTGTGCCGATAGGTTTTGGAACGTTGGCAATCATTGCATTCATTGGCCCATCTTCGACAATCCTTGTTTACTCCTGGCCAAACAAATCTTTGTGCTACAAGCTTAGCCGTAGCTCTTGCGCCGGGGTGACTAAGTCCATGAAGAACTTTGAAAACTTGCTGGCGATGAGCTCTTGTTACGAATGGCCTTGGGTTTGGAGTTGACACATCGCAATAGACATAAGCATCGCCCATTTTGTACTTCTCCAATTTTAGTGCGCTGCCCTTTCTTAATAACTCTTGCAGCTCATGATCTTGATCTTGAGAATGTGCAAGTTCCTTGAAGTTAAGAGGTTCTTCAATCTCCTCTATTCGCGATAGGGCATCTGCAACCACGTTCTCTTGGCCCGTGACATATCTAATGTCAGTTGAAAATTGAGCTATATAGTTCAAGTAGCGGAACTGGCGCGGGGAACAATTTTCGCGGCGAGATGTAAAAGCGTGTGTCAAGGGCTTGTGGTCCGTGTAAATGATGAATGCTCTGGCCTCGACCATATGGCGAAAGTAGCGTATCGCATCATATATTGCCAGCAGCTCCCGGTCATACGGGCTGTATTTCTTTTGCGATGGCTTGAGACATCTTGAAAAGAAAGCCAGGGGTTGCCAATGGCCGTTGACTTTTTGCTGAAGAACCGCCCCAATTGCGGTGTCTGACGCGTCCGTATGAAGGGCAAGCTCTGCGTTTGTATCAGGATGTGCCAGTAATGCAGCTTTTGACATTGCTTCTTTGCATGACTCAAATGACTTTTTCATCTGAGCTGTCATTTCGATGGCTTGAGATGGTCTCTTCTTGGGACCGGAGAGAGCAGAGTTTAACGGAGCTTGTATTGCCGAGGCTCCTGGTATGAAACGGCGGTAGAAATTGTACATACCCAGAAAACGTCGAAGCTCTTTGACAGTCTTAGGCTCTGGAAATTCTTTTATCGCCTGGACTTTGTTTGGAAGTGGTTCAATTCCATCTGCTGAGACTGTGTGCCCCAGAAAAGTTATGCTAGACTGCCCGAACTCACACTTGGTCAAGTTGATGAGCATGCCATAGTCCGTCAAACGCTGGAACAGCTGATGTAAGTGATCAGCATGCTGCTCTGAATTCTGGGAGAATATCAGGATATCATCCAGATAACCGTACACAAATGGTAAACCTCTCAATGCCTCATCCATAAATCTCTGGAACGTTTGTGCTGCGTTACGTAACCCGAAGGTCATGTATGGAGACTGAAATAGGCCGAACGGGGTGGTAATGGCAGTTTTCGAAACATCTGGAGGATGAACTGGAATCTGGCTATAGGCCTTAGTGAGGTCCACTTTGGAAAAGATCTTGCTTCCAATGAGCTGGTGGGTAAAATCCTGTATATGCTTGATGGGATAGCGATCTGGGATTGTACGGGCGTTGAGGGCCCGGTAGTCTCCACAAGGCCTCCAACCGTTGTCCTTCTTGGGGGCGAGGTGAAGTGGCGACGACCATGAGCTTTCAGATGTAACGGCTATACCACTCTGCAGCATCTCCTCGAACTCCTTCTGGGCTATCTTCAGGCGATCTGGTGGAAGACGGCGTGGGCGACACGACACTGGTGGTCCAGGTGTAGTGGTTATATAGTGCACTGTGTCATGCTTCACAACCCTGTGTGCTCCAGCTGGCCGCGTGATGTCGGGGTACTCACGTAGGATGTCGTGAAACTTGGAGTCTCCCGTGATGGCCTTGACTGAGGTGATGCCTTCGGTAGCTTGACATGCAGGTGCTGAAGTGGAGAGTGACGTGAGGGTGTCGACCAACCGCTGCTGCCGAACATCTACGAGTAAGTTGTAGTGGGATAAGAAATCTACTCCTATTATAGGCTTCAACACTTCAGCAACAACAAATCTCCAGTTGAACACACGTCGTAATCCCAAGTTGAGCTGTAACTGCGCCCAGCCGTAGGTGGATATAATAGTTCCATTGGCCGCGAACAGCTGGTAATCTGTCTTCGCCCGCTGTCCTCGCAACATCGAACGTGGGTACACGCACAAATCAGAACCAGTATCGATCAGGAAGCTGACATTCGTGTTTCTGTCCACGACGAAGAGGCGGCCTGGAGATACTTGACAATCGGTGGCCGCTAATTCCGACTGCCCGACGCGTTTCCCGCTGTCTGACTGTAGCTGCATGGTGTAGTACATCTAGTGGCTCTCGATCCAAATCGTTTATGATACCAACAAACAGACCGATCGGGTGATTTCGAAGTTGACCGCTGCCGGTTTCCGTTTCTACCTCGAGATCTGGAGCGAGGGCGACGTGGACGGTCCGAGTGATTGTATTTAATCAAATTACGCAATTCAGCAACTTCTTTAGACAACTGCGCTATTTGTCGAGAAGCTTCGTCCGACGGAGAATCGCGGTTCATGGTCGCAACTTGTGTGGGGCACTGTACAATGTCGTAAATGCAGTCGGCTAACTCGCCCACTTCTTCTAAAGTTAACCTTTTTTGTGAAGCGACGGCTGTTTGGATATGTGTAGGTAACCGACCTGCCCAGAGAGTCCTTATGAAGTCGTCAGGAACGGAAGGTCCTGCCAATTTTTTTAAGTGCCTTAGGTATTCCGACGGCTTTCGATCACCAAGTACCTCGTCGTTGAGAAGTTGCTTGACCTTGGCTTCTTTTGAACTTGAGAGCCTTTTTATGAGCTCGTTCTTTACTTTCTCATACTTCCCTTCAGATGGGGGTAACTTGATAATGTCGGTTATGTACCTTGCATATTGTGGCTCTAAGTTGGAGGTCACGTAATAAAATTTTGTTGAATCCACGGTGATTCCGGCTATAGCAAATTGTCCTTCAATCTGCGCAAACCAGACTTCTGGATCCTCTGGCCAAAAAGGTGGAATCCGAACACCAACCTTATGTGTTTCTGGTTGAGGAAGCGCCATCTTGAAATCCGTGTTCTTTTGCGGGGTCACCAATATGTGGGAATGAACCTACCAGCGTTTTAGGTCTCTTCAATGAAGCACAGTAAGTTCGTCACACAATAATGTTTATTTTCGTGCACAGAAATAAAGCAAACAAAGCACTATACGTAAGCACTAGTTAATAACAAATGAGGCACAGAAATAAGAGCATACGTAATTATTTTGGGAGCGCAAACAAGCGTGCATTCGCCGTCGTAGCTACTAGCGACTGACTTGGCCGCGGGCCGGGCTGAGCCGGCGGCGCGCTGCGCTTGCACTGCAGTGAGAACAAAAGGTACAGCGCGCCTCACAAGTTTGCAAATATACATAAACTAGTTGCCGCGGGTTTGCTTGCGATTTATTTTCGCAAATTTAAGATCAGTAGTAAATAATAAATTAATGTATAATAGAATAAGACTACGTTAGAGTAGATACCCCTACATTACGAATTCGAATAGTTTTCGTGCAAGCGGCACAGAACTCATGTAGTCTTATTACAAGCTAAGCTTAGTTCGGATAGGCTCGGATATCATATAGTTCACGCTACGTTATATATCCTAGAATATAAAATTATTGTAGATAAATATATGCACGACTTATATAGGAATGTAACACTATCGCTCCGTACTGAATCGAATACTTTCTTTTTTTGATGAGATCAGTTGAAACATCTGCCTGTGTCACGCGACTAAGGGAATTTATTCATACTTGCCATTGCAGACGGGTTTGCTCGAAACATAGCAGGTATATTTGCTTTCTACAATAAAATTATATATTACCTACTTTATTTATGAAATACTTTCCTTTTTTATGCCACTTAGGTGACTAACAAGCATATAGCTCACCTGATTGAAAGTTGTAACTGTGGCCTATGGACTAAGGTTTCTTAAGAGTCTTAGGGACAAAATAAATAATCAATATAAACAAGACCCAAATCCAGACCAAACGGATATGGAGCTGCCATCTGCCCTCCCAAACCGAGAGAGGGAAGCCTATGCCTAAGTCTCGACCGTTCATCAATGAACGATGGCCCTAGTGTTAGTTGGATTTAAAGTGTGCTCAAAATGTAGGTCCAAGAAACGTGTACCTATACCTAGTTCATTGCTAGTGTCTCTCAAATTGCTACAATGTTAAAAAAAAACTATTTCATGTAATAAACGGTTGCAAGAAAAAGACAGTGGGATAATTGATTGAATTAATTTAAAGAAACTGTAATCACCCCGGTCCTAGATCACGTCACCAAGATGTAATGTCCTGGTCACGCGGGACCAAATTGTAATAAACACTGCCCTAATCATAGTAATCCTGGTGAGCGGCAGCAAATTGTACCGTGATCCTGCGTCACAGCACCAATACGTAATAAAGCGGTGGTCATACCCGCAGCATTTCACCACACTAAATAAATCGTCTATATTGTTAATTCTACTTTGGCCAATGATCGTATAATGGTCAGAGGAGACCCTAGATGAGCCCGCATATCCCGGATCCTATAGAGTTCTAGGAATGCTGGTATTTATATAATGAAACATTACTATACAATTACTTAATTCTACCCCCACTTACTTTAACTGATTTATGTTAAGGTACAACAATTTCTCAATGAATGAGTCTCTCACAAATAATTTTCTCACAAGCAACCTACAACCGTACTAGATCCTAACACTGCCCTAATTACTACTACTGTGGCAAACAACCCGAATAACTTTATTGATCTAACTTTTTACATTGTCGACTTAGTGTTGCAAGCCTAACACTGCCCTAATCACTACTACTGTGGCAAACAATCCGAATAACTTTATTGATCTAACCTTTTACATTGTCGACTTAGTGTTGCAAGCCTAACACTGCCCTAATTACTACTACTGTGGCAAACAATCCGAATAACTTTGCTCCCCATAGGCATATACTTTGAATTTGTTAGTTTTTGTTTCCCCGTTGGCGTATACTTTGAATTTGTTAGGTTTTGTTTCCCCGTTGACACAGGCTCCACCAATCGCCGTGTGCAGTGGGATACTACCAACTTTAAATATCCCCCCTCTATCCTTTTGTAAGCATGTAGCCCCAAATGGAACTTACGCGCCTTTAGAGAGTAGGATAGCTGACTCGTATTTTCCCTCCCCCAATATCTGAATCCAGACAAATGTATACGTCTAATTAGACTTGAGTTAGAAAGGCGTTGCCAATCAATTCTAATTCAAAATAAGATTATTTCTTTCACAATATTGTCAAAACATAGTATGACTAGTACAGATTCAATGAATAGTTTCATGTCGTAGCGCGATCTGATGACCAATCCATCAAATGAGATTCTGTGTCCAAAATAGGATCTTTAACGTGTCAGAACTGACTCATACTTGTCACGTGCATAAACGAGATCGATATAGTGTCCCTGGGGTAGAAGACAGCCATATCTAGGGTCAATTGCCCAAATCAATTAAGGTTCGATACAAGTTCCAAATTAGGAAAGCGCTCTGCTAAGGTGAGCTAGATGTACCTCGCCAAAATGACTCCTCGGCTACGACGCTCCGAGTAATAAGTATTATTTATAGCATAGTATTTTATTCAAAGTCAATTGGTAGATCAGTCAAACAAACTTCTCATTTCAGAATAATTTCCATTACGAATTTGATTAATTATGATGTGGGTGGATTTAAAATATGTTATGCCACCGATCCAAGTTTCATTGAGACCATACTAAGTCAGTTGCTAGGCAAGTAGAACATTAGCAACGCGGTCCAACGACGGCTCGCTTATAGGTCTAATCCGAATACAACGAACGCCTACTAAAATATACAACACGATAGCTCGTATACAATTTACTCAAATCACGATTTCACCACGGCATTAACGCACGAAAAACCTTAACTAAATCAATCACAAGCATCACCAAGGAATGATATGTCACATCACCAAGCAAAGGCTCGATTAGCTCAGAACCGTTACAATACTAGTCCTTACTAATACACTTCCTAACCTATTCCCATTGTGTGAGTGCCTACTCTACCCCCAACTTAGAACTTCTGTTCAACCAAAACTAGGTGTAACGTCACCTTATTTACATTTAAACGTGTGGTGTGTTGTGAGCCTATCATGTATTGATGGTATTCCATCAACACTCCTGCTCTGCTATGGGTGCAAGCTAGTTAGGCTTGACTGGCCTATCCTCATAACTGTGTGCTTGCTCCAGTCCACGAGCCGAAGCTCAGGGATGTGAACTGAAACCCTAACGAGATAATAGTTAGTGTATATATAAATAGATATATAAGACTGAACTGCGAGCTCTGTAAGTTCTGATCCAGGCCCAATTGGACGGTTCCACTTCGACGGTACCTACCCATCACAGAACAAACAGTCACCCACATTCAGGAAGCTTTTCCGATCCCGTTTCCACAGGTAAAATCGGAATGCCGCCCGCTTCAAAGGTTACCGGCCCCTAGCTATTCAGATAAATATGGAGTTGTTGCCACCGTTAGGTATCCCTCCATAACCAGGCACATCGCCATGGGTTTCCTACGGGAGAACTAGCTAAAACACCGCAGTGCTACCCTCAACTACTAACATAACAAAAGATGATAAAACGACAGCAATGACTTTACGAATGCACTGCCAGACTCAACAGCACAAGACAGTAATAATACGCATACATTTACACGTACTATCCCTGCCCAATGTAAGGTGTCTTCATTTTCGTAAAGGCCCTAAGTCCTGCTCCGATCGCGACCCATCCCAATATTCGACGCGAGAACTAGCCTACCCCACGCCCTAGTCGTAACAAATCTTAATCGCGCACCCTTGTACGTATCACGCCCAACCACACACAAAATCAAGATTTACAATTAATTTCAACAATTTCAACATAATAAAGATGATAAAACGACCGTAAGGACTTTACGAATGCACTGCCAGACTCAACAGCACAAGACAGTAATAATACGCATACATTTACACGTACTATCCCTGCCCAATGTAAGGTGTCTTCATTTTCGCAAAGGCCCCAGGTCCTGCTCCGATCGCGACCCATCCCAATATTCGACGCGAGAACTACCCCACACCCCAAGGTTTACAATAAATTTCGACAATTTATAATTTTTACAGAATTATAAAACTCTCGGCGGTACATTGGAAAAACTCTAAACTGTTCGCGTTAAACGAAGATAGCTAGTAATTCGTTTATTACACAACACCGGCAACAATTTCATATAATTCACAAAAGGAATTTAACACTATTTCTTTACAACGATAGAAATATATAACTTACAAAGACAGTCCGCCGAGCCGTACCCCTTTTAGCTATCTGGATCGAATGAATGACGAAAAAAAAAGAGACCCCCGCCTCCAGAAGACCCATCTTTTAAAGGCGAGGTCTCCCTTCTCTAAACTAACCTCGCCGTTTCTAGAACTACACATCATCCTTCATCCAATCGTGAGCTATTTCCGGCAAGCCGCCTCAGCGAATTTGCTCCTTTTTTATAAAAACTCCTTAATTCATATGATTGGAATAAGAATAATCCAAGATAATGTCTAACTAATTTTCCAGTTAATTATTCGTATACTAATATTTAGAATTCGCGACTAGTGCAATATCACAGAAAATGCAGCCAATAGAGATTCCTGGTTACATCAACCGCAGGATCAGTAGCAGTTGATGTTAAATCTTATTTCAATTTTTTTAACGGATAATCTTACGTTATTTCGCTACCAATAAGACAAACATGGAATTTAATTTATTTACAATAAAGGAAATGGCTCAATCGCAGCGCCATCTAACAACCCTCTTAAATACCACACCCATTTTTTTGAATTTTGAATTTTAGCTCCATCTACCCATCTAATTGTGAACTACTTCCACTTACCAACTGCAGTCCGTTACATCCCGACCCCCGAATCTTTATGAAGGTACATTCTTTTTTTTTTTTTTTTTTTTTTTATGACCGGAATAAAGATTCTACTAATTTTAATACAGAACAATAAAAGACAACCTGATTTAAACCTCACACGGGCTGCAAATCGAGGTGAAGATACTTTTTTACCCACAGGCCCCCCTTTTTTTTTTTGGTATTTCCCGCTTAACTAGAATCCAGTCATCCCACACATTAAGTGTCTGTGTAGTTTAACCATATCAAGACAAACCACTTCTCAGTCCCGATACCAAGCTTGATAGTAGTCCCGCAACACAAACTATCTCCTCGAACCAGGACATGACAGTCTAAAGCAAGGAAAGCCTGGTTGTGAGGCAAGCTCAGTCCTAGCGACTCAGAGTAAAAGTTTGTGGAGCGAACCTATCTTACGTTCTTCCACAACCAATTACCCCATCCCCCAATAATAAAGTCACCCCTTAACAGCCGTCAAACATAGTAGGTGCAAACGGTCCACCCCACTTGGCTCGAAACCCAAAAGCATTTGCCCCGAAAATGGCGCATGTACAGTGTAGCTCGTTATAACCTAACTGTATAGTTGAGGAAGTGTGAAGGTACCTTAACGGTATGCTTAGACCTCGGATTCATCAATCTCGAGCCCGTCTATTATCCTAACTCTTAGCAATCCTTCATAATTCCGATTGAGGTGCATGCAGAATGACTAGACTATAACCAAGCCTCGCGATTCTACTCCCCATAGTGCTGGTTGGGAAGGCCCTTCACACTGAATTTAAACAAGTACTCATTCAACATACAACCTTTCCATGACCATTCCTTAACGTGAATATTCCTTTCGCTCTAACATAACCAACTTCCATGGTCATTCAGACTACCAACCAATCAGCACCCGATACAAACGCATGGTTATTGTTTCGTAATTTTAGGAATGCTCCAGCTTTTGCAAGGAAAAGCGGATTTCAGTATCCCCCTCTATTGCACACCACGCGTGGCAGATTGATAAATTTTGATTAAGTCTTAAAGTCGAACTATAACGAACCTTACTACAATTTTTTCCTTTTGTAATATTTAATTAATTTTTTTTTTTTTTTTTTGGTAAAGCCACCCTGCTCCCCACCATCTGACGGGATGAGAATATATTTCGTTAACAATGTAGGGTGAAAGTGACTAATGTGAAACTAAGTGAAAATTACTATGATCAACTCATTCACATGATGGACTACTGCTCATACTATCAGATGGGCTTCACCCTATCCACCAAATTTATTGATCACATTTTTTTTTTTTTTTTTTTTATATATATTTATCCTCAGAACAGATCTAAATTATTAATTGAATATAATTTTAAATCAATCCTACTTACTAGTTCTACTTAACTAACTACATTACTTAAATCTACAAATTCTTACATACTAAGTAAAGTAATTGCAAAATCTAATCAACAATTCAAGCTTAAGTTCACGAACCTTCTCTTCTCTTCCCGATCCAGCCCCAGCCTACTGCGTATAATATCTAGACAGATGTATAGTATTGAACTTCCCCCGAACCTCATTAGTTTGGGGGTCTAACAAAATGTACACATTTTGGTAAGGATTTCCCGCCACTACATATGGACCTTCATACAACGCCTCAAACTTCTTGGTTACCTTTAATTTCGCGCTAGATTTATTTAACTTCCTAATTTTTACTAAATCGCCGACCTGATATTCAATCAACCGATATCTACCATTAAACTTTGCCTTCCGTTTTTCCCCAGCCTCTTGTAGATTCTTACGCGCTATCTCCCTGACTTTCTGTACGTCTAGCTCTCCATTACTCCTACCTATAATTTCGTCAAACGACAACCTCGTAGAAGTTCCGTACATTATCTCACAAGGGGTAAATCCTGTGCTTTCATGATAAGTGTTATTATATAGCTCCTCCAACTTGGGAAGAGTCTTTACCCATCCTTTGTGATTCGTGCTATTATATGTCCTAAACAAACGCCCTAACTCCCTGTTGACTCGCTCTACTGTATTTGGTCGTGGGTTCCTAACCGTAGTGTATACCACTCTAACCCCCAACGTTTCCATGCCCTCTTTCCACACTCGACTAGTGAACTGGGTCCCATTATCCGACATTATCGCCTTCGGCTTTATTATGTCGAAGAACCTCTTTGTCTTATTAAACACTGCCACCGCCGTTGCCTTCTTAAGCTCAAAAAATTTGACAAACTTACTAAACGAATCCTGTAGAACGAGTATATAATTCATTCCAAATTTACCCGTAGGGAGAGGCCCGTATATATCTACCATCACTAAATCGCCAATATCTCTTGTAATTATTGAACAGCATGGGCCTACTTTGTTTGAATTAGAATGCTTTGTTAACTGACATACGTCACAAGTCCTCACTAAACGTTTCACACTCTTAGTTAATCCTTTCCAATAAAACCGATCCCTTATATACTTTATCACCTTGTAACCTCCCTGATGACCCATTTCGAGATGTACTTGCCTAACTAATCCTTCCCTAAGGACATTTGGTAAGAAAATGACTTGTCCCTTTTCACCCCCCTTATCTATATACAAAACGTCATTAATCAATCTACACCTACTCGCCAAACCCGCTAACTCTCCTCTTGTGCTGGCCGTACTTATCTGATTAATTAACCTACTTATCTCTACATCAGCCCTTTGTATTTCAGGTAGTAGTTTTAATTGGTTCAGTAATTCTTTATTTCGTTGCGCTTCCATATATAGGATGCTCGGTGACCTAACCTTTTCCTCCTGCAAAAGTTCCCCTTTAGGAGGATAGCGCGACAATACGTCCGCGACCACATTATCTCTCCCTTTAATATGTTGTATTTCATACTGAAAATTCTCTAAATAGTTAATCCACCGAGTTACCTTAGCGTTATATAACCTCCACGTCTTGACAAATGCCAAAGCCTTATGATCCGTCCTAATAACTACCCTAGCTCCCCTCAAATACGTTTCGAATTTCTCTAAACAACAGATTACTGAATAGAACTCTTGTTCAGTCACTGTCCAATTTAATTGAGCCCCCCTTTAATGCCTTACTATAAAACCCCAGCACCCTCTGCTGATCATCATCGCCTATCTGATATAAAACCCCTGCTAATCCCACCTTAGAACAATCCGTTTGCAAATAGAAAGGTTTAGTAAAATCCGGATGATGCAATTGGATAGTTTCTAAGAACAAAGCTTTAATTTGTTCGAACGCCCTTTGTTCGAGTTGACCCCAACCCCAGCCTTTACCCTTCTTCAACAAATTATATAATGGTTGCGCTTGAATATTAAAGTTAGGTATAAAACTCCCTATAAAAATTACATAACCCCAAAAATGCCCTCACATGCTTTATCCTTCTAGGTATCGGAAACTCTTGTATAGCTTTAACCTTATCTGGGTCAGTGTGTAATCCCTGAGTAGAGATGATGTAACCCAACATCCTCACTTCCTTACAACAAAACTCACATTTCTTTAAATTACACGTTAAACCTGCCTTTTGCAATTTACCTAAGACTATGTCCAAATGTTCCAAATGTTGTGTGAATGACCCTGTCGTTATTATCGCTAGGTCATCTAAATAATTAACACAAAATTCCCTGACCTCATGTCCTAATATTATATCCATGGCCCTACTAAAACTTCCCACGGACGTTTTCAACCCTTGGGGCAACACATTATAAACGTAGGACTTCCCATTGAAGGTGAACCCCGTATATTTTTTACTATTCTGCGTAATAGGTATTTGGAAATAAGCATTATTCAAATCTACTACACTTATATAGTTAGCCCCATGGAAGGAATTCATGACATCAATCTGTAGTGGTGGTTTCTCCGTTTCTGCCACCATATATTTATTTATCTCTCTAGCGTCTAATAACACTCTAATCGAATCATCTCGCTTAATCGTAAAAGTCAATGGACTACAATAAGGAGTTGCAGATCGACTAACTATCCCCAAATCTTCCATTTCCCTTAGCTTTTCTTCTACTCTCCCCCTATAAGCATATGGCACCGGATAATTTTTCTTAACAATAGGTACATCTGAACACATCACTATCTCGTGCTGATAGCAGTTCGCTCTCCCTAAACGCGAAGTGAACACACCCTTATATTTATGTAACAATTTTAGCAAGCTATTCCTCTGTTCTGTCTCTATAGCAACTCCGGTCTCTAGACTTGTCCAGACTAGATCATTAAACTCGCTACAACTATCCATGGCTGATATTAATTCCTCACTCTCCCTTAGGTCGGCTCCCTTTACTTGCTCTAAAAACGGTATTACCTCTCTTTGCCCTGCCTGATCCAGAACTAAACCTCTATCTATTTTTCCCGTGTTGATAATTACTTCATTCCCCTTTAACCAATCAAATCCTAAAATCAACGAATTAACTAGGCCTGGAACTACTACAAACCCCATATTTTGTACACACTCTCCTAGCTTTAAAGGCAATAGAACTATTTTCTTAATCTCTCCGCTCCTATGACCCACAGCTGTCTTAATTTTAAAGGGTCTAATCGGCATCCACGGTATTTCGCGACTCCTATCCGACCTCAGTACATCCCAGAATTCCTCTGAGATGCTGGTTATATCACAACCAGTATCCACTAATCCTATAACCTCATGATCAAAAATATGCACTATTACTTCTGAACTAAAGGTTCCCTCATCGCGTTCTGTAGACCTTTCATCAAATACCGCTTCTATCGACACAGGATCGCCTTGTCTCAAAAGTTTCTGTTCAATATTTAATTTAATCACATCAACTATTTGTTTATCGATAAAGAGACTCTTTGGTTCTACTGTTCCAAAACCCAATCCCTCACGTATACCACGAGTAGTCATCTTCGCCACTAGCGGCGCCCTAATACCGTTTCCTACCTTACCTAAAGCTAGCCCTGGATTCCAACCCATTTTGATCATCATATCTAACGCTGCGCTCCCTGTGACTGAGGCTAGATCGGGAACAGAACTTCCAGCCTCTACTAGTTTAAACCTGCGGGTGACGCTAACGCCGATGTATCACACTGCACTACCGTTGCCACCTGCTCACCAGACGGTCGAGTTTTGCTTGGCTTAGGCCAACTGCGATAGTCCTGACGAGAATCCTTAGCCCTTTTCTCCGGTATCCTCTTCTCGCCGCCAGAGGTTGGAGTTGATACTGCCTCTTGCCGAGCTATATCGTCCATCCCTCTCAAAAACTCCGCTGTTTCAATGATGTTATTCAGCTTGGACGTATACCAACCCTGTTGCACATACTTCGGAAACTGCCTAATTATGTCCCCAATCAGTTGTTTCTCGGAAAACTTATAAGTTAGCATCTGAGCCTTCCCGGTCAATCTTAGGAAATGGCCTAACATAGTAGGCGACTCCGCTTTATTCCAAACTCCATGCACTATAGACCGGCGTAATTCGTTCTGTTCGCTTTCTCCCCAGAAGGTAGCCAAAAAGTCCGCCTTGAAGTCTTGCAATACGCTCCAACGACACTTGTAAACTCTTGCCCACTCTCTGGCTTCACCCACTAGACATTCTTGTATCAAGTCTAATTGATTGCCGTCCCGACCGACCTTTCCCAAATATGTTGTTAGGTCTTCCAAAAACGTCACCGGATGCACATCGACTTTGTCTCCGAACTTGGGCTTCTCGAACGTTACATTTCTCACATGGTAGTTTATGTTTCTAGGTAACTCCGAGTTGACACACTCCACGGAGATCGAGGGTTCCCCATTTTCCCTTAATCTAGGAGAGTCTGTATATAGTTGTTGATTCAATTCCGGATTAGCCTGTTCCCTAACCACAGACAACGCTTCTGTGGGCACTGCCCCCCATTCGCGACTACTTCCGCTTCTGTCTGCTGGAGAAGCTCTTGTCTCACTCATCTCAGCCCTTAACGTCTCCAATTTCGCAGCTAAATCTTCTATAGTACGATTCAACTTCCTATACCGAAGGTTAGCTAAAGAAGTGTTCACATTCACACTTCTCCCCTCCGGTCTCCTTCTAGCTTCAATTGTCCGTCTCACACGCCTAGATGTGGTAGGTACAGGTTCATTGGGCGTCGTAGTTTGCCTTACAGGACTAGTCGTCCCTTGCTCACTTGTCCTGTTTTCCCCATAACGGGCAGGCGCCCGCCTTTTCCTGCTCGGCTTATCCATACTATATTTATCACTGATCGAACACTCAAAGGACACTACACGTAACGATTCGTCAATACAATCACTATAAACTCCCTTTTAACTTATAAATTTGAACACCACTTTCAGCTAAGACTCACGGCTCATAACCGGAACTATATATACACGATAAGTTAACAAATAATACATTATAGTGTTAACTGTTGGTTGGGATGCCTCACTGTCATACAATGTTGCACTCCAACGATATGTGTAGGTATTTCAATTCAATAAATGTTTCTCCCGAGTTCGACCTACTCAAGTCTATAAGATACTTAATATCGACCCCCCAACAATTCGACTGATAACATCCTAACCCAGACTTTACGACCCCCCATTGTTTATTATTCTCACCATTTTTCATTTTACACTAAATTCACCCCAGCATAATTTCCTAGAGACCCTTACCTATAATACAGCAACAAATTGTACGGTATGCAACATACCGTACTCCTACCCTCAACTAACCCACAACAAACAAACACAATGCCAACCACCGATGGTCAGAATATAGTGTCTATCCCGAACACTGCAACGAAATTGTCCCAGACTCTGATCTCAGGTCTCGGCTCCAAATCGTACTGGCGCCTGACCTTCCAACCTATCCCCGGGCAGACAAAATGTTACCATCCTGGTTACCGACACCAAATTGTGGTGTCGTCCTGGCCACCAGGCATTAACTTGTAGTGTGTAGTCTTGATCCACGTCATCAAATTTTAACGTGTAATCCTGGTCACGGCACCAAATTGTAATCACCCCGGTCCTAGATCACGTCACCAAGATGTAATGTCCTGGTCACGCGGGACCAAATTGTAATAAACACTGCCCTAATCATAGTAATCCTGGTGAGCGGCAGCAAATTGTACCGTGATCCTGCGTCACAGCACCAATACGTAATAAAGCGGTGGTCATACCCGCAGCATTTCACCACACTAAATAAATCGTCTATATTGTTAATTCTACTTTGGCCAATGATCGTATAATGGTCAGAGGAGACCCTAGATGAGCCCGCATATCCCGGATCCTATAGAGTTCTAGGAATGCTGGTATTTATATAATGAAACATTACTATACAATTACTTAATTCTACCCCCACTTACTTTAACTGATTTATGTTAAGGTACAACAATTTCTCAATGAATGAGTCTCTCACAAATAATTTTCTCACAAGCAACCTACAACCGTACTAGATCCTAACACTGCCCTAATTACTACTACTGTGGCAAACAACCCGAATAACTTTATTGATCTAACTTTTTACATTGTCGACTTAGTGTTGCAAGCCTAACACTGCCCTAATCACTACTACTGTGGCAAACAATCCGAATAACTTTATTGATCTAACCTTTTACATTGTCGACTTAGTGTTGCAAGCCTAACACTGCCCTAATTACTACTACTGTGGCAAACAATCCGAATAACTTTGCTCCCCATAGGCATATACTTTGAATTTGTTAGTTTTTGTTTCCCCGTTGGCGTATACTTTGAATTTGTTAGGTTTTGTTTCCCCGTTGACACAGGCTCCACCAATCGCCGTGTGCAGTGGGATACTACCAACTTTAAATATCCCCCCTCTATCCTTTTGTAAGCATGTAGCCCCAAATGGAACTTACGCGCCTTTAGAGAGTAGGATAGCTGACTCGTATTTTCCCTCCCCCAATATCTGAATCCAGACAAATGTATACGTCTAATTAGACTTGAGTTAGAAAGGCGTTGCCAATCAATTTTAATTCAAAATAAGATTATTTCTTTCACAATATTGTCAAAACATAGTATGACTAGTACAGATTCAATGAATAGTTTCATGTCGTAGCGCGATCTGATGACCAATCCATCAAATGAGATTCTGTGTCCAAAATAGGATCTTTAACGTGTCAGAACTGACTCATACTTGTCACGTGCATAAACGAGATCGATATAGTGTCCCTGGGGTAGAAGACAGCCATATCTAGGGTCAATTGCCCAAATCAATTAAGGTTCGATACAAGTTCCAAATTAGGAAAGCGCTCTGCTAAGGTGAGCTAGATGTACCTCGCCAAAATGACTCCTCGGCTACGACGCTCCGAGTAATAAGTATTATTTATAGCATAGTATTTTATTCAAAGTCAATTGGTAGATCAGTCAAACAAACTTCTCATTTCAGAATAATTTCCATTACGAATTTGATTAATTATGATGTGGGTGGATTTAAAATATGTTATGCCACCGATCCAAGTTTCATTGAGACCATACTAAGTCAGTTGCTAGGCAAGTAGAACATTAGCAACGCGGTCCAACGACGGCTCGCTTATAGGTCTAATCCGAATACAACGAACGCCTACTAAAATATACAACACGATAGCTCGTATACAATTTACTCAAATCACGATTTCACCACGGCATTAACGCACGAAAAACCTTAACTAAATCAATCACAAGCATCACCAAGGAATGATATGTCACATCACCAAGCAAAGGCTCGATTAGCTCAGAACCGTTACAATACTAGTCCTTACTAATACACTTCCTAACCTATTCCCATTGTGTGAGTGCCTACTCTACCCCCAACTTAGAACTTCTGTTCAACCAAAACTAGGTGTAACGTCACCTTATTTACATTTAAACGTGTGGTGTGTTGTGAGCCTATCATGTATTGATGGTATTCCATCAACACTCCTGCTCTGCTATGGGTGCAAGCTAGTTAGGCTTGACTGGCCTATCCTCATAACTGTGTGCTTGCTCCAGTCCACGAGCCGAAGCTCAGGGATGTGAACTGAAACCCTAACGAGATAATAGTTAGTGTATATATAAATAGATATATAAGACTGAACTGCGAGCTCTGTAAGTTCTGATCCAGGCCCAATTGGACGGTTCCACTTCGACGGTACCTACCCATCACAGAACAAACAGTCACCCACATTCAGGAAGCTTTTCCGATCCCGTTTCCACAGGTAAAATCGGAATGCCGCCCGCTTCAAAGGTTACCGGCCCCTAGCTATTCAGATAAATATGGAGTTGTTGCCACCGTTAGGTATCCCTCCATAACCAGGCACATCGCCATGGGTTTCCTACGGGAGAACTAGCTAAAACACCGCAGTGCTACCCTCAACTACTAACATAACAAAAGATGATAAAACGACAGCAATGACTTTACGAATGCACTGCCAGACTCAACAGCACAAGACAGTAATAATACGCATACATTTACACGTACTATCCCTGCCCAATGTAAGGTGTCTTCATTTTCGTAAAGGCCCTAAGTCCTGCTCCGATCGCGACCCATCCCAATATTCGACGCGAGAACTAGCCTACCCCACGCCCTAGTCGTAACAAATCTTAATCGCGCACCCTTGTACGTATCACGCCCAACCACACACAAAATCAAGATTTACAATTAATTTCAACAATTTCAACATAATAAAGATGATAAAACGACCGTAAGGACTTTACGAATGCACTGCCAGACTCAACAGCACAAGACAGTAATAATACGCATACATTTACACGTACTATCCCTGCCCAATGTAAGGTGTCTTCATTTTCGCAAAGGCCCCAGGTCCTGCTCCGATCGCGACCCATCCCAATATTCGACGCGAGAACTACCCCACACCCCAAGGTTTACAATAAATTTCGACAATTTATAATTTTTACAGAATTATAAAACTCTCGGCGGTACATTGGAAAAACTCTAAACTGTTCGCGTTAAACGAAGATAGCTAGTAATTCGTTTATTACACAACACCGGCAACAATTTCATATAATTCACAAAAGGAATTTAACACTATTTCTTTACAACGATAGAAATATATAACTTACAAAGACAGTCCGCCGAGCCGTACCCCTTTTAGCTATCTGGATCGAATGAATGACGAAAAAAAAAGAGACCCCCGCCTCCAGAAGACCCATCTTTTAAAGTCTAAGATCCCAAGCGGTGCGATCGCACCGCGAGTCTATTGTTTACCTATTGTGTCTATTATTTACTCACTTGACAGGTTAAAGGCGAGGTCTCCCTTCTCTAAACTAACCTCGCCGTTTCTAGAACTACACATCATCCTTCATCCAATCGTGAGCTATTTCCGGCAAGCCGCCTCAGCGAATTTGCTCCTTTTTTATAAAAACTCCTTAATTCATATGATTGGAATAAGAATAATCCAAGATAATGTCTAACTAATTTTCCAGTTAATTATTCGTATACTAATATTTAGAATTCGCGACTAGTGCAATATCACAGAAAATGCAGCCAATAGAGATTCCTGGTTACATCAACCGCAGGATCAGTAGCAGTTGATGTTAAATCTTATTTCAATTTTTTTAACGGATAATCTTACGTTATTTCGCTACCAATAAGACAAACATGGAATTTAATTTATTTACAATAAAGGAAATGGCTCAATCGCAGCGCCATCTAACAACCCTCTTAAATACCACACCCATTTTTTTGAATTTTGAATTTTAGCTCCATCTACCCATCTAATTGTGAACTACTTCCACTTACCAACTGCAGTCCGTTACAAAACAGAAAAACAAACTTTTATGTCTGACGATTAATTAAAAGTGAAATTTTTACGCTTGTCCTAGCCAATATAATGCGAACAGCTGAAACTCGCATACTATGCGTTTTCAACTCTATTGCTTAAGAATTTTGCTCGTATCCAAATGTTGCGCTGAGGCACGCTGTTTACTTATTATTAAAAGTACTATCTGACATAAAGTGAAATTAAAAAGTACTAATACGACTTCAGACATTGGATTATAAAATATTGTAACCGAAGGTACCTAGTATTTTAATGATAAAGACGATGAAATAATTAATAAATACTCGTAAATAAAAGATATCCTACGACATATACACTACGCTATCTAAACATAAAAATGATATCACCAGTCCCAGGTCAGACGTAAAAATAGTAGCATCACGTAAAATATGAAACTTCGGCTAGTTCATATCTTATTTAGCCTGAGAACCAACCCAAAGTTATTAAGAAAGGCTTGGAGACTGAATATATGTACTCAAAAGCATCACCAAATTAATAAAGATACAGAAACTCTACACACCGGATGTTATGGAAACGCTCCCGAAGCCAAAGCCCGTGGTAGTACTCCGGGTATACTACATATTTACCCCTTATCCCTTACACCCGTTATGTAAGAAAAAAAAGGAGACAGCAGACTATTGTCCTTGCTTACACCGGAGGCAAAAAAAGTGTGACTATATTGTATGTTACGAGTATGTAAGCTTCACCAAAAACAAACATCACGAAAATAATTAGTTCACCAACTGATATTAATCCTCTCTCAAAGGCTAACTAAGGAATGGTGCATGAAATCAATCTAAATAACCGAACGACAGCCATTATACCATTGTTAATGGGGACTCGTTTGTATGGGTAATTAATGGCCCTTAAATGGTGACCATCAGTTCTGTATCGTCTTAAACTTGCTTGGGCTAAAGGAGTGTTTACACTGTTTGACTTGATTAGAGCTAGTCGCTAGTGAGCTCAGTATATATGTATGTGATACTTGTTTGTATTCAACCAGTTGTCTTATATTGACAACACCCACAATTCACAAATCATATATGTGGCCTCTACGTAAAAGATGATGATATCGTTGTCAACTGTGTACTTTAACATGGAGCCCCTGCCCCTGCTTGTCTTGTGTGGGTCACACGCGCTCTAAGAAATCCTTACGAGCACACTATACAATTATTTAAACTGTGGCTGCGTCGAAATGAAATAATTATATGTTTGGAAATTGAAAATAAAAACAATTGTGGTTTCATAACACACGTATCGATTTATCGATGCAATTTGAACGACATAGTGAAATCATATCGGTTTATGTGCCTCCCACCACGAAAGTCATGTAAATTCTTGTAACAAATTTACAAAACAGCAAGTGTATAAACCGCTTAACATTAAGACCAATTAAATTAATTGAGGGTGCTTTTATAATAGGTTTAATACGTATCTGTTTTACGAGAGATCTCAGACACCTGGACACAGCTCGTGTACGACAAGGCTTGAGTCTAATTACGTGAATGTTCTTAATAAAAAGACAATATAGGAAGATTGTCACGTCTGGAACGTAAGATTGTCATACACAAAAATGGAAAAGAGATAAGACAAGAGAAAACAAATACACTTTATTACTCGCCAAACACGGGATGAACATAAAGGACAGTACATAGTAGACTAGTCTTAACGTGGTCTGCGCACTCTTCGAGACAACCAGTATATCTATTATATTGCTAGACACAGGGTAGTTTCCGGTGTACGCTAAGTTATAATTATTCAATACTTATTCAGAACAGAAGTAAAGGAGATCAAGAGACCATGCGTTTGTTTACAATAATAAAATTGATGAAAGTTTGTAAAAATATTTTAATATTTGTGATTCCATCACGCCCTTACAGCTGAACGGGTCTGGCAGATATTTTGTACGAATATAGCATAAAGCATATTAATATTATACTCGTAAACGCGAAAGTATGTCTGTGTTTCTGTCTGTGTTAGAGCGTTTTCACATTGTCCGATATCCGATATCCGACATTCGATATCGGAGGAAATCAAATGTATAAGCATAATGTATCTGTTTTTCATATTGTCCAGCCTGACATTAGTTATCGTAGCCAATAACACTGCGTTGGCCCGATATCGGATCACAAAGACACTAACAGCGACTGCAAGCAATTTTAGACCTTAGTGACATTTTCTTAGTTACGTTTCTTATCGCGTTAATTGTTGATGCTGATCAAGCATAGGAAAAAATCTCGATACTATGTCATGTCAATGAGGTTGTATGTTACTTTTTTTTTATCCCTAGCATACCTAAATAGTCTGTATTTTAAAGCAAATGGCCGTTTTAGGCCGAATTTATCGGATATATGTGAAAACTGCTCATGGTGTTGGCTATCGGACGTCGGCTATCGGCGTCCGACACCGGTATCGGATATCGGATGAATGTGAAAACGCTCTTACGCTTTCACGCCTAAACCTCTGAACCAATTTTGATGGAATTTGGTACACAGACAGATTAGATCTTAGGAAAGTATAAAGGTTATATTTGGTGGCGATAACCGACACCTACCCGGACGGAGCCACGGACAACAGCTAGTAGATTATAGTCTGGAATAGGTTCTCTTGGACATGAACCAAGGTAACAGTGTAAAATAGGATAATCTATTTTAGATTGATTTATTATTGATGAATTTCACTCTTAATAAAAGTCTGATAGACCTTTGCTATACTATAACAGGAGTGGACTCAGCACTAGTACTAAAATTAAAGAGAATATTAAATGAAAAATGGCTGCGATCACAGAGAATACGTGCCGAGCAGTACTCAACATTTTGCCTCGAAGAGTGCCAGCAAAAGCGCGTTTATTTTTAAGAAATGAATTTTCAAAGGCCGTACTTTAATAAAATATAAAGTATAGTGATTAATCTTGTCCATCATTATAAAGTTTTTTTTTGTATCGGAAAAGTCTTTTACGAACTCTTGTAATATTTTACCCAACGAAATAAGGCAATAAACAAGACAGTATATTATTATGTTTAGAATTATTGCCGTGTTGGTTCTCAGTGGAGAAGAAAAGGAAGGAAGGAGGTAGGAAAAGGAGGAGAAAAGGAATGAAAGAAGAGAAGGGCATACTACCTTGCAAAGAATCGCATTTTACTGAATTAGTAAGAACAGTAAATCAAAACAGCCCGCATCCAGCGCTTCCCAGCGACCTTGATGAGGTCGTCCTTCCATCTGGCCGTTTGCCCGTACGCGTTCGCTAATCCAGAACTTTTTTGCTCCATCGGCCATCTAGTAGGTACAATAAATAGTAAGTTGAAAGTAATTTAGTTGTTTAATTTCTTAGAACCACGTGCTCCTGAAATGAAGGGCCTTGGCCGATGCTTGCTTGGATAGAGTTTTTTTCAGTAAAAAATGTAGCTATCGCCACGCTGGCCTCGCGACTATGCAGTCAAAATAATACTTTATTTTTTTTACTGGCTATGTCTGTGTTTTCATTCCTTTTACTTTTGTCGTGTTATTTGTTTAGGCGTGTTATTATGACAAAGTATTATTATTTTTAATGGACTAGATATATGTATATTTTAAGTTCCCTATATTTTGCGCTTTTTAAATCACCAAAATGTATTTATTTTAATTTTTAAGATTTATACAC
The DNA here is from genome assembly GCA_949126895.1 of Eilema caniola. Lineage (NCBI taxonomy): Eukaryota > Metazoa > Arthropoda > Insecta > Lepidoptera > Erebidae > Eilema > Eilema caniola. The sequence goes on from OX421478.1 coordinate 1,062,251, forward strand.
ATACAAAACAAACATAAAATAAATTGAATGTTGAAAAATTGGTGCATCATTACTGCTTATTTTTTCAAAGGAATTGCTCCCAATTTCTTCAAATTTTTGTTTCTTAATGCCTTATATTTTTTTAAGACTACCATTGTCCAAATAAAACCTCACTATGATAATTGCAAAGGTTGAATTGAGGTCAAGAATAATTAATTATAAACCTCAACCCATATGAAGGAATTACCACACAAAAAAGTGTAAATTGTATAAGGACTCAAAGTTGACGCCCGGGCACTGTATAAATGTTTTTGAATTAATAAATAGTATGTAATGATATGAAATATTAAAACAAATACCTTTCATAATGTTAAGCTGCCGATTCTGGTGCTGTTCCATTTATCATTCATGTTTGAACATGTATTGATTTTATGCTAGGATGAATACTTAGAACTTTGACGAAGACCTAGGGTCCTAGGGGCCTGCCTGATTGGAGGCCGGCGGCGCTGCGCTTGTGGATGTTGGCCACATTTGCCGCCACACACGACATTCTGGCAGCGACGTGTTTTGATGAAGGTTTCGGCCTCTGCCCGTAGGATGGTCGAGCAGGCGACGACGGCTATGTAAGAGCCAGATGCACGATGCTGAAGCATTGGCGCACTGTCCACCTGATCATTTTTGGTGACTACGCATTTTCTCGTGCGTTTTAAAAGTGTATACCTTTGACCAAAGTCTTTTGTGTCTGCGGTCAATAATATGTGGATGACCCGTGTCTCGTATCCCATCGTCGCGAATGATATTAATAGGAACTGTGCAAAATGTACCTCGATGATAGTTCGATAAATATCCAATCCATATATATCTTTTTGTGTTAGCTTAGTTTTATATCAATTCGATGTGTAATTTACTATATGGGGTATACATTTATGTTTGACTGTAAATTCTTTTTCTTCATAACTCAAATTCAGTAATGCGCTTTCAGGCTAGTGCAATTCCTATGTAATAATATGATAATTACTTCAATATACCATGCATATAAGTTAAATGGGAGGGTGGACTTGGGGCTGCACACGCTCACCGAGTGTCCGGCGTTTAAGACGCCGAGGCGGGAGCTTGTGGCGGCCCTGGGGGTGAGAGTGTTCAAGCTCTCCACCTTGCTCGCGGCGATGGTCCGCTGTGCTGATGCGTGGGCGGCCAGCGCCTCCTTCGGCGAGCATGTCATGATCGTGAAGGAGACAGCAGAGCGGACATCGATGTCCACGTTCGCAGGCGGCTCGGGCATCGGAGGGCGCAGACCGACCTCCACCACCTATGAGCGCGGGCCGCACCCTTACAGAAGCACACCACGGGACGATGCGCGCCTCCCCATACCGGGGGCGAGTCGGGGACCCCGTAGTCTCCCTCTCGAGGGCGGCCAGACCGAGAGGGATGGCCCTGGGTCAGCCGGGGTGCAAGGGATATGTCACACGACAACCTCACCATCGGCCTAGCACTTAAATACCGTAGCGATCTTCTTAAACCCATTACACCGTTTGTTGGGTGAGAGTAACATCTGACCGGTCGACCCCAAAAGTCTTTTTTATACTTTTATTATACACGCTACAAGTATAAAGTGTAGCAACATTAGGTAGCTGATTAACACTTTAGGCTCTATTAGATTTACCGATAAAATGCTATGAAACGTTTACAGGGTCGGCAGCATGAGTGTGACTCCCCTGGTGTTGCACATGTCCATAGTCGTCGGTAACCACTTTCCATCTAGTGGACCGTGTGCTTGTCTGCCACTTCAGTGGTATAAAAAAACAGTCTAAATACGTTTCTGTCTGCTCAATCGGCGGTCTTCATACGTGATTATATAAAAGCTAAAGAATCTAGGGTTAAGGGTTGACTCAACGGTTACATTGAATCACGATTCAAAACATCCAAAACTACTTTTTAACCCAACCCTTTAAAACTAGAAATCTTATCGCAAGTCAATCTGACTACCACTAATGCGCGCATTATATAATTTAACAATTTAAAAACAAAAAATAACCCTCCGAGACCAACAAACTTAATTTTTCAACTGGGACAAAAACATCCAAACACAAAAATGGGAACTGGACAATTTACTAAGAGAAAAATAACTCGGCTGTTGAGATGACAGGGTTAAGAAACAGGCAAAAAAATAAAGCAATGTTGACTGTTCATTCCAACCGAGTGGCACCCAAAAAAATATTATCGGGTTTTGACGTGTTACGATTGAATAAATTAAGTCCGGTATTGTTATTTTTATAATAGAATTATAGTCCACCATTCAAGATGGTCGTTCTAGTGTTATGAATATTTTTAAAAGGTAAAAATTAAATTTGTATTTAGTAAGTAAATTATGAAGCTATCTAGTTCAGCAAAGATCACATACTTGCACTTCCCATGATCCTTGTACATCTTTCATAATACTCGCCAGTTTCGGGTACTCTTGATATATATCGTTTCTATAAAAATGTCTTCGATCTGATTGACATACTTATGTTTAGGTCGACCCTTACCGAGTTTACACATTTATTTCACTCGCTTCATGTATCTTCTCTTGTCCATCTTCTCCATGTCAGAACTATCACCATAAACACCCCTTCCTATCTTAGCCACTACATGTTCAACCATACCACTACGTTTCCTTATCAATCAGTTCCTCACTCGATCCGTCCAATTCACCCCAGCTATGCTTCTCAGACTTATCATTTCCACAGCGTTCATTTTACTTTCATTTTAAAGGGTTCAATTTGTATAGAGATAGTCAATATCCTGGGGTATCACAATAACTACTGACCACGTGTAAAACCGGTCCAAACCAGTTCCTTTCGTTTAACGCCAGTGGAGATACATTTATATTGAATGTTTATTGAGTTCTATGTCTTTATCCTGTGTTGAAAATCGAAAACAGTAGTAACGACTGAGTTCTAAAGAATTAGTTATACCTAAATATGTGTTTCATGTTTTTTTAAGTATTGTGAGAAGGGATTGATGTATGGATAAATGAATAGTTTTAAATCTTGCTCATGAAGTCATAGAAAAAGGCTCAACATCGTTAAATGTTTAGCACAAAGACAGAATACTTTTTGTCCCAGGAATAAGTTTAAATGGGCCACGGAAACAGACCAATATTTCACGATGAGGTGCCTAGAGCTAATAAATATTTCATACTCTTTGGTCAGTAACCTCTACATCCTAGCTGTAGATTTCACCTACTGTTCCCTCTAGTACACATTAAAATTATAACACCCTCAAAAACATTGCAAGGACAAGTATTTTTGTCATCAAATTTAACCCTCTAACCACCGCCGAGCTTTGAACTAGAAAATACACAATACAGTGAAGTCCCAAACACGCACAGAAATACACAGTGATTACAAAAGGTGTATCAAGTTAAACAGCCCAGCAATTATTCACTAAATGCGTCCACATCGTCACACGCGCTCGCTCCGCCAAAGTGAGCAAAGTATGCAGAGGGGACATTTTTTTGGAACTAAGTAATATAGGTCTTTTTTCGGAATCTACTTCTGGCTGCATTGAAAGCTAGCAATTTGAATTCCGGATTCTGCTTTCCTACGAGAAGATTCTCGGTTATTTTGATGATTTATGAATGAGGCTTGATTTAATATGAATAATGCCTTCTTGCAACTAGAGTGTCAATATTAATAAAAAATCAACCTTCTAATTTATCAATACACAAAATCCGATTATTGATATGTCAAATACATATATTTTTGTATACATTTGTATACATTTATACTCCTGGATTGCAGCAGATACAATGATTTTATGCCTGAATATTATAATTATACAAATTATGCACAGAACTACCATACGCAACTAGTTTATCGTAGTTTTGACCATAATTTGTATAATAATGAGGCTGTTAGATAAAACCACTTTTGTAAAATTCAACCTTGTTTCACCTCTGTACACTTCCTGAACTTGCTCTATGCCCTACCCTTAGCTCGTAAATATCCAAGTGATTTGCATAAGAAACTGTGGCAGTCACACTACGCTACTGAATAAATTAACTGTTTTTACAAGAGCGCCTGAATGAGCAACTTTTTGTTAACACTTTTACGTAGCGACTCGCGTTCTTGTGTTAATTTACAGAATCTATGCAGGCGAGGGTTGATTTTGAAGGCATTGAAAGGCAACCATGCAATTCAATTAATTATTAAGGTAAGGATTCATGCCTCGGAGGGCACGTTAAAAGTTGGTGGGCTGTCAATAAGGAATATAACACGACCTGAACCACTCTGTCAGTGGTCAGTCAATAAACACAATTCAGGCTGGAAAGTCAGACTGCAAGAGCTTCTACATTTTATTTAAGCGCACTCTGGACTCAAATACTTCTGGGACTAACGGTAGGATAATAGATATAGAGTTAATGAATAAAGTTATAGATATTCCCCCCCTCCCCTCCTCCTCACACTCCCAAAGTATGAAAGGCATGGCGTGAAAGTACGAGAGGTATAAATGCGAGAAATTGTAGGGTACTAGAGGACGGAATGAATGCGTGATTATTACCCATAGATTTTAAGATGTAATGAGTATGCACCCTGAGAGGGTGAAATATTAGAGCCTAGGGAAACCTGTGGAAGAATAGGGCTTCGACGTGGGTCGAAGGCGCTAGAAAAAAAAAATCAAAAAAAAAAAAACGGTAGTATAATGCTGAAAGAGGTAAGGCAGAGGTGTATGTAACCTTACTATGAGTCTCAAGGCTCCAGAAAACCTCATCTGCAAACCGGGGAACCTACTGATTGATGGACAAAACTTACGCGCACATATTCCTCTTGGGATCTGATGGTCATTGAATGCAGTAGTTCTCGTAAAAAATGATTTCTATAGTACTCGAAAACTTTGAAATACAAAATGATTTATCGAATATGTTGCTATAGTTTTAGATATACCGTCCCAAACAAACAGATACCAAATTAACAGTTTAATTGTATGGTAACATAGATAAACTTTCACATTTAAAATATCACCGCTACTTAATTATTTAAGGAAGACCTCATTATATCATTTAGCGGTATAACGATCACCATTCTTTCCTAAAACAAAAGCTAAATATTTAAAAAAATGTTACCCCCCCCCCCATTGCCTTTTGTCGGTTGAACTGCCGCGGACAAACATTTTAATCTTCTAAACAAAAGTTGTACGTCCAATTGTCACGTTAATGTTGACAAACGCCGTCAAATGCCGCCATCATTGTTCCCATGGTGTATCGTAATAAGCCGTGTAAACATTCTCCCATAATGTTGGGCACGCGGATGTAGAGTATGGAGGAATATTGCTTAGATTACTTTGGAAATGGATAGGTATTTTTCGAAAAATATTTATACTATAAGTTTTTCTCTTAGTATTTATTGGTTGGTGTGGAAAATTCGGCCTCCGAACTCCGAGGTGAAAGCTGCCACCAGGAATAATGCAAGAGTTTCTTCAATATTTTGTTTCACAAGGGTTAAACAATTTGCCTCAATTGATACTTTCTGATGAGTTTGGGGTTCGCAACTTTTGTCGTACAAGCAGGTGTTCGAGCAGTTTATGTTGGTGGCCAAGGCCGTTCGGTGACTCAGCGGTATCTTCTCTAGGGCAGACCAGATTCTCCAGGTCGATGTGTGGAATTACAGCAGTTTGAATCCTATATAACCACCTCATCGTTAGCTCTAGTGAGGAGAAACCCAAGAGGGTTTCTGAACGCAAAAGTCACCACAATGTGGCTCTGCGATAGTGAGGAAATATTTCCATTTACCCTTCTTTAATAGCGAAACAGTTTTCATAAACTACAATAACCAATTACCATCTGCAAAAACAAAAATAAATCTGTGCTCCTAATCCAGTCTAGTCAAATCCGTGACTGGAGTACGCGCGCCGCCGGCACGCATGCTAAGTGATGGCATCTATTTTTTTACGTTTTTTTATCTAAATTAAAAATCTTTGCCGCCCCCCCCGGCCCCCCACCCTGCGAGGTCTAAGGTTATGCGATAAACACACAGACTGCTTTGTTTGTATAAGCTTGTTGATGGGTGAGCGTGCATTATTATTTGTGATGATGATCTGGCCTAGTTATAACGTGGTTACAATGTACACACAAAAAGTGGCATTATAAGAGCATGATAATGATATAGTATCGTGATTACTGAAGTTATACGATTGTCTGTGTGCTTTGGAAAAGTTTTTGGCTTTATTGTTATAGAGAGAAATAAACCAGACGGCTTGTCGTGCTTTGGAGGGAACGTTAATTCATCGGTTCCAGTTGTCATACGGACACCTATGGCAGTCGTTACGGGTAGTTGGAGCCCTAAAAAGCTCGACAGCTGATCGAACTATAGAACTTCAATATCGCTAGTGGTAGCACAAAGACTACAGACTTTTAGACAGGAAAATGCGATCGGGATTGAAGTACATTAATTAAACGCAAGTTAGATACAACAGACGTAAGATTCGGAGAAATCGCGGACACCGAGTCCGCTGAATGATGTTTTATGGAAAATGTTTAGAAAAGACAAAGCAAATTACACAGGAAAAAACGGTAGCCTCAATTCTTCTACGTACGTCCTGTCTATGTTGTTCCTAGTCCTGTTTGTCTTGCGGCTGAGGAGTACTGTCAGGTTATCGCTCCTGCATGTAAATGTTTGCTAAGGATCCAAATGATTTCTTCTTCTTTTCTGAATTATCTACACTAGTGAGTACAATCATTTTTTGTCCAATAAACATAATATACACTAGCATTAATCTGTGCGCTTCTGCGTAAAATAATATTTTATTAACTACCCAAGCGGATATATCAACATCCATATTCTAAAACCAGTTCCAGTGTAAACACCTCCATATAATATATCCCAATAACAATAGGGGTTTTTTTTTATGCCACTTAGGTGGTAGACAAGCACACGGCCCACCTGATGGGAAGTGGTTACCGTGGCCTATGGACGTTTGCAACACCAGGGGCATCACAATCGTGCTACCGACCCTGTAGATACCTTCTAATACCCTTCTTGAAGAACCCCATATTGTAGTCGCTTGGGAAAACCACGGCAGGAAGTTCATTCCACAACCTGAGCGTGCGTGGGATGAAGTTCCTTTCAAAACGCACGGTGCGCACCATTTCCGGTCGCAGTGTGTGAGGATGAATTCCCTGCCTATGGCGAGTGGTGCGATGATAGAATGCAGCGGTGGGCATCATGTCAAACAATTCATCTGAGCACAAACCATTGTATAGGCGGTAGAACACACACAGCGAGGCAAAGTCCCTTCTGAGGCTGAGAGGTTCCACATCACCTGTAAGTATGGGATTGTCGACGAGCCTCAACGCCCGTCTTTGCAATGAGTCGAAGGGGCCAAGCTGGTATGCAGGCGCTCCGGCAAAAAGGTGACAGCAGTACTCCATGTGGGGCCGAATTTGTGCCTTATAAAGCAGAAGTCGTTGCCCCGCAGTGAAGTACTGCTTCGCCCTGTTGAGCACTCCAAGTTTCTAGGGTAACTTGGATTACTTAAAAACTCTCTTAACAAATAACGTACGCGCTGACTAATTATTATCTTTTATACAATACGTCATTTCCACTCGAAACCTCTCTATAATCAGGTCATAATTTTACAAAACTATTATTTAACATTTACACGGCCATAAAGATAAAACTCCACTACACGATGGTAATAAAAAGCTAAACAAAATGAGTCATACGACGTAACACCTTCATATGCGTACGCGCATGGCCGTGACTCATCGACGAACGATTGGAAGTAGATGATTTACATTGCACGTTTCTCTGGTTTTTCTAATTTCATTTTATTTCGATACTTACAATGTTATATGAAGTTATTATTACTGAAATGTTGTATGAAACTATTATTTCTGTTAACCCCTCCAGCTCAGTGACAGTACACTAACCGCTATAACTAGCTGGACTGATTATTCCATAGAAAATGACAGCTTATTTTTATGTCGATTTGAAGTACCACCGTGAGTGTACTGAGAACTAATTAGTTTGCAAATGGACGTTATTCGTTATTTTTATTTATCGTTTACCATAAAAATGTCTAAAATGGCTTGTTTATTTGATACATAAGACCCATCGATTATATTGAATTATCGATACCAAGACAATTGTTGTTCATCATTAGTATTAGTTCCAAGTACACTCACTACTGCGTGCCGCAACAATCAGCGCCAATATGGCGATTATCAAATGGACACAATATATAGGTACCGATCACCAGTCCAGCGAGTACTATTACAGGTTAGTGGTTTCTTCTGTCTGTTAGCTCTCGATTGCTAGTCTGAAGCCATAGCTACCAAGCTACTGCCGCTTAAAATATAAAAACATCAAAATTACCAAGTATGTTACCGAAGTAAAATTTTAAAGGTCATTAAGTCCCAAAAAATGTTCCCCTAATTTTGTTTTTAAGAAACAAGTACCACATCCGCATACTGTGCGACCCGGTCGGCCGCGATAGGGTTAACTGAGGTTCTCACCGCTCCAGAAAACCCACCAAAAATTAGTGACCGGAACCGCATTATTAAGTCAGTGATAATAAAAAACAAAAGTAAGTAGCAAGTGTCACAGATAATGTACAAAGAGAGGCCTTATCGCTAAATACAATATATTCTAGGCAATTTTAGAACTAACAAGATTTAACAATGGTAGTTAATGGAATATGTAATTAACAGAACGATAGGTACCCAAGTGGATAAAAAATTTATTTATGCATAAAATCTATGTCAAATATCTTCTACCTAATCTGTAATATATACCTATATTGAATAAAACCTTTCATAATGCCGTAAGGCGAAAACGGTCAGGTTAAAAATAAAAATAAAATAAAGTGTGGAAAAGTACAAGTGTTATAATTATTCAATATGTGTAGCAGATTCCACCAAGTGCCATCAATCTCCAGTATAAACAGTCATATACCTATATTATAATTTTAGTGCCTAGTAATATGAATAATGAGACCTCTTTGTGTCTTGAAGAGCAGTCGTTAACTGCAGAACTTCAATATCGCCAAAACTATTTAAGTTTTTCCACTTTGTACTTCAACTGGAAAGCCTACACCAACCGAGCTGAGAAAATGATAATTATAGAAATATTGGATCCCATCAAGTTTTTGTTTCTTATGCAAATCTGATGAGATCCTATTGGATATCATGGATTCCTCCATTATTGGTTTGAAAACTGAGTACCTACTGAGATGATTCTCTTTTAAGAAACAAGTACATAACAGGTACACTGACTAGAACCCCATAGCAAGCTGTAATACAACTATAAAACCAATCTAGTAAGTCCAAAACTAAGCCAGCAATGTACGCAGACCAGTGTAACAGTGCCTACAGCGACAACCAGACCGCGTCGTGTAAACTGGGTGAAAGTCCAAACGGTCTAGCGAGTGACTCAGAGCCGGACAATCAATATCCGATGGCACAATCAACTTAGTAAGCCGGAATCACGGTCAGCGATGTTTTGAAGACAATTTTGCAGTAAATAAATAGTGCAAATACTTAGCAATGACCTGTTGCACGACTATAACATTTGAGCACATAATTGTATTTAGACTAAATAGTAAATGCGGTTGCGACTGGGATTAAAGCTAGGATGAAGCAGAAGGCTTAAATAGTAAATGTTTGTAAATAGACCAAAAAAGCCCGCTGAGTTTCTTGTCGGAGTCTTCTCAGTACAGGGCCGCTTTTCAAACCGCGATGGTCCAATTGCTAAACTAGTCTTATTCGATTTCTTTTGAGTATAATTCAGGGTGCTTCGACGTCGAAGGAGCTCAAATTATCCAATTATAACTTAGTAGCTTTTGCCTGCCACTCCGCCCGCGTGGATATCGGTTATCGCTATAATATCGGTTATCGTTATGAATTGAAGCCTATGTGTTATTCTAGTGTATAAGCTATATTATTATAAAGTTACATTAAATTCAGGAAATTTTAGGTGAAAGAGTAATCATCCATCCATCTATATCTAGTAACTTTGGCGTTTATAATGTTAGTTGGATATATATCAAACCAATCCACGTGCACCATGGCCACGTTTCTGCTGCGACTTGAGGTTAAGATATATGCCCGTAGCTATACGAACATTTTCTAGTGTCTATATATATGATGGCCAGGTAACTAAATATAGGTTCGACAAGAAGTACGAACAATACAGCTGCAGAACAACCCACAACTTTTTTTGTATAGAAACTATCGTGAGTCATTTTTCAATTCGATAACTTTACTACGGCTATACTCACGTCACTTGTCAGGATGCGCCCGACTAGTTTCGGACCCGACCGGAGTCCTTATTCATGAGCAGACTATCCAGGCGCGGCGACGTCTGGTAAAGCAGCAGGGTATCCAGGCGCGGCGACGTCTGGTAAAGCACAAGAAACCAATCGTGAACAGCTAAATGCCCCTGATTTCTGTACAATTTTTATTTCGAAAGACTATAGATAGTTTGTCGTCACCAGAGGAGTATTGCTATCTCACTTATTTACATTAAGTAGCAATATTTCTATCTCCTGTCCTTATTTACTTAATATTCCCCAGTCTACCGTGTCGCATATTACTCAAAACTACAGAAACTCCTTCCCATTAATTAGCCATGAGCTCTTCTACCTTAAAAATGTTAAAACATAACGAAAATAAAACAAGTCCCTAGTTTCTGATAAATTGATTCCGATAAATAAGTGTACTTTCAACACGACCACACTGTTGAGTTTACACCTTCGACTTCACAGTCTTGGGTACAGTCAGCGACATAAGATGATTAACAATAAAATATTTGTAACACTTGTATCAATATTTGATGTAGGTATAAGTATTGTATATACATACTGATACTCACGCCTGTAAATCTCCGAAGGGCTAGGCAAAAGTATATAAACACACATATTTCGCAAACTATGATTTTCGGTCCTATGTAGGTAATAGCGGGCGAGTCTATTGTTGTCTATTAGGCTTTACGTTTGCTGTTGGATGTAGAACAGCCCTAACCCTTAGTCGCTTTTTACGTCACCCACAGGAAGAGCTGGATCTGTCCTATTCTACTCCACCAGGAACCAATACGGCATAATATAAACATCGTATCAATTTTGGAGGGATTCTACCACGATTTATTTGGTACTAGCTTTTGCCCGCGACTACGCCCGCGTAGATGTCGGTAATCGCGACCAAACATAGCCTATGTCCTTTCTCAAGGTCTAATCTACCTCTATACCAAATTTCATTAAAATCGGTTCTGTGGTTTAGGCGTAAAAGCGTAACATACAGATGAGTTACTTTCGCATTTATAATATTAGTAAGAATATAGAATTTTTTTACTATTAACACTTAGCCCGAGGTTTCGGCTACTTTTAGTAGCCCTGGCCGTAGGGTGAGTAAAGATGGCAGTTATGACATAGTTTGAAGTATAAGTTATCTCAAAGTACCCAAACTATGTTGAATTGTTGGTGTTACTGTTCACGCAGAATGAACTTAATGTGTTTTGCTTTTTCGTAGGAAGTGAATAACTGGATCCCAGACTGGTGGTATAGTGGTTTTATTTCAATGAGTAATATTCGCGTGAACTACCAACAGTATCATGTAGGTATAAGTACTTTTATTATGCTCAAAAGACAAGATTAATGTATTTCATGTCAATCAATCACCGCAGTCTACTGCTGGCTTTAAGCCTCTTTCAATATGCGCCATTTCGTCGGATCCTTCGATTACCGCATTTGGTCTGTCCCAGTCACCAGCCCATCTGGCTAGGGTGTGTACTACCTTGTGTTTACCTTCTCGAGGCCTCCACTCTAGGACTCGTCTGCTTGGTGACCATCGGTCCTTCGAGAGACGTGGCCAGCCCATTTATACAACCTGTATTTCATGTTTCATTTTTTTATTTTATGACAAGTATAAGGTGATCATAGAGTGTGTTCAGCTACGTTTGTTGCTGACAGTACAATAAACGCGTTACATATTCGTATGGGGGATCCTTATCAGCGGTGAAGCGATCTCAATTAACCGCCGGCGAGAACTTGTCGTTGCTAATGCGTCTGTTTATTTGTTAGGGAGCTTGTACACTGGGTTTTTTTACGGAACCGTTGCCATGCGTAAAAAATACGCCAGTCTAGTCAAGGCAGGCAATCATTTTTACATGTCTCGGGGTATCGATATAAGAATCGAAACCTTTAAAACTGGAAGCATGCAACGTGAGACTTCAAGTATTTCTTAAAAAGACAGGTTTAGTAAATGCTAGATTTATTTTATTTTGTATACTAATAAATTGTAATGTATTATGTTGCACTAAGATGAACCTCACCTACAAACTAGTAGATACACCTGTTTAGTTATAGATACAGCAATGGCAGAGGCTTTCCTCTTTCCTGGCTCTCAGAGTGAGGGATCATGCCGGTGAGCAGACCCCAAGTCTGAATGTATGAACTACGGATGGAACCCGAATTATTATTGCAAGACGATGATGGTCTTTACAGCATTGTGAGATATTAGTAACTGCTCCATTTTATTTATTATTTCATTACTCGAGAGAGAGGGATGAGAAAAGCATCGTTTTTTAGTCCAATCTGTGCCACAAACACGAATAATATTTGAATTCGTAACGTAAACGTATCCAAAGAATGGAGCAATGCGATTGGCTGTCTGCTTTCTGTGACCCAATCGTAATGCCCCGTTCTGTCAATACGTTTAGGTTCTGAATTCGAATGTTATTCGTGCTCGGAGCACTGTACATAACAAATAAACGAACAAGTATTTCAGTGTTCCGTTACTGATTAACAACCGCCCCATTACACACATGTGCACACCTCTTTTCGTTCCCCGAGTTCACAGAAGTAATGTGTCGATTTATATGATTTATACCCTGTTCTGTAAACACATACGTTTGATCGTACTGACTTGATTTAATTATGCAAAAAACATCGTGCGCCGTCGGATCGTAGGTTGTGCTGCGGTATTTTGTGTGGTAAATATTATAAATGCGTTAGTAGGAAACTCGTGAGCGTTACCTGTTTATGTGGTCATATTTAAGCAAATATATTGTAATGTCGCTAATGCTGTGGTGTAGTGTCCTTGTTAAGAATACACGTGTTCACGGTTTCTTAGTCAACTGTGGTGAAGTCAAAAGGAGGGCTGTGTTTGACATTATTTATGTTCAATATTATCTACTATACAAGGCTTAACTGTGAACAATTCTACACTGACGGCAAAGAAACTCTCTGTGCTTATAGGGTCGGCAATACCAGTGTGTCTCCCTTAGTGTTGCACAAGTCAATAGGCCACGGTAACCACTTTCCATCAGGTAAGCCGTGTGATTGTCTGCCACCTAAGTGGTATAAAAAACACATCGTGAGAAGTAGAGGAGGAAGCCGGAACAAAACGGCAATCAGGACAATTCGTAATAGCCAAAATAATCCTTATAATGAAATATTGCACGAGAGTGAAACTTGACAACCCAAGTACAAGCTTTGGTAGAATCGGAATTGACGCTCGGATGTGGAAAAAGACACATGTACATCTTTATCCATAAAAATACTAATTTTACTTCTAGGAAATCAAACCCGCGACCTCCGACATAGCATTAAAATTTTCTACCGTCACACCACAGAGGTAATCGTTCAGTAAAGATTTTGCAAAACATAATAACCACCATTATCTAACGAAATTAACTTTTAATATTATCCAATTTTAAAAAGCAGCGAGCTAATAGTCCATTCAACCAATCAAACTGCTTTACTCGGAATAGTTGTATAATTTTTATGGGCATAATTACCTATAAATTATGGTCGATGTCTTATGTCCAATTTTACAAGCAATGGCGCCAAATTAGTAGTAGAAAGCGTGGCCTGTTTTGTTTTATGACGTATTTTGGCGCAATATTATCGTGACTTTCGTATGCTATGTCACATCACGACACATCATAGGATATAATACAATACATTATAGTATACAAAACAACCTGTCATAGGATACCTGTAACACAATACATAATTTGTTAACTTCACCTAATGCTAACTATGTAATGTAATATTAACATATTGAAAGTCAAAATTAACTAACTTATATGTTAGTATCGATTTGAAACATTTTAATTATGTGATATCATATCCCGGTGATTCATACTGGTCTAATGATGAAATTAGAGGATAGATGATGTACAGAACGATTAAAATAAGTCTTGAATTCATATTTATTTATTCTATTCATGATACTGCAATTTACCTACAACAATACCTGTAATGGGATTTTATCAAGGTCTTAGGGAGTTCTTAAGGATACAGTGGTACACCGGATAATTGACAAAAGCTCTGGTATAGGCTTTTTTCTCAGGGTTAAGAGTTTACAAGGCAGTCACTTTTATAATATCCAAAACAAATTTATATAAAATACGCCGATCGAATTGAGAACCTCCAGCATTATTGAAGTCGGTTAAAAATAGGATTCGAAGAGCGTACTCCTGGGATAAGTGTTCAGGTGAAGAATACTGAGACCTACTGATTTTAGTGATGGAACGAATATTGTGTTTTCCAAAGACATTAGGTACATACATCAAAATTTACACACAACCTATATCCGCAACCACCATGATTCACTCCAGATCCTTAAACTAATTAAACTTATAAATAAATCAAGTTCCACAATAGAGTCTCACAAATCCCAGCGTGAGTCTTATTCAGTTCAGTTGGCAGGGCAAAAACAATGCGATTGCGTAAATAGGCCGCTGTAAGTAGTGATCGATGAATCACTACCGTAGTACCTACCCATTTATCAATAATAGGAATCTGCGTTGGACAAAGCAGCTCTAAGTTTATCAACATAGCAACATGGATACGTGCGAAGTATTTTTTGACGTGTAGTTTTCCATTGCGCGTTAGCGTGTGGTTAATCGACCGTTGAACTCTGTTAAGCCTTTGACAATGATTGTATTAGGCAATATAAATGGGTACCCGAATGCTACCTTGTGGTACGCTTATACAGTAAAATAACTATTGCCGTCGGTTCCACCCGCGTAAAATTTTAATCCCGTTTCTGTTTTTTTTAAGGTATATTAGTAAAACCGAAATTACCGATAGATATCGAAAGGTATCCTCTAAGTGTTATTCCAAAATAAAATAATATCCTTTATCCAAATTTCAACCAGATCCGTTCAACCTTTAGAACGTGAATTGAATAACGAACATCCAAGCATGTGTACAAACTATCCCGTTTATAATATTATTATTAAGAGGAAGTTGAATTCGTCGGAAAACAGATCAGGGATATATAGGGCAATACGGCTATCCTTGAAGCACAAGCATAAACAATGGTTGAGGCTCTGGCTGCGGACTGTCCTCTCAGGGCTGGACGATCAGAAGGAAGTCGCTTTAAAATTCTGAATATAAAAATAAATACTATGATCTCACAAACAAATTAATCAAAAATGGTTACGTGGTTAATTTATATACAGTAGAAGAAAGGTATATCAGCAAAATCTCTCTATAACCTACTTAAAGATCTAGGCCTATCGAGAGCTACAATAAGCTCATTACTAGGACGAATGTCTAAAGCTGCACGAGTAGGTTCGCATTAAATTTGGTTAGGCAAAGAGGGGAACTTGAATCGTGAAGGTGAGTGTTGATGTACATCAAAAAGAGGCCCTTTCTAAACCTACACCTGGCTCGCAAGTCCCAGGCACTGGTCCTGAGTTCCAAATTCAACAACGCGATGGACCTGGCACCTGCTTGGAGAATCCATGGATTGCTCAGAATATCGGTCTCAATTTCTTTATATAGTTTAAGATAACATCTTAAGGTCCTGCGGGAAGTGAAGAATTGCATTCTTGCCAGACCACACGTCAATCCTACTAAGAAATCGATTCGTAAATTAAATAAAAAACACAATCACAAATGATTCACGTAAAACCAAAGTTATATTATCAAAAAATGTAAAAGGGTCAATACTGTGTAGCATATCATAAGGGTTCTGTAAGTTTTAGGATTTATTATGGCAACTGGTTTATTTTTATGGTTGGTAGTTGGTTAACATGGTTTTTTCCCGATTCTCTACTAGTTTATTTTTAAAGAATTATAGGACTATGGTGAATGATGGCAAATTATCAATCACCTAGGTTACTTGTATTTCCCCTAACTGTTTTTGTCAAGCTAAATTGCTTCTATAATAGTAGGTTTAGGTAAGTAGTGTGACATGGTTCCAACCCGAGACCTTTCGATCACTAAGCTGCTTACCACTATATAAAAAAGTAGTTAGACTTCGACTTTGTCGTAATGTAAGATAAGTCAAGTTACTCAATCAAATCGATTTATATAGAAAAAAATATTCGGTCTAAGCGATTTTGGCCTTAATAAGAAATTTGAATTGGTTAGGGTGAAGTCTGGTAGCTAAATGGACAAAGCATTGCCCCTGTTAGGCAAAGATCGCGCATTTTATTCTATATAAATCGATTTGAATATTAAGCAAAAAAAAATGCTTAAAAATGTAATTAAAATTACTCAAACAATTAATTGATTAGTCCCCCGTAGTCCACTGTTGGACATACGTAGGCCTCTAACTATGTGCGCCTTTTTATCCGATCCTCCTAAGTTATTAAGGCTTTCAATTCAATATTATAGTATTTCATCATCATCGGCTTAAAGGGCTTTATCGATAAAAAGACGCATTGTCTGATGCGATCAAATTAAACTTGTATAGTGTGTCCACTTGCGATGGCTAGTCTTTATTCGTCATTGATATCGCGTGTCGTGTGTCACGACGGACTTATAATGAAAGTAATACTAATTTTCCATTTCTCCACGGTCACAGAAACACTTATACCAAAGAAAATAAATGTCATTAAAATAAATGATGTACTGAATACTGAATTAGTTTTCGAAACGTCACAGTTGACCTAAATACTTTTTTTGTTTGGGAATCAAAACCTGGATAAAATGTTTAATGGAAGTAAAGGAATCTCATGAAATATAAGAATAGAAAAAGATATCAGACTCTTGTCCCTGCCTGTACCCAAAGGGAAACTAGGCATAAGGCATGCAACGTATGCATATATGAATCGCAGACCAATGCATATACACATTATCTATTCATTCTATACATGCACTCAGCGAGAACCATTTGACAGCTCTACCGTTAACGAGATCTGAGACATCGAATTACGGAACCTGTAAATGCATTTTTATAGTTAAGAACTCCATACGTTTGTGGAACCCCAAAAATGAGGTAGTTGACCGCTGGTGACTAATATCTTTTTAATAAGGCAATGCTGCACCGGATCGCACCCATTTTAATGTGAATACTTGGAATTCTTATACAATGAATAAAATTATATTAATATGGTTATCAAAACGATCGTTTTTTGTGCATATTTGTGCGTCGATATTCTTTTGCAAGAGAGTTTAATTGGTTAATAGATTTGGCTATAATTATTAAAAACAATTATATTTGAAATGGGCATCGTTTAAGTTTTTATTCAATTAGGAGAGTATCCTGTTATTGTTTACTAGCTTTTGCCCGCGGCTCCGCCCGCGTGTATATCGATTATCGCTATAATATCGGTTATCGTTATGTATTGTAGCCTCTGTGTTATTCTGAAGTTTCA
This sequence comes from Eilema caniola, assembly GCA_949126895.1. Taxonomy (NCBI): domain Eukaryota; kingdom Metazoa; phylum Arthropoda; class Insecta; order Lepidoptera; family Erebidae; genus Eilema; species Eilema caniola. Next base: position 1,079,824 of record OX421478.1, read on the forward strand.
TTAAAATTCATTTTGTAGTTTTTACGTGAAAGAGTAACAAATATTTATCCATCCATCCAGGATGACCCTAAGAAGTGAGGTTGAGGTTGATGAATCCGGTTTTGGGATTTAAAGGAAGATAAAAGTTAGTAGCTCAGTTTTTAAGGAGCCTTATGATCGAGAGGTCACGAGTTCGAATCCTGGAGATTGCACTACTTACGTGAAACTAATCATAACACAAGTAATTTAACTTAGCTGAAACTACTAATATGGAACTTATTAATATTCTTTCCTTTTCTAATAAATAAAATAGAAAAAAATGAATGCTGTCTAGGCGGGGTTTGAACCCGCGATCTTTGCCTTACAGGGGCAATGCTTTGACCACTAAGCTACCAGACCTCGCCTTGACCACCGATTTATTTTATTCTATTTAAATCGATTTGAATATTTCACATGAAAAATGCTTAAAAATTTTATTAAATTTTTTTTTCCTTTTTTTCTTTACCTTGCATTATTTTTAAAGTAAAATAAATAATTCAATTATTTGCTTCAAAACATAGCTGTCTGTTGATATACAACATTTTCTTTTATACATATATGATTATACGTATATTTATTATGTTTTATACATAACCACTTTATCATTAGGTGGGGGCTTACCCCACCAGATGAAAAGTGGTTTCAAGCCCTTGGAACAACACTATAATCAATTTACCATAGGTCGATAAGAAAAGGCAGTACTTGTTTGCAAATATAATAATATATAACACCTATATACCTACCCACTCATCACATACCCATACGCTAAACACTCAAGATAAGGAATACTTAATTAAGTTGCTAATATTTTATCACTTAACGACTGATGAAAGGCTATTTAGATAGGGTATCAGCAGAGGTGTTTCGTTGGTACACATTTAACTATGAGACTGCATATTGCTTTGATAAGGGCTGAGGCTCACTGAGGGGGACAATTTGTCTATAATAAAAAGGACAGCTTTGACAGCAAAGCTAGTATTGTGCTAGCATTTGATGCCCGACTTCTCCAATATAAATTATACGTACAAAAACTCTGTAACATTTTTTAAAGATACAGCTAGTTGTTGCCCGCGGTTCCGCTCATGGTGGAAGTCTGATCCCGTTCTATTACCATAGATAATATAATATATTGATTTTACAGATGCATAATCATGAACAAAAAACGGTTAGCATTGTAACTTGGAAAAGAAAGCATGCAACTTTTAGTCCTCGTGCTTTGTTACTAGGTGGCAACAATGTTTTGGAATACTTTTATAATTTTTACTCAAAAAAATTAACTTAAAGTAATAAAAAATACACTTAACATATTATTGAATGTGACTATATAAAACTATAAATATTCTAATCTATATTCATTATGCAGTAATTGTAAAAGTTATTGACTAAATGCAACGTGCCGCTAGATGGCGGTTTTCTAAAATAACACTAATGTCGCGAAATGTTTGTTTATTACATTAACAACGAGTTTTATATGCTTATAAGCTTACAGTATCATATGTTTAAGTTCTGAAATAATTTACGTGATTCTATATAGAGGAATAAACTTTTTAACTTTTATATTTCTTTAAATGAGACTACTAGTACCATCTATTGATTTTTGAGTATTGATAAAGACATTTTCATCCTATTGATACCCCGTGTTACCCATGGAAACCTAATCCTTTGACAAAAAGTAGCGAATTATTTGATTTGAGTACCTAACAAGCATACAACGCCACTAACATCGTATTCCACTTCCTATGCGTGAATTTTTGATCCCTTTCTTACATATCAAGTAGGTTTTAGTGTGTTACTGCGTAACTATCCCAGTACCCTGTAAGATGGGAGTTTCCTGAGGTACCTGCGCCCTACAGAATACCGAGGCCATAATAACCTCGTATTGTGTTCCCGGCAATGAGTAGGGTAGCCAGAGCTCACTGGAGAGTTTTTATGCTATCAGTGGGAAGACCAAAGTCTATTCCTACTTTGTCTTCTACATTGACGGCACAGAAACGTTCTGTGTTTAGAGGTTCGGCAGCACAAGTGTGACTCCCGTGGTGTCGCACAATTCCATAGGCCACGGTAGCCACTTTCCATCAAGTAAACCATGTGCTTGTCTGCCACCTCAGTGATATAAAAAATAAGCCATCATTATCCTTGTGCTAATCCTCAAACATATATATATATCACTTAGTAACCCTTACATATATTAAGCAATGGTTTACTCCAAGTAATGCGTCCCAGTGTACAGTTACCCTTTGATGACCGTTCACAAAAAGGGTTCTCGTTTATGGATTTTATTAAGTACTCGTCGATTCTTATAAGGGAAGATAACAGATCAGTGTTTAACACGTGTTCGTTCTATGGCGACAGCTTCCCATACAGGGTGTAGGCAGTAGTAATGAGCGTTGGTATACCTATTATCATTTTGTAATCGGTTCCGGACTTTCAAGTTACGTTCGAGAGATCCCAAGTTCGAATTCTGGTTACTACGCTACCAAACTATACCTAACACAATATAGCTTAGTTGACCCCTTAAACTTAAGGGGAATATTAAGTAGTAATTTTAGTTGCTTGTGTTAGGAGAGGCTTCACATTGGTAGTGTAAGTCAGGTCAGTATTTAAACCCAGGCTCTCATGATGCTAAGGCCTACTCACTAAACTATCGAGGATTAGAATTGCATTAAATAAATCTTTCAACATAATCAGAGAAGCCTCCAGTCGCATTTGAGGCAATCACCTCAGAGCACGGAGTTCACTTTCTCTTTTTCTTGACCTCCTTGTGATTTTGGCCATGACTACTTTTGTGGGAGCGACTGCCACTGCCCTCTCAAACTTGGCAGGAAAACCTCGACCAGTTTCTTTGTGAGGTTGGTTTGGACCTCTAAGATCTTAGTAGGCCCACATATAGGAATTATTTTTTTATACCACTGAGGTGGCAGCCAATCACACGGTTCACTTGATGGAAAGTGGTTACCGTGGCCTATGGACGTGTACAACGCCAGGAGAGTCACACTCGTGCGTGTGAACCCTGTAAAAACAGAGAGTTTCTGTGCCGTCAGTGTAGAAGACAAAGCAGGAATAGCCTTTGGTCTTCCCACTGACAGCACAAGAACTCTCCAGTGAGCTCTGGCTACCCTACTCACTCTTGGGAACACCACACGAGGTTATTATGGCCACTGTATTCTGTTGGGCGGAGGTACTTTCCCAGTCAGACTGCTCAATTGGACGGAAATCGCGCAAAATACTAAACATATATTTTGTTACATACATTGCCTAATCTTTTTTATATAGATATATAAGTGCGATCTTCAATTATTCTGAAGTTAATCATTTTAATACAGTCGCAGTATTCGCTCTTTGCCGAACATAATCTAGCGATGCAACGGCTTCCAAAGGTGAATAACCCTTCATGTATAGGGATACTTTCGGTTTTCATTCGTTCTAGTAAGTACTACGGCGGCCATGGAACTGGTTTCTGAGCAGGGAGTAAATGAACCCTTGGAGTAGAAAAACACCTGAAAAATTACCTGTTCGATGAGTGAGAGTGTGTATGCAATGTCAGGGGTCGTGAGTTTATTTTTTGTTTGTTGAAATACTTCTTGTATGGGAGGATTAGGAGACTTGTATCTGCGATAACCCCTTTTATATTTATATGAATAGGAAGAACACTGCAGTGGAGGCAACTGGGAATAATTGTGATTGAGCAACAAGCAGTCATCTATCCATGCAACCAAGCACCGCCTTTATTATTCAGTAGCTTGGCATGTGAAAGTTAGGTGTAAGTAAAAGAATTTTGTAACTACAAGAAAATGAACATTAGAAGGGCCCATTGTTTTTTTTTACAACTGAGTTGGCAGACAAGTACACGGCCCACCTGATGTTAAGGTTGCCTTGGCCTATGGACGTGTGCAACACTAAGAGAGTTACACTCGTGCTGCCGATCCTGTAAGCACAGTAAGTTTTTAGTTAGTAGTGGTAGTTAGTACTAAAAGGGTTGTGCTACAGCTTCGTTTGTCTACTTTTTTCTATTTACTATCTGCTCGTTGTTGACGGATGGTTTGCAAATCTGGTTATACCTACGTAACCCCTCAGATCTTGGTGGAACTTCTCTCTCTGAGCCATTTCTAACTCAATTGGGCTCAGCTTTCCAGTTCGGCTAAACTTATTTTCCATCAAGCGACTACTACCATCAGGCCTCCACCTTGGTTGAACCCCATACATGACCCATGATCCAATATGATTCTATCACCTATAAAAACCAGTCAGACAAATGATCAAGCTCCATCAGCAAAGATATATCTAGAAAAGTTATCAAAGTATGTTTATACCAAAAGATTTTAATGTGCCAATTATCTCCAAGCGCCCGTACTCCAAGTAAAAGCTATCTCTTTATAATTGGTGAAACTTTACCTACAAATCGAAAGTAGTTTTCAACACGCCGATGTCTTTAAGTACTTGCAAGTGGTCATAATTCGAAGACCCAAATATCAGAGGCGCCACGTCTCGACGAGATTTAATCGCCAAACATATCGAGTGACCAGAAACAAAAAGCAATATACATAAATTATACTTGGAATCGTATTAGAAACACGTTTTGCGTAGCGCAGTAGTGATCGAAATGGATCTTGTTTATAGAAGACGGGACGACAGCTGTACGACTTTCATGTAAAGATGATAGATATTATTGGACAAACTCTTAAAATATTGAGCTTCCCAGCGGTAGGGTGTTTAGAATGTGAAGATAAAACTAAGAGCAACTAGATAAGCTTTTCTGAGAATTTTATTATTAGTAGATAAGTGAACGAATGTAAATACCGATACAAAAACGCTTCCGGTTTACTGGTACCTACAACACCGTAATGCAAGTGTAGATCTTGTTATATGAATAAACAAAATAGAGCAAGCGAATCAACTAGAATAAATTAGATAATGTTAACGGTGCTTTTTGGAGTTAGGTAGATGTGAGAATTGTTTTTTTTAGATATCTCTATCCTCATAAATCTAATAATACTAATAATCCTAACTACCGTTGACCTGATCTGCTACTCATAGCATCATACAAACTAACATACCATAGCATAATCAAAATTTTTATTAAAACATCTGTTACCCACCAAACCACAAGTACATTTAACATTGCACTTATGCATTTCCTTTGCGGTCACCGATATCGTAGAGTGTAAAGTGCTCTCAAACTGGTTTTTATTAGCACATGGCACTGGCCTGAGAGAGCAAGCGCGATGGTTTATTGGATAAGCATCGTGACCAAGGTTTTCGGTTCTATTCCTGGTTTATAAACACTCGGGTGGGCTTTAAGTGCCTTTTTGTTAAATTTATAAGGTTCGCTTACTTCTAAAAGTTTGTGTTTGTATACTAGGCTTACAGGAATTAACGTGACCATGGTATAGGCACAGTTAAAAGAATATAAGGTCAGTACAAGTTCGTTAGGCTGTGGTAAAAAAGGTATATAGAGAGAGAGAGAGAGAGAGAGACTAGAGGCTACGTGGTAACTGAGCAGGTTAACATTTGCAAAGTTAAGCATTATTAGCCATGTAGGATGGGTGATTATTACTCCTCTGTGCCTCGGAGAGCACGTTATACTGTCGGTCGTGGTGGCCAAATAGTCCGATAACGGGTCTAACTATAAAACTTTGTATCGACAGAGGGTTGTAGAGGTCAGATGGCAGTAGATTAATAAGGAATATTAAAATTTGGTCGCTTAGTGGGTAGTTGTACTGAAGAGTTAACCCTAAATAAGTTCGGGAATGGCTCAGATGATTATATATATATATATATATATATATATATATATATATATATATATATATATATATATATATATATATATACATACATACATACATATCCCCGGAGGGTTAGTAATGAATTAACACCCACATTTCACCAATCTGTATTCGGACCCACGTAATAGGGGTTGAGCCTATTGCCGTATTCCAGGCACTATTTTTGAATCGAGCCATGCATCTGAGGCTGAGTCTAGGCTGTACATATCTCTCTTGTTGAAGTTAATCAGCCCTGTCCCTAAGTCGCCTTGTAAGACACCACATAGGAAGAGAAGGGGTGGCCCAAATTCTACTTTGCCGGGAACTACCGCTTAGTCCCAAATTACGAAATCTCACTAATAGCTACAAACTTGAATTTTGACATGTAAGGTCCATATAGGGAGTAGACATCCGCTAATTTTATGGGGATGGGGATGGAAGTTTAGTATGAAAGTTCTATGATTTTGAAGTAAGAGACTTGTATGTATAACTATTAACAATATGTACATTAGAATTATTTAAATAAAAATATAAAAACAATATGTAAAATATACAAACCTGCAGGTTTAGGCGTCAAAGAATTCCTTCCCAACGACGTCAACAGGGAGGCTGGCCATAAAGCTGGCGGCATTGCCACGTTGAATAGCAATACCGATCCTTTGCGCAAGGAATAAACCGGCCCTCTGGTCACGGGTATCGTCTATTAAACGTTTAAAATATCCTTAAATAATAAACGGGCCCTTGGACCCCATGATCCCAGCGTCTCGACCTCAAACGGCTCATTATCACTTAAACTACTATATTTGCGCCGTTTGTATGTATATATATACTCTATATATAGATAGTAAGTAAGGAGGCATACTAATAATGTATCCCAAGAAATCAATCCCCTTTTGGGGTCAACACAGGGGCCGAGGAGAGCCAGACCGGGAGGGATGGCCCTGGGTCAGCGAGGGTGCGAGGGATATATCGTTGACAACCTCACTTTCGGCCTACCACAACAACCGACAGACGCCGTGCGGTTTAGTCGGTTCGAGTCCAACATAATCTCCCCCTCCGGCTCCGGAGGTTTCCGGGCGTTTCGGACTTTCCAGGGGATGGTATTTTGTATGAAAGTATAACTCAATACACGCATACGAAGTCGCAGACAGCCGCTTGTAATGTTATATACGTATTTGCTTGCTGTTTTATCACTCGACATTTTGACCGGGTTGCATTAACATCACGCTACTAGTGACTGTGGTACCAAGGTCTGTAATTGGGCACTAGGTGGCAAATTTCATATCAGAGAAATACCATATTTGACAGCCTCTGTGTCGTGGTGGTAGTGAACTCGGCCGCTAGGCAGGAGGCGCGTGTTCGATCCCCGCTCAGTTCAAATATTTGTATGCGTGAATATGTATATTTGCATTGGTATGGGTGTTTCTATGTATAATATGTGTGTATTTATAAAAATAAGTAGCTTAGTAAAAAGTTTCTATAACAAAAGCTAGTTTAACTATGCTTAATATTAATCTAGATAGCGTTGTGTGAAATGTTGTGGAATATATATAAATATATATAATAATATAAATAAATAAATAAATAAAATAAATAAATATTGCATTGTATTATATACACAATGAGTAGTATTATGGCAGTCTACTTGGTCACAATTATATATTTGACAAACCTTGAAGGCGAGATAGAAACAGTAAGTTTTACACACTTGAAGTGCTTGGATACTAAAAGTAATAGTTGTTTTCCGTAAACTCAATGTTGTTGAGAATTTACATACTTTTGTAATATTAAATTGGAAAATTATCGTGAGGTCAAATGGTTTAAATAAATATTAACAACACGAGGGTGTAATTGATACATTGATAATCACCTGCAAAGTTTAAGGCAAAGTCAAATTTAAAACGGCACTTACAAAAAGTCAAATTCAAAAGGAAATCTAGAATATTGAATAATAACTTCACTTGTATAGGTATAGGCACTTACAAAATGTCAAATTCAAAAGGAAATCTAGAATATTGAATAATAACTTCACTTGTACTTTTCCACATTTATTTTTTATTTTTAACCTGACCGGTTTCTCCTCAGTGCATTATTAAAGGCATACGTAACAATTGTTATGATTTTTCAATCATTTTTAAACATTTGATTTTCGACTACTCCGCCCACACAATTAGTATAAAATTTTGAAGCATTTTGCATGCCAAATATTCAAATCGACCGACCGATCCAATATTATTCCTATCTTAATAGATTTGAAAATTAATTTTGTTCTACAGAGAGTCAGAGTCAAGAAAGAGTCAGAGTTAGAGAAATAACTAAACAATTTGTTCGGCTTCCGAGATACAACTTGTATCTCGGAAGCCGAACAAATTGTTACCTTACCGGTTATTACAAAATAATTAGGACCAAATTAGTACCAAACAAAGATCAAAAGGCCAACATTCCTAGTCTTAACACAAAATTGATTGCTCCTTAACATTTTCATTGGGTTCACCCGTTCACAATATAAATAAATTGGGCTCAAGTTTCTAAGGGGTCAGTTCCCTTAAGGGTCAACTGCTCCGATGATGGATTACCAACCTCTCGGGTCTTCAAGTACAAGATGTTACACTTCAATATGACTTTGCAAGTGCTAACTAATTATTCAGGGCCTATGTGAAATATTCATAGCCTTGACGCGTTCCTGATTAGTATAAGTAAGGGTCAAGATCTTTAAGACTAAATACGCATTATATTTAGTCGGGAAGTTGAAAAGTTGAATTGAATGATTACTTTTGATGTGGCATTTAATAAATAATTTTGTTTGGTAACTAGGGATTTCAAATATGACAGTTGAAATACTACAGCAAGCGCCAATCCACCAATCCCAGCTGCATTCAAAGCTTAAATTTAATTCCTGAGGTCTGCTTTCAATAGGTAATACCCCTTTCAAGGATTAAGTTTATTTTGGTTTTTACGAGACTAACTGCTATCTGACCCATCACTTGCAGGTTGAATATAGCATTTTCTTTATAGCACAGTACATCTTTAATGCGTAATACATTTTAGAGTACCGAAAACCGAAGCGATTGTTTTAATACTTCATAAATATAAACTGTTTTAACTACCCTAAAAAGTATGTAGATAGAGAAAACGCTCTACAAAGACCGCGCACTCTTTATTCTTTCTGATGAGATTTATACCAAATCTAAAATCAGGTCCCTACAGGCAGCTTAGGTAAACTTAGGTTAAATAGAATTCATTATTGACGTCATTAAGAAACAATCATGTTGTTTTAGATTGAATAAAAATCTTTGACTTTGACTACGGCATCAGAGCGATCTTGACGAAATAGTCTCAGATGAGCTATTACGAGCAAATCAAACTATTTTATTGATTTAAATAGTAGTATGGTCCGAACTAAAGGTGTGTTCCAAATATCAGAACAGTCTTTTTTTTTTTTACGTGCGGGAAATCCCCACGGATACCCACCCCTCCGGAGCCGGAGGGGGAGGTTATGTCGGACTACGATGCGCGCAATATCAGAACAGTCAGTTAACAGGAAGAGAGGGAAACCAAGGTATTGAAAGCGTTTTGAGACTTTGTAGTCAAGATCGCTCTCACGCCGAAGTCAAAGTCAAAGTCAATTTTTTTTATTCAATCTAGAACAACATGTTTGTTTCTTATTGACGTCAATAATGAATACTACTTAACCAACTTAAGCTGACTGTACTGTATAAAATACAATAAAACACGCATATATAAAAAAAAATCAACCAAAACAAAATCACCACTTCGATACATATAACTATTGCGCGTAGTTCGGTAGTAGGACAGCTCTCGACGACCGGTTACCAATACGAGTCCGTTTTTGCTGTCCAATGCAACCTTACCCTATGTTCTATATGTGCTATTTTCGCCAAACACAGCTGCCGATAAGTTTGTCGACGACTGGTTCTAAAGGGCAAGAGGACGAAGCTAACTGTTCCTCAGGTTTATTTAGACGGGTTTTGTAACTGAGATTGATTTTTTAAACTGAGTTCAATAGGTGATTGGTTTGTATTTGAGCTGAGAAAGGTGGCTGGAACAAAATCTGATTTTCTGTTGGAATATTTGTGGAAAGTAGAGAGTCAAGTGCTATGGCGGATATTGAGAGAGGCCTGTTGGCTTACCTCTCTGTTTATTGAACTGTAAACTGTAATACAATAATTTATTGATGTTTATCTGTATATAAAACAACCCATAATACTATGTGGCGTAACATATGCAACCGCTGAGTAAGATTTCGGTTACTTAACTCTATGTATGTTCTAGAATATTTCATGTTTCATTTTATTCATTATAATTATCACAGCGTTAGTTCTGCTTGTATTCAATCTTCATTTTTGTGGGAGTGACAGCTATCTAACCCCTAAAACTGAGTGAACACCTGTGACAGAGTCTCGTCCATCAATCAGCAGGACACAACGACGGTATTTCCATCCAAGTGAGCAGTCCGACTAGGAAGTACCTCCGCCCTACACTTGTGTTCCCGACGGTGAGTAGGGTAGCCAGAGCTCACTGGAGGAGAGCTTTTGTGCTATTAGTCGGAAGACCAAAAGCTACTCCTGTTTTGTCTTCTATACTTACGGTGCAGAAACTCTCTATGTAAACAGGGTCGGCAGCACGAGTATGACTCCCCTGGTGTTGCACACGTTCATAGGTCAGGTCGCCCATATATGCCTCTGTCTTGACCTAAAACGACTTTTAGCAGCCGGGACCGACTTTTAACCCGCCCTCCGGATCATGGAAGTGCTCAGATGTAACACCACTAAATGATCACCCTAAATATCAGTGACACTCCAGACCCCAAACATCAGTAATTACTGTTTTACCTATAACTGAATAAAATTTCAAAATTTTATCGTAGCATAATAAAATGCTGAGCCAATTTTAATACTAACTAGCTTCAATATTAGCATCAACAAACGTTTACCAGCTATCGAGTCCAGAAGCGAAGTCAAACAACGGTTACAACATCGATCTATTGTCATCCATTCAATTTCCGCAGCGATCGGCTATGAAAGATTGCTTCCTGGGCTCTCTGCTCACCCCAGATGATAATAGTGTGATAGCTCAAGTTACTGCTAAGAGTAATTTGCTATTCTACAACTAAGACAAGGGTTCAGTTTACTGAATTAAATTTGAGTTGTGTGTTATAAATAATAAGCTATCTGCTATCGAGAGGGAGCTTGTTGCTACTATTATAAATGTCAATGTTTGGGTGTATTAGGTTTGGGGTCCTGCTGCTTGACCAAAAGTCATTTGGCAAAATTACACTTCACAAACAACGTTTGGTAAAACAATGGTTTCGCCGACTGATCATTTTACTACTTATCATTTTACAAATGACTCACTTTTCCAAATGATCCACGCATAAATACACATATAATAAATAATTATTTTACAAAATGAACAATCAGCAATTGAGTTATCTGATAAAACTACTATTGGTCTAAAACGTTTGATATAATGTTTTAAGTGACAAACGTAATTGAAAATCATTAGGTCTAACGTTTAATATATATAAAAAAAAACGTCATTATGGTTAACACCCTGACTCAGAGTACACCAACTCGGAAAGGTTAGGTTAGACGGCTAAGGCGGGCCGTGGTTATTTTTTTTAAACCACGCAGGTATAGGATTTGACTAAACTTTTTGTTTGAAAATAGAAGTACTTTTATGAAATAACATTTTGTAAAATGACATTTGGATAAATGTTCAATTTGCGAAATATATTATTTGGTAATGAAGAAAGTTCAATTTATATTTTAATATTAATACATTGTTCAAGAATAGTGTTTGTTTATGGATCATTTGCTAAATGAGTTTTTGTAAGATGATACTTTTGTCAAATGTCTCATTTGCCAAATGAACATTTGGTGAAACGTTGTTTGTCGAATGATCATTTGTCAATTATTTTTGGTTAAACATTAGTAATCCATTAGGTTTGCGTGAATAACTGAACTTATTTAGATGAAATTTGGCACAGAGTAACAATATACTTTGTAATTGAGCATATCCATTTTATCTCGGAAGACTTGGATGCAGTCGGTGCACAATATGACAAATCACGATGATGCGATAATGTCTGATAAATTCATTTCAACAATTTTCGTTCCCGATGGAGAGGAGTGGGTGTGTTAGAGGGTGACTTAGATATAATAGGTTTGTTCTTCAACCGACTGTAAACATCCGTTCGACAGCAAAATGTTCACGCCCAATTTTTTTTTTTAACCAACCGAAATTATCGAAATTACTAATATTCCATCTAACCCCTCCAAGTAAGCTAAATTGCTTGTGCTAGGAGTGGGTTCACGTCGATAGTGTAATAGCCAGGATTCGAACCCGGGACCTCTCGATCGTAAGGCCGATTCCTTAACCACTAAGCTACCGACGCTTAGTTACAGAAATCATAGCTGTTGAACACACATTTACCTACCTCATCCGGGCTTTACAAGCGTTCAAGAATAGTGTTTGTTTATGGATCATTTGCTAAATGAGTTTTTGTAAGATGATACTTTTGTCAAATGTCTCATTTGCCAAATGAACATTTGGTGAAACGTTGTTTGTCGAATGATCATTTGTCAATTATTTTTGGTTAAACATTAGTAATCCATTAGGTTTGCGTGAATAACTGAACTTATTTAGATGAAATTTGGCACAGAGTAACAATATACTTTGTAATTGAGCATATCCATTTTATCTCGGAAGACTTGGATGCAGTCGGTGCACAATATGACAAATCACGATGATGCGATAATGTCTGATAAATTCATTTCAACAATTTTCGTTCCCGATGGAGAGGAGTGGGTGTGTTAGAGGGTGACTTAGATATAATAGGTTTGTTCTTCAACCGACTGTAAACATCCGTTCGACAGCAAAATGTTCACGCCCAATTTTTTTTTTTAACCAACCGAAATTATCGAAATTACTAATATTCCATCTAACCCCTCCAAGTAAGCTAAATTGCTTGTGCTAGGAGTGGGTTCACGTCGATAGTGTAATAGCCAGGATTCGAACCCGGGACCTCTCGATCGTAAGGCCGATTCCTTAACCACTAAGCTACCGACGCTTAGTTACAGAAATCATAGCTGTTGAACACACATTTACCTACCTCATCCGGGCTTTACAAGCGTAAATATACGTATGTAACTCTGCTTAATTAAGACAGAGACCAGTAACCAGTACTCAAAACACAAATCAAAGTCAAATACGACCACGACTGTACAAACGTATTCATCCATCCAAACGAGAAATCCACCCAGCCATACACATGTTACATACAACTTACTATTATTAGCATAACTGCCTACATCGACGACACTGAGTGAATAAAACCGAAGCCAACTCCAACTAACTTATACAACTCGAGGCGTTCACTTACGTGGAAACTTTAGAATGGCGCTCGTGAGTTCGGGCACTTAGTTTTTGTGATTCCTCTACTTGTGTTATATTCCTGCCGGCATATTTTCCGTATATCGTATTATACCTATTTTCTAAAAATGAATGTTTAACAGTGATTTTGATTGGTCAAAAGTAGTCCTTGCAAACAGGATTTCAACAGTGAAAAGGTGTTACTAAAAACTTAGTTCTCACATAATCGATATAGGTAGATAAATGCGTAATTATTTCGTGATTAACCTCACTGCTTCATCACGAAATTTTAAAAACTATTGCCAAATGTCAAGTATGTAGATTGAATGAAATTTTGAAGCATTTACTATGCTAACTTTTCAAATCGATTAAAGATAGGAAAAAGTGAATGCCCAGGTGGGACTCGAACCCACGATCTTTCCCTTACAGGGGGAATGCTCTGACCACTGAGCCACCGGGCCACACCTGAAGCTATCCAAATTAATGGAAAGGAAACAATGAATGATGTTGCAATCATTTTTTAAACATTATCACATCCGATATTTCGTATGAATGTCGGTAGATGCCTCCCACCGTCGCCCTAAAACGGTAGTATAGGACAATTTGGATAGCTTCAGGTGTGGCCCGGTGGCTCAGTGGTCAGAGCATTCCCCCTGTAAGGGAAAGATCGTGGGTTCGAGTCCCACCTGGGCATTCACTTTTTCCTATCTTTAATCGATTTGAAAAGTATGTAGATGTCTACATACTTGAAATTTGACAGGTAGGTCTTATAAGGACATCCGCTAAGGACGGTTTTGACGAAACTCCACCTCTATTAGGGGTCCACGCGGACGAAGTCGCTAGCGACTGCTAGTAGGTACTTATTTAAATTACCCTTATATCTTGTTTACGTTATTTTTCTAAAAAATCAATCAACGCCAATTGACCTATAGATTGAAACATAACGATTCAATAAATTTCAGAATTTTCGAAATCAAATCATATAAATCCCTAGAAAAAAATCCCTTTAATATAAGTACTGTAATAAAGCACCAAATCATGTTTTAATAGACGAAACCGCGCGCAAAAGTAATAAAATATCAGTTACCTATAAATTTTATATTACACTGAGGTACCCTACAGATGATTTACGAGATAAGCATTTGCCTTTAAATTTAACTGTGATTGCAAAATGATTATAGGTATTTTAACGACTATGTACTTTTAGTACATGTATGTAATACGATCGCAATAAAAATATATCTACATTTAAACATTTTTACGGTGTTATGGTATTTTTATAGGAAACTAAAACATTTTTATGTTTGAAAACATGAACATGTAAACATAATGATGTAGACTACTTTAAGTTCTATGAATGATTGCATCACTATAGTTATTATTTGTGAGTGATAAACGTATGTGAGACGTTGCAGTTTAAAACTTTAATAGTTCAAAGTAATAAATTATATTACTAAATTACATTGTAGATCAAACGCTAATACCCACCATAATTGTGCCCCTTAGTATGACTACCTCATCATACACACAAACATATACTCACGTCGGTAAATTTCCGGAAGTGTAAGCAGATGTATGTTAACACTCACATTTCGCTAACTATGATTTTCGGAACCACGTAATAGAGGGCAAGCCTGTTGCCGCCAGCGGGCATTTTGTTTTCAAAAACAAGAGCAATCAGCCCTATCTCTTAGTCGCCCTTTACTGCACCCATAGGAGGAGTGTTCCTATTGGAAGTGGAATTTCAATTTCAGCTTGGTCTAAACGTTTAGGAAGACTTAAGGAAAAGAACTTGTGAAGAAAGTCTGATAACAAATTATTTGGAGGAATACCTGCCGGTTTTAACTAACTGAGTTTTCCAAGCGACAACAAAATGTGGTTCAAGTATAAGGTTCCCTGGTACTCCACCAGTTTTTTTTTTTTTTTACGTTCGGGAAATCCCCACGGATACCCACCCCTCCAAAGCCGAAGGGGTAGGTTATGTCGGACTCGAACCGACTAAACCGCACGCCGTCTGTGGGTCGATGTGCTAGGCCGGAGGTGAGGTTGTCTTTTGACATATCCCTCGCACCCCGGCTGACCCAGGGCCATTCCTCTCGGTCTGGCCCTCCTCGGGAGGGGGGACCACGCGGTCCCCGACTCGCCCCCGGTATGGGGGGGGGGGCGCGGGTACTCCACCAGTCTATAAGCCACGGTAACCACTTTCCAGCAGGTGAGCCGTGTGCTTGTCTGTCCTGTTACCTAAGTGGTATAAAGCTAATTTAAAAGCATGACTATAATGATAATGTAACTAGACAAAATATGTAAGTTACGATAGAATTACATCATTGCCTAAGTTGTAAAGCACACAACTTTCTACATATTTTAAAAGCACGCTCTCAATAAATCACTCAGGAGTGACGTCATAACCACAATATCAGCAATTTATCATCAACACATAGTACTGGCTACCGTGTAGATAAACTAAAAAGCTGTAATTTGTTGTTCACTAGAAGACTGCTGCTTTTTTAGCCATAGAATAGGAAACAGATGTGTTCCTTCTTAACTATAGGTAATTTTTTACACACTAAATATCAAGAAAATATATTGACTTATCTCAGCGTCACCCAAAAATTAACTGGTAAAATGCCTATGGTATTAAGTCTGCCTTTGTAAAACTCTTATATTTGTGCAAAAAGTTTAAATAAACGATTCCATTGAACTTCATGAGCTTCAGGGAAATTTCTTTCCTTTCGAGTTGTTCTATAATTTTAATGGTTAACCATCTTTAATTTAAGAGCCTTTTTTAACGAAATATAATTTAAAACAGTTTATAGCTACTCATCGCAAGATGCAAGTTAAAACTATATGTTTTCTTTACTTTCTGTCTTTCTTTAGAAAAAAAAAGAATATTAGCGACTGAAATCAGTAATATTCCTTCCAACTAAGCTAAATCGTTTGTCCTAGGAGTGGGTTCACGTCGGTAGTATAGGTAGATGCCAGGATTCGAACCCGGGACGTCTTAATCGTAGGGCCAACTCCTAACGATCAAGAGGGCCCGGGCTACCGCTTAATATAAAACTATTAGAAGAATATTTTTTATTTGTACTGTTCCATTTAAGAGAAGTAGCTACGATTAGTAAGTGGCGTCATATCTACAACATTTTACCCATCATTGACTTAAATGGTTCATGTTTAAAACGAACTGCAACTTAAGTTTAGGCGTTAAAAAGCCTATTAACCTATTTCATTTGAAAGTTAACTCACTACGGAGTCGTGTCATCAGTCCATTCTATTTATAACCCTATCTTAACTAGCATAAGATCTGAAACAGGTTTGATTGATATTTATAACGGAATACAGTAAGTGGTTTCTATAGTATATGTTCTAAGTCACAGAAGCTAATAAGGTATTATATTTTGTTTGGTAACATCATTCAATTGACCTCACCATATCGATGACCCTTGGAGAGCAATCGTTGAGAAATACAGGGTGTTTGTTGTTGATTCGTGTAATGAGAGGTCATTGAATACAGGTCATATGACAACTTGAATAGATTTTGATTGTCAGTTTTGAGAGATATTAAATATCATGATTGTACCAACATTGTGAGAAGATTTAATTTCGATTTTGTACTTTGAAGGGCCTGTGGCGCCTATCAGACGAACTTTATAGATGAAGAAATACATCTTTTCTTATCTTTTTAAATATATATAAAATTTTCGTGTCACGATGTATGTTCGCGACTCCGAAACTACTGAGCGGATTTTAATAAAATTTTGTAACCATTTATAATATGGTCCAACTTAAAAGATAGGATAGCTAACATCTCTGTTTATAGCCGCAATCCGAATTCTGCGCGGGCGGAGCCGCGGGTTACAGCTAGTATAATATAATTGTTATAAACCCGTTACACGAAAATTATTAATATTTATGCAAAATGCATTAATATTTAGTTTTTACTTAGATTTGATGAAGAACTGGATTTTTTTATAACGATCGAAGAAGTGACAGATTGTATAGATATACTAGCTTTTGCCTGCGGCTCCACCCGCGTGGATGTCGGTTATCGCGACGAAACATAGCCTTTTTTTTTCAAGGTCAAAGCTATCCCTATGCCAAATTTTATCAAAATCGGTTCAGTGGTTTAGCCGTGAAAGACGGACAAACAGACACACACACACTTCCCCATTTAAAATATTATTAGTATGAATTGACAGATTATCTATACAATCTTTCCTCAGATAAATAAAGATTCAGGACTGAGTACCATTCTTAAATACGGGACTAAAGCTGATTTTCCACCAGAGGGGCGAGACGAGACGAGGCGAGAATAGAATTGAAATCGCACTGACCCTTTTCCACTAAAAATTGCCATCGCTCCATATATAAATGTACTTTTAGGCAGCTCACATATAATGTTCGATATAACTATGTTCTAGCGTCAATGCCGAAAACTCCGAACAAAAATTAGACGTCAATATTCTCGTCAATCGACACTGTTTTCACCAAAGATGCACTGGGAGAGGATTGAAAATTTGTTATACAAATTTCAATTCTCTCCTCGCCTCGCCTCGCCTAGCCACTCTGGTAGAAAATCACCTTGAAGGTGATTTATACTCTATGTTGGAACGAATACGGTTCATTTTTGCACAAACAAATATTTCAATTCACGCCTCGCATATTCTCGTCAATCCACACTGTTTCCACCAAAGATACGCTGGGAGAGGATTGAAAATTTGCCATACAAATTTCAATTCTCTCCTCGCCTCGTCTCTTCTCGCCCCTCTGGTGGAAAATCACCTTTAGACTCTTTATTTTTTTTTATTTTTTTTACGTGCGGGAAATCCCCACGGATACCCACCCCTCCGGAGCCGGAGGGGGAGGTTATGTCGGACTCGAACCGACTAAACCGCACGCCGTCTCTGGGTCGTAGTGCTAGGCCGAAGGTGAGGTTGTCATGCGACATATCCCTCGCACCCCGGCTGACCCAGGGCCATCCCTCTCGGTCTGGCCCTCCTCGGGAAGGGGGGGACCACGCGGTCCTCGACTCAACCCCGGTGTGAGGAGGCGCGCATCGTCCTACGATGCGCGCCGCCGCCATGGCCTGCTTCTGCTAGGGTGACGGGCGGCTCCACCCGTCACCCTCAGGCCCGCGCTCATTGGGGGCGGAGGTCAGTCTGCGCCCTCCGACGCCCGAGCCGCCTTCGGGCGCGTGCAGCGATGTCAGCGAGCCTTTCTCGCTCATCGCGCCGCGCCCGCTCTGCTGTCTCCTTCGCGAGCATGACCTGCTCGCAGAAGGAGGCGCTGGCCTCCCACGCATCCGCGCAGCGGACCATCGCCGCGAGCAGGGTGGAGAGCGTGAGCACTCTCACCCCCAGGGCCGCCACAAGCTCCCGCCTCGGCGTCTCAAACGCCGGGCACTCGGTGAGCGTGTGCAGCCCCGAGTCCACGCTCGCGTCGCAGTGATGGCACTCGGGCGTTGGCTCTATACCCATCAGATGCAGATACCGCCCGAAGCTACCGTGCCCGGTGATAATCTGCGTCTGACGGTACGAGAGGCTACCGTGTTGCCTCTCTAGCCACTCCCCCATGATGGGCCTTACCACCGCAATGACGGCGTGCCCTGCGCGTGGTTGCCCAAGTCGTCGCTCCCACTCGGCCACCATGACCTGGTGGAGCCGGGATTTCTCGGCCCGAATATCCTCGGGCTCGGGATCGAATCCCCGCTCCCGCGCCTCCTTTCGGAACTGATATAGTGCCGAAAGGGCCCTCGCTTCCAGGATCCACGGTGGCGATCCGGCCAGGAGACTCGCCGCTTCGAAGGATATCGTGCGGTATCCCTCTCTGCGCCGTACGGAGCAGATGCACGAATCTGGCCTCCAGGGTGTCCGCCCACACGGGGCCCACGCCAGTCCCGCACGCGGAGTGACAGGGAAGCGCTTGCGAACGAAAGATCTACGATCGAACTGCGCTCCCCCGCCACAAACGTGGCCATATACGTGGCTTCGGCCCCGCGATTCTGGAGAACTAAGCCGAGAGGATCGGTCCAGCTCTCCAGAGCCCTGCCCCGCGCGTTCGTGCGCCGAGAACCCCAAGCCTGGGACCAGGCATTGAAGTCCCCGAGCACAAGAACCGGACGAGGCGTACAGACAGGCATTGACGACGTCGGTCAGCCGCTCCAGCGACCGCCGATACTGCCCTATGAAATCACCTTTAGATTCATTAACTTTGATGAACCTAAACTTAGTAGTGACCTTACTAATTCGTTATTCCTGTCTCAATTTACAAGTTAAGGTCATATGCTTAGGTACCTACTTCTCATATTAATCAGTTTAAAAAACTAGCCAGCTGCAGGCATCTCATCAGATATCAAGCTTTATAAACGGCATATCATCAGTGTCACATATACATCTCCCATCATATATCTTGGACCCAAAGGTGCTCAAAATATGCTCAATATAAGTAGTACGGATTTTTTTTCGGTGTAGCACGTGGTGTTACAGCAGTGGACGAGCTCAAATCCATCAATTATTAATATATCAAAATAATCGGCATGCACCAGGGTCTCGACTCGTCTCGTCCAGTATATATGACGAGAGGTATACGCAAGTATAGAAGGTGACGGCCATGTAAAATAGGAGCATATTTTTACGGTTCATAAAATTTTTATGTCTGCCTCAAACTTTACGACTTATTATTATAATGCAGTCTAGTAAAAATATCTTCTGACTAATTATGGACTTTACTCAAATTACCCTATATTACTAACATCAAAAGTACGTTTATGTTATGATTGCACCGTAGAACGTCTTTCTTTTATCTTTCCTTTTTTCACATGTTTCACATATCACAGACCACTTTCACATCAATCACTTAACAATTGTTTGAGCGGCGTAAATCAATGTTCAAATGATTGTAACATCATTCATTGGTTCCGATATTTCGGTAGATGGCTCCCACTATCGCCCCAAGCAGAATATATAGGTAAATTTGGAAGGCTTCAAGCGTGGTTCGGTGGCACAGTGGTCAGAGCATTCCCCTGTAAGAGAAATATCGTAGATTCGAATCCCACCTAAACCAATGTAACTTTTCATATCTCATTTTCATATCAATGTAGCTCTTGGGGTGTAAATGATACTTAAAAATATGGATTAACATTTTTAAGTATCATTTACACCCCAAGAGCAATATTTGAATAAAATAAAGGAAGTGCAATAATTAACTTCCTAGTTTTATACTGGTTGAAATACTGAAATAAAATTTTGATAACAGCAAGAATAGTCTTGCATGGAAAAAGTGCATAGTAAAGCAAGAATGTGACATGTTGTTTAAATGATACAAGAGTCATTTATTGCTTCAATGTTATTGTTTGCAATAGGCAAGAAACTTGCATCGTTTCAATCAGCCATTTATAAGTAGTTTCATCTACACTTCCAACTGAACTAGATATTTTTATACAGTGAGTTAATACAGACAGGATGAGGAAGGCGGAGGATCGGATGAAATGGCGCGCATTGGGAGAGGCATATGTTAAGCAGTGGACTGCAGTGGGCTATGCTGATTGATTTGATCGAGTTAATATCAGTGTGTGTTTTATGAAAATACACCGCGGTATTGGTATGGGTAATGGAATGCTGAGACGAGGTCTCGGGTTCGATCCTAGGTTTTACCATGGCACACACCAATGACATTTCGATGCTTTTCGAAGTTATGTGTGTATTTATCGCAGGTTTATAAGTGCCCCGTTATTGGCAATAGGCTCGCCACCTATTACATTGGGACCTAAAAACATAAACTGGCGAAATGTGGGTGCGCTAGCACCTCTGCCTACCCCTTCGGGGATAAAGGCGTGAGTTTATGTATGTTTTATGAAAACGTCTGGATTCTCATCATCATTATCTCCGTGTTAGTCCCGATCGTATTCGCATCTCAATGCACGGTCTAGGGCATCTTTGATGAAGATGGTTGCGCAAAATTGTTATGCTGTTTATATTTTTGTACTCAGTACAGATAGCTGCATATTTAAACCCAACTTAAGGTAAACGAATAGATCACTAGGCTACAAACTTCGAGATATAAATAAGATAGCTCAATGATCTCTGGTCCTAAGTGACCTAATGTCGAATGAACGCATTCAAATTACTAGAATGATAATAAAAGTACGAAATCGTTAACAACAGCATTATAAATGCAAGGAGTCGAGGTGGCAGGCTTTGGGGCTGAGGTGTCAGAAAGTAGTCACTCCCGTAAGAGCCAAAATGAACTAAATCTTAGAACGGAGGAGTAGCAGAGCGGTTCTCGGACTCCAAGGTGCAAGAAATATTTAGATAGTCTGTGCTGCAGACTTAAAATGTAAGCAGTTCGAATGATGATGATAATTTTCGCTGTAGAAGTATGAGAAAAAATAAGTAATAAAAATGCAACTCCTTTTAACTTTCTTTGGGACTGTGGATCATTTCTGTTGCTGCATTACAGGATTTATATTATTGGGAATATTGATGTATTCAGACCCAATACATAAAAGCAAAGACTTTGCAAAATAATATTTTGTAGCCATAATTGCTAATATTCGCCCCAACCCTTCCAGCCAAGGTTATTTGCCTAAAAGTAAATGTAATGGCAAAGGTTCAAACCAGAGACTTCTCCATCGCAAAACTTACTCCTTAACCGCAACACTAGCGAATAAATGAATGCTTCTCACATTTCCCACTAGTTCCAATGTCGATTCCGCCCATAATAATTACTTCATAGATAGAAAATTAGTAAACAACAACACCGAACAATAAATCTTCACCAAAATTAAGACATAATTCGCATCATTCGACAGTCGACGAAGCAGGTGTATATAATTGAAAATGCTAATGTATATTTTTTGTGAAAAAAGAAATTAATTTGAAATGTTATTACCTTCTAATGGTTTTTTTATTAATTTATTAGGGTGTTATAAATTTATGTTGTGCACACGGTTTGGTAACGGGTGAGAGAGGGTTAAAATTGGAATTGAGGAGGTAATTATGAGAGGGGTGATAAACGGTTGAAGTGAGAAAGTTCATTGGCTTTGAATGTCAGCTTTGTGATAAAGTCATAATGTTACTTCAGACTGATTAAAATAGGAAATGTTTGAATCGGTCTAGGCGGAGTTTGAACTCACGATCCTTGCCATACAGGGGTAACGCTTTAACTGTTGTGTACTAATAAAGAAGCAGATATTAAAAATGATTTAATAATATTTGAAGCCCTTGTTGTCTGGTGTACTCACTGCTCGGTAAACGATCAGTGTGTTGAGTTACCTAAGCGCGGTTGCCGTTTGGATCGGTGACCGCCTTTTTTATGCCACTGAGGTGCCAGACAAGCAAATGATCCATCTGATGGAAAGTGGATACCGTGGCCTAGGGAAGAGTGCAACACCACGGGAGTCAAAGAGAGTTTCTGTGCCGTCAGTGTAGAAGACAAAGCAGGTATAGCCTTTGGTCTGCCTACTACTGGTGGTATTTCATCTAAACGCTTCCATGCTTCGGAGGGCATGGGTCGTCTATAGTCGTTATTTAAATTCTGTCCGTGGTGGAAACTTTTTTACACTAAATGTTATAGAAGTCTGAAGACCCAGAAAGTAAGTAATTACTTACTTTTGTACTTAAAATTTTAAACAACTTTGAAAAGAACTTTTCGAAAACTAATAAGTTTTTTCACTTAATTCAATGTTTTTAATTTCAGATATTTTTATTGCAAACAAGAATTGTAATTTCGCGAAACTTCTCATTACCAGTTCTTTTAATCTAAAACGTTTTTAATTTTAGATTATTCCTTTGTAATTAACTACTTGTACAAAGTGTTTTCTAATTTGTCACTGAAAATTAATTAATTCCAAGCACCGATGCGTAGTTAATGTTTTTTTTTCGGCTACAAAAAATAAACCAAACAATATACTAATTAATGAGCCGAAATAACACATTACGCGCGTCGGCTTCGCCTGTGATTAAAGTAACCGCGAAGTCGAATTTACATATGCTGTTAAGGCGATGACTTCAGGGAATTCAAGTCATGAGAAGCTGTAATATTAAATGAGATCTAGTTCATTTTGGATTATGAGTATTATGGAAAAAATCCTTAACGAGTCTCCAATGGAAACTTGCAATTTCAATGTGAACGAATATGATACTATCATTGTTACCCGACACTTGAAAGCGCAATGTATTATTTTATATGTCTTTCTGCTATAGATTCCTTCATATTTGTAAGGGTTATTGGCTCACTAAGGTTACTGCTTTTATCTTTTTAAGTAACTAAGATATTATTCTAAAATGCTAAAATTCTATCGCTAAGGCGCACCTGCCGAGTTACAGACAAAGCCTGGACGCAGGCTTTCCTTTCAGAGTACCAGATACCATTTGCTGCTATAAAAGTCATGTAACATAACATAACAGAACATAAACTTACGCCTTTATCCCCGAAGGGGTAGGCAGAGGTGCTAGCACCAACATTTCGCCGGCTTATGTTTAGGTCATGTAATAGGTGGCGAGCCTATTGCCATTAACTGGGCACTTATAAACCTGCGATAAATACACACATAACTTCGAAAAGCATCGAAAATTCATTGGTGTGTGCCATGGAATACCTGGGATCGAACCCGAGACCTCGTTTCAGCAGTCCATTACCCATACCACTAGGCTACAGTCGTGTAAAACTAATCAATAGAAGGAGAAGAAGTAAGTCCATTCCGAACTGTATCAGGAAAGTTTCGGATGCTACAGGAAAAACACTGAGACGATGATGTCTTAAAATCATCATCATATTCTGAGCCTTTACCCAATTCAGCTGGTGTACTTCGATATTTTCCATGCAGCGATTGCCATCTGACCTCCATAACCAATTGGCGATATCGAAGTTCTGGAGTTAGACTAGTCGAACTTTTGTGGGCTTCCACTACCCGTAACGACTGCCATAAATGATGCCCCATTATAAGCAATTAATTCTCTTTGCAGTAACAACTCTGATAAGGGTTTGCCTGCGTGCTGACTCGATGATATTCTGTTATCAGTTGATTCAATTTCGACGTACCCCTGTTGGCGTGCTCTCGTCGAAGAGACGATTGTTGGGTTACACCTTCAAACACAAGGGTAGATAACGTGCGAGTGATACCTCTGATGTTGTGAGGGTGCCTTGAGTGAACCAGACTCATTTGTAGCCACTTTTATGACAGTTGACGATAAAATTGTTCTGGGTTACACGCAGCGCTATTTTGATCGAAAAAATAAGTGGATTGATTACGATTTTTTGATTCGAGCCGTCCCCAATTCCGCCTGAAAATGTTTTTTTTTTATAATAGCCTGCTAATAAGCTATTTTAAAATCGTAATCCTTTTTTTCAGTGGGGAATCGAGACTACTACTAACCCAAAAAATAATAGCATCTGATGCGGCCGTCAAGCTAAGTGCCACCATTGTTAATATGATACGTGTACCTATGTAATGGTGACCCTATTTCCTGAGACTTTGCGTTCAGCTTACCATAAGGCAAGGTGAAGTCATATTAACATATCCTATATAAAAAAAAGTAAAATATATCCCATACGGTTCTAGGAAATAAAGATATGTTAGATACATTTTTTTTAAATAAGCGTGCTCTCATTCATACATATCTATCAATTAGCCCACTGTAATCCACTGTTGGACATAGGCCTCTCCCTATATGCGCCATTTCGTACGATCCTCCACTTTTTACATCCAGTTAGTCCCAGCCACCTTTTTCAGGTCATCGGTCCATCTGGCCAGGGGCGTCCTACCCTTCGTTTGCCTTCTCCCGGCTCCACTCTAGGACTCGTCTGCACCACCGGCCATCGGACCTTTGACAGACGTGGCCAGCCCATTGCCACTTCAGCTTTCTCATTCAAACGTCTTATATAATATAGAAATATCAAGCCAGATGCAGTTGTTGACAAATCGTTAATGTTCTGACCACACACAGAAATTCTATCACATGTTGTGTACAAATTATACCATTAACGCAAAGTCGGTCAAGTTTATGTACGCTTTAAATTTTATTTTTGTTTGAATTTACTTTAATTTTGGTATTGGTTTTGTCGGTTTTACTTTAGTTTTAATTTTCTTAATTGCATCAGTAGATGGCGGTACAATCGATTTTTTATAAATTTAGTTAGTTAGTCGCTTGTTATCAGTAATTGACAGCAGATCTTCTATTTTCTGATGGAGTACTGGCATACGGCAGGTGTTTTAAATGTATAATAGTACATTATTATTCATGTCCATTGTGTATGTCTTAACTTCATAATTTTCCAGGAACACAAAAGCAATTAAGGTCTTGTCTCTTCAATAAACTATGGAATTACGTTTTTTATAAATTCAAGTAAGAATAAATATGAATCAAGCGATTTATAATAATGACCATGATAATTTAACAAATTAATTCATTTAAAAACACATAAAACTTTAAAAACGCTCCCGACTTCACTCATCTTTTCCGAAAAAGTGAACTAATTATCATAAACTCATATTAATTCGTCGTAAATTTTAAATTGTAGCAATCTTTTCTGAGAAATGCGTCTTCTTATAATTTATAAACAGAATCCATAGAAAAACATAACATTAATTAAGTTTGAGTAATATGTAGATTTAAATCATTTTGTAAATTAATAACAAAAAATTAACTTACTTTAATATATTTAGAATGGCTACCATAATTTCAAATATGTTTTATATTTAAAGAAACACATATAGGTACCTACTGGAATCCAACTCCAAATACTATATCTTTTTTCATTATCACGTCTAGGTTTTTTTTTTTAAACTTCGTGCATTATCTAAAATTTGCACACTAAGCATCCAATCACAGTTTATTCCTCACGGTAATCGAATCTCGGACTTCATCGAGGTAGTATTAATTTCTGGACTCTGATAATATCCCCTTAATACATACAAATGCAAAGTGTTGTATGTTATGCCGCCAAAGTGAACACATAACATCGATCAACGCGGTCGACATCGCTACAACACTTTAAAAAATATGTGATGCTTTGTTAACCCTAATAATAGCATGGGTCATTTAAGCCACAATTAAAATACCTTGATAGGTGCTAGTAAGTGTTTACGGTATTAGATTATGAGATCTTATTGATAAAGTGTTTTGTGGATGTTTATTAATAATTGTTTGAATTATTTTGTAAGAAGTACCAGTGTTTGGCTATTGCTTGGTGGAAATTTGGCCATAATTACTGCTGACAATTTAAAAGTCAAACAACAAATAAAGTCGTAAGTAGAGAAATAGTATCGATGTTTCCGATTTGCGTATTAATTGAAAATAAAAAGTTATTTGGTGGGTTGTAATGCCCTTCATCATGATGATGATGATGAAGGGCAAAGATGTCACGTGTACGTTTATAAAAAAATAAATGTAAGTAGAAATGCAGTATGATGCTACTTAAAGTTGATATTAAGTTAAAATGTGGGTCAACCCAACCTATTTATGCTCGTCAAAACCGATCAAACTTATATGAATATAAATAATTAGATATGTCTTTTACTTTTAAGGTAATTTAATAAGTAAGGTAAGAAGCCATCTTCTGGGATAATGCATTAATAAATATTTATTAAATTATAATTATGATTTTACTGACTTTGTAAACTGGTTATACATTATAATAATACGCGTGTTTACCTGTGAAAGGAAATGAAATAATATTTTTGTATTATGATGGACACTTGATTATTATACAATCACTGGGGCCCACACATGGCATGTAACATTTTGGAGTACACGTACCTATTACTATATCACGTACTATGTACTGACAGCGGAAGGTATTTATAAGAACCTATTTTAAGCCGAGCGTGAATAATTCCCAACACTTGAAACCCTTTACGCTCATTTCACCGAACAACATTTCTTTTTATTTATTATAATATAAACAATTAAGCGGCTATTTATCACTTACGCACATCGTTTCACGGTGCGTACGTATTAACACTACAAACGTTACTGCATTTATAATTATAATAAACCCACTCGCTTGTACTCGTACTTCGGGAATTAATTGTCTTGGTCACGCAAGCCCCAGTATTTTTTAGGGTTAAATTAGTAGGATCGATTAACACTAGAGGGGGTGTATATCACCATATCCTAGTTAAATTTATTTCATTACATTTTAACGGTAACGTCTTTTGTATGCTTAATTATAATTACTGTTTTATCTTCTGTTGATTTCCATGCGTGAAATGAGACGGACAGCCGGCATTTTGGTTTTGAATAAAACACTAAGGGCTAACGTGAGATATTTTTACGACTCTTACGAATTGTTTACTTTTTTTTTACGAGCGGAATTTCACTAAAGTTATCGGTGAAGTGGCTTTATCAGATCTAAAATAACTAAAACAACAGGGTGTTGCTATATAAAGGGCAGTGGGTCTATTCCCCTAGGTACGGAAACCTTGCCCACCTAGGTAACAGCAGGCGGTCTCATCATCGAGCAGGGGAATAAAAAATAACTTAAAGTTATGCTCATAATATTTTCATATAAATAAAAACTTAAATTGTATAATATCATGTTAATGAGTCATATAAAAGTGTAGTTTTCTCAACGTCGCCATTTGTAAGTAACAAAAAGGTAAGGTCATACACAAAAAAACACGTACAAAGGCGAGTTTAACTCGACATAAGTTCTCTTCCATTAAACCTTTGAGTAGCAGAGAAATTATATCTTTGTTATTAGATTTTTGCATTTGAATTGAATACCTTCGCCTTGCAATAGGTTTCACCACTTCACCAGGCATGCCGTCTGTTTATTTACTATAATAGAAGTTACTATACATACAAATGTGCTCAATGTATTCGTAATATACAACCACATCGTGATCATTACTACGGTTCGGTACAAGCAAAATGAGCTTTTGCATGTATATATATATATACATATATATATATATATATATAACCCAAGTACCTACCTCTGTTGAAGGAGGTTGAAGGCGTAAATATTTAATAGCGGAAGTCAAAAAAAAGATATAACAATAATAATAATTGATAAATAATTTCAAATTCATTTATTTCAAGTAACAAGGACTCGATTACATTATTTAAAATTTATACAATATTATATATTATTATTACACATACTATGTCATATACAGAACACACATTTTGTCATTGAATCAGATTCAATTTCAACATTCAAATAATTGAAAAATATTATATTTTTTGTTTTATAAAGATACGATTTCATTATTACTATTAAGTAAAGCTATAATATATCTCCTAACTACTGAGTACTGTAGGTACCACCTGCCGATTCACCAAAGATATTATAAAAAATTAACCTGTAGGAAAAAAACGAATCTATAAAGAATATCTTCATATTGAGTCTCATCAGCTTCTACTTCAAGACAAATTTACCAAAAAAATCTCAACAAAACATTTTTCGAGACAAAATAAATTTCCTCTTACATTTAAGGAAATCTCAACAGAATTCAATATTCCGATGGGTGATTTCTTAATAATTTACGAGTATTACTCCCACCCTCATTTTCACTGCCCTTAATTTCGAAACACGACGAAAACATAAAAGGGTTGTTATAAAAATGATGTAATTCAATTGAATTAAAATCACTTTGAGTAGCGACGGGTTGAATTTTGTAAAAGGCAAATTAAATTAAATGTTGTTTCCTACTTAAATGTGTTTAGAAGATTATTAAAATGTTTTTGGCAGATAATTGGTTCTAATAGAAAAAAAATCTTGAACATAAGTGTAGCTCAACTACTTTTATTGTTTTTAAAACCCAGTAGGAATCATTATCAGTATTATTTGGTAGAAATTTTCAGAAGCAATACGGAGTCCAAAACCGTTTCACCAGCTGGGCTCGCCCGAGAATCAATGTATTGGTGAAATATGATTGCAAAATAAACTTCCTCCTACCGTTTCAGTTTAATTGAAGCATGAGTATCTAATTCCAATAATTGTGAGTGTCTCATTTGCATGTCTGATAAATAATAAAGATATTTGATTTGATAGACTGATAGACAGACAATTGGCTAAGTATTAAACATATCAATCAGAATCAGTTAATTATTCAAAATGAGCTTTCACCAACGGAATCCATAAACTCATTTATAATAATATAGTTGATCTTGTTGTGACATTCGCCTGACTTTAACTTTTGCCATAGATGGCAAATACCACAACATTCTAATGTTGTGGTATTTTCCAAATAAGCAAAATATAATTCTACAAGCCAAAGTCTTCAAGACGTGGCAATGACAGACGGACAAACGAATACGGAAATGAAATCTTCCTTTGCCAAAAATTTAAAAGGCTGCCAAAGAACTGAAACGAAGAATATGACAGCCCCAGATTGTGGGCCGGGGGTGGAAGGGTTATAATTATCTGGCTGTCAAAAGAAGGGTTGATAAGAGCAAATATAACTACACTCCTGATTAAATAAAGTTTGGTACACAATAAGCGATGGCATGATTAGGGCTGCGCGGAGCCCCCACTGGGTTCGTGTTGACACGGCCGGTGATATTGAAGTGTGAGCAAGCATATCTTACTTTTATATGGCATTTATTATTAATTTTATGTATGTACCGAATATATAGAAAAGTAGCACACCGGCAACGGTATGGAACGGTATTCCATTAAACATAACATATATACAGGGCAAAATAAATAAATGGGAACACTTGCATGTTTTTTGTAAGTATGTCATATACATTTTTTTGATAATTTTGTTGAAATTGAATATGTAATTGTATTGGGGTAACGTAAGACCCACTCATATGCCGTAACGGTAATCTTCCTAATGACTTCTCTTGTGACGTATAAAATGGAGGTGACTTCAAATTAACAAAGCAAATATTATTGTTTAAAATTTGCTGACACCCTTCTAAATTAAATATAATATTTTAAACTCTGTATATTATGATTCCGGAAAGGGTATGCATTCTAATTAAAGCCTAATATTTTCATTTTTTTGCACTAGCAGAGTTAACAGTAGTTTTAATCTATAAGTATTAACTCTTGTGCACATTCCTACGTAGAATTACCTAAGTATATTTTGTCTGCCCGGGAACTTGAACCACATATCTCACGATCAGCAATCGTACTCATTACCACTGCACCACTCAACATCAAATCAGAATGGGAAATCCCGTTATGTCCTACGGCTTCAGTATATATATCGTGTACGTTGCAGACAAGCGAGCATTTGCAGACGGGAGACGTCACTCGTATAATGACGAGTATACAATCTGGCGACGACATATCGCTCAACGTAACCGTTGTTCCGGATGAGCAATATAATTACTTTGCGAATTTGTAGGCAAAGCGTTTCAAAGTTATGATACTGTCTTTTTATCTTGAAGAGTGAGATATTTCAAGATTAAAATTAACGTCACACGTCAGTAGCTTCTAGAGGTCACGGGTTTCAATCTTGGCTGTTACACTACCAACATCTACCCACTTCCTGGGCCGAGTAGCGAAAGTTCTGGCAAAGACAGGAACGTTCTGGAATGTTCTATTGCGTCTTGTGTCTCTTTCTAGCCTGACGTCTCGTTCTATTCATTCGATTCATTCTAGATCAGTGACGTCAAGGCATGCTGTCTCTTTCTATAGTGCCGTCTCTCTCACTCCTATGGGAATTTGGCCATATATTGAAGTTGCCAAGCGCCGGGCGTAGCAGTACTTTGCTAATTAATATATATTTGGTGCTGAATTTTCTAGTAATTTTGCTCACTAGTGTTCTTGAAAAATATTATGAAAGTTAAAAAATAAAGGCTTTATTGTTGCCAGATTATTTTCTCGTACGTTTTAAGTGCCTATTGCCTCGCGATTATGTCTGTAAATATAAATGCATATATTTTTGAAATTCACAAGTGCTACTTTGTGACTTAAATCAATATGTATAATCACATGCTTAATTGGAATCTAGATAGCACTATGTAGAATGTTATAGAACATTGTTTAAACCACATAGTTGGCAGACAAGCACGTGGACCACCTGATGGCAAGTGGTGACAATATACGTGTGCAACACCAGGGATGACACACTTGTGCTACCGACCCTGTAAAAACCTGGATTTATTTATTAATTTAAATGGATTTTTTCACTGTTTCGAACATTGATTCGGAAATATCTACTTTCCAATTGAGTCTCGGCTCGTTAAACAGACCTTGTTTAATTTAAACTGGGGCTGTTTTGCCCCAACCCTTTTGTTTAGGGCCGATTAGAAATTTTCTCTCTTTTTTCCGATCAAAGGGATAATTGGTGATTATAATCGGGGTTTTTAAACAAATGCGCTGTGGTTCTTTCTACCCTTAATATATTGGTGTGATCTCTTTTGGGTTAATGTTGTTCAGACTAATCGTTTGTTTTATTAAAAGCTCCGTTTAAACGAGAGAATTTTTATGTGAATTTAAAGTTATTTTGAAAGGTTCTTATGTTAATAAAGAAAACAAGTTTACGGTTTACATGATGGTGAGAGGTTGCTGTGTCTTATTAATATTTTTAACATAAGAAGGGATCACATACAAGGGAAAAAGAAGAGATAGTGAGATCGGGAAATAAGTTAATTTTGAAAATATGCAACTTTTTTTAGTTTTCTATTTCAAAATGAATTCTAGGTTTCTTCTTCATCCAAACGCCAATTTCTGTCGCATCCAAAACTCGAACTACGACAACTTTTTTTACTTTTATGAGAGCGACTGCCATTTAACCTTCTAACTCCTAGAGTCACGTCCGTTAATAAGCTCTGTTGAAAATATAGTATTCATGATCACCATCATCATATCAGCCACACACAGTCCACTGCTGAACATTGGCCTCTCCTATAGACTTCCAGAAGACTATAGACCTATAGACTTATGGTCGCCAGGAAGCGCTGAATATGTTACTCATCACACAACACTATTCAGACTCATGGTAAGCATAGCATAGCTTAACTAGCTTGTGTTATGGAATCTAGAATGTGGATAAACATACTTAGAAATTTTGTTATTTTTTTGTTAATACAAACATATTATACATAGGCATACCTGGGTCTGGACCAATGCAAATATACAAATTTGCACTGAGCGGGGTTCGAACCCGCGCCTCCTGCGTAGCGGCCTCGTTCATTACCGCCATGCCAAAGTTCTATAATTAGTACCAAAGTACTCAAACACTACTAACCTATTTTTGGGCTATTCAATTTTGATCTATGCATTGCAATAAATACATTTGTAGTAGTAGTAGTATATCAACAAGTTCAGCTCTATAACATCTACACATATTGTCATTTTGAAAGTTACATACATTACACTGTATATTATGTGATGTATGGTAAAGTAAATACACGTAGCATACATGTATACATAGTATATACGTAGCTATATACCCTTTGAACTTAACTTCAAACAGCAAGCAAGTCATTAGGACAAATGAGCGAGAAACCATTGACGCGCAAGTAATCATAAATTATATTGTACGCGTAACAAAACGCGTTTAAGTTCGGTATTCAGTGACGTATTCATTAGCTTTTGAAAGTATTTTGTATTGTTAGGTAGGCTTTTACTGGGTGTAAGGGTATGGGTTCATTATAATTATGTTATTGACGAATTTGTGTTGCTAATGGCAATTCTGTGTTAGGTCTAACCCGTATAACGTGTGCAGTTACGCTTTCTGATATACATCTGTTCTGCGTATAATAAGGGGAAGAATAGAAAATACTAGAATCATTGTTGGTCTAAAGGTAGATAAAATATTTTGATGCACCAATAAGACATGAAATTCCTTACCAGCTCACGTGATTCCTTCTGCCTACAGTACCAGGTCCTTTAAGCGGGGCGTGAAAAAGCATTTGATGAGCCCGTCTTTGGCCTGCATTTTTTCCGCGATATTCGTCTGCTTATCCACAGGACTTCCATGATAACTCCCGTTCATGGTGCTATCATAGTAATGAATGCTGCCGGCAGACAGCATGTCATTTATATGCAGAAGAAAGAGAGTTGGCGAAAGGACGGACTTCTGCTTCACGCCGGCAAGAACTCCAAGGCTCGTCCATCACAAAGGACGCGAATACGGCGCTCCTGCAGGAAGCCGGCAACCCAGTCGCACAGTCTAGGAGGCAGACCAAAGAAGCGATTTGTGCTAAACTCTATTGAAAGCTTTGGCGATGTCAAGACTTTCCTGAGACTTGGATTGGATAGGGACACTTATGTCCGCACTTAGTCTCTCTTTTGGGATATTGTGAGACTTTGCCTATCTTCAGATTTAAATCATTGTGTGCAGGTGCCAGTCCATGATTCGGGGTCAACAAAACCGCTCCTGCAAATATGGGGTGCGAGAAATATGCACTAGCTACCTCACTTTCGGTCATGCACTGCGACGCACAGACGCGTGCGGTTTAGTCGGTACGAGTCCGACATAACCTTGGTAAAAAAAAACCTTGTAGATCTGCTGGTTGTCGAAGGAGGTTCCGGCGCAGGCTTTTGTCTAGGGGTTGAGAGATCAGAACGGCAACCGAGCCCATAAAACTGTAGAAGCCTAGTCAAAAGAAGGAGAAACAAAATGTGAGTCTAACTTCGTACCTTGTTATACCTCGAGACATATTTCTTGGACCTAAAATGTAGTCAAATAATGGTCTATACGCGCTGTACACGTTTCTTGGATGTCTTTTGAAGACAGTACAGGATGGTACAGCGGTAGACAAACTAAAATTCACCAAGCATATGAGTACATTATTACAAAACAAATGCGCCAGGGCCACGTTTCTTTGGCGTTTTAGATCCAAGATATATGTCAGCAATATAATAGTATCAATGCGAAAAACCGAATATTAAAAAATATATATGTTATGGACCAAGTAATAAATTGGGCATTACACACATTGCCCGGTCATTATGAATCACGCCCAATGATAGAGAGCCATTTGATAATATTTTTTCAAACAATAAAATTGACCGGGCGTTATACATATTGTCCATCACCTTTTGGGTAGAGTAATAATGTGTTATAAATGTACATGTTTAATAACAATATTTTCAATTATAATTTCTTCAACCTAAGATTGTTTGAGCGGTATTTCGATTCCACGGTTCATGACGACTCACCTAAGGTACATGTGTGGGTAGCTATAAAAAAATAACCCCGAACCTATATCTGTCCATGTCGAGACACATGGTGTCCAACTCGCGTAATTTGACTTGGATAGACTAGGTTAGAAGGTTAAGGCGCGAGCGGAGCGGAGCTCCTGCCTTAACCTTTTTTTATTATATTATTATATTATATTATATACATGAACCGTAGGTGAGGCATTTATTATTTGCAACAATCAGCACATTAAACAACTATTACATGAATCGTTCAATATTATCAACTATTAAATCAACCGAATCAAACAAAATAGTAATAATAGTTAAGCGTAGTTGAAATAACTGTAGACGATACGTAGCCGTTCTTTCCCCGCACCGATTCAAATTTAACTTTATTTTCAAATTGACCCACTCTCAAGTAGCAGTATAATAATGAATGTGATAAATAATGAAGTTTAGATAGTAATTAATCACTTTGCCCGATAGAGCTAGGCAATATGCATAATGCCCGGGCATTAATCATAATGACCGCATTAATCACTTAGTTCATAACATATCCGATGTCCGAACCGTAGGTAGTCATTTTCTGTAATATGAGTTGGACTTGAATTTAGTTCTTTAATAAAGTTGTTATAAAATTGAACACGTAATTTAGTTATCATATGCTTGTCCTCACTTTTTATTGCTTCTAGATCAAAAGTTATTAATATTTATTTGAAAATATATAACAACATAAAAACATTTACATTTAAAATGTAACCTTTAGGTTTGATCAATGGTCGGCGTCTTAATTGTACATCAAAAGCGAATGACTTATTCATGCTGAACCAAACGACTCGTCAAGCCGAGTGCACAAAGTGAATTCTTAATCATTTTCGTATTACCAGCATTTATTAAAACGTTTAGTTCGAATTTTAGAAAGGGTTGGGTGGCAAGACTTGGAGAATAAATTGAAGAGAAGATGAAACTAGTTAGTTAGTTGTCGCCACGATACTTAAGCTTAAATATAATTTATATTTATGGTCAAATTTACGAAGGTGTATGGGGACCTCACTAGATCATTTGATTCCAAGGGAATTTCACCTGTCAGCATATCGCTTAAAATCGCATAAACCAAATCTAAAAGAGTAAACGTAGTGAGTCACCCTGGACCCCGATGTACATGCAACAGATGCAACTGGGAACCACGAAAATGATGATGATGATGATTCTTATTGATCACGTGAAGATAAGTTGACAGAAGACGCATGTCCCTCAGAAACAAATTACCTCGCAATTTCACAAAAATTACACTTAACATAAATTACTAAATTTTCCTTCATTTTCTTAAAGAGCTTCGACAATTCCTGTTATCGCAGAAAACTCCAAATTTATCTATTTCTTCTCTTTCTAGATCTTAAAACGTTCTTCAAGTTCTAATATCTTGCCTCTGATTTCTGTATTTCTCACAAACATATATCATATATTTACATTCTACTATTACCATCAAAAGTGTCCACTTGAATGGAAGTGTTCAACCGTATCCGCACATCGTCAGCAACAGATCCTCGCCGTCTTATTGCGGTTTCTATTGCTCTACAAATAAACATCGACACCTCAGTATTTGGACACATTTCTCTGTGTCGTATCCACTAAGTCTAATGTCAATATTTGGCGGGCACACCTCATTCCTTGTAGGCTCATACTGTTCTTCTTCAGCTAGATCTTCGAATTCTCAACTTTATTGTTTGCGTATTAAGGTTTTGTTAACAGTAAAATTAAATTTGCAGTTATATTGTAAAATATACAAACCTTACGAATAGTGTTTACTTTCGCTACGAATTTCAACTCTATTGTTGCGATTTAAGGGTGATTTCCTCCTGTTGGTTGAGATGATTTTGTTGTTTCTGCTCGGAATTTTTCTAAGGAACTACCAGAATTGTTAATCTTATTTAAGCTGTGTAAGCTTGAATAACCACTTTGATTATCAGCTTGTAATTTTATTGAGGTTTTCTCAGGAAAAATTAAGAGTTTGTCACTTTTAAGAATGTAGAATTATGTCATTCCTTTTGTTTTGTTTCAGATTAAATAAGACGAAATACAGGGAATTTGATGTCTTAAGTCATTGTCTTTATTGAGATACTTATTACCTAGTGGTTGATTGATAAGAGGTAGCCATCATGGTGATTACTTGTACGTTATTCAGTTTTAAAACCTAAAATATATAAGGTACAAGGTACAATGTCGGGTTCAAAAATAGCTCTGTTTATACTGCTAATCTAGTTTATAAACTAATCTACTACACTTATTGAATAATTAATATCACTTGTACTTTTCCACACTTTATGAGTGTGGAAAAGTACAAGTGATATAATTATTCAAAAATAGCTCTCTTGATGATCAATAGCATTCAATTCATTCATTTCATCAAATTACACACATATTCGTATCTGTTAACCCCCGGAGGGGTAGGGGCAGGCCCAAAAGTAAAAAGCAAACCTAAAATAAAACTATAATTCTCTTATTAACATTTCCTTGTGCTCAAGGGCGGGTTGTTTGATTAGCGCAGGATAACTGTGCCATGTGTTATATTTTGACAATTTGAATAAGTATAATGAAAAAGAAAATAATTAAGAAAGTATTTTTCTTATTTTTTATTCGGGCCTTTGAAATTTAATGCACTATAACAAATTGAATATTGAGACCATCACGCAATGCCCTTATTGCTTGTCTTAAATAAATAATTTAAGAAAAATATAAATATCTGCTTGGTAGGTCTTTTAGAAATAAGTGATTCAACAGACCATCATAATTTAAAAATCTCTTTCGTTTAAAGTCGCTTCTAATACCTCTAAGTCAAGAAAACCTTTCAAAGGATTTCACCATATTGCTTAATACTATTCAGTAAAAAATTGAGTACGTTGTAACCCTGCTCCACCCTCTCAAGTCGGCGAGGGATGAAATAGCTCCCACTCTTCAATCAGGGGTTGATTTCCACCCTATCATTATGGTGTAGTGTGTTACTAGTTGGGAGTTTTCTTGTTTGGTATTAGTTTCGGATTAGTTTCAGTAATTGTTGCTTTGGTTGACCATTTATAAACTTTGCCGTGTCTGTCGCAAGGCTGATGGAATTTTGTTATAAATGAACGAGTTTATGAGTTAGCCCAAATTGTATTAATCTTTTTTGTAAAATTATATCGGAAAATTATATTTTAATATATCTCAGAATGGTTGCTTTTGTTGTTTTGCTTGTAAATACTGAACTGTGTCAACTGATGCGTTGCGATTGCATTGATTCTGTTTACAGTGAGCATTATCACTATATTTGCATGAAGTCATCGATGGCGGTTCAAAAGTCTCGCGCACATATACCTTATTAACATTCTCAAAATCGGCTATGTGTGGCCGAAATATAACAGTTCACGTAATATATACTATGTCTTTTCTTACCGCTTCGACCTCATACAGTACTAATTTAAAAGTTATTGAACTAGATATCTACGAGTACAAACAAGAGCATTTTAGCTCTTATTTAATGATTTAGTTAATTATTTGTGCGTACATATTTGAAGTAAACCGTATTCTGAGGTTTTAGATTAATTCTCAATGTATTAAGAACTGAAGTGCTTCTTCAAGAATGATCTACTTTACTACCAAGATTCAATATTTTATTCATGTGTAAGTCTTACTTTGAATATGTCACAGCAAGATTTATTAGGATTTCAAAAGCCAATTTTGAATGTTCGTCTAAAAGATTTATTTTACTCAGAATCTCATTATTAATTCTATAGTGAAAGTCGTTTGGTACTTTAACCTGATGTCATGATGATGATATAGTCGGTAGAAGTAAACTTTTACTTGTTTATTTATTAAAACGTTTTGCTCGTACAGCTTACACAATAGTGGGCCTAATGCCTAAGGCTTTTTGTACCAATCAGCGTTTGAATAATGCTAAGATTAAGCGTAGGCGCGTAATATATGTTTTTTGTTTGCATAGTCAAGCCTATTATCCTGGAAGAGGTTGGCAGATGTTGAAACTTTCGATTGTATCTATCTTTACGCTTACATTCATTTGTTTTGCATATAGCATATCTCAAAATATTTGACCCTAATTTATTAAATGTTGTCAATTATTTTTTTGAAGTTATATCACTAGTTTGTCAAGCCAGCCAACCAATCGTCTGATGGTAAGCACCTAGTGCAGCATATTATGTTACTTGCAATACTCGCTATTATTTGAGTACTATCTCTAGGTACATAATATTATATAAAGAATCGATTCTACTTTAGTTTCACAACTGTGTTTGGATCGAAACGGGGAACCGTAATTATAGAAAAAACTGCAGAATGATTGACAGTATATGAGACCTGCTCTGTTGCCATGGCATGTTAAAAAAGAAAAACCAAAGTCATATTTAATTCATTAGAAAGGAAGTTTTGGCCATACACTCAAGATTCATCAATGATTCAGTAATCAACCAAAATATAAATAATAATAAAACTAGTTTTGCTCAAAACGACCAACTCAATTGAAATAATAGGAAATAACATAAAAGTTATAATGGAGTAAATAAAAGTTTCACTATTCAGGACACGCCGCGAACGCTCCATGAATGTTCACTGATTTGACGTTAGGACTAGTCTTTCACTTTCCACACAAACTTACTAACGACTTAGTAAATCTATAGACTCGAACGATGCGAGGTTTACTGCGTCATATTTATGTACAGTCAACATCAGAATTAGTGAAGGGTGACATGCGTGCGAATGGTCTCACTACCATGGAAGCCTAAGATCGTGCGGAGCCGGAAGGCGGATCTAGAATCGGGAATT
This sequence comes from Eilema caniola, assembly GCA_949126895.1. Classification (NCBI taxonomy): domain Eukaryota; kingdom Metazoa; phylum Arthropoda; class Insecta; order Lepidoptera; family Erebidae; genus Eilema; species Eilema caniola. The sequence continues at coordinate 1,118,868 of OX421478.1, forward strand.
TTTTTTTTACGTGCGGGAAATCCCCACGGTTACCCCCCACTTCGGAGCCGAAGGGGGAGGTTATGTCGGACTCGGAGCGACTAAACCGCCCGCCGTCTGTGGGTCGATGTGCTAGGCCGGAGGTGAGGTTGTCTCGTGACATATCGCTCGCATCCCGGCTGACCCAGGGGTATTCCTCTCGGTCTGGCCCTCCTCGGGATAGGAATGATTTCTAGTCAAGAATCATATTCAAAATGACCAATAATTTTGAGTCAAGTCAAACTGTTTATTGATTTATCATCCAAACTAAAGGTGGGTACCAAAAATCAGAACAATCCCTCAATAGGAAGGGAGGAATGCTAAGGTATTCAGATCATTTTGAGTACTTTGCTAGTCAAGGTCGATCTGAAGCTCATCATCTACATGGAGATATAATTTTCTGATTCTAGATCCGCCTTCTGTCTCTTCCTCCTCCACTGAGCACGATCTTGGGCCTCCATGGTAGCGAGACGGTCCGCACGTATGTCACCCTCCACTGATTCTAATGTTAACTGCTGACTGTACAGATCCAAACTGAGAGATAAATCAAACTCTAGTGGATAAGTGCTTAAAGATTTTGTAGCTCGAAGCAATTTTATGCCTTAGAAACACCTACACAAAACTGTAACAATATTATGTAATGTAACATAACATGTAGGTTCAATACCCCTAGCACGAAAGCTATCGTATTCGTATTGTAACGTATTGAGAGAACGGATCATTGTGATTGGCTGCCCGTCTACTGTGAACCTACTTGTGAGCGAAGCCTGCCAATCGCGAAGCGTCGATCTCTCAATACGTATACAATAATACTAGTGGTAAAGTTCGCTCAAAGTACTATACACTAACTTAACAAACCATATTTAAATTGATTTGTGTAACCTTCCGAGGACAAGTGTAATAATATTTCATGTTATATGAAAGGTTTTATACATAAGGTAACTTAGAATATATAACTAAATAACTTTAATCACGCATTATCCGTGCTGTATAGTTTCTGTAGAATTCAAGAGAACCCATTTTCCACGACGCGATATGATTATAATATAGCTTTCTTATATAACAATGCAGAATCGTTGAATAAGTATATGTTTTGCAATATATGCAAGGGAACACAGATGAGAATCCTTATGACTATGGGGTAGGTATAATTTTTTTTTAGAACTTGTATAATAATTCGGTAACCAGGTGATTATTTGATTATTGTCTCGACCATTTGAGTTCTGATCCTGAAAGGTCATATTTTGTCTTAAAGTAAATACGAACTATTTAAATGAGGTTCGGTTATATATTTAAAGAGATCACAGGCATAATCTCTAACTTAGATTCTAGTAGCAGGTAGATTCTAGCGTTTGTTCCCACTTGTTCTACTGAACAGTTCTACGGTAGAACTAATGGGCTTTTTTTTTCTCACTAGTTCTACGATATTAGATGTAACAAAAGAGTAGAACTAGTGGGAGTCTTTATTCCCACTTGTTCTACCTGTTCCATCGGGTAGAACTAATGGGAGGTTTTGTTCTCACTAGTACTACGATATTATGTTTAACAAAATAGAAGAACTAGTGGGAGTCTCTCTTCCCACTTGTTCTACCTAAACCGAAAAGTAGTTTTACACAAAGAAATGTGTTACCAAATATGCCGATTATTCCCAGTAGTCCCCTCTAGCTCTGTCCTCTGGGGTGACAGCTAGGAAGAATTTTTGAAATGTAGTTAATTGATATTCAGACAAACAATATCCAGGTTCTTAAACTTAAAACTAAACCTCATATATTATGGCGTCTACTAACTAAGCTCGACGGAGCCCCGCTCCGCGGGGCTCCTACTTCTGGGTGGTTTAAAAAAAATTTGTTAACGATAATTAATTTCGAAGATTCTATGTAACATAAGAAATAAAAAAGCTGAAATCTATGGATTGTTTTTTAGGTAGAACAAGTGGGAAGAGAGACTCCCACTAGTTCTACTATTTTGTTAAACATAATATCGTAGTACTAGTGAGAACAAAACCTCCCATTAGTTCTACCCGATGGAACAGGTAGAACAAGTGGGAATAAAGACTCCCACTAGTTCTACTCTTTTGTTACATCTAATATCGTAGAACTAGTGAGAAAAAAAAATCCCATTAGTTCTACCGTAGAACTGTTCAGTAGAACAAGTGGGAACATACCGATTCTAGCACAACTAAACACCATGGAATGTATTGAATTGTTTTACCTTACGCCTATGTTGGTGCCCAAGGCTGGCCATAGTCTCTGGGATATCTTTTTTGGGGCTTACAAAATTATCGAGCCACGTAGGTTCATGTGAAGATTACCTACCTGGTAAAGCCAAGTTGGGGGGTAGAGGGGGGGGGGGGGGGGCAAAACGAGGTAAGTCGCGGGTTCATGTCCTATTTCCTTTTCCTGACTGAAAAACATCACTTCATGTAAACTTATAATAAAAGTCGGTGCCTATAAATACGCCAGTGATTCAAGTCTTCGCATTAGTCGCAACTCAGCCGCCGACGGGGCAAGGTCTCCGAAGTCGTCGTCACCCGGCCCTGCGCCACTGAAGATGTCGACCGCAGTGATCGACGAAACGTCTGGAACGCAAAGGATACCCTTTAACAGTGCAATACAATCCCTTAAATATTAATTTATTTCTGTAACAACTTCATAAGGATAGAACTCATAGAACCTAATGATATTTTCTTTATTTGAACATAATTTTTTACCCTTTAATTAACTTTCAAATAGTTTCTTGACCTAAATTTTAGTCTTAACGAGATTTTGAAGTCCGATGGCGAATTTGTTTATTTTTTTATTTACCGAGACTTGGCTGAATGACTTTTGGTTTTCGCTATCACAAAAGAAGTCAGCCTTACAATAACAAATTCTGGGAAGTAGCGAATCCCCAAGAACTTTCTGCAGCTATAAGAAAATCAGGCTGCATGTCCACATTGTCCACTAGTTAGTTTTTGCTTGTGTTTAATTTATGAATTTTATTTCATGTAAATGGGATTGAATTTATTTGAATTTGAGTTAGGTATAAGTAGTATTACATTATTGGATATACTTACAAAAACTATTTGCTATCATAATTTCACAAAAGAGGTGATTGAATCGTTTTTCTCGCAATGATACGTATACATTATAAATGTTTGCCTACTTATACTAGATAATAGCTTTTGAGAGACTGAGATATCTTTTGTCATAATCAAGGGCTTCTCTCTCTTTTGAAGATCACTCTTCAAGTCACCTTGGGCCCTTGTAATACCAACATACTTGTACTTTACCTACCAATTTAGGTATATTACACACTAAAAAGGGTCTTTTGATTAAACCTACTTTCTTTTTCGTTTCAAGACTAAAAGCTACGACGCTCTTAAAATGCCATTCTGAAACGCCCATACATGAGTGCCAATTAATGAAAACGTTTTTTGTTCGAAGAGACGATCCTCCAAAGTGTGCTTAGCAGTTATGCCTACTATAAAAGGACGTTATTGGTCCTCAAAGTCCAGAACGCCGGTACTTTAAATACCTTTTCACACCTTGGGTACTAAAATAAAAAAAAAAGAAAATGTTTTATTTCTTAAATGCTTTTAAAAGTATTTGTAAGTTTTGACGTGCCGACATTGACATAACTATCTTAGATAGTTTAAATATTGTAAGTGATATGACCATTTTAGTTCTTTGTTTGGCAAATAATTTACACATCTGTAGTTGACCGCCACAGAACGGCAAATTTTCGTAACAAAATTCTAACAAAATTGTGATGTATGAAGGGATAGTTATAATTAGGACACGTCAATTTGACTACACCTCGCCTGGTATGGTAAGCTGAAGGCAAAGTGTCAGGAAAGACGGTCACCATTACATACACGTACCATGGTAACAATGGTGGCACTCAGCTTGACGGCTTCATCAGATGCTTTTTCACGCCCCGCTTAAAGGACCCGGGACTGTAGGAAGAGGGAAACACGGGAGCGGAATCTTTGTTGTCGTTTCTAGGTGCTTGTGTGTTGCTATCTCTAGAGAGAAAAGAGCTGCGGTATGCGACCGCAATCCGTATTGCCCAAGCCTACAAAGAATCTACCGCTGCTTTTTCTTTCGAAGTTCGAGGTTAGGGAGTTAGATGACAGTGGTTCCTTTAAAAACTGGCAGAAATATCTATCACAAAGCAAATGTCTTTCCTTTTTTTATACCACTGAGGTGGCAGACAAGCACACGGCCCACCTGATGGAAAATGGTTAGCGTGGTCTATGGACGTGTGCAACAACAGGGAAGTCACAAACGTGCTGCCTACCCTGTAAACACAGAATATCTGTGCCGCCAGTGTAGAAGACAAAGCAGGAACAGCCTTTGGTCTTCCCACTGACAGCACAAAAGTGAGCAGTGAGCTCTGGCTACCTTGCTTACCGCCGGGAACACAACAGAAGGTTGTTATGGCCACGGTATTCTATAGGGCGGAGGTACTTCTCCAGTCGGACTGCTCAATTGGAGCGTGTCGAAACAAAGAAACTCGAAATAGTATACAGCATCTGGTGGGCTCAAGTAAATCATAGAACAATTAGAACCGCGCCATGACGTGAAGTTGCGGACACCAGCCTGTGATACCACACCATATACAATAATTATACCGATTTTTAATAAAAAAAAATCTGAAATATTCCACGCCATCGTTGAAAGACCTAACGATGGCATACGGTAATGTTTTTCTATCAAGTAATAGTAACAGCATCTGCTTGACAGATGTTTATAACTATATAACACAGAGAGGTACATGAATTACACATAAAAGCCATTATATATAAACAATTTGCATTTAATTACTTGTAATAGGAATATAGTGACTTGTTTTTAGGGTTGTTTGGCATACTTCTGTGGTGACAACTATCATTTATAGTTAAGGTGAGTTTTTATTATATATTTAACTAGCTGACCCGGGACTTGAGCAACCACGCGCAGGGCACGCCGTGATTGCGGCGGTAAGACCCATCATGGGGGAGTGGCTAGAGAGGCCACACGGTGGCCTCTCGTACCGTCAGACGCAGGTCATTACCGGACACGGTAACTTCGGACGGTACCTGCATCTGATGGGCATAGAGCCAACGCCCGAGTGCCATCACTGAGCGCGAGCGTGGACTCGGGGCTGCACACGCTCACCGAGTGTCTGGCGTTTGAAGCGCCGAGGCGGGAGCTTGTGACGGCCCTGGTGCTCACGCTCTCCACCCTGCTCGCGGCGATGGTCCGCTGCGCGGATGCGTGGGCGGCCAGCGCCTCCTTCTGCGAGCAGGTCATGCTCGTGAAGGAGACAGCAGAGCGGGCGCGGCGCAGCGAGCGAGAAAGACTCGCGGACATCGCTGGCCGCGTTCGAAGGCGGCTCGGGCGTCGGAGGGCGCAAACCGACCTCCGCCCCCCATGAGCGCGGGCCTGAGGGTGACGGGTGGAGCCGCTCGTCACCCTAGCAGAAGCAGGCCACGGCGGCGGCGCGCATCGTAGGGCGATGCGCGCCCCCCCCATACCGTGGGCGAGTTTTTTTTTTTTTTTTTTTTTTACGTGCGGGAAATCCCCACGGATACCCACCCCTCCGGAGCCGGAGGGGTAGGTTATGTCGGACTCGAACCGACTAAACCGCACGCCGTCTGTGGGTCGATGTGCTAGGCCGGAGGTGAGGTTGTCTTTTGACATATCCCTCGCACCCCGGCTGACCCAGGGCCATTCCTCTCGGTCTGGCCCTCCTCGGGAGGGGAGACCACGCGGTCCCCGACTCGCCCCCGGGATGGGGGGGGGGGGGGCGCGCATCGTCCTACGATGCGCGCCGCCGCCGTGGCCTGCTTCTGCTAGGGTGACGAGCGGCTCCACTCGTCACCCTCAGGCCCGCGCTCATGGGGGGCGGAGGTCGGTTTGCGCCCTCCGACGCCCGAGCCGCCTTCGAACGCGGCGAGCGATGTCCGCGAGTCTTTCTCGCTCGCTGCGCCGCGTCCGCTCTGCTGTCTCCTTCACGAGCATGACCTGCTCACCGTGGGCGAGTCGGGGACCGCGTGGTCCCCCCTCCCGAGGAGGGCCAGACCGAGAGGAATGGCCCTGGGTCAGCCGGGGTGCGAGGGATATGTCAAAAGACAACCTCACCTCCGGCCTAGCACATCGACCCACAGACGGCGTGCGGTTTAGTCGGTTCGAGTCCGACATAACCTACCCCTCCGGCTCCGGAGGGGTGGGTATCCGTGGGGATTTCTCGCACGTAAAAAAAAAAAAAAAAAACTAGCTGACCCGGCGAACTTCGTACAGCCAATATTTTTCCACCCGCGTGGCGACAGATCCCGTTCCCGCTGCACTCTTTACTATATTAAACATGTATTATACATATAAACCTTCCTCTTGAATCACTCTATCTATTAAAAAAAACCGCATCAAAATCCGTTGCGTAGTTTTAAAGATTTAAGCATACAAAGGGATATAGGGACAGAAAAAGCGACTTTGTTTTATACTAATATATTATGTAGTGATAAAAATAACATCTATCTTTTTAACTCTCGCATTCCATGATATATAACTAAAAGAACGGGCATTAACGCGATCATGGTATAGGTACTTACATACCTTTGATTGCATACATTTGATTGCAAAATGAAATAACATCTTTAACTAAATAATTTCATTTACGTGTAATTATAATATTAGCTTGACTATTTTCCCTTGTCCTCTTACTTATGGTAATATGTTTTTAATGTTTATTTATTATTGTATGAAAGGTTATATTCATATAAACCGAAATGTGAAATTTGTTAAGCTAATAGAGTTGTGTTCTATTTTTTTTAATATTATCGTGAACTGTATATATCTTACTATAATATAATGAAATGTTAAAGTGAAACATTCCAGTGACAAATAGTTTTAAAGATATTTGATTTTGAAAATTGAATTTTTCGTACCGCCCGAAAACGCTCCATAAAAAATCGCAGCACACTGTGACGTCACAGAGTGCTGGTGCGTACTGTAAAAATGTATGGAGGGCAAGAGAATATAGCATTTATCTTAGTCCACATTGCGTTAACAAATGTACAATGCTTATTCAGATTGATTTGAAATTTAATATGGAATCTAAAAAGTTATTTATTTTGATTGTGTTTATTTATATTTTGACATATTTTGGGAATTCAAAATAATAAAAAGTCATAGTTGGTTTAGTTAGGCAACATCTAAGTTTACTGTGCATATTTGTTGAGTAAAAACTACGTTATCAAGCAGTATTGGTGATGATCCGTTGACTCAGGACACTACCCTATTTTGTAGCTAACTGGCCAAAGGTGTCATATCTCATACCGTCTTCGGATCAAAAGTCATGGATTTGATTCCCGTTTCATGAAGTACTAACTATTGAAACGTAAATTAAAACCGGAATTCTGGCCAGTAGATAGTAGTCAGTTTGCTCGAATTCCCGAGTGCTACCAGTGGATATAAGGTATCGATTAAATCTATTATTTTTCACTAGCTTTTGCCACTAAACCGATTTTGATGAACTTTGGTATAAGGGTAGATTAGACCTTGCGAAAGGACATAGGCCATGTTTGGTCGCGATAACCGACATCCACGCGGGCGGAGCCGCGGGCAAAAGCTAGTAGATTATAATTGGATAGTTTCTAAAGTTAGAACAATTTTTTTGACTGTTTGTTAATTATTAAGAACTTGTAAAAGAGTGGAAAAAAATATGTCATAGTACTTATATTGTCTTTATTCGTCCGCTTAAGTGCTAATGGCACAAATTATATTTTTTATTTTATTTAAAAACCAATTTCAATGGACAGTATCAGTTTGTATAAAACATTGCTTTTTACCCTCTGGTTATAGAATACCTTGCATGCTTTTTGATGACTAGAAGCTAATGAATATTAATGTAAATGTAAAGTGAAGCGACAATATGATAGGGTACGATACATACATGAAGCGCCAATCCGATTAGATAATTATTATCTATCTTAATAAGTTTTATTCGGTCACATGCAAACCTTTTCAACATAAGCTTATTTTATTTGCAGTTCATTCAAAGAGCTAAAGAATTAGATTCCCTCCGGAAGAACAGAGACCGCTTTATTTTCGCCGGAACCAATCAATACAGTTGAAAGGAAATGCTATCTTATAATTGTCTCCATACACGTGTTTCGGCAATCCATTTATCCAACGATTGTTTCGTGGGCAACATTCGTATATATCTAAAACGGATTCTTTGTAAGTACCCTCGCCGCAATTACAGGGGAGCAGAGGATTTCATTGCCAAATATTTTCCTTTATACATGAAAACGTAGATCAAGTGATGAGTTATAGCGAGAATTTTGAAATAAAATCACTCTTTAACGGTTTCTATTGTGATTTATTTGGTATAATTTACATTAAGCCCAATGTTTCGTACCTATACCATGATCGCGTTAATTCCCGTTTTCTGAATTATATACTTTTCGTCAGCCATGGCCGCGGGTTTTACTTCAATATTCGCCTAAGCTTTACACAGTATCATATAGCGAGAACATTTGAAAGATTCTGGGAACTCTAAACTTTGGATGTGGATAGGATCATAGTTAAAATTTGGAGCGGATATTTTAGATTACGCAATATTTGCACAAAATGTTATTTTATACAGATTTCCCAAAATTTCTCTTTCACTAGCAAAGGCTATGTGCCTGAGGTAGCCATATGGTGAAAATGTATATGTCAATCCAATTGAGGTTTAGCTTACTGAAGCTAACGGTGAGGGATTTACTTCGACTCAAATACACGCAAATACATACGCACGCTGAAGATTACGCCGTAATTTGGATATCCTAATGATGTTTCTCATGTCGTGCTTCTTTATTAAGAAGATTTGAGTCGACGTACAGCCCTCACTGTTAACTTCAGTAAGCTAAAGCTCAAATTGGGTTGACATACACATTTTCCCCATATGGCTACCTCAGGCGCACAGCCGTCGCTGGTGGAAGAGAAATTTTGAGAAATCTGTATAAAATAACATTTGGTGCAAATATTGCGTAATCCAAAATGTCCGCTCCATCCTCCAACTTGCATACCTCCAATTCTCCCCCAGTGTTCATTATTGAAAGGTCGCAATATAGCCTGCACCCGCCCATGTCGCGTCCCCTTAATTAGGACATCTTCGATATTACGCCCGAAAGGTGTGCGTCCAACGACTCTGAGATATGTGACCGGGTACCGTGTGAACATATGGGCTGTTCAGAAATGTGAGATGTGGGATATTCAATCAACATGTATTGCCATTGTTGGCTAATCTTTAAGCTGCAACCACTACGACAGTACCTACCTAACTTTTAAACTGTCGCGTTCCATAATTAGCCTATGATTACGGCCGGTGTAACCTGGTCGAAACGTCACGCAAATCAAAGGTATGTAATATATGAATCTACCTATACCATGATCGCGTTAATTCCCTTCAACATTATTGTATACTACGGCAGTAGTAATTAGGAGCCGTGTGTCAAATTCACCTAGATTATAACTAAAATGAATTACTCCTATTTCAACTGCATATTCCATCATCATACTCCAGTCACATTTTTAAGTTTGAAAACAAAATCGTATAACGAAATTTATCATCATCAAATTAGCCTGTCGCGTAGCTGGACATAAGCCTCCCCTAATGCGCCATTTCCATTACACTTATGCCATTTCGCGGGATTTCCTGTTAATCAAATCAATTAGCCCAACGCACTCCAGTGCTGGATAATGTGCGCCATTTCGTCCGATCTTTCGCCTCCAAAACCCTCCAAAATTGATAAACGCCTGTTAACACGAACAGCTTATTATTTCTCTGAAGTGAATCGTGAAAACTTTATAGCTTGACAATGAAACTATTGACACCTCATCACTTACGATCTGTTCAGTATTAGAAACTGCAGTATACAATAAATAAACATACAATAAGTTTGCTAGCAGTTGCTAAACACATAACCATATACGTAAAAGTTTTGCCCCGTAGTTTGATAGAAATGAAATATACTTACAGTCTGAATTTTCTAAGCAATGATGTCATCAACAAAATAAAATCTCGAACCAGTTCACAGTTTACGTAGTTGCACTGTACCCAATATTGTATCCTGGTTAGCTGTTTAATGAAACATCCGTTAATTTCGTCACAGATTCTCTTATAATTAGTTCCTGTGACGATTCTTATTGTCTCCAAGCAAATTTGTGCTCCTATTTGGATAGCAAATCAAACAAGAAATGAATTGCGTTGATGTATGAAATGCGTTGAGAACATTCTGAGGAAATATTATGGATTTTTTCATTATAGATGAAGCTAGTGCTCAATAGATCGTCTGCTATACAAAAACTCGTACGTCTACTGTAACTCTCCAAATTTAAAAGCAAAGAAAATACAAATTGCAGCAGATCGTTATTTTTGTACCAAAACAAGTAAAAAGCAAGTAAAAAAGTAGGTTCTCTAGCAGGCTTTACTCTAAGGGTTAGAAGGTCGGACAGAAGATGCTGCTGAAAACGTTAACATATAAAAAAGACATATAAAATAGAAAAATATAATAGAATAGAAAATCGCTAGGATAATGATATCAGGAACTAATTAATTGCAACTTCTAAAGGAATTATATTATAAAAGTTAAATTGAATTCAGATGTGCCACATTCTCGAAAGTAATCTAAGTTTCTTTCTCAAAAACTATTTAGTTTAATCACTAAACAGCTCAATTATTTAGGCATTAACCCGACTAACCCTCATCATTCGGGGGTGCTCATTAATCTGGAGGGAAAAAACTTTGAATAAACAGAATCCGTACAATCTTCTTAGGAACAGCGCGTACTAAGTGAATTAGGTTGTGACAAGGCCTTAGGGTACTTCTTCGATTAGTTTCAGTGGAATTAGTGAATGAGATAAATTACTAGCTTTACCCGTGGCTCCGCCCGCGTGAATGTTGGTTATCGCGAGCTAATATAGCCTATCTCCTTTCTCAATTTCTAATCTACCCCTGTACCAAATTTCACCTAAATCGGTTTAGGGGTCGAGTAAGCGTGAAATCGTTACATACAGACAAACAGACAGAGTTACTTCCACATTTATAATTAGTATAGATTCTTATAAGTAAATTGTTTTATAAGTGTATATGTACCTCTTTAGGAAGTGGGATTTGGGGTTATAGCGCACTTCATCTGCGAAGCTGGTGGAACACCTCCTTTACTTATGAGCTCTGGTGCAGGTTGTCTTCTCGAGTTTGGGAATAAAACAAATTATGAAAAGAAGAAGTAAGAGTCTTGACCCTCGGGTCCAGAATGCAAGTTTCGCATGCAACAGGATCAGCGTTGGTAGTAAGTTAACCCCCATATATATAAATACACACTTACACTTTCTTTTTGTGGTAAGCAGGATCAACTGCCCATCATCTGCTTCTTACACATTTCACAAACCTCCTTCTACTATTATTTATTCTTTCATAAATATACAAGTTCCTTTGATCTGCCTTTTTTAATGCAACATCAATTTGATCAGTTTATGTTCTACAAGGTGGACCTCAGCCTATTATACAACCAGCCCATCAATTGACTTCATCCCGCTGGATGGTGAGAAGTTCAAAAAGACATGGGCAAACATTCCAGATTTTCTTGATCCTAAAATGGTGGTCCCTACCTTGATAGATGCATTTTCCCGTCCTGTTTGAAAAACTCATGGTTAATCGATTAAGCTAGAAAAGTTAAATCAATTCAGGCGGAATTCAAACCTGCGATCTTTCCCTTACAGGGGAAATGCTCTGACTTCTGAGCCACTGAACCACGCCCAAAGCCATCCAAATTTGCCTATATGATCATCTTGGGAAAGATCCTGTAAGGGAAAGTTTCGAATCCCGCCTGAAGTGCTTCATTTTTTTCTATCTTAAACGAGTTCAATGTTTAGCATACTAAATTCTTTAAAATTGTATTTAACTCATGATTAGTTTAAATTTTCGGCAATAATACTGGCCAGCGTCCCCTTGCACGCCTTGCCTTACAAAACAAACATAAAGCTATACGTTCACGATCCGACATTACAATTGTTTTATACAGGAGTCGCGTCGCCCTAAAGAGAAACTTTGAACGTAAATAACTTTGAGGAAACCCTGGGGTCTTGGCTACACTGTTTATGATGATAATTCTACTTTTTATAAACATTAATGAATGAAAATAAACCATGCTATTAAAACTGAAGTGTTTTGAATCAAAAACTTTTAAGGAAATATGTTTCAAAATTTCTGAAAAGAGGTTTCTTAATCCCATGTGAGGATGAATATAAAATATTTTGCAATAGCTTATTAAATCTGATGAGGATATTCTTCTCCAATGGTATAGTGGAGATGAATGGTAGAAATAATTTAATTACTTCAAACATTCAAATACAGTCAGCAATAAGATAACTACAATATGACTTTTCATATATTTATAGTTGTAAAGTTATTTCCTTTGCCGACTGTACATCCATACTAATATTATAAATGCGAAAGTAACTCTGTCTGTCTGTCTGTCTGTCTGTCTGTCTGTCTGTCTGTCTGTCTGTATGTTACGCTTTCACGCCTAAACCGCTGAACCGATCTTGATGAAATTTGGAACAGAGGTATATTAGAGCTTGAGAACGGAGATAGGCTACCTTTTATCACGAGAAAGGGGGTTTAAGGGGGGAAATAGGGGTTGAAAGTTTTTATGAAAGTTTGTCATTTCTGAAGATATCTTAATGAAATTTGGTACAGAGGTAGATAAGAGCTTAGGAACGGACATAGGCTACCTTTTATCGTGAAAAGGGGGTGGAAGGGGGGGGGACTAGGGCCTTGGGAGGAAAGTTTGGCATTTTTGAAGATTTCTTGATGAAATTTTGTTAAGAGATAGTTTAGAGCTTGGAAACGGAAGTAGGCTACCTTTTATCGCGAAAAGGGGGGTAGAAGGGGGGCGGACTACGGCCTTGGTTTGAAATTAATAAGGGATTAAAGTTTGACAGTTTTGAAGATGATGAAATTTTGGTACAGGGATTAATTAGAGCTTGGTAACGGACATATGCTACCTTTGATCGCGAATAATGTGGTAAAAGGGGGGATAAGGACTAGATAGTAAAAATGAAAGTTTGTAATTTTTGATGATATCCTGGTGAAATTTGGTACAGAGATGGATTAGAGCTCGAAAATGGACATAGGCTACCTTTTATTGTGAAAAAGGGAGTTGAAGGGGTAGAATAGGGCAAGGGTATGTAAGTTTGACAATTTTGAAGATATCTTGATGAAATTAGTATAGAGATGGATTAGAGGTTGGAAATGGACATAGGCTACCCCTTATCGCGAAAAAAGGGATAGAAGGGGGAGGGGGGGATATGAATAGTGCGTTGGGATTAAAGTTTCAAATTTTTCAATGGCACAAAAAAGGGGATGAATATGGCATAAATAGTAAGAATTTCTTTTAAGATGTCCTCATGAATATGGTGCAAAGGTGGATTAGAGCTTCGGAACGGATATAGTCGAGTAGCGAACCAAATATAGAAGCGAGTGGAGAGGCGAGTAGAGATTGTTATAGGGACGAGTGAATAGGCGTGTAAAGATTGAGACAGAGGAGGAAGTCGAGTAGAGTCGACTACAGGGGCGAGTAGATATGCGACTAGAGAGCCAGTGGAGAGGCGAGTATAGAATCAAATAGAATGCTGTAAAGGCGAATAACGAGGCGAGTGGAAAGATGAATGTAGTGGCGAGTAGAGATCGAATAGAGAGTTGAGTAGAGGTGCGAGTAGATAGGCAAGTGTGGAGAGTCAAGTAGACAGGCGAAAAGAAAATCGAATGGATGGGCAAGTAGAGAGGCCAATGGAAAGGCGAGTAAAGAGAAAAGTACAAAGTACAAAGAGGCGAGTAGAAAGTCGAGTAGAGAGTCGAATATAGAGGCGAGTAGAAAGTCGAAAACAGAGGTGAGTACATAGTCGAGGACAAGTTGAGTAGAGAGGCGAATTTAATGCTCAATAGCGTCGGATCAACACTAAACGATAACCGACATCTACGCGGGCGGAGCCGCGGGCAACAGCTAGTAATTTATAATTTCTTTGCGGATATTAGTATTTTGACAATATGAGTATCTACAAATTTATGTGACTGTCTGTTGGAATTATTTTTTGCATTTTCTCACTGTCTCTGCCTTCTTCAAATCTCGCGAATCTGACAGTAATAATTGCAGAAGTGTTTATCTTAATATCTATAAATATTACTTTCTGTCCTTTTATTAGTAGAGATATTGTAAAGATTATGGCCATTTAACAATCTATCTACCTACTTACTTACTGCCTGCAGGGGACGCCGCGACCGGACGGGTGATCTGCCCTTCGGTGTGGGCCATTTCACCCATTTCCCCTATTTATCCTGTAACGGATAGAGGTGTCCGGCAATCACGGCGTTTCGTCAAACCTACCCGTTTCCTTGTAAAAACTTACAATCTGTTCCACCCTCAGATTGGAAATGTCTGTTCCAGATCTAATTCGTCCGTTCCCATGATCTCCCATCTTTTCAGTGAGTATATGGGACATTCAGCCAGCTGGTGGATACTGATTTCCTCCGCATCCATGCACTCCAGACATTTGGGATCAGTCTTCACTCCTATTAGTGTCAGGTGCCTGTTCAGTCGGCAGTGGCCTGTTATCACTTCTATGACAAGCCTCATGATTTTCCTGGATAGTTTCATCTATCTATCTACCTAACCTGTTATATATTAAATTTGGTTCGAATATTTCTTGTGATTTTATATAAAAACCAATTGTTTGAAAAGTGTATCTACTTTTTTATTGGAATAAATTACCATATATGGCAGTATATAGCCGAAACAAATATTAATTCAAACGACCTAAACCAATATTATTTGTGAGTGAAGAAAATTTTCAATTTGGGCTACGTCAACAATATCGCCGGCCATGACTTTGCACTACATATTTATTTATATTCAGATTATTTTTTTGCATTACTAAACACGTCTAGCGTAAAAACGCTACATGAAAAATGAACAGTAGTTTTTGTAACACAACTTTATTTTACATGCCTGCAGTTTTTTCTTGATCTTATGCCGTTAGAATAAAGACTACTATTCTATATATTTATGTTTTCAGCTTACATCTATAAGTATGTATTGACGTACACGCAAAACATAAACTTGAACACCCCTTAGGATTTTTGGCGGGTGATCTAATTTCTTGGAAAATATGCTTCGTGATGTAACTCGGCAGAATCATAATTTGAATCATTGGGACCGTAATACGGTGGAAGGCTGGATGCAAGATTACTTTTCTTTAACTTGTAAATATGCGCAGCTGAGGTTAAAACCTTATATATACTGTACACAAATGAGACTATCTGACTATAAGACTAATAAGCTTACTAACCATTAGCAAAAAGTTCATATAACAGGATTCTACGGGCTTCCCTTAATAGATTTTAGCTGATTTTACCGGGGAAAATCCGTTGAAATCAACTTACTTTACACCTTCTACTCCACAAAATTCAGTTTAGTTCGACTCACTTTTTAGCTCGTCTTCTATATAGCCAATAATTCATTTATTACGATTCGCATGTTATAACCTAAGATGTAAGTGATTAAAAGTGTACTAACCTTTTTTAAATAGTACATGTTTTGGCTGCAGTACATATTCAATGATGGTGGTAAACATTTTCAACAGGATAAAAACATTTGTAGCTGCTTAATGAAACAAAATAAAATAATAATTGCAGAGGGACGCGCACCCCACACCCTTAGCTGCTACTCCCCCTGATGGCAACTAGAGGACAACCCTAAACGAATTGCAATAAAAGGCATGCCGGACCATTATTCTCATGGTAAGTAAAAAGTTTGTTTATCAGGGATAGTAGCATCCTACATACCCTCAACAAGCAATCTTTAACTTGTACCTAATACATTAAATTGCCAGATTTTTTTTTGTCCTTATACGAGGCAACTGCAAAACAAACTGGTGAAAATATATGAAAATGATTTTCGGATTTTGACAGTTTAAAACCAATTTGTAGGTGAGAGTGTTATTGATCTGTCTTCTACAAATTAAATACATAAAATAAGTATAAATTAAGTTAGCTTAGCTTTTACTTCGCTCACATATTTTAAATAGTTTTTAGGCTGTAGTATGAGAAACAGCTGCCAAATCAAGTCAGCTTAGTTTTCAATCTGGCGTCGCACTAACGCTGTGTGGGTAGAATGAACTATAGTCGCTAACATTTAAAGTATCGATATCAAAAATTAGTTAATCACCTAAAGACTAAGAAAACTACAGGAGGTAAATTTGCATATTTTATTGAATATTGATGATGGTTTTCAAAACATATGAAGCGACGGCCTTATTTAGAAATGGTGTTCAAAATGATGGGCCACCCAAAGCGTCAGTATCAGGTAGAGAAACATTTAGTATAGCCATCCGCCTACTTAATAATTAATTATGTTTTTGAAAGGCAATGATTTTTAATGCACAGTTGCGAGTCTGTTAATAATCGAATTTTAATGGTCTGTGACTTTGTACTGATAAGCCACTTGTACAACAAAATCATTAACTCGAGAATATTCACTTTAGAACTTGAATTTCGATATTTGAACTTTTGTAATTTATATATTGTTTTTTTTTTGTTCATCATCAACTGAAATTACAAATTTTCCCTCTAACCCTTCGAGTAAAGGTAAGGTAAATTGCTTGTGCTAGGAGTCGGTAGTGTAATGGCCAGGATTCGAACCCGGGACCTCTCGATCGTAAAGCCGACTCCTTAACCACGAAACTAACGACGCTTATATTATAATTTATAATGATAATTTTAATTTATAAAAAATCTTGAATGTGTCGAGATCATAATGATTATGATTTTAGAAAATGCAGTTCTGTAACTCGATTCATGGACGAGGTTCAGGTGCCAGTTCTCTGCTCGGTTCGGAGGTCAGACGGCAGTCACTTCTATAAAAGCCGTATAAGAAAAACAAATAGAAAGGGCAGGCGTCAGTGGACCTCAAGATGATGATAAGGCAAGTAATGCTAGTACCGAAAAATCTTCATGCAAATATAAAGTATACAACTTATTGCTTATCTAGACCACATACTAAGCTATCATAATTATTTTGAAACACGACAATAGTAGCGTAAAAGAATCAATATTTGCAAATCGCACATTGTCGAGATTCCTTAGACAAAAGTACAACATCATATACAATACATAGTAAGGTTGTAATAAAATACTATTGTGTAAAACCTAGGCCAAGTCTGGAACTCATGGGGCTTGAAAAAATTCTATTGAGGCTAACTTAGGTATCAACATTTTAGGAGCGACAGTATCTAGAATGGTGGCTCGTATCGTATGGATCCCCAGCTTTCTAGTAAAATACGAATTGAATATAAAATAAGTCTAAGTTCTAGATAGCTCCCTTTTTACTGTGAATCTAGAAAATGTGAAATACCTATGTTAATTTAAGTTAATGCAAAATATAGATACTAAGAAAACATATACTTCACCAAATGAAGCATTTCGTTGCTAGGTTTCCTAGCGTGCATCCAATATGTACATTTCAATGTATCTTACATGAAATGTACATATTGGAGTAATCCTTGTGAAATAGGAGTAACATTAGTTGTGTACGTGTCAGTGTGACGAAAGTGTTGAAATTTGGCGCTGGCTCTACCATGCACCCTGATGATATGATAGTGATTCGTTCTCTCAATGGTATTCAAAGTATGTTTACAAGATAACGATTTACTAGTAAACGGTATCTGTATTTGTAACATAAATATTAAGTCATTGGAGAGCTATGCTTTTTGATGTCATTGTTAAATATAATTCCAGTATTCTCATAAACATCTTCAAATTTCTTTCATTCATCAAAAATTTAAATTTCTATTGAAATAATGAACCTTATTGGGTTAAACGAAACGAAAAATCGTTGAAATGGGAGCAGTAGACTGATAAGGGACCAAACTCGGTACGAATTGGACGAACGTACTTCAACGAATTGGAAGAAAGTTGTTTAAAAATTGTTTTGCAATACCTTGAAAGTAAAATATTGAGAGAAAAAATTCAGCACTCAAAAATGTCAGGATATTACCAACTCGAAGCTAATGATAATATAATTATATATATAATTTATGTACTTTTTAATTTGAAGTAGTTACAAGACAGAATTAAAACGCGTGAGTCGTGACAGATGGATTCTTATATAAATGAATTATTTTATTATAAGTACCTAGTCCAAGTTACAGAATTGTCATTATATATTAATTACTTAATGCATTATTTACATGATCTTAATCATAAATATCATTGACAAAATTTATTCAAGTAAGCTTGATTATGAAGCGAATATTTATTTTATGACTAATTCGTTATGTACATTCTCAAAACCTTCATCGTCTTCTGAATTTGTTAAAGTATTATCTGAAGGGCACAAGTCGAAGGACGCGCTTGCTAAAGCGCTGAGTCTTTTAATTAAGATTCTAACTTTATGATAATTTGAATCTAAGATGGTCTAGAATATAGAATTGAAAAAATTTAGCATAACTTTTAGTTTAATTGAGTTGTTAGCGTTATGATGAGAGGCTATTTTAAAAGTCTTTTAATTTTACTTTGGAATAAAATTTCACTGCTTATATTTAAAAATTTGGTAAAATAATTTAGGATATTTTTAATTTTTAGGATTCCCTAACGGGAAAAAACAGAACCCTGTTACTGAGACTTCACTGTCCGTCTGTCGGTCTGTCACCATGCAGTATCTCTTGAACCGAATAGCTATACAGTTGAAATTTTCACAGATAATGTATTTCTGACGCCGCCACCGCCACCAACAAATACTAAAAACAGAACAAAATTAATAATTAAGGGGTTCCAACACAACAAACGTGATTTTAAGGGGTTTTAGATATTGTTACGAAATCCTTTGTGCACGAGTCCGACTCACACTTGACTAGTTTATTTACCACTAAGGGTAAAATCATATTTGGCAGCTTCGATTCGCAGTTTAACAATAGCTCTATGATTTTCAATTGACTATTATGTCAAAGCTAAATATATTCCTTAATAACTGAAGATAATATTTATGTGTTAACGTAAGATTTCTTTACGTACTTATTACAAAATTTTAAATGATATTTCCAAAATATTCTTAGCGTGTTCTCTTGCAACACGATTCGAAGAATATTCAAAAATATTAATTGATGTTTAGTTTGTAACAAAAACATTTACGAGGTATTACACCAATTTGAAATCTCACTTAAAATTTTAATTGAACGAAGCCTATTACGTGAATTGGTGCATAAATCAAGACTTAGGTACTTTGAATATTTATAGCCATCAGCTTAATCCTTGAAAGGTGTTTTGCAGAAGCAATTGAGCCATTTAAGGTCAATTTAAATCACGCAAAACAATGCTGAAGCTTTTTTTATGTGCTAATTGAATATCAAACTTATTCTATTAAGATGAAGCTTAAATATTGTGCGACAGTGCGCTAAGAAAAGTGTGTGTAATAGTTTGCATTAGTCTGGGTGTTTTTATGTATAACAGCCCTAAAAAGTTCAACAACAGGTGTTGCTGCAATGCATTCGATATCGCCTTGTGGAGGTCAGATGGAAGTCGCTTCACAGAAAAAAATCTTAGTTCAGCCAAATCCACAGTAAGACTGGTAAACTTCGGATGCGACTGGGATTAACGCTGGAAGAAGAAGATAGCGCTGTTTATAGTATATGTTATGTCCTTTTTTTTACGTGCGGGAAATCCCCACGGATACCCACCCCTCCGGAGCCTGAGGGGGAGGTTATGTCGGACTCGATCCGACTAAACCGCAGGCCGTCTCTGGGTCGTAGTGATAGGCCGAAGGTGAGGTGGTCATGCGACATATCCCTCGCACCCCGGCTGACCCAGGGCCATCCCTCTCGGTCTGGCCCTCCTCGGGAGGGGGGGACCACGCGGTCCCCGACTCAACCCCGGTGTGGGGAGGCGCGCATCGTGCTACGATACGCGCCGCTGCCGTGGCCTGCTTCTGCTAGGGTGACGGGCGGCTCCACCCGTCACCCTCAAGTATATGTTATGTCCTTAAATATTTAGTTTTTATTTTTATTAGTTAAATTTCTCCTTCTATATCTGTCTTTGAGGCGAATTCAAATTGGTTGAGGCAAGGTGCTGGTATCTGAATGGTCAAATCATTGCGCCTATAAGGCAAAGATCGCGACTTCAAACCTCGCCTAGACCGATTAAATTATTTTTATTTAATTCGATTTGAATACCTATTTAGCATGAAAAATACTCAAAAATTTAATTCAAATCATATTGACATTTCTCCAAACACCTAATTTATACATCTGCTCGTAACATGTATACATACTCGCAGTCACAGGAGCCCGATGACCATATATGGTAATGTATATTGTTTAATCAAATGGCAATGTAATCAGCATTACAATGTTTATAGCCATTGTCTTGTTTCCATGAAAACGCATATGTAACAGGGGATTTTTATATGTTTATTTTATAGTGTCATGTCATGAGTGAGTTTTATTTGTAAATGCTTTTCTGAGGACGGTACTGAGTAGGTAAGCCTTGCCGTGAGAGATAGCCGAGATTGATTGAGTCAGTGGTGACAGCCTCCGTGGCGTAGCGGTAGTGAACGCGGCCGCTACGCAGGAGGCGCGGGTTCGATACCCGCTCAGTGCAAATATTTGTATGCATGAATATGGGTATTTGCATTGGTCTTGTCGTGCCTCGGAGAGCACGTTAAGCCGTCGGTCCCGGTTGTCAAACATCTATGGCAGTCATTACTGGTAGTTGGAGCCCTCAAAAATTCAACAACTGGTCTAGCTGCAATGCTTCGATATCGCCTTTGGGTTGTGGAGGTCAGATGGCAGTTAGAGTGGTAAAGCGGACCCCAGACTCCAAGTTGTAAAGCTTCGGATGCGACTGGGATTAACGCTAGGATGAAGGAGAAGATTGAGTCAGTGGTGAAGTTAATGCGAGTGTGACTGCTGTGCGTGAGGTTCAGGGTTCCAATACTGAGTAGAAATACTGTTGAATGAAATTTTGAAGCATTTACTATGCTAACTTTTCAAATCGATTAAGATAGGAAAAAGTTAATGCTCAGGTGGGACTCGAACCCACGATCTTTCCCTTACAGGGGGAATGCTCTGATCACTGAGCCACCGAGCCACACCTGAAGCTGTCCAAATTCTCCTATAGGTACTACCGTCTTAGGGCGACGGTGGGAGCCATCTACCGACATTCATACGAAATATCAGAAACAATGCATGATGTTGCAATCATTTTTAAACATTGTTTTTTAATGACTCCGCCCAAATAATTGAATGAAATTTTGAAGCAATTACTATGCTAACTTTTCAAATCGATTAAGATAGGAAAAAGTGAATGCTCAGGTGGGACTCGAACCCACGATCTTTCCCTTACAGGGGGAATACTCTGACCACTGCGCTAACCTAAGACGGTAGTATAGGAGAATTTGGATAGCTTCAGGTATGGCTCGGTGGCTCATGGTCAGAGATTCCCCCTGTAAAGAAATACTGTTGTCGGATTTTTCTCTTAAGAAATTTTGAGTACGGTTTCTTTATTTCTATGATTTAAAGTAGAAGAGTTTGCTGCAGTACAGTGATACTCTATTTTACTAAATGTATAGTTAATACTCTGCTCTATCCACATGAAGATATACAATCATGATAGGATTTAAAATAATACATGTACATTACAAGCTACTATTTCTTTCTTTAACTTTTTCCTTTTATACGCTACTTTCGAATTTGTAATGGTAGGGGAAACCCTAGTAGAAAAGTCAAACTGCAGTTGCTCCCAAAAAAGCCCTATAAATCAAATGTAGAGGACGTCAGTGAATCACAAACACCAAGGTGTAAGCCTAGGATGCAAACGATTACAATACTAAGATAACGACGATAAATATTAGTAAGAATTTGATCAGTAAATACTCATCATTATACGTACCATAAGTACCTAATATAAAATTTAAGATGATAAAACTTCTGATATAAACAATGAGTACTACCTCTTTCGTCATCAGCTAGAAATTACCATCAGTACACTTTAAACTCTTATGACTAACATATAACACAATACGTCTCGTCTTACACAAAGAATACAAAGTTCTGCACTACAGTCACCTACTAACATGACCTCAAAATTATAAACAGGCTACTATTACAAGTAATCAAAGTATCAAATTAATTGTTTTCATATAATGTAAGTGATTTGTACGCTGACACATTTAATTTTAGGAAGGCTGTTGAGTGTTGCCATGTGCGTGCTAAGAAACGAATACCTAATATTGTCATGTGAATAGCCCACTAATTAATATTGTGAATAGCCCTGTAGCGATTATTATCATAATTCGAGTCCCAAATACAACTGGCAATTTGGATTTTGGGCACAGATCACCTAAATAGTCGATTTGGGATCGGATTTCTTACTTCACTTCTTCTTCACTTATGGATTTTTTTATTGGTCAATGCCACAAGAACATATATTGTATAACAATTTACTATCGCTACAGATAGTTGCAGCTCTTGAAAGTTCGATGGCTAGTCAAACTACAGAACCTTCGATAGCGTTGAATGGTTTTGGAAGTCAGATGTCAGTCGCTTTGTGAAAATAACCAAGTTCGACGTTTCGCAGTTAGACTGAAAAATCAAATCCAACTTAGTTGGGAAAAGACTCAGGCCCGTATTCTGAAACAAGAGGTACCTACAGATTGTATTCTAGATAACAGTTCTAAACAAAAGAGAGTAAAAAAAATAATGAAATTTATCATTTATCATTGTTAAATATTCAAATCGATTAAGATAGATAGAAGATGCCCTAAAGACGCATATTAAGGAGGAATTTAGATTGCTTCGGGCGAGGTCTAATATCTTAGTGGTCAAGGCATTGCCCCTGTAAGGCAAGATCGCGGGTTCAAACCCCTCCTAGACCAATTCAATATTTTTCCTATCTCAATCGATAAGAGTATAAAAGAGTCCATTCACAACTGAAGGTTGTTCTGGAAATACGGACCTTAGAGAGTGATGACTACCGGGTTTAAGGAGATTAAATATCAACAATAATAAACAGACGTAGGGTTGCAGGTTGCATTTAAAATTGTGTACCTATGTATAAGAAAAGGGTGGACATCTCCGCAGAAATTGGCACAAAAAAATACGAGAACCGTCTGAAAATCCACGTGAATACTTACTTAGTTACTTAACGTTTTTCCTTTACCGTTTAAGCAAGTAATAATTATCTTCTAATGCGTATATTAACTCGAACGGAGATGCGCAACGGCCAATTAGACGCCCCGTAAGCGACAAAGGTCAAGCTTCTCGGTCATAACTCCTCGGTTATTCTTACTTGAGATAGCTATTCTGTTAATTTACCAGTGTTGAATCTAACTCGGACGAGATAGCATAGAGAATATATATAGTTTGGAGAGCGCGTTTTTTATTCCACAATAAAAATATTGTGAGGTGCTATCATGTTCATAATCTTTATGGAGACCTATTGTCCCGATTGCATTCGAGAACATCGTGCTATCAAGGTCCCAAGCAAGCAAATCTTAACCAATTTGATGATTTATTACATTTTTATGTAAATAACCTTTATTAATACTTTTGAAGTTCCAGCTTTGAGGTTCCCGGTGGACTAGAATAGGGCTATTTTATATTTGGTCTGTTAATTGACTGTCCCCTACTAGATGGTATAAATCTAAGGTGCAGTCCAGAAGATACAGACCACCATTTCTGATGATCGCTGGCCCTGGTTTGCCCTGGTTTGCCCCCTACTACGTGAGACTGAAAATCACAGTTGGCGTAACATGATTGTTAATACATCTTTGCCTTTCACTTGTTTACAGGTGTGGATATATATTATGTACTCATCATCATCATTATCGACATTTAGACGCTGTCCCGATTGCATCCGAGGCTAAAATGCCCTCGGAGTTCGGGGTCCGCCTATTATGTACTACTCCGTCCCAATTCCATAACCAACACGCCCAATACCAATTAACTGAACCCGGAAAACGAACCCACTATCACCCGATTGCACTAAGTTATGCTAAGAGACAAATAAGGCTCGTGCTCGTAAGTTTTAATTACAAATAACTACGTTACACTAGTATTAACTGCAACACGAATCTCAAGCTCTCAGAGTATGTACAGTCGGCAGCGCGAGTGTGACGCCCCTTGTGTTGCACACGTCCATAGGCCACGGTAACCACTTTCCATCGGGTGTGCCGTGTGCTTGTTTACCACTTAAATGGTATAAAAAAATAGAATAAATATTCTAGGACATTCTAAACAGCTCTACTTCCAACCAAAGTACTACTAAAAGCTTAACTAGCTTGTGTTTTGGAAGCCCGTACGCGTATGAACATATTTATATACATTTTTAAATACGTACATATTACTTGCACTTTAAAACATCCCGACCAATGCAAATAGACATAATATTCATACATACAAATATTTGCAATGAGCGGGAATCAAATCAACAGCCTCTGATGTAGCAGTCAAACGTTCTAGGTACTGCTACGCTACAAAAGTCGGCGATGTATGAACAGATTTTAATATTATGTTATTACAAACTGGAATGTAAATAAGTGCTTAATAAATTACTTAAACATCATTTCCAATGAGATAAATAATCACCTTGCTCAAAAATTAATTTTCGAAATTTGAAAATGATTATCAACGTATGACGCTGACTATACCAAAGTGTTCTTATCACACACATAAAGTGTACACTTAAGTGCCAGACTACCTGGATTGCACTACAATAAAATGTATATCGCAGGGAAGCGGTGGCCTGGCCTATTCGAAATTGAATTTACCTCTACCTATGTATAATATGCATGTAATCTTACCAATAGGCGAGGTGAAGTCGAATTGACATTCCTACATAAAAACAGGGTATTTACAAAAAATATCTAAATAGGTTTGTTATTCCGCATTCTTATTCATTCCAAGCTAATAAGCTATGTTTACGTTGGATCTAGAAGAGTAGAATGTATTAGAATATATATTGGTATATTGTAATTAAAATTATTACAATTTTGAATTTGAAATTTAACTGTCATCATCATCCTCAGAACGATTTCCCAGTAGCCACTGAAGTTATAGATTGGTTGGCTGACTTTTATCAGAGCGACTGGTATCTGACTCCTCAAACCCAAGAGGAATTGTGCACCAAATTTTCGTATGTTGTTTGCGTCGACTTACAGGCGAGGTTGACTTAACCCCACAAAGGTAAGTATTGGTACTCATACCAATGACTTAGGGGGCCCACACTCACCACACAAAGACTCCAGTCCAAGTCATGTTTGTATGTGAAGGTACAGAAGGCTTCTTCCACTTTCGTAACCGATTTTGATAAGCTACAAGTGGATTTATTTTTTATATACCACTGAGGTCCCATCCCCATACCGGGGGCGAGTCGGGGACCGCGTGGTCCCCCCTCCCGAGGAGGACCACACCGAGAGGAATGGCTCTGGGTCAGTCGGGGTGCGAGGGATATGTCGCGAGACAATCTCACCTTCGGCCTAGTACATCGACCCACAGACAGCGTGCGGTTGAGTCGGTTCGAGTCCGACATAACCTCCCCCTCCTCCTCTGGAGGGGGGGGGGGGGGGTATCCGTGGGGATTTCCCACACGTAAAAAAAATACCACTGAGGAAGCATACAAGCAAACAGCCCACCTGATGGAAAGTGGTTACCGTGACCTTTGGACGTGTGCAATACCAAGAGAGTCACACTCATGCTGTTGACCTTATAGAAACTAGGTGTTTCTGTGCCGTCAGAAGACAAAGCAGTGATAGCCTTTGGTTTTCCCACTGACAGCACAAAAAATCTCTTGTGAGCTCTGGCTACCCTACTCACCGCCGGGAACACAACAAGATGTTATTGTGGTCGCGGTATTCTGTAGCGCGGAGGTTCCTACCCAGTCGGACTGCTCAATTAGACTACCTCCTAATAATCATACTAGGTCTCTGTATATACACATAAGTCACACACACATATCTGTCATATAAATAAGAGGGATTTATTTTATTACATAAATGAACGGTCTGTCACGAATTTTCTTAAGCGTAATCGTAGCTTAATGAAAAGTAAAACAACTACCTAACCCAAGTTCAACGAAGCTTAATATCCCTGCTTCTTCAATTACTACTTCGATATTAACGAGAGTTCAATTAACAAATCAAATAACGGTCTTCACACGCATATTAATCCGTATTTGTCACCAAATATTTCAACCTATAGTCGACCTAACCACAGTTTTATAAAGTTCTATTTTCAATGACAATTGTGGTGTAAGATGATGTTTTAGTGCGTTTTAGTGTTACAATTATTACTGTTATCGACGCTCTAAGTAAGTCAGTTGCGTGAATTGATGGTAATTTTGAACATGATCTTACATTGATGGAGGAAATGGTTTAGTGAATGATAAAGCATTTAAATTGACTCTTTTTGGTGTATCAAGAAAGTTTGTATGTATGGATGGGTAGACTTTTGATACTTTTCCCGTAAAAACTACTGATTGGATTTTAATGAAACTTTACAATAATATAGCTTACACATCAGAATAATATAGCTTACACATCAGAATAATATAGCTTACACATCAGAATAATATAGCTTACACATCAGAATAATATAGCTTACACATCAGAATAACACATACGCTACAATTTATAACGACAACTGATATTATAGCGATAACTGACATCCACGCCGGCGGAGCCGCGGGCAAAAGCTTTTTGATTATATTAACGTTTGATTTCGAAGTGAACACGGTGCAAGCAAGTTCATCAAAAATCAAACGGCTTCTTCTTCTTAGCCGCACGTTCAAGTCTTGGAATACTTTACCAGCACACGTGTTTTCGTCTTACTACAGTCCCTGGTCCTTTAACCACCATTGTAACATTATTGATGTCTATAATGTTCATCCTCTTAGCTGAAACTTTGTCTTCAGCTTAGCATCACACGAAGAGAAGTCATATCGATGCGTCCCATATTAAAAAAATAATTGAACGGATCATAAATCATCAGCTTTTAAATGACGAAGTGACGCTTACTCCAAACTCCTAGAGGCTAATCATACTATACTGTTCTGTCTACAAGGTTAACTTGGGCCCTAAAGAACTACTTAGAGCCTCCAAAAGCTCCTGTTAAAGTAACAAAATCAGCCAAAACTTAAAATGCCATACCCCATAAACCTACAACATCATTGCCCAACAACACACCATTCCCACATTAAACTATCAATATATTTGCAGTTGATAACGCAACGGGGCTCTGTTAATATGTGCACAAGATTATGTCCCGCTGATAGTACTGTTGTAACTAAAATAGGACAGCTAATTAGGACGGCTGCAACCCAATTTCATAAATTAATTGACATACAAAAATGATAGGCTGATAGTGTCTGTGATGCAAGAATAGGCACACATACGCAAGTGCTATTTCCAAGTAATCAGACTTTACGTAGACCATTGACGTTTCGGGTTCAAATCTTGGCAATGAAGTGGTTCTTCTGATGAGAAACCTTTAGTAACAACCCGAAGAAAGAATACCAACGAATATAGTATACCTCGGATCTTAGACTTAAAATGTGCTCTATACATTCACGCAGCGCGTTTATTGGGTCCCAAACAGTAAACTCTAACCCTTCCAACTTTCAAATATGTTTCGACAACAGTAAGGTCTGAATGTGTATTTCTAGGCATAACCTTAGATCAGTTTTGTAGCTGAAAACCACATATAGAGAAAGTACTACATAAAATAGACCGATTCATATTTGTACTGAAAAAAAAAGAATAGTAAATCTTAAGGCAGGTGTGACAGCATATCATGCATTCGTGTCTTCCACAAGAAATGGTCTTATAATTTTGGGTAATTCCGTAGATGTCGATCGAGTCTTCAAAGCACAAAAGAATGTATCCGTGCGTACTCTACCATATCTGTATCTCAGATACTTGTGTCTTTGTAAAAAAATATATTAAGAACTACTTGAGAAGTTCAGTGATAGAAAAAGCAGTCGCACTTGGCATAAGAATTAGCTGTATCTGCCTATGATAAAGCTAGAATTGTTTAAGACAAGTGTGTATTACATGTGTGTAAAAATATGTAATCATTTACCGAATGACATTGCTGAAGTACCTATCCGATTATTTGAAAGGACATTAACTAGAATACTATTACATAAAAAAAAACAAATCTTTAGAATGAGAAATAAATACAATATATTCAATGAAGTTATCAATAGTAGCAGAATATGAATGGACCTTATTATATTGTAATATCTTTGTACCTACCATATTCTTGCAAATAAATTGAAATTGAATTTGAAGATTTGTCCACGGCTCTCTTAAGTCCCTCACCTAACGGCTCGGGTCTCAATCGCGCCTCAGCGGTAATCACCAACTTTACAAACTTGTACTAAGTATAATAAATAAAGTCTTTTTCATAGCAATCTGATAAAATGGCTAGTCAAGTAATTAAACGTCTTCGATCCAAGCCATTTGCCTTAATCAAATGGTTGAACATCATTTAGACCGCTTATTGAAGGGCGCCGCTTAGTGAAGAGCCTAGGCAGTTAATTGAACGGCTGATTAAGCCAGTTGGCTGCGACATATCTATGTATATATTGTCATAGTACGCTGCACTCTATACGGAGGGCCTGAGGGTGACGGGTGGAGCCGCCCGTCACCCTAGCAGAAGCAGGCCACGGCGGCGGCGCGCATCGTACGACGATGCGCGTCCCCCCCCCACACCGGGGTTGAGTCGGGGACCGCGTGGTCCCCACCTCCCGAGGAGGGCCAGACCGAGAGGGATGGCCCTGGGTCAGCCGGGGTGCGAGGGATATGTCGCATGACAACCTCACCTTCGGCCTAGCACTACGACCCAGAGACGGCGTGCGGTTTAGTCGGTTCGAGTCCGACATAACCTACCCCTCCGGCTCCGGAGGGGTGGGTATCCGTGGGGACTTCCCGCACGTAAAAAAAAAAAGCACTCTATACGGAAATAAATAATCTATTAAACTCCACACTAGAATATTACTCTTGCGAGTAAAAACAAGCCATTATCGGTAACCTAGAACCAACTATTGACATCGGATGTCCTAAACTCGTAATCTAGAACACACAGGAAACTGTCAAGATCACAGTTAACCTGCTCGGTTTGGAAGTGAAGAATTGTTTCTAGTGAATAGATACTTAGTTTAAAATCTATGAAAATATAGTTACGAAAAATTCAATATTGATGTCTGCACACCTTGATTAAGATTGAAGAGATATGCAGAGGATTATTAAATATTCACGTAAAGTAAGCTGTAATCTTATATTCCAAATATGAGATGAAACATCTTTTTTTTATTACCTTTTTTTATAGACTAGCCTATGGCTGCGACTCCGCCTGTGTGAATAAAGTTTATCGCAACTTTTGGTCATATCCCAGTTCCTACTCAATTGGTTGCGATCAAACTTGCTTAAGATTTTTAGTCTGAAAAAGATATTTGTAACAAAAAAAAGGTTTTTATGTCCATTGCGGATAAACAGATAAGAATCCGAAAAATATATCTTCAGATTCGTTAACATAACATAGCCCAATTACCTATTTTTTAATTGGTAGAACACAAATTTGTCACAAATTTCGGCTGGGTAGGTACCCAGCAGTAATCCAATCTCGGTTGTATTGCATTCAGGGGTCAGCGAGTGCATAGCTGGGCAGGGAAGATTGTGGTCGCAGCTCTAGTGGGACTTTTGATGAGGCCGTCAAGCTGAGTGCCACCCTCTTTCCTAAGACTTTGCCTTCAGCTTACCGTCAGGCGAGGTGAAGTAAAATTGACGTGTCCTATATATAAAAAAAAAACTACAATGTACAGACAAGACTACTTTACAATTAAAAATAGTAGAGCTATCATAAGTAAACATTTCATAATCAAAACATTTTAAAACATTTTATCCCGCTCATAAACGAGTAACTTACTAATAACATTCGAGTATATTTGCCAACAAAACATCACAAACGTTCCCTAGGCCCGTGGAGGCCTACTAAAACAATAAACCTTCCAAATAGTACCATTAAAGCTAAACCAAACATTGGTTTACTGTTATTCAAAATTATCGAGATTATACGAAAACAAATATCCATAGTTTTTATGGTATGTTCAGCTATAGGCCAAGGCTTCATTGGTATAATGATATGCCTTTCGATTGAGTGGGATGGAGATAAGGTACAGTTCGCACTACGCAAGTATAGCACTTATGTATTTGTAGAATATACTGCTTCCGGGCTGTTTGCTTATAACATCAAGCCGATCTTCAAGCCCACGACGCAGCTACGGAATTTTTTCGGTCGTTCGGTCAAGGACCCACGTGATCCACTATCGTCAGCTGGAGTTTACAGAATCCCCTGCTCATGTGGCTCGGTATACGTGGGCACCACCCAAAGAAGCATCAAGACCCGCCTGTCGGAACATGAACGGAATTGCCGCCTCTGCCACTTCGACAAGTCAGCGGTTGCAGAACACACCCAAGAGGATGGGAATCATACCATCGAATTTCAGATCACGAAAGTTCTAGCTACCACAACACATTTTTTCCCACGTATACTTCGAGAAGCCATCGAAATATTCAAGCATCCCAACAACTTCAACCGAAAAAACGAGGGATTTCAGCTCCAAAAAGATTGGTACCCAGCACTGAGAGCCACTCGGTATCACAGTGCAAACAACCAATCAGGATCGCGTACGTCCGCGCCACAGCGCTCGACCAATCAGAATCGAATGAGTCGATTCCCCGCTCCGACCGTGCCTATAAATAGAGCCGTGATTCAAGGTTCGCCATTAGTCGCAAGTCAGCCGCCGGCGAGGCAAGGTCTCCGAAGTTGTCGTCGCCCGGCCCTGCGCCACTGAAGATGTCGACCGCAGTGATCGACGAAACGTCTGGAACACAAGTTTCACATCGACCACGGCCAAACAGCCCGGAAGCAGTATATTCTACATGCAACGCCGGCCGTGAAAGCCTGAAGACTTATATTCAACGCCTCTACGGGGAGGAAGTTCACCAGCGAGTTCGCCGCCTTGAGTCACTTAGAAAAAGAAAAGCCCATCTTTTATCTTCATTGGCGTTTCTACTCCGCTGTCGGGATAGCAACGTCGTGCCCCACTTCCTGCGCCAGAAGAGGATCATACAGAGTCCCGCTTCGCACCGAATCTACGATCGTACAGAGAAAGCCCTTCTCCGAGAACGTATTCACAGTACACGGCGGTCCCTGGCGCTACTCAGTCAGGATCTTCTCAGAGTCCACCTTCAAGTCGCCCATGAGCTTTCACCGAATGATTGGGACCGCCTGGAAAAACTAACGTTCAACACCATGACCTGGGAAAGCGAGCAGGCTACTACACGTCAGATGAGGAAGTTTAACAGGCTCCCAAGAGCACAAGAGTCTGGTCCAAGTCTGGATAAACGACTTGTAGTAGTGAACCTGTCAGACCACCAACTATCTGAGGAGGAGATGTCAGTCTTAAGCAAAGGTGAGAACTTTGCCATTGCCCCAAGATCAGTTCCGGTGGAAGATATCATCGCAAACGTCGAAGCAAGCCTTCGTAAACTCCCCCAAGAACTGGCTGAGAGGGTCCGCCAAGAGTCGGCTAGAGTTCTACAGCGAGCCAAGCCACCGAGGAGCAATATCACAGAGAAAGAACGGAAAGCCTTAAAGTACCTAAGAGCGAACAAGGATATTGTTATCCTGAAAGCTGATAAGGGCAATGCCACAGCGGTTCTTAACACCAAGGATTATGAGACCAAGATCAAGGATCTTCTCGACCCAGCTACCTACAAGGAGATTCCAAAAGACCCAACGGCAAGAATCTTGAGACAGGTAAACAACCTGATCAAGGGGTCGTCTATCCCAGAAGAAACGCAAAGCTTCATTAAGAAGTCTGAAGCTCTTCCACCTAGGTTGTATGGGTTACCAAAGATCCATAAGCCTTCAGTACCGCTCCGGCCCATCGTGAGTACTATCGGCTCACCCACTCATCCAGTCTCGAAGTATCTCACCGGACTGCTTCAACAACATGTCGGATCATCCTCGTCATACATCAAAGACTCTCGCCACTTCGTGGAGAAACTTAAGAACCTAAAACTACATCCGGACGATCGTCTAGTCAGCTTCGACGTTGTCTCTCTGTTCACGAGAGTTCCGGTCAGGGAAGCAATGTCGCGTATCCGACCACTCTTCTCCAAGGACATCGCAGATCTGTTCGAGTTCGTGTTGACGACTTCCTACTTCCAGTGGAACAGCACGTTCTATGAGCAAGTGGACGGTTTAGCCATGGGAAACCCCATCAGTCCGGTAGTCGCGAACTTTTACATGGAATCATTTGAGGAAGACGCTCTGGATAGAGCTCCCAAGAAGCCTAAGGTCTGGTTCCACTACGTGGACGATACCTTCGTGGTTTGGACTCATGGGGACTCGGAGCTGACTAAGTTCCTGGATCACCTAAACAGCATCCATCCGAACATCCAATTCACCATGGAAATTGAGAAGAACGGGGAGCTACCATTCCTGGATGTCCTAGTATCCAAAAAAGAAGATGGCAGTCTTGGTCACCGAGTCTATCGAAAGCCGACACACACAGACCGTTACCTACACAAGGACTCCAACCACCATCCCAGACAAAAAATGTCAGTTATCAAGACACTGGTCCACCGAGCTAAGACTATCTGTGAACCTCAACACCTACAAAACGAGTTACGCCACTTGGACTCGGCCTTCCAGGCTAATGGATTCTCTGCACATGAGATACGGAGAGCTCTTCACCCAAAGAAAGGTTCGCAGACAAACCAGGATGAGGTAAAACCTGCTCCGATAGGGAAGGCTTTCTTGCCATACATTCGTGGCATTACAGATCGTATCGGAAGACTGCTAGAAGCTTATAACATCAAGCCGATCTTCAAGCCCACGACGCAGCTACGGATTTTTCACCTTTCGGTCAAGGACCCACGTGATCCACTATCGTCAGCTGGAGTTTACAGAATCCCCTGCTCATGTGGCTCGGTATACGTGGGCACCACTCAAAGAAGCATCAAGACCCGCCTGTCGGAACATGAACGGAATTGCCGCCTCTGCCACTTCGACAAGTCAGCGGTTGCAGAACACACCCAAGAGGATGGGAATCATACCATCGAATTTCAGAACACGAAAGTTCTAGCTACCACAACACATTTTTTCCCACGTATACTTCGAGAAGCCATCGAAATATTCAAGCATCCCAACAACTTCAACCGAAAAAACGAGGGATTTCAGCTCCAAAAAGATTGGTAACCAGCACTGAGAGCCACTCGGTATCACAGTGCAAACAACCAATCAGGATCGCGTACGTCCGCGCCACAGCGCTCGACCAATCAGAATTGAATGAGTCGATTCCCCGCTCCGACCGTGCCTATAAATAGAGCCGTGATTCAAGGTTCGCCATTAGTCGCAAGTCAGCCGCCGGCGAGGCAAGGTCTCCAAAGTTGTCGTCGCCCGGCCCTGCGCCACTGAAGATGTCGACCGCAGTGATCGACGAAACGTCTGGAACACAAGTTTCACATCGACCACGGCCAAACAGCCCGGAAGCAGTATATTCTACATGCAACGCCGGCCGTGAAAGCCTGAAGACTTATACACTTATGTATTTGTTTTTTTTTTTATACTAAATGAAATTTAAAATTAGAAATTATTATAAAATAAACTAAAATAAATAAATATTTACACACATAATGCATCGTTAAATTCCTGCGCATCATCACCGACCGGTAACGATCCCGATGGACAGCATTGCCACTTTGTAGCTTTTGAATTATTTATTAGTTTTACGAAAGCGACCGCCGTTCACCGACTTGCATGTCAGGTTGGTATGGGCTTCAAGGATTGGTAAGGCCCTGGTATAGCAAACATTAGGGCACACCGTGATTGCACCGGTAAAACCCATCATGGGGGAGTGGCTAGAGAGGCCACACCGTAGCCTCTCGTACCGTCAGACGCATATCATCACCGGACACGGTAGCTTCGGGCGGTATCTGCATCTGATGGGCATAGAGAAAACGCTCGAGTGCCATCACTGCGACGCGAGCGTGGACTCGGAACTGCACATGCCCCCCATGAGCGCGGGCCTGAGGGTGACGGGTGGAGCCGCCCGCCACCCTAGCAGAAGCAGGCCACGGCTGCAGCGCGCATAGCAGGACGATGCGCGCCACTCCACACC
Organism: Eilema caniola; assembly: GCA_949126895.1. NCBI lineage: Eukaryota > Metazoa > Arthropoda > Insecta > Lepidoptera > Erebidae > Eilema > Eilema caniola. The sequence continues at coordinate 1,153,134 of OX421478.1, forward strand.
GGGGACAAGTCGGGGACCGCGTGTTCCCCCCTCCCGAGGAGGGCCAGACCGAGAGGGATGGCCCAGCGACAGCCGGGGTGCAAGGGATATGTCGCATGACAACCTCACCTTCGGCCTAGCATTACGACCCACAGACGGCGTGCGGTTTAGTCGGTTCGAGTCCGACATAACCTCCCCCTCCGGCTCCGGAGGGGGCGATGTCCGTGAGGATTTCCCGCACGTAAAAAAAAACAAAAAAGGTATAGCAAACATTGAAACAGTCAATCAGTCTTTGTATATTTGTATCTTGATTGCTACCAGTATAAAACGGTAACATTCACAATGCTCAGTAGTTGCGGACTGCACGCGGTACCTTAAGATAAGTTTGCTTGTAATTATTTTACATGCAGCGATTTCTCTGATGTTTTCTATTGTAAGGAAATATAGATTTTTTCTGCACACTCGTTCATAAACTGGCTCTAATTTCACCGCAATTAGGCACATAATAACACATGTAATCGAATTCACGAAAAAAATCTCACAACTCGTTTTCATTTTAATAAATAAATACCTAAGTATTTATTTATTAAAATGTCTACAAGTACTAGTTATGAAGAAAATGATTTATGTGTAACAACGTCTGATAAATGATGTGATTGATGTGAAGCCCTTAACGTTATGGAATATTTACTACCTGAAAACTGCAGGGGTAAATATCTATTTTCGTAATATTTTATTCACAAGAATGTTGAAAAACATCGTATGACACACGTGTGTATTGATAATTAGCGTCCTCGGCTCTCTCAAGACCCTCACCTAACGACTCGGGTCTCAATGGCGCCTCAGCGGTTATCACCAACCTTACACAGTTGCACTATAATGTACCTACTAAAAATATACATGTAATGAATCATTCAGATATTCTACAATAATATAATCCTCTGTGGCGTAGCGGTAGTGAACGCGGCCGCTACGCAGGAGGCGCGGGTTTAATCCCCGCTCAGTGCAAATATTCGTATGCAGGAATATGAGTATTTGCATTGATCTGGTCGTGCTTTGGAGATCGCGTTAAGCCATACAGCATAACAAACAGGCTAAGCGATGCGGCATACTAGGCTAGGGCTTGTTGGAGCCCTAAAAAGTCCAACGTCTGGTCTTACTGCAAAACTCCTATATCGCTTTGGGTTGTGGAGGTATGATGACAGTCGCTTCACAGCAAAAAAAAATCGTAGTTCAGCCAAATCCGCAGTTAGATTGGTAAAGGCGGACCCCATTTCATTCTTCTTCATCGACTTTGATTCTGGAAAATGTATGTATATGTTAGAGTGTTATGGAGTCAAAGTCAAAGATTTTTATTCAATCTAGAATAACATGATTGTTTCTTGTTGACGTCAATAAATTCTACTTAAACTAAGTTTACCACCGTTTCCACGGCGCTGGTGGAGAAGAAACAGCGCAACAAACTCTACTGCGGCATTTTTTCAGACGTCAATTTACAATATTTATATCCTTAAAGCTAAATGTGGACGAATCTATATATGTATGTCTCGTGTCTAATGAACAAAGTACTTATAAAAAAAAACTTTATAATATTTTTTTTTTTAGGTACATGAAATGTATTTTATTTAATAGTTTACAATTATATTACAGAATATGTAATACTAAATAATAAAAGTTATTCTATATAATACATACAAAAATAACATAAAAGAGGGGGAGAGACTGCAACTTTAGGCATCGAAAAATTGCTCCCCATCGACCTCTACTGGTACCGTGCCCAAAAAGCTGGCCGCATTACCACGCTGAAAAGCGATACTAATTCTTTGAGCGAGGTAAAGGCCAGCCCTATGGTCACGGGAAGAGTCGATTAGGCGCTTCGCTATTTCTTTGAATAGCGCGCGCGCGCTTGTACCCCACGGACCCAACGTTTCGACTCCAAACGGCTCAAAAATATAATTACCAGTTAAATTGGTATATTTGCGCCGTTTGAGAGTCTCCGCTGATGCAGCAGCAGCACATACAGTACGTTGTTCTTTGAAGATGGGAAGGCGCCAGGGTGTCGACGCAAGTTGCGTCCCACACCAAAGGCCTACCCATCGACAACACGTTCTTTTTTTTAATTTTACATCGAACATTTTTGATGTGTACTTTTTTCAATAAATAATATGTAATATGTAACCATCTTCCAAGGTAACAACGACATACCGTCCGGTCTCCTGCCATCGACGCGCGCCAAGCCAACAGGTTCAAGAATAATAATAAAAAAGAATCTCTCTTAAATATCTCTTTAGTGTTAAAAGACTTCTGCCTATCCCTACAAAATACAAGATACAAAAATAGGTACAGTATAATAATAGTCTTTTTCCGTGCTATAAATATTTTATCAATATCACAAAGCTTTGACCTCTAACTAGTAATAGAAAACATGAAGGATATTCACATATAGGGCATATTATCCTTGACCATCTTTACATAACCCTGAATAGAGCTTTCGTACTGACCTTACCGTAAAGCGAATTATTCAACGCACTTAAAGCTGTAGACACAAGGATTACTTTTAAATACCTACCCTATTAAAAAATACTTTACTTTTTTCATGTTCGCCGAGCAAATATTGAAAATGATACTGTTTGCGATGGTACAACGTTATAATTAATGATTAACCAGCTTCAAAGTTTTCTTTTATATAATTACTGAATTAATTATTTTAAATTTATACATCAAGTGTATATTATCTAGACAATTTGCCAAAAACTTTACTAATTTAAACTGTGAGTCCGGTCAAAAGGTTGAATAACTCGAACCTAAGTGTATTTAATCGAAAGTACGTAATAAAAATTTTGATAATCAAATAACGCTCGAAATTAATAAAATTTATTGAAAATGTTTTTATTATTTAATATGAGTTAATTTAGAACTTCATGTTTAATTAATGTTTTTCTGCCCCGGCTTCGCACGGGTGGTAATCCAATATAGCCGATGTTACTCAGGGTGAATATAGCTTTCCAATGGTGAAAGAATTTTTTTAATCGGCACTGTTGTTTTTGAGTTTATTCATTACAAACGTACAAATCTTTCGTCTTTATAATAGTAGTGTAGATTGAAAAGAGCGAAAGTACCTACTTACCTTTTAAATATTATTATTAGAGCTATCGGAATATTAACCATGTATTATTTGGAGTTTTGTTTCATTCTTTTAGTACCTAGTCATGACGTAGTAGTTTTAGTTAGCCTGTCGTGGTTTTTTTAAACAAAATTCTTGAAGTTTATGGTGTAAAGGCAGAAGCAAATGACGGACTGATGTCTCTGCTTACTCCGGAGAGAAAAAGACGTGAGATATATGTTATTGAAGCCGTTTTCAAATTGTTCTCTTTTATATTGTAGCGCAAATTCTAAAAACAGCTCGTGGTTTTGCCCGTTTTTTTTTTTCATCCTTTTCTTAACTAACTATTGCCCACGGCTCCGCTCGCGTGGGTGTCGATTATCGCTTAGTGTTGAGTCACCTTTATTTTTGTAAAATAAAAGTTGCCTAAGTTACTCCTTATTACATCAACTAAAAAAATAAAAGTCCCGTCAAAATTGGTCCAGCCTTTTCAGAGATTAGTCGGCACAAACTGACAGACAGGCAAAAAATGGAAAAAAAATATATTTTGGTGTATGTAACCGTTAGAGATGCACCGAGTAGCACTTTTGCCGAGTAACGAGTACCGAGTTTTACTCGGTTCAATTTTTTTCCTACCGAGTACTCGGCCGAGTAACTCTGTTCAATCAAATCCCCGTTTCGGGCGCGTAAACAAGTACAAACAGATTCGCGCGGCACGAGCGGCCTGCTCGCGTTGATACACCCCTCTTCCAGCCCCCGCCTTTCATCTATCAGTCGCTTGCTAGTTTACAAACAAATAAGTCACGTTGCACGTCATAGTTTATAAATAATTGAAAAAGTTTGTTAATTAACAATTGACTGTGATGACTTCACGTAAAAGATTCCGAATATGGACGTTTTACGACGAAATTGAAGAAGATAAAACGAAAGTGAAATGCACCTTATGCCATTCTCTGATTTCACGTATCGGTGTTGGACGCAAGGCTTCTACGACAACAATGCTAAGCCATGTTAAAATAAAACACACAGAAGAGTTTAAAGGTTTGGAAAATGAAACTTTGAAAGAAAAAGAAAGAAGAAATAAGAAAGAAAAGAAAGAAACAAAATCCTTTTATTTTAGTGCAGCACCGATTACACAATTAATTGTGTACTGACACACGCAAACAAGTTAATCAGGCACAATTGTTCTTCGCGCTACACCAAAAAAGGAGCCAGTTCATCATGGTATCAGGCACAAGTACCTGACGCTGGTTTTCAACTGGCTCCTATGTGGAGGGCATGCGACATGAATAATAAATAGAAAGATATTAAATTTACAAAAATCTAAAAAATAGAAAAAGAGAAGGAACACAAAACAAAAAAAATAAAAACACAACAGCAGAAGCCAACATGCTGGAAATATCTCAAAATCGTGAACCATTTGCGTCAACGTCAACAACCTAAACATATTGCTTTATCTAAACCGAGTATACTCGGCATTAAAACCGAGTTATTCGGCCGAGTACGAGTATCAAAAAACCCGCCGAGTACGCCGAGTACCGAGTAGCAACCGAGTACTCGGCCCATCTCTAGTAACCGTATTATTTGTAGAGGTCTTTCGTTTCTTACCCACGAAACTGTACCCACAAGCTTAAAGAATAATGAAAATTTCGTTTTTTACCCACTGCAAAAGTTCATTATATATGTAATAGATATCAGGCCGTAAAAAGCAGTTTAAGAACAAATATTTTGAAAGATAGTCTAGTTATAAATAAATGTAATTTTAGCATAATGCTCTGACTTATTTTCCTTTCAACAGAAAGGAAAATAAGTGAGATTTGAAATTTATTGCAATGTTTGTCTGGTAATAGTTGGTCATAGTTTATTATTGCCGAGCATTCCTGTTCACTCAGGTGTAATTTAAATAGAATAATTATTAAAATACGTATTATTATAATTTATTTTATTATTAGCTTCATAGCCTCTATAATCTACACTGATACTTATTATACATGCCACAGTAACTCTTAGAAAAACACACAGTCTGTTTGATTATGCGACATCTACGCCGGTGAACGAGAGGAAACATCTAGTCTGTCAACTGTCTGTAGCGTAGCGGTAAAGCATTCAACTGTTCGAGAAACTCACAAGAACAGAACACATTACTTTAATTATCGCGATCAAATATAGCCTATGTCCTTTCCCAATATTTAATCTACCCTTCTACCAAATACCATCAAAATCAGTTCAGTAATTTAGGCGTAAAACTTGAACAGACAGTGTTACTTTCGCATTTATAGTATTTGCTGTGATATGAGTTATAGGTACTTAGGAACACTAGCAGTCTAGGTCCTATGTAGTTCTGCGCATAATTACAACAGAAACTCGCTACAAGCGTGCCTAACAACTGATTGTAAACAAGCAGAGGTACAAAAATAGGTTGAAATAAAGCATGTTCACGTCCAGCCTGTGACAAAATAGGCCAGATAAAGTAACCAGTGTTGCTTATCACCACTATTCTTTCGAACGTACTGCGAACGTGTCCCAACCGGTTACTTCGTGTTAGAACGAAACACATATACAAAATGTGTAGGAATAAAAGAGAAGGATATAATGCCCGAGTAAGACCACAACACAAACAAGAGAAAGATAAACGAATATTGTATAGCTTGTTGCACGTTGCGTTTTCTGCAAAGGCTGTTTTTTATTTGAATTGAACTCTATTTGGATGGGAGTAAAGTCAGATTTTGTGTGGTAGATGTAATATATGATTCTCAGCTGGATAAAGTCTCGATTTTAAGGCCGTGCCCTCGAAAAGAGCGGAGTAAAGTTCCTTGAAGTAGTGGATAGAAGCTGCTTAGTAATATTTTCACTTATTCACGATAATTTTCTTAGAGGTAAAAGAGCTACGCTAACTTTTTTGCACTAACTTGTATCAGAATCTGTCTTTAATTCCCTTATTATCTGTGCACTAGGTATTAGATATTTTATAGCTTTAGACTTGATTTATTACTTACTTTAGTCTAATTTCTTGGTCTTACCTACCTACTTTATTTCAAAGTCAAATTCTAAGCAAAAGTGAAGGACACAATTTGATTTGACAACCTCTGCAGAGTTTATTGATAGAGCGTTCGACTGCTAATTCAGAGGTCGCGAGTTCAAATCCCGCACAGTCTATTTAATTCAAAGTATATAAATCCACTTTCTAGGATAATCGCTAGTATGTATCAATAAGCTAGTTAAGTTATGCTTACTTTGGATATTCTAGAACATTTTATTTGTTTAGCTCTTTTCATTTTATTGCCTACAATTTTTTGTTTCGAAATAGTGATGCCACTGTCTTTGAATATTATTTTGATCCACTTTAAAGATTAAGGTATAAACCGTTGAATAGTTCCACGTCCTCGACTATTAGGGAGGCCCACGGCTGGCGTGGTGATAAAAAGAGATCATGTCTCAAACTTAAATGGGGTCATTTGTGTTTTTGAGTTTCTTTTCGGCTTAGTCCGTAGGTATCTGATTTGAAATCAAATTGAGTTAATGTATGGATAAGATTCACCTTTGAGACGACGACAGATGACTTGTGTTGAGTAGTGGTAGGGCGCTCAACAGCCCATCAATGTTCATGGGTTCAATTTCCACTCAGAGCAAGTATTTGTATGCATGAATTTGTATTATTGTAATTTTCTTTAGCTATCGTGAGTTCTAGATTCTAGAGACAGTAAATAATTTTTTTTAATAATAGATTATACTGTTACCTGAAAATACTCAGACAGTTTAATGCAAATTCAATTATAGATTTGCACTGAGCGGGCATCAAACTTAAGACTTCTAATTAAGAAATCAAACGATCAACACATTGGTATTATACATTTCTAGTAACTGTAACTGATTATGCCGGCGTTTGATGGAATAGAATGACGAATGTACTTATAGGCCCCTCTTGACAAGTGGCAATTCGCTAGCCGGCGTTTGATGGAATAGAATGACGAATGTATAGGATTTGACGTATTTGACATGCGTTAACGACTGTCATATAATACATTCGTCATTCTATTCCATCAAACGCCTGCTAGCGAATTGTCACTTGTCTAGAGGGGAGGATTTGACGTGTCTGACAGTCGTTAACGCATGTCATAAATGTCAAATCCAATACATTTGTCATTCTATTCCATCAATTGCCGGCCACCGAATTGCCACTTGTCTAGAGGGGCTGTACTGGCTATTCTATAGAAAATGACAGCTTACTTTTTGTGTCGATTTAAAGCGCCACTGTGAGACCATAAAAATGTCGAAAATGGCCACATTGTTAATTTGATACCTCATACCCATCGTTTACATTAAATTATCGATAACAAGACAATTGTTGTCCATCATTAGTATTAGTTCCAAGTACACTCACTACTGCGTGCGGCAACTATCAGCGCCAATATGGCGATGCTCAATTGGACACAATATATGGGTACCTACCGATCACCAGTCCAGTGAGTACTGTTATAGGTCAGTGGATTACATCTAAAAAATGACACGAATGAAAATACAAAGTTCACTTAACGAGTAATCATTGTGGAAACATCATGATTCATGATTATTTTGATTATTTAGCGATATGTGATCTTGCATAGTCCACAAGCATGATCATTTCCTGCCAATGAATGATGATGTCATATTGAATGGTATCAATAACTTCATAAAGTAGCGCAATAACGCAAGTGTTGGTTTTGTGATCGGTACGTTGAAGGTTCGATTTCGATGTGAACACACTCCTTAATTTATTTTTAACTAGCTGACCCGGCGAACTTCGTACCGCCAATATTTTTCCGCCCGCGTGGCGTCAGATCCTATTCCCGCTGCACCCTCTACTATATTAAACATGTATTATACATAGAAACCTTCCTCTTGAATCACTCTATCTATTCACAAAAACCGCATCAAAATTCGTTGCGTAGTTTTAAAGATTTAAGCATACAAAGGGATACAGGGACAGAGAAAGCGACTTTGTTTTATACTATGTAGTGAAGAATATTAGAATCGAAATTACTTATATTATATTCACTCTAACTCTTCCAGTTAAGCTAACTTGCTTGTGCTAGAATGTTTTCACATTGGTAGTGTAATGGCCAGGATACGAACCCGGGCCTTTCGATCGCAAGGCCGACTCCTTAACCACTAAGCTACCGACGCTTCATTATGCAAGACGGTCCTCATAGCATTCGAGGTTTTCACCTCATAACCTGAGGACATTTTTATACTACGTAGGTGGCAAACAAGCACGCTGCCCACCCGATGTCCTATATTATTACGTACTAAAGAAATCCACAGCAAGAATATGATTAGAAACTTTCTGGAAACAACTGGTCTTGATTCGAAACCAAACGTCAGTCTTCGACAAAGTGCCCGCCAAACGTAGACCCCGCTAATATGTAGGACCGCAAACCATAGTTGCGTATAATGTGGATGTTGTTAAACTTCTACCTGTCCCTTCGGAAATTATCAGGCGTGATTGTATGCTATTATGTAGAAAACTTTGACCTTTGGGCTAGGGTGACCTGTACTATATGGTAATCGCTTCCCAATAAGCGGGACTCTACTTGTATGCCACAGAAGTGTTTTAAACCTCATAATATTGTGCCTTATCCTGAAGCACAATTTTTCGTTCTATATTATGGATATTGCTCACGTAAATACCTACAGTTAGTACTCATCTCTTAACCTGTCATGTGCAAGCTGCATACTTTATTATCTAAGCCAGGCACTTCCGCCATTCGATTTGCTGACAGCGGCTCCGTGATCCGAATTAGGTTAACCTGGGCTCTCCTGAGAATAGCTGACGTAGCTCAAACAAGTTTTATTTAATACCTGGCTGCATAACCCTGGAGAGGTGAGGAAAAGTTATTATCAAGTTTAGTGGATAATAATTTATTCTAGTACCTGTGGTATTAGGTTTTTTTTCTACGTGCGGGAAATCCCCACGGATTCGGAGCCGAAGGAGGAGGTTATGTCGGACTCGAACCGACTAAACCGCACGCCGTCTGTGGGTCGATGTGCTAGGCCGAAGGTGAGGTTGTCTAGTGACATATCCCTCGCACCCCGGCTGACCCAGGGCCATTCCTCTCGGTCTGGCCCTCTTCGGGAGGGGGGACCACGCGGTCCCCGACTCACCCCCGGTATGGGCGGGGCGCGCATCGTTCTATGATGTGCGCCGCCGCCGTGGCCTGCTTCTGCTAGAGTGACGAGCGGCTCCACCCGTCACCCTCAGGCCCGCGCTCATGGGGGGCGGAGGTCGGTTTGCGACCTGTGGTATTAGGTAGTGTAATAAAAAAGAACGCAGGGCCATTCCGACAAAAATGAACGGAATGGGTGCGAAAGGGTGCTAGAAACTATTCTAGGACCCTTTCTATTTATTTTTCATCATTTTTCATTTTATCATTTTTCATCTTTGCCTTCATCACTAGATGATGACGAAGATCGCGGATTCATCCCCCCCCCCCCTGGAATAATTCAAACTTTTCATATTTTAATCAATTAGTGATGAATTTATTATTGTTTTCTAAACACCCAGATAGCTAATAGATATACACATCAACATATTTGCACCAAGCGGGGATTGAACACGCCACAACAGACATAACAATCGACGGCTCAACTATTACTCCACAAAGATTGTCAATATAATGTAAATGTATGATACACATTACATTTCAGTCTACCCATTTTAAACTATCTACCTATCTAAATATTCACTTTGGAGCCCTGGATCCAATTACTTCTCCTCTTCATTTAAGTGTCACTTAAATGGAAGTTACTGAAGTCTTACTTAGCAACTACGAGAGGAAAACCTGCGTTAGAACGTTGGCCGTCAATCAGCAGGACACGACGATATTTCCGACCAATCGAGCAGTTGGACTGGGGAAGCACCTTCACCCTAAAGTATACCGCGGTCATAATAACCTCGCGTTGTGTTCTCAGCGCGCGGTGGTGGGTATGGTAGCCAGAGTTCATTAGAAAGTTTTTGTTCTGTCAGTGGGAAGACCAAAAGCTATTTGTCTCATATACTGATGGCACAGAAACTCTCTGTGTTCACAGGGTCGGCAGAACGAGTGTTGACTCCCCTGGCACACGTCCATAGGCCACGGTTAACACTTTCCATCAGCTGTGTGCTTGTCTGCCAACTCAGTGGTACAAAAAAAAAGATAGAAATAAATTGCTAGAAACAGCGTAGGTACAACTTATATGACATATGACTTGCCTCCGGAGATCTGGAAGGGGCCACAAACGTTCTCTTTGCAAATATTACAAACAAATATCTCAACGTGTACTAACAGCATTTCTACCGTCAAAATAAACATTCAATTTATAATTAATTCGCAATCAATATAATAACACATCTGAGTCATTATATTTCGATTACCGAGCAATACGTCACGCCATGATATCAGTGACGTCATAAGCCTTGACATGATGAGTCAGGGGTTAGGTCATGCTCGGGAATTGATTTGATAGCAAATTTCTTTAGGTAGTCATGTCTAGAGTGTAATCGGATCGAATTGGGTTACTCTGTTTGTGTTGCCTAGCATTTTATTTGAAGAGTAATAGCAATGATAATTAGTTTCATAGCTTTATATTCTTTAGGGGTAAGCACATATGTGTTACATTTTATAATTTGCCAACTAATTTACTAATTTCTACTGGTGGTAGAAATTTGATGGTACAAATTTGTCACAAATTTCGGCCGGGCGGGTACCACCGTGCATGATTGCGAAAAACCCTCCATAGTATCTAGTATCTCGGTTGGATTGCGTTCAGCAAGGTCAGCAAGTGCATAGCTGAGCTGGGGGGGTTGGGGTCGAAGCACTAGTGGGACCGGTGGGTGACACGCGGTGCTGCGACGACAAACCTCTTTTGATGAGGCCGTCAAGCTGAGTACCACCATTGTTAACAAGGTACGTGTATTTAATGGTGACCCTCTTTGCCACTTAGTAAGTAATTCGACTTTTACGAGAGCATAGTAGATATTAAGGCCTGTATTCCAGAACGATACTCAAGCCTGAATCTCGATTTATAAATAGAACTGTGCCCCAAACACGAATAATATTTGAAATCGTAACGTTAACGTATACAGAGAACAGAACAATGTAATTGGCCGCCTGCCTACTGTGAATTAATGGGGATGCCGACGCAAAACTAATTGTAGATGGCAGCAGCATATGACCAAATAACAATAATCATCTGTTCTGTGACAATAACAAACTCATAGCTGTCACATTTGAAGAGACAAACAATGATAGTAGTACTTACGTAGATGAAAGCTAACATTGGCCATTACGAGGCGCCCTCTGTACTTATAAAAGCGCAGTCAACATCCCCATTGCAATGCTCCAGCTTTTCGATACGTTTACGTTACTAATTCGAATTAATCGTGCTCTGGGTACTGATTACAGACGATAATGACAATCTGTCAAATCTGTCAATGAAAATCGAGGTTCAGGACTGAGTGTCATGGCATAATTTTTTGTAGTTCATATTTCTTTTGACTTTCAAACTTCTAGATGATTTATACTGATTAATTGAGCTCATTTTTGCTTTTTTCCACTTGATTGGAAGTCCAGGCCTTAATATCCTTAGATGAGTCGATCTAAAAGTTTCCTACTAGCTACCGTTCCCGTGATTGATACGCTCGTAACTTTTGGCGACACACATAACTCCCTTCTTAATATTAACTTGTGCACTTGTGTTTAGTTTTGTTTATATTATGATACAAGTAATAAGGAAGCCCTTGTAGCTTAATACTTATCTAAGTTTAAACAACTTTCATTACTCATATAATTATTCTTTTAAGCGAAGTGTGCGAGCCACAGAAAGATTTTCACATTTCAAGTCAACGTGTGGTGGTTGAAAAATAATACAAGTATCCCCTTATTTATCCGAAGGGTGTAAGAGGCGAGTTACGTAAAATACGCAGACGATATCACTGCGAGAGAAGGAACACTTTAAATATAACCCCGTATCAACCCTTGGGTGAGCCTTGAAACACTAAGCCAAGCCTCCCGAGATTGGGAGACGTATATCTATGTCCAGCGTTGGACTGTGATAGGGTCATAGGATTGATTTATTGACAAGTTAACTTCAATTGTAAGCTGGCATACCTGCTGATTACGCCTTCAAGCTACATAGCATAATTATTGATATATTTGATGGTGCTTCTCTATCCTGAAACTTCACCTTATCAGATGAGGTGAACCCATATTAATATGAGCAATATAAAAAAAAATCTGGTTAAAAGTAAACTCATAAATAAAAAAGCAACGAGGCAGAAACAATTGACGGAGGGCCAAGTTAAACAATTTATTAAAACCCAACATCAAGAACAATTAAAAACTGCATTTGGAAGCTCGGACAGCGAATAATAAAATCATAAATTCTTCCCTTGAAAGCCGGAATTAAAACTTTGAAAATTGCCTAAAAAGATTCTTACAATAATTTCTCATTACGCCCTGAGATGGACTAAGGCGAGAATGTTCCTTATCATAAAAAAACAATTAATTTAAATTAAATTACACTCTAATTCAGGATCGCCGGCGTTATATTAAAAACAGGGTATTGTAAGGAAAAATATTAAACACTCATTTGTTTGTACTTTTGAGGGTCATTTACTTCGTTTTGCTGTTGAGAATTAGTTAAAATGAGATATTGTTCTTCTTAGGCCAAGGTTGCACTGACCAATTTCATCTTACAATTTACTTCCGTATGACATTCCTTAGATTGTATGAAGCTTGAGAAAAAATATTCTGTGGTTTGGTACAGAACGCACCCGAGATGCAATTTAAATTCGTGTGAATGTTTTGTACTGTAATCATCATCCTCGTTGCAACTTCCCAGAAACGTCTAAAGTTTGCGCCTTAGAGCCCGATTGCCCCGATTTATTTTAATTTTATTACCCGACTGCCCAGAAGGGTTATGTTTTCTGTATTTTCTGTATGTTTGTAATATTCTTTATTACCTCATATCTTCTGATCCACCGTTCGGATTTCAATGATTCATGTCTCAAATGAAAAGTATTTATTGTCCAAGTATTCTTAGGTACATAAAATATGAACACTTTTGACGCCAACATGTATGTGGTAAAAAATCAAGTGGAATATCAAAATGAAGGCAATTAGATATATGTCATGACTAAAAAGTATAAAATAAAATAAATTATTAAAATCAAAGAACCCGACTGTTATCAAAAAGATCGAAACAAGCTTTATAGCAGGCGGAACCCATTTGCAAATCTCAAACCAGATGAAAATGAATGGGTACCGCCTGCTATAAAGCTTGTTTCGATTTTTTTAGCAACAGTCGGGTTTTTTTTAATAATTTGTTTCTATTCCAGGTTTGTCGGCTATCCTAACGCTGAGACGAAAGCCTGCACAAGAATCTCAGCCGTTGTTTAGCAGATGCATTGATTTGCAGATAATTGATGTCAACCAACCCCTGTCTTGTTGGCAAGTCTCTGTACTCGTACCTGTGCCCTAATTATGAAGGTCGATGGAGTTGATTTATGGAGTCTAAATTGTTCAGGGTCCGAGCTAACCTAGCCATTATTCTGAGTGACAAACCGTTTCACAATGGCCGACACATTTAGGTTGATCTAGTTTTCCGACAGATCGTTATTTTATAATGACCATTTGAAATATACCGTCTTCTCACGCTACGAAAGCGTTTAAAACTCTATGTCATTCAGAGTAATGCCCCAGGAAGAAGAAGAAGTTTTGTTGTGCGGGTCTGGCCTTATAGCATTCATAAAATTTCTTGTCTTGATAGTTAATACTTGCGGAAGTAACGGAAAACGGAAGTATCCGTGAACAATAAATACTCTTTGAAAGAAACTATTTCCATTAAATTATATCGCTATTTATTACTTGATATTTTTACATTTTTCAGTCCTTATTAATCTCCCCAATTCTCGATTCCCCCCGAAACCAAAAATTTTTGAGGGGAATCGCGACTAACCCGTCAATTTTAACTGCACCCCGATTGATGGTAAGTGTGAATTATTATCATCATCTTAAGTTAAGCACGGTAATATTCAAGGCCCTCACCTCAAAGTCCGGGGTTCGCTAACTGATGTTAAGCTCAAACAAAGTCCAAAAAGTCAACACAACATTCAGGCTTATAGGCTTCTATTGGTTTACCTTTTGGTCCTCTTATCCTTCGCTTTTTGGTTAAGTTAATATGGCTTTTATGAGAGCAACTGCAGTCGAAAACCTGCTTTAAAACTTCATCCTCCAATCAGCAGGAGTTCCGACTAACAGGTAAGTTTGGGATGACCCTTTAGTTCTTTTGACCCCATTGGGCCCATAACCTCAAAATGTTCCTTCACATTTATTTCTCGCTAATTCTGCTAACTGGCAATTACCAATGACCTTTACCGCTACGAACGAAAGTTTCAGTATAATGACGTCATTCATACAATAAATGGACGATATCATTAGGAAGTGAATGGCACCTATTTACCATTTTATTTTATTTTGATTAGATATGGACGGCTTCAGTAGTGAAGCGATAGTAAGTACCGTTGCTGTTTATGCGAAACTATGTTTGATTCCCGGTTTGAGTATAGTGTCAGTAAATTTTCTATTTTTCTACTTATCTCTCATTTTGGTCTTGATTTTTACGGGAGCGACTGCCATAAGAACCCAGCTCTGAGAGAAAAGTCACGAGAGAATCATCCGTATATCAGAAGAAGTGGCGTGTAGGTGAGGTCTCTAGGATTTGAAAGGTCTTAGCAGGGCCCTTTACAAACTAACCTTGAATATATTAACACTGAATGAAGATTATTATTAGGCACTCATTATTGGGCAGCTGTGGGGTTATTGAAAAATACGTCTCTACCATTGGGATTGGATTTGCTATTGATTGTTGAACTACATAAGTACATAAATTATAATTAAGTCTGTAAATCTTCGAGGGGTAGGCAGAGGTGTATGAACACTCACATTTCATTAACTATGATTTTGGCTCTTACGTAATAAGTGGATAAACGCGAACAAAATATAATGATATAATATTATTTTAAAGTTAAAGTATACTTTTTTAGTAATAATATTTTATTACTTTTTTAAATCGAAATAGCCTCTATAGTGCGGGATGCGGGTAATTGGTAACCACACAACAGCTGGCAGATGAGAATTTAAACCTGTTATATGTATTACCAGGTAATGTACATCCGAAGTTGCGGACCGAAATTTCGGGCAATTATCATCTTATTATGTGGGACCAAAATCCAATTCATACACCTCTGCTTGCTCCCTCGAAGATTTACAGGCGTGATTATAAGTTATATATGTATGTAGCTTTCAGCATCTTATTTCCCAGTTGTACTCAATAGTTAAAGTTAAGTTAGAGAATACTGACTATTAAATAAAGTAATATTGCAAAAACTCAGTACCTATGTAAAATATACTAGTAACCGAATTTTTATATTGTACAATTCGTTATACTAGGAAAGAGTTCACTTCGGTAGAGTAGGTGAAGTTCAACCGCTGACTTCTTGATCCCAAAGCGGGCATTATCACCACTTGAATATTATTCACGCTTGGGCCACCCCTTCTCCTCCCATGTGGTGTCGTACAAGGCAACTAAGGGATAGGGCTGATTAACTTTAACATAGACAGATATATACAGCCCAGACTCAGCCTCAGATGCATGCCTCAAGTCAAAAATAGTGCCCTATTACGCGGGACCGAATACAGATTGGTGAAATGTGGATGTTAATTCACCTCTGCCTAACCTATAAAGGCGTGATTATATGTATGTATGTTATTCATTTGGTTTATTTTTACCTTTTTCATATATTTATTGCTCTTCTTGTTCACTAACCCTATAGAGTACTATAGGGTTAGTGAAGCGCATATACAGTGTGGTTAATCCAATCCTATTAATATAATGAAAGGTTGTAAGTATGGATGAATGGATGTTTGTTACGTCTTTCACGTTAAAACTACTGAATGAATTTTAATGAAACTTTACAATAATATAGTTTATACATCAGAATAACACATACGCTACAATTTATAACGATACCCGATATTATAGCGATAACCGCCATCCACGCGGGCGGAGCCGCGGGCAAACGCTAGTCCTATATATGCCCTTATTGCCCTCAATATGCCAGTGATACTTTCATAAGTCACGATAGCCACTTACCATCAAGTCAGCTGTTTGCTACTTTAGTAGTATAAAAGTTGATTTTTTTAAAATATGATGTCAAATACTAATTTCTAATAATAATAAATATTTAAATCTATCTGCCATATTTGAACTTATTATTATTATAATATGCTTGTGTGTGGCATTTGTGTTTTATAATTTATTACGTTTTAAGATTTTTGTTATACTATTTTTATGTAAGTACTTACACATTATTAATAATTATAATACCATTTAAAATATATTTAATGACATAATTACGTTATAAATATTTTAAAGAGGTTTATTTATTTTTAAACTCGCAAATACCTCTAGTATATTTAGTTATGAATTTAATGATGTTGTATAAAGGGTCCACGTTATTGTTAATTAATTATATTACGTGACAACAACCTTCATATAATAATTACAATTAAATCAGCATTACGAATAGTCATACATATTCATTAAAAACTACAGTTGAAGTTTTATTAGTACGCATAAAATACGGATATTATGTATTACAATTTTGTTACCGTTAGTATCGGCCGAAATTTCGATAGCAATAATTATGAAGTCATAATATTCTTCACGATTGCAATAAAAGTAAATAATCGAGTTAGCCTTGATTCCCTCCCAATATTGTTGCATAAAAAAATCGGGGGGAAGCAAGAATGATTCCCCCATTGTCGCTTCGTCGTGATATCACTTACGAAACTCCAAAAGATGTGTTCATAACTCTAACATTGTCAGTTACTGTGGACTGTTGGTTGCGGTTCGCAACACGACCGGTCTAACCGGTACGGCGAGACGAGCAGGGCAAGCGTGCGCTTCCGCCGGCCGTCGCCGAGCGAGTGCGACGCGGGGGGAGCGCGGGGCGCTTGCGCGGCGCGGGGCAGGGGTGAACAGCTGAGCGCGCGGGTATATTGACAGCACGTTCGTCGTTGCCGCTCAGTCAGTAGGTTCTCTGTCACCGCGGAGTGCGAACGTAGCCGCATAAAGCCCACACAACACGTCGCTCCCGATTGATTATGACACGATCGCCCCGCAGTGCTAACTGAACTGCGGTCGGGACACCGCTAAAATTATGACTTTTGGACTGTTCGACGGCGACGAAGATAGTAGCAGATATCTCGTTCTAGAAGAGAAAGCTTTTAGGATAGTGTCCAGGTACTGGGAGGTCTCAGGAGTTACGTCCGCCGAGAGGCTGCGGTACGGGAACAAACGGAGGCTTCTTGCCGCTCCATTTGGACTGTTATAAATATTTTTGAAACTTATGAATTTTGTTTGGACTCAAACAAATTAGTCTTTAGTGTTTTTAAGTGCAATAGGTGAACTGTGTTTTTTTGTGTTAAGTTTTATTTGGGGTTTATTTTTTTTTGGATAAACAAAATGGTTCCCCAACAAGTGTCGGATGTGAGGTCCCTATCTCCAACCTCGAGTGGAGTACCTGTGTTCGGGTCCCAACTCGTCGACAAAAACTCTTCAACTCCGTATACGGATGCTACTCAGGTAAGTCCATGATTTAAAAAAATAATAATTTGTGTTGAAAGTGAGTACATAGGTTGCAATTATTAAAAAGTGAATAAATATTAAAATAAAAATATTGCAAACATTTCCTAAAAAACAAACGTGACTAAAAAATATCAGACATGATAGAAAAAAAATAATTTCTAATTTTTGCATATAAAAATAGGTATGTAACGATCAAAAACAAGTTACATTGAAAACAATTTATTATGCGTATGTAAACAAAAATAGGCGCAGCCATTTATTATCCATATACCGTATCTTAGATAATTCTAGGAATTAATAACAAAAATATTTACGAAATTCAAAATAACAAGTGTGAAACATCGCCGTACGCACTTGAAATTAACAGAAACGCCACGACTTGTAAATAAAAAAAATAACGCGCAATATATTTTATCGCTTGAAAATAGTCAACACATGGCTGAATAATATACCTACTATTTATACTTATATTGCAGTGTTACAATTACGTCTGACATATAAATAAATAAAAAATAGATAAAGAATATTCGAGAAAAAAATCATATACATTTTTCAAGTTAAATATATTCTCAAATTTTCAAACATGGAAAATAAATATATTTTTAGAATATATTTATAAACTACTACAGCACGTAGACGGCGTTTGGGTACAAATTAATTAAATTTCTGCCAGGTCGGTGTGTGAACGCGTTAGTCCTTCAAACGGCCCATTTAACTTAAACAATTTGTAATTTTGGTGTGTTGGTTGAAAAGGGTTGGACCCCTATTATCTTGAAGATAATCGTAATAAACATTCATTGGCCGACGCGGCCATTAACAAGACACTGAAATTCAATTCGCTCACTAAACTGGTTACTAACGAGGAATAATGATGCACCGACATGCGATCCACTAGGCCAGCCTAATAAAAATCCCACGTGGATTTAAAATCGAACTTACAAACAAAAATTTTTTGCACTTTCCAAAACATGATTTCATAAAGTTACCTATATTTAATTCTGCCCTGCAACCATTTAATACGGCAATTTAATAAATCAAATACGTTTATAATAATTAAGTGAAAATAATAATACTGGTGTGAAATTTGGAACCGTGTTAATCAGGAAATAGGAAATAAAAGGTGAAATCATCGAAATAATTAATATTTTCGCCGTCGTATCGTACTAAAATATAAAGGTCTAGAAATTCTAGGTTATAAAACCTTGGAGTTAGGTGTTGAAATTTTTAACAGCCTAATGTTACAAAATCACATATTTAATAAAACCTTGATACTATTTGAAAACAAAATTAAAACGTCCATACGGTGCAGCTAAATGAATTTATTGGATTGTTAAATAAATTATTGACCAGGCATCACTGCAGAAACCAGCTTCAACTTGAAAACAGTAAAATCAAATCAATATCCCTGGGCTGATGAATACTAATCTAAATTAATGGAGAAATATCAAAAAAGTCACGCAGGCAGATTTCTGTATATCATCAACTACCTATATCCTTTATTACGAAATATATAAAAATGACATTTTAAAACGTAAGCATTTCATAAACCACGTTGACCGGTAATGAATAAAATAAACTATCGTACGCTCATGACGGTGATAAATCCACTGCACACACGAGTGACGTGGACGATACGAAAAACACGCTCGAGATCAACGACACGAGAACACACATTTATGAATTTTTCACATTATCGCATTATAAACACTGGCTCACGCCATATAATATAAGCGAGGCTATAGAAGTCAAAACAGTCTATAAAATAAAAAGACGTGAAATTAAGGCCATGTTGTATCCATGAAATGCGTCGAGCTGAGAGTGCATTAACATTTCAATGTCAACACGTAACAATGTATTTTTAGTCATCCGCTGTGGTCGTGCGAGTCTTTCTCGAGAGTTCATACTCTACGCCGGCACTTTAACGCAGGACGTGATAACCTCAGACAATGCTGAGCTCTCATTTCCAATCCAGATATGAGGAAATAAACTGTTTATACCTATGTGCTTCGTAATATAAGGAAACGATTAGAGGTATCATTGCAATTTTTAATTGTCGTATGACTGTTTGTATAATTAGCAGTATTTCTGTTATCACGAGTTTAAAATTTAAAATTACAACTGTTAAGAATATTTTTTATGATGATTCTTGACATGTCCGGATTATGACTAGTTATCATTAAGCAAAAAAGGGGTAGCTCAGGTGAATTAAGTTGTCTGGATATCTGCAACTGCCTTCTCTAAAAAAATCAACTTCATCCATTTTTTGTGCAGTACTAGTTCAGTAATAATTAGGAAATTGATAATGCTTATCTTGTTAAAAAAAATTAGACTTTAAATTTTATCTTTAGTCGTGTGCAGAAAAAATGCAAAATTAACTAAGGGCGGAGCTTTGAATCATTATATTGTGAGCGTCCGACCGGACTGGCTGTGGCATTTTTTGTTATAGTTTTTTGTCTGACATGTAGCCGTAGAGTATGGCAACTGTTCATTTCCACAAGGTTATCTATCACACTTTTATTTGGTGATGTTGAACATCGTGTTTCTAACTCATTATTATTAGAAAAATGTTAGCAGACATTTTAATTTTCGCAATACAAAGTTATTGCTAATCATATTTGTAACTGAAACTTTTTACGTTTCTATAGAGGAGTACTCTACAGAAAATAAAAGAGCCCGGTTTTCGTTTTTTCAGTTCGATCTTAAAAGTAATTTTAATGGATGAGTTACAAAAGTTGTAGAAGTTTATTATCCAAGTAGTATAAAACTCTGAAACATTAGCATCAAAGGCATAGACTGAACTACATTTACTGCTTACTCATCAAGGCGTGCTGTTACTAAAAGTAATAAAAACTCACACAACTTTACAGACTCGACCAAGTACTAAAAAGCGATTAACGTCGCCATTTGCATTAACGCGAAATCTTTAAAACAATTTACATTGAGTTCGTAGAAAAAGTGTCGTACAAGCAAGCACTGAGCAAACTTCGTGTTGGTTCACAATAATGCCGCTCTTACAACTGTGGCTCACGATATGCAAACATTTCAGGAATCCATCGTATTCCGAATTTCGAGTTTTACCCTGGAATAAGGGTTGATAACGTAATTTATAAAACAATGTAAATTTCAGGCATGGCATAATTTTGATCAGAATATTTTCTGTTCCCATTATTTTGGCTTCTACCTGAAAAAGATTGTACAAATATTTGCTGTATCAGAATTAACTTACGTAAAATAATATTAGACTCTCGGAATACCGAGTGTGCACTGCTGACCAAAATTTTAATTATCATAGTTTACACCGCAAATTTATGTGCAAACAGTGTTGGCAGCCAAAGCAAATCAACATTTGATTGTGTGGCTCAAGCCACTTGCAATTTGCTACTCGTAGGTGGTTTTAATAGCACCATTATAGTTGAGTGTTGCCCAAGAAAATTAATGTGTGCACAAACTGCCTACCTGGGCTTTATGCTAGAATCATTTGTATTTTGTAAGCTTATTTAGAAATATTTAGAGTATCGTCCCAACCTTTATAAGGAAAAAGGTTAAATTTACCTCGGCGGGTAAGGAATAATGTGGATATGGTAATAGAGCTTACGTTAAGAAAACTTTATTGGGAAATTAAGAACGGCACTTATTCGACATGAAAATGGTATTATTCTTCCATAAATAATTATCTAACTTACTTGCGAGTGAGCAAAGCAGTGATTATCTCTCCCACTGAGAATTAAACATTTGATAAACACGATACCTTTTCTTTTTAGACGATATCCCTTAGAAAATTGGGTCAGTATATCATTTTCAATTTATATATTTCATTTTAAGCATCTATCTGAAAAGGACATCTATCTGACTCCATTAAACTTTAAAATTAAAATATTGAGTGCCTCATAAAATGTTAATTAACGTTCGTTTGAAAGATGGTACATAGAAAGACGTCTGGAAGTTTCTGAAATATTTCATCACGTTTATTAAAGTTACTAAATTACATAATACAATTTTCGGAGTCAGCTGCTGTAAGAATGTCTTATCTATTTTAATTTTAATTGATAAATAAGCTCATTTTCCGTCTAAAAGTTAGAAATTTACTATGTCCACAAGCACTGGCAACTCCAGGATTGTGAGTGACGTGTTTTTAATGTTCAATGGATATGCATATCATATTCATAGTCAAATCAATCAATCCATTATACAAGCAATCAAATAGCCCACCGCATAGTCAAACAATTAGGAATTATCTTTTCTTCGATTTGATTTTGTAACTCACCCACTTTTGATAAAACCAGTATACGAGATTATGCAACTGCACTCTGAAAATTAAGATACTTAATACATTAAAACCTCAAGCTGAAACTCAATTCCTGGCGAAACTCCCGAATGAAAACAGAAATTCTGAAGAACGAACGGCTATAAATTCGTTGGGGCCTGCGATGACGTCGACTGAAGTCGAAACGAACACAGAATCAAAACTACCGTTCATATATCTTACGTCCGTATTTTCCACAACCATTGTTTGCTTTCTGTAAAGTTTTTATTCATCTGGTTATTTTTCATTTAGCATACAGTACATATTTTATGAATTCGATTTTTGCTTACACATATTTCAATAATTTTATATTTTAAATGTAGTTGTGTTTCTGTAAAAGCATATTATGATGAATCGAGTATTTCACATTCTAATCCAAAATTAATTTAGTCCCAAAGCAAAATTTCGTTACACCCTAACCTAGTTAATCCTGATCATTAAAACCAAAACATCGTACCCGGAACTTAAACCTTAAATATTCAGCAGCCTTCAAAACGTTAAAGCAGTGTCATTAAGTCGACGGAACTCTAAAAACGATAAACTTTACGACGAGCAAAGGACGACAGCACGACACTCGATCCACGACACTTTCGAAAAAAAGAAACTTGTCTGTGAAACTTTACTTCCCTTTATGATTATTCATGCTTTAATGAGAACAGATGTTGGTGCATATTCTTTATGCTTTAGTACAAGGTTATGAGTAGTTTGATGGGTGTTGATGGTTTTGTATAATTACAAAACCATCGAATATATGTAAAAGGGTGAAAAAAAAATACCGCTTTACTTTGTAATAAAATGTTAATGTTTTAAGAAGGATAAAAAAGGTTATCTAAATTATGAGATCTCATTGTCAAAACAGCAACATAAATATGACATTAGTATCACCTATGAATTAGTTTCTATCAGAACTTTATCTCAGACACAACTAATATCTCAATAACTATCGATCCTCAATAAGGCAGTTCCTAAGTGGATGTTCTCTCCAAACTTTTCTTGTTCCGCTTCCCCTCTATATTCACTTGTGACTTCTCTAATCGTGTTACCGTATTAACTTGTGGACAGCCCCTTTATACAATTAGCTACTTATTGACTTGGAAAAATCCTACTTTCTGTTAATCTAGTTTTTTGAAAGTTTGCAAGTTTCAGTACGTCGACGGCGACTGGACTTGGAGTTTCTTCATTCACCTACGAGAAATCAAATTATGCTTATGATTACAACGAGACTACAATATTTTAAAATTATAATCTATTATTTACTTATTTTTTTGTCACTTAGTAGCATTTTTTACATTAGCTTATGTATATAAGCATAATGCTTATAAATAGCTTTCCTTAGACGTGTACAAACTGCTGAAATCTATTTTGAAACTGCACTTAAATACGATTTCTTACTTAGACTGATTTCAATCTAGTCCCTGGCACTTCTAGTTCCGTTAGTGAAATGGCTTCGTAAATCCTTGCATACTTACATTAAGTTGGATTTAAGTCTGGTCTAAGTATATTTGAACTTGTAGGTGTGATTGTCCAAACGTTGACCCTAGAATGTCTAGACAGACTTACTGTTCTGGTCTAGTGCTACCTATAGCTTCCTGATTTAAAATATTAGGAATGTTAAATCAAGTTTTACCACGTAATACCTAAGTATTACCACGTCATAAAAAGTAATGAAGTTTTGGTGTTTATTTAGTACAGCACTATCTTAATTTAGATAGAAATATCTCCTGCTTCTAGCAAAAATGCTAACTGTATAAATGATTTTTTTAACCGTAGCATGGAAATACTTAATCGAAACATGCTTAAAAATAGCTGTCTTTTTTAAGTCATTTCATTAGTTTCCTCGGGTTGATTCAAGACAGTTATGAAAATTTGTTGCGAGACTAGAATACCTGTACTTCCAAGTAATTTTAAGTAGTTGCATTTTTTACTTGAAAGCGGACAAAAAGGTTCAACATTTTAGCTGTCGTGAAACAAATCCACCTGTCTTCCAAGCCTGACTTTTGGCATAAAATTTAAATAGCACAAATAGTCTAAAAAGTGTTGGATACAGGAATTTATATGACTTAAGGTTTTTGTAGCGTGACTTTGTAAATGGGTATTTTAAGGAATGCATGTAATAATGTATTTAAACGCTAAATTGATCATGCATGAGTTATCGAAATTCCATAGGGTTTAATTATTTCAGAAGCGGACGTTCGTGAGCAGCATGACACTGCCTAGATATATTATACCTGACGAAATTTTTAATGTAATATTAAAGAATTAATACTGTATAATTACATCAAATGAAATTTATCTTTCGCTCTCTCAGGGATTAACTATGAATTTTAAAGGTCCTCTTAAACGAAGAGATGCCATAAATATTGAGAGTACGTGTAACGATCCTTTATAATAACAAATACTGAGCAAAATACAATTAACTTCTTTCAGTAAACATAGTTACATTAAATCCGCTGTTTAGTTTCAAATATGATTATTATAGTTACAACAAGATACGTCTCTCTAATTCTGAGTATTTACATTAATAGCGCTTATTATAATAAACATAGATATAGTATAGTCCATTTCCAACACATCACAAGTATATTCAATTCCAAACTAAACATCAAACATGTTCGTGTTATTACAACTAATGGTGATTAAATTACTTGTCCTAATTATATGTGAGTAGATAACAGAACAGTTGCTTTAATAGCACTGATAATAACCAATACTACAGTACTGGGATTATATTCTAGATTGTGTATGCATTTTCATATTTAGAATCTGGAAAAATATTACAGGTTGATAAAACATATAACGCACTTTAATTAAGTATTTAGTTTCAGTGTTATTTATACCATAGCGAAGACGAGCTAAAATGCCCTCAATTTATTTTGGTTCTGAAAATTCGATAGTGATCCTTGCAGTAACCTCAAGAGTTTAAGGACCATATCGTTTAATTTGAACGTGTACCTAAAGGGAAGGGAAGGGAATGCGGACGTTCAAAAAATATTGAACATATTGCACCTTTGTGTAACTAATAAGGAAGTGAGATGTATTATTAATTTTTTGGGAAGTTCCTTTCAGATAAAGTTTAATATAAAATACTCTTCTAATTTTAATCATCATAGTTTTACTTTTATTATTGGTTTTATATTTAATATGTGATCAACATTGAAATCAATTCAAACACTTTTTTTGGCGGTTAGATTGTCCTTTTTAAAAGAAATCGTTTAAAACTAAGAGATGCCATTATACATAATTTAAGTAGACAAGTACTATAGTCTAAACATTTTCGACAACACCCGTTATTGTAGTATGACTTAATTAATGACCTATAATCAAAGTTGTCATTATATTAATGACTTGATAACGCTTTATCAATTGATGTACCAACAGTACAGTGCTGTTACTGAAGCATAATATTAACAAAACAATAATAAATAATTATTGGAAGTTGCTGAACCTTAAAGATGAGATGATAGTCGTGATTTGTCCTGACAACTTAGCCGGCCATGGTTCATGGTATTTGAACTCATAGATTTGTATTTTGAAAGGTAAGACCACCCATTGTGATAGTTTATCGTTTTGTTGTTAGGACCGATAAAGAGATAATAATATCACATAATGCAGCCAAAAAAAACTCAAAAATCTTAAGAAGTACTTGAGTTGAAATGAATTGTATTTTTCAAATAGTATTGCTCAAGGACATGCATATTATAATTATGATGATGGGATAGTTTTGTTCAACTATTAGGTATATTATTTGGCTTCAAATTAACTCGATTGTAATCAAAGGTCTCTCTCTTAATAGAGCCATGAGCAAATTTTTTACCGAACAATCGATCAAAAGAGATAAGCGATACTATAAATAATGTCGATTCATATTCCTAATGCGAAGCATTAAATAAATTTGAATAAATTATAACAAAGATTTGAATTTAATTTTAATTTAAGGAAATGGAAAATAATTTATCGGCTGTACGACACAGTCATTAATTTGTCAGTAAGGCTTAATCACCTAGCTTCAACTTGTTTAATAATAAGCTGTATTTATAGTTTACCGTGACCATAAGGATAGAATTTTAAACAATATACCTGTCAAATTATTTTACAGTAAATTAGATTATCATCAATCATGTCAAATCTCGCAGGACCAATCATGATACCGTCAGTAATCAACTATAAGTCACATTCAAATTTAATATACACTTCAACATTTGAACGTTCTGTAAAATAATTGATTTGGTACAATAAATCTATAGGTATGAACACTATAAAGGTTGAACTTTAGTATTACATTTGTATGGTAAATTTAGATAAATTGTCTGACTATACGATTACAATCCATAACTACATTAAGTACATATTTGCATAACTATAATATTCTAAGCTGACATGATTTCCATATTGTCATGCTCTAGTATAGGCTCGTTAGAAATAACAAGATTATTACTATAAATTACTATAGGTATTAGTTTTTTGTAGCATGTTTTCTATAAACTAATCAGGTGATATTAAAAGAACATTAGGGGTCGCGTACTGGCTACATGTTGCGAAACGCAGATTGTATGTAAGTTATAAAGTCACGTAGAAGAAGATATAGCACAAGTAACGAGGTTGTTGCTGTATTCATTATGACTATCTTTTAGCATTTCGTAAACTGCATGCTTAAATTTTTCCTCTATCGAGAAAGCTATTTTTTGTGTATAAACTCTGATTTAAACTCGGCTTACCTAGTAAACGTTGCCTGCCGAGGCTACCCAGTATAAAACGTTGCCTGCAGAGGCTACCCTATCGTCAATATAATAAAGCAAAAACAAACCAAACAAGATTCTAACCAAATAAAAACACAAATTCCCAACTGAGGGCATGACTGAGAGACCCATTACCGAGCGTGACGCGATACCCGTGGCGCGGAGGTTTAGCTGGTTTAGCTACTAACCCCAGCAAGTCGTAGCCAAAATCTATCTTTTCAATAAGCGTCATGTTCCGCCATCTCTGGTCTGAACAGTCAAATTTTGCCTTTTATTTTTCTTGACAAGACGATACCCGTTCCTATCTTTGATATAAACCCTCAACAAATATAGGAAAATTTTATTATTATTTTATGAATCGTATAATGAAGTGTAGTTCACTACCTCTATAGAATAGTCTGCCATCATATGATTCGCAATTATATCGACATCTACATTATATTGAACGATGATGTCATTAAATGCTGATAGGTTATCTTAATCGTGGACTAAATCAATATAGCTAAAAACATCCGTTACATGACATTACCAGAAAATGTATAGCATGCTATCTGAAGTGTTCTTATTTTAAAGTAAACGTGTCATTGGCCCCTCGGGCGGATCGGATACGATATTTAAAGAACAGAATTAACAGCGATGAATACTTGAAAAGCTATAACACAAATACTAAAGATATACAAAATAGTTGTTCCAAATACTAAATACTAGTTGCTACCCTACACCATTCTACCATCAAAACTACACGATCCACTGAACTAAATCAAGAACTGTACAAAAAACGTGCAGAAAAAACTGCAATCAATCCTCAGGCAAATATCAACTTTAATGACTAAGGAGCCGAGTTCAATGTTGTTTAAGTTTATAACCGGTATAAGGAAGCCAAAGCAAAACTTGTATACAATTGTGTGACCTTGAACTTAAATATATTGGAGGCGAGCTGCTCAAATGTGACCGGTGTGTTTCGAGGCACTCCCAATATGGTGAGGGTGAGGTTTTCAACATACGGCATCGTAATAATCCTTAAATAAACTTCTGTTTGTGTTTAATATCCTTTAAAATGCTATGAAATGTACTTGCATGATGTATTTCTGTTGATATTAAATCCTTTTAATATTAAAGCCAATAAGATTATTTGATGTCTAAAATGTAATTTAAGTTTATACTTAATCAAACATTGCAGCATTTTGAACACTGAATTTCTAATAACGCACGTCTTCAGGCACTTAATTACACATTCAAGTACTATAGCCTCTAATTGATGCCTCAGACATATATTTTACGATCTCAGTAACGAGCTGAGCAATTAAATATTTAACGTTAAATTCGTTGTTAAAAACACCCAATCCTTGTAAATTAATTGAAATGCCTTCAGTGTTTATTGGTTAAGGGTGGAGTGATGAAAACACTCAAAATGTAAATGCTAGAGATCTATCCAGAGTAAAAAAAACGTGTAAGATTTCGATAGTTCGTCATTCCCCTACCTGAATTATATTTGCCCAGTATGCTACCAAGTTTATTGCGTTCTCAGAGGCGCACATAAGTTGTTCTGTTGTATATGTGTCCGGCCATGTAGTACATGATAATAAATGAGTCTGTAGGGCAACTCGTACACACAGCAACCACCCTGACTGGTTTTCTTTGCCTCGACTGACTTAAATTCGAGCTCGGTGTTCTCTAGGGATCGATTCTGATACGAGAGACTTCGTCAGTTTTTATGTGTTCTTGTTAAAAAGTTTAAATTACTTGTAAATGAATCTCAACTACAAGTCTCACTGTTTAAAAGAACCAAACTTTGTACTGACTAGTCAATCACAATAGTCTTCATTCTCCAAAATTAACCTGGACATTGGTTGTTATTTTATCAAGGCTGGAGTTAGACCGCAACTTAGCACGTGCAATTGAAAATATCACGTCAAACTGAATCTACATTCAAACAATCTCTGAGATATGTAGATGAGATTCAATGCTGACGATTTATGAAGAAAGCTGAACGAAATATGGCAACGACTCGACCGTTTTCATTGAAACTTTTTTACAACCTCCCCTTTAGATGGCAGATAAAATTGCAAGTAGACGGACGGAAAAGGGAATCTTATGTGAAGGTGACTTCACGCTTTTTATTTTTTAGAGGGGTGTGGAAGCTGTAAAGTCGGTTAGTGAAAACAAATTAAGGCTGGAAGTTTGAATTATATATTTGTTGCTGGCTGCAAAGTTTACACTAAATAAAAAGTATAATACTGTCATCTGTACTAACGAAACCCAAGGACACACAAAGATGCAAGGCAGAAAATTACTTAGGCGAAAAGATTCTTTCTCTTCTACGATTATCGATTAAAGTATTGAAAGTAAGAATGTTTAAAAGTTCAGAAGTGACTGTTACAGCCTTTCTCGCTAATACACGACCAATATTTGTTCTGGTGGCAAGTCCACAGGGATCGGGCGAGTCAGGACGCTCTAGCGAGCAAACAATGTCTTTGGATGCATTCTGTTTCAACATTCAACTCGGCTCGAGGGACTTAAGACTAATAGTGTTAGTTTCTAGTACGTGGTCTATACAGGAAAGATATTATTTTTGGAACTTTCAAGAAATAGATGTCAAAATGCATTTAGACAAAATAAAACATTTAATGTCGAAGCATCACACGCTGAAAGTAAAAATAACTTTTTATGTTTCTATGTAAAATTTATTTTTATGAAGAGGTAGTCAGAGGTGTATTGATCACTCACAATCCGGCATTTGTATTTTTTGAGCTTATTGCTGCTACTAAGCAACGATTACATATTGCTATTTAAAATTACTTTTCATTAAAAGCCAGTAATAAAAATCAAACCCGAGGTGTAAAGTACTTTTCAAGATAAATCACCCCTTCATAAAATATCCAAAGCATTTAAAAGTATCAAGTACCCGTTTTTTTATGGACGTTTACAAAAAGCGTAATCTAATAAATGTACATAATAACATCGCTAAGGCAGTCGTAAAGCACCATTGTTGATATAAAAGCAAACACACGCGGGATTCGGGCACTTGAGAGCATTCGGCGATATAGCTGCCTCTACGACTTTTTATTAAGCACATGTGAACGATAAATTCAAACGTACTATGTCGAAAACTGTACCACTTTGTTCGTTGTAAATAAAAAGTTCAATATTAAACAACAATATATTGAAATAGTTTTATGTTGACTTACGAGTACATCTGCGGCCCGAACAACGGGGTTGTTTGTTGGTTTTCAATTCATATTCGTTCAAATAGGCTATTAGTTTTAAAACAATCAATGATTTGGCAGTTAATTTATCAATACTCCGAGCTGTAGTTTGTTTTGTAACAGTTTTCCTTTGTTTTTTTTAAGTTCAACTCTGGATTGTTAGTTATGTTCAAATTAAGTGATTATTTTTGTTTGTTACTTAAAATTTTCTATATTGAAACGAAACTTTAGGAACGGATTTCCGCCACTATCATTTCTATAATTTTGTTTAATTAAATTACCTCTCAACACTATATTAGATTGTGCATAACTGGAAATTTTACGATATTTTCAGCTGATGCATTGAGGCAGTCTTTTAGAAACTGCTCGCAGTTTAGGCACAGCTTCCATATATCTATCCGTTGACAACAATCACTTCTATTACATGAAGTTAAAAACTGTTAGTAATATGTGGAAATGTATACTTTACACCAATACCTGTACTTTCTGAAAACAAAGAAACAGACATGAGTGTATTAATTACCTAATCACTGTTGTGTCTTAAGACTAACATAGTACAATACTTGTAATTGTAATTCGAAAGAAGAGTATCCCTCACGAGGTATTACATTTCACCAACTAATTTCGTTTTCTCCAAATCTAAGTTGCTTTAGTTTAATCCTATTCATCTACTTTTTCGTTTATTCTTTTTCGGCACCAAACTTGGTTGTTTGTTTCCATCCCTTAAGCTGCTTAATTCAACTTAGCTTATAAGTTTTTCATCCGTTTTTTCGTATCCAGGAATTTTCTTTAATCAAAGTATAGCTAAGTTTATGTAACATACGGAATTGGGACGGGTCAGTGAATTATAGTCCAACATCCTCGAATGTACAATTACCGTTACTTGCTGTAATTGCTTTGGGAATACCTCTAGAATCATGTCAAAAGCTTGGTGTAACATTTCAAGATCCGTAACCAGACATGTTTAGTGTAACAGCATTTTAGTCACCTGGATACCTCTAAGATCACATTTTGGTAAATGGACTCGTCTTATTACTTATTTAACAGACACAGAACACTATTTTATTCGGCCCCAACATGCCTCTTACATTATTTATTCATTGATCCACTCATGTTTATTTATATGAAGTAAATTGGAAAGGTCTCCAATATATGCCTTATTATCAGCCGTAGCAATTGAGATAGAAACAAAGTTCATTACTAGGGATTTATATTCAGAAAACACATATTTTTTCGGAATAGACGAACCTTTACATAAAAGATGAAGATTACTAAGCTAATGATAACAGTTGATTAAACTGAAGCAATGAAAGGAAATAGTTTGCAAAACGTTGTATTACGAATTCCAATCACGCCATAATCCAGAAGTTAGCTGAAACGAGATCGGCTCAAAAGCGAAGATCTTATTGACTGTACGGTTCGTCCCGGCGTCTATTGACTCGGTAATGTCTTCCATTTCCGAACCAGCCCTCGGAATAAGAAAAGTTGGCATACGGGAGGGAAAGAATAGAGGCGTTTTCGAAACGCACTAAACTTAATAGGTACCTTTGATCTTCCAGCCCAAAGTTAGAATTAACTCTAACAAAGACACTGACCATCTGTTTACGACCCCCAAAGAAGCGGGTAACTAATTTCAAGTTTAATGAGAAATTGCTTGAAAGGAATAATTCAATTTTCTGTATTGTTAATTCGTGTGTTTGCTACAGCTTCCAATTTTGGGATTAACAGGATTCCTGACAAGGGAGTACTTTATTGAACCGCTATGTGCCATTGTTCGGTTTGGCCAGACATAATTTTCATTATTGCACTAAGTACAATGAATTTTTTTGTAATTTGTAAATCATTAGTATTGATACTTCTGTTGTACATATTTTCAAAGCATTATTTAGCTTCCATTTCCTGTTCGTATAATCTTCATTTCTTTTAATTTAAGTAGTACAATTCCCTCGCCCCTACATCAGCATGCAAACAATTTGCTCGACGAGTTTCCACATACACACACATGACTATGATTTCTTTATTACAAACCCTTTATCCTTTTGTCCGCCGACGCTCGTTCCCTCTCACGATATTCCTCTTTCTGCCTTCTGTATCTTGGAAGATAAGAATGTATTGAATTTTGAAACATAAGGTTTCCCTTTTTATCTCATACCCCGAGATTCTTTTGTATTTACAGACCAAGAAACGTAAAGTGATTCGGCTGAGCACTCTATTATATAAATTGATATTTGTTCCTTTTGGAGTTAGGTGTATGTTTAAAAGATTTGCTTGGATGAAAGGTTAATGTAATCTTATTCATCATTTGTACTGTTAATAAGCTTGTTGCTATTCTGTTGTATTATATCAAACTATGCATAATTACATTTTTGTTTGATGCACATTTTAGAGAACATAAAAAACTAATCTGCGAGTGCGATCGCGTAAGTTTATGTTGAGAACAAAAAGCTTTAATGACATTTAACTGCTTTGTGTATCATCATTAAGCATAATCTTAAATGTTATCTTAAATCGTAAGTTTCCACAGTCAATGTAATTGATTACCATTCTTAGTAACATTAATTCAGCTCATTTATTTGACACATCTATAAATGTCATGACAAGCATTTGTGTCACCTCTAAAACCGATTTTATTTCATTAGGAGACATACGTCCTTTTATAGTGCGAACAGAAATCCTACTACTCAATGTGGATCAAATGCTTTTGATACTACATCAAACATAACACCACTTCTAATATAAATTACTTTTTTCTTATTGATACCTAAAAAAGCATGATCCTATCAAATTAGAACGATGCTTCATCATCATATTTATCGGAACGGTAAAAAATAATACAATTCCGTCACCATTTCACACAAGAAACACCCCAGCAAAAAGCATGTATCATATACGTCACATGTGAACAAAAAGCTATATTGAAGCATACAGTAATTTTCCACGTACTCGTAATACCACACCGCACCATAGTAACGGGCCAGCTATCTCCCATGCACATGGGAATCATAGGCTACGTGGTCTATACTCTATACATAATTTAATTGCATGTAATCTTTGTAATCTTATGTCATTCATGATGGTTTCTAGTTCATGGTTGTGAGTTCCGTTGTTACATTTATTGTGATGAGTTTTTATTCAAATTAATTCCAGTTATTTTCTATGGTTGGACTTTAGGGTAAAATCATACTGGTATGCTGCATTGAGTGAAGACATCGTGAATCAACGACTAATCGGTTATCGTGTAATATGAAATGGGCAATAAGTTTTCGTGGGACAAGACATCTTGATATTTCCAATTTTAAATCAGCCAACAGAGGCCGTTGGATGGCAATAAAGTTGACCTTTATTTTATAACCTAATAAAGGTGTAACCAAACAAAAAATCCAA
The DNA here is from genome assembly GCA_949126895.1 of Eilema caniola. Lineage (NCBI taxonomy): Eukaryota > Metazoa > Arthropoda > Insecta > Lepidoptera > Erebidae > Eilema > Eilema caniola. Next base: position 1,186,512 of record OX421478.1, read on the forward strand.
TAGTCCAAAAAGAGATGTTTCTCATATTTTGGGCATTGCAGGAAAAATGAGATTGATTCTTAATTATCTATCTATAATTATCACTCTCAGAAACTTTATGGTACTTGTCTAGTTAAGTCACCTTGACAATACTCTTTACCAATAATAAAGGATGACAGCCAATGACCAGTTGATATGCAACCAATGACTGATGATAATGACCATAAAAATATGCATCTATACAGAAAATATACCTAAATTTCTTCTACACTATTAAGACCATGACATTACGCTTTACTATAAAAGTATACCACTATAATGCGTTTATAATTATAGACATATGTAGGTTACTTTTCGTGACAAACTGTTACAGTGATGACAATGGGAACTATTATTAGTGAACTTTAAAGAAATTGTCATAAAAAAGCCTATCTGAAGCTGTAAAGTGCGTTTTTCTTTGATGCATAATTTGATGTCAATTCTCGTTCACATGAGAGAACTCACTTTAGATATTTTAGACAGTTGGCTATTGGTGCTACTCCATGTTATTTTCCAATGATGAACGCTAGCGTGGGTCACGGTTGACTGAATTGGGCAATAGTGCCAGGGTAAGTTGAGGTGACTCTGTATTCTACTTTACTGTGTACCTACTATGAGGTGCGGTTTTCTTATTCAATAATCATTATCATCGGTGTGTCACAAATATTTTTATTCCTAACGTAACCTATTACGTCATAGTATACGATAAACATTTTTATAAAAGTCCCGGCTACCTCATATAATACAATAATATTATTTTCATAACATTCATATAATTGCGGTTTTAAGTCCTCTTTAAGTAGTAAATAATCTGTAGTAATAAAATTCATTAAATTTATGAGTAATTTAAAATGACTAAACTATCAAAGTGTGGCCGTGTATTTTTTAATAGCCAATAACAGACAGGTCATAACATCGACAATGTGTTCCAAGTATATACTTATATGTTTAGTACAATAAAAACCACACCTGTTTATCATTGAAGAGAAGACAGGCAATCTCATTAGTAACCGCATTTCACCCACTAGTAAGAATTTTCTAATATAAAATCGCTGTATAACTTCAGCCGAAACGGGAATTAAAATTGGGATCTGGGGGAAACTGGAACAGCTGCAGCATAGGAATTAATGCTACTATTTAGGCATAATAGTCAACAGCCACTGGCTATGTTAACCACTTAATTAGTAAGCCTCTGATTAAGACTATTCAAACCAACCAGCACGATGTTAATTACCGTAAATATAATTTGTATATCAAGCAACGCGAAAGTAAAGCAGTATATAATTTACGATACATAATTTCAATATCTACTAAGTGCTAACCTCGCTAAATTCAAGCCAAGCTTTTCTTCCTTAGTGAAAATACGTTCAAAACTAGATAACTATAAATAAATAGTAGTTGCAACTTCAACACATGCAAGCAAACTATTAGACGAAACGCGAAATTACAGCCATTACTCGGATTGACCGGGCGCTTTCTAAATGGTCACTATGAATAAATTATAGTATTCTGAACAAGCTCTCGGTTGTTTTGCTATTTTCTATATTAATCTACACTACTATTATAAAGAGGAAAGATTTGTGTATTTGTAATGAATAAACTCAAAAACTACTGTACCGATTACATAAATTCTTTCAACATTGAAAAGCTACATTCACTCTGAGTAACATAGGCTATATTGGATTTCCACGGGAACGTTTTTCCACCCGTGCGAAGCCAGGGTGGATCGCTAGTGAGTGATAAATTATGCCTTCCCTTTTTTCATTCAGCGAAAGATACCTTACCTTAATAGGAAAAATATTAGGCCTCCCTGCCTAATACTTTTATTTTTGTGGTTAAATGCTAATAACTCTGTACAATTCTTGTTAACAAAGAGACCGTTTTATTCTCTTCCTGTATTTCCCACATTTTTTGCGCACGAAGTCGAGACATTGCGCTTGGGGTACCTCTTTTCATAAAGTAATTCATAGTAATTAATACATAGTAATTCAATAAGTACATTTGTTGCCCGTGGTAGAGGCAAGCAATTATTAAAACCACCATTAATCCACAACGACTTATAAGATTCCATAGTAATAATAATCATACTTATGGGTACTTTGCGTGGTAGTGAATTGATGTCATATACCACACATGCACTCAGTTATATTTCACATTAATATTTGAAATGTATTTATAGTAAATTGTAGACCAATAATAACACAATTTGCGTATCAATAATACGTACAATTGACAAGCATTATTGATAGCTGATAACGTTATAGAACCATCTCAGATACATATGTTAGTCAGTTACAGTAATCAATTTAATGCAAATTGATTTATTGAGCACACCGGGTTACTTAGACAATTGTTAGTTAACACAAAATTTAAGACTGTTGTACACGCACTACTTTTGTGACCACAAACTGACGACCATTGAATCATGTCGCCGTGGTCTGTCACTCATAAAGAGTTCATTAGGTCAAGATATCGTTTAGAAGTAAAGTTCAATTCAATGTAATCGCTTTTTAAAACTATATGAGCTTAATTTTAGATCAATAATGAGTCAATATATTTGCATGATATAATATTTTTAATGACGCTTTTTGGTTAAAAATGTTATAAATTAAGAAATAGTAATCTCTATTACGAATTTACTCAAATACGTGGAATTATTAGTATCATAATAAGAAATGAACATGGTTACACACTTGTATTCGTAGGATTAAGTCTAGTAGACACATAAGCTCAAAATATGACTTGTTTAGATCTGCAGACTAAGTATTTTACTAAAATCCCCAGTCTTACTTTGTCACTCAATATACAACTAGAATCCCACGGTAAAAATTAACCTTAACATGTATCTTTAGATTACGAGTACCAGACACAGAAAGTCAATAAATCCCCATTTTGGCACGGGCTAGTGTGGTGCGCTCCACATTCCCATTTCAGGCTATTCTTTGGGCAGATAACAAATTATTGGTTCCTGATAGTGTAACTCAGGTATAAACGATTTAAACTAATGGTGTCTGGCGCTGGTTATTTCTGGTTCTCTTATGTTATATTTAGTAAGTTTAAATTTAGTCGACTGTCTACTGCAGCTCTTATTTGGATGTGTATTTAATCAACACAAAGAATGGTTATGTCTTGATAAGTTCCTCGTTTGGTTTCATAATTATGGAGTAGTTTGATGAATCGGTATATCTATTCTGGTACAGTAATAAGTTAAGATACTGCAGCTTTTGTTTGTTTCCTTATCTCTTATGTCCTATTGCTAGAGAAACGCAGAAGTTTAATACGCCTTGTGTAATTGAATTTATTTACTACTTGACTTGATATATGTATAAAACAGTTCATTTATTCAGATTGTCTTGGTCTTAAGGGATTTATTCTTAACATATTATAATACCTGTATTTACACCAACTTATTCGTCTTATTTCAGTAATCTTGACTAAAGAACGTTGACTACCTATTTCTTAAAGAAGTTTATAGGTATATGAAACATCACAATGGCGAGATATACTAAGAAACAAAATAACAACAGGCAACCACAGCCTTCGGATTAAGTAAGAATTAATTTGCGAGGTATAAACTCGTAAAATTATAAGCTGCAATTTTCATACACTTCAAACCAGTTCTGTTATATGCCCTTACTTGAACCTTCTCTCGCATCGACACGAATTAATAAACAATTGAAATTGGAGAGAAAAGATTTACTAGATTTTTATATGCTATCTCTTTCAAGCGTGTGGTATTAGCCTATTTATATCTTTAGTGCCAAATTACTAAATCAGAAGTAGCCGAGGATCTTTGGTCTGTTGTAATTGATCCATGACTCTTTAATACACAAAGCAGAGCTACGTTTACTGCATAGATGTCCCACCGGCCGTATAAATACTAAGACATTTATTATCCATTCGTCTCAGAAGTCTATTTGCTTTAGTAAACCTTAGTCATTAGATTTAGTTGCTTGTTAGCTGCAGAGAAATGGCCAAGGTAATTGTTCGGTTAATTAATACTGTTTTACTGTATGACAACATCAGTTCAATTTGTGGTTTGTCGATCCTTTACTGGTCTTGTTCTGGTGACTGTATAATCACAAGAACAACCAGTAATGGTCTAATGGATACTAAATAATGGCTATAACGTGAAGGGTTCAGTCGTTGTATATAAATTAAACGGCATTTGCAGAATATTGTAATTAATTAGTAACTATGTTCTTGCAAAATATTACTGCGGGCTATTGAGGTATTTATAAGTTTTTCTTTTATTGGCATTAAACTTGCCAGGTAATCCCATTGATTTGAAGTGCTTCTGATGTGCTCAAATTTCAAGACATGTTCTGCGTGATTGACCTTGACTAGCCTGCCTACTTACATTTGATTTTATACTTGTATTTTATTTGCGTAGCAATCAATTTTTCTGTGCTCTCAAACAACCTAAGCATACTTTTTTCAATTTTCGTGACAACATTCTCTTTTAATTCACACCGCTCTTGTTTATACATATGTATTCTTCTCTATGTCTCTATTAGGATTACAATGCAAGCAAATAACAAAAGGGTTTTTCCTAGATACCACCTGTTACTGCCTATTCTCTAATAGGTACTAAGCAGTAGTAACAGTACAAAATCCATAATAATCGTAGTTACGCAGTTACATCACTACACGCGCTACGGCTGCGCAGGGCTTATTAATAAACAACCACGTGTTTTGATATTATGCGCTTCGTGAGGTGAGAGCATAGTGGGGAGCGTTCAGCGAGTTTTAGCAATACAGCACAAAATAATAATTACTTCGTGAAGAAACACAACATTCTTGATATTGACAATTTTTATAGCATTTTTAATATTACATCTTCGATGGTCTTCTCAATGGCAACATTGATTAAGGGAAAAATTCTTCCGGTGCTTACAAAATTTATGGTTTAACTTACAGAAATGTGGAGGAGAAGTTAAGGCTGGTCTTACAAGTCATCGAAATATAGTAAAAATACTATTACTTTAATGTAGCTTAAATCGGTTACCATAAAGAAATGAACTATTTCTTAAAAGGCTAAACCTGAACACATTTACATCAAATCAGTAATAACAGCACACTTCCTATCCAAGATACTCAAAAATGATAAGATCAAACATATACATGGTTATGACTCCTTCACAGAAAACACTTTCGCTAAACCTTAATTGTACTTTATAACCACCCCATCAAAGTTTTATAGACACGTATAAAACATTTACAATCCATCCAGGCAAAATTAAGTGGATGTTGCGAAAATTCTAGATAGTATCAAGTATTCAAAATTGGTTTAATGTTCCGGATAGGCGAATATAACCACTAATCTCAAATTGTGTCATAGCAGTAAAATATAAAGTCTCTTAATGTATTTACGACGACCCGTGTAGCACTGCTGTTGAGTCTTCGAATGTTTCGACAGAGGTTTCGGGTTCAATATTTGTATGCTTGATTCTATCTGCATTAGTCTGCGTATTTCTACCTATAATATCTACGTATTTACAATTTTATGCCTTATAAATATGTTTATTCGCATGCTATGTATATTCCTTATTATAAGTTATGACTCGTTTGCGCTTAGATTGTTTTAGAATATAGATTTATTTAGCACTTAACGGACATCATTTCAGTGATAAGCCACATAGCAATAGTTATCATACATACAATAGAATGTAAATAGGTTCAGAAAACTGAACGTTTTCAAACTGATAATATAATAGTTATGCAAATAGATCTGTTAAAATTAATTTGCTTCCATGGCAAAGACTGAGTTAGTGATTGCGACTCTGTGGATGATTCCGGGTTTATTTTCCGGATCCGGCATATTATTATTCATTATTTTTTGTATGTAGCTTGAAGTCTGAAATAATTATAAATACGTTTATTTCTATAATTGAAACCGAAACATTTCAAGCGCTTCCTCCACTATCATTAAACCTTGCAAGCAATTTTTCTGTCTCACTTCAAATAGATTATGTATGTACGCATGATCATTGTGCCTCAAGGAAGCGTTAACGAACTATAGTTGATAATATTGTTATCTACGCTATTTGTCTCTACTGTGTACACCGCTACAATGCACAAGCGGCCATATGTCATCTGTCAGTGATAGCGACTACACTCACTTCAACGTACCGTATACACATTTACATATACACCTGTATGTTATACTAGATATATAATAAAACCCTTACGTACACAGCTTGCCTCACCTTACATTTTATTAGCTTGTTTTTTCACAACGTCTACTTCTGCAATCCTATTCATCTCCTGTTGTTTCTCAACTAGTCCCCTGTGTATTTAAAGGTCTACGGGTACTTCGATATATTATCTGTTTTCTTTTTCTTTTATCTTTGTTTTTCTTGTGTTACCTCCTTTTATTTGCCAAGGTAATATATCTACTATTTTAACAGTTTTATTCATAGAGATACTATTTTGTTATTGCGTTTCAATTGAGGCTAAATATGTTCTCTATCAACCACATGTTGCCTAAGAATCCGCTACTCTGTAGTTCCTGCTTCATAATTTACACCTTGTTGAGACAATAATACAGTACATTAGTAGTTTTATTTATAGCTTTAATATAATGCTAAACTCACATTCCTGTACATGCAAATATTGTAATCACTATGGTATAATATCTCAATAAGAATTTTAATGTTGAATATATGAAATAATAGCAAGGAAACTGAAGACTTTGCGATATAAATTTAACGTTAGTATTTTCTAAATAGCCTTCTTATTAGATAGTTTGCTAACTAAAGTACTCAGGCTTCATCTACTCTATCTGAGAATATTAAGATTTAAAATCATCTACTTTTCACGCTGTCATCTAGAGGTGTCTGGAGGATTTGTTACCTAGGTGTTAATGCAATTCTGCCTACCCTAACATTCGGGCTTGTGAGTACAGAAAAATATTGTTATGTTCTTATAACTTAATATCCATCTCGTACTACTGGAGATCAGTAGCATAAAATTATAAATCTTTCTATAGTAGTTTCGCCATGAAAACCTAGGCACGTTTATGATCGACGCATGTACTACGTACCGACGGACGGACGTAAACAACGTTTATTATTAGTGAATCGTGATAACTGTACTGCGTCGGTGTACATAGTACACGTGTCAAGTTTTATCTGTTTATTTTGTGTGTACTATGTATGCAGTGTCTGTGCATGGGGGAAGTGTGTGTGCGTTTAGAGATTGGGGATAATAATGAGTGTGGTAAGTATGGTTTTATATATTTAATGATTGCTTATTTTAGATGCATTTTAGAATTTTCCATTTGCATTGGCAGACTTTCAACTAGGGAAGTAAAATTGCAACTGGACATGATTACAAAACTAGAATTACAGCTTAATGTAGGTGCCTGTTTTAGTCAGTATTTACATACACTATTGTGCCTTACGTGATAAAAAAATATCATAATCGCCTGTATACGAATATTACAATGTTTCGAACTTATAAAGTTTTATAGCAATGAGCCTAAGTAAAGGCTTTTATCGCTTTTTGCCATCGCAGTAACATAATGTGTCAACTGCACCCTTGTAACCATTCGTGTTTTTGACGAATAAATTAAAACATAATATCTTTTATGGTCATTACACTCATTACTGACCGCCTCGGTCTCATGGGTTAGGGTTTGCACTTACGTTTCTATGCAATATGTTCATAGCTTCGATGCTGGAGTTAGGTAAAGTAGTAAGGTGTTATTTGATTATTTTGTTAGAATTTTCAGCTGCACAAGCTCTTGAATAACTCTAGTAGACAGTTAATCCACTCTATCAGCCTATCAGTAAAAAAAACATTAATAGAATTATAATCAAATGAATAATAAAAAAAGCAATTAAAAAAGATAATGGAATGGACATGCAGTTTTATGATAATGATAAAATGCTCACAGACTAATATCAATAACTCTAATTTTTATTACTTCAGGAAGTTAAAGCAATAACAGTTAAAATGTCACAACAATAGAAATATAACATTAGCGTAAGTGGTAACATTATTAGGACCTCCACCCAACACACGCTTTTAACATTAAAAAATGAAATTCAAAAACAGCGAATTCGCTATTCCTGTCGTGCTCCACCGCACCCACATATCGAAATTATTACCGACTCTACAACAATATATGCACTCGCGACACGAACACAGAAACTTTCTGAACTTTTATGAATCATAAATTCATGTTTTAATTGAGTTATAATGCTTTATAGCTGGATTGTTTAGTAAATTCTTTGTAAGTATCGTTTATAGACGAAATGAGGTGTATTCAGCTGATTTAGTCGACGATAAACATGATGAAGGATCGTAATATGCAACTAAATTGTTGTTAAATTTAAAAGTATAAGAACTTAATGAATAATGAAACAACCTGTTTCACTTCCGTCCATATTAGTAACCACAGGTACGTATCAAGGCACCTTTACTTAGCCCAGTTTTTGTAAAAACAATTTCAATTTATCTCCACGAAATATGGGGACTTCCGAAATTAAGAAACTTAAAAAGTCTTCACAAAGTTCTTAAATCTTTCGCGTTGAGACAAGGTGCTCCACTCCGAAGGCTCTACTCGTAATATTGAGGCTCGAAGGTAAAGTTTGGGAACAGTATTATAGGATCAGATAGTTAAAATCGCCGAGGTTTGGATCGAAGAATTAGTAATTGAAATTGAAGGTTTGAAGTTTTGAAGTGAGCTGAGAAATGAGAAACATTGTGAAACATCTTATCGTGGTAGCTTGAAATTTGAAGATAATAGTAGAATAATTATTTGAATTATCCGAAAGTACAAACATTACTGACAAACAAACTAACTACTTTGGTAACAACAAATAAATGAAACACCCTGATGCATCTAGAGGTTATTCAAGCAAATACCAAAATTGAGATTGCTTTCAATCAAAGTCAAATGCAAGATCTTAAATAAATAGGTTTATCCTTGAGTTTATTATTGGCTTTTACTATCAAGACATTAGCTAGCAGATTAAATCAAGTGGATGATATAGATCGGCTATGTGATTGTTAGTATGATGTAAAACATAAACTACGTTCGTATTGCGTGGGTGCTTACTCTTAGTTGAAATACTAATAAAAGTTTGTTGTTACGAATATATGCCAAGTTAAACAGACAAATAGTTTTATCTAAATTTCCCTACTTTATTATGAGCCTAAATATCCCGGTATTATTTTGCTTCCCTTTTTATTCTCAGTTATTGTTTTGGTCATTTACGTGAAAAGTTTAATGTCCTTTAGTTGAATATACCTACCTTTTTTTATTACTCGGGGAGCGGTAACGGAACAACACATAAATGACTTATAAGGGCATAAACATATATTCAGTAATCTCGAGATAATCAACATCCACACATATTCTCCCAAACGGCGTCTTTGAAGTCTGTTATAGTATAGTATATTAAACTACATGGTGTAGCGAAAACTAAATTACATAAGAAAATATATTACATTTACTGTTTTGGATATCCCACAAATTTACATAGAGATAGCAATTGAGATTACCCTAACCATATTGCTTATTTGGACACAGATGTCGTCGCCAAGTTTAGATCTAGGAACCTGTTTTTAGAAGTTTACTGAACGTTTTGGCTACTAGTCTTTAAAATTATATCTTGGATCTTGAACCAGGTATAGCATAGGAATTGCTCTCTCATACTTTCTGTTTAGGTACTATTGCTGGTAAAATATTCTAGGTTAAATCTGATTTAAACTGAGTTAATGACACCATTCCGAATATAAATGTAATGAATTTAACTACATATAAGCACAATTTTGCTGATAAATTTCCCTGCCTTCAAGATTTGCTGACCCTTGAGAAAAGACAGTTAATATAAACATTTCATGATTATTTACACGTTGATAGCTGCAAGGTTGCAAGACCAACGCTAATATTTGTCTTAACAATATTTTCTAGGTACTTAATGTCGACATTAAAATAAACAGGTTTCTTTTATAAAGTCTTAAAGTGAATGTGAAAAGGTCTATTATCTATATTTGCTGTGTAAATAAAAATTGTTGTATTGACAAATGCTATTATTATAGCGTTCTTTGAGATTACTATCAGCTCCGTCTTTTTTCGTAGTCGCTTTTGATAAAATGAAAGCTAGTATTGAAATAACCGAGACTACACCAATTATATTTTATTTGATGCTGATACGTACTGATGGCTTTAGGAAAACCATCGTTATGTAGGTACCGGGATTCAAACGCAACACTCCATCCCCTAAGCTTCAAAAACATAAATCCAGATAAAGTTTATGAGTCTTATAATAAAGTTAAGTGCTGGTTTTCTTTGATAACGTTAAGTAATAGGATTTCTTTGGGCCTTCCAATTTGTATTAGTCCTGTTTTATCTGAGTCTATGTAAGCCTTCATAATATTTTGAAGTATGATATGTTTTAAGTTCATATGGAAAAAAAGAGACATAACAATGTTCACTCACTTTCATTAACAGTGCGTGTAATCATTTATCAGATAATATTTGATGACTCTCTCATCTCATTTCCCAGATCTACGGTTTATTCTTAAGTATCTATAGTTAATTGACTATTGAAGAAGGCTGTATGATCTTGTGCAGAAGTGTATTTCTTTGCCTATAAACCTCCAAAATACTTACTAATAAGCCTCTTCCGTTGCAAATACTAAAGTTATTGTTAGTCACTATAAGGCAACAAATTGTAGGTTGCGATCGCCACCTGTCTCAACATTTTCGCCACAACTGTTACAGATAACATCTGCTACTTACGGAAACGAACAGTTGTCAATTGTGTCATGTTTTTTGGTTACAGCACTTGTACAAATATTTTTTTCGGAAGACCCAAAAAATTGTTGCGGTTTTTAGTTTCATTAACGTGATCTTTTACGTGAAATTAGGCAAACAATAGGATTTAAAATAACTATAGCAATTTTCTACAATCAATGTTCTTCTTCATTTTACCTGATACATATAAATCATCCATTGCTTTTAGTTAAGTAGCGTTCAATCAAAAACTGTTCTATCAAATAGAAAAGCTGTTCTGTAAAAATACAGTACGTATTGTGACGAGAATCCAGTTGATCAGCGCACCAAGCAGTTGCCTTAGCCTTTTTTATTTCCTACTTACAACGAATACATAAATACGTAGACAATGATCGCACATAAAACCTTAATTCAACCGAGATCCGAATCCCGACCCACACTATAAAAAGTCGTCGATAAAACCTGAATATCTATTCATTTTGGAATCACTATAAAATGAAAAAGAATCGATAGTTTAAGACAAAAGAATTGAAAGGGGTCTAACAAATGATTATAGATTTTAAAAGTAATGAAATAAGGACTATGTTGGTTTGATAATATTAGTGATGTGGGTAGAGCGTAGTACGGTAGCTAAAAAAATAATGAAAGAACGAAAAATGTTTTTAAAACGAAAACATAGTGTTGGAGATAAGGAGCGTTTTATTGTCCCGAAACATGAGGGCGGCTAAAAAACTCAGATACAGGCTGTTTGTGTTCCACTATTTTTGTTTCTAGCTGTTTATTTTGTAATATTCACAATATTTTGGATTACTTTTAATGACTAGTCAATAGTAATAATGGTGGTTTAATGTTTTGACTCGTACGGAGTTTTTTTAGTTATATTATTAGTATTCCTTTTGCAAAAATAAATAATACTATACCAGTTCGATACTCAATATAAATAAATAATGTACCTATATAAAAAAGAAAATTTAGTACACAATTTGATCGAGGACATATTAACAAACACAGACATATTAAAAAAATAATATCTAATAGAATGATATATCTTAACATCCTGTATATATACGAGTATATGACGGGTTAGAGCTGTAATAAAATGAAAAGTCTAGATTGAAAAATAAAAACTACATTATAGACATTGCCATTAGCATGAATATCTTTTAAAATGAATTTTATGACAAAATGAAATATTTGTTAATAAAGTGAACTGAAGAACGAGCACGAAATCTCAAAACTAAAATATCAAAATATTAAAAATTAAGTTTCAACATTTGTGAGCAAAATAAACCGCAAAAATCAGTAGGTATATTAAATAGTGTGCCGCTCCAAAAGCTCCGTAAAAATACAATTTCTTTCATTTCCGTTAGAACGTTTGATGCACTCCCCTTGCTGTCAGATTCGGTATCTCCCTCAAACGTCCCCGTCAACCTGACAGCCCTGACTCCAGTACCTGTCCTCATCAATTATATTTTTTTTATCGGCGAAGTATCTTCTAACATTGTCTAACATCTGAGCCACAGCTTGATCGATGCGTTTTAAATACCCTTGGCTTTATTGCCAGGTAAAGCCTTTGATTTTAAGGACTATCCTGGTGTAGAGCTCAGGAAGTAATTTCGGAAAGAATTTTGGCAATTTTTTACCAAATGCTTTGGATTAATCTAATGCTTCCTTACATGTACAAAAACGAGCTCAATAGATTTCCCAAAGATATACTAAAAATACATACAAAAAAAAAGATTTACTAAAGACGAGATACTAAATGTACAGCTACATTATCCTAAAATTTGTCCTGATGGGACCTCAATGATGCTGGCGGGACTTTATTCCATTGCATTGACTTTTATCTTCGACTGGGGAGAAATTATCCTATGGTTGTTGCTTTTTTTAAACGCTACAGATAAGGAAGTTTGGGAGTATTGTGAAAGGTTTTATAGAAGATTTATGGCTTTAGTAGGTATCTTATTATAGCCTACTTTTGCGTTTTGATATTTCAATATAGATTTTATCTAAACTTATTTCGATATTAATAGCGGTTTAACAAATTAATAAATTTAACGTAAGTATATTGCCATAGCCAATTATAGCTATAAAAATGTTTTAGTATAAAAATAAGTCGTCCTACCTAAAAAGTCATTGACATTTTAAAAAACGCATAAAAAGTTGTAAAATTATTGTTCGGGTTTCGTACCTTGCAAGAAACTTTTCTCAAATAATCTCTAAAATTGCAAATCAATACAATCACAATCCACATTAAAAGCACATTTGTCTTCAAAACAAAACTAAGATCGGAATCATTCGACCGTGAAAAAAAAAGCCTCGTCGTCGGGGCAATCTCGATCAAATTGTATAAGAGGATTAAAAGATTTATTGTATAAGACTGAAGGAAATTTTCGGGGAGGCACCCCGTTTTACATCGTTACATTTCTTCTCGTCTGGTTACGAGTACGTGAGCTGGCATAACTTAACTGAGTGCTTAAAACACTCGTTTATTTGACATGCTTCATGTAAATGTATATTTGGTAATGCGGTTTCGTTCTCCAGAATTTCTGCTTTTGCTTTAGCATCAAGTTCTTCTATAGCTTTAATACGACTTTAATATTAAAGCTTGTTTTAGAAATTTAAATGTGAAACTAAGTTTGCATAGAGACTGATAAAAACAATTTTCTTACTTTATATTCTACTTAAGATATCCATTAAGATTTACATCGAAACATCAATACCTGACAGGTACTTGCACTTAAAATGTTAAATTGTATTGTTACACACTAACAATATATTTTCTACTTACAGGTAAATGGCAACATTGGTACAAACATTACGGTGAGGCTATATATAAGGAGGGTTATGCACTATTTTATATCGACTCCTTTACGGCCACTCAGGCTACCTGAGGAAACTATTGCGTTTCTTTACAAAACTATAACAATAAATTTGCCTGAACTTCGTTCGTACAACGTGGATCGTTTAACTGCTAAACGTTAATGTTTACTGTGATATATACTTCATTAGTTTGATTTATATATTCGTTAAGATACATTTATAGTTTAGATTAAGTGTTGTAAATGGTTTGGCCTAGTTCGATTCCTGCGTTATCCTCTCTAGTAGTAGTTTAATGAATTTATGGTCCATTTACCAGAATGTATTAATTTAATCTACTGATTGTACTTGTTGTAAAACCGTAATGAGTATTTTGGAGTTTATGTTTTACTTAAATTTGAATGTTTTTCTTGTACGTTTCTTGAGAAAAACTTATTTTTCAGCACTAGATTTGAAAAAGTGACAGATTCTATCCATCTCTTTGAAACTAATCTTGAACTCAAAAATACGTTCTAAAATTTTCAATTATCCATTTTCCTCCTACTTTCCTATTTGCAGGTTGCCAACTAGCTTCATCAGCCGTTCAATTAACTGCCTAGGCAGTTAACTAAACGGCGCCATTCAATTAACGGCCTGAGTAGTGTTCAGCCATTTCATTAAACGGCTAGGCAAATAGCTTGGATCGATGACGTTTTCCTTGCCTAGTCATTTAATTAAACAGTTAGAAAAATGACTTATATCTGGATGGTTATAAAAAAATAAGCACTAAGGTTTAGTGCGAGAGCTAAGCTCCCGCATTAGTCTTTTAACCTAACCTGACCAAGTCGGATTGTGCAGCTATCACAATAAACCTATCACTAATTTTCTCTGAATACACCTCTATCTACCCCCTCGGGGATTTACAGGTATAAGTATATGTTATTTTCCATCTTATTACAAGGTAGTGCCCCATCTTACGACTGGCTTACATTAGCCAGCCACGTTATTAAATGATGTAAAAAACGAGACGGCTGCATATCATTCAGGCCGTTAATAGAATGGCGCCGTTTAGTTAACTGCCTAGGCAGTTAATTGGACGGCTGATTTAGCTAGTTGGTGGCGACGTATATACAACATATATACTATATACAATTAGGCGGCGTTGTATTTGCTTGTAGTTTTTACCCTTAGAAGTATTAAAAACAAAATTTAAAAAAAGATTCTCCATATCGTTAAATCTTATGCACAAAATTTCCAAGTGGTGAAGTCTCCACTCGACTTTTTCTTTTCCATCCTTAAAACTTTCATCATCAACAGTAACAACGTACCTTATTTTAGCCAAAAAAATAATACCACCCCGCCGAAACACTTGCGAACCTACCTCTTCACCGAGACTCATTCTTTAAACCCCTTTTTTTCCTACCAGACGTCGGGAACAAAGTAATTAAAAAGTTCCCTCTGTTAGAAACCACTTCAGCGTTACTAGATTAATACGAGTATCGCGTGTGCCAGCTAGTTTTATTTCAACTATTTGGTATTATTTATAGCTCATAGTTGAATTTGTATTAAAAATGCATGCTCATGTTCTATATTTAACGTCGCGTGATATGTTTTCCTTGTTTGTTTTTGTCTGTCACAATCCAAATATGTGTTATCGATTCGTTTCGGTGTAGTTTGTTGCTTAGGCTCGCGTATTTGATAGCTACTTTTGCAACATGAAAGCTTTAAGTATTTATGTAGTAATAGTGTCTATTTAATAGAGGACATAAAACAGATGGTTTTATGTACAACAAACACATTAGTACACTTGTCAAATGTAACGACACCGGTTAATAATCTATAATATTATCGTTTATTGTATCGGTAACGATAGTGAAAGGGTTCGACTCCTGAGTTGGGTACAATTTTATTAGGTGTTTGTCTGTAGCAGCGCCATCCATCCAACACCTAGTAAAGTATAATAAAACAGATAAGAAGAAAGAAAGAAAAGAAAGAAATTGATTTTTTATTGCGGATGAACAAATGCACATATTATATATAAAAGTATTTATAATATACAAAAATAAAATAACAAACAGTAATTAAATTAACACCGGTGATGTATAAATAAATATAATATAGTTACTCCGATAGTATGATGTTAAATACTTCCATAGATATTGTTAATATTAACCATCATCATAATTCCCAGAACTCGTACCAATTCAAAGGCCAACAGTTCACGCTGCTTACCTAACGAGTGCTAATCCAGCCTAACATTAAATATTATAGTTTCCTGCTTGTGTCTTTTTAAGTGACATGTTAATTTGTCTGCAAGTAGCCACTTCCTCATTAACGTTAGTTGCACGTTTGGGTTTGTAGATGATCAGCTGTATTAGTCCGTTTGTCTCTATTAGATGTTCTATTTATACTTGCACTAGTGTTGACCCCGTTTAAACTATATACGCATTTCAAACGAACTTTTTAAGATTTTTCTTAGCACACAAAAAATAAAAAAGTTTATTCTTTCTTAAATATTTGATTCTAAAATCACTTTAATATTGAATTAACAATTAATTGAATAATGTAAATTAAATATATTTCTATTGAAATCAACTCCATTACATAAGCGAGAGAAAATTGATGATGAACAATCAATATGAAACCTTTACGTCCTCCCTTCACATTTCTCTTGTCAACATTTCTATTGAAATGGATACAGCATGATCAAAACCGATCCAACAATTTTGCAGATAATATGACTTATACAGACAGATTTCCTTTTGCACTAGATACGATTTGATGATGCGTATCACCGTGGCCATTTGATGTAATTGCGAACGCTAATTAGTACTAAGGGCACTCAACTGGTTCTGTACGATAGATTTAATCTGAGTTTGTTTAATCCATCTATTTGAATCCTGTGTTATATCTAACCTGCTCTCATATACATATAACTGGCATAATTTTTTAATTAATATATTTGAAGCGTCGGTAGCTTAGTGGTTAAGGAGTCGGCCTTAGGTCAAGAGGTCCCGGGTTTGAATACTGACCATTATACTACCACTCGTAGCAGACAAGCAATTTAGGTAAGTTGGAGGCGTTAGACGGAATATTAGTAATTCCGGTAGGTTCTTAAAAAAAATATTAACCTACTTACCAAAAGCAGAATTTATACAATATTGACGAAAAAAATATGCGTAATAAACTAAAACTCGTCTTAATTTATTTGTGAGTCACGAAAACAAAATGTTGTCGCCAAAATAATTGAACTAAAAACAACTCCAGGAACTTACAAAATGAAATTGGACATCTTTTGTTTATTATTATAGAACCCCATTGTTTTATCCATTGAATTTCCATCGAGCTTGATAAATTGAAACAAACTGAAAAGTTGACTTCCAAAGTTGAAGAAACTGCTCTAAAATTGGAACAGGATTCATTAATTTAGTGTAAGAAGTTGAATTAAATCATTCGAACCTTTAACTCAAAAAAATTTAGGCACTACCCTTAAATGAAATTGTTCAGTTATTAATTGTTACGATTTGAAAACAAAAAGTGAATTTCGTTACTCCAAAGAGTTGGATTGTCTTGTACAAGTTATAATTTGATGGAATTGAGTGTAACTTTGAGGGTCGTTGTATTGAAGCATCATTGAAATTATTGTTAAAGTTTAGAGTGTTTTACTTGTGTAGTTATCTTGTGCTCGAGTCTGCTTTGAAATTTTAAATGGGTTTTTGAATGCTTTTGATCTCAAATATAACTTTGTGTTTGAAGAGATTTTTAAACGGCAAACTTTAATACTTATGAGCTTTTGTTTGTGAATACACATGTTTTAGATAAACAGATGAAACATTCTCCTGCTGTATACGATGTATTATATACATTACAGCAGAAGAAGGTTTACCCAAGTATTTAAATAAAACCATAACATCACATCTTCAATGAAAATACTTGTAGTATTGTATAATATATGTACTAGTATAAGCATAACACCACAAGTATTATTAGTAAAACCTTTAAAACACTATAAAAAATTTACCACTGAAAGGTAAAATTTAGTACCTCTTAATTTTTAGGATAAGAACACGTTTGAAGTTTCAGTAATAAGGCCCTCTAAGTAACATCTATTTATTTGAAAAGTGACACAAATTTCAAGAAATAAATAAAATCAATAGTCCAATCTCGCAAATACAGCGAGTAAAAACACAACCATCGAAACCCTTTAGATCACATTTTCCAGAAAAATTATGAAGTATAATGAACCAGCGGGAAGTAAGTTAGCATTAAGTATTCACATTTCCATAGCTGTCTCTGTCGTAGCAGTTAAAATTTCACTTGGCTAAGCAAAATTTTCTGTCCGCTGCAAAAATCTTTCCCCTTTTAGGGAGAGGGGAGCGCCGGGCGAATTCTTGCATAAAATTTACATCGAGCGGTCCACACAAATTACCATTTCACTTCTTACTCTGATTAAATGTTGTAGAAAAAATATTGCTCTCTAAATGTAAGAGAAAATTCTTGGGTCTTCGACTCATTAAAATTGATGTTTTGTTTTTTTTTTCGTCTTGCCTACTTGGTGTTCGTTCGAGAGCGGATCGCTCTTCCTTCCAGTTTTGCATTTGACTTTTTGGGTCCAAGTCTGTTTACATAATTCAATTTGTTTCTCTCCAAAAATGATACGAGCTTTTAAATTCGGCTTCCGAAACCGTGTACGAGAAACAGCTGTAGCCCGACCGCAGGGAATTGCCGCTGTAATGTCCTACAAAAAATGTGCCAAAACTTGGCAATGGCCGAGCGGGATCTATCCAAAAAAGGTGTGTGTTACAGCATCTTTCACGCAAAAGGGTGAGAAAACAGCGGAGGCGAAGCAAAGATATTTGGCAGGCCTTTACAGGCTAATGATCCACTTGATTGCGGTTAAGTGTCGCTATAAAAATGTCTAGATGTTGCCAACTAGGGGAAAAACAGTTGCTCCTCTAAAGTGACTATTTTTCCTGGCAACCTCCCGATATCATGAGACAATTGCCTTTGCAAACACTTTAAGTGGACGACAATTGATGTTTTCCCACTTCGCTTACACTAACTTAATTTTGTTGTGCTCCGAAAAACTTTCATTATTTTACACGATCAATTTTCTAAGGACTCTTTGGAAAGTTTCGAGATAGAAAATATTAAATAGCGCATAAAGTTAAATTGTCAACAAAATTAGAAATATTTATTTAGATCATTATCACCTTAATGGTTGCAACCAAAGCAGCGCAATCAGCAGGTACCTATAGTTGTAGTGAACTTGGCCCCACCCGTATCTATATAGATATAGAATATCACCTTAGATACATTTTCTTTTTTGTACATTAATAATGCAATTTCCTGGACTGTGAAAAATGAATCTAATTTGCACCCGCCATCAACATAATAGTTATTGTAAATGACATTCATGAATGGAAAATTCACTATGAAATCATAATAATACCCTCTTGATTGAATTATTCTTCCGCAGATGATATATTTCTCAGAAACTATCATCATCTGTTGCTACGACATAAGTGGAAACGTTGCCAACTGTCCGTGTATATTTTGATCAAATTTTATGATGAGTTTCAGGAAATACAGTTAAAGTGGATGTAATGGCGGTAACATAATGGAGTGATCACCTGTTGACTTAAGAGCAGTTAATATGTAGTTATTCTTACATTTACTGGGAGTGTTAAGCCGGAAGGATTAAATTACGCGTTACAACTTTTCTAAAGCATTAATGTTTCATAAAATAACTTTATTTCCAATATTATCAAAGTCATTTTTACATGAGAACTACGTGATCTTTATCTCGAATTCTTTATTTTCAACAATTTTACCATCGTTATTAATAGCAAAGGCGTCACAATATGCTTATACTTCGAAGCCAAGCTTTTATTTTTTAACCATAGCCAGTTTTGGCATGAAATATCCAAATCTTTCGAAATAACTCGCAGCGGGTGAGGCGGTAAATCGATTTGGAATTCATAATTTAATCTGGCAGTGGTATAGCTCGGAAAATGTTTAATTTGTTCGCTCAATACCGTAGGATACGACTGTATACTGGTGACATACTGAATAATTACGTCTTGGTCATGTAACCTTGAAAAGCTTAAATTTAAAAAAGTATATTTAGCAACTTTACGGTAGCAATCCGACGTCTTATCTAATGATCAGTAAAGCCATGACCAATGAAAGCTCTTTTCACATCAGACGTGCCACTTGCACCTATTATTGCATTGCACGTTACCTTTCTAGTCGAATTAGTCTGGATTGAGAGAAACCACCATGACACAAATAATTTTGATTGCTATTAATATAATAAAAGTATAGGGAATAGTCATCATGACTTAAAAAAATAACTTTAATTTTAAATAGCGGTAAATTCAAAAATCGAATACTCTCGCCTCATGCCAACAATCCCTTTTAATATTGTGGAACTTTCCACTGTTCACTTCTACCGTGGGAAGATAATTCAAAGCCAACGATCACCATAGAAAAATTGTTTAATTAACACAGTATTCTAACTCCAAAGTAACTCTGAGGAGCGATTTTAACAAAAGTTGATACAGTGTTTCTCAAAGTAATGCAATACTTTTGGTGTCGGTCGAATAAACGTTTCAATATTCGAGGGCTTCATTAATCACGGTAATTGACAGGAAGGGGACTTGGACGTTGTCCGCCTTTCCACCTTCCCTCAGTTGCCTCCTCGCTGTGGTCGTGCTTTTGTTTTGTGATAATGATATAAAAATGGTTATAAGTTTCAGAAGCCTCGCCGTTATTTTCATTGGTGATGTTATTTCTGTTAAAGGTTATGTTACTAGTGTTAATGGTATCATGACATATAATATGTGGTTTATTTCTAACGATATCTTTATAATTATTATTTGAGTTTATTCATGTAACCGTAGGAATAATCTTAAAACAATGAGTTTTTGATATGCCTCTCGCTGGATTGGAGTATCAACGAACATCTGATTTCACAAAGCGCTATTACCGGAGAAATAGACAATGTAATTTAAGAAAATAAAATGAAAATAACGATGAGAAAGGCTTTTAATGTTGTTCGAAGATAATGATTTGATTACCCGATTATGTTCGTACAACAAGTTATTTAGTTAAACAAAATATTTGTAAAGAATTAAGGAAATCCTTTTCAGATAAAGGAAGTTCTAGTATACAGTCCGACTTTTAAGGCCGAGCAAATAAAGGCTAGATACGATTAGATTAGCAAATGGATGGAGGAAGTAAATTGACCTCTGAATGTTGTTTGCCCTGCCAAGGACTTGTCGTAACGATGTTTGACTAGGTTTCGTTATGCTTACAGCGACCACCTTAATTCATGAACATGTTGTATTTCCCATTAATAAAATACATTAACAAATTATATACAATTTGAATAAAGCTCAGTCTGATAATACTTCAATATAATTTGCTACGATGCTTGCTCAAATTGATAGGCAATAACCTTCTGACTTTATTGGAAAAACTCAGTTGTAAATTCTCCTAAGCCTTCCCCAGTATTTCGCTGTCACATTTAATTTGGGCGAAATCACCTATTAATCATTTATGGAGTCATTAATCAGATATCAGCTTGATATCCTTTCTCACTTCTTCAAACGGTGAGGATTTACTTGACAAATTACTTTTGCGCTTGCCTTGCTTAGGAAGGGAAGGTTCATTTTAAAGTTAAAGGAAAAGTTTTTATTCCTTTGCTATATTTTTCGTTCTTTCGTTTAATATTAACAAGATCTCACAATCGATTTTTTATTCAGCATTTGAAAAGCCAGAGATGTATTGTCGTAAAATTTCAACTTGAAGCTCAAAAATTTTGTACATCTGAATCCATCATAGATCCAAGCCAGTACCCAGTATCTTCACTGCTTATGTACTCTGCTATAGTCATTTGGGCACGAATTTTACGAACTCCCAATGCTTGTTGAAAACTTTCGTAGCGCGCCTTTTTCTCGTCAAAATTTACGTTCTTTTTTTATGGCTGTGCAGTTGATTTTATCGTTTATTAAACTGTGTATAGGTTGGATATTAAAGAAGGATATTGCACTCGTAAAAGTGAAGGAGATTTTGAGGATTCCGAAAGATGCCATCTTATTTCAAGATTGAAATTAAATCAATTGGAAGTAATGTAAGATTATAGGTAGCTGTTGCCTGCGACTCCGCCAGCGTGGATGTCGGTTATCGTGACCAAACATAGCCTATGTCCTTTCTCAAGGTCTCATCTAAACTTGTACCAAATTTCATTAAAATCGGTTCGGTGGTTTGATCGTGAAAGTGTTGCAGACAGACAGAGTTACTTTCGCATTTATAATATTAGTATGGAAGAAAAAAATTTTAGATACATGAAATAACTGAAACATTTATGGATGAGACGAGATATTTTGTCAGCAAAGTATATTTTGGAATTAAAAATAGTAAACCGTTTTTTTAAACTATATTTCGGGACCATAAATATATGTCCACCTGATTTTTAAAATTCTTAAATATAATGACCAAGAACCCAATAGGAGACAGACCAACAATAAATAAAAATGGTTTTTATGTCAATGAACAAATCATTTAAGTTAGTTGGTGAAATTTTACAAAATTTAGTCTAAATTAAATACGTGCTTTAGAAACATGTCTAGCGATGCTTTTAATTAATTGCCCAAACTGTTCTATATTCAGCTGAAATTAATATTGAATTTAATTTAACTTATAAAGCTACTGACGATATATAAATTGTGTAACGTTCATTATTCCACTGATTGCGTATACTATTGCAAAATGTGTCACTCCATAAGGCTTAAGCACCCACGCAGGCTCGACTGTATCAAGGAGATATTTCAATTCAAACTACATTACACTTTATGGTAGAAGATTAAGAGCCAAAATCGCTATCTCAGTTCCAATTTTATGTCAATAATTTATTACATATTTTTGAAGGGTAATTTTTATTATGATGTTAGTAACGCAGTGTTGTTACTAATTGGGCTCTTATATTCTTGTGATTGTAGTTCAGATTAATTGATGATTGAGAACACGATTATAATTAATCTATGTTAAGAAAAGTAATATACATTAAGGTTTAAATAAAATGAAATGTTTTCATGTAAATTAACACAATTATTACTTTGCTATGATGAATTTGATGATAAAAATGATATGTACCATGTGTTTGTTTATACTTAGTTGTTACTGATAGTCAACTGAACTAATTGCAATATGATTATTATTGTGGTGAAACAATAGTAGGAAGCCTTGATTTAATTAGACCACACGCTTTTATAGTGGTTTAGTGATATCATAATCCAAAGTCTATTTATGCTAGTCTACATAGAATTTCAATACAATAGTAAGTTCAAAACTATAAACTAAAAAAAAAAAATTAGTTTTAGTTTAATACTTAAATAACTTGTAATAGTCTCTTCCAATTGTTGAATAATTACAAATAGTAAATTATAAACATTTGTTAAAACTATACAAAGCAACTAAAGATATAAAACAACTACATGAAATACCGCTCTCTTAATCTTTAAAATCAGATCAAAATCCAAACGCAACTCCCTTTACTTGCCGAGGTGAAACATAAAAACTGATTTTAAGGTCAAGTTTCTTAGATCCTACCGAGGTAATGATTGTAATGTACACGTAATTTTAACACGCGAATAGTATAGGTTTCGTAATAAGCGCGAGGCTATTATGACTAATAATGATTTGAATTTTGTATTGTGTTAAAATTGTTGCAGTTGTGTGTTTCTTGTTTATAGAGTCAAGGATTAATTAAGTACTTGCTGTTAGGTTCATTATTGAAATACTAAAAAAAACACTGCTTTAAAATCTAAACCTGTGTTTAATTTAACTCTTGATTTACTATTCATAATTCTTAATTCTTCAAAATAAGTCAACACACTGATTATCTTTAACAAAGGATAAACAATCTTAGAAACAATTCAAAAAACTTTTAATCTTATTTTAAATATAATCTTACTAAATATTGTATGTCAAACTACCTACTCTTAACTACTGCTATACTGCCAACAAAATAAATCTATTTGTCTAATTAACTATAATGGAATGGTAACTATATTGCATTAACGCTGGACTGAATACATACAAACTAATTAATTTCTATGTACATATTTAAAGTAACTTGTATTACTTATCCCATTTGCTAATAATAGAATGTGATACATTTACGATATTAACGAATGGGAGGTCATCTTCAAAGAATATCTCAGTTTCGAAGAATAAAATTAATACTCTACACAATTTGAATTTTATTTTTATAATACCCATTTGAAGTTCAGAATTTATATCTGTCACGTATAATTTGTTAAGCAAGTCTTCAAAGCATCAATTTATTGAAATTATAGGAACAGTAAACAAAGTTGTAAATTGTACAGTAACATATATAGGTACAAGATGTGCCCATAAATGTGAACGTATGAAAATATTTCGAGCTTTATTTATATCACATAAGTTTATGCTACCATTTTTTGAACCTTTAAATTTAGCAATAAAAATGTTATAATCTAACTTGTGAGTTCTAAAGCTATAAAATAGTTTACTGAGTATCGCTTGAACAACTGAATTACAGACTATTACAATATAAAAGGTGAATGAATGGTTCTATTGAAGTACTCGGTCATTACCTTCTATAGTGTACATAATAAGTAGTTTCCATGACAACGAAAAGCCTTCTCACGGCTTCCAATATCAGGGTAACGGCTAATAAAACTTGAGTACGACTTGTACAAATTGTAACAAGGTAAGTACTTAAAAATAAATTGGATATTTTACAAGAAAACGTTCATTTTTAGAGTAACTGTTTAGCGTAACATGAAATTGGTTGTCAGAAAGATGGTTGTTGGAATTCTGGAAATGAAGTTTAAACATCACTTTAATGAAAGGCTACATCTTTTCAAGATTCTAAGTGCATTCCATTTTTATAAACAAAGCAACATTTAATTATTCGCTAGCAACATGAAAACGCTAAATTATATTATACTAAACCAAATAATTTACACATTTCAACGTGTCAAGAGCTCGACACAAAATAAGTATCATTATAAATGTAGTTTCATACACTTAATACTCCCCTGACAGGTAAATAGTGAGGTCATAATTACAATTCACGCACTCATTGTTCTAAAAAAATGTTAACCGGCCATTTGAAAAACCACCCTATTTGCATAAAGGTGGAATTGGTAAGCGCATTCTTAATTCGATGGGGTAACCAAAATTAGAACATGGCGGGCAAACACGCGATGTGTTTCTATTTGAGATTTTTATCTGTCCAATTGATGGTTATATAGTTACTGAATGAGTTTAAAAAATACGATACTGTGGTTTTTAGGGCTAGATTTAGACTAGTTGAGCGATTTAAAGGAGAGATTATAGCAAATACATAGTAACTTCAACATTCAATGTTTACAAATATATGCGCTTAACAGATAAGTAGCTAAGCAAATGAGACCAAGCGTACTAGCTTAGTCTCATTTGCTTAGACATTAGAGCGAAATTGAAATTGAAATAAATATGATTGACACTAAAAGTTTACTGTTGTCTAATTATGCGTAGGAAATTTACATAGATATCATGCTGCCTAAAGAGATACGAATTTATTAATTTTATTAGTGAGTTATCCTCACCAATAATGATCAACCAGTACACAGTCAATATTTGTCTAGTTTCTCAGTTATAGCCAGTAACAGTTATCGTTATTTCGAAAACGCGCCGCTTTTGAAACCGCTTGACGACAATTAATGTAACCGCTTCCTCAGTATACAATACTGCGTGATTTAGTTAATAAAGATCGTTACAAAAAATGTTGTATTTGGGAAAATAACAAGTGTGTAAAATCTAATTATTTGTGTTATTATAATGTTCTGATATTTTAGAAGGAAAACTCAGTTTGACATTGAACGATCATGTTACTGTTAATGAAGTATTATGTTTAAAAGGTGGGCATGCAGTAGACCATGTTGATTCGTGGGCAAAATTTCGTGTGGAGATTGATATCATGATAATTAAAAACTGTGACATTTAGGCAACAATAGTGAACGTTGGACAAATACGTTTTTATATATAGATGATGTAGTATTATTATTATTATGTTAGACAATTTCATAACACAATGCTTTATTAAAATGGTTAATCACTACAATTTTATCTCATACGTTTACTAAAAATTCAACAACATGCATTTTACATGGAAGTAAGAAACTTCCATGTATTTAGACGAAGTTAGTTTTTTTTTATATAAGACACGTCAATTTTACTTTACCTTGCCTGATGGTAAGCTGAAGGCACAGTCTCAGGAGAGAGGGCCACCATTATACACACGTGCCATGTTAACAATGGTGGCACTCATTATGGAATGAATGATGGTATTAATCAAAAGCATTTTAACTCCAACATTGAACCAATTAATCTTCTAAAATGTAACGTAACATAATCCACAGAAACTAACTTCCTCCTCGTTCTAACTAAAAAACTATATCAAGGTTGGTCTAAACTAGGAAGCGAACCAACGATCCAAGTGACCTTGTTAGGTGAAAGCCTAACCTCAACTCGTAAGCTTTAGTATTCCGGGCTTGTCATCGGTAAGTATAAGTTCATTGACAGTATTAATAGTTACTTATATATTTTATTATTTCATGCACGTGATTGGAAGTATCATCAGTATATTGATAGAAAATAGTAATCGCTAGATTTGACTTCTAAAGTGGCAAAGAAGCACTTGTGTTATCGAATTATAGAATAGGTAAGGCGGTCAATACAGCACCAAATTTGAGTATGGTGTTGTCATATATGGATAAAATCTATTATTTTTAATGACCCTTTTTTTTCTTACCTAGACCAATATATGCAAGATTAAGGTGTAAAACACTCATACGATGTACCTAAACAATTCCATTTAGGACTAAACGGTTTAGCATGCCTCTGGAATTCTTCACCAACCCAAAATGTTGGTGAATAGTTCTAAGGTTGGGTCTATCTGAAGAACAGCTATCAATTTCATAAAACTGAAGACATCATCTGTGGTTTCCGTATCTTATAATTAATGGTCTTCATTCTTTAGACTTTACTTACAGCTTAAGAACAAGCTAAGTAAAGTTAAATTGATGAACTTAACATAAGTAAACGATAACCAGAAAAGCAAAGGTAATACGTAATCATTGACATACGAATATCTAATTTTCTCCTAATAAAACCGCAGTCACTGGCAATGAATTATAAAATCTATACATCGAAGCAGAGATTGCCAAGCCATACGTAAAACGTTGCTCGCTCTCGCGGAATGAATGATTAGTGAACGAACGATATCATATTTCGAAGGCCTTGGCTCTAAGATACGTACAGATATTATCTGACTTTCACAGCAAGATTAATGGATGTACTTTATTGCGGTTTTCTGTTATATTTAAAGGTCTAAAGCAGGTAGCTGTGTTGGCTCGAGAGAGATTTAAAAATCTTTATCCATTAGATCTCTGTAGTTTAAAAAGCGACGTTTATATATTAAATCTTCAGCAGTTTTTCGATTTCCATTGATTTGTTAGAGCTAATCCATAAT
This sequence comes from Eilema caniola, assembly GCA_949126895.1. Classification (NCBI taxonomy): domain Eukaryota; kingdom Metazoa; phylum Arthropoda; class Insecta; order Lepidoptera; family Erebidae; genus Eilema; species Eilema caniola. The sequence continues at coordinate 1,213,646 of OX421478.1, forward strand.
TATCTTCCTATTAATTTCCTAAAAAAATAACTTAATGACCATTTTTGTCTAATGAATAGTCATTAGAGTTAGATATATACAATTGATGCATTTACTTCTACTGCCCCATGGAGGTCGATAAAATGTATTCTTTAGAATATTAATATTCGTTCAGGATAAAAAGGGTATACGTATTGGTACTTGAACCAATAAACTTCCTCACTTTACTAAAGTAAATATTTACTTACAAAATGGTCTCAGAAAAGTTGGAAAATGTGATCATTCAATTCGAAATGAAAGAACGAATAAAGGAAACCTCACAAAAATGATTTCACGTAAAAATTATGTACGTACACATTATTATAAAAATTTAATACTTCTTGTGAAAATACTTTCTGAGAGTTTGTAAGGAAAGTTTTCAATTCAAGAAAAAAAGTTGGGGCTATTGACGTAAATCGACTTTATCATAATAAATTTATTGCTTCAGGCATATTAGGGGTCTTTGTGGGGTGAAAGAGCTCGTTCTCGGTCGTGAGGAGTTAATGTATATGTAACATTATGTAAATTTGGTACAAGATTTATGTTAACGTGATTTTTGTATTTGTACATAGCCTTTTGTTTTAATTTTTTTGGTAAAAGCAAAAAAATTTATATCTTGTAGCGGTATGTAAATAGGTGTATTAAACAGCTTTACAGTTGTCAGATACAATACTATTATATTCATTGTACTTAGTACCACTTAACATTCGTTAAAGAAATCGGATTACAAGTCAAATAAACAAAAGGTAAGAATATTAAGCCTGAGGTGATCAAATATAAGCTTGAATTTGAGTAGGTATACAAGATTGGATACCATATAAGGAAGGTTTACGTGGGTTCTTATAATAACCTCCATATTTTAAATTGTAACGGTTACAGAAAATGATAATAAGACGCTTTATAGGAATAAGATGAGCTTTAGCGGGTCTTGATTGTTGCTTGTGTACAACTTGTCTACAACTTGAACGTAAAAAGTTGTCCTGAGTAATAAATTTATAGGTTGTGGATACACCACTACTGATATCTCTTGAGCAGTTCCAACTTAACATATACGCCCTTGACAACATGTTCCAGTGATGGAACACCCTTTATTTAGTTTCATTCCAACATAATCACTTCACCGTGTCTTGATGAGTTTGTACAGATAGTATAAAAATGCTAATACTGACAACACATAGATAGCATAAACATATTTTTTAAATCTAATGTTGCTATTCCTGATAATAACAAATTAATCATTTCATTCATAATTTATTAACCATAAATATATTCAGTTATTTAGTGCTTCTATGAAGAATGATGAATATAATAAGTTTCTTATGCCCTTTGTTATCAATCTTGAAGGTGAATTGAATCTGGCACTGATAATATTTACTATTTATATACTCTGTCCAGTTGCGCGCATATTCCGGTTCTCTGATCTTGATTCAATTTTAAGAAATAAAGTTATGAATCTTTTTATATGAGACAATTAAATTATCCAGTATACTTTTTGCACAATATAAAAAAAACAAACTGCAAAAGAACCATGATCCTTTTTTTCAGTAATGCAGGGTAAAAACACATTTTGTCGTCCTCTCGCCTAAAATCTAAATAAAATCATAATGAAGTCACGGTGTAGAGTGACTCCGTAAAAATATATTTAAGGCCATATACTTTTATCACGCTCCGTCCCAAGGCATTGGCTCTTAAAACTTGCAAATGTTACACCCTTAACATTTTATGTGTATATTTTAAGTGATATTCTCATAAATTCAGTAAATGTTATGTCACATAGAATATACTGATTCCCTTTTTTTCTTGGTTTTTAGTGGAACATTATCATAATATTTTCGAGTTCTTATCAAAACGTTTGAAAATTTTTTTTTAACTTTTGTTATTATTATTATTAAAGTCAGTCGGTTTAAAGTAAATAACAAATACACTGAGTCCATCTTAGCTTTTGCTGACGACCTCGCAATACTGACGCGTAATCCAAAACAATGTCAGGAACTATTAAAGGAAATCGATGAGTTCTGTTCGTGGACAAATGGACTGAGAACGAAGCCCAGTAAGTGTCACTGTCTGTGTCTGGGTAGACGGGACACCAAATTTACCTCCTACGACCCGGGACTCTTCATAGGGGGTAAACCAGTTTCCATAGTCGCGGAATCGGTCCCATTTAAATTTCTTGGGAGAAAGATAGACCATCAAGGACGCACACCATCCTTAGATGAAGTTGTCAATATGTTTATAAAAGACCTAAATAAGATAGATCAGCTACAACTGAATAATATCAAAAAAGCTTGGATATATGACAACTACCTAACATCACGTCTGACTTGGCCCTTTCTGGTATACGATTTCGGCAAAACCTTACTCGCGAAAATAGATGCAACTGTCATAAAATCACTTAAATCGTGGCTTGGACTAGCGCACTCTGCTGATCCCTCTGCTTTATTTAGGGATCAGAATAATTTTGGGATGAAATTAAAGAAACCATCGGAGCTCTATAAACACCTTAGAGTTACCAAAGCCCACATCTTAGGTAAATCCCAAGATGACACAGTCAGGGCACTCCCGAAAGATAATACCGCGTCCGAGCTTGAATCTAGACTCATATTCCATAAACGATTTATGATAGGAGCCCAGTCGAACAAAGTGGGGTTGGGAGTACGAGAGCCAAAAAGGGACCAGGATATACTTAGGTCCTTTCTGAAGCAAGACGAAAATGATAAATATCGAGTGCACGCGATGAATTTGGAAATCCAAAACGAATGGTTGACAATGGGAGAGTTCTGCATACCGATGGCTTTAAAGTGGCGCACCTTGATCTATGAGTGGTCGCCGGCCCTGTTAAAATTCTATCTTAACGCCTTTCAGATGACCCTTCCAGACCAGAGTAATCTGGTAAGGTGGGGGAAAGCCACAGAAAAACAATGTTATACGTGTGGAGAGGCAATAGGGACGGCTAGGCACATATTAGTAGGATGTAGGGTGCTTCTTGATAGAGGCCAATACTCACGCCGCCACGATAAAGTGCTTTTCATCATACGCGAAGCAATGAGTCTGGCAGTAGCTAGAGCCCAAAAAGGATTGACTACTAACAGACGTCATATCAACTTTGTGTCTGAAGGTTCATCCATAAAATCCAGGAACAAACCTTATTCAATCTTAGATACTGCCCCAGATTGGACTCTCCTAATCGACACGTATGAAAAGCACTATAAAATTCCGGAGGATGTTGGGGTTTCGTCATCTAGACCGGACATATTTCTCTACTCAAAAACGACTAAATATGTGGTCCTTGTGGAACTTACTGTACCGTGGGAAACAAATATACCGAAGGACCACACACTTAAGAAAAATAAATACTATGATCTCACAAACGAATTAATCAAAAACGGTTACGTGGTTAATTTGTATGCAGTAGAAGTGGGAGCGAGAGGTATACCAGCTAAATCTCTCTATAACCTACTTAAAGATCTAGGCCTATCGAGAGCTACAATAAGCTCATTACTAGGACGAATGTCTAAAGCGGCACTAGTAGGTTCGTATCAAATTTGGTTAGGCAGGGAGGGGAACTTGGGTAGTGAAGGTGAGTGTTGATGTACATCAACAAAAGGGGCCCCTTCTAAACCTACACTTGGGTCGCAAGTCCCAGGCACTGTCCTGAGTTCCCAACTCAGCAACGCGATGGACCCGGCACCCGCACGGAGAATCCATGGATTGCTAAGAATATCGTCTCTACATGGTACTACGATACGTAAAGATTTATAGGAATATATATTATGTAGTTAAAATATTATGTGAGTTAAATCTAAAATGGTCCACGATGCACGTAAAAAAGACTAAAATAGTTTTACTCGTACACAACTTTTTGATGCAAAGTTTTATGTAAAATTTACAGCTATTGCTTTTTAATTTTATGACATACCATAAGAATAATCCTACATTTAATGTGCGTTGCTGTTGAATCTTCTACCTAGATACTTTTTATGTGTTGTTGAAATGTTATGTACGTAATTCTTTCCTTATTGATTCTTTAAGTAAGTTTTTTTAAATCCCAAGTCTTTTCTATATTGATATCAAAATATTCAATTCGGAAAACGTTAAACCAGTTTGAAACATTTTATATTTATAAATGTAAGGCTTATGTCCTCCTGATCACCATTAAAGATACAGTATGTAATTATTCACCTATTAAAGAGGTTATTACTTACGCTATTCTGAGGTGTTTAAACTTGGCAGGTTATTTCTCCACATAGGTTTTTATGCATCTGTGTTATATTAATATTCACACACGACCTTCTCAAAATTAAATTATTACTTAAAGCAGAAATGATAAAACCAATGCTATTCTTAAAAAATGCCATATTTGTTCCTAAATTGAAAGCAATATATAATAATTTTCAAGGAAATCCTTATAATCTAAAGTTCTTTACGAGTTTAGGGGACATTGAATACACAGGCTAGAGGTGGGCTCATGGATGGCGGTTTATAATAACGCTTACACATTGGGGTATTACTGTAATTTGGGGTTATTGAGGTGGAAGAAGGTACGGGGCTCAGGCAAACAAAACCCCGAAATTATGAAACGGATATTTAAAGGATAGCGTTGTTATATGAATACTGTTGATGCGTAGGAAATAATTAAAAAACAAAAATTTAATTAATTTATTTCCTACTGGAATTATGAATTACAGAAACTATATAAAATAGTAAAAATAATTTAGTATACGGACGTTAATTGGTAGAAATACTATTCCTTAAAAGCCTTTCGCACACGAAAGAATGATATCAATTTGAATTAACATTTCTCATTATACTTGCAAATACCAATTAATTTTAACAGTTTCAGTGCATGCACTTTGCGTGCACGGTTTCGGGCAACAAATGAATATTGCAATTTTTAACTTCGTAATGTAGAGATGGAAGAAATGTGATTATTTTAAATATTATATAGGTAGAAACTTCTCCTTTCTCAACAAGAACAAGTCGAGAAGTTTCATTGTGTGTAAAAACTCAACTATAAGTACAAGTTTACTACATTTAGTTCCTTATGAGAGCTCCATACGCTTAAGCTACCTTCTTCTCAACTTTTTTTCTTTTCCTTATTTTTCCTGCCTATTCCCTTACGGGCAAGCTTATCGTCCGATCAAATACTTTTTACTAAGTCGTACACAAAAACTATATTGCTGATACTCTAAATTTATATATAGGCTGGTAAACAAGTTTCTCTGTCATAGTACGTGATAACTCGGTCCAAACAACATTTCACAATAGCAACGAAATCAAAATTGGGATTGGTCTTAAACACAAATTAGTTCCGGTAGGGACCCCGCTGGTCAGTGCGGTACTAGACGTGATGGCTTGGCTTAATAGGCTTGCCCTTTCCACGTCACAAAAATCGTGCAAGTTGTATTAAAAGTTGCGTTGTGATAATCACGAAATACAATATAGCCACTGTTATGAAGATGATCTACTTTAATTTATATTTCTTTAACACAATTTGTTAGCGCATAATATATTTCTGTTAGATCAATTTTAAAAAAGGGGTCAATATAAGTGTGTTATCTTTTCTTCTCATGGCTAACTTGAGAACTTTCGTTTGAAGCTTGATACTTTCGCGTGATTCATTAAAGTTTTAATCAAAGATATTCTATGGTTTGAACTACTTACAAATATCAACACGTATTTCGTGCTATGGATATTCTTCGTTTAATTACATTGAGATTTAAGGTGATCTTTCACAAGTTTATGTTCTGTAATAATAGATTTTCAAATATCAAACAAGAAATTTCAACTGTCCATTGATATAATAGTATTGACATTATTCATTCACATAGGAATCATTGACTCCTATAGTCAAATTACATTCACGAGATTTAAATCAAAACACTACGGCAGACCGGTAGGCATTACGAACGCGTGCATACGACAACGAAGCGTATATTTTACCATAGTGTTAATAAATATGGTTGATTATACAACACACTGCGTGGTTATGGTGATTTCGATATCTAGATCGGAAATATTTTGTTTATATCGGCGACTAAGATTATACCTTGGATTTTCTTGGGCGTTATTTTTTACCAAGACTTTTATAATACGTAGTTTGAACTTACACACGGAAAGGAGAACTTACTTAAGAAAAACACAACAAAATCAACTGATGTGAAGTAAATGCATACTTGTTTATAGTGGCTTGATAAATCCCTAATAATATTACAAGGTATTTAGATAAACTATATGTGAAGACAAATAGAGCTCCGCTTTTTCTCCAGAATTAGTGGACTAGCTACCTTAATTATTATATTATCTAGAGGGCAATATACATCAATAAATAGTAAAAATCTATTATGGAGGTTACAAACAAACATTGCACACGTTTTATTGGTAGTAAAGTTCATTCCCCCTTAACACTCTTAACAGTAAATGAAGTAAAAAAAGTTGTTACAGACAAAACATACATTAAAATAAAATTGATTAATATTATTGCTCCAACTATCAATCGGTATAAAACTCAACAAATTTATGTAAAGCTATCCACTTAAATCTGAGCCTAATATCATATTATCATCAAACAAATTTCAAACAGCTAACATTCAGACAGGAAGTCACTTCAATATTAGCGATTAAAAACACCGTGAATACGTGTGCTCACTTGAATTATTCATTTTTTTTTCAAATCGTATTATAATTTTTTCAGAATATCTAGGTGGTGATTTAAAAATCTGGCCGGTCGTTCAACCACATTGTGGGAGTAACATAACAATAGGTCGTTTTCAAAATACACGTATTTGAAGTAAAAAATATACCGTTAATGATAGCATTCTGTGTTCTTTTCAGGTAAGGAGATATTTGGATGAACTTTCGAGATATCCTGACGATGGTATGTAAGGTGGTTTCATTAGTTAAGTGTCCAGAAAGAGATTAACAAAAGGAATTATTATTTTAATAAAACTTAGTATGGTACTCTTCAAGTCCTTCAAGTCACAGTTAAATAATAACTGCTAGGAAAAACACGTATTATACTTTTATTTGACTAGACAAGTGATAGAAATTAAAAACTAAGAATTCTGTCAATCTCGCACTGTATTGTGTCTAACTGGAGGGTGAACGTCCTCATTATCGGCCTCTGGTGAATAATATATGGGACGAATTTCGCGATTCTACCGATGACAGCGGTGTAGTTGCGTCATTGTGGTACTGATTAAGCGAGAGGACTGTTTATTTTTGTGGTCGTTATAACTTAGAATGTTCATAATAATATCATTGAAAAAATAATTGGTATTAAAATGTAGAACAGTTTAATGTGTGAAAGTTACCATTATCTTCATCAATACGTTTATTCGTCTTCTTTGAAATGTTTTATCATTCATTACACACTATCCAAAGTAGTATTTAATTAGGAGACAGTCTGTAAGGTTGACCTATATCTATAATTTCTACTAGAATAGAATAATAAGTAGCTTATATATCTACAATATCGTGATCGGAATTGAAATTCTAAATTTATTAACCTAACATGCTCTCTGAATTCAAAATAAATGTTGGAAAATAACATCTGAATTAATTATCAAGGAAATTTACTAAATTATTTACAACATATTATAGAAAGTTATACTCGTTAAATAATCATTTTCCCGACTGATCCCAACATTATCTCCCGGTTTTATTTCTACCTTTGACAATTCACGTTTAGTCAAGACATTGCCAAGTACAAACATAAAGTTTGCTATCAGAAATTCACCGATTTCAGACGACCCGTGACGACTATAATAAATGTTGACTTGACAACCATTCTGAGTTCGATGGCTTGGATGTGGTCTTCCAAGCATGAAGTGACTTCGATATGTAAAGTACGTTCAATCGCACTTCTGGCTTCAATTAAGATATTTATCCGTTAATCACAGAGCAACTATTTTAAAATCTTTGCACTTATTCCAATCTGATTGTATACGACATTCAAATGTACTGAGTATAATGTCATTGTACTTATGTTTATTTCATTTTCCTATTTAATTGTACTTCTGGTCTTGCTGTTCTTCAATGAGAAGATTAAGATTATCATCTTTGCCACCACATTTTGTTTATAGTGCATTAATCTCAGCAGGATTTAAAGTGGTTTAATTACTTCGTTATTTAAATTATGCACTGTTGAACTTCAGTATTATCTACATCTAATCCTGCTTTTTGTCCATCTGTATCTATTTAGCATCTATTACAGTCGTTCTCTAAGGGATGGTGAATCTCGAACTCGAATTTCGTGTAGTCGGTACATACGCAGTATGAACCGGTCGGCTGTCAATCGGAGGTCAAAGGTAAACAACCTGGACCGCGTTCAATGCCTTTACTGTTTTTTTCTTAAGCGTCTTAAATTTTAGCTCTTGTTTCAGCAATTTGTTTTTAATTATTTTATTTGTCATCTTATTTACATTTCAATTACAACTACCAGATTTTACGATTCAAAATATTTTTTTAAAATATATGTGATCCAAAATTGTAACTTAGTTTCAAATGTTGGTCGGTAGAAAATATATCTATAATACCATCATTTAGACTAATTTATTGGTAATAAAAACTATAAGTCGTAAAATGCTGACCAATTAAGATAACGACACCATATTTAATGTATTTTGTCCAAAAACGAGTAAGGTCTTAGATGGTGGTTTAGTTTATCAATACGAGCAGCATTTGCATCTGGTTTTGGTCAAGTAATCATAAAACTATAATAAAACAACAGATGTTTACTGCTTATCTCATTTTGAATAGCAAAACTAGTTTCAATATTCTATTTTAGTTATTTCCTTTTTGGGATATATTTGATTGTCAACGTTGAGATATTGTAAGTAGTAACACCTAAAATCCTATAGTTTAAAGTTTGAAGAGTTCAGATTTTTTCTGATTTGTACACTTTGGTCACAAACCGTACCGCCTGTTCGATCGTTGACCTCACACATACTACTATCGAGATTTTACAATTAGATAATAACGTGGCTTGATAAACCAATTACGGGTTATTAGGTACATTTGATATTTCGAACAAAAGTAGGTAGGTATGCACATAAAATTCAAGTTTTATGTCTGTCTGAATTCGTATTATACGTGACATTGACTATTTAGCTAATAATATAGTTGTTCCTGGTTTTAATTTTGAAGTAAAGTTCTAGATGGGAGAACTTCTTAAAAATCTCAGTGTGCTTGATGTAGTCACAATAATAGTGGGTGTGCAAGTAAACAATAAATCAAGACCAATGACCTCCTATCTGTAGTATACACCAATATATTACGCGTTGTAAACGCGTATACACGTCTAATCTCGGATGATCCAATTACGTATTTATTTGCTAACTTGCTCTAACCTACTGCTTTACCCTCTTAGTTTGTTAATAATGGAACATTATCTTCACTGTATAATACAAGAGTCTTTTCCAAATTTGTATGCCAAGTAAAAAGACGGAAGTATTACTTTAAAAAATCAGAATTATCTCCGTCGTCAGAATATAGCTCAGTAATCTTATGAACCAAAGCATAGATGGCGACACGTGCACCTTTAAATTGCTCCGTTTCTTGCCAAATAATAGTGTGTGTTGACTATAAATCACTGGCATATAATTGCAAACCTGCGAAATGTGATTTAATTTCATTTACTCGAAATACTACAGACTCTTGATATTGATAGCAATTCTAATTTGACACGAGTGATATTTACCAATGTGATGAGTATATCCCGAAAAACAATTCTGGAGACTGACTTATAATAAATATGAGGTACATCAGAGAATATGACCAATATAACTTTTCATTTGCAGTAAATCTTTCATTTTCAGTTCTATCAGTGTAATTGAAAATCGTGAGTGCATCATTAGAGGATGTTTAATTTATGTCCTTATTGGTTAATAGTTCAACTACTTAAAACGTATTAGTTAACAGTCCGAGTCGTTAGTTCAACCAAACTGTTGTTTCGTAATTACTACATCATTAAAGTAACCTCATTTTTTCAACGTCTGCATTTTTACTCGTTTATTAAGGCTCGTAAATTTCGGATCTAGACTCAATTTACTTAAAATAAATTACGATCTTTTTTTTTGTGTAGGGTCATAAAAATCATTCTTAATTTTATTACATAATGATGGTGGGTCGGGACAAAAGGACCAAAACCTTTCAGCATTCAGCAAGGGGTTAATTTGTATTTGTTTTTATTTTCATATTTTTTAGCTTAATGGTTAATTCTATGCGTAAATTAAGGTACCTACTGGATATTACTCGTTAGTTAGAAACTTTAAAGTTGTTTTAGAACGAAATAGTTAAAGTACCACTTCTTGTAATTCTACTCTTATATTAAAACCATACAAAATTGATAACAGTAAACCCTTCAGTGAAAAAGAAGAAATAGATAAGTAAAACAATGTAAAATATAAAATTATACTAGTGTTTTTTATTTCAACTATGTACAATAAAGCATGAACGATACTAAACTAAATTTAAAACTAGAAACTAATACAATATAAAATAATGTACATTATTAATGTCAAGTATGTATAGCAATAGTGACGGATAATAGATATCTATATCCTAATTAACAAAATATACTTGATTATCACAACTGCTAAGCACGAAACTGACCTGACCAGTCTACAAATGTATAGATTATACTGCTGGCCTAGTTTGTTTCCTTTATAGTAGATAACCTACGGTCTCAAACTTTATCGTGATAGGACACATCTATCACTTTCCATTGCGTAGCTAGCTCATTTTCTATTATACGTACTATTATATATATCTATGTTACACATTGTAAACTACAATTTTTAGTATTCTAGGATGAAACGTTCTTAAATTTTATTATTTGTATATTTTACTGCTCCTTGTAAATATTTTTAACTTTAACTTAATACAAAATAATGCATTTCTGGCACAAACTCCCCTGAAATTTTTAGATTGCAGAATATATCCCAAAATCAAAATATGAAAAACATGGTAGGCCTTACTGGGATTAAGTTTGACGTACATCCTCGTTTAATCTGCGTTTATCGTCGCCGGCCAGGCGGGCACAGTCAATAGCGATCGACGGGTTAATCCGTCGGTCCTGGTCCGTTATATTGTTTTAATAACTTGTGAATTCATGCTCTTTTTTTTGTAAAACTCTGGCATATTTTTTGATCAAGTACTCAAAAATGGGTAGCTACATTTATGACATACATTTCAAACTACTTTAATAAAGCTACAACGACTTAGTTTAGTAAACATACATTTGATGAGTAAATATATTAACCTGACTCAATATACCCGAAATAAAATTATTAAGTAATGAACTATTATTGAACTCTTCACTTCACTTTGCTAAACGAACACATTATCTTTAATAGATTTCCGTGTATAACTTTACTTTGGCCAAGAGTGTTTTGGCAAGGACTTGATACTTGCACAAAACCCGTAAAAGTTTTAAATGATTTTTTTTAAGTATCTTCTCTAAAGTAAAGCGTGGAAAACATTTTTCAATAAGAATATTTTGTTTCCTTTAGAGAATTCCATTGCAGGTAGTTATAAAGATTATACAAATGTTGATACTACTCAATGGTCTGGTAATCTATCCTGGTGGTGTAAAGGTTAATGACCGCCGTTACAAAGAGGGGTGGGAGTTGAATCTGGGAGAAGCAATGAGTTTTCCACGGCGTAAATACATTATTTATCTTTGTAACTGTTGGGTAAGCACGTGGGATGTGTAATGGGCTCGGTAAATGTAGCGAGGCAGATAGGGGATGTTCGTGTTTTAAAAAATGTTATGCTTGTATCATTTTTATATATTTGTCTAACATTATTAACCTAAGGAAGTATTGATGTTTCAAAGAAGTATTCTGAATGAATTGCAGTCGTTCAAAAAATTCTTCAAATCATCATAATACTAATTTGGCAAGTACAACCCCTAAAAACTAAAGCAGCCAAAAATGATAATTCTCAACAAAACGAGCCAAAACTGGAAGCAACCCAAAATATAACTGCTGACCCTATTTCGTTCTAGATTACACACGAGTCGCTTAATCCCGTGGTTATCATCAAACACACTTGCCCGTTCGATAATGTCCTGTGCCAAGATAAAGTTTGCCCCGCTAATTCAACTATCACTTCTATAACAATAGTTGTAGAGTAGAGAATTTGTTAAACAAATTGCACAATTAATTTTGGGAACATCGGGGACACAATAGATTGACATTTTGATCCTCTTTTGTGATAAATATCTATTGTTTTAGTGCCTTTTCTTTTAGTGGGCTTCTAGCGATCGATTTAATTATTGTAATTAGTGCCTGGGATATTTATAATATACTCCGTATAAGTCTATTGAAGTTAATTAATGAAAATCATTTACAAAAATATCATATAGGTAAAACGTACCGAATACGGGGTTTTTAACTTCTAAGATGCCGGTGATAAATCGAAGGAACTGTACAAATTTGAGATAAATTAATTAATTTTGACTACGTTAAAAATATGCATATTGTATGAAGTATTTCATACACATATACATACCCGTTAGATATTTTAGAACCAATATTTATAAAGAGTGTTAGCAGCAAAACAAACGGACAATAAGCTAGAGGTGATAAGTCAATAACATAAGCTTGCAAATTTTGGACGTTCCTTTTATTATAATATTTAAAACGAGATAAATATAAAAACTGATTTGAAAAGCTTACAACTTAATATAAAGGAAATGGAAGTGATAATGTCACTACAAATCGTGACCAGCAACCAATAATCACGAAGCGAAATCAACAAAACATTCTTATTTAAGATACAAAAATGTTTTGGTTTGAGTATTTGTATAAATTAGTGAAAAAAATAATATTATACATCAATTAGATCAGAGACAGGCAGTTGAACACGCGTTCACCTGAAATTGAAAACAAATTTTATTTAATAATTTCAAATAGGCATACAATAATTACTTAAAGTTCTAACATTTTCTTTGATGATTTTTCAATCAAACGCTCTACTAAAATCTTTGTACAGACCGACTTTTATAATATTTATTATTAGTTGTACAATTGAAATAACCATCAATCTTTTAGCAAACGCTCGACTAAATTGTCTTAACACACAGACAGTCCATTTGTAAGGCTTTTGTTAAAAAAATGTTATTACTAATGATACGGAAGTAATAGAAAAAAGTGTTCGTAGGCCGAGAGAAAGATTTAACTTCGTAAATGCAGACATTTTCTATTTAATTATAAGCGTTTTACGAGTAAAAATAAAAACAATAATTTAATGTAAAAAAGCTAGTTTACGTGTAAGCAAGATGTGTTCATAAAGTAGATAGGAAGTAGTTGTCGAGTAAACTTTCACTTTAGGTGCCTATAAACATTTTAATTTGTTAATAATAATAAACCTTCAGCAGGTAAGCTCATGTTTTCAAGTATTTTATAAACCACAGTATTGCCACTACAACCTAAGAGAATTGCATAACCATAAAACAAAAAACCCACAACAGAACCATCAAATTTCACTTAGAAATTTGGAAATAAATCAAATACTCATTTCATTGAAAATGTATTATAATTTCGCTTTGGAGTTTCGATCCTCATGCTAGTATCAATAATTCTAAGTATCTTGAAATATTGCCAGACTTACGAATACACGTAAATAGTTGTAGATGTCTTGTCTAGACTAATTCACAGCCAAGTATAGAAAAGATATGGGAAGGAACTAGTACTGAAGTATTTAAGTTGTTTACTCAACACACATTTATTTTATTGTATTTACTGTCCACGTTGTTAGCGAACAATGCATGTATCTTTATATTGTTTACATTAAGTATTTTATCAAGTGATTACACATACACGAATAGATCGGAAAACATTTTCTCCGATATATTGAAGCGGTGGCAGCAAAAATTGGCACGGAATATATCGTAGTGCATATCGCGATCTCCCAAACCCGTATTTACGTTCGCAGGTACGGAAACAGAGAAAAGTTTGAGGGTACCGCATGTTATTTTCGATAGAGGAAATCTCTAATCTCAAAAGGAATTTTTAGTAAAATATACATTGTTGCAAAAATATCGATATAACTACTATCCAAATCGGTCTACACTAAGCTCAGAGTCAATTTAGGTTATTTTTGGCGGGTATTCATGATTATATACGGTTATAAGCTGCAATTTGTTGAATTCTGAAGCATCGCTATAGCCATAATGTTTCATCATAAAGCCCATAATCATAAAACACACTGCCTACAAAAGATGACTATACGGTATTATGCCAATTATGTGCTAAGATTATAGTAGTTTTAAAATAATTTGTCGTGTAAGCCGACCCGAAATAAAATCCACAACGGAACCATCAATTTCTTGTTACATATAGCTCTGCAAACGTTTCGCATCTGTTGCGAGCCCGATGTTTTTATTGGCTTGCTATTACTGCAATCGGAGCTTTCCTTCCATTTTATGTTTATACCTCCCTGGTCAATTAAATTTTGGAGTAAGATTTCACGAGTTAAGATAACTGAGATTGATTGCTTAGTTTTGGGTTAGTTTATTTTTGACCAAGCTTTGAATCTTTGAACTATCTATAGTAATGAAATAAGAGGGATAGTTAGTAAAAAATGTTCCTATTTAAAGATTTTCATTGAAGAAACAAATTTATTAACGACTTAGAAACATTATCTAGTAGAAAAACATCGCAAGGCAACATTTGTAATTGTAATTTCAAATTTACCGCGCAATGTTTTTATAGTAAATATTTTTCCGAATTCCATTTTTATGAATTAAGGGTAGTTAAAATACAAACTAAAGGAACTAATACGATACGTCACAGAAAAATATTGACATTATAGATCCAGACGCGACGCTATTTCGCTAAAGCTTGAAGAGAGACACACACATTGTTCAATATTTACCGCTTATAAATATACAAGTATCGTAAATTTCATATTCCAACATCATTACAAATTGCCATCTCGATATTTACATCTACATCAATTTGATTTAAATTAAAAATATTTCGTATCATTCCAACAGCGCCAAGGGAGGGTGTTTTTCCTTCAACCCTTACTTATAACGATCTATCTAAATCTATTTAGTCAAACGAGGGCGTCTCCCAAATTGCTTTAACGTGTTTTAAATGAAATCATTTGGATGAAATAAAGTATATTATTGCAACGTCACAGAATGTTCTGTTTACATTCTTCTGATATAATATAACATTACCAAAAATATAATTTGTTCATTGCTGTCACCTATGCTTATAGACATAATAATGTAAGTCTAGAAAAGAATGATTTTGTTAAGAAAAGTGTTTAGTAATCTGTCTGCTTCAACAACTTTTACAAATAGGATTAACCAAAAATGAACTTTTAAAAAATTGTAGCATACATTTTAACGAATATTTGTATCAAAATGTAGTATCCAATATTTGTGGCTAACAGTTCGTAGACAGGAGCTACGCTTTATTAAATTCTAGCGTGATTGTTTTTCTGACTGGCGTCTGCAAGTTCCAAGAGGGTCGGACTTGGTAACTTTATTGTAAACTTGTTATGATTAATGCTAACTAACTATGAATAGATTAGTCAGCGAGAAATGTTACGAAGTTCACACTTTATATATATTTTAGTTATTCATACCAATTACTATTTATAAATCTTTAAACTGAAGGTAAGAAAAATAAATGTTCCGATTAGTAGTTTCTAAAATGATAGAAAGAGAAATTTTAGTATTGAATTTTAACATAGTAGTTGTAGTTTAACTCAATACCACCTAGTCAACCAAATGATTTTATCTTAACGACTCCAGATAACAAAAAACAGATTGAAAGTTATAATAAAAAAGAACAAATCTCACATTCAATAACTTCATAGAAATGTAGCCTTGTACGAAAAAAGGTAATACGTGCTTTTTACGAGAGCTCAACCGCAATAATTCAGTTACTGACATTACATCAAAACATCGAGTTTGTAACGAAACACCGACGTAATTGGCTGAAAGATAGCATTCAATCTCAGAAATACCACAATAATAATAGTCTCGTGTTACCCATCTCGATATTGAATAGTAACAACCTATTAGCTACCTTGTTGCTATATCCAAGATACGTGATACCGACGGTGTGGTTTAGCTTGTCTTCAACAAAAGGATTGAATTTAAAGAATTGAATCTTTACAATTTAGTTCGGTTCTATCAACAATATTGCCATTCAAGATTCGAGAATTTAATTAACGCGATCCAACTACAACCTAACGCCATCTAGTTTTTGAGAAAAAACAACTCCCAAATTAAATTCCGGCAATACATCATTCGCCCCAATTCGTTAGTTGCAAATAAATTGCAGGCGAAGCGTCCGTTGGTACCAAGCCCTCCATAGTCAAATTATTCACTCGCGCAATCCCGCTAAAGCTCGCAGTCTCCGCCCAAAGCGGCCCGTTCGTGTAATATTAAATTATAGTGGGCCAAGTAAGACATTTCGAAATAGAAAATTGTTTCCATTCGTTGTTGTGGACCGTTCTCTTAATTCAGATGAATGTGTTTATGTTACAGCGAGTTTTGTGGTGTGCTGGTCTAGATTTTGATTAACTTTGAGCAAAAAATTCTATTGTACTTTTCATTTTTACAATGTATTTTTTTGCCAAGTCATATAAATTATACATATATGTACTATTAATATAATAGTACATATATTTTTCTCTGGAAAGTCATATTGCTATTTACAGAATTACTTATAAATGTTTCATCTTTCTTTCTCTGGGATAACTACAGACAACGGCTCTCCGTCGTTACACACTTTCATACCTCATAAGCAGAATAAAATTATCGTAGAATAAAAAGGACGGGGTGGGTAGATCTATGAAAGTAGCAATATTTTTCTTTGTTGAAAGAGGAAAGACATACGTGCACTACATTTATAATTCTCGTTATAAAATTCTGTTTGCTCCGGGCTACTATAACGGTATGGAATACAGACTGCAACATGAGAATAATACATGGGAGGCTAGCGGTGATATTATGATAATGTAAATATAACTTTTGTTCCTAACATGTCCTTTATTTCACTTGCTACTAGACTTGTGCGGTTTGCTTATACCTGAACTACTGTATATCTTTGTAATTCTTACCTTCATTTTCTACTCTTCTTACCTTCTTGAGGGCAGTTTCTTTATCATAATTCTACGTTAACAGAAGCACGTAAAGAATTAAACTTCACAACTCGAATAAAAAGCAAATAAGTCAATATATGAAAGCGTTTTTTCAAATACAATAATTCTCCGCAATTGTAGAAGCAAGTACAAGTTGACAGCAAACTGTTGCCTGCCTTTTATTTTTCCTATAGGCACTCCTTGCCAAGTGTTCCAAGTTGTGGCTGTTTCGCGGCCCACCAACTCAGCCGTATCGGCGGGACTTTTAAAACTCAACTCTGATACGTTTAATATAGTGTCTACTGCAGGCAAAACTTAAATAATGCCCATAGAAAACTTGTTTCGTACAAGTTGTGGGATACGCCGCTCCCGGCTAACTTTCCTGTTTGCTTTCAACCGTTCGTATTTTATTCTTTCCTCTTTTAAATGCGACGCTTTGCATGTCGGTTACAATCGTAGACGGACCGTGTTTTAAGAGCAAACCTTTTGGGACGTTTTCAAATAGAGGCTTATTGCCTCTGAACGCTGGATTGTTCTTTTAACGTAGCATGTAGGGATTCCTCCTGCGCCCATTGTTTAGTTGTGAATATTGTAATGGTCGTAAACTCACACGAAAAATGGCCTCCCTAAAAGGCTATAAACATAAACACAACTCTGTAAAGTTGGTTTGAAAAGAGCTTCGCGATATTCAAAACGGGACGAAGGGGCTTAATGTTATTCATGAATGTTAAGCGACGCGTTGTTCCCAAACATCGTTTATATTTGTAAGTTACGAAACAATGACACTAATTTAAACTCTAGATGTAAAGACGGGAGTTATCTTCGTTTGATGGCGTACATAAACAACAGATACGGTTTATTACTCCACCACAATTTCATATTAAATTTCAAAGTTTTGAAGTCTCCACTTTCATTAAAACTGACTGAGTGTATTAGGGTAGGTATATATTACCTACCGGTACTGCGAACTTGAGTAGTCCAGATTCACTTAAATTCAACTCTCACAAAGTATCTGAACCATTATCTTATCTTGGAGAACCGAAACTTCGGAACTTACAAACTAATATTGAAGGAACCCAAACACATTTAGCATCACCTGCGACAACGGTGAATAAATATCCCAACGGGGAAATAAAAGCATAAGCGTGTTGCTTTAACGCATAATGAAATGATGTCCAGTGAGCGAATGGAAAGAGCATAAATTAAAAGTAAGAACTGACTTCGTCCATTGTTACTTTTTGTTTTTGCACACCTCACGTGTTTTCATAAAAAAGAACGAGTTTATTGACGTTCAAAAATGAATATTTTGTGCTTTTTATTTTAACACGTCATTTATATTATTGTCTGAATAAAATACATTATCACATTACTATGGAATAACAAGTTCGTGTAGGCTAATACTGTAATTAAAATAATTTGTAGTAATCTAATACTGTGCTAGCATGCAAGTGGACTTAATATCATTTTATGACTTGAAATTACTAGACGGAAACAGATTAAAATATAGTTGTTACAGAAAAGATCCTTGACAAAAATTTTTAGAAACAGCAGAAAATATAACATATATTATAGGATCGTCCAATACGTTTCGTGAAACGTTCAATATCTGGAGCACAGCTCCATACGTATGGACGGACAGAAACGTGATAAATTCGTTGAACAGTCGGGGGAATGACACGGTGATCCCCGTTCATATTTCACAATATCCCAGCGACGAGCTCGCGTTGTTTTAACACGGATAACTTTGTGTACATGTTTTATCTTGGGTCTCTGATTTTCTGAGGCTAATAATCTGTGTATGAAGTTAGGTTATGTTCTTAAGTAAACCCTTAGGGTTAAATATGTAAGTAAAACTGAAGTCATTGGTTATTTCATCCATATTTACAAGCACAAGATTAAGAAAATCGACGCCTTACAAAAACTTAAACTAGTTTCAGCAGGCGCCGTTGGGTAGAACAATAGTAAGAGACAGAGCGTTCATCCTTAAAAATGAGATGGCCTTCAAAACAACTTGACTGTTCAACTTGATGCTTGCCAAAATTCCAACGGACCCGGTACCCTCTGGGACAATTTTGACAAATAGTTAGACTAATAAATTTTCATTGAAACCCTCGATAACTTTTGCGTGGGCCTTTGAAATTGGACATTTCACTGAGTTACAGTTAACTTAATTAAGAGTTCAATTAGTCTCGACTTAAGTATGATTATAACTTCTTAAAATCTTGGGACTTCCATCTTGCTTATATCTTAAAATATATCAAAAGTCTCGCAAGATTTTAAATGTTTTAATGAAATCTCAAATCCTTCTGCTACACGTCAAAGCTTCAAGAAGTCAAATTTAAGATTAATTATTTTACGCTTACTAGCATTACCTTTAACTATTGAACTTGATTAGAATTTGAAAATTAAAAACACAACCTGCAATAATACTGTATTTTAATCACTAAATACAATTTTATCTAAGATGATCAAACCTTTTGGTACCTACATGGCATAATCATAATTGACTTGGTAAATATAATGGATAGCTATTTTGTAGTTTGTTTTGTGTATTAGTTACAAACCGCTATTAAGTTTTAAATGCATTCTAAGACATCTTCTATTCTTTATAAATAAAATAAATGCATAACCACAATGCGTGCAATGTCTGAATAAGTTCAAGGTACAATTACAAATATTTTGCATAATGAAAACTGTTTAGCGGCTAATATATTCTTTTGCATGTTGGTGATCATATCGTACTGTGGTGTTATTTTTTCTGACCAACATTACGCGTCCATTATTAGGAGATTCAATCTTGTAGCGTGTGTATGAACTGTTTTTTAGTACACGTCATTTATGTGTTGCCTTGATGCAGTAATTAACGCAGTGAATTTCGAATGCAGTTTTAGCATGAAGCATAATTCATTTACTGTAAAATCAGAGAGTTATATTTTATCAGCGTACGTCTAAAATTAATGGGGCTTTTAATTGGCATTTACTTTTGATTTCAATTCTGACAAATAATCTGTAACACTGTCAAATAAAAATTCTACTTTTACTATTGCTGAAAATGCTGAACAGAAAAAGCTTTCGTAACATTTGAAAGAAATTCATGCTAGCAATAATGCATATTGTATCTATTCTAAAGCCCTTATCTAAATATTGATCTGCAGAAAATGTTATTCATAGAGAATTAGAATCTGGTTTTAATTAACCAACTCCGACTGTACCCATTGAAATACATATTGTACCTGAATCCAATACTGTTGCTTGTTTATACAAATAACACTGTAGAATGGAGCGTAGACTACAGTAGATGCTTTTCCTTTTACATTTTAGAATAGAAATACTCCTTTTTACTTTTCAATATAATATACTAAAGTACACCACTCTTGTATTGAATTATATTATTATGTACTACTACTGATGAATTATTACATTATTTAAATGTATCCATTGGTTACCTGTTACAGATGTTATTGAAAAAATAAGAATTGCCTACCTACTGACATAAAACTAGTTTTTACTTGAAGGTTGTTATGGATTATGCTTAGTTTTATTATTGAAGTTTGTAACTGGCTAGCGTAAACTTGATGGTTTTTTATTTATTTACAGAATCCGTAAAGAATAAATCGATAAAAACCTAGTTGAGTTATATACATACTTCCTACATATGTGGCTACACTAAATAATGTGTTGGTATGGTAAGTGATATGCCTTTTATATATTTAAATAGGCACTAAAAATTTTATTTCACCTCTGTATACTATTTCTATGTTGAATAATAAATATTATTTTTCTTCATCGTGCTTCCCGTCGAGATCCTGCACGTAGAAAGTTACAATGTTTTTAAAAATCAAATATATTGAACGAGCTTAATTAAAAAGTCTTAATTGAAAAGTCTAACTATTCGCTTGAACTTTAATCCTGGAATATAAAGTATGCAACCCTTGTGAAGTAACTTTATAAAAGTTTCATATTAAGAGATGCAGTGGTTTTGACGGTCTGAAGTTTTTACTTTGGCGAGTTTAAACATTGACAGGGGAGAATTTACGAGAGTTTTGGACTCGATAACGGGATGAACTGAAGAATTTGCTGTAGATATTGTAGTACTTTTTTATGACTTTGTACTTAATTTATAAGCAAACATTTGTGTGTAACGTCGAGCATAAATAGTTGCCAGAATCAATAAAATTCTAATAGAAAGTTTCTCTCTATCAAAAATAAGGTAATCATAAGGCAGATTAATACTATTAATACATCATAAGACGTATTGATTATAGAAAAACGTATAGATAAGCAAAATATGTTTGTCGTTTAAACTGATTTATTAAAGAAGAGAGAAAGAAGAAAGAAAGACATTTATTAATGACACGACAGGATAGAACAGATAATACAACCGTTAAATAGGTGACAATTCAGATATCAGGGTGTGCGGGTCCTAATAAGGCACATCGCCGTAGGTCAATGTACAGCGCTGGTGGTTTTAAGATGGTAGTGGCGCTTCTACTCAATAACAACTCAAAGTAAGAAATCCTTTAATATTAAATTCGAGTCTCTACTGGCACTTATCATTTCTTTATTTCGGTGAATAAAGCCTACCTGTCTCTGTAGGTTGATTTGTGACAGTAAATTGATCCTAACCTGCCGCATTGTCTCAAGGACTTCTGCGAACAATATCTTTCTCCTTGAATATTCCTAGAATACCACCTCAATTATTATATATCCAACGACAGTCGTAAGAAAATTCGAAATATTATCTACAGTTGTATTTCTGACAAGTCTGAAATTTTTTGTGTAACCTTTATAATCTGAAACTGCTTCAATGCAGTTTTTTCTAATTTTAGTTTTGTTTTATAATTAACTTAAGTCTACGAGACTAGCATAACTGAATTGTCTGAATAGTTTTTTGTCGCAATTAGATCTTTTCGCGCATGTAGTTTGGTTGCTAAGTGACTAGCATTAAGTTATTTGCCACAAACAAGTTAAATATGTAGACTATTTTAATAATATATCATAGTGGCAGAATATTCTGCTGACCATAATTGTATTTTTAATGTTGCTTTGGTTCTAATTGTTCAGTACCGTTGTGACGAAGTATTTGTACCACATTATTGCTTGACAGATACGCATATAAATGTTGAGTAATTCTTAGCATTGTTGAAGCTATCTCATTTTATTGTCGGTCCGGGGTAGTGCCGTGACATTTTGCATCAGAGTCATTTGTCACGCGTATCTCAATCTTATCGCAGTCGGAGTGCGTTTTAATAGCGTGAAGTTTCTGCGGACTCTTGGGCGTGCGTTTCTAATGCTTGGGCTTATGTCGTGATTTGTTTAGCTTTTCCCTATTTGTGATTTTTTTATAATGAACTCTCTATGTAAATTTGGTAGAATTTAACTCTAGTTCATTTATTTGAATTATAAATTTAATTCAAACTAAAATAATACAGAAGCCTAAATATGACGTAGTTTAAAGAAATAATACTAATTTGAAGTCACATTCATGTAAAGGTAAACTTCTCTTTACAGAAATGCGCAATTAAAACTGTACATCGAAAGATGAACTTTGGTTCATTATAATTAATAAACTTTCTCGATATACGACTTAAGTTTTGTCGTCTCCTTTAATGAGATGGACGTAGAAGAGAAAATAAATAAATAACTAAAAACAAATGATTGGATATTGTTGCTAGTATCTAATACCAATATTATGATTTTGTTATTTTAATTGTAATCTCATTGATTTGACATTGAAATTAGATTATTGTGATTGACATTAATGGAAACTTGACTTATTTATATTGTAATTGTAATTTCATTATTTTGACCTTAGATTATTCTGACTTGGCATTAAATAGAAATTTGACTTATTTAAATTGTATAGGTATAGGTAAATGTAATCTTTTTAATTTTAATTTTACCTTAGACCATTGTGACTTGACATAGAATAGAAACTTGACATAAAACAGGTAATGTTAATTCGGATTTGATTGATTAATTGTTATTCTTATCTTGATTATATTAATTTTTGATTTCAATTAAGGGGGTATGGGTAGTATATTGGAGTAAAGTCTAATTATTGTAAAACCATTGTACCTATTATATGTAATAGAAATTGTAATAATTGTGGTCTACTACCATTGCATTGGGGCAACCTGTAATAATGGTAGTATGACGAATAATAAATAAATAAATAAATAAATAAATAAATAAATAAATAAATAAATAAATAAATAAATAAATAAATAAATAAATAAATAAATAAATAAATAAATAAATAAATAAATAAATAAATAAATAAATAAATAAATAAATAAATAAATAAATAAATAAATAAATAAATAAATAAATAAATAAATAAATAAATAAATAAATAAAATAAATAAATATACATAAATATATACAAATACAATTTTAATATTAATACTTACCCGGTAATGAGAAAAAACATAGAATATGTCAGCTGCTTATCTCCTGGACAAGTCGTTAAAGTCGACTGAGGGATATTTGGGGTCTAGCCCCCCCCTCCTCAACTAGAAAACAGCAGAAGCTCACTCACACCTGGTGTCAGTCCCATCACCCTATATAACGTTCGACCAAACATAACTGGCGAAATATGTACGTGTGAACTACTTCTACCTATTTTTATTTGCGTGAGCATATGTGTTCTTATATAAATTTGGTTATATTTAGTTATATCTCCATCATACTC
The DNA here is from genome assembly GCA_949126895.1 of Eilema caniola. Classification (NCBI taxonomy): domain Eukaryota; kingdom Metazoa; phylum Arthropoda; class Insecta; order Lepidoptera; family Erebidae; genus Eilema; species Eilema caniola. The sequence continues at coordinate 1,237,467 of OX421478.1, forward strand.
ATTTATATGTATATACTATAACTATATATCGCAACAACTCAGATCAACGCTTAGGTAAATTTCTCACAAATTACAAACGCCAAGTTACAAATGCGAAAAGTAATCTCGCTACCTGCTTGCTACCTGCTAGACTGCTATGATTACTTTCAAAGAACTTTTAACACAAAGTCTCAGTGTTTTATGACGTAGAAAATTTCAAACATTTGTTGTCCCATGCTCTTGTGTATGGTAATGTCTATGTAACTCATGCAGCCTTAGGTTAGAGGCAGTATTTCTTATTTTGTTTCTTAAAAATAATAATATGTTTGCACATGAATAAATATTATCCTCCCATATCAATACTTTTCTTGAAGTTCGATCGATCTTATTAGTGTCTTCGGTACCTAAAGCCAAAATATAAAAAAATATATTTGTTTATAGTATCAGCCCTATCCAACTATTCGATACTGGGTATCAATTATGATCACCCTTGCATGTATCTATATTTGTCCATTCCTGTTCATGCACAACTCTTAGTAGTATCCCGTACAGCTTCTCCTTCATTTTATTCTACTTCTTTTTCGAACACAAGTTTTATATAACTTAAGTTACTGAAATTGCCTTTACTGCATACATCCCTAGTTAGGCTTCATTGTAGGCTACACCTAAAGTAGATGAAAGTTTAAGCGCTGGGTGTTATTCTAAAGAAAATGCGCGCATACGCTAAAGTACACACTAAGTTTCAATGTACTCCATTCCATTTTATTTTCTGAACAAATTTTCAACATCTTTTCCAAATTTAACTTTGAAGTTGAAATAACACGTTCATATCATAATTTGATATTTTTTATTGACTTATTGAAGATAAGTTTAAAGCTATCTACTAAATTACGTCATAGATATTTTTCAAAATTCTAAAAGCTCGTTTTGTCTAAACAAATGTAAGATTCCTATCCTAGAAAAAACTACGAAGGTCACCTTGCACTTGGTATATCATAAACGAGTATTTATGATGAATTGTTTGATGGTTGATTTCAGCCATGTACCTATACAAATGCATTGTTCTGCAACTGTCTATCCGTGATGGGGATTTTAAAATCATATTTGACCTTAATATAGGACACAGAATATGACGTGTTATAAATTAATTTGATGGCTACAAAAAATCTTATTCAGTCTCAGACCAAAGTAAAGCCAAGATGGCGACTCAGATACACATTAAACAAACTTCTTATCATTAAAATAAGGAAATTACTTATCACAATATAGTCTAAGTTTCTTATATTCAGAAATTAAGTTCTAGTATTAGTAACTGTTTTAAGATCTAATTCAGTACCTAACATTATGTTTGTGTTTTAAAAAGCCCACACACTTGGCAATAAGGTCATCCCATAAGTTTGATCAATACAAGTCAATGCAAGATTCAATAAACATTGTCAGGCTGGGCATAAAAACTGTTCGGTTAGCATTCTGCGAGCGTTCCCGTGTTAGTACGTGACCGGTAGACTAATGACATACAGATGACATACAGATGGTCGTAATTACGTATGTATTATGCCTATGTGTTGTGTACCGCTGTGAGTAACGTGAGCAGGGTTAAATGCGTTTTTTGTGGCTTGATGAGGAATGATTGCAGAAAGTCATTAACTTTATGTTGTATATTTTAGGTTGTAACGGTGTTTTGCGGTAATATGCGGACAGATCGTAAACGTGGGCTGCCGAATATGGGTCTTCCCTATGGGCTACTAAAAGGTATAACTCGTTGTACTGAAATAAATTATGTGTACTTGGAAGATTGGTCATAGTCATTCAATGTTAACAAATTTGTTCGAAGCACTTTTTCAACACATTCTATGATAATACAACTATTAATTCACATAAAATGTATTCATGAATTTATTTTATTACTTTGATTGTAGTATAGCAATTACCTCAAATACCTCGGAACTAAGAAGCTGGTTTACGGTTTTTGTACCTTCAAGAATATTGTTTCAGATTTATAGTACAATATAATAACACCTCAAAATTTTCTCAAGAACTATCTGATTTCTTTTTCGATTAGTAAAATAAACACAAATATAATATATAATGTTGTTGTTGTATATTACTTAATTAAACCAAATCTGATAAGAAACTATACCTGAATAGAATACTAGTCTAAACTATATCTTACGGCATTTAGTGTTTCTAAATGCATTTCCATACTAACAATCAAAAGCAACACGAAATCCAATTTACACAAATCTGAAGGCAGAATCCCCAACTATAATCGAAGTATCGTATCTCCATTAATACTCTAAGTCAATGTTTGGAGCCAACAAGCATTCGCCTCTATGGAATACATTATATTCAGGAAATCACGATCCATACTAAGATCCAATTTATCTTCCAAAATCATAAATTTCTGCGTGTAATGATATTTTGCATCCGCTATTTCGGTATTTAAGCGCTGCTTTGCAAGTACATATTTGGAGTGAATACTTATCCAAGTGTATGATAGATTTCATCCGTTTGATTTATATTATATCAAATTATTGTCTTTCATCCTATCCTGCGTGACGATATAATTATTTATTTCTGTATTCATGAAACGTAAGAGAATGCTTGGTAATAGTAGAAAACTGGGGCCGAAATCAAGTATGGTTTTTGACCTTGGTAGCACTTAAGTGAGAAAAGTGCGGCTTACATTTATTTTAATTTGGCAGTTAGTAAAAGTGGTACTTCTTTGACTCAGTCAGCTTATTTGTGATGAACCGTACTGTACTCTGCTTTTTACTCACTGCCTCCACGTCGTGAAGCAAACTTGTCCAATAAATATAACTATTTTCCTTTCAAGCATCAAACAAGCCAAGCTTTAAATGTGAAGCGGTTATCAATATTTATAAACGCTTCCAACGCCTGAGGGATACCTTGCATGTAGCCGACGTGTATATATTCCATAAGCAGTTCTAATACTGCAGTCGATTTCAACAGGAACTCACGTTATGGCGTCTCATTGATATTATCGTCATTGTTTGTTGGATTTCAATCTTTAGTCACTTCATTAAGACGCAAATACTTAACTATTCGGCCATTGCCGCTTTCTAATTAGTCTATTATTTTATTCAGTTATAGTGTCGGAGTCAAGTCATTTTACATATGATGCAAGAACACCATTACTTAGAAAGTTTTACACATTATGACAGCCATATAACTATTATTCCGATACGTTTTTTTCCAGTTCCAACCCAATAAAATTGGAACCTTTTAAATTTATCTTTATTTTCTCGTATAGCTATGGAACCATAAACTTACTAATGCCATACACTAGGTCAAATTAGAAACGGGTCTGAAACAGGCATCGAACGTGTAATATCACAATTATCGGTTAATAACCACTTAACTATCGATGTGAAACTGTTTTATAAAGCGAACTGAATTTGTAAAGAGAGCTGTTTTATGGAAGATATCAGAGTGTTATGCAAAGTTTCTTTGAATAGAAACGATTATGTTCATTGACTTTTATCAATTTATTTTGGGAGAACAAGATTACACGGAAAAGAGACATACTATGTAAAGAAGAATTTTAAATGACATAAATGTACAATTTTGACGTTCAAATATGCTCTTTATGTGCCTAAACTGAATAAACGAAATTGATACTTCGATTCTTTGAAGAAAATGTCTCTATTTTTTTTTGACTCGAATGGTTTTTTTTTGAAAATTTCTTTATTAGTACAGAGTCGTAGTTCAACTATTATTCCTTCCTTCGCATTACCATCTGTAAAAAAATAATCAAACAAGATTTTGTAACTATAGCTTGAGTTTTCAAACTAAGGTCCGTATCCAGAACGATAATCAGTTCTGAGTTGTGATTTATAACTAGAACTGTGGACAGATTGTTAAATCTGTCACTGAAAATCGAGATACAGGTCCGAGTTTCGTTCGTGGAGTACGATCCTTGGATTTCAATGGTTCATTTACCCTTTATAATATAGAATAAAATATTTCCATGTCTTAATATAACTTTTAAAAAGGTATAATATAAATCTACAATAATGTTATCTTAACTTCCGCGCTCTGCACCCTCTGTCTCGAAAATTCTATGGGGGAGGTTTATGTTCTGCAGTAAAGATCTAACAACAGCAGAAAGGGTAAAAGGGTTGACTGATGAACAAAAGGTCGTGAGTTCAAATCCATTGCCGTTAGATTGTGAGAGGGGAATCCCTTATGCAGATTGCAGCTTCGGGGGAAATAATAACTCCTATTTTGATAAATCTGGATATATGGTATATTTAGAATTAGATTAATAGAACACTAGCGTATATAGACCCAAGGCCTAACGATTATACGTAATATATTACTTATGTTAGGCCGGAAAACCACGGGCATTAAATTTTTAATAAATTCAATTATTCATATAGATACAGTAGTTAGTTTAACGCAAAAATATTGAACCACTAAAAATAACTTAAAGGCTTGCAAACAAAGCATTTGTAGGCGAGTTTCAGTTAGATCGTTTAAACATACAAACAGACAAGGTCGCACATGACCTGACCGTGTTTAATGGTATAAAATTCATATCTATCATAGTTATAATCATTCAAACCGGTCCTATTATGTTAGAGATATGAGTTGTAGCGTTAGAAAAAAACTATAAACATAAAAAATATTAATAGTAAAATTATTATTGCTACCCGATTTGAATTTAAATATGATATAATGAACTAGTTAACTCGATTCCTAATAAATAAAGTTTGTTTACGTAATTTTTAAACTTAAAAAAATATATCTTGCGGCTATCGAACGTTATCACACAACATTTATGATCATTTTTAGTGGTAATTAAAGAAGAAAAAAGCAACTTGATATATTTTATTTGTCTTCTTGTTCTTGTGAATATTTTTTGTGCTTATTTTTGCGATTGTCAATTCCTGTCGTGTTCAATTTCCGGGGTTGACAAATTGTCATTAGATTTTTCTGTTCAGAAAATTTTAGTAGCAGAGCCGTGTTTTTGAAAGTGTGCTTGTTAGAAGGTAATTGATTCCTTACATTGAATAGAATCAACATTGTAGCTGATAAAATGTTTATATATTTTATCTCTGCCTGCCCCTTCGAGTCCCTTTTATAGGCACCTATCATAATTATAATTATACAAGATAAAAACACTATCATAAATTGATATTCGTAGCATTTCAAACCTTGTTTATTTACTACAGGTAAAACTGCATAATCTAAATGTATAATTATATTTGAATATATAATTAAAATAATAAAGGTGTAGCATTTAAACTACTGCTATTATAATAGTTTATTATGCTAACCATACCGACTGTAATCACGTTCACAGATTGTCATAGGATTACTTACGTTTTTTTTAATATATCAAGAAACTAATTGTTACATTGTGTAAAGAGCTTGACAGGGAATGTTTTCGCATATATTAATACTATATCTAGACACTGTCAAAGGAAAAAAGAATTTATTTTAATAGCGTAAAGGATTAGAGATATAAAATAGGCACTTACGACTAGTTGATATTACACATTAAGATCAGCTGATACAGTTTTTATCTAGATGTTGTTGTTACTAACATAAGGAAACTGATTTAATGCAAACAAATTATGCACCTGTCAAGTCCTTACTTGGTATCAAGCGATATGTCATTATTGTGTTAAAAGCTAATTGCATCTATTTTTTTTTGATGACATTATTAAAAGAATTAAAATTTGGCATTCGAACTAATTCCATTTAGAACAACATGAGACATTTATTACATTTTTTTGTGCAACTGAGGTGGCAGACAAGCCCACGGCCCACCTGATGGTAAGTGATTACCGTGGCCTATGGACGTGTGCAACACTAGGGGAGTCACACTCATGCTGTCGACCCTGTAAACGAAGAGAGTTTCTGTGCCGTCAGTGTAGAATATAAAGCTGGAAAAGCCTTTGGTCTTTCCACTGACAACACAAAACCTCTCCAGTAAGCTCTGGTTACCCTACTCACGGCCGGGAACACAACACGAGGTTATTATGGCCGCGGTAATCTGTAGGGCGGAGGTACTTCCCCAGTCGGACTGCTCAATCGGACGGGAATACCGTCGTGTCCTACAATATATTCAAGTGGACTCCTTCTTATTAATATTCGTAACAATTGAATTGAATTCTTTTAAAATAAAATAGAAGAAAATAATAGATAGCTTTAAAAGGAATTGCTTTTATTATGCTTGCTTTCTCTTATTGTGGCGCTAGGTACAATACACTTTTATGTCCCGTTTCACGTGACTTCCAGTCATTCAATTGTTATAGAACTTTAAACTGCAGTTTTGCTCTATTTTTAGTGTTAAGTGTTATTACCTATAGTAAACCTGATATTAAATCTTTAGTTAGGTAAATATTTAAGGTGCTGTTGACAAGTTGAGTCTGCCTTTTAAGAGATTGAATCTTAACGTTCTACATTTGAATGTTGTTTTTTAATTTCAACTGGCACTTACATCTCTTTACACGTGGACTTACAAGTAAACAAACGTAAGTGCAAGTTGTATGTGTGTGTAAATTGTAACGTACTACAAACATTATACAAACATGTATTTAAATGCAATCAAATGTTTATTCTATATCTATCAGAGCACAATGGCCGAATCAAACTACTATTGCTCAATTCTAAAGAATAATGACGCGGAATATACTCTCAAACGTTCTGTACAATCTATCCGTCAAGTTTCGCAACTAATCTTCACTTTACATTATTGTGCTATATCAATCTGCGTTCTTCATTGTTCGCTGAAGTCTGACTTTTACTCAAGGTTAATATAAAGGTTATACACAGTACAAAATGCCACGTTGCTTTATGACATTTCGAAATGTAAGAAAATATATATCAAGGTAATAATGTAGGTACAATAATAATGTTACTTTAGTCTTTAAAGTTTTTACAAGAAAGTTAGCGTAGGCACAACTTCATTGATTTTAATTTAATATTTGATTCCATGATTCGATGATGATTATATTTTTTTTTAAATAGACTAAATAAAAATTACACTTTTATTTAAAATGACATTTAGCAAGTATTAGCAGATACGACTTTTTGATTTTCAAATTTAAAAGAATGTAGCTTCATGCTTTTACGTTTGCAATTATAAATTCTTAATTTGAATAAATTCTCCATTGTAACGTTTAACCAAAATTTGTAACAAAGTTGAATTACGTAAGTCGTATGTTACTGTTGATAAATCCTCAGATGTGAAATGTGCGAATGGAACCCAATTTTCCCCGCTGACACTTAATTTCGCAATGCAAGGATAAATCAGTTGAAAGACTTTATTTTAAATCTCTTCTGAGATATTCGGAGGAGCTTACAAGCAAGGATTTATTTTCAATACAAATACAATTCATTATTCGGTCTGCACAATAAGGATTTTGGATACTGTGCGACAATTGTGGTATGTGTTAAAACCATGCTTTCACTCTATTCAATATTGACTTTAAATAGCTCGAAAGTTAATTAAAATTATTTCTATGTTTCATTCTGTACTTTTTATTATTACTGTACTTATTGTAGAAGGGCATTAGAAGGTTACTTCTGGGTCGGTAGCGCGAGTGTGACGCCCCTGGTGTTGCATATGTTCATAGGCCACGGTAATCACTTTCCATTAGGTGGGCCGTGTGGTTGTCTGCCACCTAACTGGTATAAAAAAATTCTTGCCTAGTTTCCTTCTTATCGAGATCTCCGAGACATTGACCTTGGAACTTAGGGTTCGCTTGCGCCTTCTCCAGCTCCTTTTGACCCCTAGCTTTTATGGGAGCGACTATAGTCTGATATCTCAAAGTCGAGAGAAAAGTCTGTGTCTTTTTTCTATCAATCAGTAGGTGGACTTGGTGAGGTAAAGATGGCCTAGGTCCTCTTGATGAGGCCCCATAAACACACTTTACGCCTTCCCTCCTCAATAAATTCTAGCTCCTATCCTGCTTGAATGACTTTACATATTAATTTTATTTCATGTTTCGAATTCTTTAACATTTATGCCAAACAATTGATGTGAAACAATATATCAATTCAACGAAACAATCCAAAAATAACTCACTGAATATTTACATATAAATCGTAGTAGAATTTCAATTTGTATTTAAAAGTGGGGCCATGAAGTAAGCGATATATCAGTGAAAGTCTCACTCGAAACCTCTCTACTTCAAATTGATTCGTTAAATAAAATTAATTAGCAATGAATAATGAATAAAAATATGTTATTTTATCTGACAGCATATTTACAATTATTATCACCAAAGAATCTTTTAAATGTCAAAAATTACTAGAGCTTCTACAAACTATTTGTTACGTACACATTTACATCAGTAAATAAAACAAATAAACTAAGCGTTTAACGAATCCCAGCTTGCAGGAAGTCTGCAGGGATTGCCAATTCCGAGGCATTTTGTCCTTGGCCAGAATTGAATGTTTTTTTTTGTACTCACAATACATAGAACAAAAATCATCATTTTTTGTTGTAACTTTTTGTTAAATTCTGAACAATAACTTACAAAAAAAGGAATACTTTTACGGGCCTTTCACAAAATTTTCTAAGCCTTTCTTTTGTTGTAAATTCTACACAAATTATCGGCTATGGTAACCTTAGTCATTAAAGTGGATGACTTAAGACATTATTTATGTGTATAATATACTCTCAGATGATAAAATATAGACAACTCTTATTAAAAAGTGCTATCAATATCAGTTACCTTAATACTATTTCCTGGAAATTAAAACTTCATATTATTTAATTTGATTCCCAAGTGAACAAAGTCCTAACTGCCATACTCAGGTGCAGCTCGCGTATTGTATAGCTGCACTTAAAAAACGTGAATTTATTGTTAAAACATTAAAAAATCGTACGTGATGTATTCTCAGCAACCTTGGCCTACAAGTTGCGCTTGGTTGTGTATGGTTACCAAGAACAATGTTAAAAAATTGCTATTGGTGAACAGAGATCAAGGGGATGGTTCCGTACACAATATTGTATTTTAAATTGTACTTGACTCTGAAATCAGGTTCTGCAGGAGGTAGGTCCAATAGAGCAGTCCGACTGGGGAATTACCTCCACCCTACAGAATACCGCGGTCATAATAACCTCCTGTTGCGTTCCCGGCGGTGAGTAGGGTACCCACAGCTTACTGGAGAGTTTTTGTGCTGTCAGTGAGAAGACCTAAGGCTTGTCCTGCTTTATCTTCTACACTGACGGCACAGGAACTCTCTGTTCTAACAGGGTCGGCAGCGCGAGTATGACGCTCCCTTTACATCAGGTGGGCCGTGTGCTTGTCTGCTACCTAAGTGGTATAAAAAACCTATGATAATTCTGAAGTGATTTGGATTGTAAGGGACCGATTTTTCTTTAGACAAGGTTTCGTCTCATCTAACTTGTCTAACGAAAGCGAAAAGTCTTCTTCATTCTAATGTCAGGCTCAGTCGCATCTAAAGCTTTTACCGCGGAGTCCGGGGTCCGCTTTTCCCAATCTAGAGTAAAGTACAGAAGTAGCAAAGCGAATCACGGGTTCCAAAGAACAGGCTTCGGCTCCCACAGGGATTGGCTCAATTAAGAAAAAGAATAAATAAATTGATCCGATTTGTGAGAGTAATACAGGTAACACCTCTAATATTGCAAGCGATTATAGGCCATGGGAACACCTTCCCATCAGGTGTGCCGACCTTACTACTACAAAAAAAGATCAATATGTATATAACAATAATAAATATATTCATCGTAACAATATAACAGTCGGAACGTATCAAAGAAATTGTACGGCGATTGTTTAGACAGAACGTCAAATCCACTCATTGTTACACCAAACGCGATCACGAGCACGTACGTGTACTGTATAACCTTAGACTATATACTCGATAGACACAGTAAATGGTACTACAACCGGCATATGTTTTTTTAATATTTGGGTCCTCGATTGACTGCTTCCTGCTAAATGAGAATCAGCTAAGGTGTAGTCTAGACGATACGGACTACCATTCAAAGATTAACTTTAAAATAGTGGTCCCTAATTTGACGGCCTTGATAGATGCTTATCCACGCCTCGATTGAAGAGCCCGGCACTTTAAGAAGGGTGTAAACACGTACAAGGTTAGAACATTCCAGTTCTTTATCGTCCGGCAGAGGAAGTAGCCTCAAACCGTATGGTGATCTACTACGTTGGCACATGTTGACACACATTACATGCATACATTGACAGGTTTCTTGCGATGCATTTTGTTAATCATACTGTGTTTATACGGTAGATATATGGTAAAGTGTTGTAACATTTAAGTTCGATAGTACCTTTGGCTGTACTTCATATAACAATACGGTTTGAATATTGCCACATAGTTAAACAAAACGATTGCCCAAAGGCAATATTGCCTGTCAAGATCGAGTTCGCACTTTATTATAGTATTCATATATACGATAATTTTAATTAATGTTTTCATTTTCTTTGAAGTAACTTTATTGATATCTATATAAAAGACTTATAATTATAACCTAGTGATGTCAATTATTGTTCAAATTCAAATTAAATTTATTTGCAAGAATATGGTACAAAAGGTGTTACAAAATTACAAAAATTGACTTTGTAAACTATTTTCAGTTACAAAAAATTAGAGCACTCGTGTATCTCCTTAAAGAATCTATTCATTTAAAATAATATCCCGTACAAACTTCTCTACAGTTTAATAAAGTTATTTTAAACGTGTTTAGTCATAAATTATTATCAATACTTAATCATTTATTGGTCATACATCAAGTTAGTAACGATTGTAAAACAAGCAAGACAATAATAATCCGTAAATGTATTTGGTGATGCCAAATTAGCATACAAACAAATATGGATACAGACGTATTTGTATACTCGTGAGTATGTACACAGCACTAATGTTTTATCAAAGATTAATACGATAGAGGAGACAGTTGATAACACATACTTTTTATACTAGAGCTGTGCTTACTTAACATTATGTAGAACATTTGACTTAATATGAAACCAAATTTATCATCAATATAAATTTAAAAAAATAAACAAGCAAGGCGTTATTATACATCTGCATGCATGCATGTAACACGGCTATTATAACATTTTGACAAAATATTATTGAAATTAAGAGCAGTAAATATAAAAGGTAATGCATTTTTCAACATTGCTTACTATGACTATGTTTGATAAATGTTAATTGTAAACGTAATTTATACTCGTACATCTATTATTTTCTTAGTACTGAAGATTTCATATAAAATAACCTTATTAAAAAGCTATTTTTTTTAAACCAGACACAAAAACGACTATACATATAAATTCCTGCGAAAATAAACTGTCCTGTCTACCCAAGCTACTTAATATATGATAACAAAGCTCATAAACATATACTTTTGAAACACGTTGACAATTTATAGGTCGGACCTATTTAAAATTCACACCATGCACATATGAATAGACGATTATGGCGAGAACTGGGTCAAAATGGGCATATCTCCAAAAGGGTTTGTGACCGGCCATCGTGACCTACCGTTAAAAGTTATGGTTGGGACTGTGAATATGTTTGAAACTTTAGAAGTGCAACTCTCTTTATATTATAAGAATGAGAAAATTATAATATTCGTGAGTGATGTTCTAAATAGTACCTTACATACAAAGTCTCAAAACAACTTACTCGTAGAAAGCCACCTTGAACACAGGTACTTACTTCATTAATTTTGTGACTTTAAATATCATGAAAATAATGTTTAAAAGTTCTGTGAATCCATAGTTATTACTTATCATCATTGGTGTTGCAGGTTTTCAACTCACCTTATATTTCAAACAGGTTTTGGGAAATAGATTTAGTAGGTCATTTGAATGGATTATATTGACTACAATAAAATATTTAGGACCAAGTGAATCCTAGCAAAGGTGTACTAGCACGAACCTGTACTAGCTGGTGTTAATGTTTAAGTTTTAATCAAAATTAGACAGATAATCTCTGGTAGAACAGCAGTGTGCAAAAATGCATATAAATGCAAACAAGCGTATAAATAAGAGAAACATTGAAAACAACAATTTCCTGGTAGAATTAATTGATACTGGAACAAATCAATTTTATTTTTAAGTATTATGATGCGGAACAGGGCGTCTGTTTAATGGCCTATGGCTATTTGCTATTGTAAAAGAATAACATTAATTGTTTATGTTAAAACACGAAGCTACAACAAGCATAAAAATATTTAAATTACATTTGCCACACTTGGCTAAAGGAACATTATTTGGATAAGCTTATGGAAGGTATTACATGTAATTTAATTCTCATTTTTGCATAAAAACAACCTTTGGTATTATCTAAAGTAGATAACAATGTTTTATAAGTTAATAAGGTATTTATAAGAGTTTTCGTTATCTTTGCACCTACCTACTGTATTGTTTCAAAGTGACTTACCGGGATTCCCCGTGACATTAAACACGAATGATTTTATTAATAAATTCAAATTATGTATTTTGCATACTCCCTGAAGAGCTAATTCTTTACTTTTAAAATAAAAGTTATATTGATAATATAATTAAATTTAAGAGCTATTTAATTTGGACTATCATTATAATATAAAAAAAGACATAGGTACACATAATATTTACTTCAAATAGTATCACGAGTAAAATGATATATAAACTTATAGACAAGAAGTATTATATTTATAATAATGTCTGACTGTCTAAATAAAGTGCTTTTTTAAAGTGCTTCATTTTTGATATTGAAGTTCCTGAACTCATTCTTATTTGTTTTCTGAACAAAGCTTTGCTGCAATAAAAAGGGTATATCTAATAAAATTTCGAAGAATAAATTAGGTTGTTTACATATTTACTTCTTTGGATAGGTATCCATTTTCATAACCCAAAATTTGCATAAGAATACAACTTAGCTAAAAATATATAAGCAAATCCGTACTATTCCACAGTCCGTACTATAAAATAGTGGCAGTATAAAGTAAATAAAATGCATCTCCGCTGCGTTGAGCGACAATCCTTCACTTATACGTAATTTATATTCACTTCCTAGTGTCGGAATAATCCCGCCTTTTCTCTGCTGTTTAACATATATCGAGTCAACACTCCGCCGCTACATTTAAATTTAAAACCGATATTCTTTTATATTTTTTACACATTTTGTTGCAGATTTTAAAAGATAATGCGATTTTGTTGTCTGATCAAAGGATAGACTGTTTAATATTAATGTTAATGTTAATGACTTCAGAACTCCCAACGAAGCTGACGGTATTGAATATTTTCTGAGTTTAAGAAATATAAAAAGTTAACTTGGCAGTGATAATTATGCAAAACAAGATACATAAAGATGCAACTTAGAATTTAACATACAAATAAGACATCAATCTGATTAAGTTTTCATTTCATTTCAACGTGTCCTGAACATGTTTCCAGTATTTTTTGGCATCAGTGCCAAAAAATACTATAAAGCAGGTTCATACTGCATGTTAATAATGTTGTTAATTTTTGCGCGTTTTTAGATTTTTTGTTAGGAGGTAGACGAATATAATAGAAAGCACCTAACGAGGGATCAAATCATTTTATGTAAAAAAGAAAAGTGTTTTCATCTATCTATCTTTTTCAGCTATAAACGTTCTATGTTAATCTGATTTTTTATTATTCTGACCTTATATTATTAAGCTAAAATAATTTATTAAAATATTGTAAAGCCTCCTAAAGTTATTTCTAAACGAACGCCGAAAATGCGTATTTTACAATTATTGAAACGACAATATCGAAAAATTAATATGAACACAAAATTCTCTCAGAATCAAAGTTAATAACGAGCAAGATGGCGCAGGATTTCCAATCCGTATTCCTCGGGAGATCAAATTGCTTCAGTAATAAGGGTCCGATTTTAATAAAAAAAGGAACTTTCATTTTGACTATTATCTACAAACAAAGTGCGGACATCATCTGGGACCCTCGACAATGGGGACCTATAATGGGGACCTTCTTTGTTCAGTGTTAAAAGCCTCGAAAGTGTCTAACATCTTCATTAATATTACTGAAGCGGCTTGGGTTTTGTGCGCCATACGAACTGCGATTTAGTCCCTTCTTACTTTCAATTGGATGAATTATTCACAGATTTCTTAATGTAATTAGCTAATTGAAATTAGCGCTTGTCTCTTTCATATTATTTATTTAAGTATGTTTGTTAAATTTTAATCTCGATATCTTTACTTGTGTTTAATATCATTTCTATTTGCACTATTAAATTGTTAATATTATATTATATTTTGTAACGGATTGATTGTATCTGGACATTAACATTTCGAATAAAATTAACATAATTAAAATTAAACACGTATCTATTAAACAATTATCAAAATATAAATCCACTATTTTCTTCATAGGTACATTTAATATAATTAAATACATTTAATAACAATAACATGTACTTTTCTATTTAGACATTAAATTTTACAAATACATTTTATACTTAACAAATAGGAGCCTGTACAAACAATAAAATGGCTATTAATAATACAAATAATGTTGTAATTAAACCCAACAAAGCAATTTAAATGCATATTACTGAACTAACAAACATCACGTGGCATAAACGGCTTAGCCATGAAACATTTTGTCTGGCATTTCGAAAGCTAATAAATGTCAATACGACTTTTAAGCCATAAAAGGCCAGTTTTCGTTTTAGAATACGAATAGAGAAAATGATAACGTATTTTAATGATGAACAAGAAAAAATAACATTTTAAATTTCATTATTATTTTTGTCTTCTGTAGAATAATATAATAGTACTTTTCAGTTACATCAAAAAAGGCTTTTGTATACCCATTTTTGAGCTTTGATTGTTCTGAATCTCTCATTCAGCCCATAATTTCGGTGATTGTTCTTACCTTTACTTATCTACCTACCCACCGGCTTTTAGAGAATATACTATAATAGAAGTATATTGTAGTCTATTTAAAAATGTGTTCAGATTAACTTATATATTTGAGTTACCTACCTATTAATTTATTATTAGTTTTTACTGTTAAAGTCCTTTAGATGTTAATGAGGCTTGGTAATTATGTAAAGCAAAAGTATAATTATGCTCATCAGCACCATTACCATCTTAGCCTTAAGATATGAATTAAGATGGCGTAAGATCATTAAAGTGAAAGGCTTTGGTATAACTTTAATAAATTGGTTTGTACTAAATTTAAAGAAAAGAATATGAGATAGATTAATCGATTGAAGAAGTGAGAAGTTAATTTAATGTTCCTGAAGATGACCTAGAATATAGATCAGAAGTTAAATTCTGGTCAAACATCATATTTTTCAACCAAGATTTCTGAATACATAATAGAAATTAGGTAAGATTATCAAAAGTTAAATTGCTTTTTTAGTAGAAAGAAAGGCAATGAGTGTTACCGGAATAGATTTCGGTAAATAACTGCTGTTTACCAGTATATTAAAATCAAAATTGCCCGTATTTTGAAGAAAATCTTATTTGAAATGAGCTTCCTCCTTGACTTTGCAAATACATCCTCAATGTCATATGACATTATTATGAATTCGAAATTCTTTTTTTATACCACTGAGGTGGCAGAAACCACACGGCCCACTTGATGGAAACTGGTTACCGTTGCCTATGGACGTATGCAAGTCACGCTCGTTCTGCCGACCCAGTAAACACAGAGAGTTTCTGTAGAACATACATCATCTGTGTTTCAGTGTAGAAGACAAAGCAGGAATAGCCTTTTGGACTTCCCACAAAAACTCTCCAGTGAGCTCTGGCTACCCTACTCACCGCCAGGAACACAACACGAGGTCATTATGGCCGCGGTATTCTGTAGGGCGGAGGTACTTCTCCAGTCCAGCTCAATGGGACGGAAATACCGTCGTGTCCTACCTTCTATATAGTCCTAAACAGTAGTCATAAAACTGGTTTCATTTAAATAAAACCATTTCCTAAAAGGAAGTCATTATTAATGATCTTTTAGTCTTCTGGCCTTGTGGTTTGCGAAAATTCCTTAATATAACTAAACACTAACCAACAAGGAAGTACTCTGGCCTTCATTCAAATCGATAGAACCTATAACATTAGTTACAAATAATGACACACATACATTTATTTCGGTGTGAATAGTAGGCTCTAGTAGTTCCTTTGCCTCATGAAGCTATTAATCAATTAGAACTTGTTATTATCAAATGAAATATTTATTAATAGAATTGATAATTGTACCTCTACTGACACACAGTTTAGCATACGTTTTGTTTCCGCTCAAGGTTAACTATAAGTCTTAGTAATATATGTACTGTATTCGCTGACTATATCTTCGAGTTTCATTAAAATTTAATTAAACCCAGGATCAGAGAAATTAGTTGGAAATCTGTAATTAGGCTATCAAATTTAGCTTGGTAGCCATCAAAACACTCATAATCTGAGAATTTTATTAATTACATTCAGGTCAGAAAGAGAAGGGACTACACTAATAACACCTAAGCAACATAGAAACAGAACGTCTAACTCAAAGGTCATATAAAACTCTCGAATCGTACATATTGATATATAGACCGGTGTAGAGCAATCTCTATTTAGCCAGGAAACGAACCGGCTGCCCTTGTAAAGCCGGTACGACGCGCTCACAATAATAAGTGTCTTATAAACATATGGTGTTGCCAACTCATGGAGTTCCTCGTTCATATCATTTACGCGAATTATTGCTGTTTTACCGTAAACACAAACGAAGAAGGAGTCTACTTTATGTCTCCTTTATTGCTCACTAAGTCATTCTAGAGGTTTTCCTTCTTAGAGCAGTTAGTTATTTATCAAGTAATAAAAAAGGAGGAAAACGCGTTAAGTTTTCCAATTTAGATGCATAAGATGGAGTAAATATTACATAACTAAAAATAAGTACTAATTATAGTACATATTAACGATAGTAATCATTATTCAAAAGTATTTCATAAATCAACCTTTGTGAAGTTGATAGAAATCTAAATGTTGTATTATCTGTTTCTGTAAAATTTAATAAACAGTGATTAACTTTATTTCCTTATTGGTGCCACTGACCCGTAAAGGAAACTTGGTCAAGCATAATAAAATTTGCAGTCCACACCTATTAATAATATGTCTACCAATAAAGCTCACACGAATATGAACAAACAGGAACACCAGGGAAAGATATAAGGAATAAATAGACCTTTACCGGAAAGCTAAACGTGATTGAGGAAGTTAAAACAATTTAGTAATCTAAAAATAAATTAAGTTAATGCATTATTTATTCGTGACCTTCAAAACATCGTTACTTAATCTAATTTGGCTAATCTGTTAAGTGCAGTCATCAGACCGAATATATTTAAAATAATTTGTTAATGACTGAAATAGCCTATCATCCTTAAACCACAAATCATAATAATATGACTGTGAAAAAATAAATTCAATTTATTTGAAAAATTATTTTGGAGTCGAATGATAAGACCTTCCACCAAGTGGTACATAGGATAATTATGACCAATGCAATGATTTTGCACTGGTGATGAAAGGAAAGGGTAAATTTCTCTAAACGTCACAAAATACTTAAGTTGTTAACGGGCTCCGAAGAAAGTTAAAAATTGCTTAAAGCTGTGATGGTTTACAGCTGTCATTTTGCTAATAATTTTATTCAAATATATTCTTAGGCTTAAATTGTTGGGAAATATTTTATTTATGAACTGTTTTATGTTATTATAATTATGGAAACTGATAAAATAGGCCTTCAAATTTAAGGGCTTGCAGAGAAAGATTTAACATTCACTTGATCTTCTTGCTCAGTTATTATGAATAAATTTCAGTCTGTTCTATAATAAAAATTTAATCTCATATCTAACTACATCTATAAATTCTAATCAAGAACATGTTAGTTATGAGTCATGTAGATTGTATAAAAAATGGGATTTACGTACGGATCTAGACTGTAACTATTAAATACAAATAGGCACGTACAAATCTGTAGAGCTAAATGATCGAAAAAGAAATACGGTCAGTGTTATTAAGTTTTTACTCTCAGGTATAAAATATGATTCATCACTGTAATTGAATATTGACTTAACTATATTTGAACAAAACTTCACTAAAATATCAGGTATCAATCTTCAACATTTTAAAGGTATAAAAAAGAAGAACAATTTCGCGCTTTATTGCCAAAGAACTTTTCTGAGCAATGTTATATGCAATACTAACATCAAAAACAATTTTCATAAACTCAACAAAGGTATATAGCAAAACTCATATTAATATAAAAACTTGAAGTAAAAAATAACATAGCAACCAAATGGTCACGAACACTACGAGACGTTATTAATCGAGGCAAAACCGTTGCAACCTAAATTAAATTGTATGAGACCCAAAAAAGGTTCAATAATAACTACGTTTTAAACTGAATAGGGTAACAGCACAAAAACTACCACCTTTATTCACCTTGGAGCTGTGTGGGTGTCCTGAACTTGATTCAGTTGCCAACGGACCACGGTCCTTTTTTGTCATTAGTATAAATAAGTTCGTATAAAAACTATACTTTAAAAGAAAGTGTTTTTGATTTGGCCTTGACTTTTTAGAATTGGTTCAGCTACACTGATTCCAAACTTACTTGACTAAAAATATAAGCATAATACTTAGTATGTTATTAAATACAATAAACTTAAACGTATTTGAGTAATATATGATTTACATTGGTATTTCCCTATTACTTTTACATTATATACATCAATACTATATTTAGTATTTCCTACATTCGCTATATTATTATATGTTAAAATTTGTCAGCCTTATCAGACTATATAGGCAGGTACCATGCATATTTGCACCCGGAAAATATTACCCTCTATCTAGGGCAGTTAACTGAAAAGTTACAGTATTTATTTATACGACTTCAAGGTTATTCTGGTGTTTACAATTTTCCGCATCGTTTTTTTCTAAACCTAACCTTGATGTGGCATTCGTTTTTTTAACGACCTTTACACACAATTCCCTGACTTTCAACGTGAGACTTTTCTACAAAAAGATAACCTAAAAAGTATGTTGCTACACTTTATGGTGGCTACAAATCTGCATCTGTCTAATCAAGTCTGTCCGGATATCCATTAGGCTTCCCCTTAACAGAAAGGCTTATCTTCAAGGAAAGGTAGATGGCTGGCTACTGTCCTCAAGTAGTACAGCTTCCTACATGATTTGATAATAACTTCCTGCGTCCTTAACATCCTCGTTAGGCAATGTTTTATATAAACGAAACACGGAAATGTTTATTGCACTTGAACATTTTATAGTTCCAGCTGGTATCAGTTCAAATAGAATTTCAAATTAGGTTACTAGTGGGGCGATAAAAAAAGCAATTTTAATTGGGTCTAATTCAAAGTTATTTAAAAAATTATATTACTACCAGATATTACCATAAATCATAATAATGAATATTATTAAGATTTTAAACTAGGCATGGTGATGATGACGACTTAAACCAAACACATCAAGAAGTATAATGTTAGCATTATAACGGCTACTGTACTACTCTACTATATTTTGATTTATTATAATGTAATATAATAATTCTTATTATAACAATATCATTAATAGTAAGGACACTGAGTTAATGTTGCTCCACCTTGCATACTAATTGGTCGTGGCCCGGCTCTGTGATCGGACATGCCTGAAATAATAATAGTGCTCCCACAATTAAACAGATAACGTTGATTTTCCACCTCGAACGCGAATTTACATTATAGTTGGGCACAAATTGCCTGTAAAAATTGAAAACGTGATCTGTACTAACCGTGTTCTATTTTGTTCACAGACTAAGAAGAACAACCCGAACCACATAAAGAGACCGATGAACGCATTCATGGTATGGTCGCAGATAGAACGCAGAAAAATATGCGAACAAACACCAGACATGCACAATGCGGAAATATCTAAGAACCTCGGTCGTGTTTGGAAAACGCTCAATGATGAGGAGCGCCAGCCGTTTATTGATGAGGCTGAAAGGCTAAGGCAACTACATATGCGGGAGTACCCTGACTATAAGTACAGGCCACGCAAAAAGACAGCAAAGTCTGAAAGAACTGGACAGAAGACTGGAGGTGTGTCCAAGCCAAAGCGCAAGCAGCGCGCTGATTCAAATAATAATAGAGGCGTAACTAGGCGAAGGAGACCAGTACCAAGCATCCCTAGCGTACCAGCGGAAACACCCGGGCCTCCTCCACTACCCGCATCACCCGCTGGATCGCCTGATTCTCCCGAGTCTGCATGTTTTTATGAAGACCATAATCGTCGCGAGCAAGCCGACCTTACGGATCTCTACTCCATTACCGACTTATTGCCGCTGCCGGCGGACTGCGAGGTTGATCTCGATGCTTTGACGACGGATATCGACTCGTTCGAGACGGCGTCTTCATCGTCAGGATCCCATTTTGAATTTTCATGCACGCCTGATGTCTCCGACATGCTGAGTGAGATCGGCGTAGCAGGCGACTGGGTTGACCACACGTTCTCGTCGTATCTGACATCGTCTTAAAGCGGTGTCAGGGTCGCCACGGCCGCTGCCGGCCGGTTCCACTGATCTCATGCGGTCGGCCAAAGGGCCGCCCCACGGAGGCCGACGACGCGGCGACCGCTCGCCGCCCCGCCTAGAGAGTGCCTATCCAAAATGACGTGTCGACATTTGGATTTAATGTACAAAGTTATTTAATAAGGATCGAGGGTGAAAATTGTTTTGACAACCGACCATTCGGTCGCGTTCCTCTTCGGTTTGTACGATTGTTTTAATCGTTTAGTTATAAAGTTTCCTTTTCAATAACAGCGACGCTTCATCTAGGAAGTGGCATCGGGTTTTATAAACGTAGGCTGTGAGTTGGTTCTTGTTTTGTCGTGTTTTGCTTTCGTTATTAAATTTATGATTTCAACATTATAATGGAGGTAATTTCCAAACGACACGTCTCAGACGCATCTCAGTAAATAATCCGTCTGCTCTCCGTCACCTGGTTAGTTAGCCATGGGCCATGTCAGGTTGCCCGCCTCACGCTCGCATCGTGTTGTCGCGCCGTATTCTTTGTACGTGTACATTACACGACTTGGCTTCTAGTGCATTCTAAAATCGTAAGTTTGCATTCTACGTCACACCTTCTTTTTATTTTATTAACATTTGTACTTTTAAGGGTCGTCTTTTTAATTTGAAACATCTTAGATCGACATGTGTATTATTCTTCAAGTAATAGAAAAATAAGACTAGTTTATAGTCGTTTATCTTGCGTTCATATATGCTGTACGTAAGTTCACTTTATACTTTGATGCACACGTAGATGATAGTTAAACATTATTATTTTACTATTGGAAGCTGATCGGTATGTCCTTGTAAGAATTTCGGTGTGCGGGAGGAAGTGATTGTCTCGGTTGGATGTGGTGGACCCTTACCACGATTGATTGTCATCGGATCAAGTAACGCGTAATCATTGGACACTATCGCTGCTGTTTAAGAAATTTCTTCCACTACGCGTTTCTTGCTCCCCTTCAAATTCAGTATATGTGGTGGTAGGGGTCTACCGTTTGTTTTATAATAAATGTTCGAGTCGGTCTTGTAAGTTAAGATTTGTAAAGTAAGGTTAATATTCGTTCAATGGTTAGGTATGAAGGTATATTGTACAGTATGATGGCACCTATGGATCGATGTGAAGGGACACTTTCAATTCTCGTTTCTTTCTTCTTATTGCTACATTGACAACACAATAATGTCTATGGAAAGATACATATCAATAATTGGAATGTGTTGTACCGCGGGACGGTGGGTTAAATGAAACATTATATTGGATGGGTAAAAAAGTTAGTTTTCACCACAAAATGTTTTGCTAATTCAAACTCTGTGATTTACTTTATGGATTTTCTAAATTGTAAGGTTCTAGTGGAGACTGATATCGCATAGATTAGTTTTAGCAGCGCTAGCTTCTCTCTTTTATTTTTCGTTAATTTTTAATACTGGGCATAACATTTTATATTGAGAAAAAAATTGAATACATACATATTTTTGATATTCTGCATTGCTGTGGAATACGGGTTTTGACCTTTTGAATGTCAATATTATAATAGATAGCGTCAATATTTCAGGACTAGATAGCAAAAGAATACAATTCAAGTCATGATTTTTGAGAGATAAAATTTAAATTCCACTTTGCGATTCCAATTTCCACAGCAGAGCATAAGCTAACAAATTGTATTTAAAGAAAAAAAAAAGCAAAATATCTGTCAATTCATTGAAAATTGTGTCAGTTACGGGGTAATATTGAAAGAAAATGTTACCTCATTCATTATTAAGATAGATAACCCTTCTACATAATATACCTGTTTTCAAATTGTAACAATATTTGTAGATATTTCTGTGTCCCAAAAATATATGGGATCCGTTGTGCTAGGTAAGAAAGAAAATGCTTTACCTACATTATATTCTTTATATAATATATTATATATGTAAAAAGTTCATGTATAATTAGTAAGTGTCTATGAAAATCCATTTAAATAAGAAAAAAATGCATAAAACGTTATCTATACCTGTCTTGTGTGTTGTAGGGCGATAATATAAGAAAGGTCGAAAAATATATAAATTTGTGCCTAATAAATACTTGGAAACTCTTGTAAAACTTATTTTAGTGATGCTCAAACAAGTATTTTAAGCGCGTAGTATTTAGACGCTGTTAATGGACAAAACTTGTATAAAAGATATTCTAAGATTATATTCGATGCCAGATTTGCATTTTGTTTTTATCATTTCGCTTCGGTCGTGCAGTCTTTTGGAATTCCTTATTTTGATCTGCAATGCAATATACGTGTACAAGGAGTTTACTTTCGAAGTTATCTGTTTAATTATGAAGAGAAATCGCTCGAAATTCATTCATATTGCTTTATTCAAAAGTTTATCATGTCTTGTCTGTTAGACGTTCAAAGTTACTTAAATAATATCGTCAATATATTGCTTATCGTTCTTATTGTTAAGTACTGTAAAGTTATATACAAGTTGTATAATGACCTGTCATAGTCATGTTGTCCATCTATTGTCTCTTCATCTCTGCAAAATAATATTATCGTTTTCAACAAAACCGTAAACAAATATGAACATTAGAGTTAAATAGAGAATTTCATTAGGTGTAATATATTTCGACTGTAAATCCAGTCCCTCCGTGTTTTCAACTTTGACAATAAAATGTCATTTTTTCAGCTTATCTTTCTTAAGTTTTTGCGGACTTCCTTATGATGTTTGTTTTAGAAAGTCGCTATATTTCTTCGTCTTCACAACTTTTCGTGTATATAAAGGGGTCTACCTACAACTGAGTATCAACGATCAAAAGCAATACTAAGTATGTCTTCATTTTAGTGACATCAAGCTCAAATTAGTATAATTCTCTTCTACTAATAAAAATTGTAAATTGTACTGTCATTTCAAACAATACGCATTGTAGTTAAAACCACTACCTGTATCTTTGTTTTCTTGATGAATAATGTGTAAAATAAGAGTTCTTTATGAAATCAATATCTTTGAATACTAAACATCTGTCAATACTATATAATTCAATTCAGAGTGCTGCCACAATATTGTTATCCAGTTATGTTCTTTGATTATTTGCGAAGCCGCTGTAAAAAGTTGTAAATATGATTTTTATTAGTGGGGAGTGGTCAAAACCTCAAAAGTATTTTGTAAAGCAACATCGAATTTAAAATGTTGTAAATTAGCGCTTCTCTTTCAATAATTATTGGAATTATCAGGGTTTAATAGTTTTTCAGTTATGTATTTTAGATGTATAAATGTCCCTAAGATTATTATTACCTTCCTTGGAATAATGTTCTTCAACTCTTTTGCTTGAGGCTTCCTCTGTCTGTAGCCTTAAAACTCTTTTAATGGAAACCACGGAAGTATATTTTAATCTCAGGTATGTAAGTTAGTATTGAAAAAAAAAATGTTTATAATAATGAAGTCAAAATAAAGCGACACTGTGACAAAAATTAGAGGGTATATAAAACGTCTTAAGTAAAGATATCATAAAGGACGTAGTTGTTGTAGGTTATATATTATGTAATTATATATATTTTACTTATAACACGGTCAAATGTGAAACTTCTGGAATTTTCCGTAAAGATACTCACTTTATTATTGGAGCAATTATGAAGAATTTCACAACATTTGACCGTGAAATAGGTACTGAAAATATTGTTGTGTATCAATTTCATTGAGATCGCATGAAATTAAGCTTACAAACTTCGCTTCGAATCCGATTAGATGTGTATTTCCTGGCAAACAGATATATCGCGAAGAAATCCCTTGTATGATAAGAATTGGTATAATTACTGTAAATGCAATTAAAATGTTAGTGAAATCATTCACAGAACTGAAAAGTTGATATTCTCGTTACGTTGTTTAAAAAATAATAATTGATCGTAATTATATCTCTGTATCATATGTATCTACGCTATTGTTGATTTATTATAAGCATATTCTATCTTAGAAACTCCTTCCTTCGGTTTCGAAGCAAATGAGGATTTGGGCGTTAAAATAGGATTGTCTCTAATCTGTCACCATCTTCGTAAATATTCAATTCCAGGAATTTAATAATACAATTTTAAAATTTGACATATTGTTGTGAAATTTGGGAATATAATAGTTTATAGCCATTTGCTTCGAAATATTTCAAGACACAACGAATCTTCTGTTCCCTTCTCATGCCTTCATGCACTTCATTAATATTAAATAGTAAATAATTGGTGTCTGTAACTCAATATAAACGATATTGTATTATCACCAGACAGTAGTTCGCATATATTCGTTGTTATAGTAGAGTGTGTCATAATTATTGGTAAAATAATTATTAATAATAGAACAAGAATAATTAATGAAAATTTTCGCACAACCAGAGTCAAGGAACTAACATAAGATAACGTTATTAGTTATAAAAGTATTGCTTAAGGAAAAGTTATTGTAAGGTGCGATGTTCTTTTTGTATTAGATTGTGTCCAGGGAGATACGCCAGCTTTATTTACACGTTTTGTCTAACAGATCGCATTGAAATCTGCGTGAGCGATCACACTTGTCCTCATTGTTGAATTGAATACGATTTCAAATTCGTTTACTGTATATACTTACGTTGAACAAGTTAGGAACAAAAATGGTCCACTAAATTTAAAAAAATAATGTTAAGAATAGTTGCATGTACATTCGAAATATACGCTTTGATGTACAATGCCAAACTTAATACGATGCTAAAAAGCATGGCTTTAACAAATATCGCTAAGGATTGAACTGATGTTTTTTTTTTAATTTCCTTTTTCAGCTTTCGCCATTGGACATTGTAAATATTGATAGGCCACATTATCGGAAGTTGCATCACTGTTCCGAGACAATCTAGTCTTATCAGACAAATCTTTCATCACCATCAATGGCCCCTGATACCTGATTATTAGTTTGTTTTATTCAATGTATACCAAAAAAATACGAAGCTCTTTCAACACTGTTACCGATGGATCTCTTTGTAAGTAGCGATAAACATTCGGCTTACCAAAAATTGGAAACTTTCGTTTTCAACATTTTTTTGTAACATTGGTTTTAAAGTTTGTACATATAGATCAGTTTGGTTAACTTTAATTATAAGCCCTGATGGGTACATTTATTCATCTTTGTCCAATAATTTAGGAACTCTATTATGTTTAAGTTTTCATACAAGACATAATTATTCTGACACGTTTACCCTCGTCCGTTGTATAAATTATTGTCGCTGTTTCTCTAGGTATATACATAAAATGTATGAGTAGTCTTTTAGTGTTAAGGTGATTAAATAATAATGTAGTTATTGATTAATAATAAGACAAACTGTGTAAATTTTGTATTTGTAATTTGTTTCAATGAACATATAATTATTATATATCGTAAAGTAAAAAATCCAGTTTTTAAAAAATAACCAGATTTTTATTTAACCCAATTCCTTAATAGCCTGTGTCCGGGAGGAACACCCTGTACCTAATGCACAATTATTTTGGTGATAAATTGACAACACCCATTTGTATTTACTAATGTTCAACTAAACTCTTTTAAGAAATATACTTAACTCAATAAAGTTACAAGTAAATTCAAAATAGGTTTATCCCCATGGCATAGTTGGTGCTTTGAATAAGATCTTGAGTTTTAGGTTATTACAAGTTGCAAGTTTCGAATGCGACTGGGATTAACGATAGGATAAAGGAGAAGACTGGGTAGGAGAACTGTCATATTGACAACAATAGGTGAAATATTGGTTAATACTCAGAGGTGTATTAACCAATAACTCTTGGTGCCTGTGTTATCCTGGAGTAGCCAGAGGGCTACCCCAAGGTAATACAGGCTTATAATTATTTTTGTCGGCAACGAAACTTACGATATCTTTTACAATACAACATATTCGTCTTATGATGAAATTGGGAAAACAAATCAATGGGTTATCTAGATCTGAACACATAAATGATTCCTTACTATGCTGAATATATGACTAAGTAAGTAAACTAAGACAAACCATAAAGAGATGTTGAACTGGAAAATAGACAATGAACACTCTAATATACTATTTCAACCACAAAGTGATATTGAATTCCAAGGATATTCAAAACTGATTTCACCGCAACAGAAAAAGGAAATCCACGGGCTCACTCCAGTATCGGACATAAATTACGAGGACTTCATAACGCGACCTCTGTAAGAAATATGATCTTGAATATTAAAAGGATATTTATTCACTTGGCTTCAATCGAAAATTTAATATGACACCACACTGGTTATAATATAAGATTTGTTTGTTTTGCAGAAACCTTAGCTTTGGTTTATTGAGGGAGGAATGTCATAAAGCAAGTTATATTTAAGTAGGTATACAAAGTAGTGTATAAGTTCATGAGTTTTACAATTTATGATATTATTTGTTTTCAAATACAAATTTAAGCATTTCGAAAAAAATCTCAGACTTACTCACGAGTACTGCTATACAATTGAATATTGTTTGGTGTATTACTATATCAATCAATCAATTAGCCCACCACAGTCTACTGCTGGACATAGCCCTCTCCCAATGCGTCCGATCCTCCGCATTCCGCATCCAGTTTATCCGTAACCTTCTTCAGGGCGTCAGTCCATCTGGTTAGGGGTGTACCTTGCGTTTGCCTTCTCGCTGTCTGCACCGTATTTCTATATAAGAAAGGGTATTTCAAGACTGGGGTATGATCTATCTATAACGTCATATCAATATACACCAAATTATGTTGGTGTAATGGCTGAATCGTCGAGATTGGAATCGAAAGACCGCAGATTGAAACGAGACTGAGTCCTTCGCCGACAAGAATCTACTCTTGAAATAAGTATACCATTAATATACGTGAATTATGTTTTATAGTAAATTAAAAAAGCATCTATGCTTGAGATCCCAGGTTCAATGCCTGGATCAAACTTTAAGGAATGTCAAAATTAAAAATATTTAGTCGTTGAACGAAAGTTACAGATTGAATCGAAATTTGATTATCACACCTCTATTATACATTGAAACAACCAGACCAATGCAAATATACAAATTCATGCATACAAATATTTGCACTGAGCGGGGATCGAACCCGCACCTCCTGCATAGCGGCCGCGTTCACTACCGCCACGCCACGGAGGCTGTCAAACTTACTCCGAGTACTTACAATTATATGTACCTTATTAAAATATTTTAGATAATTTTGATGCAGATTCTTAACTTTGAAATCTGAGCAATTATTATATAATTTTGACGCTGACTATACAGGGTGTAATCGTTAAGTGTGTCCAGGCGATTATTCCGTAACTATTACAGATATCAAAAAACTTTAAACTGATATCGAAAGTATGTTACCTAATGAGTAAAATGACATCAATAACTTTTTAAAAATCAAACGAGAGGTATCTAAAATTTTGACATTAAACACTCCCATACATTTAGTATGAGATTAGTAGAAAGGTTTTAGTTTCCTTATTTTAAGTGATCTAGTACCCATTTTATCTTAACCATATTTTATGATTACGTATAATATGACAATGATGATTTTCAAATAGATACATGTGTAAAATAATTATCTTAGGTACCACTTGAAATTAGTAATAAACCGTGTTTTAATATCGCATTAAGTAATTTGAGCTAACTGAAAAGCACTACAAAAAAAAGATACTCTTTTGTGTTCGTTCTAAATTCAAAACTTTTATCTCGGGTTGTTGTTCCCACCAATTTATCGTTGTTTTTTTTAAATTTGCGTTAATAATCGTGATTGTTTCATTTATTGATTGCAAAATGGCATATTCCAAAAGGGAAAAGAGAGATATGCTAAAAATTGACTACAAATATGATTGTTACAAAAGAGCGGCCATTATCGCCTACAGAAGAGAGTACCCAGACAGAGAAGTACCTTCTGGTGTACGTACCTAAAACCTTTCTACTAATCTCATACTAAATGTATGGGAGTGTTTAATGTCAAAATATTAGATACCTCTCGTTTGATTTTTAAAAAGTTATTGATGTCATTTTACTCATTTGGTAACGTACTTTCGATATCAGTTTAAAGTTTTTTGATATCTGTGATAGTTACGGAATAATCGCCTGGACACACTTAACGATTACACCCTGTATATGCTTATATTGAAATCATTTAGCATTAATTCTGGCTATAATTACTTACATATTATCTGAACCATCTGGCTTAGAACAAAAAAGTAGTCTTGTAGCATCTGTTATAATAACCAAGCTATCAGTTTTTAGAGCTCCAGATACAAAAACCTTCTTACCATGCGTTGTTCAGAAGAACTGCCTTCCACGTCAGGCACTTAACCTAGTTACCTATCGTGGGTCTTAAGAGTCTTATGCATTAATCTATGGGCCGATATGACTATTGGAACAATGATCATGGAATTCATACTTAACATGTCGACAACCTTATGAGCTAAATCTAATTACATTGTTTACTTATCTATCTATTCCGGCTTTCATCAGGTTCTCATCATGAGGAATTTTGGTCTTTGTTATTAACTTCAGAGCCGGAAGTGTTCATTGACGCTTTTTAGTTATATGACTGTCAGAATATCGATAGGGCTCCACAAAGATTCGCGGGCAAACCATATTCATTTGCAAGCCGTGCTCATTATTCGGTAAACGATCAGTGGGTAAAGCTACCTAGGCGCGCTGCAATTTGGATGGGTGAGCGCTTGGCGGTATTTCATCTGAGCGCTTCCATGCTTCAGAGCGCACGTGCTAAAATTGGGACCGGCTGTCATTAAGTCAAGAGAAAGGCCTTTATGGGTGACCTGAACACCGCCGACAGTGATTGTCCACTAAGCACAGATCAGGCTGGGAGGTCACACAGCATTCGCCCCCAATATTGTCGAAAAACTAAAGTTTATACTTTTCGGCTTTCATCAAGCTCTCAAAAGAAATGATGACATTATTAAATTCAGCTTTCGCTATTCTAATATAGTATGGATAATATCAATACCGCATAATAAAAGTAAATTCCCTAACATTATTTCATTAAAGGTCTCACAAATTAGACCCTGTTGGACCCTGGCATCGTGTTATTCAAATTTATCGCTTTAATTTCGTATGCCACGGCGTATTAGATGGATCATTACTCATTTTTGATGACGACATCATATCTGGAGCAGCAATTTTGCACTGTCCTTAAAATTATTGTGTCGAAATGTGCGCAGATGACTTTAATTGTAACTTAGTGGTTTGACGTCATGATTTTGGAATTTGAAATTATTGGAAGAGGAAAGAGTTTACACTTGACTTTTGTGATCTGTGGGAATAAATCCCCGATGAATGCTTATAAATCCCCGATGGAGTAGGTAGAGGTGTATTAACACCCACGTTTCACCAACTATGATTTTCGATTCCGCATTTTGTCTTGGGCACTTTGTCTTGGGCTGTAAATTTACTGACAGATTAAGAACAGCCCCACTACCACAGGAGGAATTAAGATCCTTGGTACAGTCAGCACCATCGATGCAATACCATGTTTGGGGACAGGGTACCGCCGAAGACTGAGTCGCAATTAGCTCATGAGATGTATGCTGTTGAATGAGTAACTGTAAGACTTTTTACCGACCTTCGTTTGAGTCCTAAAAAACCATGAGAGTCAAAAACCTGTGATTGCACAGCTTTTCTTATGCCACTTAGGTAGCAGACAAGGCGCACTTGATGGAAAGTGGTTACCGTGGTCTGTACATGTGTGCAACACCAGGGGCGTGACACGTGTGCTGCTGAACCTTTAAAAACCTTCTAATGCCCTTAATAAAGAAATACGGAAGCGCGAAGAACAGCTACGGCTAAAATACATTAACATACCACATTGTGTATTTCCAAAACTATAGATGTAGGTACCTGAATTCACAGCAATAAAACAATTACTACCTCAAATTGAAGTGCTACCAATAGCCTAAGTATAACCCCATCTAAAACAGTTCCGAGATTGCTGATAAGCATTCAAAACACAGAATCTAACCCCAACTAAAGCAACAAGCAACGATTGCCTGGTAAATACCAATTGAAATCAGCTCAACCCAACATACTTTGCTCGCCACAATGTATTTTTTCATCACGTCCAATATCTGAGAGAGTGCGCTTTGAATCTTAATCAGAGCCTCTACTAAGGTGCTATTTAAATAGACTAGGATAGTCAATATATTTATTCGTCACTATTTGTTTTATTGTTTAAATACTAACATACATACTTAAATATTAACATCGATATTTCGCCAACTTTGATTTTCAGTACCACGTGAGAGGAGTGAGTTTATTGCTGTCAGACGGGCATTTTGTTATGGGTTGTCAACAGTGCCCCGAGCACGAATAATATTCAAATTCGTAATGTAAACGTATGAAAAGAATGGAGCATTGCAATTGGTTCACAATAGGCAGCCGGCCAATCGCATTGCTCCGTTACGCTTACGAATTCGAAT
Source organism: Eilema caniola (assembly GCA_949126895.1). Lineage (NCBI taxonomy): Eukaryota > Metazoa > Arthropoda > Insecta > Lepidoptera > Erebidae > Eilema > Eilema caniola. The sequence goes on from OX421478.1 coordinate 1,268,405, forward strand.
ATTATTCGTGCTCGGTGCACAGATCTATCCCTTAATTACCTTCTACGAACCTATATGAACGGATTTGAAGGGTCTATTCTACTTCATTGAAAACTAATACCACAAATAATGGACCATATAAAAACATTTTGATTAGTAACATTGATTAGTAACATTTTGAATAGTAAAAATAATTTAAAAAAACCGCGCGCTGCAGACAGTTGCCGTTATTATACATGCCACATTCTTTACACATTAATTTTTGGTTAACGAAAACATTATGCTTTTTAAGCTTTGTGGAAATAATTTAATCAAGTACTTACAGTGATTGCAACATTGTAAGTAGTGTTCCAAATGCGGATGAACATGATACCCCTAAGTTTTGTTGTTTATTTTGTTGGTAGACGTATTAAAGTGTAAAAAAAACAACAAAATCCAGGTATAAATCGTTGGTGGCACGGCAGAAGCAGATATAGTTTTGGTGTGTAAGTCAATTTCCGGGTTGAGAAAAGTGTTACTGGATTATTTTGTTGGTGAATTCTCAGTTGCGAAGGAGGGGAAGGGTACAATTATCAAATTGGTGTAAAATAATGTTAAAATAACATACATAGTATACCAGTTGGAGGTACAATGCCTCCAAATTCTCTTATAAGTAAGACCCTATAAGATTTCCCCTATTGACTTTTTACTTAGAGTTAACTAAGAGCCACTAGATGAACTATTAAATCCCTCTGTACGAGTAGACCTATTCGAATATGCAGATTTTGCATATTTGACTAGGTTGTAGCCAAGTACTCGTAACTAAACTCTGATCTCTACTCTAGTCTAGACTTAGTTAATGCTGACTGCAACATTTTGTGAAACACCAATAGAGCCACTGTAGTGCAGTAGCGCAATTCTTGTCTACCAATAGTAAACTATTATAGTAATAGTTCACCAACACCCGTAGTAGTGTCGATATTTGTTATTCAGGGACTGGCACAGACTTCTTATCTGTTACATTACAGAGCTAAATATTTTCCTCCTACCTACATATTAATTAAGTTGATTGATGAAGGCCCCGTTTTACGACCTCCAATGTTCTGTCGGTGTTAACTTGAGGGTTTAAAGAAAGTGTTTTGCCTTCAAGTAAATATAAACAAACGACTTTAAGGCGAGGTACTCAAAATGCTTTTTAGGCGAGAATGAAGTGAATTATTTTTGTACATTTTTTGTAGTCGGTAGCTCTTATGATGGATTGATGAGATTTTAAAGTAAGAAATGATTTACTAAAAGGTGTGGGTTGCGTTTTGTTAATCTCAAAGTCAGCACCTACTTGTATTAGTTGATATAAAATTTAAAAAAGGGTTGAAGGAATTAGCATGACCAATGAACACAAACACAAACATTCATTTTTAAATTACAATGTTCATCTAAAACTTCTTTGGCTGAATGTCATAAACTGGATATTTTCCCCTTAAGAATCTATCAGTTGTAAAAAAATCCAGGTTATGTATTGAACCAAATTCGGCTTAATCCATTCAGTCGTTTTGTTTTACTGAGTACTCAAAATGATCTTAGTACCTTCCCCCTTCCAGTAAAGTGATTGTTCTTATATTTGATACACACATTTAGTTCGGACGATAATACAATTTATATCCATAAAACTGTTTGACTTCATCTTAATACCTTGATAAGTATTTCCCTTACTTTGAGTTTGATAAAAAATATTCATTTATTTAATACTTACTGTTTCATATGCGTTTTCTACCCTATTATAAATACGCAACTAAATAGTGAATACTTCACTAGTTAGTGAAATATTCACCCGTTTTACATTAACTTAAAATTGTATTCAGTACCTGAGCTTAATCAGCACCCACATTAGCGTACTTCGAAGAATTCTGTCTGTAAATTTTCTCCCTTTAACAGAAAGTCTCTATCAACAACAACACTTGATTAATTCAGTCGTATTAATGTAACACGGGATCGGTTTGTTCGGAATGAATGCTAAATAGGTGGGGCAAAATTAATTTGGCCTGCCCGTGTAGGGGCGTCGCCATAGGACACGAGTCCTTGTTCATGAATATACATAAACAAATTGAACATTCGATTTCCTATAAGAGTACTGTGATTTCTTCCGAGTGTGTGGAGTACAATGTTTTATTAAGTACTAATTCTATGGTTACGGGTTTTTGGCCTTATTGATTTGTTTTACTGGGAATCTTGTTTATTTAATTATATTGTGGATTGCACATAACGCTACTTAATACGTTAAAATCTTTTTTATAAGCACACGGCCCACCCGTTGGAAAGTTACCTTGGCCTATGGACCAGACATAGTGTATATATATAGGGTAGATATATTCTCATACCTGTAAAATTTACAGTAAATTATCATTTAATTTCGTCGAGTCATTTTTGAAGGAGTGCAGCTACAAACGCCGTGACACTTCTTTTATTAAGTTTCATACAGCACGTATAATAGTAAGTCAATTTTCCTCTTTTAATCTCAAAACTATTCAGTTATAAAAGAATAGACTGAAGTCCTGATGATATGGATCACCCTGCCGGGACCACCCCACACACACGCATACACACACACTCATACACATTCACTCACACACTCATACACATTCACTCACACACACACACACACACACACATATCAATGTATGTAACATTCCTTCCTTCTTCAGTCTACAGCCCCGGGTCCTTTAAGCGGGGCGCGAAAAACATCTGACGAGGCCATCAAGCTGAGTGCCACCATTGTTAATATGGTACGTATGTGCAAGGGTGACCTTCTTTCCTGAAAACTTCAACTTACTATCAGGCGTGGTGAAGTCAAATAGACGTGTCCTACATAACAAATATGTTATTTTTAAAACTATTAATGTAGGAACAGTCAGCATCAGATCGATTTTGATGAACAAAGTGCTCAAAATTATTTTATTTCCTTGGTTTTCCTCCCTTCCTGTTGAGTAATGGTTCTGATATTTGGTACACACCTTTAGTTCGGACAATAATAGCTTGATTTGCTCTTAATACCTTAGTTTCTCGTCCGACATACCTCAGTGCCTGAAGACGACAGTTTTTAACCAATGTGTGTTACCAGTGATGACTCACGGATCTGAAACGTGGTACCTCACTATAGTCTCTTAAAAAAGCTTAAAGTCGCTCAACGAGCTATAGAGAGGGCTATGCTCGGTATTTCCCTATGTGATCGCGTCAGAAATGATGATATCCCCTAGGATAACAAAAGTAACCGAACCAGCCCAACGTATTAGCTCGTTGAAGTGGCAGTGGGCGCGACTCATAGCGCGCAGAACAGATGGCCGATGGAGCAAAAAGGTTCTGGAATGGCGACAGCGTACGGGCAAACGCAGTGTAGGACGCCCAACGGCCAGGTGGAAGGACGACCCCATCAAGGTCGCCGGTAAGTGCTGGATGCGGGCTGCTTTAGATCGGTAATTCTGGAAGTCCATGAGAGAGGCCTATGTTCAGCAGTGGACTATGTGTGGCCGATATGATGATGATGATGATGATGACCTTAGTTTTAAAATCATTTTGAAACTTTGTAGTCAAGATATTTCAAACGCTGACTGTGCAATGTAATGTGCAATTAAATTCACATAAGATAATAGCAATATCTTCTCAAAAAGAAAAATATCATTTTTATCGTAAACCTTTCCACTCTGTTGTCCTACAAACAAACTGTCCTATCTGTTTTATCGTTCATTCAACAAGCTTGTATTTCATTCGCCAATCGAAACACCAGACAATCTGTCTCTCTGATAACTGCTGATAAAGTACAAGTTTATCTTGTCCTATTTTTAGATCACGCCATATACATGACGTCGCCGTTTAGGGATTAGCAGGAGCCTGACCTTTTGAGAAATAGGTAGAGGCGTTGCGTAAATCTTCCCAATTTGTTAATTTCAGATAATAACTTTGTATCGTTTTATTAATTCCCTTAGATGTAATAACTTGATAAAAGTTCTACTACCTGCATTATACCTGTTTCTTGCAAATGGAAGTAGGTTAAATTCATAATATAGATATGAGTCCTAAGTATAAATCGTAATCGTATTCAAAGTTTGTTTTGGTGCTCAGGACCTCTCTTCTATTCTTCTTTCTATAATAGGGTTTGGTTGGCTTTACGGGAGAAACTGACGTATGGCCCAAGAGAGGACCCTCGTCTGTCAATGTACTGGCTTGCAATGAGGGAATCCAAAAATCTTGCCTGACGAACCAAGAATGTTATACAGGGTTTTAATCCACCGATGGATTACGGTTGGCTCACAATTTAGATACGTTATCAGGCAGTGGATTTTCACGATTTGCACTCATCAAAAATTTCATTTTATTGGGTACTTTGTTAAAGTCAAGTCAGTCTAAAAAATTCTTCGACAGTACGATAGAATTAAAAAAGGAATAGTTCCTCATAAGTTTGAGCATTTCAAGCATCGTTAATAATTTCCACATTAAAGGAACACACGTAATTGTTTTGCCACTTCAGTAGTACACAAAAAAACAATTCTATTACGCCAAAAGGTCAATACATTAGCAAGGTCACACGAAAAAACATTGCCGAGAAACTAACAGAGTAACATCATGATGACTTGTGATGACCGGTCAACGATCCTAGACCAAATTGTGTTCGCAGACGAACTCATACGTGGCGACACGAAAATAACAACTTAAAATTAAAGATTCATAATGATGAACATACTGCGTTGAAATCATACTTCGTGTTTACAATAGACTTGTATCAATAACAATTGGGACTGCTACGTGCGTTAGCCTTATGATGTCGGTGGCACTGCCCTCTTCAACTAGAACCGACTAAAACGCACGCCGTCTGTGGGTCGTAGGTTGCCGAAGGCGAGCTGGGCTGAAACATATTTCTCGCAACTGGACGTCTGCAATACCATGGACGTCACACTTGTGCCTCACCCTGTAAGGATCTTCTAACGCATTCTTTAAAGAACCCTATATTGTAGTCACTATATTGAACCACTGATGTTTTGGCTACAAGTACACTTTCCGATTGACGTACGAACCTATGGTGCAGGTTTTCTTCTCGAGGTTAAATAAAATAAAAATAATCTCGATGACGTACATATTATTTACTATGTTAGGTACCTAAATATGTTATAGTATGTCCTCAGCTCTGGATCTCGGTCACTGCGTATCATCTGTATGGCCGTGTACTTATTATCTACCCTACAAACATAAAAAAGGAAATACTTTTAAACAAGGATGCTGCAAGACCTTCACATGCAACCTTCTTTACGCGTATCCAATCCAACATGCACGCAATCAACATGCATCTAATAATTACCACACTAAATATTCGCGAGGACCTCCACGATAAAGGAAGAATACAGAATATTGTACCTCCAGCCTTCGTTAGAACACGCGATAAGAAGTAGAATATTAAACACTTATCAGCTATAGAGAGTGATAGGAATGGGGAAGTACTAACCGCCACTTTTTTTAAGATAGCGAAATATACCTAGGCACTGTGAACTAGCAAGTTAAAGAAAAAAGTTGGAAGGCATCCTAAGCTCGCAAATAATAATTTAAATAATTATTTTCAAGAAAATAGGGTAAAATATTTTGAAATAAACCATATTGTTCCAAGTTATAAGTACAATAATTTTATGTGTAATTGAAAACAACTATCGTAACTGCTTAGTAGGTATGTCAATAAACTCTAAATAGTTTATAAGACGAACACCTGCGCAATTCCTTCTACAGCAATCAGTCTAGGCATGACGCGGCGCTGATATCATAAGTTCGCGCACAATGACAATATACTGACGTATCATGACGTTAATACCTAGCCTGATTTTACATTAAAATTGAAAAATAACACTTCATGCTGCATCCAATGGAATCGAATGTACCATATAACATTTTATTCTTCATATATTAGGACAGTTAAAATTGGACAGTTTAAAATTGGATTTTTTATTAAAACAATAAAATGCCTGGCAATGGCATCCCTGCCGGATCTAGTCAGGAGTGGAGTCCTTGCTTGACGTCATGGAGGGTGACATGCGTGCCAATATTTTCACTAATAAGGACGCCCAAGATCGTGCAAGGTGGAGAAGGAAGAGCTTGAAGGCAGACCCTGAGCTAGGGGTTCACCGTGGCCTCGGATGCAATCAGGACAATATGTTTCCATGAAAACGATTATGAATATAAATCGTCAATAATTACCATCATGTGGTTCAGAGGAGGTAACGCTATTTATGTCATTTATGTGTTTCTTACGTTTACCTCCTGCTCGACTAAAAGAAAACTTTAAACTGTCCCAAGGTTACCCAATTGTTACATAGTAGCCCCTGTTTACGGTACTTAAATGTTGTTCCCTCTTATCATGTAGATTTTTAATAAAAAACAACTTTCTCCAACATGTTCACCTATGGACATTACGAAACACTGATAAAGAACAAGGTACACAAACAAGCCTTATCAAATTATCACTAGATCTAGCCTGACCGTGGCGTGGTAGAGGTGAGACAATGAACTTGAGTACATCATCACGAATTACCCTTGCAACACATATTACAATTCAAAACAATGATAATATGAAAATAATATAAGCTTGCTGGTCTTTTACCTAGGCATCTCTTTCGAAAAGGCCCCATACGGGCGTGGAGACCACCGTGTCCCCATCTAGCTCTTTGGTAAGAGGAGTCGCCGCGGCCTGCTTCTGCTAGGCTTACTCCAACCGTCACAGTCAGGCCCGCGCTCATAGAGGACGAACTTCATTTTGTGCCCTCCGATGCCCGAGTCGCCTCCAAGTTGAGTTTGATTAAAACTTTCGCCTTAAAGACGTCAGTAGAGCCCTTTTTACACGATTCTAGAACAGAAGTAGGTTCCATTACATTAAACATGTTTCAATTAGGATAAACTCCACATGTGTGATTCAGATGCACGTGTTATTACACATGCTTTAATAATATAGATACCAGATATGATTGCACAATTCACATGTTTTTATTGACAAGCTCCTTATCATGCAGCGATTGTGTTTTATAACTCGACTGCGGGCAAATAGAAGGTTTATGTATTTGGCCCGTACATATATCCGTCCCTAAAAACAGCATAATTTTTATATAGACATTTTTGAATGTTTTTGAGTATTTAGGTTTTTGGAGTGAAAATTTATGTTTTCAAAAACACACGGCATAGGAAATTAGTATATACCTTTAAATTGTGAAATAGCGCAGTCGAGATATCAGAGTTTTATGACCAAACTATAATTAAAAAGAAATCATTGACACGAAAGAACAAATTCAGTTCACACGAAAAAAATTAATCGAAAGTGATAATGAAAAAAAATCTTTATCAAATTTATTGACTTCGATCGATAACTAATAAACATACCTACTTTCTTCTTCGTCATTGAATATCAGCGTATTGAACTTTCGTCCATTTATTAATATTACTAGCACATCCGTCCAGACTTTGTGTGGGATAATTTATTGCCATAAGCTATCATCAATAATATCAAATCAAATCAAAATATTTATTCGTTTAAACATGACAGTGTTATACATACATATGCATGCATGATGTTAGTCAGTGATAATGTTCAACATGTTTAACCGTTTTTGTGACGGCGTACAAATGTTTATTTATTATGTTTAAATCCATCAAGACAACAACATTTCAAATAATACATAATATGAGTTAAATCAAAATCTCAAGTAAGATAACAATTAATTAAAACATTACATTGTTTCAAATATTATATTAGATAAAATGTCAAAAAAGTCAATAATAAAAATTTACAATGAAATTTTAATGTCAATACATAGCATAAAATGTCAATAATATATATCTCATGTCTCAATCTTGTCATCTAGAAAGTCTGTAACTTTGTAATATGCTTTTTGCACCAAGTTTTTTTTAACGTCAGTTTAATTGCGTTGCTGCTCATCTCCTTCCAAGCTCTAGCCAAGCTCTAGGTAGTAGAAATTTGATGGCACAAATTTGTCACAAATTTCGACCGGGTTAGTACCACCGTGCACTTTTGCGAAAAATCCTCCATAGTAATCCAATCTCGGTTGGAGTGCGTTCAGGGGTCAGCAAGTGCATAGCCGGGCAGGGGGGATTGAGGTCGCAGCACTAGTGGGACCGGTGGGTCTTGGCGTAGTCTAGTGGGGGGTGGCGCGGGGCGACGCGCCGAACAGGGAGACCTGTAGAAACGGTGGTGCCGCTGGCCGCCCGCGGCATAGTACAGGGGCCCAACCGGGACTAACCACCCTGGGAGGCTGCCCCACCAGGTCGCGCATAATCCCGATATGGCTCGTCGTGCCGGTTGGTGACCGGACGAGGGAGCCCGGCGACCATACTCGGGGGGGTACGGGGGCCCTTCCGTTCGGCGCGTCGGCTCTCGCCATACCTCACATTCATAGATAAAACCAATATCCCACGCTTTGTCACGCTGTGCTGCGACAACAATCGCCTCTTTTTCACGCCTTCCCTCCTCTTCATCCTCATGGCAGCGCATAATAACAGTAGATTGGTCTACACAGCGGCAAGAAACTCTCCCTCGAGCTCGCTATTTGAGGTGGAGTCCACGAACATCTGTGGGCTCCATACAAACCTCAACGCCGTCCACCAACACCTGGAGAGGGCGAAACCAGCAATGCTGTTTCTTACGGAGACACAAATACGCCGCCCTGATGACACGACCTACTTACTCTACCCCGGCTATGTCCTTGAGGAGAATTTCCGCGCAAAAGCCGGGGTGTGCGTGTTTGTTAGGGCGGATGTTTGTTGTCGCCGTTTGCGCTGCCTAGAGGACCCATCCTTTTCCACCCTTTGGGTACACATAGACCATGGCTCTACGAGTCAGATCTATGTGTGCCTCTACCGCTCCCATACAGGAGATGCCGAGACAACTCGACTCTTTGAATACCTGAGTCAGGCGGCAGATGATGCGCAGGAGCGGTTTCCGAACGCTGAACTGGTGTTTTTGGGGGATTTTAACGCCCACCACGAGATCTGGTTGGGCTCCGCCAAAACAACCCACGCGGGAAGAGCCGCCCATGCATTTGCTCTGGCGCATGGCCTGACCCAATTGGTACACGAGGTCACTAGGATACCAAAAAGGTCGGACCATGAGCCCTCTCTGCTAGACCTTCTGCTGACGAGTCGCCCGGACCAGTACAGTGTTTCGGTGAGCGCCGCTTTAGGTGAATCCGACCATTGTCTGGTCCGTTCAGAGGTACCCATTTTAGCGCCCCCACGTCCCGTGCAGGGGAAGCGGCGTCTCTGGCACTACTCGTCAGCGGACTGGGATGGACTGCGTGATTATTTTGCGTCCATCCCGTGGGTTGAACGCTGCTTTGGAGGTAAGAACCCATCTGAGGCCGCAACTGCTGTCGCCGGTGAGATCAGTCTGGGCATGGAATATTATATCCCCTACACTGATGTCGCCGGTGTCCGAAGGGCGCGCCCCTGGTTCGGGTGCGAGTGCGCGGAGGCTGTTAATCATAAACAGTCTGCGTACCGCGCTTGGATCAGGGCGCGCGCTACGTGCGATCCCAACGTGGGCCACTTCAAGGCGGCGTACAACAGAGCCACAAAGGCCTGCAAGAGGGCTTATGTCAGAGCGGATGCCCAGCGCATAGCGCGGCTTGGTCAGGAGCTAGTAGAGCATCCCACGGGCAGCCGTGGCTACTGGCGACTGGCCAAAGCCGTGCAAGCCAACTTCTGCCAGCCTTCGCTGCCCCCGCTGCGCAATCCCGATGGATCCCTGGCCCATGAGCCGCAAGAGAAAGCAAATTTGCTGGTTAATCTCTTTGCGGCCAACTCCCGAGTCGATGATTGTGGTATGGAGCCGCCGACACTGCCCGTCAGTGACCATGCAATGCCTGATATTCGTATCAGGCAACGCGATATCCGAGCGGTGTTGCAGTCACTCGATGTCCGGAAAGCCAGTGGTCCGGACGGTATTCCAGCGGTGGTTCTGCAAAAATGTGCAGCGGAGTTGTCTCCAATGCTTGCGCGGCTGTACCGGCTGTCTTACAGCTCTGGTACAGTGCCTTCGGCTTGGAAAGAGGCGAATGTACAGCCGATCCCCAAGAAGGGGGATCGCTCAGACCCAAACAACTATCGACCCATAGCCGTCACCTCAGTGCTGTGCAAGGTGTTCGAGCACATTATTAACAAACAGCTCATGCGTCATCTTGAAGATCACTCCCTAATTAATGACCGGCAATATGGCTTCAGGCCGAAACGATCAGCGGGTGATCTTCTGGCGTATGTAAACCATATTTGGGGTGAGGCTATGGACAAGCACGGCGAGTCATTGGCAATTAGCCTTGACATCGCCAAAGCTTTCGATAGGGTTTGGCACAAGTCGCTTCTTTCCAAGTTACCAGCCTTTGGTCTGCCTCCTAGACTGTGCGACTGGGTTGCCGGCTTCTTGCAGGAGCGCCGTATTCGCGTCCTTTGTGATGGACGAGCCTCGGAGTTCTTGCAGGTAAATGCCGGCGTACCGCAGGGATCTGTCCTATCGCCAACTCTCTTTCTTCTGCATATCAATGACATGCTGTCGACCGGCAGCATTCATTGCTATGCGGATGATAGCACCCTACACGAGAGTTATCATGGACGTCCTGCGGATAAGCAGACGCATATCGCGGAAAAAAGGCAGCTTCTTGTCACTGAGCTTGACCGGATCCTGAATCACATTTCCCAATGGGGCTCTGAGAACTTGGTCGAGTTCAATGCCAAGAAGACGCAGGCATGTGCGTTTACAGCAAAGGTATCTTCTTTCCTTCCCCTTCCCACTCTTCAGAGCACGCCACTGCCACTGCAGGACAACCTCAATATCCTAGGTATGGATGTTCGTTGCAAACTGAACAACAAAAACTACATCGAGAGTATCATCAAAGCAGCCTCGCGTAAACTCGGAGTCCTGAACAGAGTGAGACGGTTTTTCACGCCGGAGCAACGGTGTCTTCTTTACAAGACACAAATTCGTTCCTGCGTGGAGTACTGCTCACATCTCTGGGATGGATCCGCAAAGTACTTATTAGATGCTCTCGACAGGTTGCAGCGACGTGCGATCCGCATTATCGGAAATCCTGAGGTCACGAGTACCCTCGAGTCTCTGCAGATGCGTAGAGATGTTGCTTCTTTGGCAGTTTTTTACCGTCTCTACCATGGTGAATGTTCTGAAGAGCTATTCCAATTAGTCCCACCCTCCCCCTTCCTATACAGGACGACACGTGCAGGACTTAGATGTCACCCCTATACGGTGCAGAACATTCCTTCAAGAACCAAGCGGTTCGGTGACTCTTTCCTTTGTCGCACCATTAAGACCTGGAATTCCTTGCCAGCTCACGTGTTTCCCTCTTCCTACAGTCCCGGGTCCTTTAAGCGGGGCGTGAAAAAGCATCTGATGAGGCCGTCAAGCTGAGTGCCACCATTGTTAACATGGCACGTGTATATAATGGTGACCCTCTTTCTTGAGACTCTGCCTTCAGCTTACCATCGGGCGAGGTAAAGTCAAATTGACGTGTCCTATTTATAAAAAAAAAAAATATAGGCGCCATACATATATTACTATTGCGCATAATGGCTGTCTTTGCCTTGTGCAAACGAAGCTTAGTGTTATCCCGTTATATCAAATAATACCTACCCGTTATCTATTAATAATAACATTTTGAGAAACTCCGACAAACTGCTTGCTGCAAAATTGCCTAAAAGTTTACTTTCAGGAAACATGTTCAACATTGTTCAAGCCGGAAATCGAATTGAGATCACACGATCGTTCGCAAGCATAAGTTCCAACTTACCTTTTCCAAACTTAGTGCCTTAGAAAGAACAAAACTCTACCATCTGCATGTACAAGTTAAAAAAATCAGTTCAGATGCAGTCTAAGTTTGCAGTTCGAATCCCCATAACCGCTTACTGTATTTGATTGGTATGTCTGCCTGTCTGCCTATCAATCCTGAGAGAAAAGCATACCCGTTATTTGGCAGGTGCACCGACTTCCAGGTTAGGTTCGTTTAGGCCTCAAGTATGCTGATATGCCCTGTAAAAGTAAAAACAAAGAATCCGTAAGTGTTGAATACGCGAAACAGAGAATCATGTGCTGTGATATACAATAGTAGGTGCCTATAACTACTACAGACTACAATATGCTAAATGACTGATCGATTGTCTTATTAAACAGCTACTGAATTAATAGAAAAAAAAATGGAATAAATTATACTTTACTTTAACTCAAATTACACAAGCAGAATTAAAAAACCAACAATCATACTAACTCAACAATGACCTACAATATCGTTATTAAGTATTTAGCTAACATTGAAATGTACACGATGCTTGAAGGGCAGAGCATAACCAGAAAACGGCTGCACTTGTAGTACATACTGACTCACTTTTAGATAAAGCACAAGGTTGTGTCTGCCTATGTAATGTGTGGAGCTCGTCAATTTTATTTCTTGTAACTGTTTTGAAGATATTTTCTTATGTTGACGATAGTAATTAACCATAGATAGATTTTTTAAGATAACGATGTTATTATAAAGCTGACTTACGACTTAGTAACTAGATCAACATTCTAATCAGCTACAAAAGCAAGTGAAACAAGCTACAAAAAAAAAAAGGATTATTGAACGTCTAATCCTATACTCTTAAATTATACATGTGAAAGTTTGTGAACATGTTTGGAAAATTGGATGTTTGGATGTTAGTAATTCAATCACAATTCACTAATGGCTGCAAGGGTCTGGCGGCTATTTGGTGCAAAGATAGATTATAGTCTGGAAGACATAGGTGCTACTTTTTGCCTCAGGAATAGATTCTCATGGGTGGAGCGTGTATCAGTTAGTAGTTACAATATGCTTACTGAAATACAAATCTTTATCGATACAATTTCATCTTATCGTAATTTCGTTATTGACATTACACGCATTACAAAAGATATTGACGTGAAGCAGATCGAAATTCTCTATAAATGCGTATATCATCATGACCGTATTTTAAAGAATTGTTTATTCCGGGTGAAATGAGTGTAGAAAATGTGACATTGAAAACACATAACGGGAATGTCTGATAAGAGATGATGGATTAGGCAATGACGAAGGGCAGTAGATCATTGCCCTTCAATACTTTTGTATAATCCACTTAATTGTGGCTTTGCTGTGATAAAGGACTGATCAGATAATAAATACCTCTCGAAGTGAAAGTGTTTTTTTTTTAGTTTAACAACCTGTGATAATCAGAATGTTGTTTGTTTAGGAACATTAGGAATTTATCGAAGGCCGTTCTTAGAATTCAGATTAGATATAATAGAATGATCTCTGAATTTCTTTATTGATGTCGATGACTGATTATGAGGTTATAATTTGAACTAACGTATACCGTAATGAATTAATGATAAAGAAAATATAATTGTACACACATATATAATATTTATGTTGTTACAAACCTACTAGTTTGAAGGTTAATACGAGTCATAAGGTGATACAGCCAGACTAATAAGCTAAGTATAAATATCTAATATTTATAAGAAATAAAACGCTGTTTATTATTATTCGTATTTTGCTACTTAAAACGTCCAACAATAAAAAAGTATATGGAAATAAAAATTTTTAGAGAATTAGTCAAGTTCGAACGTTGCACATTTATCAGTTGTGGTTATGAGTTACTTATTTAGTAAAAATATACAACAGAGGTAACTATAGGGTGCGTAACCTATCAACCATAATGAACCTTTTTCAATAAATAATTGTACATAACAAGAAATTTAAATTCATAATGTTTTTTCTAATAAATGTATCTTCTAAGAATACACTTTTTAGCTAATCAGAAGTAATATAAAAAATGAGAATACATAATACAAGAAATGACTTTTTGCTGCCTCTAGTTGAACTAAAAGCTGAATCATTGGGTGCCGTAGTTAACTTCAAGGATAGCTCTGATGAAACTAAATCTGTCACGTCCACATCAATGTTTTTACAATATTATAGTTTGACCTTAACCGCTGTACCACACCTTAGGTTTTTACGTGGCGAGACGGGGGGGAGTATCGACCAATCGAACATCTGCCCCTCTAGACAAGTTGCAACTCGTTACCTGGCGTTTGATGGAGTGGAATGGCGAATGTATGGGACTTATCGTATATAACAGTCGGTAACGCAAGTCAAATATGTCAAATCCCATACATTCGTAATTTTTTTTCTTTTTCTTTTATTTTTTTTCCATTCTAGGGCCAGCATTGTTATTGGTGGCAACTATTCTTTGAACTGCACCCTTGTTTACAATCAGGGCCTGTAGTTTATTGACGATCCAAATATAAATAAACGTCGATACAAACTACCTAAGACTAAACCATCACTAATAATCGGCTGGGATGCGAAGGATATGCTTGCCGACCTCACCTTCGACGTAGTCCGACATAACCTCCCCCTCTGGTCCCGTGGGGATTTCGCGCACGTAAAAAAGGATCACTTATAATATTATGTGTCACTAAACACATATTGAGCCTAACTCCCTAGTATACCCACTCAAAACCCTACACTCCACTGTAACACGCAAACAGTTGATTCACATAGCGTTACTTCCTACATAATTTGTAATTTCATAGAGCTTACTCGATCGCTATAACATAATCTAGGTTAATTGTTTCGTATACGATGATTCATAAGCAGCCATTTTTAAAATCGTGCTCGAGTATTCAAATTATTTAAATTAGATATACTTAAGTCATGATGGATAATGTAGTTCATGGAAAATCATCATAGATTTCAAACAACAATTATAGTAAATATTAAGATACTTTGCTGGATATAGTGCCTGAGTAATTAGATACCTTATCTATTCTATTTATATTATTGTTTCTTAACACTGGGTACCATGTCACTATTGATCCTTATGGTATTCCATACATATTTAAGCAAATTTAAGATTAATGTTACCATTTTTAAAGCAAATATATTATTGAAGTGTTTTTATGGACCCAGGTTTAACCTAGGAAAATGTTGCCAATAGCACCAGCAGACAGTCGCTCATCCAAGTGGCCTCACCGTTTAGTCAAAGAGTAAATACGAACCCTGCAATCATACAGGTGTATTATTCGTAGCCGAAAATTCTAATTAGGTTCGTGGACTATAAGACTAATATAACAAAAATAAATATGTTATTTTTGGATATCTACGATTCTTCATGTTAGAGTTAATCTTAGTCGCATCCGAAGCTCACAATCAGGACTCTGAGATCCGCTTTACCAGTTAAACTGCGAATTTGGCTGAACTTCAATATTTTCCTATCTAAAAGAATCTAGAACCCGAGCAAATGTTACAAAGTTTATTCACATTCACGACACTGTTGAAGAAGGTCATTGTCACACTTATCTATTATTACTAAGCACTAAATTATTTTTATCGATTATGCTTCAGGTATTTAACACTGTCACGTGTTTGTCTGTACATTTAGTTATATGTACATACATCACCATCTTAGCATTGAAGAACGCTGCATCCGAGGCTTTCACCATGGAGCCCAGCTCTTCTAGACATGTGGCAATACGTTTGGAATGGAATAGAATATATCAATCAATGTTTAGGATTGACATACATTGACGGCTGTCATAAACCTCAATATACGTGTCAATTGTCATCAATCATTCTATACTAAAATGGGCCGCCTACCAAATTGCCTTTTGTCTACAGGTTAGGTTCTAATTACTCCTACTTTTTCTTTAGATTTGCTTTAAACCACTTTGGCTTACACATCTAGATCCATAAAATACCACCACTACAAAAAATAAAACCATCAGTTGGGCTACATAGGTAGAAATTGCCTAGAAGATATACAGAGAACAGGTTGTTTTATACCACTTAATGCCACGATATATGGACGTGTGCAACACCAGGGAAGTTACACTCTTGCTACTGACCTTGCAAGAAACTTCTAATACCCTTCTGGAAGAACCCCATATTGTAGTCACGTGAAAAAACCACAACAGGGAGTATTAGAAACAAGAATTTTGCTACTAACTTCCGTGTTGACGGTATTCATATGGTAAGTGAGAATGATTCATGAACGATCATGACTACGTTTTAGAGTCATTACACACTGTCAACGCGTTTGTGGGCAATGTGCCAGTAATGCGCTATGTTTTCAGCTATTCTAACTATTTATGATATAAAACTTTGTATATACAACAATTTATATTATTGGGAAGTTGCTTTTTGATACACTAAGTATGTAAGGCACGTAAGTTGTTGTATTCCTACACCAAAAACCCACGCGTGATTTCTGTTCACTCCTGTCCATCCAAAGGCTGCCTGGAAGAGATTGCTGTTTGCAATAAGGCCGCCCATAGTTCGTTAGATTGTATTGTTTTGTAAGTTACGCAGGCCGTCTGGGGTTGACCTTGCAGAATAATCAATCTATCAATTAGCTTTTTACAGTCCGCGGCTGGACATAGGCCTCGCCCAGCGTGCCATTTCTACCGATTCCCTGCCTTCCGCATCCAGTCTGTACCGGCCATATTTTTCAGGTCGACAGAAGATACTGACCAAATTAAGTATATACTGAAAAAAAAACGGTAGGTCTATCTGAAGCACTCGAAAGCAGCAGATTTGTACGAAAGATCTAGTTACAAAAGAACTGGAACTGCACTAGTCTGGTCGTGCTTCGGAGAGCACGTTGAGCCGTCGCCGTCGGTCCCGGATGCCATAAAAACATCTATGGCAGTCGTTACGGGTAGTTGGAGCCCTTAAAAGTCCAACAACTGGTCTAACTGCAATGCTTCGATCGCCTTTGGGTTATGAAGGTCAGATGGCAGTCGCTTCACGGAAAATGTTGAAATTTAGCCAAATCCGCAGTTGGACTGGTAAAAAGCGGAGCCCAGACTCCAAGTTAATAGCTTCAGGTGCGACTGGGATTAACCATAGGATGAAGAAGATTTAGTTACAGAAGAAGCTTATGAAGTGTGTAAGGATAGATGCAAGTCGACAGCCTCCGTGGCGTGGCGGTAGTGAACGGCGCTGCTATTTGTATGCATGAATATGGGTATTTGCATTGGTCTGGATGTTTCTATGTATAATATGTATGCATTTACAAAAAAATTTGTATCTAAGTATGTTTATTCGCCTTCTAGATTTCATAACACAAGCTAGTTAAGCTATGCTTACCATGAATGTAGATGGCGTTGTGTGAAATGTTGTGGAATATTTTTTTTTTTTTAAAGTGACTGTTCTCTGTCTACCCTTAAGCGATAAAGGTGTGAACACTTTATGAGCATGTAGAACTGTGCTATGATAATAATGAAGATTATTTTCATATCATTTGAGTTTACGTAGGTACTATAAAACAAACATCCTTAAAAACCAGATCGTAACGGTTTACAAAAAAAAAAAAAAACCTTTAAAAAGGTTAGTAAAACGGAATATATAAATGTAGTGAATTGAGCCAGTCGCGATACTGTATCGGTGATTCTGAGGTCGGGCTGATAAGGGGTCGATGACTGCCGATTATTTTTATCGCGGCATGTCACCTTGTGTGTTGATTATCTAATGTTTTGATCATGATGTGTGAGTGACGTCAGATCATATGATACGCAGACAACCGCGATGTTTTCTGATTTTATTTTGTACTGGAAAGATTGAGCAATACTAAAGCAATTTTCGTTCATAGATAAATATATTCACGCCTGTGAATGCCCAAAGTGGTAAGCAAATATTTCGCTTACTATGATTGTCGATCTCACAGGAGGCCAGCCTATAGCCGTAATACAGACACTTCGACATGTATTGCACTGTCGAATATCGAAGAACAGCCGTTTAGGTATGTATAAGGATATTACAATGAGACGATATTCTTAGCAATCCATGGATTCTCCGTGCGGGTGCCGGGTCCATCGCGTTGCTGAGTTGGGAACTCGGAACAGTGCCTGGGACTTGCGACCCAAGTGTAGGTTTAGAAGGGGCCCCTTTTGTTGATGTACATCAACACTCACCTTCACTACCCAAGTTCCCCTCCCTGCCTAACCAAATTTGATACGAACCTACTAGTGCCGCTTTAGACATTCGTCCTAGTAATGAGCTTATTGTAGCTCTCGATAGGCCTAGATCTTTAAGTAGGTTATAGAGAGATTTAGCTGGTATACCTCTAGCTCCCACTTCTACTGCATACAAATTAACCACGTAACCGTTTTTGATTAATTCGTTTGTGAGATCATAGTATTTATTTTTCTTAAGTGTGTGGTCCTTCGGTATATTTGTTTCCCACGGTACAGTAAGTTCCACAAGGACCACATATTTTGTCGTTTTCGAGTATAGAAATATGTCCGGTCTTGATGACGAAACCCCAACATCCTCCGGAATTTTATAGTGCTTTTCATACGTGTCGATTAGGAGAGTCCAATCTGGGGCAGTACCTAAGATTGAATAAGGTTTGTGCCTGGGTTTTATGGATGAACCTTCAGACACAAAGTTGATATGACGTCTGTTAGTAGTCAATCCTTTTTGGGCTCTAGCTACTGCCAGACTCATTGCTTCGCGTATGATGAAAAGCACTTTATCGTGGCGGCGTGAGTATTGGCCTCTATCGAGAAGCACCCTACATCCTACTAATATGTGCCTAGCCGTCCCTATTGCCTCACCACACGTATAACATTGTTTTTCTGTGGCCTTCCCCCACCTTACCAGATTACTCTGGTCTGGAAGGGTCATCTGAAAGGCGTTAAGATAGAATTTTAACAGGGCCGGCGACCACTCATAGATCAAGGTGCGCCACTTTAAAGCCATCGGTATGCAGAACTCTCCCATTGTCAACCATTCGTTTTGGATTTCCAAATTCATCGCGTGCACTCGATATTTATCATTTTCGTCTTGCTTCAGAAAGGACCTAAGTATATCCTGGTCCCTTTTTGGCTCTCGTACTCCCAACCCCACTTTGTTCGACTGGGCTCCTATCATAAATCGTTTATGGAATATAAGTCTAGATTCAAGCTCGGACGCGTTATTATCTCTCGGGAGTGCCCTGACTGTGTCATCTTGGGATTTACCTAAGATGTGGGCTTTGGTAACTCTAAGGTGTTTATAGAGCTCCGATGGTTTCTTTAATTTCATCCCAAAATTATTCTGATCCCTAAATAAAGCAGAGGGATCAGCAGAGTGCGCTAGTCCAAGCCACGATTTTAGTGATTTTATGACAGTTGCATCTATTTTCGCGAGTAAGGTTTTGCCGAAATCGTATACCAGAAAAGGCCAAGTTAGTCGTGATGTTAGGTAGCTGTCATATATCCAAGCTTTTTTGATATTATTCAGTGGTAGTTGATCTATTTTATTTAGGTCGTTTATAAACATATTGACAACTTCATCTAAGGATGGTGTGCGTCCTTGATGGTCTATCTTTCTCCCAAGAAATTTAAATGGGACCGATTCAGCGACTATGGAAACTGGTTTACCCCCTATGAAGAGTCCCGGGTCGTAGGAGGTAAATTTGGTGTCCCGTCTACCCAGACACAGACAGTGACACTTACTGGGCTTCGTTCTCAGTCCATTTGTCCACGAACAGAACTCATCGATTTCCTTTAATAGTTCCTGACATTGATTTGGATTACGCGTCAGTATTGCGAGGTCGTCAGCAAAAGCTAAGATGGACTCAGTGTATTTGTTATTTACTTTAAACCGATAACCCCATTTCTTTTCGTGACGTATTAATTTGGTGATTAAGATATTAATTACTATGTTAAATGCTATTGGTGACAGGCAGCATCCCTGAAACAGCCCAACATTATACCGTAGTGGTTCTGTGTGGTCTTTTTGGAAGCTTATAGCAAATTTTAGTTGTGAGTAATACGACGCGATTATCTCTATTACCACGGGTGTAAAGTTATACCATTGCAACGCGTATATCATAAGGTTATGTGGAATTGAGCCAAATGCGTTTTCTAGGTAGAAAACGTATTTGTGAACAAAAACTAGCATTCCAATAAAATTGAAACCTCCTCCATTTTGAAGTCGGTCAAAAATGAATATCACTATTCTGTAGATACCTATCATTGTACATATTTCAGTTCTCTCAAACACCACACAATACTAGCATATTATACAAGTACATATTGTTTCGGGAAAGTTATAAAACTGATGTTGTCATGTTAACATGATATGGGTGAGACAAGCATTTCAAAAACATTGCCTGCCTAAATATTAAATACACAGAGCTAAGAAAGGAAAAAAATGTGTGAAAAATAATATGCATTAGAGATAGTTGGAAAGCAATTTTACAATATCTTCCGAGTTCATTACAACTGACACAAACTTCTTTTCACAGGCATGCAAATCACCTATGTACAGTCGGCGACAAAGGAGATATGGTCGCACTTTTTCATATAAAGTTGTATGTTAAGGTGCAACCGTATAACCTTAGTCGACTGTTCATGTCATGCGAACAAGGCACAGGTAGCACTAGTATTTACACAATTTAGATCTCTCTGGAAAAATGCCTTGGCTGATTGACAACTTAATGAGGTGTGTTATAATCAGAGCAATCAATTTATTACATACTTTTAATATTATCGTGGGAGAATTATCGTTACCTACAACATGTGTATCCTTAAGATATATATATTTTTTTGCTGTCTTTGGTTCTTATTCCCGTGGAATTTTGACCCCATTCCCGCAGCCCATGGGGGCCTCTTCAGGGGAAAAAAGAAGCTTGTGTTTTAGACATAATCTTGTTTTCAGATTCTTCAGCACATTTTCCTGATTAAGTAAGTAATCATCCCATGTGCAAAGATCTTCAATAACATTTAAATATTTAGAATTTTTTGTATCCTATTTATACCTACTCCATTAGTTGTTCTTCACGGACTCATGTCACCGGTTTGTTGAAAGAAATTTCTTTAAGAAATAAGCAGTAGGCGCTATTATTAAACAATTTTTTTCCACTATTTATTTTGTTATGTATTTATGTACTTTTTCATACCAGTTAGGTAGCAGACAAGAACACGTTGGAAAGTGATTACCGTGACATACACACTACACAACCCCGAAGAACCTCCGTGCTGTCAGCACTTAATGGCCTTCTTGAAGAACCTATATTGTGTAGCTGTGCGAATGGCTAGGTGCTATTCGCTCAGGTGCTATTCGGCTGGGTGCTCTAAGTGGACTACACCGATAATTCATCTGAGCGCAAACCATTGTATCGGCGGTAGAACACACATAGCGAGATCGCTCATGAGGCTGAGGTAGCTTAAAATATGTTGTCATATTTAAATTTCTTACAGTTTCTCGTCAATATTGGATATTATTTTTTGGACTACACCTTAGCTTATCATCAGTCAAATCGACGGACCAAACATAAAATAATACTTTACTTAATACTTTATAATGCCCAATCTTTAAAGAGATATAATATAATTTTTTGCTTACTATACTTACCGATAAAATATTATATTCTTTGCTAGACTGCGTACCACTTTTATAGCCCATAAAATACAATCTTTGCTTAGTATGAGGTGCTTTTCGAATGTAAGCCTTTTGCAAGGCTAAATATGCTATTTTTTGTTGTTATATTATAGTTCTACCAAAGCATGAATGAATTAAGAAATGAATGCAATTCAATTAATGAACAAAATAAAGATAATTTTCTTCACGAAAAAATAATTTGCAAAATATTTTTAAATTGTATTTAATAGTTTCAAAAGTGGGTTTAGAATCGACTTCAGAGAGTAACAATTCTTCAGAAAGGCAGTTTTCTTAACTTGGTTAAAGAGTCCACTTTACTTTTAACTGGTCCCGGGTTCAAATTATGGCCAAGCAATTAAGTTAACCTTATTTAAAATCCAAAGTGAAAAGAAACTTTACTATTAAGATCCTGTCAATTCTGTGCTGGCAGCTCTTACCGTCTTCAAATGTCTACAGAGTCTACAATACATAAATATTTCATTCGTTTCGTATAAAGGTATACTTATTCCAAATTCTCCCTTTTCACGATTATATCCTACTAAAGTTTACCTGAAAAAGATAGGTAGTGAATGATATAACTGATGATATGACAGCCAATTGTATAACTGTATCTGTTATTTTTGCTTTAGCATTTTATCTCTGTACATATATGAAAATGGTGTGCAATAAAGATTGAAATCTATGATTAGGTACTCAAATTATTTCACTGTTGTTGTTGAAGTTTGAATATTACGATAATCATAGGCTTACTTTTCTTAGGCCTGTATTTCGGAATGATACACAGTCCTGAATTTTGATTTATAACAAGATTTGAGGGTAGATTATATTCTAGATGACAGTTCTAATGTGGGAGGGGCTTCACAACTGAGGGTTGCTCTGGAATACGGGTATAAAATGTAATACACATGTTCCTTAATTTTAAAAATGTATTCAACTTATACTATACTAATGAAGTGGCAGACAAGCACACGGCCCACCTGATGGAAAGTGGCTATCGTGGCTTAAGGACGTGAGTAACACCAGGGGAGCTACTGTCGTGCTGCCAAGCATGCAACCACAGATAGTTTTTATGCTGTCAGCGTAGGAGACAAATCAGAAATAGCCTTTGGTCTTTTCACTGACAGCATAAAAACTCTTCAATGGGCTCCGGCTACCTTACTCACCGTCGGTAACACAACACGAGGTTATTATGGCCGCCGTATTCTGTACAATCAAAGATTGAAATATTTTTCTGAACAATCATTTATTTTGTAATTACCATGGTTAGGTTTGAAAGAGTACTATATATTGTACCTACTAGTAACTGAAATTACAGTATCCTGTACTTGCGTTAGGATTGGAATTATAGCGGCAGTGCCAAAGATTGGTACCTGCGACTTCTCAATTGTAAGGCCGACTACTTAACTAACGACGCTGCTTTCTCGCGTGGCTATTACGGCAGTTCCTTCTGAAGTAAATAGAAAAGTAGCAGGAGAAAGGCAGAGTTTTCTAACAATATTGACATTAAGTTAAAACAGTCAAGGGAAAATTATAAAAAATCTATATCGGACAATATATAAGGTCATAGATAACAGGTCTTTGATCCTGTCTAGGCATTTATCAATATTATCTGTATTTAAATGAAATTAGATGGCAAGCTAGTCCAACTGTCAAACGGTCATTGACCGGCAGATATTTCGTTTCCGATAGCAATCTATTCAGCCAATTGTTTAAGCAATATAATGTAATCTTAGTTTTTTTCGGTATTGACGTAATTCATGACTTTGTATATCTGTTAGTAATAGTTTAATCTTGACAGATACTCAATAATAAATTATAAACTATAGAGCAGTTTTAAAATGCGGGCAAGGCATTTTAAAATTGCAACAAATATGTTGCATTAATCACTGGTTTTATGCATTAATCAGAGACGCGACAATGTGTTACGAAAATAAAATGTCATTGACAATAAATTAATAATAATAATATTATTCATAATTTTCTCCATATAAATGAATAATAATGATGTACTTCACTTGAGTAGGTACATATATTTTTTATACTTTGTATTTGCGCCAGTTTTTAATAACGCCATGTTCCTGCATACCTTGTCTACGTAGTGATACGTCATGGTATAATACTCTAATCTTTTAGTATTGTTAGTGTTCGTTTTATATTCTCAGTGACTTAATAAGTTTTGTCATTGTGTCACCTCATTGAGGCTGGACACGTACCATTTGATCTTGACAATAAATTGGCGATTTGGTCAATAACTTATGACATTCATGTTACTTTGTTAATCAAATGGTTTATTTATTTTTGGAGGACATTCAATATTTACAAAAAAATACTGTATTGAATCTACAAAAATCACAAACTGTTATATTCAAAACTTCAACATCCTCTGAGCCTTTTCCTTACTCACTTGGGTTTTGCGACTACCATCTGACCTCCATAAGCAATTGGCGATTTTAGGGTTTTGTAATTAGATAAGTCAGATTTTTTGGGCTGCAACTACCTTGAACCGACCGACGCGACGGCGACGGCTTATCGTACTCTTTGAGGCAAGGAAACATCAGTTCTATCCAAAAACACATATTCAAACATACAAATATTTGCACTAAGCGGTAATCGAAACCGCACCTCTTGCGTAGTACTTGAATGCACTACCGCCAAGCCAGAGGTGTCGTGTTCTTAAAAAATTGTGTATGTACAACATTTGGTCTGGACTATTTAATTTTGTTATTAATTAATATTTAAACTATTTCAAATGAACTTATCTTTCAACGGATCTGACATATTGAATTAATTTGCCGGCTCCTTACAACAAAATTCCAATAAAACAAATTTAATTTTTAACATAAATTTAGTTGCCAACAAACTTTAATGATCTATTTATTCTGAACATTCTATTATATAAATGAGATATCCTTAGGTTATGCCCGCGGATGTCCACTCGCTATTCGTTTTAATGTAGTTTTCTCGTGCCCACAATACAGATTCATGGAAAGAAAAATATTATTCTTATTAACCCTAATTTAAACGTGCTTTAGTAAAATGTATCTATAAATGAACTGCTATATGAAATACATAATTTTAATACGATTTTTTTTAACCAAGCCTATCCAACCAAACTAAATTGCATGTGTTGGGAGCGGGATCTCTTCGGCGTAGATGCCAGGATTCGAAACTAAAGCTTTTCTATCGTAAGGTGAATTTTTAAACCAGTGAACTATCGATGTTTATATTAACAGGACTCCAAGAACTAGAGACATACCTTACTGATCGAGCTAGCCTATTTGTTCCTTGAATAACATGATTCTACTAGTAATCAAACACTTCTTCAGAACGCTATGGTGTATCACTACCCGTAACTTCTTTCTTATTACCGTGATATGCTCAGACAAACAAACATAAGTACGAAAGACAAACATCTCTCGGTCATTCAACAAGTTAATGACCTAACAAATAAAGCCTCCCTAGGTAGACTTTACACCATTACGTCAAATGTCAACACCCTCGCTTATATCCCTCCCATGAAGGACCTTGGTTCAATGAAAAGCTCATAAATATTGTTCCCAAAAGGTAACGTTATTTGTATTTAAAGGGTTCGGTGGGCTCCGAAAACAAATTTGACCCTTACTAGTTGAAAGTCAAAGGTTTAAAGTAAACGAAACGTATAATAATAATCCTAATAAGACTTTTGTTTTATTAATATGACAAATAAACGTAGTCGACCCCCTTTTTTTGTGTAGAAATCCCATAGGGCAGGCATACACAAGCTATAATAACATTATTCAATTAAAACCACTCGACATAGGTATATTGTTTTGCCAAGTGGGGATTTCCCTAACGATAGGATAGAAATTGAAATCAATTACAATTAATTGGCGTTCATGTTTTACTCAAAGGATTACTTAAATCTGCTGTGCTCACCGACATTGAATGTGTAGCTTACCATCAGGTAGGCTGTGTGCTTTCCGCGATTTGTAATCTAAAATCGTGTATCTACTCCATAAACTTTTGATGAAATATGCATGAGACAAATATGCCTTGCATATTCTAAGAACAGGTATATAGAACAGGTGTGTAGCTCACTAGTGGGATACCTTTTAGTTTATTGAAAAGTTACATTGAGCTTGCATTAATCAGAGGATGCTATTTTAGATTTTAGATATCAAGGGGGGTCAGTTTAAAGTTAAACCCAACTTTGTGAGGTCGCAACACTTGTCGCACGGGACGCATAGAGTAAAACATTAGGTTCAAACCTCACCAAAACATGGTAAATTAAATAAAGCGGTTAGACTTTACACTGATCTGCCCTTGATATCTAAAAAATTAAATTGCAACCTCTTACAAATGTATGCCAAGTCCAAAAAAACTAACATTTAAATGGGCCATTTCGGTTACTATTTAGTCAACTGTGACAGACTCAATAAAATTCTCATTTTTCTCTCATTGTTCTTCGAGAACCTCCAGTACCAGGTTTCGAAGGGTCCATGCCTAGAAGGGACATCTGAATGAATAAATAAGTAGTGTCAATCAATGTCCTTTGCCCTTCCGTGTTCGAAGTAATAATACTGACCGCTTGAACAAATGTCGCAACCACATCACGTTCAGCCCACCAATGACATTTGATAAGGAAAAGATAAAAATTTTAGAGGGCCACCTAAGTTAGTAGGTGTGGGAACGCATAGGGAATTGATGAGTATAGGCAGTTTATTGATAGGAAAAATATTTGGAAATGTACACCGTTGATTCGATTGCTTAATGAGAATTTTTTTGATTGCTATATCGGACGGGGACTACATCGATGTATCTATT
Organism: Eilema caniola; assembly: GCA_949126895.1. Taxonomy (NCBI): domain Eukaryota; kingdom Metazoa; phylum Arthropoda; class Insecta; order Lepidoptera; family Erebidae; genus Eilema; species Eilema caniola. Next base: position 1,294,633 of record OX421478.1, read on the forward strand.
ATGAAATAGATATAAGATAACAACAATTCTGAGACAATGTTAAGAGTTTAAAAAGGTGTCTATCTATACCCATCTTCATGAAAACATTAAATTTTTCCACCAATTTGCATGTAAAACATACCTAATCCAGGTCTACGTTTAGAGTTCTTCGTCGAGCAATACGGTCATGACACAGCAATAAGAACCCAGCCCCTCTAGACAAGTGGCAATTCGCTAGCCGGCGTTTGGTGGAATAGAATGACGAATGTTTGGGATTTGACATAAATGACAGTCGTTAACGCATGTCAAATACGTCAAATCCTATAAATTCGTCATTCTATTCCATCAAACGCCTGCTAGCGAATTGCCACTTGTCTAGAGGGGCTGGACCTCACATAATCTTTCTTAAAATCTCAAGTAAATTGTGATTTTTTTAAACATGTATTCTCATCAGCTCCAACTAAGCTAGTGTTAAGTGGACTCACATTTCGGTTCTAGTCAGCTAATAAACATAGCTCGGAATTAACTTTCCATCATGTGGGTCGTGTGCATGTCTGCCACCTAAGTGGTATAAAAAATAGTTTAGTTTTATTCGTGTTATCTATCTCTGAGGTATTTATGATTATTTTCCATATGGGTTTGTCTATCCGAAATCCCGGGAAGATCCACATTAGTATCAACATTTCGATGCAAGTACATAAATAACTCTACCAAATTCCGAGCTATGCTGATAAATTAGTTAATACACTATTACCTCTATTGCAGATTTGATGTGACCACCATTGTAACACTGTGGTGACCCTCTTTCGTGAGACTAGGCGAGGTGAAGTTCTATGACACAAAAAAACTTTACTTCACTAGAGGTATAGTCATGGCTTTTGTGATTAGGTTACCTCACTTAATCGGTGAAATCATACTAATATTATAAATGAGAAACTGTAATGTAATGTTTATCCGTCTTTCACGCCTAAATTACTGAACCGATAGTGATGAAATTTGGTTTAGGAGTTGTTTAGACCTTGATTAAGGACCTTGGTCGCGATAACCGAGATCCAGATCCGGGCGTTGCCGCAGGCAAAAGCTAGTGCTATCTAGTAAAGAAGTACTGGTAACAATACCATGAAATAAAATTAGCCATATCTAGTATATACTCACTGGGAATACCAAGAACATAATTTTAGTTTGATTATGTACGATCATTGATCACGTAATACGAATAACTCTTAGACGAATTAAAATAGAATCACTTAGGCGAATAAGATTGGATCGAGTTTTCAACAATGGCAGTCCCGCGGTGTTTGATGGCGCGTTGCGAGGTACCCTTACAGTGTGACGATGACCTTATTTTGTGTACAGTGTGCTCTTTACCTAAGGAATATATTTATGGTATTTTTAGATTATGGCTATTCAGTTTTATGAAATAAGGGAGTATTATTTTATCAGAAAGCAATCAAACAGAAATCAATTTTTGCATGTAATCATTATAGACGTTTGAGGAGATATTATTATCACTAATACTTTGTCAATATTTTTGTGGTATATGTGTTGAGAGTGCTGAGAAAATGTTGTAACAAAAATCACTATCACAACTGTGGAGGAATCCCACCAGTAACCGTATCTACCTTCAGTAACCAATCTTGAGCACAACTTTCGTTAAGACAGCACTAAGAAGTACTTAATTTCACTTTAAAATATGAATAGTTCACATCACACAAAGGAAAATACAAGCTTACGAACAAAACAATAACCAAGTAGGAGACAATAATGAAACACGCTGTACTCTTGTCATATTTCTAAGTAATTTTCTTGAAAGGGAAGCGATGGTTATTTTGTGTATTCATTTGTAAAATAGATTTTGGGACGAACTCACACGTTTCTGAACGATTTGCAGTACTGTATACAGCTTGAACATTTTAATGTGATTGGTTTTTAAACATTAACTTTTTGTAATCGTACTAATGTTTCAATTGCTTTTTACCCTTGATTTTGACCGAACCCAGATCTAACTTCTCTATGTTAAATATATGCTTATAGTCATTTTGCATTTGAAGGTTAAGCCATCCCTACTAGCCAGATCAGTCTTCCGATGGGTCACGATTCTTACCACATTGAGACTTCTCAGTACCACAATGTCAGTTTCGGCTGTTATACGTTATAACAGTCAGTACAACTGATCTGAATAGAACTTCAATATTGAAAGTTCAAGTCACTTTCAATTTCAATTTCAAAGATCAGGTGGCAATCGCTTCATTTAAAATATCAAGGTTCCACCTGATGATGATCATCAACATTAAAAGGATCGGACGATGATGACTGATAGTCATTGCACCAGTGTCATCTTTGAAGGATTAAGTACTATGTCATAAGCACGGTTCTGACAATATCGTATTTTTGTTGTACCAATTATCAGAACAAGCTTTGTATAAAAGAAAAGTTAGAAAAAATAGTCTTCGCGGTCTCGGACAAGAACATGTACTGTATGCATCACAAAGTACAATGTAAATGATCTAAATAATGCCTTGTTTTTCCCTCTGCCTGTTGACTGAATGATCTCATATTGTGTACACGCCTTTAGTTCGGACAATAATACAATTTATATCTCTAATATATAAAATTCTCGTGTCACAGTTTTCGTTGCCAAACTCCTCCGAAACGGCTCGACCGATTCTCATGAAATTTTGTGGGCATATCGGGTAGGTCTGAGAATCGGCCAACATCTATTTCTCATACCCCGATTCGCGATAACCGACATCCACGCGGGCGGAGCCGCGGGCGACAGCTAGTCAGTCATAAATTTTGATTTGCTCCTGATACCTTGGTATTAACATGTTTTTGATATTTTGTTGTCAAGATTAGGTATTCTGACCATGACTGAACTTACCTACACACGTGCATAAATGACAAAAAATACAATGTGCATAAATTCTTCCATGTCAGGGCAGAATTTATACAAATCTCATTACCGATGCGAAGATAAAACTCTTAAGAGACGAAAGTATTACGCAATGAAGTTTAATTAAAAAAAACCTTTTCTTCCGTGTGGAGTAGCTCTTGATTAGGTTGACGTTTCTGACTTGGCTCGTAAAAAACTCCGGGAAAATGACGAGAATCGCGATTGTTAGGCGGGTGCCATACTGACAGCCAATGTCTTGGAAAGAATCTGTTAACATATGAAGCGGAAACTTGGAAGCCTTTTTAAAAATATTGCGCTACATGTGATGTGCACTTAACACTAATTCTTCTTCCCGTTATCCTATTAATCTATTATATAAAAAGAAGTCGGGTGTCCTTCCTGACTCTATAACTCCAGAACGCACGAACCGATTTCCACGGTTTTGCATTCGTTGGAAAGGTCTCGGTCTCCGTGAGGTTTATAGCAAAGAAAATTCAGGAAAACCGACATCCACGCGGGCGGAGCCGCGGGCAACAGCTAGTATTATATGTAAATGAGAAAGTTTATGAAGGAATTTAGATGTTTTTTACTCCATCGCGCTCAAAAGGCTGAACAGATTTGGCTGAAATTTGTTAGAGGAATATAGCTGGTCTGGAAGAATACATAGGCTGCTTATATCCCTGAAATAGGTTCCCATGGATTGAAGGAACGGGAGATGAATTACAAGTGGGTAGAATTGCGGGCAACAGCTAGTAGTTTAATGTGTGTATGAGTTTTATAAGTGTAAAAGTAATCAGTACATTTTGTTCTAGTTCTGTATTCGTCATTGGATGAAGTTACGAACTTTCCAAGTAAGAGGTAGGACACGACGGTATTTTCGTCCAATTGAGCAGTCCGACTGGGGAAGTGCCTTCGCCCTACAGAATACCGCGGCCATAATAACCCCGTGTTCTGTTTTTTTTAGCTCACTGGAGAGTTTTTGTACTGTCAGTGGCAAGAATAAAGGCTATTCCTGCTTTGTCTTCTACACTGCACAGACCAGCATAGTCAACCAGTATCCGAGTTGACTATGCTGCTCTGAAAAAAGACATAAATTGTGGGTAGGTTGGTGGTGAACATGTATGATTGTTTTGACAGTAGTTCGGTCTTATTCATTATATAATTGACGTGACTCACATATTTTAACATCCCTAAGTATCTTTAAAATCTGGCTATGGCATATTATGAATAACCCAAAAGTACAATCTATTTCAATCATTTTATTAGCCATTTCCAATAACTTAATTAAACCACATGCATACAAAATTCAAAGGTCTCTTCAGCTCAGCACAGCAGTTAAAAATCTAATCAATCCAAAACAACATTCATCACTTCCCCAATAACTAAAAGAGAAATAAGGTTTCCGCCAGACATGGATAAGGGGCACCCTGTCTTATCGCGTCGCCTTGATTCGCTGGCTTTTACGAGCCAAGTTACCTTATCAAGTCTGTACACTCCCTAAATTTATATTAGGTACGGTGTCAAAACATTTTCTCGACGGTTTACTGCTATTTTAAATGAGAAACTCGGAGTTCCACTAGAGCGCCATCACCGTTTTTTTACAGTTGGGTTCCTGAACTCATTGTGGAAGAACCCCTGTTGGTAACTTTGAGTAGTAAAACTGGTTAGTTATTTTCATTTTCTTTTTATGACGTTTTAAACTTTTAACCTGACTTTGCTCAGGTTTTTTACGTCTTCAGTTCATTAATTATAAATGTGTCAGCGTTTTTAAGGAGCCGTTGACGTGAATGATTAATTTAGCAGTCGTAAACATGGCTTCCTTAGTGTAATATATTTGTCTTAACTACTTCTGAAAATATTTAATAAAGTTTAATTTATTTATTCACATTTTTCTTACTGCATCTTACTTGGCGATAGTTAATGCCTGAGGTAAAACTGTGAAATGGAAGAATGATCGAGTAAAAATGACATGAATTTCGGGAACAAAATGAGACAAGTTGTATCTAATCCAGTCGTATTTATTGCTCTACATACAACCGGTACTTGCTTATATAATAATGTACTACCTACATAATGTAAATTTATTGAAATAACAGCATCCTCATTGCGATTTCCCAGTTGAGTCCAAAGTTTGCACCTTTTATTGTTTTGATCAAATCAACTTTCCCGAGAAAGACTAGCCTGACCTTTCAACCCCGTGAGGAAAACCTGTGCTAGAACTTCGTCCTTTATTTAGAAGCTTACAGGTGAGGTTGGCTTCCTATGGCCCTATATACTTTAAATTACGTTTCAAATCGAATAAAAAATGAATGTTCTTAATAGGTACGGATATAATTAAACGTGATTTTAGTCTGTCTCCTTCTAAATCATTGAAAATCGTTCAGTAATGAAACTAAATAATAATGAAGTAAAAACAAAGTACAGAACCACAACTACACAATGCAGTCTAATTTGCCCGCTTTTTTAAACAAACACCTATTTTAGAGAGCAAAAGTTTCTGTTGCCAAATTAAGTTGCAACCTACTTACGTCTTTATTATTCAGTTTATATACCTCATAGGGATTGACAAACTTTTTCTTGAAACACAAGACGGTATGACTAAGATTTGACATTACTTATTTCTGCCCAATTCATCCCTAAAGTTTTGAGATAAGTCTCATTTTGGCTTGCTGCAAATTGGCTACCAAATCGCCGTCTCTTGAAGTAATAAGTTTAATACTTGGTTAAAATAATGATAAAATGTTTTGGGTGCTGATTCTGCTAAGAAGTGCGGTATTCTCATTATTTTTTACATATTTCAAGTTGGGTAAGGCTTAGTAAAATTCGAGTTTGTAATGGAACTGCCTTGTACTGTTTTGGGGAGGTCTTTACCAGAATTGAAGTGCGTTCCCTTGTAGCACAGTTTTGGTTTTAATAATCTCATTTCTAATGTTATTTTGGAGGACATTTTAGTCTATTATAGACAGAAATGTCTTTTAAAACAACATTAGGATGCAACTTAAATAGGTAAACGGTGTAAATGCTTGCTATTGTTTCTAAGATGAACCAGAGAACCGCAATGCTGTATATTTATTATGTTCATTTACTTTCGTACTAATTATAATAAATATTTCGACTATATAGCTGTAATCAATACCCATTAAGCATTAAATGTGACGAGTAGGTATGGGTTCAATTCCTTGATCTGGCAATGCTATTGAGATTTTTAGTTAGAAAATTTTCATTAGCAGGATTCAGTTGGCAAAATTTATATTATTATCATAAATATTTTATATAGTAGGCAAACTATAGGTATTAATATACTTCTACCTATGCGTACAAAATACAGTCAAAACTTATTTATTAAAATACCAGCTGTTGCCCGCGGCTATGCCCGCGAGGATGTCGGATTTGTTGACATAAATGATCACTGCTCCACTCCTTTGAGTAGTAGCGTGACGATATATAACTTATGTGCTATTATGATGTATAAGCTATATTATTGTAAGGTTTCATTGAAATCCATTCAGTAGTTTTTACGTGGAAGAGTAACATCCATACATATATCCATCCATCTCACAAACTTTCGCATTTATAATATTATTAGGAATTAAAAAAATATTTTGAGTAAAAATCTCTTAAGGTAGGTATTATCGTATGTGGTTACCTTCGAAATCATAACCATATTCTAATGTTTTATATTGGCATGTTCTAAAAAAGAGGATTTATTCTAATTTGCGTTTAATACTGGTACTAAATAAAAGTTCATTCATAATTTAAAAAAAAAGATTACTTCTTTATGAAGTATGTCATCAGAAAACAAGAATTTTCCAATATCATAAAAAAACAATATTATAATATTATAACAAATAATTTCAGTGTAATTTAATGTGTAAGTGTTAAACTAATTACTGTTATTTATATTATCATCTTCGCGTTAGTTTCGGTCGCACCCCAAGTTTACACCTTGGGGCCCGAGGTTCGTATTCCAGCTTTTACTTCCTCTGGAAATCCATGATCCTGAAACCATTGGCGCGAATGTTTAGTCTATGATGGCAAGCCAGCATTTCCTCAGTCTACAGCTACTTCTAGACCCGGCGGAGGCAGACATTTGTTACCCAAGCTGCTTAGCGGTCGGCTCGGAGTGTAACTGCAACAGCGAAGAAGACACTCTCCTGCATTTTATCCGCGTTGTCACGGACATGAAACTTATATTGAAAAGAAGCCGACTGTGGACAGATGCTTGGTGTTAGTTTTTGTTTTACAGAATTATATTTCAAATTTATTTCAGTATTGGACATATTTTTTCGCTTTAGGTAAGGTTTTATAACAAACTTTAATTATACTCAATCTTGTTAAGTCCTTCAACAAATCTAATAAGATTTACTGTATAAATTTTTTCTTCTGTACAATATTAAAAAAGAACAAATAAAAACAACCTTCAACTGAACTAGGTTCTATAGATAGATCTCTTTATGTCTATCAGATAGTTTAGTTAGGTACAGGAAGTCAGTAGAATACTCTTATGTTAGAATCAGAGAAACAGAAGATTTTTAGGTATAAGTTGATCTTGCTAAAACATTGCGTAACATTGCGTTACCTACCTACTAAATTGTTCCTTCTGTAAACAATATGATATTTGATGTCCTTATTTGGACATGATTCATTTTAGGTATTTGGTTTACTAGAACCGTATTTCACTTCTTCAATATTCCAACAGATTTTATTGTGATGGTGGCCATAAAATTTATCGTAAAAAGTACGATTTCCCGCATATGTCAAAGTCGAAAGCTATGCTCGAAATTGTAACAGTGCCAAATGAATACGAAATAAAGGAATCTGGAACCAGCCTCCGCTAAGATTGCTTTTTACTTCAATACATTGATCTTGTTAAAAAATTATGTTTGTTGTTTCGTACATATTATTCTTATAGACAGTATTTAGAAGTCCTACGGTTGTCAAGTCTGGTATTTTTATTGCATCAACGTATAACCTGAAAAGGACCGCTGAGTTTCTTGCTCGAGTATTCTCAGCTGGCCGGTGCGTTTCGAACCAGTGGTCCATTTGCTAAACAAGTCTTAAATATTTCTTCGTTTTGATGTTTTGGAAATACCGTTTTAATGGTATATACAGAAGAAATGATTTTAACTTTGACTTTGGTTACGCCTCTCTCTGTCTAAAGACACCCGCATCTTTGGGGTCTATCCTTTGAAAGATATCGCAAATTTACGGATTCAGTTTTAGTATTTTGTGAAGTTTGAGCAGAAAACCTGTTGATAAATTCTAAAGAAAAAATTAACATTTGGTCTAAGAATTTTGTTGGATCAGGTAACCAAACGTTGGCCTTTCGATATTACAAAATATATCAAAACAAAGGAAAACAGAAAAATATAATGTACTGCCATTGGGTCGTGGTGATAATCCATTCTAGTCTGATTGTTGCTAACTTAAAAAGCTTAAAATACCTATATACAACCTGTTTCTAAAAATCTTTAAAATAAATCGATACTATACCTGCAGATGTAGGTAAATGTATATAATAAATGCACAGTAAAACCAGTAGTATCAAAACATACAAATCAATAGTCACCAAAAATTCATTACGCATATACAGGATGTTCACGAGTCGGCAAGCGGAGCTAGTTAGAAATAAATTGCAGCAAGCCGAAATCTATTATTATGTTAAAGAGGCAGCCAGCGCGCTGCACTTTTTGCGCTTCCCCTCGGATATAAACATGCCGTGTCGCTTTGCATCGTCCTTTGTGAGTGTGTAGAGTAGAAATATTGCAGTGGGACAAGTAATTTTGTTTCAGTTTTTATATAATTATCGGAGCACAGAATTTTGACGGAGTTTTTGCACATGGCTCTGATTGGGTGGATTCTTGATAATAATCATCCTTTTAGCGATTTCGCAGATGCGTTCAAAGATTACATTTTGGAGACCGGAACCCGTTTGTATTTGATTAGAATATTGGCTTTTCTAAGAGTACCTACTGCCGTTCATCCTGCAGATACCGACCAAAATAAGGGTTTCGATTTTTTAACAATCTACAAGTTACAACCAAATCTTGTCTTTTAAAGCCCAGGATCCATTCACCTACTAGTCTATTATTTACTCCAATTTTGCTTTTATAGGACCGACTACCCTCTAATCCCTGAACCTTGAAAAGTAAGTTGCCAAAGTCAATCAGCATGTGTAAAAGCTTGCAGATGACGTGAGCTTGGGCCCCCATGCACCTAAACGTATAACTTAATATCTCTATTAAAATAAAACAAAAAACAATTGCCCCACTGAGTACGAAACGTTTCTACTCTGTACCATCAGAAGAATTCTCGTTACAGTATTCGAGATAAAGTTAAAATATTATCGTACGGTATCGAAGCGGGTTGCATTCTGCGCGAATAAATGTACTAATACATTTCGAAAACAACAGTTCAATTTTCCCACCCTGGGTTTGGACGGGGCTTCTTAGGGATGGGAGGTTAGTTGTTCTGTTACTCGAATTCAATTCCGAAGCTATGATAGGTTTATTGGGAGATGGTTCGTCGTTATAGAGTATTGGTTTTGGTGCAGTGTTATTTGTTATCATTGTTTTATTAATATGCGTAATCTGTCTTATAAACATGCACATACAATGTTCATGTAGATAAATATTTGCAGAGCAGAAATCGAACCTGTGACAAACAGTTAAACGCACCACCACTACGCCAGAAGTTTCGGTTGCATTCAAAGTTTACACTTTCAATTCACTCATTATGTTTGATTAATTTGTTGTTATAGTCAGTGACTGCCAGGCAGACTCTTCAACTCCGAGAGTAAAGCCTGCGTCAGTCTGGAAAAAAAACCTCAGAAAAAAACCACAAAATCTGATTCCAAGATTATATATTATTTGACAACGTCCAAATAAGTGAATGATAGATTAGGATAGGAAAAAAGAAACAACTCAGGCGGGACATGAACCTGCGACCAGCCCCTTACAAGGGGCATGCTTTGACCACTGAGCTACCAAGTCACGCCTTGAGTTCTTCAACTTCTCCTATATATTACTATGTTGGGGCGATGGTCGCGCATTGGTCAGATCATTACCCCTGCACGTGACCAGTTAGTCCCGCCTTAGTAGTTTCTCTTTTTACTATCCTAATGAATTAGAATAGTAAGGATACTTATTGCTTAAAAATTTCATTCAAGTGAAGGATATTTCTAAAGGTTTTCAGTTCAAAGTAATTCAATCAAATTCTATGCTGTACATCAATATCAAAAATCTGTATTGCTTTCAAATACCAACAAAATTCTAAAATCCCCTGCAAAATTTAAATTCTCGAAACAAGAATTCCTTTTCCGGATAACCGGGCACCCCTGCAAAGCCGGGCACTTACGGTATTTAACCGGGATACCCGTGTCGTAACGTCTTCTGGTCGATCGCGATATTAGAATGTCCAATGCTGTGGATTTTACAGCCTCGAAATCTTTTAACCGTTGTTTTAAATGTTCAAAGGAGGGTTATTTCAGTGAATTTGTAATGAGTTTTGATTTTTAAATGGCTTCTTTATTATTGTTTGTAAGTTGCTATCTGCGTTGGCTGTCGTCATCGTTCTTTCATAATGATATATTATAAATCCTTATAGTTATCTCCCTAAATTACACGCATATATCGGCATTGAGTATAGCCGCCGACAACTTCAAAAACTCTGAACTTGAGTTTTTTTTCCCAAAACCTGTACAAACCATTGGCTTTATTAAGGTTCTGTATTTAGACCAGTTGTTGGATCTTTAGGGCTTTAACCACTCGTAGTGACCGCTATAGATGTTCCTATTGCAACCGAGACCAACGGCAACGGCTTTACGTGCTCTCCGAGGCACGGATTTCCGCCAACAGTGACATATTTAAAGCTATAATAACCCCTTGACCCTGATGTATCTACCTACCTAGTATACAGTATATTAGACTCATACTGAATTTATTTCTACTTTATGTATTCTCTTTTGCGTTGTTTACCTCGATCAACCTTTGTATGTCTGACTGGTATATTTCTAATATCTTATGGTCTTAAGTTCTCTTCTGTAGTGTGAAATGAGAGAAGTGAATAAATAAATGAATAAATGACAATTTTATGTTCCCCTGCCTTCAGTGCAGTCCTAATCCCATATCAGCGGATTGCGGCCACCATTTTATGACTCTTAGTTTCGATGGCACGGATTTTGCAGTTTTACGACATCCATAAAAAGAGATGGATGTTTTTTGATTAGATTTAATTTGTAGTTTGGGATACGGCCGGTGTTTAATACGCCCAGTTATGGCATTAAAAGGGTGGAAGGATATAAGGATCGTTTTATGGCGATATGTTGTATTTTAGTTGCGATAATATTATAAGTTACTAGCAATTTAATGTTTCTATTTATATAGTTGGAGAATTCGAAAACTGTAATTACCACGTCATATGTCATGAAATATATAATGTAAAATATTATAATAAAAAGGTTCAATGATAGTAAAGGAAGCTCTCTTCCACTTCTGTAGTCTCTATTTTTCACAGTTTAAAGGTTTTGCTTAGGTATTCGAATGATGAATCACACTACGTGTTTTTTTTATTATTATCTATGAAAATAACTATTACAATTTCGAGGAATCTTTCCAAATTCCGAAAAAAATGCTATCATGGAACGTATAGAAGCAGAAAGTAAAAATACGGATGGTAAAGTCACAAAGTCCCGTTTAGTTCATACGGGCTTAAATCGATGCGGTTGTGCCAGCCGAGCCAATTTTCACACGGAAGGAGGAATGGAGGACACTATTCCATACGTCTGTTTTAACTTATTTTCAAGAAAGTTTTTGATTTACTTTTGACATTATGAAGTCAAAGACTTGGGTTATAACTCCTTTTTGATTTATGTACAGAGTTTAATAGTAACGCATATAATATTAGGTGTATATTTCTTTTTATATTAATAAAATATTTATACACAGACTAGGGATATGAATCGATACCATAATTTAAATGATCTTTAAGAAGAAAGAGAGCTGATTACCAGAATCGTACCATTCTTTATAATAATTTATATTTTTTATACCACTTAAGTAAGTGGCAGACAGGTAGACAAGCATTCACATATTTATTATACAAAAATTTAGTGCCTTTGAAAATTTTAAAGCTCGTCAATTTACTAATCTAACACAGTAACTTTTAACCCAGTAATAATTCTGTGTCCATAACAATTATCATTGATGTACCCCTTTATGAGTCATTTCATCAGTAAATATTACCTAACTAAATCTAATCAATATTTTAGCGAATTATTTTTAAAATTAATCAGTATTTTTCCTGTCAGTTCTGCCTGTCAGAAACGCGCTGACTGCATCACATTGATATACTGCTCCAGAATTATTTCTCCAATCTATTTAGGTTAGTCATATTTTGCTTATATTCACAAACTGTATTCTGTACAGTCACAGTCCCAAAGGATGTGATGTAATTTAGATTTATTCTAGTCTGTCAGCTGGTATACATTAACTAATGAGCAACGGTGGTCAAATTGTTCGTATTTATATAACTACAAGGAAGTATTATTCGTATTATTCAGTGCCCTTTCGAAGGTCATGACTTCCTGTATTTATTTTCGTTTAGCCTAGAATTGTTAGTTTATCAACGTCGGTAGTCATAGTTTTTTTTATTTATATAAAATTTTCCTACGTCTATAAACAAGCTGTGATGACAATCTTAAATGAGATGTATTGTTGCTTTCATATCAACTCTATTACGATTTATTAGACTGTCAAGTTTCCTCGTGTCCGGTACATCCCTTTTCATGTATATAAAAACAATGGTTCTCAATTTATTATTCTGCTCCATGTCACGTGTTTGGGGAATTTGAATGTGGATTGTTCCGGGTGATATTTCCAATCCCCAATCTACATTTTTTTCTATATTTACTATTGTTTCCACACGAAACAATGTTTGTGTAATCAAAAGTAATGATATTGTCAACACACTTGCTCATAAACTGGCTTTAATTTCACCGCCATTAGGCACATAATGACACCTATAATCAAACTGTGGCTTTTTAATTATAATTCACAAGTGAGTTATAGATTCTTTTAAAAAGTTCATTGGTACAGATGCTTTTTTCTTTAAAAAAAGGTCGTGCTTAATAGCACAAATAAATTAATATGCTTATTACTTGCTCATTTCGTGCAACTTCGTATTTGAACAGATAATTTCAACTTGTATGTGTTTATTAAACAAAACTGAAAGTAATAACTTTAAATTCCCCATTTAGTCCGCGACGAATAAGAAAAGTAAATTCTTTTAGTCTATGGCCCAACGACAGGAAAAAAATATTTCGAAAAAAAAAACAACTTTTTCACGTTTGAAATTATACCTATTTATTTATTAAAATGTCTAAAAGTACTAGTAACGAATAAAACGATTTATGTTCAACGTCCAATATATGATGTGATTGTTGTGAAACCTTTAACGTTATAGAATATTTACTAACTGCAAGGGTAAATATCTATTTTAGTATTATATTATTCACAAGAGTGTTGAAAAACATCCTATGATACACGTGTGTAATGATGATTACCGCCCTCGGCTCTCTAAAGACTCACCTATCGGCTCGGATCTCAATGGCAGCTCAGTGGTAATCAAGAATTTTACACACTTGAATCGTAATGTACTATTCACATAGTTGTGATGTTTATTTTGTTTGCTAGAATCTGTGGTATCTACATGGAAGATTAGTAAGTAGTATTAGATAAATACTGCAATTAGAATTATGATAGTTCCTGCTATCATATACGTTCTTACTTAAAAATAATAAACGTAAATCAATTGAAGTCATTTCAAGAAAGTGGTCATTTCAGGAAAGTGATATCGGGAAAGTGGTTTTTCAGGAATATGGTTATTTTCAGAATTAATGATCATGTCAGGGAAATCGTCAATTTAGGAAAATTGCCTATTTAGGAAAATAGTGTGAACTGTGATATTAAGTTTGCATTGACTTATTCTCAAAATTCCTTTTCCCTAGTCATTGTCGTCTGTTTATTTATATTACTAATTCCATGTTAGCGATTGATTCTGCTTGAAGTGATAGTAGGGCACGCCGTGATTGCGGCGGTAAGGCCCATCATGGGGGAGTGGCTAGAGAGGCCACACGGTAGCCTCTCGTACCGTCAGACGCAGATTATCACCGGGCACGGTAGCTTTGGGCGGTATCTGCATCTGATGGGTATAGAGTCAACGCCCGAGTGCCATCACTGCGACGCGAGCGTGGACTCGGGGCTGCACACGCTCACCGAGTGCCCGGCGTTTGAGACGCCGAGACGGGAGCTTGTGGCGGCCCTGGGTGTGAGAGTGCTCACGCTCTTTACCCTGCTCGCGGCGATGGTCCGTTGCGCGGATGCGTGGACGGCCAGCGCCTCCGTCTGCGAGCAGGTCATGCTCGCGAAGGAGACAGCAGAGCGGGCGCGGCGCGATGAGCGAGAAAGGCTCGCTGACATCGCTGCACGCGCCCGAAGGCGGCTCGGGCGTCGGAGGGCGCAAACTGACCTCCGCCCCCCATGAGCGCGGGCCTGAGGGTGACGGGTGGAGCCGCCCGTCACCCTAGCAGAAGCAGGCCACGGCGGCCTCCCCACACCGGGGTTGAGTCGGGGACCGCGTGGTCCCCCCCTTCTCGAGGAGGGCCAGACCGAGAGGGATGGCCCTGGGTCAGCCGGGGTGCGAGGGATATGTCGCATGACAACCTCACCTTCGGCCTAGCACTACGACCCAGAGACGACGTGCGGTTTAGTCGGTTCGAGTCCGACATAACCTCCCCCTCCGGCTCCGGGGGGGTGGGTATCCGTGGGGATTTTCCGCACGTAAAAAAAAAAGCTTGAAGTGATAGTGGGATTTTTTTTATAGAAATAATATGTTTATGTCAGATGTGTTTTGAAACTTTATCTTTCTTCTCACCAGTATTTGCTAAAGCTTTAATTAATTTAAAATGACATTGGAAATAAAATAACAACAGAGCCTAACAAAAAATAGCATTACGACCATTTCAAATTATAAATTCCTATAACTCCACGCCAACGGCAGAATCAAACCTCCATTCTATTGAATTGGAAAGCTGTCATTCTCGTCGCGGAAACACTCTACTTCAATTGTTCCACGGTTTTTCTCACTGTTGGCTTCTTGAAGGCGTATTTCTCCATTTTCGCATGTAAAACAAAATTTTCTCGCATTTTCGTTCGGATTCGCACCAAGTCGCTGGCGGTGACGGGATTTCAATCGGGTGACCATGACTCACTTTTTTTTTAAACTAACACTCTAACACTTGAGTGTTTTATATGCATCGCAGTAACAAAATATCCAGATTCGAACAAAATCGAGGCACTAGTATTTACATAGATTTTGCTTCATTTTAAACTAGTTAAGCTACTCCACAAATTTCAGAATTAACTGACATCCTTGTATCCATTATACTCAAATCTGTGTACAACAAATAAATATTTTACATTTTTTGCTTACATCACATTTCACTTTTTTGGTATTTTATTTTTTATTCATGGTTAACAGCCATTATGAATTCGATACATTTGCTTATTCAACCATTAAACAAAAGAACTAAATTGAAATAAATAATAACAAAACTAAAAACAATTTTATCATCAATTACTTACGAGCGATTAGACGACAGCATAATTGTTAAAATGTTTTACAGAAAACTCAGCGTGAATCGAAACATTCCTATTAGGCCCAATGCCAAGAATTTTCACTAGGCAAGTCTTAACAATTTATTTTCTTCTTGTATTGTTTTATGAGTTATTAATAATGGTGAAACGACCCTATAATTATGGGTCGTTCTGTTAAAAGCTTAATGAATTTGCGAGATTTCTGTTTTATTGCGCAAATTAAGTGTTATCTTGCTTCATTTATGTTTTAAAAGAAATATGGCGTATTTGGAATATCTTTCCGTATCCTTTTTATAAGATTCAAGAAAAGTGTTGCTTTATTTGATGGTTATAATTTTTATTTAATTTTTTTACCAAATGTGAAAAAAGAAAATTAGATTATGCAAAATATTTTTCTGAAATATGAAGTTTTGAAGTTATGAAGTATTGCGCAAAATAATTTTCTTTTTTCACATTGGGAAAAAAATTAAATTAGATTATGCAAAATATTTTTCTGAAATATGAAGTATTTCCACATTGGTTTTCGAACCTATTATTATATTTTTTAATATATGTAAAAATAACTGTTCTACTTCATGGTTCTTTGTGAACGATTCATTCACTAACAGTTAATGGAAATGATATTTAGAACGTGCATAAATTGCATGATCTGGAGCCGAACTTGGATTTCTCGTAAAGCTATCACTGGTTTACTTGCAACCAAACTTATGGCCAACCTATTAAATACTCCATAATTGAATATGATAGGTATCATAACGATTTTGTCACTAGTCCCAGTCACATAGTTTGTGTACAGCAGTGGACTCCAACAGGCTAATTGATTGATTGTTTGTGTGATTTTCTTACTATCCTACTAATATACTCCAAATAAGCCTTCCCTTTTTGAGGCAACCGCATAATTTCTCAAAGATCACTTTTACCAAGTGTTTCGTTTCTCAACAAGGCGATACTAATAAAACGACGATTTTCAAACAGTCATTGTAACTGAAAGTGACTTCTTAAAGACAAGTAATCTCAGCTAGGAAGAAAACAATACTATCCTGTAACACCCGTTGTTCATGGTTACCGTAGAATCGCCGGCGAATAGTTTCGCGTCTGTCAGTCGTGTTTGAAGGGGATTTATTATTTTTATTATTGTTTCTCGCTACGACTCGGGCGCCTTATTTCTCTCCTTAAGTTATGACCGACAAAAATAGAGAGAATTACCGACGTACGTTATTAAACCTTTTTGCCTTTATCCTCGAACGCTTTTGTTGTTCCTGTATTATCAGAATTCATAAAGAGACTGTTATAAACCAGGGATCTTGGTGTTGAGTTTTTGTGATTCGCTTTTCATTTCTTTTGGGGGTGTTATGAATATTTTTATTAAGAAGGTGGGCTTGTCACTTTTTCTCGTTCATAGATTAAAAACTTCTTCAGATTTCCATTATACTTCATCAATATCGTTATAGCCAATCTGAGAAGGCTAGATGCATTTCTATGGCTAATAAGTCTGCTATAATGTATGTTTTTATTTTTATAAACTTGGTTACAAATGTTAGCTCAGTGCAATAAAATTATCTTGCCTTACAGTATATTGGTGATTTGCCTACATTGAACCAGATTTCATCTGCAAACTAGGTTCAATGTGACAGTAGACCAAATGGTGGATTTATGGGTGTGATGAATGTGTCATATTATTCCATACAAGTAAATGAAATTTAAGCAAACCTTTAGGTGTAGCCAGCAATTTAGTGCTTCTTAATGTACAAAAAATTGAAAATTTAGAAATATTCAGTACTACTCACATGTAAAAGCAGTACCCAATGTAACTATTCGTCTCTCTACTTTACTATTTATATGTTTGTGCAGTTTTGCATTTTTCCAAACGTTTTTTGTCCAGTGATAGCATAGTACTATATTCACTATAAGATTTTTTCTGCAAATAATGTAGTGCAGATAATTCCGTGTCACAATTAATTTTAACCGGTTTTAACTGTGGCAACTGTGATTTTAATAATTGCAATACAATATTGTAAGATTGTTTCTTTTTATCTTTTCTTATATTAAAATAATTGTATTTATTTTTTCGTAATGATACCATATGGTACCATGGCAAATAAAAATTGCCACAGTACCATCAATGGTCTAATGGTACTGTGTAATCCGGGGGAAGGGACTCCGCAGATATTTTAAATTAAACAATATTTTGCCGTAATATTGTTATTTATTAAAAATAACACTTCAAACCTAAGCGAGCTTTTTAAAATGGGATTTACGCGCGGTTTTTTTATATTTTAAATAATACTCGTTTCAGAGGACCACGGAAACTACACTCGAGAGCAATGAATCCGGGTCACTCAAAGAATCCAAAAAATCTCGGAAAGTAAGAATGCTAGGTTAATTCAATAAATTGTATTTAATAGACAATTTAATACTCCTTAAATGAAAGTATTCATTGCTCTCGAGTGTATATCACTTGTCTTCAAATCTGGACTTTCCGGAGTCTTGCTGGCTTCCACCGAAGCCCTCACGTCAACTCTGGAACTGTCTCGTTTCTCCTTTATTTTACCTATCTTCTCTATTTTGAATTAATTTTTATATTCATATGATTTATTTTTAAATCGTTGACACATGCTTGTCCAGGCAAACAAATAGTTATATCTGCCATGGAGGGCGGATATCACAGTACCGAGATAAAATTCAAATTCAAATTCAAAATACATTTATTCCATAAAAAAAAAATTGTTTGGAATCGTCATTAAAAAAGTGAATATCGAGGTGTATATCGAGTCTAGCAAAATTAATCTTCCTTATTTTCCATGGAGTACACCAAAATTGAAATGTTTCTGAAAAATCACTTAAATTCTTCTGTTAAAATTCTATAGAAAGTCACTAAAAGAATTATAACAATTAATATTATGACTTTATTTGAATAACATATTTAAAAAATAATTATTTCTTTTTCCAGTGAATGTTAATTAAAACGAAAACCCATATGCAATAAAACTTTTATAGACTTCGAAATGAAAGTCGGTTCCCAGAACACTCTCCGTAACTTGCTAACTAAAATTAAAAATTCCATATTCTGAAACACGATCAAAAGACCATCGATGCAGTAGCCAATTTAGCTTGACTTAATACTTCGAGCTTAACCCCGTTGAAGTTGGCCGAACAACTCAACTTGGAACAACTTTATTAAAATTCAAACTAACTGAAACTTTTCGCTGGAAGCCTTTGTCATTTAAGTCCAGCATTTTTTGACCTTTTAGTGTATTATTCAGTTTATTTTCTATAATTTTTACTCGTTTAACAATTTGTCTGATGATGCAAAATAGTTTTAATTTTTGGCATCATTCATCATCATTACTGTTGTAGTGATTACAAAGATGAGATGATGCTGCTCCTAATCTGTTTTAGCTGCTTTTGATTATGCCAGCATAACCACTGTCATGAAAATGTCTGGTAAATTTCTTAACCACCCCCTTTTTAATTTAAGCTATAACTCCCAATTTAGAAATATAATAAATTTAGGACCTTATAAAAGTGCTATAACTCTTTTTATACTCGCTCGTTCTTATTGTCTTTAAACAGCAAACTCAAACTTTACCTTTGCTCATTACTGTTTTTCTCGGTCAAATCATGTAAAGCTTCTCACTTCTCAACACAGGGATTATTCCAAAATTTTATTAGGCATGTGACTCGTCAGTAAGGTCAGCCAACAGGGTCTGACTTAAAAGAAAGTAATTTTCTAGCTTGTTTCAAAACAGAAATTCTTTTACAAATATTTTTTCAAAAATGCTTGACGTTGTCGCCATTCCAGTAGTAACTAAAACTGCAGAGCAACAAAAAATCGTCGACTCCCTAGAATTGCATAGTTGTGCTCTCGGGGCAGACGGGATGAAAAAAGTAGACAAGTTTGTTCCGTGTTCCAACTTTATGGTTCCGTATGTTGTTGATTTTGTAAACGTGTTTTATTTTAGGACGAACTTTTAGCTGTTTACAGCTGGATGTTTTTGAGGTTGTGAGTTGGATACGTTGTTTGTGTGTTTATGGATTTTATTTTAGTAGTTGTGAAGTTGAAACGGATGACTCTACTGAGTCATATTTGACCTGTTAGTTGATCTTTTAGTTAGTTAGCGGAGTTGTAATATTTTGTAACATTAATAAAAATAAAGAACTGCACATAGCTCTACGTATTTGCTGCTAAGCTAAGTTGATAGTATGCCCTTTCTGAATATCAATAACTGGGTTCAAGTGAAAGGCTTGTCTGGGTGCTGGAGTTTTAGTATCTAAAGGAAGTTCCTTTAATTAGATTTTTTTTGAACCACGATAACTCTTTAACATAATAGATTCTAAATCGAAAGATATACAACTAGACAAGAAAAATGACGTATTGCAATAAACTATTTGTCAGTTAGCGGATCCCCAAAAAATGGACCGGTACATAATTGAAAATACCTAAAATATCCGGTGTGCGTCGCGCACCTCTCTGATAACTTGACTTTAACAATTTCTATATTTTTTTACAGTGTCTTTTTCTTAGTCAAGCATTGTCCTTAACTTTAAGGAAAAACTGTAGAGAAGATTAAACTTAACGGCTTGATGGAAATATATCTTGTTAAATGCGATAATATTTTATAATAACTATAAAATTGTAAATTATTCTGATCTCAAAAATATTATTTTGTAATTCCTGTGTGTTTGTTTGTGAAGGGTGCTTAACAGATAAAGTTGATATCGCCACGCGCCAAACCGTATGGTTCAAGTACGGCTGGCACAGCGGTAGTAGCAAGAGCACGGTGAATTATATCAATGAGATTAGTGTGCCGTGGAATTCACCTAGCGCTTCTGCAGCACGATTAACGGCTTTTCCACAACAGAATTGATGCGGAGAAACTCAAGGTGCACCTAAATGTGCCTCACGTCGGGATGTGGCAGGTAGTGTCATTCAACATGGTCCCTATCCATATTGAAGCATACCAACCCTAGCGACGGAAGAAATTATAGCCAAAGATACAATTCCCATATTCACACCACCATACCTATAACTGTTCTTTATTTAAAATAATATTAAATTCAATCAATTTAAACCTCCCCTCATACAACAAATATATTGAAGCACCCAAACAAGCGCTTCAACGAAGGCCCTTCCGCCTCGTTATTTAATTCCGAGTAATACGATGGCGAATTTTTCGTAACGTTTAAGAGAATTATGTATTTACGAATTTTATGTTGGTAAATCTTGTGAAATTTGTTTTTACTTGTTTAAGAATCTCATTATCAATTTAGTCGTCCGAAAGTTTGCATTTTGGAGCCATTTCGCTTAATGTTTTTGATTGGTAATCCGATTTTTCCTGAAGCTACTGGTAACCCTGAGTGGAAAACCTGCGCCAAAGCCACGTCCGTTGTTCAGTAGGTGCACCAACTATCAGCTAAGAATGATTTGAGCACTAAAGATTTTGGCAGAGTGAGTCCATGTCAATCTTTCTCTTTCTGTAAACTTCCAATAACGGTATGTTGCGTTCCCGGCGGTGATTTGAGTAGGTAGAGCTGACTTGAGAGTTTTTGTGCTGCCAGTGAGAAGATCAAAGGCTATTCCTGCTTAGTCTTATACACTGACGGCACAGAACTGTGTTTACAGGGTTGGCAGCACGAGTGTGACTGTGTGGTGTTGCAAACGTCCATAGGCCACTGTAACCATTTAGCATCAGGTGGGCCGACTTGTCTGCCATCTCAGTGGATTAAAAAATGTTGCATTACTCTCCTTTTCTCCACTTTACATTACACTATACCTCCTATTATATCCATTTCCCTTTTCGCCACAGACACTACACTACGCATGGCTGTAGCTCCTAGTATTGTAAACCGTCATTGGCTCTGGTAGCCACTTACCGTCAAATGGGACGTATGTTTGACTTGTATCGACTTGGCTTGATGATATAGAAAGTTCAGATAGTAGATATTAGTTAATAATTATTATTTCAATTTTGTTTTAACATTTTGATCAAAAAAACAATTGCAGTTAATAATCATAATTCAATTTGGGGTTATTTCAGAGGATACAAATTTACTTTTAATATGAATACTAGTTACTATGTGTTGTTCTAATTAATATATTATACAGTAACGGAGCCATTATAATAAAAAGAAACTGCTTAGAATTTCTTGAAACATCCTTATATTAAAATGCGCATAATTTAATCTTTATTAGGAAATACATAAAAATCTTGGGTGAAAAAATGGCTTATTTAGCAAAAGTAAAAACGCTAACAATGTACAAAAACTGACTTCTGTTCTGTTTTTAATAAATAAATAAGGCAATAAAATTCAGTGAAACTTTAATTTATTCACAAAATTAATATCTTCAGAATACTTTGAGAATTTAGTCTATCCGCCCTCTGGATTTAAATGCACATAGATGTATTTCTGATGTTTATGCTTTAGTATTAGGTTAATCAGTGATATCCATTGGGAACACAAACTATATTTAAGAGCAAATACCAGTGGTATTAGAAATGTGGTATTGGATTGGAATA
Organism: Eilema caniola; assembly: GCA_949126895.1. Lineage (NCBI taxonomy): Eukaryota > Metazoa > Arthropoda > Insecta > Lepidoptera > Erebidae > Eilema > Eilema caniola. Next base: position 1,316,676 of record OX421478.1, read on the forward strand.
GATTTATTTTGATCCCGTGTTATACTATGCCTTATATAATTTGATTGTCCATTCTTAAAGTGGGGTTATTGATATTCTGTGGCTTCGGTTTATGATTTGGTGAAAAAATTGTTAGAACCTAACCTAACTCTCACCTGTTAACTGGAACACCTACTATGTGTGCGGGCAAGGCTCAGGTACTGTACAGGCCTTAAGAATAGGATAGTCAGATCGCCGTCACTTCCGTAAAAGCTAAGTTCAATCATTTTATACTGTGGGGATAAGAAAGTAGACCCCAGGCCCTTAAGTACATTCTTTGAATGCACTGCGATTGGCGCTCGATTGCGAAAAGCAAGTCTCTTGTCAGCTCTTGTATCCATTATTATTATTTTGAACACAATTTAAGTAAAAGTACGTACTTAGTATATTATTGTGCTAATAAAGCTTGCACAGAGTAAACAGATTACAATAAACACATACAAACACACTTTCCTGTGCTGTCCTTCACTGAAGTTCAATGTACGATAGCAGCGTATGCTACCGCGTTGGCTTAATTCAGGAGCTTAAGCGATTTATTGCTAGACTGCCACTTAATTTAATTGTAATCTAAAGTCTGAATGTAAAAAAATACGTCATAAAGCTGACCAAAAACATCAAAAACCGTAACTAGTAACGTAAAGATGTTTTTACCCGTGAATGGTTATCAATTGGGTTATCTATTTTTGACTGACAGAAATGGACACTTCATCACTTCCTGAAAAAATTCGCATAGTTTCATTTATCAAATTATTCCTCTGAGGCATGACCAGACCTTCTGCAAATATCCATATTCATACATACAAATATTTGCACTGAGCGGGGATTGAACCCGCGCCTTCTACGCAACGGACGCGTTCACTACCGCTACGCCACGGAGGCTGTTAACAAACTAATTTATTTACCAAATTTACCATTTCCATTCAGTCAATTGTTTAGTCAATGACAATTTTTTGCACTTAAATGTCAGTTGCACAGAATATATAAACTCAATTACGTATGTGTACTGCTAAGTGGGTAGATATCAAATCACAAATGTCGCTCAATGTGGAGTAGTTATACAAAACACTATTGGTGTATTTTGTAGCGTAAGTTTCTAAACATTGTTCCGATATAATATTCTCAATAAGTAAATAAATAAATTACGTTTATCCTATAAGCCTTCTAAACTAACTTACACAAGTTGGGGCGTGCAGTGTTCGACTTCGAACCGTTTCGGAGTTAGACCATCGAAATAGATGTTGGTGTTAGATGGTTTAAGTAGTTGAATTAGTCCGATTGTGAAAAAAAAAACACCGAGCCCTTAGGACAGCAGTAATTCAGTGGGTAATTAATAGTGGCAATAGTCCAATTGTTAAAAAAAAGCACCGAACTATGAATTTTTTCTGTTGTCGAAAAAACTTCGTATTGTTGCTCCTCCCCAACTGATAGGACAGTAGTAATTCAGTGGGTAGTCGACAGTTGCAGTAGTCCGATTGTCAAAAATCACCGAACTATGTGCAATTATACAGTTCCATCTATTCGGTTGTCCAGGAATTGATGTTGGACGAAGTTTTTGTATGCCAGCATGCTTTCGTATGTTCCTATAAATTGTGTGTTTTTTGAGTAAATGATGGGGTAAGTTTTCGTGATGCTAAGTCCATACTTTTAGTTCTTATTTCATTCAAACATTTCCTATAACTTTCAAGTACTGGCTTTGAACCTTTTGCAGCATTCTGTATAGTTTTATTTAAAATCTTTTCCACATCGTTTTGGATTTCTTCCGCAATGCACGTGTGATCACTTCCAATAGTTTTAATGAAGTCATCATCCTCTTCCTAAAATACAATAAAAAGTAAATAAAAATGACCACCAGATATGCCGTTAAGTCTCCTTCCTCCGTCGGTGTAGTCATTCCCGCATTGAGGCAAAGCGGGTTGAGGCAGTCCGGACCTGCTATTTTTATATGAATAACACCTTAATCCTCCGACAAGGATGTTTTTTTTATGTTTATTTTGACAACCGAACAGATGGAACTGAAGAATTGCAAATGGTACGGTGTTTTTTGACAACCGCACTACTGCAACTATCGATTACTCACCGAATTACTGCTGTCCTAATGGTTCGGTACTTTTTTACAACCGGACTAATGCAAGTACCGATTGGTCACTGAATTACTGCTATCCCATCAGTAGGGGAGCGATAATTCGACGTTTTTTTGAAAACCGTATACAAAAGGAATAATAGGTCAATGCCGTTTGGCAACCGGACTGATGCAACTAAGGGATACTCCATGTATGACTGTTGATGAATAAAAACTTGTTGTTACGATGAAACCCTATGTATCTACGAACTTACGCTACAAGACCAACAAGGTGTAGGTAACATATAAAAAAAGTAAATGAAATACTGATTTTACAAAGTATAACACGAGCGAACATAATCTCTAAACTCCCAAAGTTTTGGAATCACTTTGGTCATTCCGCTTATCGCTCGCTTCTCGGCCCAACTGCTGAGATAGGAGGCACGATATACGCTATCTGGATCGGCTGCCAAGGTGCGCGTTACTAGACCCACCGACGACGAATGCACGATAACGTTATTTTTATTTGGAGCACCAAACATTGTCTCGAGATATGTGATGAGAATGTCAAGTCGGATGGCTAACAAGATAGCTGATGTAAACGCGTTTACAAACTGATAATAAATATTATACTATATTATACCCTCTTTTATGAGTGTACGACAGAAAATTACTTTCATAAATATACAATTATTTTTAAGAGGTAGGACGCGACGGTATTTCCGTCCAAATGAGCAGTCCGACTGAGGAAGTACCTCCACCCTACAGAATACCGCGGCCATAATAACCTCGTGGTGTGTTCCCGGCGGTGAGTAGAGAACCAGAGCTCACTGGAGGGATTTTGTGCTGTCAGTGAGAAGACGCAAGGCTATTTCTGTTTTGTCTTCTAAACTAACGGCACAAAAACTCTGTATTTACAGGGTCGGCAGCACGAGTGTGACTCTCCTGGTATTGTCCCCGCTTTCCATCAGGTGGGCCGTGTCTGTCACCTCAGTTGTATAAAAAATAAAATAGCCTTTTTTGCAATGGGGTTGGTTGAGATAATAATAACAATTTTTTTTCGTATACATCGGTTTTATTGGATTCGGATCGACTAAAACCGCACGCGGTTATATTTATTTATATTTATATTTATTTTGTTTGAGAATTATGCCACGTTATTATTTGTATTAAATGCAAGAAAAGTTAGAAGAATATATAGTTAATTTGTCCTTGTTATTAATACATAATTTTAAATTGTATTTCTAAATATACTTAACTTAACATTTAACCGGCTATCCTCGCAAATCTGTTGATACCCTGGGTAGGAAAGGACCGTTCTCCATGGTCCCATACATGTCTTCATGAAGGTGTATGAAGTTGTATTAATTTTATACAACTCTAACACCCTCAAGAGCCAAGTATGCGGCACAGAGTCATAGGCCTTTTTGCAGTCTATCCAGCATGTCGCCAGATCCTTCCAATTACGACGGGCCTGTTGGCAAATGGCCATATTAATTATAAGGAGCTCTTTGGTACCACCGGCCCCGCTCCTACATCCATTCTGAGAGATAGACTTGACAGGGTTATCAGTTAATTGTGATGATTTTTTAGAATAGATGTATATATAGCTTATAAACTGTAGGCAGACATGAAATAGACCTCTTTTTCTTAGGGTTCGTGGTACTGCCTGACTTATGAAGAAGGTGGGCTACAACAGTTGTCATGAAAGTAGGAAGCGATCTTGATTCTAGGTGTGATTGGAATTGTTTCCAACCGACCGTGTGAGCTCCGAAACCATTGGAACCAGAAGTTATGTAGTTCGTCTGCGCCCGCTCATTAGTTAGTGTCTCATATTAGATGCTAAGACCTAGGTTTAGGTGGATGTTTGTCTGAATGCCGCCTGAACTAAAGTTCAAGTCCTGACCTAGATCCCGTGACCATTTTAAAAAAAGGGTGAGAAATAATTAGAATTGTTACTTACTTTGATCTCATAAATTAAAAGGGGTTAAACAAAAATCACAAGTCAGTATAAAGTCAAATAATTAAAAAAAGTCCGATATCAGTATATTAAGATGAAGTTTAAATTAAAAACATATTAATTTTTTATATACGACCGATTCCTAAATAATAAAATGAAACAGGAAGTTTACACCATCAGCCCTTCAAATAGAAAGAATACAATTCTTTTAGATCTCAAACTGTAAATTCTCTTCCCTAATAATAAATATGACTGATCATAAATTAATGTGTCAAATGAACATTGGTTTCTATTCTAACTTAAAGCATTGGATATTTTAATCTAAAACATAAATATATCGATGTTGAACAATAAGACGTGAATGAAATATCTAATCTAAGTGTTAGATTTCCAGACAAAATCTTATTATAATACATGTTGAAACGCTTTTCACTTGTGTAACGGCTTCATTGACGATTGAAATCTTACTTCACAGGTTCCAAATAGGTGAAAGGAAGTGGCGATTTTACTTTACCGTGATGTTAAAAACGTGACGAATAGTGTAGGAGTACCGAACGTGGTTATCCTTTTAGGAATTGATGCCTCACAAGGCCTTAATGGTCGAATTCCTCTGAGGTTCTTAATCTACAGAGCCTGCTTCCTCGGGAGAACCCTTTAAATAAAGAAATACACGATCCTATGAGTACAAATACAAATTTATTGTCTATCAATCATACCACAGCAGAAAGATGTTTAAAAGGCTTACCTTATAATAAGGGTATTTCGTCACGGTATTCAAACAATTATTATTATTATTATTGCGTGTTATATTGTTACATTCAATAACATTATTTCTAAAAAAATCTACTTTTAATCTAAAAACCACGTCAAAAAAATTTCTAATTCAATTCTATAATAAGGATATTAGCCAAAAATCCTGTTTGAAAGGAGTATCTGAGAGGTTAAGTATTTAAAGTTTATGCTGCTTTAGGTAATAGTTTGCATTGGTAACATGTTATTGGTACATTTATTCTGTTCCTTTTGGCTTGAGCACGAATCAACATATTTTCTTTGCTATTTTTCATTTCCATTGTTTTTCACTGTTTGCTGCAGAAGCCATTTTGAAGAAGTTGAAGTTTTTCACAACCTGAACTGCTTGGTCTACGGAGAAAAATACTCACCGGAGCTTGCCGCCTCAGCAGTAGTTGTTCTTCCTCGGGTGCTGCGAGACGGAGTTGCACGCCGAATCTGTGGGGGTTGATTGTGCTTTCTCATTGGCTTGCGTAGACTTAGCTCGGGTCAACATTCTATTATCATTTGGTGACTATTTATTGTTTGACATCTGTCATATTATAAATTTAGCTTGTATATATGTATATAGAAGCCGTAAACCAAAAGTTGAAGTTGAAGTTGAACTACTTCACGCTTTAAACAATTTCGCAAATGAAAGTAGCAACCAATCACTTATATGGTGTGATAGTGGTTTTGTGTAATCCACGTATATTTTTTGGATATTTGAATTTAAAAAATGACACACACTTTTAAAATAAGCCTTTTCGGTGTCTTGCGACATAAAGGCAAATTCTAATGCATGAAATTTGTTCTCTCAAATCTCCTAGAGTACTAAATAGCTGTGAAAATGGATAAAGACTATCCTTGTAGTGAGTGTAATCTATGATATGTATACAACAAATATTTAATAAACACATTTTCTTACTTTCTTTCATAAAATAAACATCGATTTATTTCATGTATTCTGATGTCACAAGATTTAGGAACTACCTGTAAATCACAAAATGGTATTGAAGTTATTTTATTCATCTATTTTTTTGCGACAATCAAGGTATCGGATTGAGAGATGCTAAATCCCCTTATTTTTTATTTCCACAAAACATTTTCGATATACTATGGGTGTAGGTTCTTCTCCGTCTGCAGCATCCCATATGCTTTTGTCATCATATTAACATCATTTTGGACTTCTTCCGCATTGCAAGTATGATCATCCCTCCTGCTTTCCTATCAGGGTCGCAATATTTCGATGAATTTTTGACCACTGAACTAATGCACTTAAAGATTAAAGATGTTGCTGCAGTTCTATAAACCGGACTATCAACCGTTTACTGTTACTACAAGGGTACTTTTCTATAAAAGCAAAGTTTTTCCTTAAGTTATGTCTTTTGTTTAATACCGCTGCTGTAACATGTTTGCCAAAATCGACAAGCAGACGAAATGTTTGAAATAGTATTTTTGTGAAATCATTATAAAGCTGTTTTTTAATGTGATAGACACTTAAATATTATTTATAGTATAGATAAAGTTAACCAAGGAATCATATTTCTTTAACAGTTCTCAACTTCATTTGATATTTCTTTGAAGAAATATACTTTTTATCCAAATAATAACAGATTCAAACGTAATCTCCAGATTTAAAACGTTCTAGTTCTTTGGGTGTCAGAATATAATTGCGACTAAGCCGTTTCTTTGAGATCGTGAATTGAATATAATATTCTTTTGATATTTATTTCTGCTGAAATGGCTTTCTGAGAAAAGTGCATTGCATTTGATATTCATAAAATCGCACACGGGGAATATTGCTGGTTTGGAGAAATTGTTTAAGTGTTAGACAGAGTGGTTGAAAGCTTTTTGCTTTTTTGAAACCTCTTACCATTATTTTATATTGGCAAGGTTATCGTGACGAAATTGATAGCATATTTTTTAAATCTGGCTCTTCCTGGCAGATTGTCATTACAAATTTAGGCGACTCCTCAGTCTAGCCTTTTTTAGATTTCTTATAGTTTAAAGGTTCAACAGAAGAAAAATTCAAAATTCAATCAAAGACTAATACTCTCTTCTTATTCATCCAAGTACTAATACCGAGTATATTTTCTGTTCCATGGACCCTATTGCGACTTATTTATAAAAAAAGGACAGAAATAGAAAAAAGGAAAGAGTGAAAGAAAACCTTGATTGCAATTGGTTGAGTTGAACCGGGGATAAGCCAAAAATCGCGATTACCGACATCTACTCGGGTGCAGCCGTGGACATCAGTTAGTATGTTATAATGGTGATATTGAGGATTAAGGGTGTCACTTTACATATATGGGGTATGTAACAATACTGGTCTTCTTACAAAATTTAAATCACGTTTCGTATCCCTTCATTTGGTTTTTAGATCTTAGGGTCTCCCAAATTTTCCGGTTCAATACACACTGTTTCCTCCTTTGTAACGTGTTCTACCGTAAGATTTATTTATTGAATCAGGTGTTCGTATTGTTCAGAAAATTATTCGAGGGCCCCTTCAGTAGCTACGTGGCCACTTTGACACTTCAGTAGGTTTGGAATAATTAGATTGTAGCACAGACGGGAATGGACTACTGGACGAAGTTGATGTGTGTGTTTGATCTTCAAGAGGGATATTTGAACGATTCAATATATCTGAATCATGTATATTAAAAGGACAGGATTTGAACCCAGGATTTTTCTCTCCTAAACTAACCTAACCACTAGGCTACAGACCGATGTAATTAATGTACTGAATTTTCAAGATGGTTATTTTTTCATGTCGATTTTTTTATAATTAAAACAGACCGTGACAGACAATGATTTAGTTGCTTTGGCTGCCAAAAACTTTGATTTATAGATCATGAATGACGTTAAAACTACTGAGATAATGTCATAAGTAATTATAGTGTTCTGATAAATTTTGTTCAGATAATTCTTACAGTCATTTTCTAATCTTTATCCTCATAGTGATTACCCAGTTATCTGTACCTAGTTTATTCTTTGGAGATCGAGGTCCGACTATTGTATTGATTGGTGTTTTGGTTTGCCTTAGGGTTATGGGTTTGGAAAACGCCGATAGAAAAACCTGTGCCAGAGACTTGTCCATTGTTTGGCCAGCTGCACCTACTTGTGTGGGTTGATTTGAATCTCAAGGATATAGTTGGGCCCTCTACAACCGGTAGGGCTGTCTTAATTTCGGAGGGGTTTATCCTCGTACGCTATAATCAAAGTTTTGTACTGTGAACTTTGAAAAGATTATCCTCCCATGGGCGCTTAAACTTCAACTAAATTTATTCTTTTCTAACTGTAAAATAACTTCTGGGGTATAGTTTTCCCAAGTGACGCCATTATTGGCTTTAGAAGGTTACAGAAGTTTCTGGAAAGGACGATGTTTAATTGAATAATAATTTTGGATTAATATCTGGTAATCCAGTAGGACAATCAGTTGCAACTTTAAAATTATGAGCAAGTCTCCGATGAAAACAATTTTTTCTACCTGAAAGTAAACAAATACTGATATATACTGTAATGTACCAATACTGTCGCTACTCACCCATCATAATTCATTATATTTTTTTATCGATTTTATGCCTTGACTGTTATTATATCGTAAAGGATAATTTACTTGTCTTTTTACTTAGATTTGAACCTAAATGGAAAAATTAATTTGTTTACAATTTTTGAGTGACAAATGTCAAGTCACCTAAATAATTTTCTTAAATCCTCTCTGTAAAGTAGGTTTTATGATATTTGTAATAAAACCTGGTAAATTTTACACCTTCTACTTTTAATTCTTAGAATCGAACCACCAGAGGTGTTGTTAATAATCCAATTCTTATTCAAATCATTCTAACTACAGTTTCCAAACCGACTAGTAATACGGAGTCGAATACAACTTTCAGCCAACAAGACTGAACTGACTGAAGAAGTTGAAGTCTGCCCAAGTGGAAGAGTTCGTTCCCTCCTTGGACGGGGAGGCTTCACCACTTGTAAGAAGCTAATTGAGATCTTATTACCTTTACCTTCACAGTTTACTGATACAGAAGCCTTCACCGCCGTACCTTCGGGTCCTGTGAACCATTTAGCTGCTTCAAGATTATTTCTTAATTCACTTCATTCTTTTCATAAAACTTGTGTATTTACTTTAATTCGTTAGGTAAAACCCGACAGGTTACATGGGAAATAAATGCCTCAACATGATGTTGCCTGGCGCCAGAAGTAGGGGATGGCTCAAGAAACGCTGGCTTGATGTCGTGCAGGATGACATGCGTGCCAACGGACTAACGAACCAGGATGCAGAAGACCGTGCAAAGTGGTAAATATTAAGTACGAAAGCGGACCCTGGGTTCTCCCGCATTAGGCGGGACGAGCAACCGGGAGACACGCTAGGTTGACAATGATGGGAGAGAAGAGTTAACGAAACGAGACGATCACTGGACTGCATGTTTGCTTCTACATCGATTTCTTTGGTAGCCAATTAATAATAGCAGCAGCACACGTTTTTCCAGATCCATTGTTTATTGTAGACTGTTAGAACATTGCGGCAACGTATTGCTCGTGTGGCCGCCAGTGCAGTGCGGAGTAATGCGGTGCGGCCTTAGCGTAACTGTATCTGCTGATTCTTTCTCGTGTAATGATGATGATGAGTTAAAAGAGTAGTTATGCCTTGACCTTCTTCATGTGTCAAAGTTCATAGCAATCTGGTCAGCTGTTTGTGGTTGATTAAATATTATGGCAAACATGTTGATTTTACAATCGTACTCAAATTGCATTTGACTGTGAACATTAGAAAACCGTTTATTCTAACAAATTGTAATACACGTAGTAACGCGTGTATTCACAATAACCCTTTAACATTAAAGAGAAACAAGGATAAAAGAAACAATACTTGTAGTTGAACAATCACCATTAACAAACATCTGCGCGTACAGAATGCACAAACGCTAGTTTTTCCCGCCGCCGCCGTGCCGTTCGCAAAAACTGGTTACAACAGCTAGCCCGTGATAGATGTGGACCAGTTTGAACCGTTTAGTGATAATGGAAGAAAACAATACACAGTAAATATCCCGATACCTCTAATATTAATGATAATGGAATTGATTTGTTCCTTCAATTTTTTAATTGGTTGGCTGTGAGTTCTACATTCAAATTTTAATATTATTTAATACGACCCGCCCTGGCTTTGTACGTTTCTGTGGATTTCACACGGAACGCTAAACTGTTTGAAAATTTCGCTAGCCTATGTTACTCACGAAAAATGTGCTTTCTAATGGTGAAAAAATAGTTAAAATCGGCGCAGTAGTTTCTGAGCCTATTCATTACAATCAAAGTTATAATTTCTTCTTCTTTATAATATTTTTATTAACTAGCTGTAGCCCACGGCTTGGCTCACTTGGTTATCGGGACCAAAAATAATGTACTTTTCCAAGCTCTAATCTATGTCGGTATTTATAATTAGGTATTACCTAAATAAAAATATAAAACAATACATAATAAATCGATGTTGATGTCGATGTTTACCGAAAGTGTGGCCAGAAGATTGGGCAGCATTATCACATTGAATATTAATACCAATTCATTGCTTAAGGAATAAGTTTTTAAATAATAGACGGGCACTTGGACCCCGAGTCGTGGGGCCAAGCGTGTCGACCTCAAATATATTTTTCCTTTAATTATGTTTTCATAATGAGCATGTTTTAGATGGTTCGGTATATATCCGATTGAAAATTTTCCACTATTTAATTGATTTTTTAATGTTATTACTTGTTTTACACTTCACGGCAGTAACTAGTCTGTATAAACAGAGATACGGTAAAACAGACTTTTTGAATATACATACATTAATAAATAATTGGCTAACATGTAAATCAAAGAATTTTGAAAGAACATAGATAGTGAGTTGTCAGTTAAACACTCATTTAGTATGTCACATATTTCTTTAACATCGAACGTGAATGACCCTTCCAGGTCCTGTCTCCTCTTGTTTATTTTAGGAACTTCTGTATTAATAGACATACGGTAAAACAGTCTTTTCGAATTTACATACATTAATAAATAATTGCCTAAAATGCAAATCAAAGAATTTTCAGAAAGAACATACATAGTGGGTTGTCAGTTAAACACTCATGTAGTTTGTCACATATTCTTTTAACATCGAATGTGAATGAGTTTTCCTGTCTGCCTTTATCGAACTATCTAAGTACAGAGAAATAGCCTTCATCTCTACTACTTCCTGTAACAGCCGTTAATGTTGTATATATAACCCTATCCACAAACAAATTACAAGGACTATCATTTGGTATATGGGGTTAACAGAAAGATTTGAAAGTTTCTTCAGTCAAAATCCCATAGTGCCACATTATTGTCTCTGATGATATTGCTTGAAATTGCTCATCTCCAATTTATTGGGCTCTAAATGTTTGTGCATTTATTGCAAGTAGGAAATCAAAAATGAATGAGGACCGTTCATTATCAACTTCCATGACAGGCCTCAAGTTTCGTAGGTTCAAATCTCATAGTAGAAATTGACTTTTTCGAATGGAAACTCGAAAAAAAAAGTTTGGCATACTAATTGCCTCAAAATTTGGTTCAACTACTATAATAAGCAATACCTCAAAGTAATGTCACTTAAATATTATTATAGGGAATTTAATATACCATAGTGACCGGTCGTCTAGTCTAGACAGTTAAGGGTTAGGTAGGGGATTAAACAGCGGGTTGTATTCTGAAAATTTATTATGTTCGTTCTTTATTACGACTACATATTTACACATATATTTTTTTGCATTTGCGGTGGCAGACAAGCACACGACCCACCTAATGGAAAGTAGTTACCGTGGCCTATGGACGTGTGCAACACCAGGGCAGTCACACTCATGCTACCGACCCTGTAAACACAAAGAGTTTCTGTGCCATCAGTGTAGAAAACAAAGCAGGAACAGCCTTTGGTATTTCCACTGACAGCACAAAATCTCTCCAGTGAGCTGTGGTAAATATCTGGTATACATTTACATACTCAAGCCATTTCTTCATTAACTATGTCCTTCGCTGCCACGTATTAGAAGGTGCGGCTTTTGCCGACACACGGGTACTTTTAATAGACGGTGTGTTTACTTCTTCTTCATCAGGGCGCTAATAATTTTTATTGATGAGTCAAAAGCTTGCACTTAGGAACCCGAGGTCAAAAGAAAGCGTAACAAACATACCAAATTTATTGGAATAAATCTATATGTCCAGAGTATTTTATTTCAATAAGCCTCCGAAAATGGTCATATCAAATTTAATTAATTAAATTGAAAAATGAGCTTGTACAGTTATACTCAAATTGCCATTAATTATTTTGCCTAGTATTAAATACTAGTGTTGAATAGAATGGCAAAGTTTATTAAAGTCGGCGACTCATTTATTTACTCGCATATACTACTTTAATAGCATATTGGTTCAAAATAAAACACTATAAATACAACGTCATAGTTAGACAATCCCACAAAACGTTTTAAAAATCTTTCAATAGATGTGTTCCATCTTTTCTAGAGGAAAACTTTTATGGATCATTAAAACGAGGATCAGACATGAAAAGAATACATCTACCGCTTGCTTTCATAAAAATTCTTGAAACTATTGCGTTCAAAGTGACCACACTAAAGTAGTGTTTTGAAACAATATTTGTGTAGTTTCGTCTTAATCCCGAGGTCTGACGGAACGATAAATATTTATTGCTTGTAAATTTGGAAACCTTCGGGCAAGAGCGATAGCGGTTCGTACAGCCACAAAATAAATCTTGAATTTATTAATGATATTTTGTGAAGCATCTATCATTCATTCATTAAATGCCTGTTTTGAATCATATGATTTTAACATTTTATACCCCTCTTTAAGCAAAGTTATCATTTCCATTGAATTTCTACAACTTAGTTCTACATAATTCTGATTTGTACTCGTAATGAAAAAAGGTGGTGACATGTTTTTATATTAAACACAGTTACTTTATTGTTGAGTATTTTTTTATACTACTACTTAGATGGCAGACAAGCACACGACCCACCTGATGGATGCATACAGGGGAGTCACACTCGTGCTGCCAACCCTGTTAGAACAGAAAATTTCTGTGCCGTCAGTGTAGAAGATAAAGCTGGACAGGCTTTTGGTCTTCTCACTGAGAGCGGTATTCTGTAGGGCGGAGGTACTTCTCCAGCCGGACTGCTCAATTGGACGGAAATAGTCTGTCCAACTTCTTCCTCCTAGATTTTATACTAAACGCAGTTACTTTATTTGGTGATGATATTAGCCCATATTCAATTAAGGCCATACATTTATTAACAGATTTTTAGCATAACAATAAAATAATCATAATTTTATCAGAAGTCATGTTTTATTAGTAGGTACACAAAGTTATAATACGGCTCTTCATTTTTTTTAAAGTATCAAAAAATTTAATTGGCCTGCCACAATACCTACTCTATTTATTATTTTCTGTTATACCTAAAGCATAGTGAAGCACATATAATTTTATTAAATCGCAATATGTAATCGCTTGCAATAAAAATCTTGGACCAAACATTTGAGATATAAAATCTATTTGTGCGGTACCAGTTGATTTGTCTGTAGATTGTACAGTAATTGTCCGTACCCCAAAGATCTTATCACTACCCCATTTGTTGGGTAAGATGGCTGATTGACTAAGTTCTGTTAATTGTCTCTGGAGTAACCCGTGATTGTTCGCTTAATTGAATATTTAATTTTAAATGCTTTATTGAATGCCTCTTTGTACTGAGATGAGTATCTGGCAACCGTGTAGAGGAATCGTCTTTCAATTGTTGCTTTTTGTTGCTGAGGGCCGCGGTTCAATCAGAGGAGAAAATTAAATGATTTATCTGACGCTTGCGCTGTTTATTTGGGACACAATTAATTATTCGAATAATTCAGTTAGCTGTCAAATGTATAATTATATTACGCATTTTGAAAATTATGATAAATCGATTAGTTATCGCATAAGACTGCAATGTGAGAGGTTGCGATTTCGACTCCCGCTTTGCACAAATATTGTAATCGAAAATTATCCTCCTACACTTTCTAACTATTAATATTGTAAATATGAAAGATTGTGCTGACTATTTATTACTCAATCACATCACAAAGATTAAACAGATCCGGCTGGAATCTATATTTCTGGAATAATAGAATAGGTTGTTTATACCTGGAATGGGTCATAACGTAAGTACAGTAATTATATTTAACCATTCTTTAACCATCCGGCAATCGATAACGTTATTTATATTCAATGTAAATCATATAACGTTTATGATGATGTACCCATAATAATATATATTAAATTATGACTCCTCAACCGTGCAAACAGTGTTATAAACTTTCATTCTACTTCCTAACTTTGATCCAACTATCTAGATTTCATTGAAGACAATCATTTAGTTTGTGTTATCCTTCAAATATTTAGGTCACATTGTCCAGTATTAAGTTGAACTTAAAGCAGCATACTTCAATCTATAGGGTTAACCGTGAATTCATTTTCAATCTTTCAGTACCTTTCTAGTATTCATTTCATCTTCAACTTATTATCCTTTTTTGTTATTCTTCATTCATTCATTCTCGTCAGATGGCGTCTCTTCAATCATTCTATTATCTTCTTTCACGTTATTTGATCCTCTGCTTCTATAGTCCTTAACATTCATACTTTGAACATTACTTTCATTTCTGCTTATAATAATTATTTCCGTACCACAGTCACTCGCTTCTCAATTTGCCATTCAGTCACTCAACTTTTAAGTTGGTCTAAAATGTAGTGATATATTGTTAAATTCAATATTGGGAAAGATATACTTCAGTAACATAGTTTTACCCAGGAACCCTGTTAACATAATCTAGATTGAAATTCGTTACAATTCTTTTATTGCGTAGGTCAGGTTAAAGAACTCTAAAAGAGCACTGAATGTCAAGTTTTATTGTCAGACAAACACTAATAACTAGATTATGTACTGATAAGATAATTTAGTATTATCTTATTAAAAACAATATTGTTTGTGACTTTGTATTTATTTTATTTCCTTATCACTTGGCTCTGTCATTAAGGGCTTGTTTAAATGTAACAGTTTAGTTAGTACATACATTTTATCAAAATTTGAAAGATAATACTCGTAATGAGGTTATCCGACAAAGATGACGGCGCAGATGAATCATCGTCGTCCTGCCCTTATCCCATATTTTATTTACGGCTGCGCACCTTGTGCGCTTTGCCTTTCATCTCTAGTTGCCGTCATTTCAACATTCATTCCCTTCCTAGCTATATCATCTTTCACACAGTCCATCTATCTCCTCTTAGGTCCCTCTCTCCTTGTAACCGTCTACTTCCATAGTTAATACCTTCCTTATGACATTACTTTCATTACTACGCGTAACATGTCCGACGGTACAGATGAATATTCAGTTTGGACTGTACTTATGTAACATAGTTATGTATTTAAAATTTAAATATTGTAGGAAAAATAAAAACCAACTCTAAATAGAGGCTAATGTCAAACGTCAACTTTCGTCATAAATTCATGTTTCCTCAGTAAAAGTAGCTCGGGTCGCGTAATATGATTCAATAACTAAATGCCCACAGATTCAAAACATTTCAATTTCATCTATTCAAAGAAACTATTTTACTCTTCAGAAATAGTCAATTCATAGAACAACTGCAATTCGAAGATCGAATGACAAATAGATCCATTGCCTAATTTAAACCTTATTCCGTAGCAAATTATATTGAATTTCAAGCGGTAATGCTGCGGTGAAAAAAATCTAACTTTTTCTGAGAAAGATGTTTTGTATTTCATCAGTGTAATATTATAGAAGTATTAAAAGATTATGGTTTCGCAGTAAAAACTAAAGTTGTGTATTTCAGTTTTTGTTAGCATTAAGCGGTTTTATATAGCTTTTAGAGGATAATTCCATGAAATTTTTTGTTCGTTTTAATTGCTTCACTGTATTATGTGAGAATGTTTGTAAATATATCTTGAAAAGTTAATTTTATCAACTCATAACTCTGATGTCCTGAATCTCAATTTATAACTAGTGCTGAGAATAGATTGTCATTGACAATTTGTCAATTTTTTCAATGAAAAACGAGATTCAGGACTGAGTGACGTTTTGGAATTCGGGCCTATAATCTTAGTGGTGATAAAACTTACTATTTTTCACAACGACGAGTTTCTACAGGTTGAGGGTCTTGCAGATCTCAGAGAATGTTACTACTTTATTCCGTACGTGTAATAGCACATCAATTTGATTTCGCCTCGTCTAATGGTAAGCTGAAGGCAAAGCCGTAGCTAAGCATTAAACAAAGCGTGTAAAGCAAAATGAACCCATGAGATGCCCACGAAACACGGATGCCTGAAACGTGCAGTGCAGAACAAGATGCCTCAACCGCAACCCTGTGATCGAGTTTTTATCGCTATGCTTTTTTCATTCATTTTAGGCTTTAGGTGTAGGATTTAAAGAAGAGTAATAACACAATAGTAGAGAAATAAGTTTTCTTTGGATGAAAAAGAACAGAAAAGTGGTTCATTTATTAGGCGGATATACAAAAAATTGTTTAAGTAGGTAAGTATGTAATATATAATACGCAATATCATTAGCTTTGTAGGTTTGTGTTACATTTATGTTTGGAAGCGGATTGTCTTACCCGAGTACAACTTCAGTAATACTATTGCTGTTAATTGGAAATTTGAACTATTTGAGACGGATATCGGTATTTAAACTATCATGGTTGTTTATACTATTAATTAAGTTTTCGGGATATTTATTTATTTATATTTTTACGGGATATTTATTTCTTCCGTGATCATGGCGCTTGCAACAGTGCCGAAATATCGGAAACTCGATAAATCATTACATGGTAAATATCCCGAAAACTTAATTAATAGTATTTGAGACGGAATTTCCTAAAAAATTAAGCAAACTTTTTTTATATACCACTTTGGTGATAGACACGTACACGGCCCACCTGATGGACAGTGGTTACCGTGGCCTATGGACGTGTACAACACCAAGGACCTCACACTCGTACTGCTGACCTTGTAGGTATCTAATACCTTTCTTGAAGAACCCAATATTGGAGTCGCTTAAAAAACCACAACCACAGCAGGGAGTTTATTCCAAAGCCTAACATTTACCCTGGAATCGAACGAAGGCCCACATGAACGTTGCTGATAAAGGTGCAAAACTAAGGGACAACGAGATAAGTCAGTTTTAAATTTTACTTTGGATAAAATCTTTGTATTCCATTATTCATTCCGTAAATACTTAATAGATTTTTAGTCTAGCCCAATTTCGAGTCGCCATTGGCTTCAGTTTGTTTTTCTTCTTCGGACTCGACTGTCACAGGTGGCAAGCACTACAGGGTGTTCATAAAAATGCTTTCAATTTTTATTCAGATTCTTTATTTCTTCAATTCATCATTATTGACTTTGTCTTCCAAGTGGCTAATTTTTCAACTCTTAGTCTGGAATATGGGTCTGGAACAACTCGGAGTTATAAATGAACTCTCGCAATGACATTACAATTATCATCTTGAATACAATTTGTCCTCAGACCTAGTTATAAATCAATATTCCGGACTGAGTATGATTCTCGAATACATGCCCAAATTTGTTATTATGAAAGCATTTTTTCTTGCATGGTGCGTTCATTAGCAGTCTTATACGTAAACGTAGCAGAGATATTGCAAGCCAAGCATATTTTTTCGCTAGTCACGGAACCAATGAGGAAGACCATAATAAATTTTAGTTGTAGCATTTCCTAATAAGTACTATTTATAAAGTTGTACTAATGGGTAATAAACGTCGCAAAAATAACATTATTTGACCTTGCCGACATAGTGTGTGACCTTATCGTTAAATGCGAACTATCAGTTAACCTTAGAATGAATATAACGTTTTAGGAAACGGAAGTATTTGACAGGACACTTAAGATTCTAATGAAAATCGTTATTATGGTATTAATACAAATGGTATGGCATTATAAATTTATGATTTATGTGACAACGTTATGAAGCATCAGATTCAAGATGAATAGGATACTATTAACGTAAAATTAATTCAATAGAATACAATCATTTAGCTTTAATACTAGTAGAGTACTGGTAATGCGGTTAATAAATAAATTAGAAATATTCTAGGTCCTCTTACACAGCGGTATCTAGAATTTTGAATGATCAATTCACACAACAATGTAGCCCTTTTTTTGTAAGAACATACAAAACATATTTTATTCATATTGTGCATAGAAACACTAAAAGCAAATTTATTCATGCATATTAATATTTGTTGTGAGTGGGAATCCAACCCGGGACATTAGATAAAACATCTAGCATCTCTATCGCTACACCACGGAAGCTTGTTTCCATAACACCAAACTCTGCCGTAATAAATGTTAGGGATAATTTAACACTAATCTGAGTGGTCTTATGCTTCAGATTTAACTAGGGATTCCTAAGTTATGGTAATTCTCAGAGTGTTGTACCTTTTGTCAAATAAATTACAATCACTTAGTCACCTTAGTTACTTATTAAATCAAAACAGTAACTTGTGTCAGAAATAAATATACCTATCTTAGTAAAATACGATTATGAATGCGCATATCATCCTGTATAACACTGTAAAAGAGAATATCAAAAGCAACCCTGAACGCAATTAGTTGCTACATTGAAAACGCATTATTGGACGCCCGCGGCAAAAGGATCAACCTGTAGATTTATTTTTTAAGGAAAATGTACAGGACGATTTTGAAATGGCTTATATGTCAGGATAATTATGTTTTAAATTTAAAATATTTAAATTCATGTTTATTGTGATTATCTAGGGCGTGTTCCGTTGGTCAGAGTATTCTACCTGGAAATGGACAGGTCGCGGGTTCAAGTCCTGAATGTTAACATTTCATAATCATAATATATATTCTGTGGATCATAGGTTAGTTATAAAGGTCTTATATGCTATATTACGTACGCTATGTTACCACATGTGGTTTACAGATTATTACCTATACTAAATAAAATTAAAAATAATACCCAGCGTGCATGTATTATATCAACTGCAATATACTAAAATCAATCAAGCACCACACATTATGTCAGTAAATAATATGAAAGAATTAAAATAGTGAATTTATATTTAGATTGTCAGTAAATATTAGATGCCAATCAATTTAGTCAAAAGCATTCTTAACATAAGCATTATTAAATATTAGATACAAATTGGAACTTTAAGTAGCTACACAACACATGTCAAATGAGTGAGTATTAAAAATTAAGATTCATAATCAAAAGATAGGTTTATAATTTTAATATATGTCAATTAATATTAAATGTCAATTGTACATGTGGTATATCAATCATTTAAATTAAATATGAAGTATGTTTGTTTCTTCGTGTTCTTAGTTATTAAGGATTTTATTCGTGCCTTGCTTTTAACTGTATTAGCACTGAATAGTGGTGTGGTAAGCAGGGACAGTCACATACGCTTCCTGGGTCTCATACTAGACGAACATTGTAACTGGAAGCTGTGCAGCTTCCAGTTACAATGATATAGATACCGTATGCAAGAGAGTAAACAGATTTGTCTCTGCTCTGCGCCAGCTTAGAAATACAACTTGCGAAAAAATAATTCTTCTAGCGTACTACGGCCACGTTGCTTAAATTCTCAATTACAAAGTGTTGTTGTGGGATAAATAAGCTGAGAAAGACAGAGCTTTCATAAAGAAAAAAAATGGATAAGAGCGGTATGTGAGGTAGGGCCCCTTAAAACATGTAGACCACTCTTGACGAGACTAGAGGTTCTGACTTTGGTATCTAAGTCACTTGTTTGTTAAAGCAAGTGAAACAAGTAGGTTCGAATCTCGAAATCTTACTTAAATTAAATTTGAAATGTGCAGAACTAGCGTTCATCAGAGAAACCGCTAAATAAAGACATTTAGGATTTACAATCACACCCCAAAAGGGATCAGGGAACTTTAGATTTAAGTAATAGGATCTGGTGTTGATTTGCAGTTTGGCATTTTAGTGATAATTATTTTTATTTTTATTTGTGACAATCCTTATTTATTGGCATTTATTACAATCAATAATATCAATTAATATTTATAATACATATAACAAATAATTACATTTCAGTTTCATTTTGCTTCGCTTCGCTTCACTTCATTTCAAGGATGATAATAATTTTTAATTAATATTTTTATGGTAATTTTTTTAAAGTTTGATAACGATCTTACCTACATACATTATAACTTTATTTACGAGCACTAGCATAAAACGAAAGTACAATAATTTCCCAAAGGTAACATATCACCTTTGTGACGACTTCGTTTCAAAGCTATAACATGTTTTGTATATCATTTATGGCGAATTAAAAACAACACGAAACTTGTTACCCGGTACCCGTTACAACCACCTACCTATCTAATGGTAAATCCATAGTTCAAATCCATTTTACCATTTAGAAGAATTTCGATAACATATGAGGTTAGAAGATCACTTACAGAAGGTTTTATGTATTTTAATAGATGTTGCTTGCGGTTCATCGTGGATAAAGGTTGGTCTGGCCAAACATAATCTATATCCTATATCCTTTCCCAAGTTCTAATCTGTTATCTTCAACAATGATGAAATTTCGTCCCCTATTTAAACCACTTATTTCGCGATAAATGATAACCTGAGTCCTTATCCAAGCTATTGTCCATCTCTGTAACAAATTTCATCAAGATCAGTTTAGTGGTTTTCGCGTGAAAGTGTAACAGACAGCCAGCATTTCGCATAACATTAGTATGGATATTATACAGTCGGCATCGGTGTTAGCTTAACATATTTCAAACATACCTACTGCCTAAACTCTATAACTTTACATCTTGGAGCTTTAAGCGCTAACTTGACTTATTCTTGAATCGCTTTAGGCGGGGTCTAGACCGATTCAATTTTTTCTCTTTAATTCGTTTTAAATTATTTAGCATGAAGAATACCAAAAAATTAATTCAGTTTATTAGAAAATAAGAATATTAGCAATCGAAATAATCGAAATTATAATATTTCCAACTAAGCCCCTCCAACTAAGCTAAATTGCTCGTGCTAGGAGTGGGTTCACTTTTTCTTCTTTCTCAACTAATCTTTTATTTTAAACCTGCTTCAATCTAAATATCACCTTTCATAAAGCCGTTTTTTTACATTATTAACTAGCATTGAAGTTTGAAAACTGAACTCAAAGTTCAATTAGCTTATACTAATTTTTTATTGCAAAGTTTCAAGAAGACGAACTTTTAAGGGGTTTATTGGAGAGTTCTTGAATAGAAGCTTAACGATTCAGGTAAACCTATGCGCATTGATTTTATAAAAATGACAATTTAAAAAAAGACAAAGGGAAGGCTCTTTTTTAATAAGAACATCAGCAACCAAAATTAAACTCCTCTATATAAGTAAAAATGCTTGTGCAAGGAGTGGGTTCACGTCGGTAGTGTAACTGCCAAGGATTTGAATCCGGAACCTCTCGATCGTAAGGTTGACTCCTTAACCACCAAGCTACCGAGGGATATTTTTTTACGCAAAATGTTATGCACGTATCGCTTTGAGATACATGAATAAAAAAATATTATTATAACCATAACTTTAACTACTATAACTTTTGTTTAGTGGTCATGCATTATTTTTTATGCCAGGAATTTCCCCAAAATCATGGGAACAGAATTACTTTTACACCCAAGAGGGACCGCATCGAATAAGCAAGTTAATTGTCAATGCAGTTGTAATTCCTATAAATACACATCAAATATAATTTTATATTCTAGTCGTGACCGAAAAAGGAACAGTTTATTGCTTATCTTAAGCCATTTGAGAACTTGACATTGTATGAGTTCAATGAACTAAATTCTCATAAATGATAGGTCAAAGGCTGTCTATTCATTTAGGTACTAAGTGTTCCAAGAATTGAGGGTCATTTAGAGAACGCTTTACCTTTCATTTTCGTCTGAATCTAAATCATTTCGAACTGTAAACTGCCAATGCAGCACCTCACAATAAAGACCTTGCTTCCTGACTGTCCTGACGCATTTAATATTCCACTTATACCTTAAATTGTCTCGTTTCCAAGATATAATTGTTGCAGACCTACCTATTGTCCCGCGAGGACTTACAACTGGCCATGCACGTACCCTATTATTCAGAAGGCTCCCAAAAACACATCTGAACTTTATATAATCTTGCATACGATTCAATATTGAATATTGGAAGTGAAGTTTCAGAAGCTGATTGTATTGTGTTGTGAAATTAACTTTATAGAAATAGTTTTAAGGTTGAATTTGTAGTTGATAAAGGTTGATTTGCACTGTTTTGTTCCGCCACGGTTATCGACATTGGATAAAGGGTCGGCCATTAATCCTGCTAAGATAATATCAGTTCAGTAATCGCAGATTGCTAAACGTTCAGTTGGTCCGCGTGGTGCTGATGGCCCTTAGTTTATTAAGATGATACCCTGGAATATATTATAAGTAAGTAACTACAGTATTAGGTTGTTAAAATGTGGTTGAAACTAATAACTACTAACAATATTATAAAATGGGAAAATTTAGGAAGATGTTTGAATATTTGTTATCACGCTAAAACGGCTGAACATAACATGTTGAAATTTAGCATAGAGATAGATTATAGGTATTCGAATATAACTCGATTTACTTTTTGTTCCTAGCACAGGTTTCGTCAGAGCTGTGAGATTGTATTTATATAAATACTGCGACTTCACATGCGTGGACTGAGTTAAACTTTTACAAATTACCATCCCCTGTGTGGTGAAGTATCGTAAAATCCGTTCTTAGTGAATGTCTACACCTTATAAAGAACCTACCTTCCAATTTCTAAGTTAGTTGGTGTATCGTTTCTGAGATTTCATGAGTGGTATTTCGATTTTGTATGAATAGATTTATAAAGTTCTTCTAACATCTTTGGACCCCAGCCAACCTCATCTGCCGACTATAGGCTTGACAATGGAGACGGTGGTCATTTTCATAGAAGTCATAAATACACATCAAGAGAGAGTAGGACAGCGGACCCAAGGACCCGAAGCTCTTAGCTTCAAGCTTTATATATATTTGAATGTAGATGATAATATTTATACATTAATACATGCTCGTTTACTGGCATTATATACATTTAAATAGTGTTGGCTGTGTTATAGTCAAGTGTAAATATCGGCAAACAAACATGTCGTGACTTGTTCTCAAGTGGACACGTTCCTGTCCGTCCGTTTGTCCCCCCCCCAATCTTGGCAACCTTGAAATGAGAATGGATCGTTATATATAACCAGATATTACCTGCAGATTTGCGTTGGTACTCGTAGTGTCATCGGTAGGTAAAGATTGTACATATACATGTCGCCGCCGGGCGCCGACTAGCTTAATCAGCCATTGAATTAACTGCCTAGGCAGTTAACTAAACGGCACCATTCAATTAACGACCTGAATGTTCATCCGTCTCGTTTATTACATCATTTAATAACTTGGCTGGCTTCTCTCTATTTCGAAATAAGATAGAAAATTACATACATACATATATATACTTACACCTGTAAATCCCCGAGGGGGTTGACAGAGGCGTATTCACAGAAAATTTGTTAGAGGTTTATTGTGATAGCTGCGCAATCCACCTTGGTTTGGTTAGGCCAATGCTTAAGCATTTGTAGTTATTTTTTTTATAACCATGCAGAAATAAGTCATTCTTCTAACTGTTTAATTAAATGGCTAGGAAAGTAGTTAAACGTCATCGACCCAGGCTATCTACCTAGCCGTTTAATTAAATAACTGAACACCATTCAGGCCGTTAATTGAACGGCACCGTTCAGTAAAGAGCCTAGGCAGTTAATTGAACCGCTCATTAAGCGAGTTGGCGGTGACATATACATACCTATATAAGCTCACGCCTTTTGCTTTGGTAGGCAGTGGCAACAGCGTGCAATATGCCAGTGAGAAAGGGTGAACATTAATAGAAAGGAATATTAAAAAAACATACAAAGCCATATTAAGAAAGACAATGCCACACAAAGTAACCAATGAATTTATGCTGAAAATTAATAAAAAGGTAATACTTTATTTAATAGTTTCCAAGTATATTACAGAATATTACTAAATAATAAAAAATTGTAATGCCGCCAGCCTTTTGGGCACGGTACCAGTAGAGGTCAATGGGGAGGAATTTTTCGATGCCTAAAGTTGCAGTCTCTCCCCCGCTTTTATGTTTTTTTTTTTGTATGTATTATATAGCATAATTTTTATTATTTAGTATTATTCTGTAATATAATTAATAAAATATAATGAAATTCTTAAAATAAAACACTTAGTAATAACACCGGCTCGTAAATGCATAAGGTAACCGCATGTCAATTAACTACAACATTTATGTAAAACTTAACTGGCATGGAACTAAATGCTATGATTACGACGAAATAAAATATTACTAGGAGGATTTAATAAATCATATTAAAATGCTTCGGTCTCGTGCTTCTACTAAATAGTCCTTCTACAAAGGCAGTAAGTCGTAAGTCGTAAGTGTCCAGTAGGAGAGTCTGGGCATTACAAAAATAGAATTACTCGTAAACATACTCTGATTCAACTTCAGGTGACTTCACAATTAAATTATTTAGATGCTTGGCTAGACATAAAATCTCCTTGTGTTAGGTTATCATACTAATTTTATAAATGTGAAAGTGTATGTGTGTGTCTGTTTGTCCGTCTTTCACGCCTAAACTACTGAACCGATTTTGAGGAAATTTGGTATAGGAGTAATTTCGACCTTGAGAAAGGACATAAGCTATGTCCGGTCACGATTACCGACATCCACGCGAGCGCAGCCGCGGGCAAAAGCAAGTTAATTATAAAATCGAAAAGAAAACATTTAATCGGTCTAGGCCGGGTTTGAACCCGCGATTTTGTCTTACAAGGGCAATGCTTTGACCACAAAGCTACCAGACCTCGCCCTAACCGATTCAAATTTCTCCTTCTATATCTGTCTTTGAGGCGACAGTGGAGTGTGTACCAACATTATAATTATAGTAAGTTAGCCAGAAGGATCCAACTGGGTTGGGCAGTGTTTCGCAATCTTCATTGAGGTTTCTCTTCCCCCCTACCGCAATGCCTGAAAACAAAGGTCTTTGACCAGTGCGTCCTACCTGTTATGACTTACGGTGTCGAAATGTGGACAGTAACGGTAGGGTTATAATTTCTTTTCATAATTTATTATAGGTGTTATAGTGCTTATTATAATAGCTCTAATATTTTTTGATTTTAACTTTGGGTTTTTTACACTTACTGACGTGTATAACTCACAAGACCTTGCCATGGAACATAATAATAAAATACATTATTTTTAATTAATTGCAGCAATCTCAAATTCTGTACCGACTTATTTATTTGATTCACAGTTTTCGGTACCGTTTTCGTCAAATTAATCTTTCTAAGATATCCGTTTTAGCGGTCTCTTGGGTGTGTGTTTAAAGAATTTGCACTCTATTATAGGGCACCTACGTTAAGGTTACGTCATTTGACAACTGTAAAGGTTATTTAGACTACAATTTGTAAAGTAAGTTTTTAAACACTAATTATTTGGTTGACGGGACTTCTTTCAATTTCCATTTTAGTTCGAGTATTTTTTGGTATTTGTTATGCGATTGGAGCAAAAGGAAATTTAAAAAAATATTTTGCTCCCCTGTGTTTAAATGTTCAATAGGAGTATCAGGACAAGGGTGTCCCGATGCTCTTACCAGTAGGACTATTTAGTAGGAGCACGATGCCAGAGCATATAAAAGGAATTATTAAGATATTAGTACGATAAATCAAAAACCTTACAATTTCTCAAAGACCTTTGACAACCATGATAACACATTATTTAACTGCGGTTTTCTGTAGACTGAATGGGCATTGAAAGGGGAAATCTCTATAATATTGCATCAGAATTGTTTTATGTATTTGCAATACGTTTATAAAAAAGGTTAGCTATATCATCTGAGCACCAATTTAGGTTGTATTCAGCTTGCATTCAGCTTGCTATTTGAATCTCATGGTCCAGTCTACTATTTTTTCCCTTTCATAAATCTTAAATTGGAGTTCACCATGATCTTAGACTTATACAAAACTCTATAAACGCTGATAGTGTTATTTTTTTCAAAACAGCGTTTAAAATCTGTACTTCAGTGTATTTTGACATATAAATACATACCATGTCGTGCACACGTTGACATTTTAAAGAACGATATTGAAATTAGGTTACTCACAAAAACTGAATATTCACTCCAGAAAACAAGAAAGAATATTACAAAGAAAAAAAATCGCCGCCATCTTCGTTGCCCAAGGTGCACCGCGTGGAGGTTCCGGAACAAGCACGTATACGGCAAAGCTTATATAAAACGGCTGATATTAAGATAGGAAACCGCTTTAAAAAGATCCTGTAAAGTAGAGATTGAACTCTTCTAGCGTTCGATTAAAGAATCACTTTAATCGTCCACATGTAATTAAAGAAAACTATTAAAATTATAGGAAACTAGTTGGTTGGCCATTGGTATTATACTTTAATAAATAAAACGTATAAATATACCGAGCACATAGGTTCGAACACACGTTTATTGTGCCTCCACTCCGCTAGTTATCCCTTCAACAGATACAAAGATATGTACTTAATGGAAATGCCTAGGATATGCACAGATTTGTTTCTTTCATATTCATCTCATACATCATAAGTGTGATCTCTAGTTACATAGATCAAGTTGTCTCGCAACTATCCATAACGAAACTGATAGATGTTCGAATGGCAACCAGAACCAATTGCCTAAATATTGAGACCCCACACGTGCTCTCCGAGGCACGTATGGGGTCTCAATATGTCAAGAATGTTCATCTATCCTAAGACTGACCTAGCTTAACTGTTGAAGTTGCCTACTCGATTCACGGGCTGAGTTTGATCCAAAATTACAATATACCAAAAAATCACATAGATAAACCTCTACTAGCATACATACCTCTAATTTTCCATACTGTTATTGAACTTTTAATGCAAGCACACTTATACCTTTTCTTCTGTATATTTACATAAATTTTTCATGTATAAATTGTGAGCTTGACCCCAGCTGACCTGCTAATACACCAGTGCCGTACATAATTATTTCGGATATCATTCGCTCCATACTCATTTGTTCTACGTGCAGCCCCTTTCATTACTCGTTACAACATTCTCCTTCAGACTACACCTTTCTCTCCAACTCCAAAAAAACTGCTCCATGGAAATAAAACAGGAGACTGATCCAGTACAGCTAAACTCTCGCCACTCAGCCATGTAGGCTCGCTGGGGCCAAGGACACGAGTTCGATGCTCGAGTGAATAACATTATGTTCACTGCACCCAGTGAACGGCAATGCATTGAAAAATCATTTATGTTTTCAACTGAAAAGGTGTTTCTAAATATGGATTTAATTTTTCGTTGTTGAGAATATTTTTTTGTGTAAGCTTGTATAAACTTGTAAGGCACTGAACTACAATGGCTACTTGTGTTCAATGTGTTGCTATTCGATGATTTAGTTGTTTTGTTTTAAGGTATATAACTTTACAAAAATGTTCTTACGGTGCATAAAAATATATTAAGAAATTTGAATGTATATGTGGTTATAAAAGCAATGAGTGATTATGATTCTTCATAAGTATTCTGGAGCTATTGCTTTAATACTTCCCAACAAAATTAAAAGGCTGGGATCACTGTAATATATTGGGATGGAACGGCTATGTGAGCGAGAAACGCGTGGCTTTTTTTTTTACGTGCGGGAAATCGCCACGGATAATTTCGGAGCCGAAGGGAGGTTATGTCGGACTCGAACCGACTAAACCGCACGCCGTCTGTGGGTCGATGTGCTAGGCCGAAGGTTAGGTTGTCTTGTGACATATCCCTCGCACCCCGGCTGAACCAGGGCCATTCCTCTCGGTCTGGCCCTCCTCGGGAGGGAGGACCTCGTGGTCCCCGACTCGCCCCCGGTATGGGGGGGGGGGGGGGGGGCGCATCGTCCTACGTTGCGCGCCGCCGCCGCGCCGTGGCCTGCTTCTGCTAGAAACGCGTGGCAACTTTTTAGACAATTCCTGCCCTATGAGACAGGAACTTTCGAACGCTTTCTAATACTTTGAAGCGCCGTGCACGGCTTGCATGTGATAGATTCAATAAAAATAACAGACACTATATCGGAGATACGATCTTGCATAGATATACATAAGATAAAATAAATCAAGAAAAAGAGTTGGAAGGTGGATACAGGTTACAAGGTGCATACTTATGCATACTTTGAATGAAATCGAGACTAATGGGACTATACTCCTTATTTAAGGTCCTTTTCACTCTACCTTTGAAGATTTTTAGGTTTTACTTTCTGGAAATACTGTAGCAGCTAAGCCGTTGAACTCCTTAGCGGTACGTGTAATGAACGAATTTAGATATTTCTTCACAATTTTTAAATTTCCCAACGTCATCAAAATACCTTTTTGAAATGCTACATTGGTGAAGGGTTTCTCCCCGGATTCTCCATAATTCAATACAGCAAACCGCAACATTTGATGAGTGATCCTCACCGAAATACAAATACTAGTAAGACACGGTGTCTTCCTTGAGTAGGCCTTTTTCCTTTTGGAGGAAATTTCTAAGAATAAATGACCAAGTGTATGAGTCCAGTATCCAGTTAGAGCCTCATCGTACTAGCGATTGTCTTGTACGTTAATGGAACACCTGCGCTGGACAAATACTAGTGCAAAAGGGCTCTAATATGAAGTAGTAGATACCTTATGAAATTAGGGACTTATTTGTAAGTAGATTTAAAAATGTAATTAAGAGTAAACTGCGTCAAAAAGGCTTTTTATAAAATACAAGATTATTTATGATGATCAAGCTTAGAAATGAGCTGTTCGGTCAACTAATACTACTCAAGCAATTTATAATATTAAGAATAGGTATTAATGTTTGTAAATAGAAAAAAAACCGCCTTTTGCTAAACAAGTCTTTGATACATATATATTTCTGGCCGTGTGCTTTGTCCGCCAAACGTAAGTTGAATAAAAAAATGATTTTTAACTTGGACTTTCACGTACGTCAAAATATTTCAATCGGCAATATGTCGTGCGATGTGTGTCATACTTGCGACTTCACATTGAAATAAAATTACTTATTACTGAAGGTTGACCTTGCTGGTTCTCTTTTAAGGAGTAAATTGTATTGTGGGTTGTGACTAAAGAGCTATATTTGAAAGATAACAATGAAAGGTCAACGTCAGTGATCCAGGGGCATTATGCTGTATGGAAATGTGTTTAAACATAGTCGTAACATGTTTAGTTTTATAGATTTTAATGAGTCTTGTTCGGGTGGTCTTTTAGGAAACCTTAACACATTTAGGATCAAGCCTTCCCAATTAACAAGTTAGTTCACCTTCTGGGCCACTTCACCTCTTGAGAGTCAGATGGCAACCGCTCCAAAAGAAGATGAAGGAATAAAGGGAAATCTGCCTACTTTGGCTGCAAACTTCGGTGTTCCCGACGTGTTTTTAGAGATCAAAATCCTATTTGTTTATAGAAAACGAAACCCCAACACGCTACCTCTCTGGGTTTGCTTCTGCTAGGGCAGCAGATATAACCTTCCCCCCCCCCCCCCCCACCGCCGGAGCTGGTCTTCATGTTGAACTTATTGCACTAAACCGCTCGTCCTCTTGGGTCATCAGTTTACCGAGGTGAGATTGCAACTGACATATCTCATGTACCCTGATTGACCTAGGGCCATTGCCGGTGTCAAGAATTCAAGACAGATGGCCTCCTCGGGTATCTTCATATCTGCCTGCATTGCCAGGGAAATAGATACACTCTAAGAAGAAAATTTGAGAGTTTTTGTGCTGTTAATGGGAAGTCCTAAGGCTTGTCCTGCTTTATCTTGTAGATTGACGGTACAGAAACTCTATGTTCTAACAGGGAAGGCAGCGCGTGTGTGACTCCTCTGGTGTTGCACACGTCCGTAGGCCACAGTGACTACTTTCATCAGGTGGGCCATGCGCTTGTCTGCCACCTAAGTAGTATAAAAAAATAAACTTGAATTTTGGACTGACTGCCTTATTTCTCTCCTTTTGTCATTCACTTCTACCTTCATTTCACCAGATGATTTCTTCAGTAGCTTAACTATTTAAGACCAACGTTTTTTTTTAGTCAGTGGGAAGACCAAAGGCTAATCCAGCTTTGTCTTCTAAACTGACGGCACAGAAACTCTGTTTATAGGGTCGGCAGAACGAGTAGGACTCCACTGGTGGGCACAAGTCCATAGGCCACGGTAACCACTTTCCATCAACTGGACCGTGTGCGTGTCTGCCACCTCAGTCGTATAAGAATATCTCCTATTTTACATAAAATCTTATTTTACGTAACAAATTAAATTATATGTTGCTCGCTAGCCCCGGGCGTTGTTGGGCGGTATGAACTTGAATCTGTTACGCGAATTTAATCATTGTGATCACTCATTTATAATGGTCGGTTGACTTCATCGATTGATTTCATACATGACGTGGTTCGAGTGATTTACACTTTACGGACGATTAAAAAAAGATTATACACGTTTAGTTACTAGCTAGTTTTTGCTTTCGGCCGTGTCAGCGTTTAGTGCGGAATAAATGTCCTATTTATCCTTTTTACAGTCACTTTTCACTTTTTCTTTTGACAGTCTTGAAGTAGAGAAGTAAAAGAACGAATTACCAGGCATCTGAGCAAGTGCCGAAATTGAATAGGTGCCTTTAAATTAAAAGGGACGAATGTGTACCTTCATAGGGGACGAATCTACAACTATTATTCCTGCGGACGAATTTTAGGAGATCAGTGTGTGTAACTTATAATTTGCAATATTTCTACCTCAGGAATATGTCTGTGTACGAGACCGAGTTGATCACAAACCCGTAACTACTATTTAAATATTTACTCACCCACTATTCTAGACCACAACTAATTGTCTATTCTTTCCTTATCTATGTCATCTGCTTAAACACAACATTAAATATTAACACAGCTATTATTATGTTCGCATATAATAATCAAATAGAAAACAATAGAGTAGTTATGGAGGTTTTTTATTACATATGTCGTTGACCCGACTCGTCTGCTGTTTACCTCGTGACGTCATTGTACATGAGTTGTTAGTGACATGGGTGTATGCATTTATTGCTGACAGACATAAAGTACATTATTCAACGATCATTGACTTGCAGATGGGTATAGATTATGATAAATATGAGGTAATAAAACGAGTGGATCACAAAAAATATATAAATAGAGGTTTATTCACGAGTGCACTTTGAGATGGTAAATGGTGTTAACATGGCATCCCCTCTTTCCAGAGACTTTGCCTTCAGCTTACCATCAGGCGAGGTGAAGTCAAATTGACGTGTCCTATATTAAAAAAGACCATAACGACTGCCCTAAGGCAGTCGTTATGGTTTTTTGATGATTTTGATGAGATGTTCGAATGAAAACTCGGACCAACGCGACGGCTCAGCGTGCTCTCCGAGGCACGAAAATACCCGGACTAGTGCAAATAGACATATTCATGTATACAAATATTTGCACTGAGAGGGGGCTTTTACTACCGCCAGCTACAAAGGCTCTCGAGCTACGTTAACACTATGATTTCAGTAATATCACTAGCCTTTTAACTTTAATGCTTGCTGTCCATGTTAACGTGACCATATCATCAATGGCTTCTGTGCTTCTTGGCCACCTTCTAGTCCATAGTGTCCTCGTGCGAATTCCATAGTATTTGTCCCACTGTAACAATTTACTCCCACCAAATACATACATGACTGCATTAATATTTGCTTACACTAGTTTTATAAGGTTATCATTGTAGTATACAACTGCATCTTGCTTGACCGAGGTTAATGAACTTATTATAACAAAACCAAACTATCTCTGTAGTCTGGACTAAGTTGCATCTCTGATAAGATTTTAAAATGCTTTTACTTTAAGTACTTATCGCATCAACGAATGATTTTTTTTTGTATAGGACAAATCAATATAACTTTACTTCGCTTGATGGTAGGTAAACTGAAGGCAAAGTCTCAGGAAGGAAGGGTACCATTACAGATACGTGCCATGATACAAAGGTGGCCTTAAGCTTGACGGCCTCATCAGAATGTTTTTCACACCCCGTTTCAAGGACCCGGGACTGAGGAAGAAGGAAAAATGTGTGCTGAAAAAGAGTAACAAGACTTTTTTTTAATATTAGTGATACATTTTGTGCTGTCAACTTAATTATGTATTAAAATATTTAATTTGGTTGATTTATACACATTGTCTTATGCTACTGAGGTCTAATTTTACCTACTGTTATTTAAAAACTATCATCATTTTAGCTATTTCCCTGTTACGTCCAAAGTTGCAAACTTTCCTTGAAGAGTCCACTTATTGGTTTTGAGTGGCGCGTCGGTTTACCGGGATTAACTGTTTTCTGACC